>OX438799.1:19792872-21277872 GCA_949316475.1 Hypomecis punctinalis | reverse complement strand
TATACAGTGGTGCAGTGAACCCCAAACTAAACACGTGGCTTGTGTCTTGGGGCTCGAGTGCGATGTAACAGTAAGAATATATACCCAATGGGTTTTAAAATTTGGTAAAAGGAAATAGTAGCAACCTGGACCATCGCGATGATTAGATGATATCACTGACCGAATAAGCCACGTTGAGATTGGCAAAATTTTCTTCCAGCCGTCTGGATGTTAGTTCTCTTCTACAGGTTACATTTTTCAACAAATATTGAGAAACTTGGTACACTGGTTTTATATATTTTTGTTATATTTCGTTGTCGGCGATTTTTGATTGGGGATATGTTTCCTTCAAATGGGGTTAAATTTTTTATAGTACTCTAGTTATCGACCGATTTCGATAATGTTTGGCAAAACAGTTTAATATATAAAAATTAATAAGATCGAGATAAATATGCTTAAAAATATTCAGTTGAACAGATGTGAGGTATCCTGTTCGGAGTAGGTACTACTAGTTTAATATATCAAAAGTCAAAGAATGAGGCTAGCACAAGACCGGAAAAATGGCGAAAATGAGAGTAGGCTTATTAAGCCGTGGTGGCTTAAAGGTAGTGACACCCGCCTTACAATCGTGAGGTCGTGGGTTCAAATCCCGGTCGGTCGGTCACACCACTGGCTTTTCGGTGAAGGAAAACATCGTGAGGGAACCTGCATATGTCCGTAGAAGAAATTCGATGACGTATATGAACCGCACCTGGCCAGCGTCTTGGATATGGCCCAATCACCCTTCGTGGGTCTACGTCCTGCAGTGGACTATTAAAAAAGGATGATACAGTACAGTACAGTTATGAAAAACAGTGGATGGAAACATTAACCGCCTAACCACAAGAGATTTAAACACGCTTTAAACACTGTTAAGCCGTGCTATTTGTACTGTTAAACATTGTCTAAAGTGAGCTTAAAACTTTTGTGGTAAGACGGTACATATTTATCAATAAGTAAGTATATAAGTAAGTTTTGAAACAGACTAATTAGATAGAAGAGATTGGTAAATAATCAAGTACATTTACTTCAGCGATTGGTTATAATAATCGACATCTCATATATCGGTAACATAGCCCCATTCAAGATGGGGATAAACAATAGCCCTAAACAAACCCTTTTATGCTAAAGTTCGTGGATAGCTATACAAGTAGGGAGAAACTTCTCCTAAAATCTTTGCCAAAAAGGTTACTAACCACTGACCTAACTAAAACATCTGGAGAATGTCCTAACCAAACAGTTTAGGAAAACTAATATTGTCTACTTTGAAAGAAAATATAACACTATACGTAAATACTGCTAAGATAAATACCAACATTAAATCTAAGTACATATATGTGATTTAATTTTAACGTATGATTACTTATGAATGACATATAACTGAATAAACCGATACTTTTCTAAGAAACTAATTAGACATAATTTATATACGTAACAAAGTTACCACAGAAGTGAATTTACATTCTAGTAATGTTCCAAGGTTTACCTTAATAACTTTCAATAAGGGAAGATTTTTTGGATTCGATTGGATTAACTATCAGTTTTTCGACTTCAAGATTTCAAAACACACATCTTCGCTGTTATTTTCCCTGTAATATTGCCTTCATCACTTGCAGTAACATTTATGTTAAGTTTCTGTTTTCCACAAATTCTCTCTATAGAAAATTAAAACAAAATATTATTTATGAAAATTAACTACACAAAATCAAGCAACGGATAGTGATATATCTGTAAGTTCAATCATCACATAGCACTCAGAGCTAATTACCGATGGGACTGTAAAATTCTCGATGTTATTTAAATAAAAATTTACACTTCAGATTTATTCCTATATGTGTACTCTGAGACAATGCATCTCGCCAAATTTCATAGTTCTATGTCGACGGGAAGTACCCTGTACGTTTTGAATTTTGTTTGTGTCGAAAAATGCGTTTTAACTTTACGCTGTAACTTTTATACACGATAACTGAGAAGTTTTCCTTTTACACAACCACAAGAGACCATAGACATAAATTTCAACTCGATATCTTTACGCGTTCCAGAGATAAAGAGTCTTGACATATGGACAGACGGACAACAAATTGATCCTATAAGGGTTCCGTTTTTTTCCTTTTGAGGTAGGGAACCCTAAAGAAAAGTAGGACCACGCTGGATGCAAGCTGCCCTACAAACCGGACCTAAGAATATCGAATAAACAGAGTGAAACACTGTGAACGACTTACAGCTGATATGATGATGATGAACAAGTAGTTATCTATTCTAACCATCACATATTCTGTGGGCAGTGTAAGCAAATCAATGCTAATGGTTCCTTCCTGTGGTCCGTTATCATATCGCCACTGCAATATAGTCCCTATTCCTGAATGCGTATGGTGTCAAAGTGCCGGAAGGCACGGCTAAGTGGTCGACCGCTTTTGATGTAGAGTTCAAATGGACGCAAGCAAACATGGGCTAGGTCTAGATTGTACACAGACGAGTCTAGATCCATTCATTTCGTGATTCGACTCATACAGAGTATCAAGTTTTTTAATACTACAGAGTGAGACGAGACGCGAAAACCCCAGACGCGGTTTTAATTAAATTAATAAATTGTGGAGAATTCAGATGTTTTTCACAGATAACGATATTTTTTTTCGGCTGCTGTGTGGACTTGTGGATCGAGTACAGGAAGAAAACGAAGTGAGAATGAGATTAATTGTTTGCATTGGGCTTTTCTAGGAAAAATATGATAATGTATCTTTTCAGATATAAGAACTGATAAATGTAGGAAAGCAATCTTACAACGCCGTCACGCACGCAAAGTTTAGAAACGCTATTTAATAAGCTGAATTAAACTCTACACTTTAAACTCTACTTGTTATTGGTGAGAAAACTAAGCCTAATAGTACTTAAATAAAAAAAACATAGGTAAATTTTATTACAGGATGCATGATATGAATGATATAAATCAATTAAATCAAAAAGTCTAATTAATTCTTATGCCAAAACCATAGAACATCACAGCAAAACCATCACTCATTCAACCACATTACAAAATAGAGATAAACTTGACAAGAATACAAAGCAGTTAAAAAACAGTTCGTGTGTACTCACAGTTTTTTTTTACTTATATAGGGTTATTCAGAAGCAGTGTACTAAATCCGAAATTACTAATAAACCCGGTGATTTGGGCCAATAATATGAAATACTCTTACTACGGGGTCGATTCGGAATCCGAGAAAAAAACAACGTATTTATTTTGTCCACTCTGAATTACAATTTTGTGTATTTTTTCATTTTTTCTCAATTCTCAGGTTGGTCTCATAGTAAAACATGTTCATAGTGATAGTTCAATAGTAGACTCTTTCTGAATAATCTTGTATGCAAGATTATTATTATGATGAAAACGACAAAAACATAAACATGCCGCTGAAAGTTTTATTCTATAACTACGAGCTCAATTTTATAGCACACTTTTTTCATCAGTGGTTTCCATTAACCACTGATAAACCCACCAAGAATACAAAGCAGTAAATTTTATATTGTTGGTATGTACTCACCGTTTCCTGTACTTGTATATGATGAGGACGATGAACGCATTTCCTATGAACAGCGCCGCTATCAGCAGCGACGGGATCACGATGTCTGCAACAATAATGGTATTGTTAAACTTCCACACTTTTTTCTGCTTCCACGACGTATCAGATAGCTATACAGGTTGTTCCTGAACTCAACGTCAAGCCGGTACAGGGTGAGGTGGGGTCACACCAGTCCCGGGAAAAATATGAAAAACAATCCCAATCGGTTATTTGAAATTTTACAGTAAAAATAAAAAAAATGATGATTAAGGATCATGTTAGTTATAAAATCACCGAAAAAATGTATGTATGTAGTATCAGTCTCTTGCTGGAGACTGATACTACATACATATCACAAGCTTTGCTTAGTTTAGGATCAGAGACCGTATCTATGACGTCCCCTAATATTTATTTAATTATTAATAAACTAGCTGCCCATTCCAGCTTCGCCCCGGTACGGACAGATTTTAAAAGAATAATAAAGAAATGATTATAAATTGAGACATATATACATACAACTAATATATCTTTCATGTTGTATCAAACTGCACATAGTGTGCAAAATTTGGTTAAAATCGGTTAAGTAGTTTAGGAGTCCATCGCGGACAAAGAGCGTGACGCGTAATTTATATACTTATATTAAGAAGATAGAAAAATCAAAGCGAGTAAGGCCCATCTCTTATTAAGCCGCCATAACCAATAAGGTGATCCTCTATAAATAAAAGCGTCAGCCCCAAGTTAAAAACTCATAAGGCTTTCACGGTTAAAAAGTTATCGAAGCCCGTAAAAAGAAAAACCCTAACTTTGTAGAGCTCTTTGCCTCTAAATGTAATAGTAAACAGTAGACGCTACGTAAGTAAGTAGGTAAATAAAGTAATAAACTTATTATAATTCCAACAAACCCCACGAAGTTTTCTATCAAGCTTTCATCATAAACAATGAAATTCGAAAACTTTCCTTCGTAAAACCACTATTTTCATGTGCAAAGTCAATAATGAGTGAGTACCGTAAGAAAACCATTGTTTCAAGTTGCCAAGTATAATAACTCAGCTCTTGTTATTGTTATTCTAACAATACTGAAGTAAATCAGTAGCTTTATTACAACAGACGCTTTTGGAATACTTTAGGGACGAAATCGATTCGTTTTGCTGGTAAATGAGTAGGTAAATTGAGTAAGCGAACTCGATTTTAAGTCTCCTCGGAGTAAATAATATATTATAATACAAGCAAAGAGCAACGTATGCAGTGCAAGATTATTAATATAACTATACTTGGTTGCCTGGAAGAAATCGCTTGTAGCGATAAGGCCGCCAGTTAGAAACCTATAAATTGTACTGTTTTGTCCCTATAATTTGTTTTTTATGTAATGTGGTTGTCTAATAAAGTGTTATTGTTTGTTTTTTTGTTTGTATACCTAATTAATTGTAAAGCAATAATAAGCCGTAGTAGTTTAGTGGTAATGTCATGCGCCTTACAATCGTGACATCGTGGGTTCAAATCCCGGTCCTACCTACGTACGGAATCCTCCGGAATTTATGTACGGAACTTCACAACACTGGCTTTTCGGTGAAGGAAAACATGAAAAGGTCTCTTGCATATGTCCATTTTTAGATAGTGAAAGTGAATCCGCCACCCCGCACTGGGCCAGCGTGGTGGGTATGACCCAATCACCCTTCGTGGGTAGGCCTACGTTCTGCAGAAGACAATCAAAAAGGCTGTTACCGGTTTACAGGGTACAGGAATAGTAGTTTTCATGTGGCCAGTGGCTCCACGGTCCATACATATATGATAGTTCTGCTTTACTTCAACTAGCACCAAAGAAGATATTGCAAAAAGGGCTCTGACTAGGTACAGTAGCTCAAAAAATCCGATAAACTATGATAAATAAATGCGCAGAGTAAAACAACCGCATTAAATGCTTAATTTATGAGTACTTTCACATTTTCCAATTTGGTTTTTGTTCAGTCATTGAATTACTGCCATTTTGGTCACATGTAACCTTTTTGATATAACCTACATAGAAATAATAGCCTACATGTAAAAAATGCACTGAAGAATTTAGTTTTGTTAGCAAAACTTTTCAGACGTTAATTGTACATCAAATTGACACGTTTATAAGTACTTTGTACTTCGATTAAGACTTTATACGTTTCTTTTGTTTCATTTTAGCGTGTTTTTTTCGACTGTAACTATTTTGATAAAATACCAAAAAAGGTTCAATACTTAACAACTAGCAAATGCATAAACCATGCGACACCAAAATATATAAGAAGAATAGTATGGCCGCCTTATTTTCAAACAATGTCAATGTTATTTTCGATTCGAATACAAAAAAGTACTTTTAATGGACACTGTTATTGTAAAAAATAACGGGAAATTCATTTTCTTGAAGAAACGAAGCAAATTATGATATACTGTACCCTTTGGTGGCCCAATTTCTATATATTTTTGCAATATCTCCTTTCCAAAAAATCAATGGAGACAGAAAAAAATTACAGTAGTTTTCGTATAGTGGGAATACTCGAGCCTCCTCAAAAATAGTTTATTATGTTTCTATGGTTACAACAACCTCCAGCAGACTGGAAAATTGAATTTATTACTCGCGTCATGCTATTGGAAGCAAAATAAATTGCTATTTCATCCTAAGTACCTACACGTGCTGAGATACAAGCAATTCGAAAACTTTACTTACTCTTTTAGAAATTTATAGGTACGTGCATGATTGCATTCTACCAGATGTAAGGCTCCTAACCCATTGCGAGAGATCTACAATCTGTGTTTCAAAAATCCCTCCCCCACACTCTTTTCCTCTCTGTTATCAATTTGAAAATAAGTTGATTTTCAGAACGCGAAACGCAGACTGCAAACAGGCGCCAGAGAGTTCTGAATCTGAACCTTCAGCAGAGCTAGGGTCTAGGCTAGGTTTCTAGTCTTGAAAACTCCTGATAAATAATGCCTGACGCTAGGCTCAGGTAGAAAATCAAACACCCTTATTTACACTGTATACACCACACTCACTTATACTTAAACTCGCTTACAATAAAACACACTTTGTATTTGACAGCTGCAGTTTTGATGAATAAGAATTCCGTAACACAATTATGACGAAGCTAATGACCTTAACAAACATTACACGGCCTTTTCAGACTACGATATAAATTTAGATACTGTACAATTTAATGTATTTCTTTAAAAAAGTGCAAAAAAGTATCCTTATGGGTTGCCTGGAAGAGATCGCTTCCAGCGATACGGCCGCCTAGTGTTGCACTACCTTAAGAATTTAACTGATGTATTTATTGTAAGTATTTAATATGTACAGTGAAAAGTTATTTGTCTGTTTATATTCTAAACCAACATTTACACACACACAATTGTGTCTTTGGCTAGGTAAGTAAAGGGATAGTGATTTTGAAGACACTGATATTTCTTAGAGACTTCGGAGTCGGTTTCATACTGAAACTCGATCAAATATTGGGTATTCACAATTTTGAAAATCTCAGCTCTTTTCAAAACAGCTATCTATAAGAAGAAGCAAAATCTGCAAGTTGCCTTCAAGAAATGAGAATTCAAACCGCCTTATCGTTTTAACGATCAAACATACAAATATATATAATACCTACAATAGAAGAATTTATATTTTATATCAGACTTTCAGACCAACATATTACGTAGTATAATAATATGATAGCTTTAGATATATTTTTTACCGCTAATAAGTCCGCTCTTGACCATCAGCTCGCCTGATGATAATCGACGTTGTGGTGGAAGATGGAGCACGTAGACTTAAAATTTAAAACACTGCTGTGACAAATAACATAGAAAACGGTAGCGGAATCTGCAAGGTGCCTTCAAGAAATGAGAATTCAAACCGCCCCATCGTTTTAACGATCACCCGACGGCAGCACTCAGAAGCTGTTAAGCCATCCATCCAGAGACAATGCTCCCTATTAGGTATTCCCCCAGAATAGCGACTATTTATGCAAACCACAGCTCAAGTATAAGCGGACTCGAAATAATCGCGCGCCATTAAAACTTGGCCCAACTTAGCGTACTTGGCCGCTTTACAATTTGAGGAATTTGAGGATTTTCGCCTCGACTCCTCAAATAATGGCTGGTGTCCTGGCGAAAATGAAAATGTGGCTTAATATTTGAAAGGATAGTTGACTGGAGCAATTTACGCGAAATAGGGGTCCTTATTCTACAGGATTATGTCTTTCATTGGTGAGAACGATGTTTTAGTTTGAACATTCCGAGCGTTTTGTGCATTGTCCCTTGATTTTCCCTTCCAATCCTAACTAAGGCAACCTTTGAAATATTGTCTATATTTTCCTAGAGCACTGGTATCATTGTTTTAGTGACGTCTATGATACCCATGATAGCAGACAACAATGGGGCTACTTATTGTTTACTGATTAGACTACTAGAGTCTTAGAGGAAAAATATATCACGAATAGCGTCTATCTAAGAATACTTAAAGGACTGCAATCTACGACGGTTGACCTCTTAAAGACATGAAGCCAAAAATAGTAGAAAAACTTGCAACCAGCAGAAGTAAAAGGTCCAGAACAGAAAAGAGAAAGAATGGTGTAGTACTTTAACAGCCCAGTCCTGACGTGGTGATTTAAAATGAGATTGGCGTGTACTTACCAACCATCAAGCTGGGCTCGTCGTGCGGCGCCATCCTTGTGGTCGTGCTCTGGGTGTCGTTACCGACGGCTGCAGCCGCCTCTTCTGTGAAAGATACAGAAAATTATAATCACTTATTCACACTCACTCGTGTATAACTCTTAGGGCACCTTCAAATTGACCGCAACGTAAATTGCGCCTATAAAATACGGAACCCTCAAAAGATCACGCGACTGTAGCGCTGCACGTTGAGGCAATTCGAAAGCGGCCTTAGAGTGCGCCAGAATAGGCATGGACTGGGTATAAAAAAACATTGTTAAAATTAGCCAGTTAGTTAGAATATGAAAAAAATATTTAACACGTATATTTTCTTTTACCAATCAAACAAAAAATGATAAAGATAAAGCGTGTCAAATTTTGAGAGCGGTGGCTCTTGACGTCACTTCTACGTGAAAAGTACTAGACGTGACGTCACGTGGAGCTTTGACTATGTCTTCATCATTTTATGTCTAATTGACAAAAGAAAAATACGTGTCTAATATTTTTTGATAACCTTACTGACGGACTAATTATATTTTTTTAGTCATCTATCATATTTCCTGTGCCGATATTGGCATGGAACGTACTACACAAGGATAATGATAACTAACACCTTCAAATTCCAACTAATCAATCCAATCCTTATATCACTAAGACTTCAGGATGCCTTATAAAAATCTTCAAACAACTTGATTGCGCAACCAGCGAACACCAGCATATAGATAGAAGTATGATGGTAAAAAGACAAATTTTATTATATCTTTTCACAAACTGTCTTTTGTTTTGCGTCGTTGACTTTTGTCTTTCAAATTGAATTCTAATGAACGCAAAGAACGCAATAAAAAACGACACTATCTAGTACAAAATTCGTATCTATTTAAATGCAAAGGTACCTAGACTTAATATCAGCCATTTCAGCAAGTTTTTATCAAATTACGCTTTCGTTGCTAAACTAGTACTAGGAACAACTGTAATACCTATTAAAATGGCTTATTTACACGAATCTACAGAAGTGACAGTGCTAAATGCTAACTTTGTATAGAAATGAGTTTCAGAGGAACAAACACTAGAGCAGAGCGTCTAGTTTCTAAAAGACGGTGTTATCGCCAGGGCCAGATTTAGAAGTGTGGACTGTGGAGGCCTCGGGGCAACAAAGGAATGGAGGCCCCTTGGTGACAAATAGAGGGATAAGTACTACTACAAGATGTAAACTGTTGTAATGTAATGTACCAGTATGTAACCAGACGTGTGTCAACCAGATGTAACCAGACGTGTGTCAACTTCAAATATACACTTATAGGGACGATTTGGGATTTTGATATTTTACTGATTGCCTAATTAGTGAACTAGATATGTATACGTTCAGGTTTTCCGCCATTTTCTACAAAGTACAGTAGGTAAAAGTAAAGCAGCGAAAAAAAAACACAAGCTTTTGTGGGCCCTTCTATTTTGGAGGCCCCGGGGTAGTTCCTTCGGTTGTCCTACCCTAAATTCGGTCCTGGTTATCGCTAAGAATAATTTAGATATACATAGTAAGTTCGTTTAGGACACAATCTAGTTTTGTTTGATGCGCAAAATTACATCTGTATTATTGTATACACGCTTAGTGTACCATATTTGGCACGTTCCATAATGGGATAAAGAAACACCTGACACTTATTACTATAGGTTTGGAATACGTGTGTAAACAGTTACAATGACAACAGATTGTTAATAGATTTACTTTTTACAGACTTCCGAAAAGGATAGGAGGTACTATGTTCGCCAGTGTGTATTTTGTTCATCGATATTTCCGCCAAAAGTGAAACGATTTAAAAAAAAATGTCTAAAGAGGTAATTATGTTTCGAGGTGGTCTCATTTAAATTTTATCGAAATCGGCAGAGCCCGTTTTCATAAATCAACGATAATGTACTCGTACATGTATGTCACAACGATGCAGTCGTGCAAACTATTCGAATTCTGTACACGGTGGAAGTTGGGGTTGCGACTTTTTTCGAAAATAATTCTAGACCCGGAACCCATAAGCACTTAAGTCAACAATCTAGTAAATAGAAAAGTTTACAGGGCGATGTTTTTAATGACTGGTGTAAAAAAAACGTACTGACAGGGTTTTTTTTATTATTTATTATTACTCCCTTACTACCTTATTATACACTAAATAAATCTTATTGCCCTATGTTTATTAGTACATAATATAGTCTGACTTAAGTTTTGTTGACCGTCGAAGCTTTAGATTAATTTTGGTTATTAGATATGACTTACGTGTTTCTTACACATAAGTATGTACTGAAAGTCCCACATACTGTATGTTCATTTATACTAAACTGTACTATAACTTACTCAGTAAAATAATCTAATCACGTAAAGTAAAATAAACATTAGTCGGTATCTTCCGAGCTTTGTAAATCAGGGTCAACGTTCCTAGCATCTGTTGCTGTTATAAGATTTTGATAAAAATGATGAAAACATTCCGGAACGAGAGGTAAAAGGGAAATAATGTCCCGTTTTTTTTCGACACTTATTGGCACTGGGTCAGTTGTAATAGGTGATACATTAAAATTTATGGTGTCGCCGATTCGTGTATGTCTTCTAAAGTTAATAGCTTTAAAATCCTCATCTCTGACCAGCGAGTTTTTGTACTTTATTATACCAAAATTCGATTCGTAGCACAGCCACTTCACATCATGCCATTTAAAGTCCTTGCTATCAGTGTCTTTTTTTCGGGCTATTAGTGGCCCTTTCAACAGACTCGCAAAGTCCATAAACTCCACTTGTTGCATTTCATGCACTGTAAACTTTTTACTGCTTGACCTTACTAATTGCATCCAGTCATGCGGGTGATATACTTGAATAGCAGTTTTCTTTTTTTTCTTTTCAATGATGGCGTGATCTAAATCTACTTCCATATGAGTGTGGCCTGGCACCATAAATTTGTGGTGAATTTTTTTTAACGAGGGCTTTAGTGTCATTATGTACGTAAACATTGCGGCCACGTGGGTATTTTTGTTTTGACCTCCACATGTATCAGAGTATAAAATAACTTCTGATATGTCCTGAGGCAGTTCTTTAAGATGAATGAATAAGCAAGATGCCACTTGATTAGCACCTCGACCCGAGATACCCTCATGCCACATGTAATGTGTAGACAACCCTGTTGCATTGTCGTGCACGGTAAGATTGAATGTCCATAGCTGCCTTTTATAAAAAGCTACGGATGACTCTAAAGCTGGAGTAGGTAGACACTGTTGGAGATCAAAAGACAGGCACTTTAAAGTTTTGTCTGTTGATGCAGTCATTTTATCACATTTTTTTTCATTATAAGCCATATCAGCTGCTAGCAAATGTGACTCGCGTTCTGTTTCAAGGGTGGTTTTTGCTGTTTCGTCGTTTGCAATACTTATCTTCATTTTAATGACGTCACAGTTGTGGCACGTATCAGCCTTCGGTTTTTTGAAACTCAAGTTTAATTTATGAAACTCTCTTCGGTAAATTTTGTCACTGACGGGGTTTTCATGAGACGTCTTATATAGAGAATACATGATTGAAATTGTTAAGTGTGATGGTAAATACTTTCGGTTACTTTTTCGTCTTGTGTAGTGGCTCTCGTATAACGGGAATGAATTAATATGACTTATTACTTCTTGAATCTTTAGATCTGAATGTTTATTTGTTGGGGTCTTTTTTCCACGTTTATCTGGCTGTATTATACCACTGGAAGTGCTGCGTTTTTTCAACCCTATCAGTTTCACAAAATTACCGGTTATTGATAACGTTTTTAAAAAGCAACCTTGACATACGGATATTTTTTGACTGTTAGTGTCCAAATGATACCTGTAGGTGCACTGTCTAAATCTCTGATGATCAGGATCTGAGACGCGACGTCGCTCTGTTTGTTTTTCATGGATAGTGATCAGAGATGAAACGAAGGCTGCTCTTAAATCATAAGACCCAAGATTCCAAAATTCCTTATGTATTATAGCACGTTGCACATCACTAATGTTTTCCCGGCATTTATTTCGACAATTTGGTAATTCCTGCATTTTTCGTTCTTCTATGTTTTTCCCAGAAGCAGTCACATACGTAAGACCAAGATTTCGTTTCAATTTATTTTCTCGTTTTCTTTTTCGGCTGTGTACTGATTGCTTTTGTAGCTGTTGTGGCTGTTCTACATCTTCCGCAGGTAGGTCGGGACTTGGTACAGTGTACGTCAGGTTAGGTAAAGAGTATGTTGGGTCATTCACAGAGTCATCACTTGAAAAGTCACTTGGTGTTTCGTCAAGAGTTGTATGTGTTTGGTGTGTTCCAGATGTACTTGGTTGAGGATTAAAGAATATACTTTGATCATCCGTTGATCTATTACGAACAGTGATATCTTCTGTAAGCAGACTGGGGCTGGTTGGTGATTTTGTTGGATTAGCCACGTCAGGAAATTCATTGTTTGATTCAACAGATGTTATTGATTCCTGGTCCCGCGTCCGAGACGTCCTTGGTTGAACAGTAGTAGTTGTACCTTGGTCACCAGTACTAGTGTTTTCTGGATTTAGAACAAGCTTCAGTAATTTTCTTCCTCTTGATTCCATAATAACAAAATAAAATTATCACAAATCGCAAAACACAACCACTGTAGAGAACAGAAAAATGTATAATAGTGGCTTGAAACAAAATCTTCAAGTGGACCCTTCACACCTTGTGTGGTAAAATCCCTGTATTATGCATTTAAGCAATAAAATATAGAGGGTACTTGAGAATCTCACGGCCCAAATCACTCAAGTCAGATGTCTGAAGTCAAAACGAAAGTTAAAACTATTTCGACCAAAACTACTTACGTCCACTTAAGTGCTTATTCACTGGCGCTGGAAATGTTACAAAAACATAAGTTGTATGGTGCGTAAGATTGTCGGCTCGCCATTTGAAGCCCTATGACTTGGTTTCTTATTCCCGCCGATAGAATGTACAAAAAGCAAAGCCCTGTGAGTTTTTAGCATTTTGAGAAAAAAATGACTTAAGTGCTTGTGGACGCCGTGTCTAGAATTATTCACAAAGTAATTTTTTTATTTCAAATCTTAACGTCAAAGATACCTAAAAAGATTACTTTTTGACCGACGAGCCAACCGGAGGAGGTACTCAATTCGACGCGTATATATATATATATATATATATATATATATATAAATAGATATATATATATATATATATATATATAAATAGATATATATATATATATATATATATATATATATATCTATTTCTTATGTATAACCACGCATAACTTTTTTCATAGTAGTCAGATTTTAATCATTCTTTTTTTTATTGGAAAGAGTATACTTCAAAATTGGTCCCATTGAAATTTTATCGAAATCGGCTGAGCCGTTTTTGATAAATCAACAATAATGTGAAAAATGCTACGTCGATCTGTGAACCGAATTCTGTACACGGGTAAAGTCGGTCATGCCATTTTTTGCAAATAATAATGTATTGACATTGTAGAATGTTAGCATAAACTAAAGTTACACAATAATAACTGTACACCAGCATTAATAATATCAAGTTTTTGTATAAGTGTATTTTTATGCCATATTTGGGACATACCGAAGTGGGACACAGACACACCTGACACCTTTCGCAATGGGATCCGAGTACGTGAGTAAACAGTCACGATGAAAACGGATTCGAAATAGATTGAATTTCTTATTGTAATCGTTTATTAAACATTGTTGAGGTGCTATTGCTTACTATTTGTTAATCTGTGCTATTGCGCAATTGCAGTGTTGGATAAAGTTTTATTTATTATTTCAAATAGATTTGCGTTTGACTACATAGAATGCGGTCTAGGGCACGTAAGGGCAGCAAGCTTACCTAGAAGATATCTGTTTACTAGAGATTAATTTGAAGACACCTATGTTGTACTTGGTACAAAGCCGTGGTGATCTAGTGGTAGTGACACCCGCCTTACAATCGTGAGGTCGTGGGTTCAAATCCCGGTCCCGTATCAATGAGTTCTCTGGAATGTATGTACGGAATTTAACACCGCTGGCTTTTCGGTGAAGGAAAACATCGTGAGGCAACCTGCATATGTCAGTAGAGGAAATTCGATGGCGTATGTGAATCTACCAACCCGCACTGGCCAGCGTGGTGGATATGGCCCAAACACCCTTATTGGGTAGGCCTACGTCCTGCAGTGGACTATTAAAAAGGCTGATACAGTACAGTACAGTATGTTGTACTTTAGCGGAAAGACAGACTCAGGCAAAGCATTCCGTTTGTACTACTTTTAGTCATAGCGTATCTACCAGATTCATTGGCATTTTTTCTACCAGACTGCAACTGAGACAGCGTGATAAAGCTCGTGAAATAATTTTACTTGAAGAAAATAGTCATACGCCACTAAAAAAATATTTTACGATATCATACATTGCAGAAATTGGGGTTGTATGATTGCAAATGAACATGTGACGTAGAACTGTGGGTAAAAAATGTTTAGGTAGGTAATTATTGGCTTTAGTAGGTAAATAACGCGTAGTTAGGATTTTAAGATATATTTAAGAATTTCGTGGTAAAAATGGTCCCGGTCGAAATGATATTAACTAAATATTTTTTTCAATATTTATTGTAGTAACGTTTTCTGCGAATTATCATTTCTGCACGGGAAGCATGGCAAAGAGACTAATAGTCCTTCCACCATTATATCCCCTGGAAGAGGAAATAAAGTATGGATTGAAAATGACAACTGACATATTTGGAAGTGGAAAAATGGTTTTCTCCCTTTGCCGTGCTACCCGTGCTGGTGCTATATTTTATATTACTCACGGGACAGTAGAGTTCAAAATATTCACCATGTAAGCCAATCTCGAGCGCTGGGAGTGAAAACCCTCTGAAGACCAAAACGCAAAAAATCAAATATCTCGTTTAACCTTATTCCCAGAGCAAATCAACGTTTCGCCTTTGGCGGAATAAATAGAAAAAACATCATGCATCGTGGATTACTCTGAAATAACTGCTTATTGAGAAAATACGAGTTTTTGATGCTACGCGTCTACCGAATCTAAAAATATTAAACGGTATTTTTTGATTGAATTGGCCATTTTAATATTATTTTTTTAACTCTGAGAAAACGCTGAGAATATGTTGACTGAATTGACCAGTTTAAAATAAGATTTTTTTAAACCGACGAAACGGAGGAGGTTATCAATTTGACGCGTACATTTTTTTAATGTATGAATACGCATCACTTTTCTTAGATTATTACGGTTTTGATAATTATTTTTCTATTAAAAAGGGCATACCTCGAAATTGGGGTCTTATAAATTTTATTGAAATTGGTTTTAGAAAATCAACAATATAATTATTTTTCACAAAAATGGCAAAACCTACTTCCGTCGCGTACAAAATTCGAATAGCTTAATCGAATCGATGAAAAAAAATAACCTTATTGTTGATTTATCAGAAATGGCTTAAAAGATTTTGATAAAATTTAAATTGAACCGCCTCGGGATAATAGTAGACTTTTGAAGTATAATATGTTTTGATTCGGTTCACATTTGCCGAAAATATCGATGAACAAATGCAAAAAATACATATAGACGAACATAGAACCTCCTCCTTTTTGTAAGCCGGTTAAAAACGGCATACATCGATTCCAGCAGTTTGCTCGAAATGAATTTTTTACGTAGATTGTACGGGGTTGAAGTAATAGCCGTGGTGGTCTAGTGGTAGTGACATCGTAAGGTCGTGGGTTCAAATACCGGTCCCGTACCAATGAGCTCTTCGGAATTTATGTACGGAATTTAACACCATTAACTTTTCGGTGAAGGAAAACATCGTGAGGAAACCTGCATACGTCCATCGAAGAAATCCGATGGCGTATGTGATAGCCGTGGTGGTCTAGTGGTAGTGACACCCGCCTTACAATCGTGAGGTCGTGGGTTCAAATCCCGGTCCCGTACCAATGGGTTCTCTGGAATGTATGTACGGAATTTAACACCGCTGGCTTTTCGGTGAAGGAAAACATCGTGAGGCAACCTGCATATGTCAGTAGAAGAAATTCGATGGCGTATGTGAATCTACCAACCCGCACTGGGCCAGCGTGGTG
Organism: Hypomecis punctinalis; assembly: GCA_949316475.1. NCBI lineage: Eukaryota > Metazoa > Arthropoda > Insecta > Lepidoptera > Geometridae > Hypomecis > Hypomecis punctinalis. The sequence goes on along the minus strand of OX438799.1, from coordinate 21,261,542 downwards.
GATATGGCCCAACCACCCTTCATGGGTAGGCCTACGTCCTGCAGTGGACTATTAAAAGGCTGTTACAGTACATAAGTAGATTCTGCTATTTTCTCGAAAAATAATGAGGTAGGTAGGTATTAATATTCACTTCATTTTTTCAGTTAAATGACGTCTACTGTTGGACATAAGCCTTCTCTGCAGATGGACCGGCTTGCATCCAGCGCGATCATAATGATATGTTTTTATATGATTACCCATAAAAGGATAGTTATATTATTGTTATTATCGAACTGATGACTTTATAAAGATTATCTGTAGACCAGAGGTCGCAAAGTCGTATAAGACGTGACTTTTAACAAACGTTGGCTGGAGATTAAAAATAAAATATGTGCGATCGTAATGCAATGTCTTTTAAATAAGACAAAAATTTGAAAATAAAGTAATGAAATGGGACGATGAATTTATATTTAACTAGTTTTTAACCGCGGCTTCGCCCGCATACGCAATATATCATTATAATTTATAGCCTATGTGTTATTCTGATATATAAGCTATATATACGTTCAGTGGTTTTTGCGTGAAAGAGTAACAAACATCCATCCATCCATCCTTACAATCTTTCACGTTTATAATATTAGTAGGATAGTAGGATTAATTCGCAACTTTGCTAACGTGGGGATATTATGTCTTTTAGCGCATGTCGCTTTTGACTCCGCCGACTTCATTTCCATATTTTCTAGGGCAGGCATAAGTTCAACAGTGACGGTACACTCACACCAATAACATTTCAAATGAAAACAACCTGAGTGACCGACATAATTTCGTACTGTAGACACTGTATCAACGTATGAAGGTCATAAAGTCGAAATTATAGTTTTACAGTACCCCAGTGCTAAGCATAATAATATCAAAGGCTGTAACTTAGATCGTGAAACGGAGAGATAACTTAGCCGTGACACACATCAACAAGAGTACAGAAGATAAGGTTCATACGCTAAGATAGCAACACACACAGATATGGCTCACGCTCACGGACGCGAAATCTCGGAACACGCTAAACTCTAGCGGCTAGAACATCAATACCACCCGATGAATATTACTTGCAGAACATGTAGAAATAAAGCAATTAATAAAACCTTAATTGTTCAGTAAGTGAGTACCTAATTAAAATGTAAGAACGGGTGTGTACCACTGAATACGATAGTTTTTGCATACCTATATTATAGTTGACAGTGTTTGATTATTATCAAAATATGAGGTAAAAACCATATAAAAATACTAGATAGCAACGATAGATCATATAATCAGTAACATAGATGATATCAGACAAATTGGTTTATTTGTTTTGGAGCTAAAAATCCAGGTAGTTACACAAACACAGGTACCCAGGCATAAATTCGCAGATCCACAGACACACACATCAGCGTCACGTCGTTAAGTGTCAAAATTGAGCACAACCACGAGCTTCATACATACGTGAGTATGAGTTTAACTTCTGTAAACTCGAAGTTTGGTGTCCGTGAGTCGAAACAACGCTAGGGCTGACTAATGTGATGTATGGGCCCCTGGAGACGCTAGGGTTGGCCCGTCTTACAACTTTGGTCAACTAATAGATTGCTAGACAGTTTATGGCCTAACTTTTGTTGGTCACGGAACTTAAGGGGTATAGCCCTGAAAATCCCTTTCCCAGGCGCTTCCTGACATATACTTACTTAAGGGTGTACATTAAATAAAAATAAATTATATAAATGTGTGTATTTTATGTGGTGTATGTTATGTGAATAACGCTCAACAGACATGGTAAATTAAGATTAGGACTAGCATTTTGATTTCATGTGCCACGAAATAAGTACCAAGGCGAAGACCACTAACACATAATAGCTATGTATATTAAAATTGATCACCAATCAATATGTATATACTACCCTGGTCAAGAATACCGAATAGATTTTTATTTATTAGAATATAATATAATATCCACAATTCCCCAACCAAATGTTAAGTACTACACAAAAATAACTTCTGTTTGGATTCACAGTAAGAAATACGATCGTATCTATGACCCAGATAGCGTCGTAACAAGAAACTAGCGAAACTAGAGTTTTTGTTATGATTGATCTTCAATTCGGACGTCCATTACTCTACCATACAATTTATTAATATGTAGTAACATTATATCTACTCATCACTGACGAAATCAGAGTCGTTTATTTCTTTCGTTTATGATCATAGGAAGTAAAACAGGTTGAAAGAAGCATCGGTCCACAATTTCGATGGATTTCCTACACTGCGTTTGCCTAGTCTCTGTTCGAGGACTTTTGGGCCCTCTTGTTTATAGCTCCGTTATATATCGGCTATCGTTATCTCTACAATTCATTAATTCATTCGTAACATGGCATAGCCGGGGAAATTTCACTTTATATGTGACTGTATTTACTGTTAAGCAAGGTACGTTTCTCATTCCCTTCGGGTTGTATTATACAAATACTTTTTCAATAGTCAAATGTTGGCAGATGTCAAATATTGTCTTTCAGAACATGAAGTCTTATGCCAGTTTCTTTTCAAACAAAATGAAAAAACTTTAATTTTTTCATAAAATAATAGGTATTAGCTGATATAACCTAAATCCTTACATAGTCGATGTACCACCTGCTCGTACCAAGCGATTCGCTTCTTCGTTCATAATGCGGACCGCCAGGGATTGGAATGCCCTGTCTCGGTCATTGTTTCCTTCCTGACAATTACAATTTGGATATCTTCAAGTCAAGAGTGAATAGGTATATTATAGGTCTACATATTCCATCTTCGGCTACAACTTCGCTTTCCATCACGCAAGTTTGTGGCCAAATGTAGCCCTATTCTACATAAAAAAATCTAAGACTAAGAACATCTAGGTAGGTATTATATTTACTATGATGGTGGGAATATAAAAAAACCTATCTTGGATATTTCTTGAATCTACGCCTAAAGAACAATTTTCGTCATGTACTAATTCAATAAAACAGATCAAAGTACCGTATTATCATCCATAACCTCGATCAAAATACTATCACTACTTTCTTATATTCTCTACTAAAAAACAAGTAGTAAGGCGTAATAAAAATATATGCCTCCATAAATTAGCTTTACGCGAGGTCGTAAAAAAGGAGCTAGTATCATCCCTAATGCTCTGACAACATCTTTAGACGGAAGTAACGCGAATTGACAGCATGCCAACCCTATAATTTATTTCGAACTTGATGGGGTAAGGATGTCCCGTTTTTCTCTCAAGGAAGTCCTTGAGAGAAAACAGGACAACCTTTCAACCTCGATAAAGTTATCGAGATTGAAAGGTTGTCATTGACATCATAAACGACTTTTACTATATGACTAACCTAGAACTCGAAATAATAGAATAGTTGTTTCATAACATTTATTGATTTCGACTTGCAATTCTGCATGGGATGGCTGATTTATTGTCTGGAATTCCCGTTTGTCCCGTTTTGTTCGTGATCTGAATCATTTCTTTTTGGTTGGAAAATATTTTCTAAATATCTATATACACAAAATGTTCAACATTTAATTTTAAAATGAATAGTTGTTTTACGAGAACTATGAAAGAAAATAGTGGGTGAGATCATTGCCCAGCAGAGGGACAGCATAGGTTAAGAGAAAAAAAACCGGACAAGTGCGAGTCAGGCTCGCACATCGAGGGTTCCGTACAAACACGTTGTTAAAATAATTAAAAAGCTGTTTTAGCATGTGCTAATGAAGTTCTTTTAAATGATACCTTACATGATACGATTTACTCACTTTGAATTTTGAACCCATATTGTGTGAATTTTGAGGCCCTATTTTTTGTAACTTAAATAAAAATGTCCAGTTTTTAGATTTATTCCTATATGTGTACTCTGAGACAATGCTTCTTGCCAAATTTCATAGTTCTACGTCAACGGGAAGTATCCTATAGGTTTTGATTTTTGTGAGTGCGAAATATTCTGTTTTTTACGACATAAACGGCTCTAACTTTTTTAAACTATAACTGAAAAGTTTTTCTTTTACATAACTGCAATAAGTCATAGATATACGTATACAGTTTAAATTTCAACTCGATATCTTTATGCGTTTCCGAGATAAAGAGTCTTGACATACACACAGACGGACAGACGGACAACAAAGTGATCCTATAAGGGTTCCGTTTTTTCCGTTTGAGGTACGGAACCCTAAAAATAGCTTAACTTGCGCGAAATTGTAAACAACGTGTTTATTTCAAGTCCAATCTTTTGACTGGGGTTTTTAGATGGAATGCGAATTGACAAAGTGTCAACCCTATAATTTGTTTCAAACTTGATGGGATAGGGATGGCCCGTTTCAAGGACTCTTCCCTGATTGACAGATACTTATGAACATGTTTGGCAAGTTATTTTAATTCTGAGTGAATATAAATTTGTTATATGTCAAGTTTTTAATGAGTTTTTATTACAATATCTAAATATCTAAGAGGATATTAAGGATGGAAGTAATGTGAATTGACAACATGACATCACTATAATTTAATGCAAATTGGAATGGAACAGGGAAAGTAAAACGTATCGTGAAAATATTTAACGCGATAGACTAAAAAATGAAGGGTCTAATCAAGACGAACTTTTCAGTGATTTGTTAGTTTATCTTAATATATATATAAATCTCGTGTCACAATGTTTGTCCTCAATGGACTCCTAAACCACTTAACCGATTATAATAAAATTCGCACACCATGTGCAGTTCGATCCAACTTGAGAGATAGGATAGTTTAAATCTCAAATTATAGTCGCAATTTTAATTTATTTAGCCACAGCAACGCGTGGCCGGTTCAGCTAGTAATGTATATAACGTAAGAAATCGACTCTACGCGATATTAAAAAATCTAAAATACTACAAATCAAATTTAATGGCGTCCGGGAGCACGAATAGCGATGTTGCGCAATAACAATTTATTCATATATCAGCGGCGCAAGGACTAAGATTTTCACAGCTTATAGCTAACTTCAGAGACAACATTGAGTTTGAATCGACCTACGAGTATATCATCTTTAGAACAATATATTTCAATGAATGTGTAGATAAATTGATAGCGTGCCAGCCCTATAATTTGTGCTGACCTTAATGAAATAGGGCTGGCCAATGTCAAAGACTTGTCAAGATTGAAGAGTTACAATCCGATTAGTTAATGCAATTTTAATAATAAGATTAATTTTAAATCCAGACATTAATTAATCTCTGGACGACAGGCCGTAGTGCTATGCCACTTTCGATTTAAAGTCTGAATGCCTCTACAGCCACCGCCGCAAAAGCTAGCGTTAAAGTCGTTTTTAGAACTCCTTTGAGGATATCAGATTATTTCACAGCACAATAGCGGCTGTGCAGGACCTCGCTATTTGCTTTGTACTATAGTTAGGCAGAGTATATGTAGGTATAGAATTCGAATAGTTGGTACGAATCCATAAAGTATTTTTTTACATTATTGTTGATTTTTAAAAACGGCTCAGCCGTTTTCAGATTAACTAAAATTGGACCACTTTTGAATTATGATCTACCAACAAAAAATAAAAATCAGAGTCAGTTCATGATTGGCGAAAATATCGATGAAAATACAAAAAAAATTACACACAGACGAATAAAGAACCTTTTTGGGAGTCGGTTAAAAAGGGAATATATTTTTTTCTGAATTGGACTGTTATTAATAGAATCTGACGCATATACAAGTTTTATCAAAGCTAAAGTAGGTACGTACTTAGGTAGGTACCTAAAGAGTATGGCAAAACCAAACTGTTGGTAGTTGGATTTCCCTGTCAGAGCTACATTTACTTGCAAATGGAGGTATAATATTTAGGTTGGGTACTGTGTTATTAATTTTATTTGTTAAAAGTGTTTGTCTCTTTTTAATTACTTCTATTGATGAGGCAACTGCTTTGTTATTTATTATTTCTCTCCGTTCATGGTTGTCTTCCAGACAAAGCGCTCTGTGCAATGACGCCGCCATTTACAAACCTATTTTTAGTGATTTTTTTTTGTAATTTGGTCTTTTTGTTATATAATATAACACTAGTTTTTACCCGCGGCTTCGCCCGCATGATATTTTGATTTTTGACGCAATATCATTATAATTTATAGCCTATGTGTTATTCTGATATATAAGCTATATTATTGCAAAGTTTCATCTCAATCCGTTCGGTAGTTTTTGCGTGAAAGAGTAATAAACATCCATCCATCCATCTATCCATCCTCACAAACTTTCGCGTTGATAATATTAGTAGGATATAATTCGAAATTCAAGATAGGTATTTTAATATTTAATGAATATAATTTTATGATATACCGCTTATCTAATCTAAAACTACATAACAAGCAATTGGATCATCCACAGAGCCTTGAAGGTGGTATAATCATATTTATGTATTTTCAATTCAAAAACAAATGTTAAATCGCTGGAATTAAATGTATGTGTAGGTAAGTATACCACGCCGTAATAATCGATTGTGTATTGCCATGCCAACCTTTTGTTTGCGCGTTCGTATATTACGGGATTATAGATCATAAGCCATTGATTTATTTTATGACGACGTATGTCGATACTGTAAACTGAATAAATTAACCCTGGATTTGGATATTTTCTATCCTGAACAAAAACTGAAAACATAATAAATTCATTTAGATTACTACGATAACTAAAATGTTATTTTCCGTGCACTACTTCACCTATTATTTAAAAACAACAAAAAAATCAGTTCTTTCCCACCGTCCACCTCCTGAGACCACCTGGGTGAATAGTGGAAAGTTTATTTTTACAACGGCTAACCTTTATCCACCCGGGTGTTCCTTGGGAAATATTTAGTTTCCACCATCCACTTAGTTGTGAAATCTCTTCAGGTTAGTAGTGCTATATATTTTGAGCGTTTTCGGTGAGCGCCACAGAACCAAAAATGTAGCAAATATTTCATTCACAGTTGAAAAAAGATATCAATAAAATAAATACGTCGATATTGGGTCTTTTAGTAAATTTAAAGAAGTAGTAAAGAAGAAGAGTCCAGAGTGAAATTTCAAACTAAAAAACAAGTAAAATATATATTAAAAATAATGATGATATTGCTCTATCAACTACAACTTCTAAATAATGAAATAAGCGTGGGGTACACACTGTTTAAATTGCGTTAAATAAGTTTTTATTTTTCAAAATTACCTAAATAATGAATAAATTAACACATGTGATTAATAATAAGAAAAGTGAGATGAATGACTAATTATACAAAATACGTTTAGGAACATATTTCATGAGTCAAACGTTGACTAAAAACAACACCGTCAATTTGTCATCCATAGATGGCCAGCACCTTTCTCAGGTGTACCGTCACCAATATCAAATAGGGCTTTAAAGTATTATCTGAGAGGTGAGCCGTTGTAAAAAAAAACTTTCCACAGTTCACCCAGGTGGTCTCAGGATGTGGACGGTAGGAAACAACTGAAAAAATCGGCCAAGTGCAAGACGGACTTGCGCACAAAGGGTTCTGCTGTAACATATGGGAGCCCGCTTTAATTTATTTTGATAATAACTAAATTAATAAACAAAAATACTAAGGTCCCGTTTTTACCCTTTAGGTACGGAACCGTAAAAACGTTTTTATTTTTGCACAGGAAAGTTTTAAGCTTTATTAACTTTAGATGCTCTTATTTTAGAATCTAAAATATTCAAATCAATAGTTTGAAATCTAAAATTTATTTTTCATCATTATTACATTCCAGTATTTTATCTCGCCCAAAGAAACCTAATTACGTCCCCCGTTATTTGCTTCAATTCTTCAATCTTGACTGCTTGTTCAAACTTTGCACAATACAGGGGGAACCGAAAACATCCTCCAGTGAAGGGCTGTCGAAGCCATAACAAATTTAATCATAGTCTCTACAAGATGAAATTAATTTGCTTCACGCAAACGCCCACTTCGATGTGCACTATAATTCACATAGCTATATATATCACCCTCTTTGTGTACCTAATTTTTTGCCCCAATCCCTTCATTCTGAATACGTCCCCAAACTTCTGCAGTACACAGAGAGCCCGTAAAGAGCACGTCAAACTGTCGAACTTTCAGCAAATGTAATCATAGTGTGTGTGCGTCTAACATGCCGATTTTAATTTAATTACACGAACGCCAATTTCGATGTGCAATGTGCATTTCCGAATAAAATTTAGCTATTGTATCTCACTCGTCCAAGTAGAACGTGGTTTTCCCTTGTTCTTACATCTTACATTTTGGCCCAATTTCTTAATCCTAAGTACGTTCTCAAACTTATGCAGAGCACAGTTTAGCACAGTAGGCTTGTAGAGACCATTGAAGACCTAGCAATTATCATTATTGACTATGATAAAACTTAGGTCTTTCTAAATTTAAGAGAGAGTAACTTCCCGAACCTACAGATTATAATAATATTATAGTATACGAATGCCAATGTCGACATGCATTTTTTTCGCCTTGTTGTTATTACCCTCTCAGAAATACCTAGTACGAGCTTTCAATTTTTCGCCCCAACCCGCCAAATCTTGAATACGTCCCCAAACTTCTGTAGAGCGCGAGTCAAGGACTCCCGAAGACTTAATAAGTCTCTATAGTAAGCACAATTTAACTAAATTTAAATATGTGAATGCCAATATTGATGTATATTTTCAAGTTTTTCTGTTTTAATCTCGCTCTTCCAAACAATGCTTAGTATGTTCATCAAATTATTTTGCCCCAAGCTATTCATTCTAAGTACGTCCCCAAATTTCTGTAGAGCACAGTGCTCGTAAAGAGCCCGTGTCAAGCACTGTCGAAGGTTTAGCAAGTTTAATCATTGTCCGTCTCTCTAATAAGCACAATTATCCTAATTTTAAATATACAAAAGCCAATATCCATTTATTTTTTTGAGTCTTCATTCAGTCTTTTATCTTATCATCCCAAACGATCGGTCCAATTATTTTGCCCCAACCCCCTGATCCTGAGTACGTCCCCAAAGTTATGTAGAGCACAGTGGGCTCGTAAAGAGCCCGCGTCAAGGACTGTCGAAGACTTAGCAAGTTTAATTATCGCAAGCCTCCCCATACAAATAGACCAGTCGACGTGTTGCCAACTTATAAGCCCTAGAGTTAGTTACATGGGGGACTAGAGTTGTGAAATGGGTAAAGTATCTGTTTAGCGGTAAATACACGTATAAGTAATAGTCTAATAACTTACTAAATAAAGTTGCGTAAGTCTTACTACTTAATGAGTTTCAATTTGGTAGGCATACATGGTTTAGGCTTAGAGAGTGAGAAGTGTGGTTTTTGCTTTTTTGTGTTTCCTGGTGATTCGTAATTACTCGTAATTCTTTAAAAAACATTACTTAATAAGATTTTTCTGTTTATTTAAAAGGCACAGAGCAAATAAAAAAATCAAGAGAGAATGTTGTGAACAAACTAGTGAGGCCGACCAAAACTACGCCTCGCCGTGTAAAGACATTATTAGATTAGAATTTTAATTTTGTAATAATAATTAGATTTGACTTAAGTAACAATAATAAATAAAACTGCCAGTAACGTTGCACGCCTTGCATAGGCAAGTTTGTATTGAGTCATGATTATATTATATCTATACCACCTTTGTAACATGCAAACTGCAATAAAAATTTTGACTTTGACTCATCAACGTACAAGGAAACTACGCCTTGGCTTGTCAGTCAAACTATGGCGGCGCAGCAGTGACGCACTCACACATGTACCAACCGGCATGTAGTAACCGGCTTCACTTTACTGTTCAACGACATTCCCTCTTGATTTTTTTATTTGCTCTGAGTTAAAGGGAGACATGATGGAGAAGTTTTTTGGACATGACGTAAGAATATAGAGATGTAATTAGCCTTGTAAAAATTTGCGTAACACGACAATATTTTTACTATATTTTTTTTTCAATTGAAATTGATTTGAGAAAGTTTAAAATTAAGATTACCACAAATCACATCGTACTGAAAAGTAAACTGGGAATGGCTATCAAGATTATTATTTACTTCACTGACAACAATAATTAAATCATAAGTTGGTGCACGATATTTGCTGCTGTTAGCGTATTCTGTCCCACTTCTGGACAAACGTCTCCGCTCATCCATCCAGTTTTGCTTGTACTGTAGAGTACAAATTTCTGTCAAACTTATTAAATGAGTCACGCCAATTCTTTCAGGGCCTGATAAGTGACCGTAACAATTTTATGCTGTAGTTTAGACTCCGCGCCAACACTGAAGTCCGATAAACGAGGCAACTCAATCGCTTAGCCGCGGACTTTAATGGTGGAGCAGACTTGCGGAGTATACCTGTCAGTTTCTGTCAAGGGTGTCAAGATCACCACGCCCTCGCCATTTCGTTCGAAGCCTGTCAAGATGCTGTTAAGTGTCAAGTGACCGGGCCGAATTGGGACGATATTTGAATCGAAAATATTATTAAAACCTAACGTTTCCGATCCGGCACATCACTATAGCGGGCAGTTAAAGCCATCATACGTTTCGCATGCGATTATTTTATGTTATTTTTACTACCTTCATGCGAAGAGATTTATTCCGACATAAAGCTGAATAAAATAACGTTGTGACGTTACAACGGGAATAAAATTACGTTGTTATTTTACAACGTAACTTTATATCCGGCATTGTTTTTGAAGTAGAATTTGGAATTGTAATTTTACTGCCCTTCATAACCCAGATTACTTTATTTTATTGTACGTGTGTACGTTCTCTGTTACCTTTCTGAGAATTATAATGTGTAACCAAAAGTAAAGTAGCCGACCACAGAAATACCTATGTGACGTGTAAAATATCATGGCAGGACAAAAATATATACTTAGCTTCTTCAATGAAATTATTTTTATCGTGCTTCACACACTAGGTGTATAGAAACTTTCTTTTTGTGATAAACATTTCAAAATCACAAATGGCGCTTCCAACAATGTAGTAGTTGGTAAATATGATAAACACTTTCACTAATTCGGCGCCTTCGCAGAGAGCGTTTTAGCTTAATTGGCCAAAGCATCTGGGCCGGAATCCCAGAGGATGCAGGTTCAAATCCTGCGAACGCGTCAATTTTTGAAATGTTTATCACAAAAAGAAAGTTTCTTAGCTTCTTCAGTTTCTTTTACCTATCATACTTGTACTTGAGCTGCTTTGTACGTACATACATACGCTACGTTCAGGATTCTGCTAAAGAATCCCTCACTTCGCTCTGGATTAAAAAAAGCGCCCTTGCCGTAAAAATATTATTTTGCTCCCATATGATACAATCTACTGTTATCATATATCCGATTATTTAAATTTCTCCGACAGCGCACGAGGGGTTCCCCCTTCAGGGAGAGCCCCCTTCAATATATTTTATTTTAATCTATTAATTTTATTTTTGAAGTGAATAGACTACTAAACATTCTGTGAATATTTCAAGCGCCTACCTGTTGCCGTCATCGAGCTAAATATAACGTTGCATGTTTGGGGGCCCCAATATTTATTTAATTCTGTTTTAGTATTTGTAACGGCAACAGAAATATTAAAAATCTGTTAAAATTCCAACTATCTAGTAACCACGGTTCATGAGATACGAGTACAACCTGGTAACAGACAGACGGACAGACGAACGACGAAGTCTTTGTAATAGGGTCTCGTTTTGACCCTATGTGTACGGTACCATAAAAAGAGTCGGGTGAAAATTAGAATCGCAAGTAGGGAAATTATTGCCTTAGTTGAATCATTACGTGGGTTTAATTCTTGGCCCCGTACGTTGCTTGTTTATGTAGATATTGTGTTACTTATATAAAAGGAAAGCAATTTTTTTTTATCTTTATCATTGTCTCAAAGTCAATGAATTATTAGTTGCTAAAATACTTTTAAAACACGTTTAATTTTTTAATGAAGTGATACTTTTAAAGGCACAGAAGCTACTTTCTGAAACATCCTTTCAGTAAAATGTTTCATTACATTTTGTTTTAGCTCGACGAATTCTTAGAAAACGTGCTCCATCTCATTTCCCGAAAACTGTAATCAAACCTCAAAGTTTACCTATTTTATTTTTTAGGAAAACTCCGCTCAATAAGCGATCTCAAATTGCTTTCAAGGTAATCGTAAAACTTCGGTGAAGTCACAAAAATAATTATGAATAAGTTTTTACTTCACATACCTAGGTACTTTGTAGAAAATAATTATGTATGTAAAATTATGTTACAATAACATAATTATCTTGTACCTATATACCTAAATATGAATCTCATATATCTATCATACTGAATTAGTTATTATCCTTACTAATATTATAGATCGAAAGTACTAGTCTACTACCAGGGCAACAAATGGGCCATGTTGGCTACGAATCGCAAGTGTTTTTCGTTTTTATTAGTATTTTATTGATATTGGACGATCAATACTACTCCAAGACATTTCCACACATTGGTGTGTTGGGACCAAGGCTTATAATTTGGAGCCAATATATTGTGTAAATAGCCGTGGTGGTCTGTTGGTAGTGGCACCCGCCTTACAATCGTGAGATCAGGTTCAAATCTCAGCCCCTAACCAATGAGTTCTTTGGAATGATGTACGAATCACTTCACTGGTTTTTCGGTGAAGGAAAACATCGTGAGGCAACCTGCTTACGTTCGTAGAAGTAAAATTCTATGGCGTATGTGCATCCACTTACCCGCACTGGGCCAGCGTGGTGGATATGGCTCTATCACCCTTCGCGGGTAGGTCCTGCAATGGACTATTAAAAATACTGGTACAGTACAGTATAGCTAAAGTGTGGCCCTAGCATAATAACACGCAGCAAGGGAGCAAAGGAACAACTTGTTTTATGCGTGGATATAGATTAAAAGTTTTATAGACTATTTTCTATACAGGAAAAATTAAAAAGTCAGAGTTTGTGACTTCAGTAAGCAACAAATTCTTTCGCGAACAGCCTGATTCGCATAATAGACATTTGATACTTTTATACCTATTACTAATCCTACTTCCATTTTCAACCTCATTTGCTGAAATTCGAAAACACGATTATTACGTTGGAATCAACACAATACGATAGTAACGCCATAAATCCATAATTCATCTGATTGCAGCTAGATAGATTTAATTTTATTAACCTCCCGCTACAGTTAATTGGGTACACTTCCAATTTATGAGAACTAAATTAGACGAAACGCGACGAAAATATACGCTATTAATTTCATAAACCCCGTCCAACCCAAACATGGCAGATTGAACAAAGTCTTTAAAACCATTTCACCCACAAACACATCTGAAAGTTCACATCTGGAGCCACCATCGCAATTTTCAACAAAACAGGATTATTTTCAAAGGTAATTTTAGTTTGTATATTTAACCGTTTAACTTGGTTGGTGAAAAAACGAGTTTTTTTCTGGATTGAAGCCAAGCGTCGCGTGGCCGGCGTCACGCGTGACGCTCCACGATGGAAATCACAAATTATACCGTCTAATTAGTCTTTTTCACGGTACACCGTATGTAATGTAAACATTCCACTGGTTTCGTTCTGCCTTTTGCTATAATTATTGCGGTAATGAGAATCTTGATGAGAAGGACATGGTATCAAAATATGGGGAAAGTCACATATCTTCGGGACTCGACTCGTGAAGCATCTTTTAACATAGCATTTTTAGGACCTTGTGACACAAACACAATATATGCATTTAACTAGAGAAGATCTGTTAGATAGATAGATAAATATACTTTATTGTACACCAAACAAAAACAAATACAAACATTCTTAGGACTAAGTAAATTCACAGAGTACCTTAGCGCTCATAGCGATTTCTTCCAGGTAACCCGTGGAGAAAAAAAAACCTCAAGGATTGGCAGAATAGTCGGTGGTGCATTAATAATAAATATTATAAAACATAATACTAATACACATGGCAATAATAACAAATGTACTAAATACATACATAGACTTAATATATACATACACAAATACATAAGTACATAAATAATTAACATAAAGATAGATAGTGATTATAAATAAGATTTTTGAAAATAAGCAGTGTTAGAGTGGATAGTAACAACACTAGATATTTGTTAATGCTACCATCGCATTTTTATGATGTTTTTAGTGCAGTTCCAATTCTAAACAAAATTGTTATCTATGTTGACTCTATCAAATAGAAACATAAAATTGACACACTCGTATTAAGAACAAGTATGTGAGACTGCTTTTTAATTCCCTTGCGGTCATTAGTGCTGGATTTCGTACTCTACCACGGTCAAAACCACTTGCTAAGTCACAGTAGGTATGTTATCTATTAACATATTACCAAAATGCTATTTAAACTTTTTATAATATAATCGGCATCATTCGCGTGTTCTAAAATTATTTTCCGTTATATTCATATATGTCTATGTACTTACAAAAATATTTCTAAATCAATATACTAAACTGCAATAAATGAACTCGTACCATCAATTTGATTTATTATTTATCATTCAAATGATCAATAATAATTCATCTTACGTACTACATACTAGGTACATGAATAAATAATTCCTCTGAAATCTGAAATACGTATCAATTTCTAATATTGCTGATCCATTAACTTCAAATAGAGATCGTCATGTCATCGCAGAAAGTTACCGAAATAACGGACGAGTCGAGTACACTACCTACTATGGGATCAACTCTGAAAAATATCAACTGCTGCACGCATATTGTCTAGAGTCAGTAAACTTAAATTAGTCAGTAACTTAAAATTTGTTCATAGTTCGGACTCTCCGAGTAATAATACACCTCTACACTTAGCAAAAATATAATGTAATGATACCCTGCATAGATATAGAGCTTAAAGTGAACTTATCACAACGAGAGCAAATTAGATTTTATTACAAAGGTGACGTCCACAAGTGGTATATTATTCAGAGAAAAATCGAACCAAAATATTATATACATAATTTGAAAGTTTGATTTATGGGCTTTTCAAAAATATTGAATTTAAATTATTTTATCCCTCCATTTTTTTAAATGTGAAAAATAAATTGTATGAAAGACAATAATATGTACTAGCTATGTATTTTTTCTAGTTTAACAATAATAAAGTGCTTCTATCGTTATTTTACTTGCATTCGTAGCTGATTCTTCCTCATTCATCTCTTAATTTGCTAAAATTAAAAATTATAACCGATCAGTGTGACCAGTTAGTAGGTACAATGTCACAAATAAACACTTAAAAACTGTGTCTAATTGGTAAAAATGCTTTTATTCAACAATGTGGAGGTTACTTAATCAGTTTTGCTAGATATAAATTACCTATTGAGCCAAATATATTTATTTATCCTAATAGATTCAAAATTAATTTAAAAAAACGGAGGGCTCTTTTTTGTTTTAACTGATGTAAAAGACTCAGAAAAAAATGAACTTTCTCGAGATGTAACGAGTGTTATTAGTTATTAGTGTGGTTAGAATTTTTGATTATTATTATACCAGCCTCCATACATTTTGTGGACATGTACTTTCCAATTGTTTAAAAGTCTCTTTACAAGTTTAAAAAATGTTATATATGCAGCACGACGACTGCGCGATATTAACTCGACGTCAATAGCTTATCAGGGGAAATGAAAACTCCCATTTCTTAATAAAAATACGTATTAAAATTCCAACTTTACATTAGGATCAACTTTATTCAATGTTCCTCTTGAAGAACTTTACAAAAGTAACATTATACCGGAGGGGAGCTTGGGGCGATGCGATCAATATTATTGACTGTCAGAGCGAGGGTGGCGTGGGGTGCATTTGCACGTACTTAGTTTCTAAAATATCGGGAAACTTTCACGAGAATATCTTTCGAAGTATCGCGATAAGAGAAGAGACTGAAACTAGTAGATTTTATAAAAAAATAAAAAATTTGCCTGCATGAAAAAGACAATAGTAATTTAGAAATGATGATTATGTTTCTTTCATATAAAACTTTTTAAATTCTTAAATGCATGTTGTTGCCAAGAGCCTACAAACCCAATGTTTTATTTGTAGACTGAAGCCAGTATCGGCGATACATTAATTCTGTAAAATAAAAAGGATATTTTGAAGTCATGAATTTAGAGGTTAAGCCAATTCAATATGTACCTATTCTTAGTTAGTAGTTACATTTAAGCATTTAATTTAAAAATATTTTAAGAATTTCTTTTCTGTTTCCTCAATTTTTGTGCCCTACTCTATAGATTTGGTTAGCTTTTTTATTAACTTATACCTAAGTATTTATTTATTTCTTAGCTATTATGCGCCAATAATTAGGGTTTTTTATGTCATAATTCATCCATCTGTTGAAAAGATTCGTGGCATTTGCAATAACATAATTAAGTACATAAATATAAAACGATATATTATGGGAAAAAAACATAATCCTTCCCGTCAGCGAAGTCGGCCAAAATGTAAAAGAATTTTTCACGGTCATTTTTGTGTCAATGTGAAAAATTTAATGAGTGTAACCTCAAAGCATTGGGACAACTTTTATTATATTAAATAAAGCAATTATTCTGAGTAATTTTGAAAGAAACTCGAGACATTGTAATACCTACGTTTGAATTAATTTCATTAAAATGGTTTCACAAAGCTACGTTTAGATTACTTACGTAGGTAGGTATTTAAACAAGCGGGCATGATAGAAGTTCTTTTCTAGAGGTGTTTGCGCACTAGGTATATCGTACCATCAAAGTACATACGTCAACAATAGTCGTCGAGAATATTTTAACCTGTACCCTTCCCAGTGTTACTACCAATCTTACTACCAGTAGTAAGAATGGTAAAATAATCACCGCTGTTACTACTACAATTGAAAGTTGTTAGAACAATAAAAATAAATTACCCGTGTTACTACCGTAAAAGTAAAATAACAAAATTAATCAAAATATGACCTGTCATGCTAGACTTCCATGATAGGTGTCAAAGTGACAGCTGTCAAACTTAAATATGTTTATAACAGGTTATAACAGGGTTATGTTTATAACAGGGTTCAAGTCACATATGACAGATATCAAAGTGACAGCTGTCATGCAACTCTAGCATGACAGGTAATAATTTGATTTCTTTTTGTTATATTTTACTTTTACGGTAGTAACACGGGTAATTTATTTTAACTGTTCTAACAACTTTCAACTACAATAGTAACGACGGTAATTCATTTACCATTCTTACTACTGGTAGTAAGATTGGTAGTAACACTGGGAATAAACCAACCGAAACGCTCTGTGCATGACACTCAACAATGCTGGTCGATGACGGTACGATATAGGGAACATAGTCATACTTCTCAATAATAACATATTTTTTGGTCTTTTCTTTTTATAATGCGAATAAGTCTACAATAATAATAGCTTGTATTTTATCGCGATTAAGTCCGCAATAATTGCATTTCAGTTCAGTTCATTTAGGTATGTCAAATAGGTACAGTAATTCACAATTAGGTATGAATAGAAATAAAAAATATCTGCAATAGCGTCGTCAAAGATAACCGTTTAAAATAACTGACATAATGACAAGCTTCTAGCAGGTATGGCATAGTGGGCAAATTGCTAAAACTAATTAAAAAAATACATTTTTATTTCTCTCTAAGCTTGGCTGCTGATGCAACTCGGTGATACAATAACAGGTAAACTATTTAATAGAAAAAGAAAGAGTACAGAATCAGAGTAGGCCCTAATTATGTATATGAGAGTATGAGAGCTGATTTTATTCAGGATTTCAGTATTACATAATATTATATTCAGCGACAAAAAATGGCTACAAAAAGTTCATTAACTCTGGACAAAATGTATGGAGCAGTTAATTTTTATCCCCATTTTTTAGTTGTGAAAATTGTTTATTCATAACGACAAATAAATCCATCTATTTTTAACATAAAGTACTTAACCAAAAGGAGTCGACACTGCAAAGCGTACACCTCTGCCAAAAGTACGCGACCGGCGGTCATGCTCTTTGTATAAATATATCGGTCTGGTTGCGCTTGTGTTGCGTTAATTTTCAGCTAGTGTTAGTTAATTACATTTGTGTGCGTGTCTTCACCCCCCACTGACTCGGCAGACTTCGGTGCTTAGGCGTGTCTACTCCTTTTGATATTTTGATAATGATTTTTAAATATATACCTACTTATATAGATATTAATATTATTAACAACCAGGCACAGAGATAACACCCATGTAAGTACATCACTTAAATTTTTACCCTTGGTAGGAATCAAACCCACGCCTCTTTGATCCAGGAGTTAGGGTCACTAACCACTGAGCCGCTGAGGCAGTCAGGTAAATAATAAAGTGTTAAATTACAATAAGTATAAGGTATTAAAATGTGATGTGAAGTGTGACGCGATAGCAGCGAGAGAATACCCACTAGAGGGGTGAATTTGCACGTCGTTAGTTTGTGAAATATCGGGAAACTTTCTCGTGAATAATATCTCGGGAACGCCGCCGGACTGAAAAATGAAGCGGTATTTTTTATAGGTAACTTTTTCTTTGATGTGGAAATAATAATAACTTCACTATGTTGTTTTTACCTTGAAATAGGTATCACTAATATCTACTTGTAATTTCGTATATGAACTGTAGGTACTTTTTTGTAGAGCACATAGTATAGTTCGACTAACAACGGTGTTTGACTGCCTCGGTGGCTCAGTGGTTAGTGACCCTGACTTCTGGATCAAAGAGGCGTGGGTTCGATCCCCACCCAGGGCAAATATTTATGTGATGGACATAAGTGTTTGCTCTGTGTCTGGGTGTTATTTAGTTACTATCTATTTAAGTAATGTTTTTAAAATTAAGTATACTCGTATGTAGTATATCAGTCTCTGGCAGCCATATCACAAGCTTTGCTTAGCTTTGTGTAGCTTTGTTGGGCCTCTGAACCCAAACGGGTCCAAATTACAGAATGGCACTAAGAGTGGTCGCGTGGTCAAAAAGTGTTTTTTTTTTGACAAATAGTACAGTCAATAAAACAATGGTAAATCAAAATTCAAAACGTAATCATCATGAATGTACAAGTTGCTAATAACCCTGTATAAAATGTATAAACGGTTATCAAACCGAAGTTATCATATATTTTGTGTAATATTGATAATATTATCAGTAACCTTTGTGTACCGTATAATACGTATTTGATCAAACTTATTATTCGTTTGCACTATGTAGATTCAATGCTGAGATAGGTATGGATAAAAATAGGTTCCTGCTGTATTTTTGATCGATTTTGTTATCAATTAACTTGACAAATTTTAACAGATATATTTGAGAAATAAAAATATTTTATAATAGGCGCTTTTTATTAATTTCTGGTTCAGATCAAAAAATTGTCACAGCTAACTATCTGCTTGTAACGTATGCATTTTTGAACTTACAAAAACACTGTGTATACAATAGTGTACAAACCACGTTGTATATCTACAAAATAAACATATGTAGTTACATTTCCAAAATAAATAAGAATAATTTTTCAATTTCCTTTATACACGCGGTAAATTCTTTGAAATGTCTTTCTCAATTTAATGAGTGAATAACTAACTCTCTAATCTGCTTGTAACGTATGTATTTGTGAACTTACAAGAACACTGTATATACAATAGTGTACAAACCACGTTGTATATCTACAAAATAAACATATGTAGTTACATTTCCAAAATAAATAAGAATAATTTTTCAATTTCCTTTATACACGCGGTAAATTCTTTGAAATGTCTTTCTCAATTTAATGAGTGAATAACTAACTCTCTAATCTGCTTGTAACGTATGTATTTGTGAACTTACAAGAACACTGTATATACAATAGTGTACAAACCACGTTGTATATCTACAAAATAAACATATGTAGTTACATTTCCAAAATAAATAAGAATAATTTTTCAATTTCCTTTATACACGCGGTAAATTCTTTGAAATGTCTTTCTCAATTTAATGAGTGAATAACTAACTCTCTAATCTGCTTGTAACGTATGTATTTGTGAACTTACAAGAACACTGTATATACAATAGTGTACAAACCACGTTGTATATCTACAAAATAAACATATGTAGTTACATTTCCAAAATAAATAAGGATAATTTTTCAATTTCCTTTATACACGCGATAAATTCTTTAAAATGTCTTTCTCAATTTAATGAGTGAATAAAAATAATAAGTACTTTTCAATAGAAGAAGGAAACCTCTTCTTTAAACCACGCATATAAGAATAAAATTCCACTCATTTTCCTCATGTGTTCTAACCAAACCATCTTACCAGCAAAGTAGTACTTTAAATCACAATAAAACCACCGAAAATATGTAAAAATATCACGAAACTGCTGGGGGGACACAAATATATTTTTATCACGAAAATAAAATAAAAAAGACTCACATCGTGATGCACGTGTTGACGAGACGTCAAAAAAACTCGGAACACGATCTTTCACGACAATATCCCGAACGATACTCAACTGTTTACCACGACCAGGGTTGCCAACTCGATATCTCGGATGAGTGCTAAATGACATCTCAAATTGTGCTAGATCAAATATAGCTATTTGAACATGGAAAGAATTGCCGTATATGCTCGCTGCATTCATAAATTCGATATGTATCGCTGAATTTTTTTTGAACCCTGTTCGAATATGAAGAGGAGAATGTATAAAACGATTGTTTTGTTACTACTCTTTGCGTGGATATATTTTGTTCTAAGATTATCAGAAAAAACTAAATGATTGTTGTTAAAATGGTGTTGCATTGAGTGCTAAACGCTTAAAATTAAATTTTAGTGCTACGAGTAGATTTGCGAAAATAGTACCAAATCTAGCAGTGTAAGTGCTAAGCTGGCAGCATTGGCGCCATAAACCCTTACAACAAAGATAATAATGCACGTCCAATTGAATTAGACTTTATGTTTTATGCACTAAAGTTCACAATTGAAAGGATTAGCCAAACCAATTACCAATTAGGATTACAAAAACCAATCGTCCCCGAGTTTCTTATAGCTATCACTTTCCTCCGTAAAGATTTAAGGTGAGTGTAAAAGAGAGAGAGGATTAGAAAGCACGCATGTGCACCCTATGGATAACCTCAAAACTCAAAGAAGTTTTTATGACAAGTCTTTATTGTTATCGACAAGTTGTTAGCTATTCAGAGTGGTGATTTTTTTGTATGGGGGCTTTATGACAAGATCGGAGAAGTAAAGGAAGCTCTTTGCTTGAGTTATGGTGTAGATATTACGATATTTTATGGAATATTTTATATTTTCTATCGGAAACTTGGTAGGGAAGTTTTGTAACAAAGTTGGGGTGGCTATTGTTTTAGAACTTTTTAGGTTTCATGATTGCTTTTCTCCGATCAATAGAATAGTAATAATTATAGGTAGGTAGGTTGATTCATTAAAACTTGCAAGGTACATTTAGGATACCTGTAAACAAACTAAACTAAAATGTAAACTGGAGTTTTTTTTTACAACATTTTTTTTACCGGCGCTTTCCAAAAAACTATACCTACCGGTTAACCGTACATATATACGTTAGTATCATACTGAGTTGCAATTTAATAGTATTAAATTATGTAAGTAAGTTCTTATAGGCCGAATGGCTAAACGGTTAAAAAAACCGGGACCTACAATTTAACGTGTCATCCGAGCCACGGTAGCGCTCAGTTAGAGAATTCCACCCGCGGTCACCCATCCAAATATTATCCGTTAATTTAATATTCATGAGATAGCTGATATTTCTCGAATTCCGGGTTGACCCCATAGTAAAATGGTCGAAATTAACTCATTTCGGCTTAGTACACCCTATCTAAATAACCTTGTATAAAAATAGCGAAAACCTTGAACATCATAATTATTTTAGCAGGTATATAGCCGTCGTAGCTAAAGTTGTAGCTTCTCGTAGCGCTGAGGCCGCGTAGACCCCTAAAGATCTATACATAATCTACAGAGTTATCTCCTTGCCCTTACTACGTACGTAGTATTATTATACCTATAATATAATCCTCTCGGTTTGGTAAGGGCAAAGAAAATATTATCTTACTACTTATTTAAGTTTTACTATGGGGCCAATCTGGAATTCGAGAGAAAATCAGTCGTCCAAAATTAAAAAAAAGACTCGATAAAAGGTATGAAACAGACGATTTTTGGATTGGCTCTTAATTAAAAAAATGTTCTTAATGATGGTCTTAAGCACACCATACCTCAGTTTATTTACAGCACAAGCAGATACAACTTCTGAAGTTTTAGGCCCAACAAATAAGGAGCGAATCGGAGGGATATTAAGATTTCCTTGAAAAAATTGGTCCTGGTATAGGCCACAGAAGAGAGAAAGGTCGAATCATAAAAGTAGGCGGATGTGAAATTATCTACAGGCTGCGCAATATCTAATCCTGACTGGAGCCGTTGATTGGATTTCGCGCAACTTGTAGCTAACTTTACATCCGCCAACTTGTGTGATTCGGCCTATAGATATAACTATAGTTAAGTATAGCTTTGTTATCGAGAAACAGTATTAAAAAGAGATACTTACTCACTGAGCTACTGTTTCAAAAATATAATAAAACTTTACTTTCTGATCATATCAGTAGGTATACAGGGTTATTTCTAATCAATTAGCATCCTTTTAGGGGATTTTCTGTACATCAAAACTAACAACTTTTGTTCAGCGACTTTTGTCAAATCTCAAAAAAAAGTTTATTTTGTTTCATAGAAAAATATCGTTCACCCTCGACAAAATGCTTGGATCAGCTGTTTTTTTTTTTAGTTTACTGAATAAGCCCTTAATAGGATGCTATAATTGATTAGAAATAACCACGAAATAACCCTGTAGAGTCGGCAGAGATGAGATCCTTTCCAGCGACAAGGCTTCCGATAAATATGTATTGTGTTAATTAGATAAGCTTGTGGTGTGAATAAAAAAAAAATCTAGTATTCTAAATAATTTTATTCAACTCACCAATACACGACGCTACGGTATCATTCCACCGGTTGTCGTCATAGCACCATAACAAACGCGCCCTCTCCCGCGTGTCTTCGAAAACGTAGTTAACGTTGCACATGTAGTGGGCCACGTCCTCGTTCCGGTACACGAGGTAGCCGGCAGAGGGCGCTTTCAGCGTTACGCAGCCGACACCTATCGACAAAGGGTGCTGTTACCAGAAATAGGGCTTTAGTTTCAGAAGTTGAGATGGCGCTGTCACACAAAATACTTTTAGTTTCAAAAGCTGTAAGAGATGGCGCTGTTGCACAAAAATATTTTAGTTCAAAATATAAGGCGAGATGGCGCTAATATAAAGGTTGGTAGCAAACCGTTTTCATAGTACTCTGACCACACAAAAGATGGCTCAGTCAGTTTTTTATTAGCGGAAGTTTTTGAAATAGAATATGAAATCTGCTAAAGATTTGCAAAATCTGTATTCTATTTTTATTTTAGATTTAATTTCGATTAAAAATCACAACTGCACAATAATGGAAATTAACAGTCTCATTGACTCATTGACCTCCAATCTCCACGTAAAGATGCACTATAATTATTTTAGAGTTAAACTAAAACTTTATTTTTTGTTTTTGCTTAGAATCTATCTCTTTGGATAGGCGCTTTGCACCTCGCCTAATTTTTAAAGTTAAACATCCTACTAATATTATTAACGCGAAAGTTTGTGAGGATGGATGGATGGATGTTTGTTACTCTTTCACGCAAAAACTACTGGACGGATTGAGATGAAACTTTGCAATAATATAGCTTATCTATCAGAATAACACATAGGCTATAAATTATAATGATATTGCGTCAAAAATCAAAATATCATGCGGGCGAAGCCGCGGGTAAAAACTAGTCTGTTATAATTGTTTCAGATATTTTGTTATTGTAAAAATATTATATTCTCTATTAAATCCTACTAATATTATAAAGTTTGTGAGTTTGTGAGGATGGATGGATGTTTGTTACTCTATCACGCAAAAACTACTGACGGATCGAAATGAAACTTTGCAATAATATAGCTTATAGGTTTATCAGAATAACACATAGGCTATAAATTATAATAAAATTGCGTCAAAAATCAAAATATCATGCATATAAAAACTATTATAGAATATTTTTGTACGCTCGAAATGGGCAGGCTGTTGAAACAAATTTAATGTAACATCTTTAGACACAGCTTAACAATAAACCTTTTCTTATTGTCGATTCTCGACTGCTGACTGTGAGACGCAGCAGCGGCGTGTCCACTTGATCGCACGACGAAAGCAGTTTGTCGGCCGTGACATCGGCAATGCAAATCGGCAAAAAAATTGTAAGCTGGCAGGGGAATAGACATCGGCAATGCAGGTCATATAAAATCACAACTTAATCATGTAAGCATAGATGAAAGATTCAATCTTGCATGCAAATCTTTGCATGTAAGTGACATACTCACTTTTATAATGTAACAAGACGCCTCTCTTCGGGTAGGCACCCTTGGATCTCGCCTCGACTGTCACGTCCACAACGTGGGTCGCCGACGTGAGTCGCAACGGCGTGTCGACTTGGTCGCACGACGAGAACAGCTTGTCGCCCGTGACGTCAGCCACGGTAACTT
Organism: Hypomecis punctinalis; assembly: GCA_949316475.1. NCBI lineage: Eukaryota > Metazoa > Arthropoda > Insecta > Lepidoptera > Geometridae > Hypomecis > Hypomecis punctinalis. Next base: position 21,237,004 of record OX438799.1, on the reverse strand, counting down.
GGTCAGTGCATTCTTTGTCGAATGGACCAAGACCTGGAAATAAGAAAAATGTTAATATTATGGTCATCATCTTCATCAACATTCACAGCTTTTTTATACAAGTTTGGATATAGACTTCTTCTCATACCATCTCATTTGCCATTGGCTTCGGTCCTGACCAATCGTGTGCTATCTATTTACGGTAATTATATTAGGGCGGTTTAATTTCGTAGGCTTATAGAGACCATACATACTGGCTGGCTTAAGGTTAAGGTAGAGGCTTAGGCCCGCACATAAAGCGTAGGTATGGATGGTTTTATTAGCATAGCATAAAATAAGCTGGATACAAGCTGTTTCCAATCGATCTTTTTTTATCGCGAATAAGTCCACGCTTGACCAACAGCCTCGCCTGATGGTAAGCGACGTTGTGGTCGAAGATGAAGCACGCAAATCTGATCCCCTCATCTTGAAAAGCTTTAGATTATTTGGAAACAGGAAAGCCGGAAGACTGTCCATTCCCTGGCTGTACGAATCAAACCGCTTGAAATGTTGTGTCAAACCGCTTCGTAGGTATCGAAGAAAAATCGACAGTGTAGTGGTGCTAATGTGGCGTCTTTCTACTTTTCCTGTAGTAAAAAGGGGATGGTAGGATTAGATCGTGTAGCTCAGATGTACACTCTCCGAAATGAATCCTATATATATATAATAGAAAATGGACAGACTCGCAACCCTACGGCGATTTAGCTTTTCATTACCTATATTTGAAATCCGTAGAGAAGGAATACTTACTTCGTAAGCTGACGTCCAGCATAGTGACTCGCACCCTCTGCTCAGGGTTGACCCGCAGGCGCCACCGACACTCGTCTCCCACATAAAAGTGGGGGTACCCCGGGGTGCGGATGTAGCCCTCGCTCTCGGACCCCCACTCTGCTATCCGGACCTCCCGGTTGCAGTAGTGAACTGATAGAGTATCTGAAAAGAGAAAAAAAAGGAGGTTAGTAACCTACACATATTTTATAAACTTGACATTGACATTGACACATATTTTATAAACTTGACATTGACATTGACACATATTTTATAAACTTGACATTGACATTGACACATATTTTATAAACTTGACCCGGATTTGGCCAGCATGGGAGACTATGGCCTGACCTTTTTCTTAACGAAAACACATGCTCAACAGCGCTCATATGCTCAATAGTTTGATACAATAACAGTAGCATTGTAAAGAAAGAAAAAAAGAAGTAGTGATTGTTTTTGTATGGTCAAGTTAGCGCCTCACGATTTATCCGCTTGAAATGTTAAATGTCAATCCATACTTTATTTCTTCTTTGAGGTAATAAATTAGTAGAAAAATAAATTATTATAAAAATACAACGTTTTAAAAATACAAGCTATTGAGATTCTGTAGCAGCAGAGTGCTAGCCAAGACAAGTAAAACGAGCCCAAACACGACGGGTATATCTTATTTAGTACAGGAATTCCTATGTCCATCTTCCGACTACATCATCAGATCAGCTCCATGGTACTATAACTATTATTGCATTGTCACGCGATATACATTTATAGGTACATAGGTACATCCATTGCAAGTTTAATATAAGCTTGTAACAATTAACCATAATAGGGATGTAGTAGGACCTACTAAGTCGAGAGGTATACATTTTATAACAGTAGAAATGATCTCGCTCAAGATACCTAATAGATAAGTATTTCCTTGGCAACATTCCTGAAGATCAATTAGACTTCGAGATTTTCCTTCATGGCAGTGTGATTAACATATGCATCGAAAGCTTTGTTATGAACAACAATAGGTTTCAGAACCATTTGCTCCACTCATATTCTAGAGATGAGAGAGAAATATTCACTAAATATTAATTTGAGCTAAAATTGGTTGATATTCATTTTAGATCTTTTCTGAACCTAACCTAACATCTAGGGTTTAAAAAGGCCCGCGATATTATTATAAGTTATTATGTGAAATCTGCAAGAATGAGTACCTAACGAAGCTGCCTGGAGTTAGCACGTGTAAGCATTACCATTCAGCGTACTAAATACTTAATGATGGCAATATGTTGGGTACGCTGCCAACTGGTGGGCTTGAGCACTTAGGCTTTATATTAGATCTTTTAAACGAACTTGAACGTAAATAAAACAGCTACCATTCTTAAGTACTCATATACAACGCATTCAACCAGCAACCAAAGCTAGCTCTAGATCATGTCTTTGCGTGAATCGACTGGACTGACACTAAAAACCTATTTTGACCTACCCAGAAGACCTTATGATCCGAAACTTTGGCAGTATCCTTAGCATAGTAACAAAAGTACCAGTGTCGGTAAAACTTAGGTAAGAAATAATCGCAAGTAGGCACCGATAAGCCAAAAGTGGCGCCACGGATATCGAGCTGTTTGCCACACAATGGGGAAACATCCATTAATGTCAATAGCCATCGCATACGCAAATAAATAAATACCTAATGTGTTGGCTCAACTTGAAGGTTGCAAGCGTAGAGATTTGGAGAAAGACCTTCTCTTTACTGTTGTAGGATTCACTTATATATAATGTGTTTGTCTACCGGTGTCGGAGCCTTAAGCGGTGACATCTATGGCAAATTTTTAACAACTTTTACTATGGGACCAACTCTGAAAATGTAAAAAAAAAACTGCTGTTTTATACGATTTTTTATAGACTTTATACAAAAAGTATGGATTAGCTGTTTTTTTTTTGTGTTTTCAGAGTTGATGCCACAGTAAAAGTTGCATCCGACTGGATCCGGACGGATCCGGTCAAATGAAAAATTCCTTACAAAACGTTTAGTAACGTTGTTGTACCGTTAACGTTTTTATAAAAAAAAAGCGAATTGATAATTAATAAATACTTGGGGACATCTTATTTAGTATAGGTTTGCGTTTAACTATATACTGCCTGTTCTCAAGCAGATATGCGGCCTAGGGTGTAGCACGCTTATCTTTAAGATACCTATATACTCGGGATTTGAAGACACCCGTCCACGTTGTACTTAAGTGGGAACACAGCCCCAGGCAAAGCGTTCTACATTCTGGATGTTCGTAGTTGCGTTAGGTTACGTTAGGTATAGTTCTAACTTCAATCGGAAAAAATGTACTGTTTAAGGAGTCCCTGTTACGTCGAGACAACATGTCATAATGGCGAGATTTTTGATTACAGTCATAGTTAATCGTTTTTGCATTGAGTAATGACTTTTTATACCGGTAAAATAATAATATCACTAAAAGGTAGCAAAAGCTCTCATACTTTTCTGCAAGTTTCATTATTATTGATACTGATATCACGGAAGTTGTTTGATTAAGCGTTATTTATCGTAGAAACTAAACTAATTGGAAAACTCGGGGAAATCCACAGGAAAAACTGTGTTCGTCGATAAATTCCCTGGCGCCACGTCACTGCTGTGTTTCAAATAAAATTCTGTGACCACGTTAGAGATTATGGAAGTGCAGATGGAAAACTTTTTATTGAAATTGAAGTGAAAATGGAAACAATTTTATTCAGTTTGAATATACTTACGTAACAAACTACTTACGTGAACAAACTTAATGCTATTTTAAAATTAAAATATATACTTATATATACCTACTTGACCTAGCCAGTTCATTCGGTCGAAAATAAAACAATCAACTACTTTAGTTACATTTTGAAGAACAATTCATGTATTTATTTCATCTCACATATACAATTATTTTCAAACGATATTTATTTTCAGATCTTGTCGAAACTTTTGGAAATGCTCTTAGTATATTTTGTGTTCTTGAAATTAGGCATAAAAAGCTTCTAAATACATATTTTATCATGAATATATACTCGTAAATAGCATTTGACTAAAAATTTTAAAATGATTTCGAGGTTTCAGAAAATATTGTTTGTCGCATTGTGACGTTATAATTTTTTTTCTGTCAGAAAAACTTTCAATCTTTTCGTTTCTAATCCGGCACAAAAAAACAGAAAAAATGCCAAGTAGATGGTTTTCCCTCTTCTCTTTCGTAATTTGTGTATTATTTGTGTTTACGAGGTTGTATTACGACTGTAAGCACGTTCTCAAGGGTAGTTGACAGGGTGTAAAAAACTTACTTTATAGTTTCGTTTCACTTTCTGTAATAGCTGTAGCTACGAGACCTACGTTAATGTTACCGTCGCCGCGTCGTAGCCATGGTGAAAAAACTTTCCAATCGCCGCCGTATCGATGAGATCTAATGAATGGAATTTGTGTAAGGACTTTCATATCAATGGCTTCCCGGTGAAGGAATGGTAACTAACACAAACGTTACTAGTGTAGTACCTACGTGTCGTGTAGACGCTACTAATACCTAATCGTACGTCTGTGTAAGAAACTGGATGGCGCGTGTTCCTCCACATATCAATCTAAGCCAACGTAGTGGATATGACTTAGTCTGGCCCTTGATTCCCTATCGATACCAAATACCTAGTATGTTTTTAGGGTTCCGTACCTCAAAAGGAAAAAAACGGAACCCTTATAGGATCACTTTGTTGTCCGTCTGTCCGTCTGTCCGTCTGTGTGTATGTCAAGACTCTTTATCTCAAGAACGCGTAAAGATATCGAGTTGAAATTTAAACTGTATTATTTATATTATTTATATCGATGAACTCTTGCTGTTGTGTAAAAAAAAAACTTCTCAGTTGTCGTTTAAAAAAGTTAGAGTCGTTTATGTCGTAAAAAACCGTAATCAAAACCTACAGGGTACTTCCCGTTGACATAGAACTATGAAATTTGACGAGAAGCATTGTCTTAGAGTACACATATAGGAATAAATCTGAAAACTGAACATTTTTATTTACATCACAAAAAAATAGGGCCTCAAAATTCACAAAATATGGGCTCAAAATTCAAAGTGAGTAAATCGTATCATGAAAGGTGTCATATAAAAGAACTTCATTAGCACATGCTAATGAAGTTCTGCACACGTTGTTAAAATAATTAAAAACAGGTTTTTAATTATTTTAACAACGTGTTTAAAACAGGTTTTTAATTATTTTAACAACGTGTTTGTACGGAACCCTCGATGTGCGAGCCTGACTCGCACTTGTCCGGTTTTTTTAGTTATTGAATGAAAATTCTTGAATGACGACACGTGGATTAAGATTAGTGACTGAGTTGTGGCCGAGGCAAGGCAAGCAGAGCGTTGGTCGTTCGGCTGCAAGATGGCGAGATGATATTTTGAAAATTGAGAGTTCATCCTGGACACGATGAGTACAGGACCGAGAAAAATGGCACCGTAAGAGAGATGCCTATTCCCAGCAGTGGGATAGAGAAGGCTGCGAATGATAATAATGAAAGATCCTTTGTTAATTATGACGTTAAACTTAAATAAAAACTAGTTTAAGTTATAATACCAATAAGCCCGATTATAGAGGCGCCAGCGCAACGTAAAAAGCGTTCTCTCTATCGAATGCCTAAAGTGAAAAAGAAACAGAACTATGCTATTTAGCTATTATAATTACGGTGGCGCCTCTGTAATCGGACTTTATATGTAGTAGGTATGTACCTATATTGGTAGGTAACAGAAATACCTACAGTTCATACGAAATTTTGGAAAACAGTACTATTACGGTACGTAACGCGCGTGTTTTCATAGAAAATCCCTCTGTGGACTTGTTATGGACATTCGTGCATGGGGAGCGTTCTGTTAGTAAACACTCAATATTATAAGAAAATTAACTTTCAGCTCTTTTCTGCTAGGTCAACACTGAGCAAGTCTACTCTACCTAGTTTTTACTTTCACCTCATACCTACTATACCGCATTGCGTCTTACTTTTATAGATCACCTGGCCCGACACGTCTGCATCAGCACTATACACTAAGCTTTGTTTTATTTTATAAGCCAAACCTGTCTCGATTTGAGGGATAGGTGGAAAGCTTTTTTTTTAAATTTTTTTTTTCCTGAATATAACATACATAGTTACAATTAAAAGTACTGCCAAACAGCGAAGCGGTTTGTAGGCAGGATAGCTCTCACATTAGGTACTTAACTTAGTATCTATATAGGTACAAGCGGATAGAAATACATTCCCTTGTTATTATAGGTACATGTGGGCAATGTAATGTCATTGTCAGTTATCCATTAACATATTTTGTTTTTATAATCTAAAGTTTGATACAAATGTTTGCTTTCTAATGTGTTAATCTTCATCGCTTAATTTATCCAACATCAGTTTCTTTAACATTTTTTTAAAGCCAAATTTTGTTTGAAATGATTTCTCGAAATTTTCCGGTAAGTTATTGCACAATCTAGGTATGATCCACTGCCTAGTACGCTTACCATAATAGTTTTTATATTTGTATTGCAATTCCGGTTGCTTCCAACTTTTTATTCGCTTAGCTTTATAATGATCTTTTATTTACAAAGCCGTGGTGGACGAGAACGCTCGTCTTACAATCATGAGGGCGGTGGTCCCAAGTCTATGAGTTCTATGGAAGAAACCGAAAACCGCGTACGGAATTTCACATCACAGGCTTTTTGATGATGATAGGTGTAAAAACAACTCCTCAGTATACGTATGGAAAAAAAATGCGCTTGTGACACCATGAATTCGGAGCTGAGCCAGCGTGAAGGATATAACCTAATGTTCTTTAAGAGTAAGCCTATGTTCAACAATGTAGTTAATCGATTATATTATTATTTAATTACTGGCATGGTACGATAACTGATAAATAATAATAATAACAACGCTAACAAGGATATTAGGTGCAGTAAAGTTGTTTTTAGGGTTTCGTACCTTAAACGGAAAAAACGGAACCCTTATATCATGTAAGGTATCTTTTATAAGAACTTCATTAGGACATGCTTAAGGTTTTTAATTATTTTAACTTTAACACTTTGTTGTCCGTCTGTCCGTCTGCGTGTATGTCAAGACTTTTTATCTCGGGAACGCGTAATGATATCGTGTTCAAATTTATATTGTATACTTATATATATGGTTTCTTGCAGTCGTGTTAAAAAACAGCTTCTCAGTTATCGTTTAAAAAAGTTAGAGCCGTTTATGTCGTAAAAAACGCATATTTCGACACTCACAAAAATCAAAACCTACAGGGTACGAGTAGGTACTTCCCGTTGACATAGAACTATGAAATTTGGCGAGAAGCAATGTCTCAGAGTGTACATATAGGAATGAATCTGAAAACAGTACATTTTTATTTAAATCACAAAACATAGGGCTTCAAAATTCACAAAATATGGGTTCAAAATTCAAAGTGAGTAAATCGTATCATGTAAGGTATCATTTATAAGAACTTCATTAGGACATGCTTAAACAGGTTTTTATATGTAGAGCTTTTAACAACTTATTCCCCAATTTTGTGAAATTTTCTGGATTTGTGGTTCCGTACAAATCCAGAATCCAATCTCAGTGTGCGAGCCTGACTCGCACTTGTCCGGTTTTTTTTTGTTTTATGATTTGTTTTGTTGTTTATGAATTGTACCTCTTATTTTTGTTGCAAATAAATTTCTGTATTTCTTTACGGTAGGTTTTTGGCATTTTATTTTTCTCAATCATTCTGTGGTTTAATAATAATAATAATCTCTGATGTACCGTTCGCACTAACATTGTTTAATGCTCACTCCTGCTTTTACTTGACTATGACTGTTTGCGCATAGGTCTTAGCGGACTGTCGATTAAAAATAGTACCTGTGGCATAAAAATTGTAACTAGAGCATTCTATGAATTATACAAAGAAATAATTGCACTTCTTTCGACCTCCGCACTCTTCAAATCACGTTTGCCCCTAACTAAGTTCAAGGTCTCGGGGTGAGCGCGGGCAAAGCAGGAGAAAACGTAATGACCCCTGGGCCTTGAACGGGATAACTTCGCTACTTTACACTTAGTAGATGATGAGATTTTTCTTTCGTGCCTACCTGTTTTATTCATATCAGTCTGTAATGCTGCGTTTATATTCAGCCTTATTAAATAGGGAAGCGAGAAAAAAGTGGACTGTTCTGTACCAGCACTGTTGATTCATAGGCCTTCGAGGAGTGATTGAGCCTTAATCACCACGCTGGCTAAATTCCCAATTGTGGGCAGTGGGCAGTCGCAGATTCATCCGTAGGAGGTCATCCCTCCGCCATGTGGGTGAACGTCTTACGCACTTTACGGTACGTAGTTTCGATTTTCGTTAATGGTCGAAAAGCTGTAGAGTGGAATTTTTCGACCTCATCTATTATAATATTATCAGCCCTACGGAGGACGTGTGAAACCCTGCCCACTGCCATTTCAATTTGTCAATCTGCTGAGACATGTAGGTTCTATGGTTCTTCTACGTATCTCATATTTGATTCGAATTTGTAGAGTGACTTCGAGCATTGCCCTCTCCATCATAACTCTTTGTGCTAGTTAGAGCTTCAATAAGATCCATAGAGAGAGACCACATCTTTGCAAACAGTGGCGTAGCGTGCCTTGGAAGGGCCCTGTATCAAATTTAGTTTGGGGCCCCAAATGAAATCAAAATCAAAGTTATTTATTTGCCAGAACATAGGTATGCACATAGTACAGGTCCTAAAATCTTAAATGTTTCACTATATTCTAACCGTCTTGGTCATGCAAATATGTATTGTCATAATAATAATTACAGAATTTAATATATGTCACAAAATATAAATACAAATGTCAAAATTTAACAAATAACACACACATTAACACAGACAGCCATGGATAGGGTTGCAACCGTTTCATAGATGTACCAAGTTTTACATTTATTTAAGATTGAATATTCCCGTCACGACATATTGAAGGATAACGATTTCTCACAATTGAATCAAAAATGCCTGCATATTCATGTTCGTAGACAATTCAAATTAGGTATACACTTTACTTGCCTTTTTCCGGCAAATTGATTAGTTAAATCATCTAAAGCTGATGATTTCAGTTTTCTTAAAATTTCTGCCTCTAAGACAAATTTTGGGCGCACGCTTAAGCCGAAAAAAAAGGAAATTGCTTTCTTTAGTTTTGCTGTCTCTGAAATAAAAGGTCTTTGAGCACGTGTGACAATTTTTTTTACATATTTTTTTTTCCCGGGAAGCACGTGATTGAGAGACATTGTGGATAGTAATTATTTTACTAATTTTTGCCTACACGTACACACCCTTCTAATCATGGCCCTTGAATCCGGTGGTCCCGTATCATTGATACGGCTAATACGGCGCGGTAGCTATGCCCCTGTCTGCGAAACAATCAAGCTGCCGAATCGAATACCGCCGCCGCGCCGCTTTGTCAATACAATTAGGAAGGCTGAGTGTGAACACTCACTTGCATATTACCGCATAAATATTTAGAAAACATTTCCGAAAGAAACAGCGGTTGGGGCTGAGTGAAAACGAACATTCAGCTGCTTGAGTCAAGCAATAATATTTTTTCAAAAAGATTTTTGATTAAATGAAATAAACTCGTTTATTTATGAATATAAAAATTACACTTACACATAGTCAACCTCAAAATCTAAACACACAACCCATCTCCGACCGTACCCGGCGCAAAAGAGCCCAAAATGCTGGCCGCATTCCCTCGCTGGATGGCGATGGCCATCCTTTGCGCCAAGTACGAGCCGGAGCGGGAGTCATTAGTCTTCTGTCTTAGCCTGCGCCCGTAGCCCGTATTTTTAATTTGGAATAAATGGTACTTTCCTCAAAGACTGCAAAAGAGTCACGAAACATTTTTATGGCTAATCCACCGTTAGACATTCTGCGAGGTATTAAATAATTTATCCCTAATTCACGCGTTTTATAGGATTTTTATAAACCTTCAAAAGTGTATATGGCTGGCCTCAAAGAACTTTAGGGCATGTTTATTCACCTCAGAGAGAGTTTACTGCCTTTCAGGTGGGCATAAAACTTTATTACACATAGGCACAGCACGGAAACTGGAGGTATAAAATTTGTTATTCAATTTGTGTAAAATTTATCTGCTTAAATTCTATAATACTCCATTCCAGTATATAGAGCTCGGTACAGACGTAAGTAATGTACTTTAAAATAGACTAGGTAAGTAATTAAACGAATTCACTCATTTGGACGCCGTGTGTCGCGAATGTAGCAAAAATTTGACGAGTATAGAATTTGACGAATCAAGTATTTGACGACCGAGTGCGTAATCATATTTTCGAGTAGATCTATCCCACTATACTCTATAAAATTTAACTTGATCTCTGCGACAGTGACATTAACATAGAAGATTGACATTTTTAGAGTTGAGATAGTGGTGGAAAAAATCGATTTTCAAACAATGTTGTAATGAAATCGAATGAGTAGTTGAAGGTGAGAAATAGGATTTTATTTACTTACTATTATTTAAGATCAAGTATGTACACATGTAAATAATATTATGATATTAATTAAATACTCATAATAATGTAACGATAGTATTTATCGACGTTATTCACTATTATCGATGCTAATGTAAAGGTGGAAGAAATCGCTTCCAGCGATAAGGCCGCCGTTTGTTTTTACCTAGGTTAAGTGAAAATTGTATTGTTTTAATTTTCTTTTATGGTATGAAACAATAAAGAATTATTTATTATTATTTATTTATGTAACATATAATTGGGTTTAATTTAATTACACATGTAAAAAAATGTTATGATATTAAAATATACAGTAAAATCAATGATAAATTAAGTTTTATTTTAAATATCGTCATTATAAACTATCGATATTTTAATTAAAACTCTATCTAAAACTCTGTGGTCACGATCATTCGTCGCCCATCACTAATCGACATGCCCATAAAGTATGACATTGTCAGGTACTGTCTGTACTATTAAGAAATTCAGGACTTCATAGGCGTGATTTTTATGACAGCTGTCGCAGAGATCAAGTTAAATTTTATAGAGTATAGCGATTCATGCTAGACATCTTTGCAGCCAGTTTCAAAAGCTCTCTCAGGGTGCTTTCGTCTCGAACCTTCACAACATGTTAGTTGACGACTGTTTCTCATAAGTCTATTCGTATGCGCGTATCATACCGACGCGCGACGTTAAGGTTCCAACGGATTTAGGTAATGATTTCGGACTTCAGCTTTGCTAATCTAGTCGAAAATCTCGAAAGTCTGGAAGTATTTCAAGTAAAGAAACAGAAAAAAATCTCAAGTTTTCCCGAGTTTAACATTCAAACTTTAGCTTAACTGTATCTACTTTAAAAATTAAACTTTTGCTGCCTTACCACAAAAGATTTAAACAAGCTTTAATCACTGTTTAACCTGCAAATTGTACTGTTAAACATTGTCTAAAGCGTGCGTAAAACTTTTTTGGTAAGACGGTTAACGTCTAAATAAGTTTGACTTATGCTTAGGTATAACGAAGTAATAACTCGAAATAAATTCACTTTTTTTGCTACCACACGGAGTCGGACACGACCAATGTTTCTCGTCAATTTCCATTCCTGACATTATAAGACAAGTTAAATAAGATTTATATCCCAGTTCAGACCACTTTATTACCTAAGTACACCAAGAATTCAAACGAGAGCTGATTTATCGTCCTGCTGAACTCACGACACTGACATGAATATTGTATATTATAGCGCTAGGAAAAAAAACGGGTCTTATAAAAAAATCCTTAAATGGAACCGAAGTCCAGCAGTGAATGTCCTACAGTCGATAATGATGTCTGATATTTCTTGCCACCGTTCCTTCCTCACTACATTACAATGTGAGCAAAGTTTGACCCAGTCCAGGCCATTTAATTACTTACGGCGAGCATTCAAACGAAGGTTGACTTATCGTTCTGCCGAGTCGGCAAACTTAAGCACTAAATAGTGAAGGAAAAAAAATCTAGTAAAAAGTTATCAAGGCAGCCTGTGTCCAGCAAGTGGGCATTCTAATTCAGATATAACAACCACTGTCTCTCGCGTTCCTTTCTGACTACATTACAATGTGAGCAAAGTAGGACGTTTGACCCATTTCAGGCCACTTTATTACTTACGGCGAGCATTCAAACGAAGGTTGATTTATCGTCCTGCCGAGCCCTCGACCCTGGCCCGTAAATGGCGATAGGAACCTTGGCAAGAAAGCAAATTAAGGGGCTAATTCGGAAAAATGGTTTTCACCTGCACACAGTCAATAGCGGATATGGAGATTCAGTATAAAGATAGTAATTATCGGCTGGTACATTTATCCCTACGGACCTTTCTCCCTGGTAGGGAAAAGTGCATTTTTTGTAGATTTAGTTCTACCAGTAAGGAAAGGTGCACTGACCATTTGTGTAGTGCACTTATCCCTACCGAGCTATCTCCTCTGGTAGCGATAGGTGCACTGCCCATTTCTACTATACAATTCTAGGGAACGTTGGTTTTATTAGTTTTATTGAATAATTAACTAGCTGAATTTGATGAATTTCATTAGGTACATAACAACGATTTCGGAATACATATTATAAATGTTAGCTAGTAAAGTAAGTAAAGTATTTATTATCTTTAACAACATACAGTGGAATACAATAGAATTTTTCATATTATAAATTAAGACAACAAAATACTACATTCAATTAAAAAACTACAGTAGATCCACACCAAGTCCAGACAGTGGTCCCACACGTGTTGTGGGAACCTCACATATCGACAATCAAGACAACTTATAAGTGAAGGCTGGAGCTGCTCTTATTAAAGAGGGTACCTACACATGTCGCAACACACTTCGGTATTGCGACGGTGAGGAGTATGTAAGTACTTTAAGTTTTATAATGACTGTCGAGATATTGGATATCCGTATTATTGTCCAATGGTGTATCATCTGAGTGTCCTACTAGAATCTTAGTGACGTTGTCAGAGCACTATGCCCTTCAGCGAACATAAAATACAAATGTTTAATCACATAATTTCTTTTAAAAATTTCGACCATAAAACTAAAATCAATATTTATCTGTATTTAATATAGTCCCTTTGTTTGAGAAATATGATAGATTGAAAATAATGGAATCTTCTCATTTCTTTTAGGGGTTAAAAATTATGAAGAGTGAGTAGATCTGTTTAGCACTTTAAATCACTGTAAATATAGTAGTGGAGCAGAAATACGTTTTTCTAGGTGGCAACACTGGCAACTGTCTAATAGAATAGAGAGGTACGTAATAGATCTGTAGCTATGGCGTTAAATGATTCTGGGAAGGTCAGAAAACAATAACATTTTTTCATAATTAATTGTTCCTAAACACGAAACTGAGTGAATCAGTAATGAGGAGTTCCGTGAAAGAACCAAAATAAACGACTCTGCCAAAGGTGACGTCCACAAGTGGTATATTATTCAGAGAAAAATCAAACCAAGATGATATATACATCATTTGAAAGCTTGTTTTATGGGGTTCCCAAAAATATTTAATTTACATTTTTTCACCCCTCCATTTTTTTTTAAATGAGAAAAATAAATTGTATGAAAAATAACAATACAGCTTATTACTTTTTCTAGTTTAGCAATGATAAAATGCTTCTATCGTTATTTTATTTGCATTCGTAGCTGATTCTTCCACATTCATCGCTTAATTTGCTAAAATTATAACCTACCAATGTGACCAGTTAGTAGGTACAATGTGACAAACAAACACTTTAAAAATGTGTCTAATTGGTAAAAATGATTTTATTTAACAATTTGAAGGTTACTTAATCAGGGTTAATAAAGATAAACTATTTATTGAGTCAAATATATTTATTTATCGTAATAAATTCAAAATCAATTTAAAAAAAATCGGAGGGCTCTTTTTTGTATTTAACTGTTGTAATAGACTCATGATGAAATGAAAAATATGAACTTTCTCGAAATGTAACGAGTGTTGTGGTTAGGATTTTTGATTATTATTATACCAGCCTCCATACATTTTGTGGACATGTCCTTTAAATTGCAGTGGGCAGGACACATAGTTGGCTGATGAGGGGCCGTTCAAGTATTACGTAAGCACTGTAGGGGTGTGGAGGGGTTTATAATTTGCTTATTTTTGATGACATGGGGGGTCGGGAAGTCTAAAAGGTGATTACGTCAGCAATAGTTGTTTATTTCATTTCGCATTTTTGTGTTAAAGTCCTTTGTGCTAAGTAAATCTATTTTCTTATATCTAGAATTAAATCTGCTGCTCATGAATCCATGAAAAAAAGAAAAATATATACAGGTACCAATGTTTAGGTAAGAATGGGGGAGGGGTAAGATCTTTGCTTACTTTTGCTACTTACAATGGGGTGGATGGATATATAATTGTAATAAATCTGCTTACAAAGCTCACGTACCAGCAAGCGCAAGGTAGGACGTCCTTCCACAGGATGGATACTGACGACAGCAGGATCGCACTGGATGCAGGCTGCTTCTAACCTATCTAATTGGAAATCTTTAGGAAAGGCCTATGACCGGCAGTGGGCGGCATATGGCTGAAACGACGACGACTACGAACTGTACAGCTAAGTTATAATGTTTGCAATTCTCACACTATATTGTCATAATCCGACATAATCCTTTCACCCTGATAAAAAAATAACGTCAAATCAAGAGGGTTCGTGAATGATGGTGGTTTGTTTGATTTTAATTTCCGAGTGCTTAAGTACTTTTGGCTTTATAATATAAGAGATAAATATTTTAACTCAAAGAAAATAGTGATCCTCGAGCTTCATTGACTTAGGATCCTTTGAAATTCTATTTGAAAAGTAAATATATTTTGGAGAAGTTAATTAACTTTTAAAGCATCGCTATGTTGACTCAAAATGGATAATCAGATTATAGCTGTTCATACAAAGAAGCTTTGCGAAATGGGTCCGCATGCTAAAAGGCCTTCCACACGGTCGGATCAACCTATTTTTGTATTCGTTCTACACGGTCGATTCCTAATCTGAGGTCGGAACCGACCATGGACGCAGCCCGTCGGAAGGGATGCGCTTCCGACCAAGGCCGTTGGCATCAACCACTCATTGGTCGGATCAACCGGCTTCTACATTGTCCATTTTTACACCAACCCGACCATGGACGCGGCGGTCGGCGGTTGGTTCCGACCGTGTGGAAGGCCTTTAATACTTGACAAAGATTATCCGATGCAGTCGAAATTATAATCCGAAACCTTCTCAATCCCTCTGCTGGGTATAGGCCTCTCTCTTGCCTCGGTTCATTGTTGTTTAACGCTACATATTATACATAAATTAAAAAAAAACCGTTAGTTTTTGTTGTAATTTTAAAAGGATTTTAGTACAATTTCATGATTTAATTCTAGTAGACTTACGTCATAGTTTTTAAGCCGATCGGAAGCCTATAATATACAAGTGGCCAAGATCTGCAATTTGACATGTCATCCAAGGTAGCGCTGATTTGCTGTTTTCAATTCATGACGCGGATTTGTGGGTTTTACATGAAATTTAGATCATGTCATTGAACATAGAATTAGGTAGGTATAATTTCACATATTACGTAAGTAAGTAGGTATAGCCCTAGTTCATCATCATTATTTCCTTGTCCTTTATCTACTAGGTGGGGTAGGCAAGGGACGTTTCCTTTCGCCACTTCACCTTATCATACGTCATCTCATAATCAACTCTTTTCTCTTGCATATCATGTTTCACACAAGTTAGGGTAAGCCCAAGCTATTTTACATAAATATCATCATTCACAGCAGTGAAATATAATATTCTCTATAATTTCCAAATATCCATTTGTATAATTGGCAAATAACATATTTGTGTGACCAATATTAGTGAATTCGTCCCACAGATCCCGGGGTAGATTGGTGCCCCATTCGCCAACTTATCTGATCGCAAAAGTATTAAATTGATGTGGTTTCGATTTATATTGGCTAGTTTTATGTGAGAGACAACATCAAATCAAACTCAATCTAAAAGTTTTATGATCCTGCAGCAGCCGTTTATCTCAACACAGCAGCTACACCTTATGTTATGAAATCTAAAGCCAAAATTCAAAATAGAAAAGACAAAATTCATACCGTTTACTACGTATTGTACTTAACACTAATTTCAAAAATTGGTTAAGATCAGTATCCAGATTAAGATTTCAGTTAAAACATTTGTTGAAGTCGGATATGTCAACGATTGTAACACCTAGTAGCTCAGTAGGTTCCTGGCTTAAATTATAATAATGACAGTTATGTATAATTCGTATTCATTTCCAAGCGATTCCTAAAATTTATAATCCTCTCATTCATACCAATTCAAATACATTGAAAACTAACGCACTTTCACAATAGATATCAATAGATAACTTTAATAAACTACGATTTTGTCCATATGCCCAAAAATGTAGGGCATAAAAAATAACAAGGGTTGGCTTCGCCCTATTGTACTGCCAATCAACATTTTGTATGAGACCCGCAAATTGTATTTTTTTGAGTGCGCAAATACTTAAAGGACTTTAAACCTTATTATATTTAGAAATAGAGAAGAGCGGAAAAGTAATTTAATTTGCAATTGATGCGAAAAATGCACGCGCACGTGTTACTGATTATATCGCTTTTGCATTTTTTTCGATTTGTGCAATTCTACACAAAAATATAATGCATTTTTGTGAATTTCATGGTTTTTTAAGCCATAAAATTATATCATAAGTATCACATAAACTACCTAAATAAATTTCGGTGATTTAGCACTCTTTTAAATCCACTATTTTTTTGTTAAAATTGTATGTGAAAGGCGAAACCGTACCTAAGTATTATTTATAAGTTTGCCGCATCTTTATTTGTGTGATAATCAGGTCTAGCATGCGCGTAACATTTATCAACTTTTTGTTTTGCTGGAAACCAACAAAACCATGGTTAAAATTTATCCTATCACGTTTTCTTTATAGTGGTGCGTCTACTGCATGCCCTGATTTTGTTGCGGTTGTTTATTTGAAAACTGTTTTTTAGTCTTCGATCTTTTTAGTAGATAATATGATTTTAACAAAACTTCAATGGTCAGAAATTTTTAAGATTTTTGATTTCAATTTTATCGGTTGATATAATTTAATATTTGTCAAAAGTTAATCGAGCAGAAAAAAAAAAAATATAATAGCTCTAGTCGAAAGCGGGGCATACACCAATTTATCCGCTTAATGTCCAATATCAAATTGATCCATTTTGTATAATGTATAGCCCAGTTTGTGGACTTTGCTGCGTTGCATAATATATGGCTTTATTATGCACTGGCCCATTCACCCCTGTCTCCTCTATGTTAATATAACCGCGCAAAAAATGGTAAAGTATGGCATTGTTATGAAAATAAGGGAGAGGTAACGGTCGACGGTAAATGATTTTCCCTTTTTATATGACCAAAACTCAAGTATAGCAGATGCCCCGGTTGTAGTCACCGACCAGGCTGTGGCCATTTTGGTGGCAAAATTATTGCAAATAATATGGTAATTGTCGAATTCATTGTAAAATTCAAAGTGGCCACAAATGATACTAAGATATCCACAACCGGGGCACCTGTCCTACACAAGTCAAAGGTAAATTCAATCAATAAAGCATACTTATAAACTTTGAAAGGACGAGCTATAAGTAATACCTATACTTAAACTAAAGAGGCGACCTAAATATGTACCTACTAACTAAATGTGGTAGCTAAAATATACTAACGGTTTCACGATGTTTTTAAAAACACAAGATCGAATAGTAAATGGAATGAATCGGATTTGTAAAAGTTATGTCCCTTCGCCCAGCGGAAACCCGTGTCTGGGAGATATACGAGTGATGCAGATAATTAGATCTGGATATTATTATGTTCTACTGAATTACGCTAAAACAGAATTTGTTCCGTATACAAAACGGAAATTAGAAGCTTTTCTAACCGACCTCCAGCCAGCGGGATATTCACCAAACTTATTATCTAATGTTATTTAGTTACTATCTATATAAGTATGTATTTAAAAATAAGTATATGTAGTATATCAGTCTCTGGCAGCCATATCACAAGCTTTGCTTAGCTTGGGGCCGTGTGTAAGATGTCCCAAAATATTTATTTATTTTGAACTATAAATTGGTACTAACTTTTAGATCTGTATTTGTTCTGTTTACCGAAACAAAAATCATTCTTCTAACGTCCTTATACTTTAGCCACAACCGTGCCGCAGGGATCTATTCTGGGACCCTTATTATTTCTTATTTACATCAATGATCTTGTAACGTCCACCGAGATAGTGGATAAATGTCCTGATTAGAATCGCAGGAACGTAGGAGCGTAAGAAGGTAAGAACGTGCCACAGAGGAGACGCTTCCAAAATTGTTGAATGGAAAATCTAAGGGGTATCCCGATTTCCCACAGTGGTCCTTTTACGACTAACATGATAATGATAATGACAAGATTCTTGTTACACGCGACCCTCAAAATAAACATAAAATTCGTATAAAAACAAAATTCACAACAAATTCAACATTTCCACGAAATCACATGCACGTGACGACTTAAATGGTTGTTGCCATACTCCATTGACTACCCCTGATTTTTGGCATTTTGGGGTAAACGCGTCGATATTGTATCAAGTTTATCAACCAGTGTAAGGGGACTTGTAGCGTTTGTGGCGTAGGAGATATACGGCATCGTTCTAAGATAACGCAAATACTACGATAGTTGCTAGTTTGCACTAATTTTCTTAGTAATATAATATAGCCAGCATAAATGACATCTACTCTATAGACATCATTGTTTTGACGACAACAAAACACAGAAAGAATATAAAAACGTATGGAAAACTAGACTAGAACTAGACCACCAGCCCGATGGTCAGATGACGTCATCAAACTTGTCGGGAAGCAATGGATGAGGCTAGCACAGGACCGGAAAGAATGGCGAGAAAGAGAGGAGGCCTATACACAGCAGTGGGTGGAACAGGCTGAATAGATAGATGGAAAACTAAATTACAATTTGTTACATACTCTATGTTTTCTTTCCATCACGAGCTGGTCCTACCGCAGCATGGTTGTTTAATTCAGTTGGTACATTTGGACATTGTAAAAAAAAAACAATCTTGTTTTTGACGCTGCTTCTTCATGATAATTGCATTAAACTTAAATAAAAATTCCACTCTTTTCAATTTTGAAAATGACATATCAAATACTATGTAATATCTATCATAAAAACTAATTTACAAAGAAAAAAATAATCTTTTATCTATTTGTATCAAAGTAACAAAATAAGTAAAACATAATTTTTCGTGGAATTTAGAATGGCGCATTACATTGGGTTGCGTTTTAAATATAGGTAGGTAGGCTCTTTCTTCACAAGCATACACTCTTTGATGACCAATAACTTACCAACTTACTAGACCTACGTAATTACGTATCTACGAGTATCTTCTATTACTACGTTGATAGCTCTGATAATGCCAGAGATCCATTTACACTGGTTTCCTAACACAAAAGGTTCGAGCACGTGCTGTTCCCAAGGGGGATTTGTGAACCAATGTCACAATACATTACTGACATCGACAGCGGTCTTAATTTTTGCAAACATAACCCTGCTGTAAAGTAGAGCAAATTCAACTCTACTCTTTTTAACAGAAGGTGGTTGTAAGCAGAAGATAAGTATGTTTTAAAATGAGCATGTGTTTAAAATGTTATCGAAATTGTTCATCAATCGGTGTCGCGAACATCGATTAGTTATGGGGTAAACATTACTTACATTCAAGAAAAATGAAATAAAATTGTGCAGAACTTTCCCTAGCGATAGATTAATACTAAAGCTCAAAATAAAGGGGACGATATGGAAATTTCTTTAAGTGTGTCAAAATGATAATAAGTATTAAAATAATTTGTGATGTCTCGTACCTACTAAATTCCACTTATAAATATAATTCCTGAAGCACCTGTACTAATTTACGTAAAATTAAGAGGACTTGAATCTACTACCTCGATATTCTGAACAAACCATTATCTCACTATGCAGGCTACTATCATATCAGTTGCAATTGCAATATTAGATACAATTTGCTGTAGAGCGAATGGCATTTGGCCAATATTGGTGTCCTGATAACCGTGACATGACGCATCTGCGACACCTCGTTTTGATGATAAAAATCAATTTCACTTCCGTGACGCATTTATTGACATTATAACAATAGGGTAAAAGATGGGTAAAAGCATGATTATGAAAGTGCAGTACATATAAATGTTACATGACATGTATTAAGGAAAGAACATTATTTCCTTGAATTAAGGTTCCTAGATGCAAGAACCACAAGTAAGCAACAATAGGTAATTGTGATGGCCTTCGAAGAAGTAGTATAATTGCAATCTCCTTGATGATGATGTAGTAGAAAAGATTCAGGATCCACAGTCCAACATTTCAACTCTTTTAGTTTTATAGGTCGAACCAAACTTAATGGCGTCTGGGAACACGAGACAAGTCGATGCGCAAAAGCCGTCAGCCGCCAAAAAATTCGTATGTCTGCAGCGGCAAGGCGTCACATACATTTTATTCGACATAGCCGTACAAGCCTGAGCCGTTAGTACAAGGTTTGCATACTTGCGCGTTTGTGTGTGGCTCCATACATTTCTCTTAGTTCTGCCTCGTTTTCGCCAGGGGCGCTGTACAAAAATGTATAAGGACACACGGAAACTGCTGTAGTTTCAGTTTACGTGTAAATCTGTACTAACTCCTTTGGTGTGCCTCATCTATTCTGACCCATGGTCTGCGAGAGTATGCTGATCTAGTGGGACAGGAGACAATTTAAAGCGAATTTAATTAATATTAATGCAAAGAACTGAGATCGGTTTTTTTTTTCAAAATTAATAAATGTACAGTCCATCAAATCTAAGAAGTACCGTTTGACAGTTCTGACAATTGAATGATAGGGATGGGATGAAAAAATATGAAACGTCAAACGGTACCTCTTAGATTTGATGGACTGTAATAATTGTAATTCTTTGATTCTAATGTATACTTTTGTTTATGTTGTCAAATATCGTCGGAGGGCTCTGGCGCCTGTAATACAGTTTAATTACTAGTATGGGCGCCAGCCATTTTTTCTTGTTTAATAATTAAGCAAGAATATTTTGTTTATTATAGTAAATAAATGATTTATTTATTTATTATTTAAATAGTGGTTTCCTGTTGTGTGAAGATATCGCAAGCAAGTAAAACTCACCATCAAAACATGCGTATTTGACGTAGACCACCCCGGGGGACCATCTCACAGACGGCGGGTAGTCCTCTGCCAGCACGAAGTTACAGTGGTTCACCCCTGTACACCTGAAACAATATAGAAATATTTTATTATCTAAAAAACTCAAATAAAATACTCCATCCATCCATCAGCCAAAGGACGTCCAGTGCTGGGCATAGGCCTCCCCTATGGATCTCCAATAAGACCGGTTGTAATCGGTTGCATCCAGCGCGATCCTGCGGTCTTAATGAGGTCATCCGTCCACCTTGTGGGTGGACGGATGACCGACGACGACTCCACCGGTCATCAGTCCTCCGCGCTATGTGCCCTGCCCATTGCCATTTCAACTTGCTAATCCGTTGGGCTATGTCGGTAACTTTGGTTCTTCTACGGATCTCCTCCTGATTCGATCCCGCAGAGAGACTCCGAGCATAGCCCTCTCCATAGCTCGTTGGGCTACTTGGAGCTTACAAATAAGGCCCATAGTGAGAGATCACGTTTCTGTGCCATAAGTCATCACAAATAAAATACTATTGTAAACTTACTACCCATAGGTATTGCAAATTCCATTGAAAAACCATCACCAGTAATTTATTGTTAAAAACCATTACAGTATCCAAAAAGGCTCCCTCCACTTGGATCCACAGCTCGGAGGGCTGATTTTTTTGATACTGTCAATGCTAAAAACCCAGATATCTTGTAAGAGTGTACTATATCTTCATAGTATACGACTTAACCAAATTAAAAAAAGAAGAAGTTCTGGATATATTAGTAGGTACAGTCTTATACTTTTGGCAACATTTGTATTTGTTGTTGCAATTGCGTGATTTTATCATGACAATTTGAAAATGCTGAAATTTTCCAGATTTACACAACATTATGTATTTATTTTTATATCATGTATTTCACTTTATTGATTTATGCAAATACAATACAAAATCTAAAGTTCGACAGTTTACCAAATATCTCAACAGATTTTTTATCAAGCGTACTGCGTACGTGTCCCAAAATTGTTGAAGTTCAAGCACTTTTTGTTCCCAACTTACTGAAGATCGCGCATTTGGTCTAAATTCCACCAAAGCGTACCGGAAGCTCAACTTTTGAACAGGGACTGTCTTTAGGAATCACTTACTATGCTTTGCCATTTTTTACTTTGCTTTGCTTACCCATTTGCTTTAACTTCGATGGTCAATGCTCGGTCCTGTTCTCAAACGGCCGTAATAGAACAATAGCCCGTGACTGAGACGTCGGGTGAGACTTTCGTCATTTTACAGAATATACAGGGTTATTTCTAAACAATTACTCGTAGCATCCTTTTAGAGACTTATTCTGTGCATCAAAACTAACAACGTTTGTGTGTTCTGCAACTTTTGTCAAAACTGAAAAGTTGTTTCATATAAAAATATTAGTTCCAGTCTTACTGGAGATCTCTAGGGGAGGCCTATGTCCAGTTGTGGACGTCCTATGGCTGATGGATGGATGGATATAAAAATATCGTTTATACCCGCGACAAAATGTATGGAACAGCTGTTTTTTTGTTTTGACTAAAGTTGGAGAACAAAAGTTTTGATGTACTGAATAAGCTCCTAAAAGAATGCTAATGAGAACAAAAGTTTTGATGTACTGAATAAGCCCCTAAAAGAATGCTAACTGTACAGCGTCTCTGGCGGAAACGAAGAAGAACTAACCAAAATATATGGAGCCACACTTGAACGCGAAAGTTTAAGTAAACTACGCAAAACCTGGACTAAGGGCTCAGGTGTTAATTGAAGTTCTCAACGAAACAACAGGTATTGTCTGCCTAGAAAAGTTCTCCTGACGTCCGCGTCGCGTCGTTCACCGCAGTATTACGGCCACTTATGACAGACATGCTTAACTTAGGAAAACTGAGCTTCACAGTCTGTTAAGCTCTGTCTATGTTCGCACATCTCCGTTTTGTTGGAGTCTCACTGAATGGAGTTTTTACTCGTATTGTCGTAACTTGAGACGAACTTGTAAGTTAGAACTTACCTAACTTCAATTACTTTTGCATGAATCCGTCCCCACTCAAGAATAAGTTACGCAGAAAATTATACGAATCACCTACGACTTGAGTAAATTGAACTTGACAAACAAAACTATTTTGTATTTCCTCATTCGTAAAAAAATACTCGATATTGAGAAAAGTTCAAGTAACCGAAGCTTTTCAATTTAATTCGGGTTTTTAAAAGTCAAAATAAAATCACAAAAAATTCAAGAAACTATTTTGAATTACGTGTATGTGTGTCGACAAGTGCGTGAAACATGACTTTTCATGTACATATTATACATCGAACTAGATGCTTTTAACAAGGTCTAGACTTGCTTGCCTTGACTTTTTTGTCTTGTTTTTTTTTTTACTTTTTTGTTGTGACAATAAGAAACTTATATAATATATCTTTATTTATATGCCTATTCCGAGCAGTGTATCGTCCCTCAGCTGATAATGATGATTATGATACGTCACTACAGTGAGAAAGCTCTAATAAAAAGAAATAGCGTAAGTAAAGTTCCTCATTATGTTGCCATAGCGTGTAATTAGGCTCGGAACGAGTATTGTACCGCAGTATGCTCGTTACCTAACTTGCCATATTTTCTTAGTATTCTCATGTTTTCTCACTATTATTATGGAACGGAAAATCGGGAAAATAGCTTGGCTCATATTTTTTCCGAATCGGTTTGATATTTTTAACATTACCTACCCATTCTTTATAGATAAATTAACGTAAGTTACGTAAGTTTTATACATAGAAAATAAATGGAGAAGTAATTTCATGAAGGATCCTACTAATATTAAATACGCGAAAGTTTGTGAGAATGTATGGATGGATGTTTGTTACTCTTTCACGCAAAAGCTACTAAGCGGATTGTGATGAAACTTTGCAATATTATAGCTTTATATAAGCTCAGAATAATACATAGGCTATAAATTATAATGATTTTGCGTAAATTGTTCATAATATAACGATAAGTGTTAAGTAAGATCTGAGAACTCTGAGAAGCTATTCTAGAGTGCGCTTCAAGAAATGTCAAAAAAACAAATCAACTGTCGGATAGAACAACCGTCAAATTGTTTTTTGTTTATTTTTTTGGATTTTCCACCTCCTTTATTAAGGGTGGTTAGGTAGGGCCTCGGGTTTGAAAGACGGAACGTGAGATAGTCTACTTTTTATCCCGGATAATAAAGGGTTCCCATAGGGATAGCACAAAAATCAAAATATCATGCGGGCGAAGTCGCGGGTAAAAACTAGTAATTAATAGGAAGAAGTATCAATATAATATTATTGTGTATAAGCAGCCTGAAGGCCTCTGACATTGAACCGTGACCCACAAGTTAGCTTGTCATTCGGACCACGGCAGCGTTAATCTTTATTTCAGTAAATGCTACCTGCGGTTACCCATCCGAAGAGTGACCGTGCCGAACGTTGTCTAACTTCAGTGATCGTTAAGAAGCACTTAGTCAAACTACGCTGTGAGCGCTGGAATGATGTTAATATAGAAGGCAATCCAGTCTTATCAAAGGAAACCAGCAGCGATAGCTACGTTTTGAAGGGACCGTTATTTGACAAGGGTCATAAGCTCCTGGCAATGCTAGTATCAAGGATCCACAGTTAACATTGCCTACTATACTTTGAAATGACGATGATTTATAAGAACTAAGTACGTACTGTACTGTATCAGCCTTTTTTAATAGTCCACTGCAGGACATAGGCCTACCCACGATTGGGCCAAATCCACCACGCTGACCCAGTGCGAGTTGATGGATTCACATACGCCATCGAATTTCTTCTACGAACGTATGCAGGTTGCCTCACGATGTTTTTCTTCACCGAAAAGCCAGTGGTGTGAAATTCCGTACATAAATTCTAAGGAATTCATTGGTACGGGACCGGGATTTGAACCTTACGACTTACGACCTTACGATTAGGTATGAGGCGAGCGTAATTACCACTAGACCGTCACGGCTTATTACGTACAATGTTCTTTTGGTTTTAAAAACCGGATGTGTAAATTTACTATTGACAAAGGATTCAAGTGTATGTCAAGATCAATGCTGCAATGATGAAGATACTTTCCGTCTTACCACAAAAGTTTTACTCACGCTTTAGACAATGTTTAACAGTACAAATGGCACGCTTAAACAGTGTTTAAAATGTTTTTAAATCTTATGTGGTAAGGAGGTTGATGATGATTTGAAATACCAATAGTTTTCCGAGCAGTTCACCTCGCGAGTTATACTTTGTAGCATATTCGTGTACATTAACTACCTACTTTTTAAATATTGTCGTATCAAAATAGGTAGGTACTAATTTATTTTAAATAATTTAAATTCCAAAAGCGTCTTGTTTCGTGATAACAGGCACTAATATAATTATATAAAAGGCATTGTCCTATGAGAGCTTCATATGTAAAAGCGACACATGCTATGTGTGACGCGATGGTGTTAGGAAATAAAATAGAGCCATTATTGTAGAAATTAAAACAGTGTCACTAGCAATATCCTATTGAATATGTGGTGGACAATATGAATGTATCTTAATTAAACGTCTTTCTAAAAACTGCATTAAAAACAAACTTTAATTATTATTTACTAGCGACCCGCCCCGGCTTCCAGGTATATTATTCATATAAACCTTACTTCTTGGATCATTCTAAACTGCATCAAAATTCGTTGCGAAGTTTTAAAGATACATGATTTAAGCATACATGGGGTCAGAATAGGTATTAATATAAAATTTATTTAAGTATAAATTGTATTACTGTATAATGTATATGTAGGTTTATTTTTTCTTTATTTTTTGTATTATGTGTATATGTAGTTTATATGTTATGTATGTGCGTAGAGATATATTTCTTGAAATATAATTTAGTTATATATTTGTTAGGTATTGTCTAGTATTATTATTATTTTTTTGTTTTGTTAAGTTTTTGTTTCTATGCTATTTAAATTTTCTTGCAGTTATGGCCACGTTTTTTTTGTCAAATGCTAAGTTTCTGTCCTTGCTTGGTTGCCTGAAAGAAATCGCTTAAAGCGATAAGGCTGCCAATTAGAGACCTATTGTTTTGTTTTGTCCTTATAATCTGTTTTTTATGTAATGTGGTTGTCTAATAAAGTGTTATTGTTGTTGTTGTATGTAGTGATTGCACTGTTAAATCTCACAATATTAAAACCCTGAACCGGACTTCATTTCTGAAGTTTTTGGTTTTCGGTATAATATTTTACTAATAAGTCCTATTGAGACACATCTGCTATTATTTATTATTTATTATTTATCTACTGATCATATGCTATATTTAACATGCTGCTTACTCTCAAATCTCATCGCGTAGCGTAGCACTGTCTTCTAGGACAGTGTCAGTAAAGGTGGCTCTTTCTCTACAAAATATTCATTCTAAAATACTAATTGAACGTTCGTGTTGAAACTGGAATAACAATTTAATCGCCTGACTTGGAACTATAATTGGAAAACAGAAATTTAACTTCCTTTCCTCTACTTTATGGCTTAATTTGGGTTTTGTATTTTTTAATATAACGGTAAATGTTTATCAAAGCTTTAGAAATACATTTTATTCCAAACTTTGCTTATAAGTTTATTGATAGAAAACAGACAGATGGAGCGAAATAATCAATTTTCATTTTGGGATATAGAACCTTAAAAAGCTGCTGTAGAAACGGCTCTAACGATTTTGATGATTTTGATAGAACCTCTATCTAGAGGTTCTTTTTATGAAGTTAAGCACGAATTTCGGCTAATGTTGTTTATTTAAGATAAGATAAGATATTTTTATTTCCAATAAAATTTAAAATTAGGGTACAGAGCAAAATTCCAAATCTTACAGTCTAAATTCATACATAACAGAAACTATAATTTCTATTAATTAATTGTCGCTACAATGTGTGTTTAAATCAATTATGTAATTAAATTGGCATAGTCTGTGAATTATCAGTGGGCCCCAAACTAGGATAAGCCTGTATCTTGGTGGCCCTTGGTTTAGACGGATTTCAGATTTAAAGTTTCGCGCGACTTCTTGAGAAAATAAATTATTGGTGGAACTAAAAAGAAACAAATATTGCCGGTTACATAAATATGCGGCTTTGTCTGTTTGTCTGTCTGGAATGGGTGGGTTTGAGCATGTACCGATGAATGTGAATGTGCGTATAAATGTGTGTGTGTGTGTGTGTAACATTTGTACCAAGCGAAGCTTTTTCTCTCTCTCTCTCTTGGTTTATCTAGAAAATACTGGTTATATAATTTGTAAGACTTGGAGTACAAATAAATAATTATACAAAATACCGACGTACAATGCAGCAAGTTATGACTACCTTTGCATCAGAAACAATGAGGTTATTTAATCAACACATATATTTATTTCATGATATAGACATACAGACATACAAAACTCTTTATTTATACAAAGCAAAAATTAAACACATTACACATTTAAGACTAAATATGATTATAAACTGGCGTCCTTATCACCCATGGCGATTTCTTCCAGGCAACTATGCACGAATCTGAATTGACGAGACCAAGAAACAGTGGCCTAAACTAGAGACATTATTAACATAGAAAACACCTAATATAATTATTTAGAAATCTGTTTCTGACGAAAGAAACTCTCCTTATTTTCGTCGGTTAAAATAATGTAAACAATACGACGATAACATACGAATAAACAATGTTAGCTAATAGTAAAGCTTCTGCCAAACGCATTACCTTTATTGCCATCGTAAGCCCCCAGCCCATACTATTACGAGGCAAGGCAGTGGCGTCGTACATTACTGATAACATCTGATAATTGGCGGGTACTACGAGTACACATTGGTTTCGATGTAGGAGCTTACGTGCTAATCTCGACAATTTCATAATTTTTACCCACGACGGAACGGTATATGCGTTTGGGGTGAGAGGATGTTTGTGCAAACCTATGTTTCCGTATTTTTCCAAAACTACTTAAGGCGCCATAGTATCAGCGTAATTGTTCATATGAGCGGGTGAAGCCCCCGGTTTCGCCCGATTTTTGCATTAAAAAATCAATATAAAATTGATATTACCACTTTTTCCTAAATTATATGGATGAAAGCCACAGTCAAATTCATGTGAATAAATAATAGACTCAAAATAAATTGTAAACGTGTAGAAAAGTGCCCAAAAATGCAATAAACTTTCTCAGAAATCATGAATTTGTTCTAAAAAGCGGTAACTTCGCATTTAATTTCTATCGAGCGAAGTTTTTTTTTTTTTTTTTTTTTTTTTATTTCGAATAGGTTTGCGTTTGACTACACACTGCCTGAAGTTAAGCAGATGTTTTTTGAATTGTGTTTCGAGTTGATGATTATATAGCGTACAGTTTTTAGAATATTGTGTATTTTTTTTTTCGACAACTTCAAGGTTTAATGGAGAAAAGTCAGTTTAACTAGGGTTCTATACAGGTATTTTGAGTTTGGATGGCGGCTTAACCGATTTTATGAGGCACGTTTCCTTAGGAAAACTTGTTCGGCACGTTGGTTGACAATCTGTTTGCAGAAACTCCAACAGTGGGAGAATTCGAGCTATCCTTACTAATATTATAAATCCAAAAATGTGCTTGTTGGTTTGTTCATCCTTCACGCAGCAACGGAGCTACAGATTGACTTGATATTGGAATGGATATAGCTAAAGGTCGAAAAGTGGCATGGGATACTTTTTATTCCGGAAAAAAAAAGGCGCCCATGACATGATTATTAAAATCAACGTGGGCAAAGCCGCGGACAAAAGCTAGTAATTGCATATATTTTATCCGTCTTCAACAGTTTTCCACCAAGAGAAAATAATTACCTATGTGTCTGCAGTAGGTATGCAGTGCAACACAGTGGGCAACTCCGGTGAAATGATAGCCCTCAATAAAAAAAACACCTAGTTGTAAGTTAGATGTGCGTGTGCGTTTTGTGTAACTCTGATGTGACATTAGTGATTAGCTTCCAAACAATTTTGTTGTGTTTTTAAGGAGACAAAATCTTAATTCCAAGATTGCAGGATAATAGGTACCTAACCTACAATATTTTACAATATTAAATACCTTTTAAATAATGATTAAATTGGCGTAACCGATTTCCATCGTGTACAAAATTTGAACAGTTCGCTCGAATTAATCTATACAATTTTTCCATTATTGTTGATTTTTCAAAAACGACTCAGCCGATTTCGATAAAATTTAAATGGGACCACTTTGAGAGTATACCTACCTATTCTTTCGAACTAAAAATGAGCTTTTTTGTTTTAGTTCATACTCGTAATTGGCGAAATTATCGAGGAACATACACAAAAAATAGATACAGGCAAACATAGAACCTCCTCTTTTTGGGAAATCGGTTGAAACATCATTATCGACCATTCTAACCAAAGTAATTGCACGTATTACCAAAGTAAATATACGAGTAGTTTTCATTCCATAATAACCACAATATCAAAGAAATAACCTACATACCTTTTGAGTGCATCGTTTTGAAGTGCAGGAAATGATACGGTGAATAGACCCGGTGAGTAATGATCGGTTAAAAATATTGATGGTTAGCGGTAAACGAGCGATTACTTTCGGTGGAAGTGGTCTAAAAGCTTCTGTTAAATTATTTCAATAGCTGGAATGTTGTAAGTAATTTGTTTTGGTACTCATACTTGCGTTTGGTTAAGCCCATACCTAAGGTTTGATACAAATCGTTACTTTGCAAAGTATAAGAACTTTCAGGGGTGTGTCTATATATGAACAAATTTTGCTACGAAATCAACTCCGAAAACAGAAAGGTCAAGACCCTCATATTATATTTTTGCAACGTATCATTGACTAAATACGTTTTAAACGCTAGGTACTGATTGTGATTTTATTCCGATTTTCAGAAAAGACAAAAAAGGCTCGTAAAGGAATACTAAAAATAATTGAAACTATATTCGATTCGTCGTAGCCCATTATCTTTTAACTAATTTATCAAATAAAACAAAACGCTGCTTTTAATCTAATCGTGAAATCAGCCATTATGTTCCCCGCTTTTTGACAGGCGTGTCATTACCGGCGATTATTATGCGCGCGCGTCGCCGGGACATGACGCGGTAACATGGCGCCGCTTCCGCCTGGCTGGCACGGCAGGCGCTTCCGGCTCCTTTTGAATTTCGAATTTATTTATTTATTTATTTATTTATTTGCAAGATCACATACATTAAGTTACAATTAAATCTTAATATAAGACTAATTAACCCGCGATTCAGGTACCTACGAGTAGCTTTCAACCCATCTATATAAGTACTAGCTTAAAACCCGCGGCTTCGCCCGCGTTGTCTTAGTACATAGGTACTTACTTAAAATGAAAAGAGCCCGCGGTTTGATCTACGTTGTCTTTGTACATGCTTATAATAATATCTAATAGTCCGCAATTTGGCCCGCGTTGTCTTAATATTTGCTTAAAATTACTTGCAAGGATAATGCCCACGGTTTGGTCAAAATTGTAACAGTATTTGCCTATAATGATAATAGATCACAGAATTTGGAACTGGATGGAGTGAAAGTAACAGAAAGTTCGTTAGTATCGAGGCTGTATTGGGTATGTTAATATATAATCATGGACCTGAGAGTTACCGTAGTAAAACAAGGAACTCTTATAATTTTTTTTCATCTGTCTGTCTATGTATAGTCTGTCCATTCTGTCAAACATGTCTATCATCTCCCACATTTATTTTAGGAACTAAAACCTCCCTACTTCAAATTTGAAATTATGATAGTTTTGGTACAGATACCAATTCCTTAGCCAATTATATGTTTTTTTAGTAGTTAATCATCTAGTGACATCATAAAAATTTTGGTTTTGTTCATTATTATAGTCATCGTTACTATTTACAAAAGTCTAGCGAAAGCGTTTTTCGACACGAACTTGACACTTCAAAAGTATAAGTTCAATTCTAATTTTATTAAATTATATACCAATGAGACCCAAACAAACACAAAAGATACTTTTTATCGAGTAAGCATTAACTTTAATCGCGCAATAATTGAGGTCGATAAAACAGCACATGTCATTAGTGTTCAATGGGGTGTGGTATTGAATAATTCTGGGCCAGGTGATACTGTAATTGTTTTATTGTAAGGGTCCCTACGGGGTGCCGCGGGTGGCCGATATTATCTGAGTTACATTGGCGATATTGGACTTAGATTGGGCAGTGCATTATACAAGGGTATATAGAACTGGTGTACCTAGTAAGCCAAAAGGAGGTGATTCAGACCATCAGTATGAACAGATCATTTTATTGTTCAGCAATTGTTGCTTTGGGCCTTGAAAGACTCCACGCTCTGTGCACGTCTAATGGTCACAGGAAATTAAAAGAACTCAAACACACTAAAAGAATAATCATAAAAAACAGTAGATTGAGATGAAGTAGAAAGAAGGAGATTGCTAGAATATCTAAGATTGATAGAGTGTTACAGAGTGAGTAACGCATATTCCCTGAGGATGGAGTTCTAAATACTCTGAAACTTGTTGGATTCCTTGCGGATCGACCGTATAATTATAACGTGAGTTTTAGCCGTATTCTGTTATACTTAGAGTGAGTAACAAACAAAGTAATACGCTTTCGGATACCTATTTAATAATCATTCTTCTTCTTCGTCGTGTCGATGATCCTCAACATCATATGATTTTCTCCCAGTACTCAGCTACACTCGTCCCGCCGGGGGTAGCCTTTTTTTTTTTTTTTTTTTTTTATTTCGAATAGGTTTGCGTTTGACTACACACTGCCTGATGTTAAGCAGATGTGCGGTCTAGGATGTAGCACGCTTACCTAGAAGATACCTATTTACTCTATTTACTCTATTTATTTAGCCTGGTAGAGGTCTCGCAATGTGCACGCCTTCGGACACTGAGGGCATGAAAGAAGGTGCTGCATTGTCTGCGCAGGCGCTCCGCAGTCGCACTGCACGGCTGCAGTGTCCAAGTAGCCCCACTTGGCCATGTTGGTCCTGCACCGGCCCACTTGTGTCCGCAGTCGGTTCAGGGACTTCCATCTTCCATGTAGGCCACGGGAGATCACTGCCCGCTGAGAGGGTTTCGGAAGGCTCTAAAAAGTCAGGAG
This sequence comes from Hypomecis punctinalis, assembly GCA_949316475.1. Classification (NCBI taxonomy): domain Eukaryota; kingdom Metazoa; phylum Arthropoda; class Insecta; order Lepidoptera; family Geometridae; genus Hypomecis; species Hypomecis punctinalis. Next base: position 21,204,817 of record OX438799.1, on the reverse strand, counting down.
GTGGTGAGTATGTGTTTTTCCATGTGTTGAGGCGGGCTCCGGCAGCATGTACTTTTAGAGCAGTGGTTCCTTTTAAAAAGCTTTTTCTACTTTTTAGTCGGGTGACAGGTGTTTTAGAGCCAAATAGAAGGTGCCTAGGGTCTGTATCTTGTTTCTTCTTTTCGCCAGAGCAGGCACCTATTTTGCAGGCAAATATTCATAAGTACCTAGGGAAGTAAAAATTGAACTAATAGGTTTTTATTTATTGTCAATAAGACTTATCTACTATAGGTACCCACTTTCCGACAACTACCACAGTTATGAAGTCATTTCAACGGAGTGTTGTGTTGAACGATTTTGAGCCAGGTGAAACGGTAATTGTTTTATTGTAAGCGTCCCTACGGGGTACCACCGGTGGCTGATATAATCAGAGTTACATTGACGATATTTAACTTAGTTTGGTCGATGTATTGACCGAATGTTGCTATATTTATTAGTTAACACGTCCCGCCGTTTTTCTCAGTTTCTTACGCAAGGAAAATTACTGAACCAAGCTGGTAGTAAACGTACGTACACAGCCAAAAATAGCCGACAAGGCACAACAGATTAGCAAGTTGAAATGCCAGCAGAAAGGCTGATGGCCTATGGGGTCGCAAGGTCTGAATTCTGAATGAACCTACATCCCGACAAGCACAGCAAAAGACATATATCTACAAGACGGACTGATGACCTGATTAAAACAGGATCAAGTTAGATGCAAGCCGTTTACGATTGGTTCTTGTGGAAATCTATAGGAGAAGCCTATGTCCACCTATTACTCAAATTACTATTAATGATGAATGCACGTCCATAAGCAATAAGAAATTTGTAAAGCGGGGAGTATCAGTCTCTTTAGTTTCAGTCTCTCTCAAATTAGTTGAGCATACGGGGGACAGAACGTAGTAGGCCATTCCCTAGAGTACTTAAAATTCACTTTAAATATAGTACTCCATTAAGCCACTAATGTAATTTGTACCATTTAAATAACCTATTAACCCTGCTACTAATAATTATATTCCTCCAGGCCTAATTCTTACTGTGCTCCCATTAAAGGATTAAAGATCAGTAGGGCCGTTAATCTGCCTGATTTATATTGAAGCTCTAATCCTTTGGATCCCGACGTTTCAGACCGAGATTAAAACGTCCCAGAGTTACGTTTATTTATAAATCATCGAGAAGTTATCGTGATTTATTGGTTTTAGTACGGAGTCGAGGTTGGAGAGATTCAAAGTAATTTTTATGGGTAAGATTTGGCTAGGTATTTGGTAAAAGTGATTGATTTTGGGAATCTTAGGTCTCGAGATAGAATTTGATATAAATATTTTACCAAATGAATTTATAGAAGCGTAAAATTAAAAATTTATAAATGATGTACCTAAATATTTAGGCTACTTGAAATTATGTAATATGCCATGAAATGATTTTATCACGCTTCACACACTAGGTTTATAGAAATATTCTTTTTGTGATAAACATTTCAAAAATTGCCGCGCTCGCAGGATTCGAACCTGCATTTCTCTGGGATTCCGACCCAGAAACTTTGTCCAATTAAGCTAGAACGCTAAATTAGTTAAGTGTTTATCATTTTATATGCCATGATTCCCGGATCTGTGATCGTGGTTCTTTTGTTGTTTTCGTGAACTGTAAGTCGACCAGAGATTTCAATAAATGCATCGGTTGTCTATCAAATAGAATCAAAGCGCGTCGAAATTGGTACATTATTTAAGAAGATACGTTGCCATTGCCACACGCACGTGAAACACTTTTAATACCTCTCATTATTTGAATATAAAAAGAATTAAATGAATAATCGGTATGGTTATTTTGCAATCTATATTACTGTACCGTCTATTTAATTTTAACACGATATCGAGCTGCTTCTATTAAAATTCTACCGAATTATTACATTAATTACAATTAATAAATATTCAGCAAACAAACGTACACAAATAACGAAACAAAAACATCAGAAAAATTAACAAAGCTTTGTCTACACCGCCAAGGGGTAAATCTGAATTCGTTAGTGCCGGGAACTGTTTCCACTGTTCTCAGCTTTTGTAATAGATCTAGGTCGAGCACTTTCGAGGGGGTTTGTTTTCGTTTGTAAATAGAACTCGTATTTGCTGTTGTCGTTGTCATATTTGACGTTGACATACTGGATATAGACTACATTTATACAGGGTACATCTCTAGATGGAAGACTTATTATTACGACTTATGACCAACTTTCATTATGGAACCAATCTTGAAATTGCGAAAAATCTTTCCATTATTAACCCTAAAAGTGCAAAAAAAATATTTTTCAAATTAAACTTCGAAAAATTGCATGAAAAATAATTTTCTACATTTTCCGATTTTAGCACTGATTTTACCATAAAAGTTGTATTAAATATTACTTAGTTACGTTAAATAATTAAGTACTTAGCCATATCAAATGCATTCAGACAGCTTAAAAGTTCCGACACCAACCTACGGACATATTTTAAATATTTTTATGCAGTATGTTGCTGTCAGTAATCTGATAAATAAAACCATTAAAAATTCTATCAATTCGTCCAAAAGGTATCAATCTTAGCAATTGCTACTATAAACAGTTAATTGGCTCCCAAACATAATGTCAAATGTTCTCAATTGATTTCCTCTACTCTATTACAAAGTCCCTACTTCATCTAAAGCCCATTCATCAACGTAACCGACTCTATCTGCCGGTACTTTACTAATAGCTTTGACTCCACAAAGCACTTCAAGCAGTGTTGTAAGATTGGGATGGTCTCCTTATTTTTGAGGTAAAAATACAACATTTTCTTGGCACTACAAAAGTAACAAGAAACAGAAAAAAGGCACAAAAATACCTAGAGAATACGTCACTGCAAAAATAGTATTAATTTTTGACACTCTGTATATATATTTAGTCAAAATAAATAATCTACAGGTATGTAAACATTCTTTTTGTGATAAACATTTCAAAAATTGACGCTTTCGCAGGATTTGATCCTGCATCTCTCTGGGTTTCCGGCCCAGATGCTTTGTTCAAATTAAGCTAGAACGCTATCTGCGAAAACGTCGAATCATTGAAAGTGGTTTATCATTTTACCAACTTACTACATTGTTGGAAACGCCATCTTGTGAGAACTGCTTACAGGTATGTATATGTACATTTATAATATATCAAGCATACGGCACAGTCAGTTTACAAACGGGTCACTGCAGATCGCAGTCACAACTGAGCGCTACCGTAACTCGAAGACACGATAAATCCTAGGGCCCAGTTGTTTTAAACGTCTCTCTATGTCAGAAGTCGTCAGACGGATTGCCTTTCTAGGCATCCGTTGCCTAGAAAGGCAATCATTTTCTTTTTAAAAAATAATTTGCGTAGGGGGAATTTGAAAACTTTTATCTGGCAGCCTTGCCCTTCGTCCAAGCACGCTTCCAATACAGTTAAGTCATTAAAACGAGATCAATTACTTTCCTTACTCTCCCGTGCCACGTACAGCTATTTTTAACCCATTAATTACCGCATTTCCTATAATAAACTCTACATTAAATACACGTTAATAGGTTTCAATTGACCGTCTCTAATTTTAGAGAGGTAGAGTTTGATTTATCATTTTTAGTTGGGTGCTGGTAGAGTAAAAAAGCGATCGAAGCAAGGCCATTTTGTTCTTAGGTGTACATACATAGTGATATTAAAATTAAAATTTCTTGTAGAGCTTTTAAGATTAACGGATTAGAATTATACATAACCGTAAAAAAAACAACTCGTTTTTAGCCGACTTCAAAAAAGAGGTTTTTCAATCGTCTATATGTTTTTTTTAAATGTAGGCTACGCGATTGCCATGGCACTATAAAAGAGAAGCCTATACCCTGCAGTCGGATAAATAAGGCTGTGGATGATGATGATGACGCGATTACTCCGTTCATAATTATGAATCGACTTTCATTTTACGGATCATACTTCAGAGTTCCATTTAAATTTTACCAAAATCGGTTGAGTAGTTTTTGAGAAATCAGCAAAAATTTAAAAATAGCATACATCGATTCGAACGCACTACATATTCGAATTTTGTCCATAGAGTGCAATTCGCAACGATTGATCTTGGTTGAGCCATTTTTGACGAAAAATAAATATGTAATTATCAGTTGAAGCACTTGTAATTTTGTCGTGGCAAGTCAAACGGAGTCCGTAATGGGTCAATTCTGCTCGCATTGGAAAGCAGGCATTAACACAGAGTTGGATTGCATAACATATGACTGCATACTTAGTTGAGAACAAGCACCTCTGTCCAGTAATTGCGTTCCTACAAAAACCAACCATTATGCTTACTGAGCCGAATTCCAAACTAATGCCCGTTATTTTAGTAGGCATTTCACATCCCGAGACATGTTAACATCTTCGACTACACGACGACTTAATTTGTAACACGAACTGTTACACTTTGTAATGAGAATGTGTGATGTTCTCATAAAGTGTAGAAGAATATATAACAATTTATATATTTTTCTAGGTGTAGATATGATCAAGATGCAGTACTAAATAAGCAAAGCAGAATTTAGTTTTTTTTTTATTATAATTACTGAAAAAATTGTAAATGGACTCTGTCTAGAGTAAATTAAATCCCATCAAAAACATAAATATGAATAAGAGCCAAATTTTTATACTTATTATTTGAAATATTCGTCGTTGTTGACTTCGTCGACAAAAGGAATTGAGATCCATATGATTGCCATGTTCTATGTAGAAAATCATGCAATTATTGCCTTATTCTTCGAACTTTGGCTGGACGCACTCCGTGCGTTTAGATTAAAGATAGATTAAAGATTTCAAGCTACATTTGCGTCTATAGATTTGTCAATTATAAAGATCTTACAAAACAGCAAGCGGTAGTTTTGTAGAGTAGTTAGACACAACACACACATTTGATTTTCTTTAAGTCTGTATATAGGCCAGTTACATGTTACATTCGAAATAGGAATAATTGCGGTAAACTTGCTTTTTTAGTATGTTGTTTGTGTCCACCTAGATAGTATTATTCCAGATTTGCAGCAATCTGAAATTCTCGCGCGCTGAATAGTTGCTGAAAAACCATTATTTTTTTTCTCATTTTTTAGTTTTGTGCAAAAAAAAAACGACATTGGAAGGCTCTGACGACAAAAATTTCTGACAGTTTGAGCCCTAATTCAATTGTGTAGGTCTAATAAGTCACACGATACAGGGTCCCGAATGTTCACTATTTTCTCCGATAAGTTGGAAAATTGGAAATTTCTAATTTTCGACCAAAATATCAGGTTATTGAGGCATCTCAGGGAAAATTAATGAAAAGTGAAGTTGTAGCAAATTTAATTACCTTCATTTTGATACTAAAGGTGCGTCCGTAGGTGTGATAGTTTGTTCAATGACGACCATATGACTGGCCTAATAAATGAAATATGAAAGTGAATTTGACTTTTACTGGATGTAAATTTTACACAATTATTTATATTTTATGCTTATTAGTAAATTTTTCTTTTCGTACATTTTTCGGATGACTCCAACTGCTCCCCTAACAATTTGGGTAACTCAAATGTATTGTGGTAGTAAAATGTACACAAAAATCTACGCATAGCGTAGGACTTACTTACTTACGCGTACAATCGCATGCTAGATGCAAGCCCCTTCTAACCGACCATACAAATAAGAAACCAATAGGGCAGCGCTAGCAACAATGGACTTAGCACTGATAATGGTACACTTTTACTATGCAAACTACGGTGGAACTAGGTGAAGTCTTATCAAACCTCTGATAAGACTAGTCTAGGTGAAGTCTTATCTGATCTCTGACAAGACTGACTGACGATAGTAAGCTGACTGATTTGACTATCTCCAGTTTAATTTCAGGTCACAGGTAGTATCCGGTTTCAACTACCCTCTGACCAACAAAACGTTGCTATTAAAACCCCCGAGGCGACCTCACACGGCGCCTTATCAGCCTGGCACCGCTCCAGCGGCTTCCGGACATACCAGCTCGGAATTACTGCACGGATTTGAACTAAATTAAGGGTAAGTGCGGTAGGCTTGAATTCACTTTATTTATTGCTTTACTAATGAGTTTTGACGTTTCACTGGACTGTACAAAAGGTCAAGAATTTATTTATAATAAAATGTTGTTATTTTAGGCAAAAACTTCACGAATTTAAAAAAAAATACTAAGTTCGTATTGATTGGAAGCTAGCCCTGCCCCCCGACCGCCTAAGCAATAGCAATCGTAATAGCAATCGTTTATGACTTCATTTTAGTCATTTGGCACCGCCTATGTGACGTTGTAGCCATCAAAGTTGTTCATTCAACGATTGCTTTCGCAATCCGCGCAAAGCAATTGATGGCTAACGTCACATAGTCGGTGCCAAATGGCTAAAATGAAGTCATAAACGATTGCCATTACGATTGCTATTGCTTAGGCAGTCGAGGGGCGGGTATCAAAGCTTTACAACCGTCTATAGCTCTTTTGACATGGCTAAAGCGTTAGAATAACCAGGTCCAACAATTTCACGTGTCACGATAGTGCTCAGTTGTAATAGTTATATTATAAAAACCCTTATGCTGGAGTATGAAATAAATTCAACCAAAAGATTTACGGGGAATGATTTCTTAAACTAGGATAGAAGAATAACTGATCAATAAATTATGATCGAAAAGTGCTCTAGTGGAAACCACGTACCGGCAAGCGCAGCGTAGGACATCCACAAAGTGGACGAATGACCTAATTAAGACTGCAGGATCGCGTGCTGCAATACGCTATCAACCGGTCATAATAGAAACCTTTAAGGAAGGCCTAAGTAGCAGTATACGTCCTGTGGCGGATAGATGAAAGTTTCTTGTTGGTTTTGACGCTTTTAAGTGGACCAAGGGGTCAGCTACGTATTTGGTCGCGTGTTACTTTTCAGGTTGTGTTTCTAGACGATGGATGATGTTGGATGGATAAAATTATAATAGGTATCTGTTGCTAGACTAGGCCAGAGCCTTATTTAAATAATCCTCTACAGTCCCGGAAAAGTTGAATCCATACACGGTACGGCACGAATAGCTGACCTGGCACAAAGCACTCTGCTCGTGAAAGGCAGATTTGATATCAAACTGGAATGAAACGCTGCCTGAAAAGTTACAGGCACGAGTATTACATAAGTTTGTAAGCTGATAGCTTTGAATTTTGTGCTACGGATAGACGCTGTTTCAGTTTGTAAAACAACGAATGTGAATCGATAAAAAGCTTTCATAACTTTGCTATATTAAGTACTAGCTTTTGCTCAGGAAACGCGTTCCACATTCTGGCTGTTTGTATGTGGAATTTGGATTCGAAACGTTTGGTTCTGACGTCTTCTATCTATCTAGCCTAGTATTCATTTGAAAATCAAAATATCAATAGATCTATCGATACCAGTGCTTGAAATGCTGTGGAATGCAATTGAAATTAAAAAATCCTAATATCAATTGAAATGTAATGAGACTAGGATCGGTATTACAAATTTCTGGTGAATCTTTTAGTAGAGCAAAGCAGGAGTACCTACTTTCGCGAATTTCTTTTGAAGAAATGTTATTCATAGTCATAATTCTTTATTGGGTATATGGGTATTACAAGATGGTATGATAATAATAATTTACCGCCATATTCTACCTGTTTGGCATGCAATAATACTCGTAACATCAGTGTCAATAATATACCTAATCAGTGTACTATTATGAAAATCCCTAAAAACGGAACCGTATTGTCTAATGTTATGATACAATTTATAGCACAGCACACCACAAATTAATCACATGAATATAATAATCAAAATTAAATATGTGTACGAGACAAAACAAGATACCTAGGTAATACAACAATTCAAAAAACGTTAATAATTGTAAACAAATACCAATCAAGCCGAGCAAACTCACAAACTAAAAAAACCGGACAAGTGCGAGTCAGGCTCGCACATCGAGGGTTCCGTAGAAATCCAGAAAATTTCACAAAATCGGGAAGTTAGTCAAAAAAATGTTTTTACAATAACCATCGAAAAAAAGTTTTTTTTTTTTCACTTTTCTCGTCATACATCGAAAATTACACATTGTTAAAATAATTAAAATCCTGTTTTAGCATGTGCTAATGAAGTTATAATACCTTACATGATACGATTTACTCACTTTGAATTTTGAACCCATATTTTGTGAATTTTGAGGCCCTATTTTTTTGTGATTTAATTAAAAATGTACAGATTTCAGATTTATTCTCCTATATGTGTAGGTACTCTACAAATATAGGACAATGACAATCGACAATGCTTCTTGCCAAATTTCATAGGTCTATGACAATGGGAAGTACCTTGTAGGTTTTGATTGCTGTGAGTGTCGAAATATGCGGATTTTTACGACATAAACGGCTCTAACTTTTTTAAAAGATAACTGAGAAGTTTTTCTTTTACTCAACTGCAACAGATCATAGATATACGTATACGGTTTAAATTTCAACTAGATATCTTTACGCGTTCTCGAGATAAAGAGTCTTGACAGAAGGACAGACGGACATACGGACAGAAGGACAGAAGGACAGACGGACAGACGGACAGACGGACAGACGGACAGACGGACAGACGGACAGACGGACAGACGGACAGACGGACAGACGGACAGACGGACAGACGGACAGACGGACAGACGGACAGACGGACAGACGGACAGACGGACAGACGGACAGACGGACAGACGGACATACGGACAGAAGGACAGAAGGACAGACGGACAGACGGACAGACGGACAGACGGACAGACGGACAGACGGACAGACGGACAGACGGACAGACGGACAGACGGACAGACGGACAGACGGACAGACGGACAGACGGACAGACGGACAGACGGACAGACGGACAGACGGACAGACGGACAGACGGACAGACGGACAGACGGACAGACGGACAGACGGACAGACGGACAGACGGACAGACGGACAGACGGACAGACGGACAGACGGACAGACGGACAGACGGACAGACGGACAGACGGACAGACGGACAGACGGACAGACGGACAGACGGACAGACGGACAGACGGACAGACGGACAGACGGACAGACGGCCAGACGGCCAGACGGACAGACGGACAGACGGACAGACGGACAGACGGACAGACGGACAGACGGACAGACGGACAGACGGACAGACGGACAGACGGACAGACGGACAGACGGACAGACGGACAGACGGACAGACGGACAGACGGACAGACGGACAGACGGACAGACGGACAGACGGACAGACGGACAGACGGACAGACGGACAGACGGACAGACGGACAGACGGACAGACGGACAGACGGACAACAAAGTATAAGGGTTCCGTTTTTTCCGTTTCAGGTACGGAACCCTAAAAACACATAAAATATCTTAGATCTAAATCATTCAAAGCATTCACTCATTCGTTCCGCACTACAGTGTTTTCTTAAATGTAATTATATGAAATCGAATTATGATTGAAGTCATTTTATTTCAATCAACAAATATTTTTCATGCTACTTTTTCTAAAACTAAACTTGACATACTCGTAGAGCACGTTACGCGCACGTTTTTACATAGAATCACCCTGAAGATTGTCTCTATGTAATGTACTTTTAGACTAGTTGAAACAAACAAGCTATTTGACTTGACATCAATAACGTCAAACGGCAAGCGATTCCGTCAGTTTTATCGAGTTGAAGGCGAAAACATAACCGTTTCGGTAATTTGATGTAGGCAGCCCTGTCTCTTCGACTTGCGACAGAAAATTGAGAGAATAGCATAAATGTAAATTCAGTTACTTTCTTAATATATTATATCCTCCATATATTACTAAATTTATTGGTCATATGTTTACAAGTTCATACAGACAATAATTATATTTTGCAAAAAATAGCATGACCGACTTCACCCGTGTACAGAATCGTTACATAGTATAAAACAAAGTCGCTTTCCGCTGTCTGTCCCCATGTATGCTAATATCTTTAAAACTACGCAGCGGATTTTGATGCAGTTTGTTTTAATAGATAGAGTAATTCAAGAGAAATGTTTATATGTATAACAAACCTGTGCGAAGCGCATTGCTAGAACGCAAATATTATGCACGGATCGATGTAGCATTTTTCACATTATTGTTGATTTATCAAAAATGGCTTAGCCAATTTCGATAAAATTTAAATGAGACCAATTTCAACTTATTCTCTTCCCAATTAAAAAAAATTTATTGAAATCGGACTACTATGAAAAAAGTTATGCGTGGTTATCCAAAAAATAATAAAATATATACGCGTCGAATTGGTGGATCTCCTCCGGTGGTTCGTCGGTCAAAAAAAAATATGAATTATAAAAATAAAGTGTATTATATATACGAATAAAAAGTCTAAAAGTAATGTTATATGTATACACAAATGATAGTGTAAATCAAAATGCAATAAAGCACTAAAAAGAACTAGGTATTTTACAGTCCAAGCTAAGACATCTAAAAAATCTATTGTTATCTTGAATAATTAACTCAAACACATTATATTCATGCTATTTAGTACACAATTAATTTAACTAAGTATTTATTTTAGTAACAAAATAGTGAGACATCAGCATGGCGAGCGCTAACTGAAAAATATATTGCATTGCTAACCTGAAATAAAAATGTACAAAAATATGGAAATAGCTTATTTACCGCTCTCAAAGAATTCGTAAAAATAATGTAGTAGGTATACTTGTTCATATTTAATTGGTTACATCTTACGAGGTTTTTATGAATACACGTGTTGAATACAAAAATATGGCATATGTGTCGTGTCGCTCTTGTGTGGAATACAGAGCATAGCGCATAGGTATCGAAGACTAAGATAAGTTCAAGTAAATATTGGTACATCCGTTCTTCGAACTATGTATGTATAGTGACTGCCTCGGAGGCTCAATGGTTATTGACCCTAACTTCTTGATCAAAGAGGCGAGGGTTCGATCCCCACCAGGGCAAATATTTATGTGATGAACACAAATGTTTGCTCCGTGTCTGGGTGTTATTTAGTTACTATCTATATAAGTATGTATTTAAAAATAAGTATATGTAGTATATCAGTCTTTGGCAGCCATATCACAAGCTTTGCTTAGTTTGGGGTCAGAGGCTGTGTGTAAGATGTCCCAAAATATTTATTTATTAAATATTTATAGTACACATAGTTCGAAGAACAGATGTGTACCAACATTTGATAAGTTTTTGAACGGAGAAGCGCAGCGTAGGATGTCCACTGACTAGGCGGACTAATGTTAATATTTAAGACAGCAGGAACGCGCTGGGTGCAGGCCGCTTCCAACCGGCCTTGTTTGAAATCCATAGGGGAAGCCTATTTGCAGAGTGGGCGTCCTACAGCTGATAGGTGGATGGAAACATAGGTACATCTTTGCAACAAGACCAACCCTGAAAACGGGAAATAAAAACAGCGGTTCGTATTGACTATCGACAGAATATACGTATGTATTTATTGACTGATTTTATTTTCACGACTCCCACAGTAGTGCTTCATAACGTTGTACGGTGTACCTAATATATGGTTTCCGTCTTAATTACTTGGACTTTAATTTACGTTTATAAACAATTGACTAGAAACAATAGGCCCTTAACAAAAGTATCCATAATAAATAATATATTATATGTACAATACGAGATGGGTTCTTGGATAATCAGTTAAAACGCCGCACTTGAACACGAGATGTTTTCGCTTCGACGGTAAACGAAGAACTGGTCTCCAAAGGTCGGCCAGCGTATTTATATCAGTTATTACATACAGTCTCGAACCTACGAGATAATTCACGACATTACTCGATCTAATAAACGCTATTGTGTTAACAAGTAAACAACTTAAAAGTTCGAGAATTCCTTATTGTTCTCAAATACGTAAACACCCAAAAAAAAACTAAACACAATAGACGGCAGACAAAGACTGATCCCGCTCGAGTCATAAAACCATAAATCTCGCACTTAGGTGTAAACAACTCGCCGTCATTACCGCGGCCTATTGCGTCACATTATGGAAACATTTTACCTATATTCTGAACATAAATTGTATCCTGAATAGATTACTCTCTGCTTTGTATATAATTTATGCCACAATAACCTAAAATTAGGAAACATGTCTGAATATTCATAACAACCGTAAATCTGCATAAATATACGATGAAGCACTTACCGAGGATTTCAACGTGACAGTTTACAATATAATTAAAACAATACATTACGCCGTTTAGACATGTCAGATGCTATCAAGCGGCTTCATAATCCTGACGCCAGGTCTAACCACTAGGCTTATACACATTTAGCCATCTCGGATGCCATGCTTAAACCGGCTTAAACCTAAATAACAGTCAATTTACAAATAGATCAGATAATTTACAAAATAATTAAAATTCGTGTCAGAATTTAGATACTACACAATCTTGGCAAATGTTATCGAAATTGGCTGTTAAATAGCGAGACGGCAATTTTATTAACCCTCCTATGAAAAATCGCTGTAGACAAAAAAAAAACCGGACAAATGCGAGTCAGGCTCGCACATCGAGGCCGCGAGGGTTCCGTACAAATCCAGAAAACTTCACAAAATTTGGATGTAAGTAGTTCAAATATCTAAACTATAACCATCGACAAAAAAGTTTTTTTTTTTCACTTTTCTCGTCATACATTGAAAATTACACATTGTTAAAATAATTAAAACCTGTTTTAGCATGTGCTACTAAAGTTCTTTTACATGATACGATTTACTCACTTTGAATTTTGAACCCATATTTTGTGAATTTTGAGGCCCTATTTTTTGTGATTTAAATAAAAATGTACAGTTTTCAGATTTATTCCTATATGTGTACTCTAAGACAATGCTTCTCGCCAAATTTCATAGTTCTATGTCAACAGAAAGGGTACTTCCTGTAGGTTTTGATTTTTGTGGGTGTCGAAATATGCGGTTTTTTACGACATAAACGGCTCTTACTTTTTTAAACGATAACTGAGAAGTTTTTCTTTTACACGACTGCAAGAAACCATAGATATACGTATACAGTTTAAATTTCAACTCGACATCTTTACGCGTTCCCGAGATAAAGAGTCTTGACATACACAGAGACGGACAGACGGACAACAAAGTGATCCTGTAAGGGTTCCGTTTTTTCCATTTGAGGTACGGAACCCTAAAAACTATAAATATACAAAACCTGTGTACCAAGTGGGTGTAGGTGTTATTTAGGTATTATCTATATAACTATGTATTTAAAAATATGTAGGTATTTGTAATATATCAGTCTCTAGCAGCCATATCCAAGCTTTGCTTAGTTTAGTGTCAGAGACCGTGTGTAAAGTCACCTAATATTTATTTATTTAGGTTTCGTCGAGATAGCTTGAAAAATGCAACCTGCAGTCGAAAACCAACATCTAGACAGACGAAAGCGAAATCGCCGTGTTAAAACAAAGATCTTCGCTTCGCTTTGATCAATTTACACCAAAATACAAATATCCATATATCACTTCCGACTCTCACAGTGTCGTTTAGCGATTAACGGAGTGAAGTAAAGGTACGGTCAGTCTTCAGATAGATGTCCGCGATTGGTATTAACAGCTAAGTACTTCCGTTACTTGGATGGCTTCCAAAATTATAGGGCCCGGTTCTTTGCTATGTCACGCAGATTAAAAACACCAGTGTTAGCCACCGTGCCTATAAGTACCAACTTACAAACATACGCGACGCCATTTTGTTAATTCATTTCTTAATTTGATTAAACCCTCCCCGAGGGGTCGTCAACATTTTTCTACGTTAGACCGATTCTGACACGTTTTTAATCAAATATCTGACGCGAACAAAACAGGAGTTTTAATTAGACAAGTGAGTTACGACTGCGGGATGACAATGGCGACGTAACAAGCCATTTCTCTGGCTATGGTACAAGACAAAACATTATTATATTCATTGATTTCGTGAATGTGTATGAAAGATCTCGAACTGAAACCAAGCTCCAGCTACAGATCCTTACGCAGCGCGGGAAGTTCGTCTACATATAAATAGTGGCCTAATTAAAAACTACCACTATATTACACTGAGATGCACATGTATTTTGTAACTAGGTCTTTATGAATATCTAAAAATTTTACTTGCCTGCATGAATTAGTTGAATAGGCTATTTGACAACATTGAAAATATTCTATTAATTTTGGTATTCCATACAGATAATAGCCTGAAAAAGAAATATAAAATATGTCTAATTTTCGCAAATCGAACGAAATAAAGTACGACTTTTTTTGATATTTTATCTGTGACGTAAACGCTCTAAGAAGGGTGGCAACTCTGGTGACGTCACGTGCTGATAAACAAGAATTTCTCGATTGCCTGTTGTTTGTGTAATTTTTGTTTTGTGATTTCGGAGTAATATTATTGGATCTGTAAGTTACTTTTAAAGTATTTTTTGTTAATTTTTAGATGTGAACTAGCGTATTTACCAGTATTAACTAACGTTATTTACTAGTGAGTGACGTCAAAGACCAGCGCCATTACAGAATGTCGTTTTTGGTGGGATCTTGAACATCTATTCTTTAACACTGATTTTCATTGTAAATACAGTACGAGTAGATCTCTCGGAAATATAAATGTAGTGTGCTTAGTATGTACTAACGAATAATTTAAAACGATTTCCAAAAACTAGTCAAATACCTTATTACTATCACAAAGCAAGAAGCAAAGGGAGAAGATGTGGTTTGGTGCACTGGCCGACAAAGATCTAGTATAATATTTAATAGTAATACATACTGCATTGTTCAAAACAAAGTGTGAGTAAAAAATCGGGAAAACGAGGCCCTTGAGCACCCGAGACTATGATAGCTGAACGGTATCATGGAGTGGACTGGATTAAAGTATTCTCGTCTTGCTCATTTTATGATTAATACAATCATAAATCGCCATTGCTTATGACTAAAACCACAAGCCTACCAGACAATCTCGTAGCAACCGCAGCGAGATAATTTACGTAGCAATGCGATACCAGATTCACCGCGCTTCTGACAATCTGTACTGTACCAGCCTTTTTAATAGTCCACTGCAGGACGTAGGCCTACCCATGAAGGGTGATTGGGCCATATCCACCACGCTAGCCCAGTGCGGGTTGGTGGATTCACATACGCCATCGAATTTCTTCTACGGACGCATTTAGGTTGCCTCACGAATTCTGTTCTGACAATCAAGTAGATTTAATTACTAGTCATTAGATAGAGTCCTTGCTGATTAGCAAGTTGAGGTGGCAGTAGGCAGAGCACTCAGCTTTCAGAGGTTAAATCTTACTTACCAATGGGGAAGAACTGTTCTCGAATGGATAGCACGTACCGGCAAACGCAGCAAAAAAGTCAGTAAGATCGTGTATGCCGAGTGGCTAGCCCTGGTGTCAGAGTTTTTAAGCCGCCTGAAGGCTTCTGACATGGCTAAACGGTTAATACGACCGTGTCCTACAATTTAACGCATCACTCGAGCCACGGTAACGCTCCGTTGTAAATGCCACCTTCGGTTACCCATCCGAAGCCTGACCGCGCTGATCGTTGCTTAACTTTGATGATCGCTAACGAACAACTAGTCAAACTGCGCTATGAGCGCTACATATAACGCAGCGTAAGACAACCACGCGCATGGTTGACAAATTACCTGTGATGATCACTGTGTGTTATTACCACACAAGCTATAACCATTGAAACTTATACTTAAACTTTAGTTTAAGGCCTAAATGGTTATTTCAAACAGTCATAATTTATTTAAAACTTTTCGGCGCAAACTGCTAAAGGATTACTCAAACCAAACTTATACTGCTTCTAATCATAAGTAAAATTCTTTAATCTTGTTTGTGAAACTTACAGCTATAAAACGGCCTACAAACAAACATAAATAAAGAAATAAATTCCATCTGAATACATGCAAATGTTTCATTATGACATCAACTCTATGTAAGTTAATTGTTTCCAAGTGATGGTTGTCAGCGCACTGACTACTACTGCCTTGCAAACGTCGGTCGGTAACCAGTGTTTTCTGTTAAATATCTAAAACTAAGATTTATATCAATTAGTCTTTACAAAATCTATGCTTCTTGCTAATAAAACTGTGAAAAAAATATCCACTCGAATGATATAATCCTTGGAACATTTGAATTATGACTCAAATTTTTAGGAAACAGAAAAACTAAACTGAGTCATATTTTATGAAAATAGCCGCCTAGCTTATATCGCTTATTCGTTAGTTCGAATAACTATTAGATATTTAAATAAATCGATTCAACAGTTTTTTCATACTTTACTACAGAGAAAACCTTATGCGCATTTAGTACGCAGCCGTGTTGTGAAATAATTATAGGTATTTTAAAACAAATAAAATTATATTGCAAAGGGTGCCCACGCACTATATCTACTGTTTAACATCGAATCTATATCTTCTTCAGACAATATAGCTGAGATATGATTTATTTAAGCTACGCCAAATCTGAGTTCGTGACGTCAACTTGTTTCACTTTAATAGTCCATTGCAGGACGTAGGGTTACCCAAGAAGGGTGATTGGGCCATATCCACCACGCTGCTGGCCCAGCCGGGTGGATATGGCCCAATCACCCTTTGCGGGTTGGTGGATTGACTTACGCCATCAAATTTCTTCTACGGACATATTATGCAGGTTTCCTGACGATGTATTCCTTCCCCGAAAAGCCAGTGGTGTGAAAATCGGTACATAAATTACAGAGAATTCATTGGCTCAGGACCAGGATTTGAACCCACGACCTCACGATTATAAGGCGGGTGTCACTACCACTACACCATCACGGCATATTCAGCCTATACTTACCTATCATTAAACTAAAACCACATGCTCCAATTTCCTTCAAAATTTCTCAACACTTTATTATTCTTTTTACACCATAACTGTTAATTAATCTATGCTGATGATTTACAATGTCAACGGCTCATAAAACTGTTCCCTGTGATAAATGGGAAGTTAATCCCCTGCCCTAATTACTGTCACCGCCCACTAGTGAATAATGTACCACTGCACCTATTGATTACTTTACAACTGTTCATTTGTAACTAATAAGTACTGATTTAGTCTGATTTACGCGGCTTTTACATAATTTACTGCCTAATCTGGGTAATCTAGTACAGTTTTCGTTTTGTCTTGTTTTTCAGGGTTCCGTATCTCAAAACCTAATGGTGTGACTTTTTTGTGCGTTTGTGCATAAAGTACTCGTATCGTGTGACCTACGAGTATTAGACCTATACAATTGAATTAGAGCTCAAATTGTCAGGAATTTTATATACTTTAAATAAGTAGTAGTGACCTTTGGTGGATATGGCCCAATCACCCTTCGTGGGTAGGCCTACGTCCTGCAGTGGACTATTAAAAAGGTTGATACAGTACAGTACAGTGACCTTTGTCGTCAGAGCCCTCCAAAGTCGTTTTTTTGCATAAAACTAAAAAAAGAGAAAAAAATGTTGCTTTTTCAGCAACTACTCAGCGCGCGAGAAGTTCAGAGTGCTGCAAATCTGGATTAATACTATCTAGGTGGACCCAAACAACATACTAAAAGAGCAAGTTTACCACAATTATTCCTATTTCACCCTTTTCATTTGTAAGATATGACTGGCCTATATACACAAACAACAAAAGCTACGAACAAAAGTAAAGAACAAAAATTACATCCTGTTTTTTACCGACTTCCACAAAGGAGGAGGTCCTATGTTTGTCTGTATGTTTTTTTTTTGTATATGTTGTGTATGCATCGATAATTTCGCCTATTGTGAAACGAATCGTTTTTTTTTAATTTAAAAATGGTATTCTCTAGCGATGTTTTCATTTAAATTTATCAACAAGATTATTTTTTGCAAAAATTAGCATGACCGACTTCACCCGTGTACAGAATTCGCGAATATATCGCACGCATCGATGTAGCATTTTTCACATTATTGTTGATTTATCAAAAATGGCTCAGCCGATTTCTCTAAAATTTAAATGGGATCAATTTAGAAGTATACTCTTTCCAATAAAAAAAGAATTATTGAAATCGGACCACTATGAAAAAAGTTATGCGTGGTTATACATAAAAAAAAAATATTTATTATATATTATATATGCAAAAAAATAACTATTATATCATTGAATGACGATACAAGTTAGTATGATAAGTGTCTACAGAGGGGTTAGTACAGCTTTACACGTAAATTGAAACTACAGTTGTTTTCGTATGGCTCTATACATTTTTGTACAGCGCCCCTGGCGGAAACGAGGAAGAACTAACCAAAATGTATGGAGCCACACACACGCGAACGCGAAAATTTAAGTAAACTACACAAAGCGCAAGACTAAGGGCTTAAACCAGGTAGCTCAAGCCTAGCCCTGGGGCTCTATTTTTAACTTTCAAACAGCTAGGAAGTATACGAACTTGTACCGAGTAAGTATCCGCAAAGTTCCGTATACGTTACTAACCGTTCGAAAGTCAAAAATAGATCTCGCTAGAACTCTAAATTTTAAGCATTCTGAAGGCTTCTGATGTGACTAAACGGTTAAAACAACCGGTACCTACTAATTTAATGTACCTACTTATCATGAACCGTCGGAGTTTTCAACAATTTAATTAGGCCCAATTATAAAGGCACCGTCGTAAATTTAAAAACAACGTAAAAAAATTTTCTCTGTCGAATGCATATTATAGTTAAAATGAAACATGGTCTAATGTTACAGTTGTGTTGAATAATTTCCATTCAATATCTATATTTATTCAATCTTTGGGAAGATAGCATAAATAAATGGCCGGAAGTCAACTCTTTCACTACTCGCATCTTCTTTCCAACACACGGCACTGCTAGAACTAACCCAAGTTCAACTCGTAAACTTTTAATTTCCCGTCCTACAATATCAAAGAGATTTGAAATAAACGCGGACGTAAACAGCCGTCAAATCGATATAAAATCGATAAAAATAGCGATTACATCGGGAACGTGACATTGGATCGGGTTTATCGATGTTCCCATAGCGAGAGTATTGAATCGGATCACGAGTTGACTCGAAACGTCGATTAGCACATCGTTTATGTTTAACGCACGGTTTACTTTTATTAGCTTTTTGTTTCAAAATTACAGTGAAGCCACGGAATTGTCTGTAAACATTATTAAATGGTTTACTTAAATTAGTGCTTGACAGTCTCATTTAGAAATCACAACTCTTCATATTTTATGTTGACGAAAGAAATACATTTCCACACATATTTTCATTTTGATAAAAGCACTTGCAGACTGTTAATTTAAACAAAACCGGACAAAGCGAGTCAGGCTCGCACATCGAGGGTTCCGTACAAATCCAGAAAATTGGGAAGTAAGTTGTTGAAATCTCTATACTATAACCATAGACAAAAAAGTTTCTTTTTATATGATACCTTACATGATACGATTTACTCAATATGAATTTTGAACCCATATTTTGTGAATTTTGAGGCCCTATTTTTTTGTAATATATATAAAAATGTACAATTTCAGATTTATTCCTATATGTGTACTCTGAGACAATGCTTCTCGCTAAATTTCATAGTTCTACGTCAACGGGAAGTAGGTACCATGTAGGTTTTGATTTTTGTGAGTTTCGAAATATGAGGTTTTTTACGACATAAACGGCTCTAACTTTTTTATACGGTAACTGAGAAATTTTTCTTTTACACAACTGCAAGAGACCATAGATATACGTATACAATTCAAATTTCAACTCGATATCTTTACGCGTTCCCGATATAAAGAGTATTGACAAACACACAGACGGACCGACGGACAGACGGACAACAAAGTGATCCTATAAGGGTTTCGTTTTTTCCGTTTGAGGTACGGAATCCTAAAAATGACTATTATATCGTATCACAGGTCATACGTACGTAGGTTGTACATGTATTCTAAGAAAAAAAACGATTTGTTTGATTGAAAGAATAAAATATTACCATTAAAATTTATGTTTAGCTACTTACAACTTCGTCACGGTTTAATTAAGAATAGGTCAGTTATATAAATGAGTCATAATTATTATCCTATGATACTCATGACTTTTCTAGCATAGCCATAACTAGTAGAATGAACGCACCCTAGACAAATTGAAATACTTTTAGGGTGGGCAAAATTGGGCAGCTGCCCCGCCTAAACAATACATCTAGTTGCAGTAACGCATTCTAGATAAGTGGGCTTCTTGTCGTCGCATGTACGAAGCGTAAGTATCTAGTATCTACCCAAAAAAATACTGCAGTAGAGTTCTACTTGCATATCCAAATATTGCCCAATACTGCATTACCGGATCGATGAGTGCAGCTGCGTTCTTTATGAACCGCTCCTTTATAATGGCACTCTTTATACATGTCTATAAAAATAAACGGGGAACATTTAAATGATCCGCTATTCCACTATGGCCAACAAGTAAGTAGATAACATTTTTGATTTGTGCAGCTTATTTTATATCATAACTATAATAGAATACGGCTAAAACTCACGTTATAATTATACGGTCGATCCGCTGGGAATCCTTATTTTTTTATCGCTGTGCATTCTGTTTTCTAATATCTCCGTACTAAATACATAAATATGTTCTTTAGTTTGTAGGTCTTTTTGGAAATTTGTTAGTAAATTTTTTTTAACCACCAACTAATTCGCTGGTAATTCCAACAGGTCAAATTCAGTTTTACATTGAGTTAGTGCTCAATGTAAAACTGAATTTGTTGATTTGTGCTGGATGCGGTTACGACCAAGAAACTACGAGTACATTTTAGACTGAAAAAAGCTTCACAGTTGACCAATGAATTCTTATGTTGATTAATATTTTTTATCACCAAGCGTAATTAAATTAATAAACTATGCAAAGTATCTGTCGTTGTTTTTATCCGACATTTGTTAAAAAAATTGTTTAGGCTAATCAAAAAATATATTTTATTTTATGCTTCCTTAAAATACCCAATTTTAGGAATTTCATGTTTCTTTGCCGATACTCGTATTTTTACTTTAAGTCTAAAAAAAAATTGGTGTTAATTTGGCAATATATGATTAAAATTGTCCTGCTGACCATATCAATGGCCCAAATATAAAGCGCGTAGATGATGCCACGTGGCTTCATTGAGGGCCCCTGCCCTACATTCTGAGGGCTCCCACAGTACGAGCATCTTACTTATTTATGAGTTTTGGGGTTCTATTTGATAAAAACAAGTTGTTTTTGTGAGGCCACGATAAAATAAAGAATAGTATGAATAAGAATAAAGACAACAAAAAATATTGGGCTTTTTATGGAAATATTTTTTGTCCGATTTTTTTAGAAGTATTGTATGGACAATGGGCAGATAGCTCGTCGGACGGTGGCTGTGATAAAAATACATACTCTCGTATTGAAATAGAATCGGAAGACTTTTCTACGATTTTTGTGAGATCCAAGGCACAGATTGTACAGGAAAATATAAGAAAATACGATCATTAAGCGTTCGACTCATTTCAAGGGAAAAGTTGGAATGATTTTATTGGATCCGATTTTTATTTTAAAATATTAAACTCTGGATTATCTTCATGTTATTAATAATTATCATCATCATTAACGAATTGGTTTAATCTACAGCAGCGTATATCCTTCTACAATTTTCCGTCTTTCGCCAATTCCATCCAGGTATAGCCAATATATTTTTCTATATCACAGCTCTACCTTTCGCAGATGACCGCTGTCCGTGATCATCATCTTTATATATACTCGTATCAAGATAATGAGTCGCTATTTCTATAATCTTCTTATTATAATATCAGTGAAACAACTTAAAGGACATGTCCACAAAATGTATGGAGGCTGGTATAATAATAATCAAAAAATCTAACCACAACAGTTGTTACATTTCCAGAAAGTTCATATTTTTCTGAGTCTATTTATTTATATTACATCAGTTAAAAACAAAAACGAGCCCTGCATTTTTTTAAATTAATTTTGAATTTATTAGGATAAATAAATAAATATGGCTCAATGGATATTTTATCTCCATCAACACTGATTAAGTAATCTCCAAATTGTTAAAATAAAGCATTTTTACCAATTGACACACTTTTTAAGTGTATTTTTGTACTAACTCACAGTCACACAGGTAGGTTAAGATTTTTAATTTTAGCAAATTATCAGATGAATGTGGAAAAATCAGCTACAAATGCAAGTAAAATAACGATAGA
This sequence comes from Hypomecis punctinalis, assembly GCA_949316475.1. NCBI lineage: Eukaryota > Metazoa > Arthropoda > Insecta > Lepidoptera > Geometridae > Hypomecis > Hypomecis punctinalis. Next base: position 21,182,580 of record OX438799.1, on the reverse strand, counting down.
AGCACTTTATTATTGTTAAACTAGAAAAAATAAAAAGCTGTATTATTATTTTTCATACAACTTATTTTACACATTTAAAAAAATGAATGGATGAAATCTAAATTAGATATTTTTGAGAAGCTCATAGAACAAGCTTTCAAATGATGTTTATATCATCTTGGTTAGATTTTTCTCTGAATAATATACCACTTGTGGATATCTCCTTTATTCATCCAGTTTTTCATAGCTCTCCTCTGCGTCGGTCGTCTCTATTTCTGAAAACTTTTAAGCGTCAAAAGTCACGCCCTGGCGTTCCTCTAACTAATCCCTCACAGATTTTCAGCAAATTAGTGTCTACCTACCCACAATACACAAACCGGAAAACCGCTACTAGGTTAACGGGACTTTGGAAGTCTTCCAACGTCAAACAAAGAACTGTCAAATGACTTCCGCGGATGACAGATCGCCTCTCTTTGTTAAGTGAATAGGTCAAGCGGAATAAAAAGTAGGTACCTACCTAATGATTTAGGAAAATGTTACTACAGTTGCTGGACTGGACATAATTGTTTTGTCGTCTTGACAGATAGTATAGTCAAATGACATAGCTTTTACTCGAGTGATTGATTAATTTTTTTCTGTCATTTTATTTTTTTGTATGTGCTTGTGGTTAGCACCGACTTATATTCTGTTATTTAGTAATGATTAATTAACAAGTTGAATAAGATAATTTATTTCTTTTAATGCCCTGCCGAGTTATAAGCCGTGGTGGTCTAGTGGTAGTGACACTCGCCTCACAATCGTGAGGTCTTGGGTTCAAATCCCAGTCCCGTACCAATGAGTTCTTTGGAATTTATGTACGAAATCTATTTGGTGAAGGAAACATCGTGAGGCAACCTGCATATGTCAGTAGAAGAAATTCGATGGCGTATGTGAATCGATCAACTCGCACTGGGCCAGCGTGGTGGATATGGCCCAATCCACCCTTCGTGGGTAGGCCTACGTTCTGCAGTGGACTATTAAAAAGGCTGATACAGTACAATACATTACAGTACCCTGCTGGCAGGGTAAGGTAAGGGAAGAGGGGATACGACCAATTCTCTCGAATCACAATTCATCTGCCACGAAGTAGTAGGTAGCATTTTTGTCATTTAAATAAGTTGCCAATGCTGCTGTTTAACTTAACACTTGGAGTATAGCAAACGAACTTGTCTAATGGCGAAAATTACGCATTAGCTTGAGCAGCTGTGCAGCGCGTCCAAAAATATCATCAATATGAGAAAAACCGGACAAGTGTGAGTCAGGCTCGCACATCGAGGGTTCCGTACAAACACATTGTTAAAATAATTAAAAACCTGTTTTAGCATATGCTAATGAAGTTCTTTTACATGACACCTTACATGATACGATTTACTCACTTTGAATGTTGAGCCCATATTTTGTGAATTTTGAGGCCCTATTTTTTGTGATGTAAATAAAAATGTACAGTTTTCAGATTTATTCCTATATGTGTACTCTAAGACAATGCTTCTCGCCAAATTTCATAGATCTATGCCAACGGGAAGTACCCTGTAGGTTTTGATTTTTGTGAATGTCGAAATATGCGGTTTTTTACGACATAAACGACTCTAACTTTTTTAAACAACAATTGAGAAGCTTGTCTTTTCCACAACAGCAAGAATTCATCGATATACGTATACAGTTTAAATTTCAACTCGATATCTTTACGCGTTCTTGAGATAAAGAGTATTGATATACACACAGACGGACAGACGGACAACAAAGTGATCCTATAAGGGTTCCGTTTTTTCCGTTTCAGGTACGGAACCCTAAAAATGTCAATTTCGATGAAAAATATGTATGCAAAGCGTTAGTAGCTGTGGCAACGGGCTTTTTTGGTTCTTTGTGATGACCCAAAATGCTTACAACCGCCTTATAACCGATACCTTGCCAAATAATGACGAAAGGGTCAGCGCAGTAACTCCTGTTAATTAATCTCAGCCTAATCGAATAGGGAAGTAAATGGCGACTATAAGTACCTACAGAGTAAAATTAGCTATACATATAGGTATTTATCAAACTCGCACACTTTTCTTTGAAGTAAAACATTTCTCTTCGTGCGTAAGTAGGCAATATTGTATATCGAATAATATGTCAGTAACGTCGCTTAGGTACTTATTGCAAAGTTCCTGTAGAAAAAAGAAAGTTTTAATTATTTTTACCAAAAAATGGCACCGACTTTCATCGTGTACAAAATTCGTGTTTGCTTGAATTGATATAGGTATACAAATATTACATTAAAGTTGATTTTTTAAGAACGGCTCCACCGATTTTTAAAAATTAAATGGGATCGCCTCGGGTATACCCATTCGAGCTAAAAAAAATGTTATTAAATCGGTTGACAATTGGCAATAATAATATCAATGAACGTACACAAAATGTTATTAAATCGGTTGACAATTGGCAATAATAATATCAATGAACGTACACAAAAAATACAGACAAATACAGAATATTTTTGCAAGTCGGTTAAAACGAAAGATATGATTGCGGGTTACAACATGTTTCATAAAAGTAAGTTAACCCAAAATACCAAATTTCCTGTAAATCTTAAAATTATTTCCTTTTTCTCACGTTAAAATATATATCCATAATATCTCCAATAACACATAAAACTGTACCATTACGGGTTTACATCAAAGAAACACTGGTATTCTGTTAAATTTATCCTTTTAGAAATCACTTTTCAGTTTTAATGGCGCTAAAGCTTTGAAGGTAAGTCATCGATATAAATAAATGTTGAATAAGTGTCACCATTTTAGAGTTTACTAATGGATTTGGACGAAAATACAGCTTTTACTGAACAAAGGAAAACTGAACGATGTAAAAGTTGTAATAAACACGTGTTTTACAAAACAAAAATCATAGTGGCTTCGAAGCTTTATACCCGACTGCCAGGCGTTTACATGTTTTGGAGTTAGTAAAAGCTAACGATTCTCAAAGTAGTGTTAGTAGGTAAGTACTTAGGTTAAATTTACAAACTTCCAGAGTGGAACCCTAAATCTCACACTAGGGTGGTCCTGTTTTGTGAAATTTAGTCTCTTCCATTTTTAAATAAGACATCTCATAATTATTACCTAATGTAATGAAAAGAGTGACTAACAATTAGTTCTTAGTAATTTACTTAAATACGAGTACAAGTAATTTCCATTTTTCGATTGCGTAATGTGTAGGGTGCATGTAGGCGTAGCTCGTATTTTGTAGTATATTTGTAAATTTCTAAATTTAGGATAGATATTCAACTTAACAATTCAAATTTAGTTCAAAGATTTAAACCATTTTTCGAAATATCAGAATAATGCTATTTCAGACTTGTCTGATTCACATCCGCCATAAATTATGAGAGAGCGTTTCCATTTCGATGAGATATTCAGATTGAACATATTGAGCTATCCGATAATCTTAGATTATTTACTTGTCAAGTAAATAATCAAAGCCGATAATATAATAATGTGGTTAAGATGTAGTCATATGATACGACCCTATTTTTTCTTAATCTTTCCTTATAATGATTTTCTTCAAAGTTTGAAGCTTGGATCAATAAATTAAATATTCACAAGGACTTTATTGATACCACACAGGCGCGTGCCTTGGGGTGTGCTTCTGTGATTAAATACTACATATAGTTGTTCAGTGCAGATACAAAGTACTAGGTATTAATTTTTGTGTTTTAATTAGAATGACATGAGCTGTAAAATTAACAGTACGTGGTATTCACGCGTAATTTTTATGACAGACAGCAAGCTTACTATAGAGTTTGTGCAAAAAAGAACCGTCGTGGGGTTACGGTAAACTAACTATAAGATTTTAATCAGCAGCCAAGGTACCGACTACTTGGTAGACGCGAGTATTGATGAAAACCGAATTAGTGTCTACCAAGTATCAAACACTAAACTTTTAGTTGTACTAGCAATGACAGATCAGTTTTGTCAACGTAACAAAATTGGTAAAATGGCACACGGGCGACCTCACCTACGACGCTTCTGTTTTTGCACAAATTCTACCTAGTTTCGACCGCATTTGGCGGCATTTAACAAGATACGGAGTATTAACTCGTTATGCCATAGCAGGTGGTGGCAAGTAAACCACGCTAACTTATATAAACAAATAGTCAAGTGTGGTTACAAGCCACGTCACAATTCTTTAGCCAAACCATAAAATTGGTGGTAGTCATTTAAAAAAAACTGTTAGCTCTACCTCAAACAAAGAAATATCAATAAAATAATTTCCGTCACTGTGTGCATGGAAACACAAACACAAACCTATATAAAAAACCGGACAAGTGCGAGTCAGGCTCGCACATCGAGGGTTCTGAACAAACAAGTTGTTAAAGTAATTAAAAACCTGTTTTAGCATGTGCTAATGAAGTTCTTTTAAATGAAACCTAACATGATACGATTTACTCACTTTGAATTTTGAACCCATATGTTGTGCATGCCCTATATTTTTGTGATTTAAATGAAAATGTACAGTTTTCAGATTTATACCTATATGTGTACTCTGAGACAATGCTTCTCGCCAAATTATATAGTCTATATCATGGGAAGTACCCTGTAGGTTTTGATTTTTGTGAGTGTCGAAATATGCGGTTTTTTACGACATAAACGGTCTAACTTTTTTATACGATAACTGAGAAGTTTTTCTTTTACACAACTGCAAGAGATCATAAATATACGTATACAGTTTAAATATCTACTCGATATCTTTACGCGTTTCCGAGATAAAGAGTCTTGACATACACACAGACGGACAGACGGACAGACGGACCACAAAGTGATCCTATAAAGGTTCCGTTTTTTCCGTTTAAGGTATGAAACCCTAAAAATAAACTGTCATAAATGAAAAAAAACCACCTGAAGACATTAACGACCCGCATTTCAGCAAGTGACAAAATAGATATTACGAGCTGCGCTTCCCTCTCGCTTCCCGATTCGCTTTAGATCGAGTTTTACTATGTGGCAAGAATACGTCGTTATTCTATTTAGGAATGTCACTGTCATAATATCTATTACTTTATTCTTTTTGTGTTTTGTCCATTGAGAAGGAATCAAATTTTTCATTGGTTTTGTCGCTCTTGGGTGGTTTTTCATCTCCGAACTAAAAATTGTGTGTTTTACGTTTGACGTGAATGTGTATTTGTTTTAGTAATGTATGTTTAAACTTTATTTGGTCAGTAGCTAATTTGAAATGCAACTGAAATGAAATGCGTTTTACCTGTTTGTGAATTGTATAATCATCACACGTTTTTTCGTCATCATACGTAGCTGGGACGTTTTTGTGACATATTTTTCAGGAAAGAAAAATACGGTCTAGTTCTCAGTTGAATCCGTGGTGTCTCCGTTCCGGTAACTGACAGCTTGGAACTATTAGGCGTTTCACTCTCATCTTCTCTTAACTTTGGCTCTTACATAGAGTCCAAAGCCGAATTAGACTCCAAAAAACTTGGTGTTCTCTCTAAGGTGAGACGGTATTTCACACCTGAGCAATTGCTTAGTCTTTATAAAGCACAAGTCAGGTCTTGCATGGAATACTGCTCTCACCTTTGGGATGGCTCTGCCAAATATCAACTGGAAGCTCTGGAGTCGATTGAGAGACGAGCCAGGAGGCTGATTGACAACGACACCTTGACTAAGACGCAGCTGCAAAGTCTTGAGCATCGTCGCAAGGTAGCGTGTTTGTCGGTCTTTTACCGGATACACTTCGGAGAGTGCGCCCAGGAGTTGCAAAATCTGGTCCCCCCTGCCCCTTTCTTCTATCGTACGGCTAGACGGACGCGACCAAAGCGCCTCCCTTTTATGGTGGACATTCCGCGCGTTAGAACCAAGCGTTTTGAATCCTCATTCCTCATACGAACAGCCGGAATGTGGAATGCTTTGCCTGGGTCTGTCTTCCCGTTAAAGTACAACGTGAGTGTCTTCAAATCCCGAGTAAATAGGTATCTTCTAGGTAAGCGTGCTACACCCTAGACCGCACATCTGCTTAACATCAGGCAGTGTGTAGTCAAACGCAAACCTATTCGAAAAAAAAAAAAAAAAAACAGAAAAAAAAAAGTTGAACAGAAAGTAGCATAATTTGTTAATTTGCTGAATTAGACGGATGAATCAAAATGAATAGGTATCTTCAAGTGAGCGAGGTACTACAATATATATCATTACTTACACTTAGACAATATTGGTGGTCAAACGCGAGCTCATTCGCGATAAAATATATTTGGTTCTTAATCAACAATATTATTAAGGTATTAAGACCGACTTGGCATTTTTTCTTTCCTAACTATCTATAGCCATCTCTAGCCAGATAAGTTACTAATACTAAACATAATTTTGTCATTAGAAATTGTAAACTGTTACCAAAATTACTGTTAGTGTTATTTTTGCTAGACTCTATTAAATGTTTTCTTTCCAAGTTTCTATTACACTGTTTAGCATAAATATTTAGCTAAAACTTTGCTATGCCCTATGAAACAGGGTGACATGTACCTAAGTTAATAAGTCTTATATTAAGATTTTATTGTAACTTAATGTATGTGATCTTGGAAATAAATAAATAAATTGGAATGCCCTGCCTCCGTCATTGTTTCCTGACAATTACAATCTGGATATCTTCAAGTCAAGAGTGAATGGGTCTCTTCTAGGTCTACATACTCCATTTTCGGCTACAATTTCGCTTTTTTTTATTATTCATAAAAAATATCAGTTACCTAATTTTTCAAGGTTTTTGTCAGCTGTTTCGATACAAAATAAACAGTGTCTCAAAATATAATGTTCTGTAAATCTGTATTCCTGAAGAGATTCCTAACATTGCAACAGTTATCTCCATAAATCTATCTTCTCCTAAATTACCCAACCAAAGTTATCCGGGCCTCTCAGTTTGAAATCGCCGTAAAAGTCTTATTTATTCCATTAATTTGACATAATTGCCTGTTCCCATTAAAACGTCTTAAAACACTTGGAGTAACTTGTGAACTTAATAAACTTAAATGGACCACCCATTGAATACAGATGTTCTGAGTACTGCTTAAATGAAGTTTTATACTGGGGAACCGGATGGAGAATACTAATTAGGTTGAAAAACGCTTTTTTCATTTCCATGAGAAAAAGAATAGTTAAGTGACAGATTGCGGATCAAGTTATTCGCTAGCTGATTCCAGTCTTATCGCGCCTTATATTTTTATTTTTTGTGATTGTAAATTAGAAACTATCTTCGTCGTCGTCGTTTCAGCCGTAGGACGTTCACTGTTGGACAAAGGCCTATAGATCTCCAATAAGACCAGTTGGAAGCAAATTGCATCCAGCGCGATCCTGCGGTCTTAATGAGGTCATCCGTCTACCTTGTGAGTGGACATCCTACGCTGCGCTTAAGACTATACGGGATTAAAAATCAGTTAAGAGATTTATTCAATTATATCTATGTGATAGCATTAACCCGCCGTTTGTGACGTCAATTTGACTTACATCGTTTGTGACCCCGGTGTCACGCACCGGGTTTTTCAAGTACAATATTTTTTTATTCAAGTCATTTATCCCATTTCAACTGATTACTTCATAAAAACACATGTTTTAATTATCATTTAATAGGTATTATATATATGAATTGTCATTTATTAGGTCTTATAGAAACAAAACTGAGATGCCTAAAATTTGCACTTTTTTGAACCAAGCTCAAATTGACCAAGGATAAAAAAGTTTTTCGACTTTTTCGGTCCACCCGGTCTCTGAGACATATAGGTCACAAACGGCGGGTTAAACCTTGATTGACAGTCATAGGCAATCACTGCCGATCATTATTCCAGCGGAGGAGTACGGCCATCAATATAGAATAAAAAAATGCCAAGTCGATAGGTATGGCACATAGCACGTAGAACTGAAAGACAAAGGCTTGCCGCTCGGGGTCTCCATTCGAGAACTTTACGGTCGCATTGTTCTATGCAGTTCTACGTGCACATTTTCTGCCCATGTTACTTTAACTTGAAAATATATCGTCCTATAGTAACGTAGTAAAAGTTAGTCATAACGATGAGCACAAAACATCCTACAATAATTAAGTAGCAACACTGTATATTATGGTAGTGTTTGTCAACACACATTGTAGAGTGAAACAACATTTCATTCTAGAATGCCACAGCGGATACATTTTCTCCAAACCTCTACACTCATTTCAGCTCCTCTGAGGGGTACTGTGTAAACATTTCCAAGGCATCGTAAATAAACGTACATACATTTGTCACGTTTCAACTTAGACTTGGGTTACAAAATACTAACATTACTAAGTTGCGGTTCCACCAGAGTTGCCAACTGTGACCCACTGTTTTGCAATCTATTGAGTACAAAGTAAATGTTCCTTTTGGTGGAAACCTGAACATTTACTGTTAGAATTTCTGCAAACATGTCGTTAATACATATTGTTAACACCTATTAAGTCTTTTTCCAATACTTAAACGGTTTCAATTTTGCACTGGCAATGAGCTCTAATTGAGCTACCAGAGATGAACTAAAATGGAACGATGTGAAACTTAATCATACTTTTGTTTCGCAAAAGCTATCAAGAAACGTTACAATGACGTAAAAACATACGACGTTTTCTCATTTTTCCAGGCGAGAAAACGAATAAAGTTCAGTTAAGATTCATCTGATCTTAGAGAGCCACTATTTAATTATTATGTCTTAAACGTATCCTTGAGACGATATTGGAGGGTGAAAAGACAACAGTCACGCAACTGATAGTCACAGGGAAAGTCGGCGGCAAACAGTCACGAAGTCGTAGTCTGATACGTTGGTCCGATCAGATCCGCTCAACTACACCCATCAAAGTATGTGTGCACGCAATGCGTGTTGCTGAAGACTGAGGAAGATGGAGAAACATGGAGAAAGAGAAGCTTTTGGGAGGCGGAGGATTTTAGAGAAATTATTCCACTAGGGTTAGGCACCTACTTCTGATTTAAAACGGCACACGCCCAAATATTTGAAAATCAAAGAACACATTCTTGTTGAAACGTTTAAAATGCCATATTTATTTTATTTTCCTAACTGTCGCTACACTGGAACAATGACGCAACTGGATTCATCGGCTGCATTCCGGCAACTGGGTTAATGCCAGCCGTTTATAGATTATGAACTTTTTGGGTTCATTTCTCCAGTTTGTCGCAAACGTGAACCGACGCGTGGACTTTTGTCTGAAATGGTAAACTTGAAGTATATACTAAACATCGACAAACTATCGTGAAAAATTATGCTAGCATTTCGCATCACTATTTCGTATTAGTGTTTTCTTTTTACTTTGATTGCCTGGATTGATTTGAATACACCGTTTACTGTGGTCGTATAGCATCCACACAAGCAAGTAGATACGATAGTTACGTTTTGTTCTTCTAAATAGGCAAATAAAGACGAATACGAACCACTCCATCGTTGTATATATTTGGGCTAATAAGACAAATACGTAGCCACGAATACAATTTTTTTTTGCGGTGGATCGATGGCGTCGAACCAACGAACAGTAGGCTGCAAATGGGTATCGTAAGTGTATTGGATTATTGACTGATGATGATTAAAATGATGATGATGCGTAAATACCCACCAACCCGTAAATGGGCCAGCTTGGTGAATACAATCCAATCGTCTTTCGAGTGTAAGCCAGTGTACAACAGAAAGCTGGTATTATACAATAGGTACGGTACATTACAGGGTATTTGTTTTCGTCCAATATTTTAAAGCGACGAGAATTTATTTTTAGCGAACACACAGTGTCAGTTGATGCTTGCGACAGCGATTCAGCTTCAAAGCACGCGCCTCTTTTACGCCTTTCATTAGAGTTGCTTGTCAGCGTAAAATCAGGTGGAACGAACGAATTTCCAGTAAAAAATGAGAAGATTCTCTTAGCTCTTTTTATGGCGAAATAACTAATGATTTCTTTACCGATTTTCTCAGCAAAAAAATTAAAAATGCTTAGCAGGAAATATAACAAACATTATCATCATTGTATCAACCTTGGATATCCATTGTAAGAATGGTTAGAATTCATATTATTAAAATCATGGAGGAAATCTAGAGAGCGTGATTTAATCATATTGACTGCCTCTGTGGATCAGTGAACCTGATTTCTGGATCAAAGAGGCGAGGGTTCGAACCCCACCGAGCAAACATTTATGTGATGAACATAGGTGTTTGCTCTGTGTCTGGGTGTTATTTAGGAAGGTACTATCGATATAAGTATGTATTTATTTATTTATTTACAGGCCAACAGCACAAAAAATACATTAAACTTAATTATACAGATAAGTATATATAGCCAATAACAGGCCTATTCCTAAAATAAGGATACATAAAGGAAAGAAAAAACAAGCCGGTTCAACCACTCAATACGTACTTAAAGTTTACAAATATGTATGTAGGTATATATAACAGCAATATAAATATTATAAATAACACTAAACAACTTAAATCGGTTTTGAGAATGAATATTTAAATAAACAGAGTGCAAAAAAAAGAAGAATGCATAATAGAAAAATATACATAGATGAAAATTTGTGTACCTATTGTGTATAAAAATTAGTTAAAAATTAATTATAGTAAGTACTTAAAACTAATCTATCAGTATGTTGTATTTAAAATATGTATATGCAGTATATCAGTCTCTGGCAGCCATATGACAAGCTTTGCATAGTTTTGGGTCAGAGACCGTGTGTAAGATGGCCCCTAATATTTATTTATTTATATTTTTGTGAAATCAACGTATCACGATACTCTTACCACGTACCTTTCACAGTTTTAATCGAAATCGTGACCATCTTTATTACTTTTAAAAACATGGGTCATTCATGGGTAGCGAAAGTTCATGTTTGTGAAAACCGCCTTTTTACCTTTGTGCTTATAAAACTGCACTACAATGACGAAAAACATTTCATATCGTGATTCGTGCCATTTACTGGCATATTTATGTAGAAAGTTATTTGATAACAAGATTATTTTTTGCAAAAATTAACATGACCGACTTCACCCGTGTACAGAATTCGCGAATATTCCGCACGGATCGATGTAGCATTTTTCATATTATTGTTGATTTATCAAAAATGGCCGATTTCGATAAAATTTAAATGGGACCAATTCCATAGTATACTCTTTCCAATAAAAAAATAATTATTGAAAACGTACCACTATGAAAAAAGTTATACGTGGTTATACATAAAAAATAAAAATAAATACGCGTCGAATTGTATACCTACCTCCTCCGGTGGTTTGTCGGTCAAAAATATATGAAAAATATGTCTCTGACAGGTAGTAGAGTAGAGTACTTACATAATCAATAGTCTGTAGAAAGAAAACGACCTCAAAGTCATTAAGCAAGTTCGTATAGGCCGGGTGGCTAGACCTGGTGTCAGAGTTGAATCACTGGGCCTTATAAAAATATTGGTTGTAACAACGAGTACTTGCCTATAATATATTCTAGAAAATTTTCGTTGTAAAAAAAAACACGAACCAAATCCCACCAACCCTAATATCACAAGAAATCAGCTATTCTAAACAATATGTTCAATGATGATGATAATTAAGAAGAACTGATTATTTTGCGATTTGAGTATTTTTGTTATTTTCAAACTTTCGTGATTTTATTGCGCGATAAGTCCCGTATTAATATAGTAGTATACTGAGTATTTTTTTTCTAATAAAGTGGTTATACTTACATGACTAACATCCTACTAATATTATAAACGCGAAAGTTTGTGAGGATGGATGTTTGTTACTCTTTCACGCAAAAACTACTGAAAGGATTGAGATGAAACTTTGCAATAATATAGCTTATATATCAGAATAACACATAGGCTATAAATTATAATGATATTGCGTCAAAAATCAAAATATCATGCGGGCGAAGCCGCGGGTAAAAACTAGTTAAATATATATTATTATGTATACGTCTGCAAATATGGTAAATTGGTAAGTATGTATAACAATAAATAATAAATAAATAAATATATTGGGACATCTTACACACGATCACACGACCTCTGACCCCAAACTAAGCAAAGCTTGTGATATGGCTGCCAGAGACTGATATACTACATATACTTATTTTTAAATACATGCTTATATAGATAGTAACTAAATAACATCCAGACACAGAGCAAGCACTTATGTTCATCACACAAATATTTGCCCTGGGTGGGGATCGAACCCACACCTCTTTGATCCAGAAGTTAGGGTAACTAACCACTGAGCCACCGAGGCAATCATAGTTTGTATTGATAGGTATACCTACGTATACCTATGTTGCTAGATAGACAAAAACTGATAACGTCTTCGTCTACAAACCCTGACCGTTACGTCTTGTCAATACCCACAGTATGAAGGCACAATCCTTCTATCTACTTTCATCATTTCTCTACCAAGTTACCCAATGTCATATATCTCACAGTTCATTCATACTTTTTTCGGTAGTCCCTTGCCACTGTAACCCAACTAGATCTCCTAACTTTATAAAACAAAATTGCTGATCCTTGACAAACACGCAGATATTTAGGAGTTGGGTCTAACTCATAGACCTAGTTACGGAAGACCTGACTATAAAACATGAAATATGGCACCAGAGGAGCGTTTTTTGAACGTTCGTCGTATACGGAACTTGTTTGGAGCACTCGCAACTTTCATAGACAACATAGAGTTTCCTCATACAATCTGTCAAAGTTACGTATACGTTCTTAGGCGTAGGTTCAAAAAACGGTCCCTAGTTCGTAGAAAAAAATAGATGGCGTATATGAATCCACCGACGCGGGACGCGCACTGAGGAGCGTAATGGATATTGCCCAATCGCCCTTTAAGGGGCTATATTCAGCAGTAGACTATTAAAAGCATGGTACATTATGAACGCCGGCTGCACGCATGAAGAATTGTCACGTTCCGCCTGAGCAGAGCGTGTAAGCGAGAGCGCGGAATAAGCGATAGAGAGAGACGATCGGCCCAAGCGTTCAGCTTGTTTCATAGCGTTTTCTTGTGACGTAATGAAAAGGACATGTCCACAAAATGTATGGAGGCTGGTATAATAATAATAAAAAAATCTAACCACAACACTCGTTACATTTCGAGAAAGTTCATATTTTTCTGAGTCTATTACATCAGTTAAAAATAAAAAGAGCCCTCCGTTTTTTTAAAATTAATTTTGAATCTATTGGGATAAATAAGTATATTTGGCTCGGTAGGTAGTTTATCTCTAGCAACCCTGGTTAAGTAACCTCCATTATTGTTAAATAGAAGCATTTTTACCAATTAGACACAGTTATAAGTGTATTTTTGTCACATTGTACCTACTACCTGGTCACACTAGTAGGTTACTTATAATTTTTAATTTTAGCTAATTAAGTGATGAATCTGAAAGAATCAGCTACGAATGCAAGTAAAATAACGATATAAGCACTTTATCATTGCTAAACTAGAAAAAGTAATAAGCTGTATTGTTATTTTTCATACAATTTATTTTTCACATTTAAAAAAAAATGGAAGGATAAAAAAAAACAAAATTAAATATTTTTGAGAAGCCCATAAATCAAGCTTTCAAATGATATACTTATATATCATCTTGGTTCGATTTTTCTCTGTCTGAATAATATACCACTTGTGGACGTCATCTTTATAGTTCGTAAACCGACTTTACAGACAACCAATTTTTTTATGAAACATTTTGGGATGAAATCTTCATCTCAATCTTCAGATCAGTGTCTCTTCGGTGTATACCTCAGTGTTCTAGACAACAGTATGTTCCACCCGCCTACATAAATATTGCGTAGGCTTACGGCCTTTATCTCGTACAAGATAATTGGATGGTGTGTTTATACTACATTTGCCTGCGCGTATAGTAATGTACATATTATCGTGACAGTTTGGATTATTGTACGCAGTTTGTCTGAGGTTCTTCAAATGTCTGGTGAATTTATTCATCATTTTCTTTTATAAACTCTTGGCACAGGTCTATCATATTTATCATTATTATGATATTAACCGTAACAAAAGATGCCAGACGGGCGATGTCACCGCGACGCGATACCGCGGCGGCCGCCCGCGCCTCTGCAACGCGCGACGCCGCGGCGGCATCGCGGCAACACCGCGGCGCCCAGTGTTGCCTTAGACACTGATGACATCTAGACAGTTAGCGGAAAAAAGGGTTTAGGGGTAACCGTTCAACCTAAAGCTGAAGTTGAGTAACATCTCTCATATACATTCCGATTTTGTGTGAGCTAACCGCGAAATTGGATCGTGTGTAGCGTCAGCGGTGCAACTTTCTCCTCGTTTAACTCTTACTAATATTATAAATCAGAATGTGTATTTTTTGTTTTTCGTTTGATCACAGATATACTAGGGAAATAATGTAGTCGATCGATAAAATCTGAAAGAGATGCATTCTTCTTCTTCTTCTTCGTGTCGATGGTTCTAATAGTTTCTAATGGTGCTAATACTCGTAGAGATGCATTGATTTATATGACACACGTTAGAAAGTGATATGAAAAATATCTCATAACTCCATCGAGTATGGACTCGTGTGATTTGTCACGACGAGTGTCACAGTGATAGCTGTCAAACTTCAAAGTAATTTATCTCGGTAATTATCGATTCTAGACTACTGCTGTCTTTACAAAAGTGATAAAGCTCAACGAGATCCACATTTCGGATGACAGTTGTCAAACTTCAACGAGATTTATTTCGATTATTATCGATTTTAGTCCACTGCTAAGTCATAGAGCTCAACGAGATCTACATTTCGGATGGATTGGACAAGTGTTACTATGACACTCGTCGTGACAAATCACACGATCCGATTTCGAATGTGTACGAGGGATTTTACTCATCTTCAGCTTAAGACTGAACAGTTGTCGTTTTTTTCCCGCTAACTATTTATAGAACACTCTAGATTTAATGTCTAAGACACTATCGGTAACACTGGTCGCCGCGGTGTCGCCGCGACTCCGCCGCGGCATCGCGTCGCGGCGGCAATGCCCATGTGGCACCAGTCTAAGACAACTACTGTTGGATGCCTATAGATTTCCAATAAATATTGAATTGAACATTTTTATTTCTGGTAAACTCAATGTGTTCTTTTGCGACCAAGTCTAAAAATTGGTGCAGAACCTGGCCAATCTTGAACTTCGCACGCCTGGGAACGTATACGGAACATTAACTGTGACAGCTCTAAAACCATTTATATACCATATTTTTAGGGTTCCGTACCTCAAACGGAAAAAACGGAACCCTTATAGGATCACTTTGTTGTCCGTCTGTCCGTCTGTGTGTATGTCAAGACTCTTTATCTCGAGAACGCGAAAAGATATCGAGTTGAAATTTAAACTGTATACGTATATCTATGATTTCTTGCAGTTGTGTAAAAGAAAAACTTCTCAGTTTTCATTTAAAAAAAGTTAGAGCCGTTTATGTCGTAAAAAAACCGCATATTTTGCACTCACAAAAATCAAAACCTACAGGGTACTTTCCGTTGACATAGAACTATGAAATTTGGCGAGAAGCATTGTCTCAGAGTACACATATAGGAATAAATCTGAAAACTGTACATTTTTATTTAAATACCAAAAAATAGGGGCTCAAAATTCACAAAATATGGGTTCAAAATTCAAAGTGAGTACAATGTGATTGTACGGGACCCTCGATGTGCGAGCCTGACTCGCACTTGTCCGGTTTTTTTATTATGTTTTCTTCTTAATTAACGTTCCATTTCACAATTTTTGCCTTTGCGATCCATAGTTTCTTTTAAAATTGCCATGTCCAATGCTGAAGTTTTGCGTGAAATGGATAGTTTCAAATAAATTTCGAGAAAGAAGGGTGTCCGTAAAGATAAGTATACGTTCCCAGTCGAGTGAAATTCAAAAATATGCCCCCTGTACTCCAACTTTCGTCAAGGTTAGTTAAAAATGCGACATGTAAGTAGGAAACAAAATCCAAACTATCACTGGAACCATCCAAAGAAAATTTTGCCTACCCGAAGCAGACACGTTTCACTCACTCAGTCAAATAAAATATCTTCTCAAGAAAATATCTTAAATTCTACAATAAATTGAACTTTTCAATTGGAATACTCAGTGAGGCGTGACATAGGCACTTAAATTTAAATTGCAAATACTTATTTGCTTGTAGTTTTTTAACCTTCTCTTGTATCTCCTTTGTGCTGTATCAAATCAAAATTCACTCTAGATTTCAACCGACTGTTCAAGAAAAGGTCACATTACCCACCATCATCATTATTACATTATTTTTGAATTTAAAAAACTTTATTCGACATCACAAATGAATCAATGTTTTTTGTATACATTTTATGTTCTACGTATTGAACCGCTGAATCAATTTTGATATCTGAGGTATCGGTACAAAATTTTGTAGCGAAGAAATAAAATACTATGAATGACTTTTCCTAATACATACATTATTTTACTTTAACTTTTCCTAATATGTACAAACCTACATTATTTTATCTTATTGTAAAGTAAGCTCCAAAAAAATCAATCATATGAAAAATCCACTGAAACATTTGAAAACTCCAGATCTGGGAAAACTACACTTTTAGAGGACCTCCGTCTGCCCTTCTTTGTCTGCAGACGTAGACGAAGTCTGCAGACGTCGCAAGGTCCAAAATAAACATCAGGCAAAATAGTAGATAGATCGATGTTTTCAGTAAAACTAGATTCGCCACCCGTTCTGTTTTTTCTAGATTTATTGGATAGACTTCGGAGAATGTGCCCAAGAGTTTCGCAATCTGGTCCCACCTACTCCTTTCTTCTATCGTGTGACTCGACCGACGCGACCAGAGCGCCACCCTTTTATGGTGGCATGTGGTGGTACATTCCGCGGGTTAGAGCCAAGCTTTCGAATCCTCATATCCCATGCGAACAGCCAGAATGTGGAACGCTTTGCCAGGGTCTGTCTTCCCGCTAAAGTACCACCAGTGAGCTTAAAAGCTCTGGTGAAAATGTTAATAAAGTAATAAGAATAGATATTCAACAGTTATTTCAATGTACAGTTTATCTTATGCTCAATCGCAACGGTGGCAACATTGTAATTTCTGCGATAAACTCTAATTGATATATAGTTAGTTGATGGTTTTACAGACTATGAAATAATAATAAAAAACCTTGTTTCCCATAAAAACAGTCACCCTAATCTAAACAAACATAGCAAGGTACGCCTTTCATAAAAGGCTGGATACCCTTATTGGCATTCCAGGTAAAAAACGGGTTTCAGGCGGACAATATTTCTTGTAAAACAAAGCTTCTGTAATCAAGCCCTAAATCTAGCATTAATTAAATAACTAATAGGGCATCCAATCTAAGCTCAAAATATGGCAACACAATAAAGGGACAAACAAAATTAAGCATGTCTCGTTCATCAAATTTCCTTAAGGTAGGTATCTACTTATTTTAAGAATACAAAGTTACAATGACAAAGTAGAATATTTATTACCTTTTACAGTTAGTATACAATACAATACAATACAATACAATACAATACAATACAACAACACTTTATTAACACCAACAAGACAACGTAACAAAAGAAACAAAGACAGAAAAGGTACAAAAGGCGGTCTTATCGCTAAAAGCGATTTCTTCCAGACAACCTCTCTTGGATGCGGGGAAACGTAAAGACGACAAGGACGGTGTAAACGTAAAAACAAAAAAATAATAATAATAAAATAATGAAAGAAAGTTACCAAAAATTCCTAATCAACAATAAAATAAACTACATAATAATAGCCATACGTAAATACTTCAAATAATACATACAATAAAAATAGTCTATAGTTTATTAAGCTAAAAAATAATTACCATAAGTACCTACATAGTTGTTCCCATAATGTTGAGTTACAACTTAGGTATACAACGGGACTAAAACCTTCAATCATCTTCTTATCAATTGTTTAAATTATTTGTTTTGCAAGATAGTCTTAGAAGCCCACTAACCAATAAATAGAAGAAAAATAACTCAGCAAAAAACTTTAAGTAAATGTTATGTACGTCTTTTATTTCTTTATCCAAAGTTCTGTTGAGGAAAGTCATATATTTTTGTAAGCTGTAAGCAATAACAAAAGTATAATATTTTGATAAAGATTTCTTTAATTTTTGTTGTTCCAAAACCACACTTTACTCTGCTCTTTTCTCCAAAATTTCTTTTGAAAGTAGCAGACGTATGGCTCTTAGTTTTCAGCAGATACATCGTAAACTTGTAAGTTTGTAAACTCTAGCAACACTGAAAGTTTGGCGCAAAAATTAAATTACAAAGTAAGAAATATAGGTACCTTTATTATGTCAAGTTTTATCATAGCACTTTTGCTGTTTGTTTCAAAGCAAAATTTCGAAGTTAATATACCTGAATATATTTTTAGATGGCATTACTAAGTAGAAATTTGGCCAATTGTAACTTTTTATCAACCTTCAATAAAAATCAGCTGCTCCATACAATTTGTCAAGGTTCGACGAACTTTTTGTACGGCAGAGCCGCACAGCTAATTGCCGTTTTTAGGGTAGGTCCCATAGTAAACGTTGATCGTAATGACGAGCACAACTACAGCCTTTTGTATTGCTCATGAATTTGTATTGTACCATATACTCGTAGACCACTAAATGTCTAGCTAATAGAGATAATCCAAATGCTCAAACCAAATGCCACTTGGCAGTCCAGCATGTAGCATTACCACGCTAAATGACAATGCTTATAACAGGCATGATGACTGGTTTAAAAAAACCGGACAAGTGCGAGTCAGGCTCGCACACCGAGAGTTCCGTACAAATCCAGACGATTTGAATTCTGAACCCATATTTTGTGAATTTAGGCCCAATTTTTTCTGTGATTTAAAAAAATATGTACAATTTTTAGATCTATTCCTATATGTGTACTCTGAGACAATGCTTCCCGCCAAATTTCATAGTTCTATGTCAACGGGAAGTACCCTGTAGGTTTTGATTTTTGTGAGTGTCGAAATATGCTGTTTTTACGACATAAATGGCTCTAACTTTTTTATACTATAATTGAGAAGTTTTTCTTTTACACAACTGCAAGAAATCATACTCGTAGATATACGTATACAGTTTAAATTTCAGCTCGATATCTCAACGCGTTCCCGAGATAAAGAGTCTTGACATACACACATACACACAGACGGACAGACGGACAACAAAGTGATCCTATAAGAGTTCCGTTTTTTCCTTTTGAGGTACGGAACCCTAAAAAAGATTGTTATAATTAGTCCGTGAGTTAGAATATCAAAAAATAGTGGACACGTATTTTTTATTGTCAATCAAATAATAAATGACAAAGATATCTAAATCTTGTCAAAGTACGAGTATATGGGATCAAAGTTGTGACCTCACCTCTCTCACAGAAGTTTATACATTTCTATAGCATTTGTGACGTCTCACGGAACTTTAACAGCCTATATTTTCACCAATTTTAGGGTTCCGTACCTCAAAAGAAAAAAACGGAACCCTTATAGGATCACTTTGTTTTCCGTCTGTCCGTCTATCCGTCTGCCCGTGTGTCCGTCTGTGTGTATGTCAAGACTTTATTTCGGGAAAAGATATCGAGTTGAAATTTAAACTGTATCCGTATTTCTACAGTCTCTTGCAGTTGTGTAAAAGAAAAACTTCTCAATTATTGTTTAAAATAGTTAGAGCAGTTTATGTCGTAAATTTCGACACTCACAAAAATCAAAACCTACAGAATACTTCCCGTTGACATAGAACTATGAAATTTGGCGAGAAGTATTGTCTCAGTGGGCACATATAGGAATAAATCTGAAAACTGTACATTTTTATTTAACTCACAAAAAAATAGGGCCTCAAAATTCACAAAATATAGGTTAAAAGAACTTCATTAGCACATGCTAAAACAGGTTTTTAATTATTTTAACAATGTGTAATTTTCGAAGTATGACGGGAAATATGAAAAAAAAAGAACTTTTTGTCGATGGTTACATATATACCTGGATGGTTACCTTAGAGATAGAGATTTTAACAACTTACTTCCCAATTTTGTGAAATTTTCTGGATTTCTACGGAACCCTCGATGTGCGAGCCTGACTTGCACTTATCCGGTTTTTATTTAATTGGTCAATCTGACTAATTATATTTTTTTTAGTCGTCATACCTAAAATATATACCTACTTCGTAATAAAACGAAAAGTTATCTATGGCACGATTTTAAGACCCTGAACAACAATGACGTGAACGCATCGTGCTCCATATTTATTTTTGCCTCCACATTTCTCAAACTATATTTGTCCGTCAAAATATATCAAATTCTCCAGCTCGTAACTAAACGTGGGATATAAACACATAAATTCAATGTCAACAGGGAAATCCGATGCATTGGCGAATATCCAAAGTTCAAGGTGAAAAAACTCATCTTAAAGATTTATCTCTTTGTTATTTTTTACTCGACCTTAGCTTTTTTGCTGTCTATAGTAGTTTGTTTGTAGGTTATAAACTTCTCCTTAGTTAGAAAAATACTGACGTTTTTAAAGACCGCGGGCATATTCTATTTTTACTCATCGTTTTGACCAAATTTTGCTATATGATCGCGAAAAATTCAGCTGTTCCATTTGTCTGTCCGTCTGTCTTTCACCAGGATGTAACCAGGCTGTATCTCATGAACTGTGACATCTAGACAGCTGAATTTTCACAGAGAATTAATTTCTATTGCCGCTATAACAACAAATAATTAAAAACAGAATAAAATATATATTTAATGGGAGCTCTCATACAACAAACGTATTTTGCCGTTTTTTGCTGGATGTTGATAACGACAACAGGTAGACGCTTGATATGGGGCTAAGGGGTTTCCATAGGGTATGGAACCCTTCGTGTGCAACTCCAACTCACCCTTGTAAAACCGAAGTAAAAGTTTTTTCATTGATAGACAGACAGACAGACAAAACTCTTTATTTACAACCAAAATATGAAAAATAAACACTAAATTCACATATAAGACAAAAAATATGATTATAAAGTGGCGGCCTTATCACCCATGGCGATTGATGAGTATTTACGGCTCCGAAAACCCCTGCACTTTGCAAAGTAACAACATGAATTAGATAGATACGTAACACATAACATAATGTAATAATTAAGGATCTGGAGGCATGGCAGTGCCCCACCAAGTCGGGCAGCAACGCCGTACCATACTTTTCTCGAAGCTATTCAGGCCATTTTCAACCCCCTAAAACTTTGTTATGAATAAAGTTAAACTCCTGAATTTTTCAATACCAAGAGAACATCATGTAATCAGGTATATTTCCAAATTTCATTTAAATCGAAGCAGTAATTTAAAAAATATTACTAGTCAAACTTCTTTGACTTTGTGACTGACACACTCACTCGTCGATTATCATAATCCTAAGGTACTTCTAGCAGACTAAGAAGCTTGAAATTTTGAATGTAATTATTATTTAGCTTAAATAGCAAAGTGTGCAATGCCAACTGTTTATTCTGTGATAACAATTGGGCATCGCACACGTTCATCTTCAGATATTAAATATTAATGCCGGTCTTTCAGAATATAGTTAAACACTTTTCATGTAATCACTTCATTGAAACTCATGTGAGAATTCATTATACTAAATAAACGTAAATTCGTGAGTAAAAACCGGTGTTTTCTTTAGTACTTTTCATGTACCTAGAGACCAATTTATGACAAATTTGATGGATACTTAACTTACTCTTATTTATAGGGTACGTAGCCGATTTAAGTTTTTACATTATTATTATATACTACGGGACTAATCGCGCACTAAAATTACAAGATAAATACGATATAGAGTCTACCCGTGACCACGGTCGATGCAACGTCGAGATGAGGAAGTATTTATTTATCTCGTAATTTTAGTGCGCGATTAGTCCCGTAGTATATAATAATAATAATGTGTTCAAATCGCGGAAGTTTAAAAACAACATTAACTTTTTACAGTAAATGAATTTCGTGCGAGACTTGGAGCTTTCTACATGCAATGTTTTTGATAGAATATGTATTTCGTATAGCTACGCTGCATCCAGCACTTCTGAGTGTTTCGAGAAGAGCAAGTATTCCAATTACTAACAAAATTTTAATTAAATACCATCTCCCATTTCAGCAGTTTGCCATGTTGTCTCGGGAAGTTCCGCTGAAACTTTGAAACTGTAAAATGAGAGCGTTTCGAATTATCTCGCCAAGAATATGACACTGAGTAGAGTAACGCCTGTATTTGATACAGTCTACATATTTAGTAGCAAAATAAAGTGCTAATTTAATATTATAAAGTAATGTGGAATAGTTGATGTATTTTTATTATCCCTGATGGCATTGGCTAAGTTAGATACAAAATTACTTTATAATATTACGGCAAACATCGTCGCATTGTGTATTGAGCTAATAAATTAGATATAATTTTCTTATTTTTGATCGACGAACCACCGGAGGAGGTATACAATTCGACGCGTATATTCTTTTTTATTTTTTTTTTATTTATAACCACGCATAACTTTTATCTTAGTTGTCCGATTTCAATAATTATTTTTTATTGTAAAGAATATACTTACTTCAAAATTGGTCCCGTTTAAATTTTATCGAAATTGGCTGAGCCATTTTTGATAAATCAACAATAATGTGAAAAGAGTTACATCGGTCCGTGCATAATATTTGCGTTCTAGCGATGCGCCCCGGCTTCGCACAGGTGTAGTATACTTATAAACATTTCTCTTGAATTACTCTATCTATTAAAACAAACTGCATCAAAATCCGTTACGTAGTTTTAAAGAAATAAGCATACGTGGGGACAGACAGCGGAAAGCGACTTTGTTTTATACTATGTAATGATTCTGTACACGGGTGAAGTCGGTCATGCTATTTTTTGCAAAAAATAATTATTCATACTCATACTTTTTTAATAATAACAATAAGTTACAGGTCATACAAATATTACAATATTTCACTTTCAATTTTAAACATTAAAAGGCACTCAATAACATAAATTGTTTAAGAATAAATACAATTAGTAAGACATTATATTTTTACCGACTATGTAAAGCTAAATGAATATCTTCATTTAAGTTATTTATAGCAACCGAAAGATCTATATTTATAATATTACGCTTCATCTTCCAAACGACATTATCTATTCAAATAACTGATTCGATATTGATATAAAAAGAATTATTAAGTTGTCGCGACTATATTTTAAAGGTCTCGCAGTTTTGTCTTTATTAGTTCATCAAACTACTTTTATGGGCCACGTGCACTGCATCTATCTCTTTTCACCTATACGCGGAAGTGTATAACCCTGTTCCTTTCTTTAAATAATACTTATCTACTACAAACCCTACGCTAATACTTAGTACATTCAAAGGAAATGTCACTGATGTTTAATCAATGAGATAACGATGTGTCAGAAGCCTAAACCAATATGTATTTAATATCAGACGTTACAGATTCTTTTGCTTAGATTATTTTGCTATTATTCAATTACTTGCATATGGATTACACCAGTGTTCTCTGATTTTTCTGCGAATATGACTTTATTTATCAGATAGGAATGTTACACTCATTGCTTGCCGCGTGTGACAACCTTGATTTAATTTCTTAATTATATTTTTATTACCCACCACCAAATACATACATGTGCGTTAAGGAGTTGTGTTAAATGTTTCAAAATGTCTGAAGAAAAGGAAATTGAAAAAGTTACTTCTAAGAGTAAGTTTTTGTTATTAAATATAAAAATAGCGTAATAATACATTATGATATAAGTGCGGTGAGTTGAAAATTACAGCCGAGGCAATATTGCTACCCCGAGCCGTAGGCGAGGGCTATAAGGAAGCAGAGGCTGTAATTTTCAAAGCGCACGTATGCCATACGACGTTTTATAACATATTTGCGAGGAAATTAATAAAACTCCGACTTTCTTAAACGAATAAATCTTTAATTTCTTGTTAAAGCAGTTATAGAAATTTGAACAATTTTTAGAAGTGATTGTTATGTTGCCAGTGGGCATTTTTAATGTTGTCAAGTTATTATTATTAGTTACAATTTCCCCAGTCTCATTACATTAGATTCATGACTGCTTGACGACATTTTCAAATAAAAACAATACAGCGAAAAGAAAAAATAATTGTTATCTCCCAAAGTCAGTGGCATAACTATACCATCTGAGGCCCGTGGCAATTTTTTTAGATGGGGCCCCGTTCCAGTAAAAATGTAATGTAAATGACACGTTGTAATTTAATGTAATTTGTTGTTTTATTCCGTAAAGGCAAAATTTTAAGCTGAGGTGTGAGCAAGGGAAACATTTATAGCTGTACAAAGCGCGAGCGCAGCGAGCGCGAATTTTTTTTATGTTTTTTTCATTACGGTAATAAAATTTGGAAATTTTGTTCAAAATGTTAGGCTATTTCTGTGTTTGCGGCCTCTTAAGCCGGGGCCCCCTCTAGTCCGGGAGCCCGTGGCATTTTGCCAGCCCTGCCACCCTATAGTTACGCCACTGCCCAAAGTTCATTTTATTCATAAAATATTGACCACTTTTCTGACATAAAAACTCTTTGCTAAGATTTTAAAAAGTATCGTTCATTTTTAGACGGAGCATCTTAAAAAACCGTGCATGTTACTTTATTAAAAAAAAACTCGTGCGTTTTACATTACAACGACGCACAAGTGTGTAATGAAATACATTACGATATTGAAATTGGTGTAATTACAGCCACTTTACGAGCAAATATATTATAAAAATGTGGTTAGGCGTTAGTCAGCAGTCTCTATAGATGGATAACAACAAGCTAATGTGCTCTAAACTTAAGACAAGACTCTAAACATAATTGTGCTACTAAGATGTCTATTAATGCCATAGCATACCGTAGCAACGCTACTTTTGCTAGGTATAGGCCGAACCATACTTCTTGGCGGCGGTGATGTTAGCTAGAAGCTGCGCAGAACCCCTGACTTAAACTCTCTCAATGTGCGAGGATAGGGTTTTGCGCAGCTTGCAGCTAACTTCTAAACATCCAAGAAGTTGTATTCGGCCTATACAGTACACATCATTGACAAAGCTTTGCAAGTTCTGTAAAGGAGACGCCCACAAGTGGTATATTATTCAGAGGAAATCTAACCAAGATGATATATACATCATTTGAAAGCTGGTTTTATGGGCTTCTCAAAAATATCTGATTTCGATATTTTCATCCCTGCATTTTTTTAAATGTTATAAATAAATTGTATGAAAAATAATAATACAGCTTTTTATTTTTTCTAGTTTAACAATAATAAAGTGCTTCTATCGTTATTTTACTTGCATTTTTAGTTAATTCTTCCACATTCATCTGATAATTTGTTTGAAAAATTATTTTTATTAACCTACCTGTGTGACCAGTTAGAAGGTTCAATGTGACAAAAAGACACTTAAAAAGTGTGTCTAATTGTTAAAAATGCTTTATTTTATCAATTTAGAGATTTATTGATCAGGGTTAATAGATATAAAATACCTATCGAGCCATTATATTTATTTATCCTAATAAATTCAAAAGTAATTTTTAAAAAATGGGGCTCTGTTTTGTTTTTAACTGATGTAATAGACTCAGAAACATATGAACTTTCTCGAAATATAACAAGTGTTGTGGTTAGATTTTTTGATTTTTATCATACCAGCCTCTATACATTTTGTGAACATGTCCTTTTCGGTCTCTACGCGCGAATTACTGTTTGAATAGTATCAATCTATAAGGAACCAAGTTCGTAGTAAAGTTACTATTGTGGTAATTTCCAGAATATGGATATGGGATCCGTCATTTGCAGATGCTGTGCATTTGGGTATGCATGGTTGCACTGTTCCTGGCACGGAGCAGCTTAGGCGTGGCAGTGTTGGCTATGACTGACATCACGCGGCAAAATGACTCCAACGTTGAGGTTGGCTATTCGCATCAATAAAACGTAAATGAATAACATGATTACACCCTAATAACCATGGCCTAACCCTTGATCATAAAAACCTGTTAAGTATGTAACTGAAAAATTATACTACACACTTTTTTCTTTCACCATTTCTGGGTGAAGTTGACCTGTCAAAAGACTGTACGACTATCCGTTTCATCGTTTGTTTAAAAACCCTAGTCTTGTCTTTGCCTCTTAAAGACTAAACAAAATAAATATTCTCTTTTGGTATGGTTATGGTTTAAACATATTAAAATGCTTGCAGATCTATGACTGGGATAAAAAGACTCAAGGCATGATTCTGTCGGCATTTTTCTGGGGCTACATGGCAATGCAGATCCCGGCTGGACTATTGGCGAGGAAATACGGAGGGAAGCTCATCATGCTGGTTGCATTACTTGCAAACGGAGTCATATGTCTCATCACGCCGATCATTGCTCATTATGTAAATATTATTAGAGATAAACAATTGATTCTAAACCATAATTTACTTAGTTGCCAAACGTGGTCTTTTGATACCTTATTTAATAATCTCAAGATAGCCCGAAGTGCTACAGAGAGGGCTATGCTCGGTGGCTCTCTACCGGTCCGCAGACGAACCTAAGCTACCGATATAGCTCAGAAATTTAAATGACAGTAGGCAGGGCACATAGTTCGAATAACAGCGCCTGTGATGAGTCATCTATGCATGCGAAATGGCACTTACCCCGCGGCACTCAAAAAAGTCAAAATTAGCCCTATTATTAAGGTAAAGGAAAAAAGGCTGATCCAAAATCGTACCGCCCCATATCCTTGGTTCCGGTCATCAGTAAAGTCTTCGAGGTAGGTCTCAATAAGAGACTTCTAAACTTTACATCAGATCGTAGAATTTAATCAGAGCGTCAATATGCGTACCGGGCTGGCCGTTCCACCACCGATTTGGTGCGTGAAGTAGTGTGGCAGGTGGTGAGCACGCGAGAGGCAGGTCTGCAGGTTGCTCTAGTATGTTGCGACCTCTCCCGCGCCTTCGACACGGCCGATCACACCCTTGTCGCCAAAAAACTACACCACCATGGTATTCGCGGCCCGCCTGGCTCCATTCTGACCTCTTTTAAGACAAATAGAACGCAAGTCGTAGTGGGGGATGGAGGCCGTGCTGTTTCTTCCGAGTTTCAAAACATGATAGGCGTTCCGCAGGGATCCTGTCTGTCTAACTCGTTATTTGTTTTTCTTCTCAACAATTTTCTTCTCCATTAGAGATGCTGAAATTTACATGTATGCAGACGACGTTGCCGCAATAATTACGGCTCCGACAAGCAGACAACTTGAAATCACGCTGAACTCGGTAGTCAATAACCTTGATGAATGGTTTAGGTCAAACGGGCTGGCTCTGAATAGAGATAAAACGTGCTTTTTGACATTCAACTTAAATGGCAAATTGGCTAAATCTTATTCAGTATCTATCGGCAATACCGTACAAAACTACTGGGCTTCCATGTGGACAGTGCGCTCACGTGGCAGACGCACATTCACGAGCTATGTGGGAAGCTGAGCTCGTGCTTTGCGCTGCGGCGGCTCGCGAAGACCGCGACTTGTGACGTTGTGCGCTCTTGCTATTACGCCACTGTCCACAGTAACATCACTTACGGGTTGGAGCTGTGGGGCCGCGCCGCGGGCCACAAAAGAGCATTCGTTATGCAAAAGCGGGCTGTTCGGGCCATTTTTGGTGTATCAGGCTTACGTGTGAAGTTATCCTTCAGATAGCCTTATTCACACACATCAATTTAAACCGGTATAAACAAAGAGGTACCAATTCGAAGTTTGATTTGAGGAGTAACATAAAGAAACAACTTCTTGTTACACCGACTCACAGACTAGCGAGGTCGGATAAATCCGTGTATATTGGAGGACCAGCTATCTATAACCGGATACCTAGTGCCGTGCGTAGTGCATCTTCCGTTGCATCATTTAAAAATAAGCTTAAGTCTTGGCTAAGCCAACAATTATTTTATGACATCAGTGAATTTTAAAAATTACCAGAATTATTATAAATTATTTTGATTGTGAAATTCTTCTTAGTTGTTACAATTGATTATTTATTTTATTTTATTCATTGTTTATTATAATTATATTATATATATTACAAAAACGAACTATATACAAACTGTAGAAACAAAAATAAGCACCCCAATCCGGCCAGTCACCGTGGGGGAAGAAGACTACAACCTTTCAACTTCAAGGCAAAAGCAACATTGTCCTCAAACATCATGTGCCAAAGACACATCCGCATTATACATTGCCACCTATAACACACTAACCCTAAGGAAAGATGAAAGCTTGCAAGAACTTATGAATGCCCTAAAATTAATCAAATGGAGTATTATCGGTCTTAGCGAGGTGAGGAGGTACGGAGAAAAGATAGAAGACCACGGCGAGTTTATTTTCTACTACAAAGGAGAAACTCCTGGGAAGCATGGAGTGGGCTTTCTAATTAAAAAAGAAATGAAAAATTGTATCGAAGAATTAATTGGAATATCCGAAAGGATCGCTATCCTCAACTTGAAAATAGGCCAAGAAAGTTGGTCAATCGTTCAAATCTATTCACCTACGGAACAAGCCAGCTTATCAGAAATCGACAAATTCTACGCTGAACTCAACAACTGTTTAAAAGAACAAACACACAAAAATGTAATTGTAATGGGCGATTTTAACGCAAGAGTAGGAGCACGACAAAAAGGCGAGGATCTCATACTCGGGCCCTATAGTCTTGGCCCACGCACACGAAACGGTGGAAAGTTGATGGAATTAGCTTATGAATATAATTTAAAAGTTATAAACACATATTTCAAAAATCGCAGCAGGTGGACGTGGGTTTCGCCAAGTGGAGCATTCAAAAACGAAATAGATCACATCTTGAGCAACAAAAGAAAGTCATTCGACGACTGTAGAAACGTCAAAAATATTAACTTTAATACCAACCACAGAATGGTAAGAGCAAAACTTACAATAAAACAATCAGATAGACACAGACCGTTTAACCCGCAAACATGTAATAAGGATGTAAAAAACATGAATGCAGATGAATTAAAAACACAACTTAACATTTTTGAAACTCAGAAATTCCACGACGTACAAGAGAAATACAACAAATTAATGGTTATATTAAAGCAAGTTACAAAAGAAAACAAAAAGATACCAGATATAAACGAAGGAAGATCAGACACGACAGCAAAATTGCTAAAGAGGAGACTTGAATTGATAAGTGTGACCGAGAAAACAAAAGTAATCAGACAAGAAATATCCAATCTCAGCAAACAAATTAGGTAAACCATGAGAAAAGATCGCCAAAGAAACAGATTGAAAACATTCGAGAAACATATCGCTAAAACAGGTGGAATCAAAAAGGCGCTTAAAGTACTTAAAGACCACAAAGAATGGATACCTAACTTAAAAAATAAAGTCGGGAAATGTATACGCAGAAGGCCAGACATACTAGAGACAGCCACGGATTTTTATCGCGACCTCTACAAAAGTAAAAGCACCATGCCAGTTACAGATTTGTCAGAAACCGACGGAGTACCTGAAATACTTCCAAGAGAAGTAGAAAAGGCTATTGAAACTCAAAAGAGAGATAGAGCACCAGGTCCTGACAATATATCAAACGAGTTCTTAATAGCAACAAAAGAGCTTATCGTCAACATTCTTACTGACATATTTAATGATGTGCTGAACAGCGAAAAAATTCCAGAACAATGGCTGTCTTCAACAATAACGTTACTGCATAAAAAAGGCGACAAAAGCGATATCAGTAACTATCGACCGATAAGTCTAATGTCGAACATATATAAGGTTTTTTCTAAAGTCCTACTAAACCGTCTCACAAAAAAGCTAGACGAAAATCAGCCAAAAGAGCAAGCAGGGTTTAGGAGGGGATATTCGACATTAGATCATATCCATGTAGTTAAGCAAATTATCGAGAAAAGTAAAGAATACAACATGACTTTATACTGCTGCTTCGTAGACTACAGCAAAGCCTTTGATTCGCTGGAACACGAAAAAATATGGCTGGCGCTTAAGAACCAAGGCATTGAACATAAATACTTAAGGATCATTAGGAACATCTATAAAAAATGTACAACTAAAGTTAAATTAGAAAAAGAAGGAAAAGAGATAAATATAGAAAAAGGAGTACGCCAAGGAGACCCTTTATCTCCCAAAATATTCTCGGCTGTCTTAGAGGAAATATTCCGTAACCTAAATTGGGAACAATATGGGATAAACATCAATGGGGAAAACCTTACCCATCTAAGGTTTGCGGACGACTTGATTCTGTTTTCTAACAACCCATCGGAACTAAAATTAATGATAAGGGATTTAGATGCTTTAAAGCGGGACTATCTATGAATCCGATCAAGACAAAAATCATGACCAACAGTGAAATGGAGCCAATAACGATAGACGGTAAAAATATAGAATATGTGCAAGAGTACACTTATCTTGGCCAAGTTATTTCACCTTCAGAACAAACTACTAAAGAAATTGAAACTAGGATTGGAAGCGCTTGGAAAAGATATTAGACTTTTAAAGAAATTATGAAAAACAAAGAAATTAGCGTAAAAATAAAAAGAAAACTTTACAATACTTGCATTCTGCCAGTTCTAACGTACAGATGTCAAACTTGGGCTTTAACTAAAGCTCACCTAAAGAAACTGGAAGTCTGTCAGCGATCAATGGAGAGAAGTATGCTGAGCGTGAAAAAATCAGATAAAATCAGAAATAAGCTGATTCGGAAAAAAACAAAGATTCAAAGTGTTACGCTTGTCATAAAAAAGAATAAATGGAGATGGTCAGGTCACACACTAAAAGGGACAGAGAAATGGAGCAAATCAGTTATAAACTGGCTTCCGAAAGAATTCAAAAGAAAACGAGGAGGTCAATTTAAAAGATGGAGTGACGATCTTAAGGCTATTGCCGGTAAACTTTGGCCAAGAATAGCCAGAGACAGAAAAGAGTGGAAGAAGTTGGAAGAGGCCTATGCTCAGCCAGAGCACACGGATACCGATTAGTTATAAGTTAGTGTATTTAAGTCCAAAATGTTTGTAGTAAGTATCCGAAATAAAGGCTTTTATTATTATTATTATAATTATATTAAAAGAACAAATTATACTTTTGTAATGAATTATAACTACTCATGTTATCAATCAATGATTTGTTTTTGTAACAAAAAGCCGATGAGCCGTAAAGTTCTTAAATGGAGGCCACGTACCGGCAAATTCAGCGTAGGACGTCTACCGACTAGGTGGACTGACGATATAATTAAGAGCGCAGGAACGCGCTGGATGCAGGCCGTTTCCAACCGATTAAACCAATTAGAAATCCGTAGGAGAGGCCTTTGTCCAGCACTGGACGTCTTACAGCTGATAGCTGATTAATATGTTTTTTTCTTTTTTGGAAGATAAGCTACTACGAAGATCTCACATTCACCTATTTTTTTTTACAGGGTGGTTGGATCTTAGTATTCGTATGCCGTGTGTTTATGGGACTGTCCCAAGCATGCCTGTATCCAGCTACCCACACTATGATTGGAAAGTGGTTACCACCTGGTGAAAGAACTGCTTTATCAGGCATTGTATATGCAGGTTTGAATTCAATTTCTTTCAGAGACTTTTACTTTTTGCTTATAGCTATTTCGATGTAGGTAATGCTTCTTTCTTGGTCTAAAGCAGCGGCTTTAGACCACGATACGAGTACGTCGATCAGCGGATCGACGTACAATCCTTAAACTCTGTTTTAAAATTTCTGGATTTTAGCTCGTTATCTTCCGACGCTATAATTCGTTGTGCCTTGACCAGAGGTTTCGACATTGGATATAAAATGAAAAAACTTCTACATGTTTGCCGAGCCGCGAGCCAGGCTCGTCGGTTTTAAAACCGCTGTTTTTCTGTGATCGACAGGCGAACATTGTCAACGAACCGTAATACAGGGTTTTAAAGCTCGTTGGCTCGCTCAGCGATGAGCGGTTAGATCATGTTTTATGGTCAGTTTCTTTTATTTAATTCTTTCAGGGCATTCCATCGGGATCATCATAGCGATGCCACTATCGGGTATCTTAGCTGAAACAGTGCTGGGATGGAAGATGATATTCTACTCCACAGCAGCCCTAATGATGATTACTGCTGCCTTCTGGTTTTGGTTCGCAGCCAGCTCTCCTGCTGAGCACAGGATGATCTCCGACGAAGAAAGAGATTACATTGAAACGGAACTCAACGCTGGTCATCAGATAAATGTAAATATAAACCAAAGATTAATCGCACATGATTAAGTTTAGGCTGATTTTAGCGCCATATTTCAGTACTGCAAATACCATTTTGTTTTTTGTTTGGTATGCCGTTTGAAGTTCTAAGGCGCTGCGCAAACGTAGACACTTTTTGTTGCCGACACGGCATACGATCACCCTGTGATAAAGTTTCCGTGTCCGATAGCGGTGATGGGACAACGTCGCCAGTTGCTACTACTGATCACTGGTAACTGTAGTTGCGAGTACGTGCCAGCTCAGTACAATTGTAAGTTAATGTTACTAGTTTTTAAGACTACATAAGATAAAAACTATCTATAGCCATCTCTAGCCAGATAAGTTACTAATACTAAACATAATTTTGTCATTAGAAATTGTGAACTGTTACCAAAATTACTGTTAGTTTTATTTTTACTAGACTCTATTAAATGCTTTCTTTCTAAGTTTCTATTACATCGTTTAGCATAAATATTTAGATAAAACTTTGCTATGCCCTATGAAACAGGGTGACATGTACCTAAGTTAATTAGTCTTATATTAAGATTTAATTGTAACTTAATGTATGTTATCTTGCAAATACGAGTACTTGTGTCTTGTGTGATTTATCGGTGGGTTGTACCGACTTGTACCTGACACAAGACACAAAAGTGCACCCTGCCTAGTTAGCCTTATTGACCAGTATAGGTTGTGCCACCAAAGATGAAACTTGACGAGCGTCATTGGTGGGGGATCTTGCGCAGGTAAAGTCGTGTACAAACTATCTATCCAGAATTTGTATATTTATTACAAACCAAACTGGTTTCTCAAGTCTCATCTTTGGTGGCACGCACTATGAAGGTACTTGGACAGTTTTTGTCATGCCTTAAACTTATTTTTTTTTACAGCAAAACCGGCCTACTCCATGGATTCCCATTTTGAAAACAGTGCCTTTGTGGGCCATCGCCGTAGTTCATGGCGGTAACTTGATTGTCTTCACTTTATTTTTTCTTGACCTCCCAACATACTTGGATAAAGCATTGGAGATCTCCTTGAAAAATGTAAGTCATCTTTTAGAATATATTTTTTTGTTTTATTCATTTTTGACCGACGAACCCGAAGCCGGAGGAGGTATACAATTCGACGCGTATATATATATATATATTTTTATGTATAACCACGCATAACTTTTTTCATAGTAGTCCGATTTCAATAATTCTTTTTTTTATTGGAAATGGAGTATACTTTGAAATTGGTCTCATTTAAATTTTATCGAAATTGGCCGAGCCATTTTTGATATTTCAACAATAATGTGAAAAATGTTACTTCGATCCTTGCATCATATTTGCGTTCTAGCAATGCGCCCAGGCATCGCACAGATGTATTATACATATAAACATTCCTCTTGAATTAGTCTATCTATTAAAACAAACTGCATCAAAATCCGTTGCGTAGTTTTAAAGATATAAGCATAAATGGGGACAGACAGCGGAAAGCGACTTTGTTTAATACTATGTAATGATTCTGTACACAGGTGAAGTCGGTCATGCTATTTTTTCCAAAAAATAATTATGTTACACAAAATAGATAGCAATCAAATTCATATTTTAAACTTAGCAGCTAAGATTTACACTGGATTTTCATAGAAATACGTGTAAACAGAAAATCTAAATTACAAACTAGACAACCGCATTGATTCAAAAGTACCCTTCCGTAGAGAGCTTGTTGATGGGTACACCTAAAGCTATTTAAAAAAAAAGAACAAAAGTGCATATTATGTAGGTACATTAACATTTCAGTAGACTCTAATCTTTTTTTAATTTCAGGCACTACATATTTTTGTGTCTGAATAGGTAATCTTGTTTCTGATTGAAATGTAGAATACCTTATCCTAAAAGATACGAGGACTGCTAAAAATAAACTTTGCCTTCATACTTACCTAAAATAATTTATATAATACTGACTAGCTAAAATTAATGAATTAAAATTTCAATGTAACAGAAACATGACCTTAACAACAATATCTAAAACTGCCCATACTCACATACAACACACACACATACACATCTTTCGCTGCGTTTCCTTTTTCTTGTTTAAGAAATTTGGTAATCACATAGTCTAAACTAATAGTACAAGTTCTCTACCATACTTCGGTAATCCGCCTCAGTTTCCCGCGATACAGGCTAGTCCTAGTGCGGGGACTATTGTCAATCTAGTATCTGTACTGTACTGTAACTGTAACAGCCTGTTAATAGTCCACTGCAGGACGTAGGCCTACCCACAAAGGGTGTTTGGGCCATATCCACCACACTGGCCCAGTGCGGGTTGGTGGATTCACATAAACCATCGAATTTCTTCTACGGACGTATGTAGGTTGCCTCACGATGTTTTCCTTCACCGAAAAGCCAATGGTGTTAAATTCCGTACACAAATTCCGAAGAACTCATTGGTACGGGACCAGGATTTGAACCCACGACCTCACGATTGTAAGGCGGGTGTCACTACCTCTTGACCACCACGGCTATAAAACTGTCCATTCTCACATACAACACACACACGTACACATCTTTCGCTGTGTTTCCTTTTTCTTGTTTAAAAATTTGGTAATCACATAGTCTAAACGGTAATCGGCCTCGGTTTCCCGCGATACAGGCTAGCCCTAGTGCGAGGACTATTGTCAAAGGCAAATAAATATTTTTGTACTTGTGTTTTTAACATTTTCTGCTTCTAAGTATACACACTGTAGATTTTTTTGTCGAGCCAAAATACTAAAATAATTATTTTCTTCTCAGAGCGCATTTCTTTCTGCCCTACCGTATGCGGGCATGTGGGTTGGCAGCGTAGTCTCAGCCAGCATCTGTGAAAAGATCTTCAACCGTGGATTGCTCTCCCTTGTCGTATGCAGGAAATTATTCACTTCTATTGGTAAATATTCGCATTCTCATTTAAAAAAATTGTATTAGTATACATAAAAAGTACCTACGTATTATGTGGTTGTTTCGTGAAGGCACGTACTGACGCAGCGCTGATGACCTTACCAAGACTGCATGATCTGGCTGGTTGCAAATCGTTTGCAACCGGTCTTATTGAACATCTATAGAAGAGACCTATGTCCAGCAGTGGACATCCTATGACTGAAATGACGACTGGTTTGAAATCAGCCAGATTTATGTCGGGTTCGCCTCGATGCGATCTCATGACATTAAAATTTCTACTAAGTCAAATAGTATCCGACATAATCTTAGTCAGTCAGTTAGTCATTCGTTGTCATTTCGGTGATAGTACCTACTTTGATTGCTAAATACTGCCTATTTCCGAAAGACGAAAGAAAGCATCTAGCATGGCTTGTTCTGTCAACTTCTGTATATTATCTATGTACCTACAGTATTTGTTGCATGTTTACTTAGTGTTTTATTATTCCAGCTATATATGGTGCAGCAATTGGCTGTATTACTTTAGCCTTCCTCTCTCCGGGTCAGAAAGTACTTGCAGTCGTGGTTGTAGTAACAACACTCACTTTGGACGGATTCATATATTCTGGGTTCATGGTAGGTTACTAAATCATTGAAAATGAAATGTGAGAAAGCACCAAAGTTGCCTTTTTTTTCTCGCGTAGTGTAATAACCTCACTTTATGTATACAGGGTTACAGGCTAAGTCGACCTATTCCCGTTAAGCGTGTGTAGTTTACTACGTTTCTGAGTGATTTGACTATGAAACACCGTATCCTAAATCTCACAGTTTTCGAGATATTTGAATTCAAATACTTTTTATAAAAGGTTAATTTTACGGACAATATTATATAATAATAGTGAGATCATAAACCATTATTTTACATGTAAAAATCAAATAAAAATAATAATACGACTGACACGTTCAAAATATCTGAGCTGATAGCCGAAAATTGGGAATTTTATAAATACCAATTTCAATCATCTGTTTTTTTTTTTAATTTAGGATAGTGTATTTCATTTCAAATTAGTCAGAAACAAAGTAAACTACACACCCTTAACGGGAATAGGTCGACTTACCCTGTAACCCTGTATATGAATTCCCTTGTTCACCTGTCTATAGTTAATTATCATATAAAGACAGTCTAGTAACATTTTACTTGTACTTTGAGTGAACTTTATTATCTATGCTTATTATTAAGAATTTTTAGACGCATTTTATTTCAGATACCAAGAATTGGACAGTCGCGAGATTAATTTTATTTATGATTTCATGATTTCCAGCTAAACCTTTTGGATTTGTCTCCTCAATTTGCTGGTGTGCTGATGTCTATCAGCAACTTCACCGGTGCTCTTGGGAGCCTCCTCACCCCTGTCGTCACCAGTATAATACTCAAGAATGATCCTGTAAGTATAAGCCGAACCAAATTTAATGGCGTCTTTGAAGTAAGCTACCAGCTGAGAAGAATTTTATCTTTTGTCTCCACTGACCTTAAAAATTAGCACTGCGTAAAGAATATTTACAGACGCTATAAAGTTGGCATCGTATCGTAATATCTAATCTAATTCGAAATTCATACGAGGGTCAAACTGAAAGTTCTTAGAAAATCAAAAACTGATTACATTAGCCAGTTATTAGTTTTATTATATCTTTTCAAAATATTGTCCATTCACGTCAATACACCGCTGCATGCGATGGAACCACTGGGAAAAGCACTTTGCCCACTCGTCCTTAGGGGTCTCTTCAATGGCATCGCGATACGCAGCCACCGCTTCTTCAGCATTCATAAACCGCTTTCCTTTAAGTTTTTCTTTAATTTTTGAAAATAAATAAAAATCACAAGGCGCGAGGTCGGGGCTATACGGCGGGTGACCCAGTAATTCAACGTTTGATGTCGCCAAATAGTCGATCGTTCGCTTGGCGGTGTGCGATGAGGCGTTGTCGTGGTGAAGGAGGATCCTACTGCGAGGTCGTTTCTCTCGAACTTTTTCCAAGACAAGTGGCAAACAATTGGTAGTGTACCATTCTGCAGAAACTGTTTTTTGATCCTCTAACACAATTGTCGCGAAATGACCTATCCTTCCAAAGAACGAGGCCACCATTTTTTTCCCCGCACTTCGATCTCTCTTCACTTTAGTTGGCAA
This sequence comes from Hypomecis punctinalis, assembly GCA_949316475.1. NCBI lineage: Eukaryota > Metazoa > Arthropoda > Insecta > Lepidoptera > Geometridae > Hypomecis > Hypomecis punctinalis. The sequence continues at coordinate 21,145,268 of OX438799.1, read as the reverse complement.
CTCCTCGAAAGGAAACACCCACTGAGCAGATTGTCTTTTGGTTTCAGGATCATAACAGTAAATCCAGCTTTCGTCACCTGTTAGTATGTCGAACACAGCATTTGAGTCACCTCCGTTAAATCTTTCAATCATTTTACGGCACCAATCCACACGATGGAGTTTTTGAGCCTCAGTCAAATTATGAGGTATCCACCGGGCGCAAAGCTTCCTGACCGCTAAATGTTCGTGTAGGATTTTGTGCACTTGACTCATACCGATGCCTAAGCTTGTCCGAATCTGCTGATAGGTCACTCTTTTGTCAGTCTCTATCATACGCCGCACAACACAGATGTTATCTTCAGTCGTCGCCGTAGAAGGCCGTCCCTCACGTAAATCATCAGTGAGATTAGTGCGACCACGTTTAAACTCATTAAACCAGTTGTAAACAGTCGCACGAGATGGGGCTTCATCGTGAAAGGCCAATCGTAGTCTATCATAACTTTCTTGTTGACTTAAATGACATCGAAAGTCATAAAAAATCATTGCACGAAAATTTTCTCGTGTTAAATTCATGTTGACGTGACACAGACAATTTTCAATTTGCCGCCAAATCGTAAAACAAATGACAAATGAATGAAGTATATACTCAGTAATATTGGCAAAGAGTTCTATTTTCAAATTATAGAATTATTTTTTTATTATATTGTTTATAAGTGGCCAGTTCTAAGAACTTTCAGTTTGACCCTCGTACACTCGATGCTCCTGTCAACGTTTACTAGTTTAGTTGTTGTTTTTACATTATAAACTAGCTTTTATTTCAAATCTAATTTCATTTCATTTTCCAAGTTGTCCATCATTCAAGAGTTACAAAAATAATTTGACTCCTCTTCCTCTCCCCGAGTTAGAGTCACGGATGACTTCTATGTTTAAAATTTTGTTCCCTTTTTTGCAGACAAATATCGACAATTGGCGAGTGGTATTTCTTTTGGTAGCTGGAATATTAGTGGTGGCTAATACCATCTACATCACTTTTGGCAGCACCGATCAACAGTCTTGGGGCACTCAGGATGACGTTCAGGATACCACTAAAGGTTTGATTAAGCTTTTAGTTGTTTTACTGATAGGTTTACTTCGATAATGGTACAGAAGATTACAGACGTTACAAAATGCAGGGATTTTCAAAGAACTTTACATGCTTCTGGTTATGAACAACTTTCACAATAATACCAATTGATAAATCACTAGAAGAAAATTAGCTCTTCCACAAAAAGGTCAATTTCGACAAAATATGTGGAGAAGCAGATTATTTTTCGCGATTTCGCTACCAATATACCTTACACAATATACAATATACCTTACCAATATACACTTCTGAAACTGCACTTTACAAAACAATAACTTGTATGGTACCTACCCAAATTATCTAATTCATTTACCGAATGAGGAACATAATATACGACTGTTTATTTTTCTTATGACAGATTAGTTTTTGAAAACAACCTAAAACGTTTTCTAACATTCAGTAATTTTTTATTAAAATTAAATTATGAAGGCGCTCATCGTTATTATACTAACTAATTGGCATATTTCTGTTTCATTTCACTATAGACATTGGATAAAGAGAACACTTTTTACGTTGCTATTGAATTTACGATGGCGCCTTCATAATTGGGTCTCGTACCTAATAACACATGATAAATCCTTGTTTCAGACGAAATTAAGCCTTTGAAGAAAATTGACACAGAAAACGTTGACAGTAAATGATGAACAGGACCAAGCCACAGAAATATAGGTACCTACCTATTAAACTCCAAACAGAAAATTATAAAATAAAAAGAATACTAAATATAATACGAAAATAGAAAACTAGTCTTATTTTCAAGTTTCAAGCCCGAATCAAACTCCAAGCTTAAGATATAACTAACGTGACAAGACGTCCCGTTTTGAACGGTACTGTCCCGTTTTTCGATAATCTGTCCCGGTGTCCCGAAAAAAACTTCCGGGACGCAAAATTGTCCCGTTTTAGAAACCGCGCCAAAATTTGAGTAATCGAGCCGGCCGGCCGTACGCGAGCTGTGTGCGAGAGGGAGATTGCGTCGTCAGTCCACGAGTTTAACAGTGCGTCCACACACTCCGCGAGGCGACACGAGCACCGCAGCTGTAGTTATCTTCACATCATAAACAAATATACAAGTCGGCGATGTGAAGTTAGCTATAGAAGTTTCTTTAGAAGCTGTGGATGCACCATAAAAGGAGTGGTTTTTTACTATCTCATCCCCCATGCCGTGCCTTTTCCTTCGCAGATTCTACGGTTAAGTCCTAAAATAGCAATCTCCCGTTTTAACTCTATAAAAATATGGTCACGTTATTATAACTTATTGGAACATGAGGTCTGTGAACACGACGTGAGTCGTTGCGCTGTTGCAAATGAATATGTCAGCGGCGGTGCGGCGGCAAAGAGTGATGATTTGTGCAGCTTGTAACTAACTTCACAGACGCCATTATGGTAAGTTTGTATTGGCCCCTACGCAAAATTGATGTACTTAAGGGGGCGCCTAATGCCAGAATCAAGCGAAAGGTGTATTTTTAAAGACGTGGTGTAAAGATAACGAACATAAATATCCATATTAAAAAAAACTATAGGAATGGAAAAAACCTATAGTAGCAGAGTAATCGCGTAGATATTTAGAAAATAAAATGGTTACTTTAGAAAAAAATTAAAACTTCGCATCATAAAAAAAAAACTTTTTTCTTCCAATGCTCGAAATTATTAGCGATAACACCACATTATTTTTGACAAATTACATAGCCAGACTAATGTTCTAGTAGAATAATCGATTAGTTTTTTTAGTATATGCTTAAATTTTGAATAAATAAATAAAATGTCACCTAAAAATGTAAGATGGCGCTCGAACCCAAAATCATCGTGAACTGTGTCATGCGATTTTCAACTCTAAACAAAGCCGCATAGATGATAGCGGGCGATGCAAGAAGCGCAGGTGAAATTTGTTTTCTTTTTCATGGCATTAGGCGCACTCTTAATAGGTTATTATTCGAAACTCAGGCATATGTCGTTCATTACTCGAAGTTACCGATAGACTCTTGAATATAGCTCAATACAAAGTTATTCAGAAAGGGTGTATGCTCTATGCCGAAAGACTTGAAGCAAAAAATCTCGAATTGTAAGTTGGCCGCATAGTTATTAAAAGTTTTTCAAATGATTTGTGTGTGACGGTCACGGTGAAAGAGCACAGGACACCATGAGGAAACTTCACGGTGTTATTTATATAACAAGATAATGATACGTCAGAAGCCTAAACCAATATGTATTTAATATTAGACGTTACAGATTCTTTAGATTAAATTAGTTTCGTAACAGTTATTCAATTACTCGCAAATACATTAGACCAGTAGTGTTCCAAAGAAATCAAGATAGTTTTTAATTTTAGATCGTACGTTGCGCTGTTTGCGTATTTTATTGCATGAGAGGTTTGTGCTATTTATATACATTTACTTATATATCACTGTCAAATACTAGCACCAGTCCTTAGAAAACGATTGTGTATAGTGATTTAAAATGAGTGAAGAAAATAAAATTGAAGAACTAACCCCCAAAAGTAAGTAATATTATTATATGATTTTTCTCTTGATACCGATAAAAATTACCTACATTTTGTTCCCCGTGGTGACGTGTGGGATTGGAAAATGAAGAGAAACCATATTAAAGAAAACTTTGATAACTACTACAACAATCCTATATTTTGTACCTACATGCTTTTTACGAACAGCTTTTGTAAGTCTGTTTTTTTACAACGTATAGTTTAGATGTCTTCAATTCTTCATATTCCAAAAGATAAGCGTGCTGCACCTAAGACCGCTTACCTACTTAGATCACAGAATGAAGTCAAACGCACGCCTATCCTTATATTGTCCACACACACCACAGTCTGCACAAAACCTCGGTCAAAATCTGTAAAAAATAATTTTAAAATTCATAAATTGGTTGATTTTGATTTTCAGAATATGGCTACGGCATTAGGCATGTACAGATGCTATGCATATGGGTGTGCATGTTGTCACTATTCCTCTCTCGGAGTACCCTGGGCGTGGCTGTGCTGGCTATGACTGACACCACACGTCGGAACGACTCCAACGTTGAGGTTAGCTTTACCTTTCTTCATTATCAGTTCAGATATAGGACGTCCACTCCTGGACTCCTCCGACTCCCCAGAGGGCTTCGCTCATAGACCCCAATACATCAATATGGTTTAAAACAGAAAAAAAAACGAAGTCGATGCCCCAATAAGAACGATTCAAAGCTTAAGTCTAGCGCAATCTTTGAGTTGTTAATAACGTCATTTTTCCATCTTGTAAGTGCGCTGCGCTTGCTAGTACGCCGTCTCAACTATAAAACTTTTCAATCTCATTGGTAAATGACAGGTTATTGGTCATCAGGGTCATCAGTTTTCCGTGCAAAGGCACGGATTGATGGCAATGATGACCCTGCCATTTACTGTGTCGATCACTTTATATTAATTCATAATTTATATTGTCACTATGATATAATAGTTATTTGTCATACAAGAGTGCAAAGTTGATTTTAACCGCGTGCTCAATTTTGATGACCGCGCAAGCGAAGGATTTGCGCTCGTGATTTAATAATTAGAATCTTGAGCGTTAGCTATTTTAAGTATAACAGAATACGGCTAAAACTCACGTTATAATTATACGGTCGATCCGCAAGGAATCCAACAAGTTTCAGAGTATTTAGAACTCCATCCTCAGGGAATACGCGCACCCCCGTCGACCGGCGCGCGCGCACTCACGGTAGTTTTAATGAAGTGTTAGCTATTTTACTACGTGTTTCATAAAATGAAAAGAAACTTCATTGGTCTCGTAAAATGTACGGTTAAAATTGTTGACACTGGAAGATAATGCTTACAGATTTTTGACTGGGATAAAAAGACTCAAAGCGTGGTTCTGTCGTCATTTTTCTGGGGCTACATGACAATGCAGATACCGGCCGGAGTATTAGCGAGGAAATATGGAGGAAAACTCATAATGCTGATCGCTTTACTTTCTAGTGGAGTAATATGCCTCATCTTGCCAAGCCTCGCTCACTATGTAAGTATTAGGACTATCAAGCTAAAATCATCATCTAGTTTATTTTGATTATTTTATGTCTACAAATAACTGAAATGTTTCATTTTTCATTGACATCGTTACTGATCTTACACTTAGTTCGGCTCACTAACAAACATAAGGGCGGGACTCCACCAAAGCGAAGATGTGTGCGGTGTGCTGTGTGCTGTGCGAGAAGAGATGTTTTTCAGCTCGGGTGCGAGGCGTTGAGTGCTCAGTACGCATTCTGCTGGTTGCTAGAGAGGGGGGAGGGTGACATCGCGCACTGCACGCTGCTCACATCTCTCGTCCCCACTGCGTATCGTCCAAGCACAGCTCACATCTCCGCTTCCATCGCGCCATACAAATATTACACATCTCCGCACAGCGATCTCCACTGAAGCTGAGCGGAGAGATGTGTCAATAACACAATTCTATTGTTTGTTCAAAAAACATCTCCTCTCCACTCGTCTCGTCTCCGTTTTAGTGGAGTCTCGGTCTCAATCTTGCCCTTATGAATAGCCAATTGTCTGTCTTGCGCCGTTTCATCCTAGTGTTATGAAAATGCTTTCCATTTTTTGACTAAATGGCGATAGTAATTTGTCATTGAGATAAGATTTATTATAATTTTAATTGTCATGGTCCTCATTCTTAGACGTGATGGCAAACATGAGCTCTAAAATATATTTTTGAAGACGGTTACATCATTTGCGGTATTTAGTTAAATTGCTTTGACAAACATATTTTTTTTATCGTTCGAATATGTTCTTTACAGGGTGGATGGATCTTTGTGTGCGTATGCCGTGTAGTCATGGGGCTGTCCCAAGCGTGCTTGTTTCCTGCTACCCACACCATGATCGGAAGGTGGTTGCCACCTAGTGAAAGGACAGCTTTAACAGGCATTGTTTTCTCAGGTATATATTCAACTTTTACTAACAATTTTTCTGAAGCTTTTTCAAACGATTCCAATTTTTTACTAATTAGATCTTTGGTATCTACAGTTTTTCAGTTCGCTAATTCGTACTTTAAACTTAGCATAAAATTAAATCTTTTGATATTTTATGTAAACATTGATGTGATTATTTTAGGGCATTCAGCTGGAACTATCATAGCCATGCCATTGTCAGGCTTTTTGGCTGAAACGGCGTTGGGTTGGAAGATGATATTCTACTCATCAGCAGGAGTGATGTTGGTCACTGCTTTTTCCTGGTTCTGGTTCGCGGCCAGCTCTCCTGCCGAGCACAGGATGATCTCAGCTGCAGAGAGAGATTATATTGAAACTGAACTTAATGCTGGTCATCATATCAATGTAAATATAAAGCAGAGATCATCAGTTGAATTACCTAGTACCATTACACTGCATTCGTTCCTAATCGTGTCCAATTTGGGTTCACAAATGAATCCCACTCAACTCATACTAAAAATAACCACTACACGAGTATGATAATAATGTTTACAGTATACTTGAGTCCACGGAAAATATGTTTTTGTTTTGTACAGCATGTAACTTCACAAAAAACGTAACATCAACAAAAATAAGATAACTACGCCAAATGATTACAAGAAATCTATATTAATAATTTCGTCAAGGGGTACGGTAGACTCGATTGAAACTTTATCTGAATGATAAAACATAAAAAAATAATGATTTCGAGTCGACAACATACATCCGGAAAATTCGGATTATCGAGTATTTTAATAAATTATAACGGTGCTGACAAACAAAAACACGGTGTCCATATTGACACCGGATGACGGATGACATAAATTGAGAAGTGTTGCCAACACCACAAATAAAGAATCTGCTAAAATGGTGTTAAAATTGTGACAAAATAATGCTATATAAACATGCTAAAAATTGTGATAACATTTTTCAATATGAAATGAAACGTAACATAATTATAAAATTATTATTAGTTAAAAAATATCTGTCTTAATCGACTATGACCTATTATTATATTATCAAATAAAATGTAAGTATCTTGGTCTTGGATCTTGCCTACAGAGCGTAGTGCGTTCTCTGGAACTGCGTAAGACTAGCAGCATTTCCTTGCCCTTTTTAAGTCGAATCTTATAAGTATAAAATAGCATTTAAAGTTTTTACCGACAAACAATTGCGTAGCATAATTTTGAATACTGAATGTATTAAAACTAAAAGAAACCCGTTCAATTTCGTCATTTGAAAGTGGTACCGTTAAAAACGATATTGCTGACATAAATCTGCAATTCTGCATGTAATTTTAATGGTAAAAAACTTATTGTACAATTATTTTACATGCTAAAAATATGACGTATGCTAAATTGCAAATAAATATGCTAAACAAGATGAAAATATGCTAAATTTAGCATAAAAATGCTAAATTGGCATCACTGATCTTGAGCAGTAAGTTTTTTATGTTTTGGCGTCGCATTTTGGTACATTTGCCAGTGTTAAGTATTAAGTTTTAATAATTTTTGATAATATTGTATCAAAATAGTCACTGTCGTAGTCACGTTAAGGTCCAACCTTTGGTTAGTACCACAGATATCTAATATACCTACTTAATGTTTTCAATGATCCGAAACATAAAATAGGACAGGAGTGTAGGCTATTAATTTTGTGTATGTAGTAATCAGACTCCACTGGAGAAACAAAGGATACAGGCTACATAAAGTACATCATAATATATCACCAACCGGCCTTTTTGGAAATCTATGAGCCTTATGTCCAGCTGTGGATGTCCTACGGCTGATAGATAGATAGATAATCATAGAAAATATAATACTTGCCATACCTAATCTTTAAAGTTGACGTTGCCTTTCTTTTCGTTTTATCAGAATGTATAGATACATTTTCAGTACTTATTCATTTAGTTTTGAGCAATTACTTTGGGATATTGTTTACACCCATCATTCAGAAATTACCTACCTATTTTTTAATATATGTCTTTCATAATTGTTTTGCTTGACCTTTATCATTTTGTTATCAGCCTTTCGCTCTATCTCTCTATCTATGCTCCTTGCATTTGGTAATCATTGTCATGATTGTAAAAAATTGATGCAGCGAAGAGCTCTTCGTAAAGATGGTGATCAAGTAAAATTATGATGAGTGTGTCTGTATTATAAGTCATATTTCACCCGAGCGAAGCCGGGTTGTCATCTAGTAATAATTATTTTTCCTATACTTTTGGTACATCTTCACTATAACAAGTTTTGACCAAGAACTGCTTGACAAATCGCGAAAATGGTTTTGGCTTGCGTAGGGTATGGTTAATAAAGGGTTTGGCAAATTACGTATTTGGCAAACTAAGCATTTGACACGTTTAGAATATGGCCAAGCAAGTATTTGACGACCGACTGCGAAATCGCGATAAGTTATTCGTACTTAAAAAAACTCTTTCTTTTACAGTACAACCGTTCCACTCCATGGATCCCCATGTTAAAGACAGTACCGCTGTGGGCCACCACGGCAGCTCATTGTGGTTTCTGTATTACCTATACTTTGTTCCTCCTTGACCTGCCGACATACCTGGACAAGGCGTTGCAGATTTCGTTGAAAAATGTAAGATTCTCAATGCGCCATTTGACAATAAATAAAATAATTGGGAATTTCTGTTGGGAATTAGGTTCTTAAAGTCGTTGACTCGTACGTCTACCTAGGACAAGTAGTCCAGTTAGGTAGGTCTGACTTCAAGAAAGAGGCCAATCGCCGAATCCAACTCGGTTGGGCAGCGTTCGGAAAATTGCATAACATCTTCTCGTCTGACATACCTCAGTGCCTCAAGTCGAAAGTTTTCGACCAGTGTGTGTTGCCAGTGATGACTTATGACACAGAAACGTGGTCTCTCTCTATGGGCCTCATTAGTAAACTCCAAGTAGCCGAACGAGCCATGGAGAGGGCTATGCTCGGAGTTTCTCTGCGAGATCGAATCAGGAATGAGGAGATCCGTAGAAGAACCAAGGTTACCGACATAGCCCAGCGGATTGGCAAGTAAAAGTGGCAATGGGCAGGGCACATAGCGCGGAGGACTGATGACCGATAGGGTCGAAAAGTTCTCGAGTGGAGACCACGTACCGGCAGGCGCAGCATAGGGCGTTCACCCACAAGGTGAACGGATGACCACATTAGGACCGCAGGATCGCGCTGGATGCAAGCCGCTATCAACCGGTCTTATTGGAAATCATTAGGGGAGGCCTATGTCCAGCAGTGGACGTCCTATGGCTGAATGATGATGATGATGATGAAAATAAATGCATCCAGTATTACCTTAGTTGCAAATATTGATTTATTTCTCGATATTAAGCCAAAAAAAAAACCAGACAAGTGCGAGTCAGGCTAGCACATCGAGGGTCCCCTACAAACACATTGTTAAAATAATTAAAAACCTGTTTAAGCATGTGCCAATGAAGTTCTTTTATATGATACCTTACATGATACGATTTACTAACATTGAACCCATATTTTGAGAATTTTGAGGCCCTATTTTTTGTGATCTAAATAAAAATGTACAGTTTTCAAATTTATTCCTATATGTGTACTCTAAGATTGGCTTCTCGCCAATTTTCATAGTTCTATGTCAACGGGAAGTACCCTGTAGGTTTTGATTTTTGTGAGTGCGAAATATGCGGTTTTTACGACATAAACGGCTCTAACTTTTTTAAACGATAACTGAGAAGTTTTTCTTTTACACAACTGCAAGAGATCATAAATATACGTATACAGTTTAAATTTCAATTCGATATCTTCACGCGTTCCCGAGATAAAGAGTCTCGACATACACACAAACAAACTTCTTTATAGAAGTTAGAGCCGTTTATGTCGTAAAAAACCGCATATTTCGACACTCAAAAAAATCAAAACCTACAGGGTACTTCCCGTTGACATAGAACTATGAAATTTAGCGAAGAGTATTGTCTCAGAGTACACACATAAAACTGAACATTTTTATTTAAATCACAAAAAAATAGGGCTTCAAAATCCACAAAATATGGGTTTAAAATTCAAATTGCGTAAATCGTATAATGTAAGGTATCATATAAAAGAGCTTCATTAGCACATGCTAAAACAGGTTTTTAATTATTTTATCAATTTTCGGTGAATGACGAGAGAAGTAAAAAAAAAAACTTTTGTTGATGATGATGATGAGTATAGATATTTTAACAATGTACTTCCCAATTTTCTGAAATTTTCTGGATTTGTACGGAACCCTCGGTGTGCGAGCCTGACTTGCACTGGTCCGGTTTTTTTTTCCTTGAGTTCAGATGTACCTAATACAATGAAACTTGGTGTAAAGGAAATGATTCGAAGCCGAAGAATAGTAATTGTACTCATTATAATAAACACCGTTAACTATGTAACCAGGGTCGGTTACGTGAAATAATGTCACATGTTCCATATTTTCTATTGAGAAGCGATGATAGCTTTATATGGAACTTCTGACTTTTACTATCAGTTTCAGAACAAAAATTATTCATAATAAAGAGTTGGCTCTGTGTTAGCTTCGGGAGCATTACCTTACTTATTCTTTACCTATACAACTTTATCTATATCATTAACTCAAGAAATCAAAGTATTTATTTGCATGATAGTGGGTATACAAAAGATCTTAAGTTTATACAAATATATATCCTAACAACCATAAAAAGTGTGCAAAATTCAATAATTGGAAATACATTTCAAATTGTCACTGTGAAAAGTTCTATTAAATAATTATTATATTTATAATCTATAAATTAATGTTTACAGCCTCTGTTATATGTATGGAAGCGTCACGCTGTTTTATTAAGAAATTCGTCAACTTCGTAAAATCACTCCGTCAATCATATTCATATTCTTTCCAGAGCGCCATTCTTTCTGCTCTTCCTTACGTGGGCATGTGGTTTGGCAGCGTTGTTTCTGCCAGCATCTGTGAGAAGATTTTCAATCGAAAATTACTTTCCCTGATCGTGTGCAGAAAGATGTTCACTACTTTTGGTAAGTTTGCATCTGGGCAGTATACCACTCTTGCATTTCTGTTAAAATAAAGTGATAGATGTAATCTAAATATTTTGGGACATCTTACACACGGCCTCTGACCCCAAACTAAGCAAAGCTTGTGATATGGCTGCCAGAGACTGATATACTAGGTACATATACTTATTTTTAAATAGATGTAGATAGTAACTAAATAACACCCAGACACACAATAATGTTCATCACATAAATATTTCCCTAGGTGGGGATCGAACCCACGCCTCTTTGATTCAGAAGTTAAGGTCACTTACCACTGAGCTACCGAGGCAGTCGAACTGAGAACTTTTCTGGGTTTTATTATCAGTGACTCTACTTGATATTTTAGAAAGAATTAAATAATAGCTACTTTAAATGTGCATTTAAAGTAGCTTGCTTCCAGTAAACTGGTTCTTGTCGTCAGATTTTAGGTCGTCTGTCGCTGTTGATTCTCTATCCCTCCGGATAATAATATATGTAGTTTTTATCCGGATATAATGTAGTATTTAACCGAGTTCCAAAAAGGAAGAGGTTCTCTGTTCATCTGTACCTACATATGTATGTTTTTGTGTATGTTCATCGATATTTTCACCAAGTGTGATCTGAGTAAAAATATATTGTTTAATTCGAAAGCGTTAGTAGTCTCGTATAAATTTTATTGAAATCGGCTGAACCGTTTTTTAAAAATCAAGAGTAACGTTAAAATTGTTTACATCAATTCGAGCGTTGTATTCGAATTTTGTACACGACGGAAGTCAGTTTTAATTCGGATTTTTTTTTATTAGAAAAATAATTATTTACAAGTAGTTTACATTATAAAAATATGTCAGATGATTTTATTGGATATCAGTTATACATGTTATGTTTTGGGCTAAAATGACTTTAATATTATTTTCAGCATTATTTGGCTCAGCGATTGGCTATATTATTCTAGCTTTCCTTTCTCCTGATCAAAAGGCGCTTGCTGTTGTTGTTGTAATTGCTACACTCGGTCTGGTCGGCTTTATAAATGCTGGGTTCATGGTAATTACATTATAATATTTTGTTGCTAAAATTATAATCTGGTGAAAAAATATTAAGAGGATTATTTCATTGTCGCCTCGGCTAGATATGTATCTTAAAAGGAAACATTAAACAGGTTCAAAATGCTTTTGTATTATGAGGATTATTCTGCGCCAGTTAGAGTAACGAATTCCGGAAGAGAATTTTTCTAAATCCTATTTCTGCTTTCTCTTATTCATTCTATTTCTGCTATCTTTTATTCATTCTATTTCTGCTCTCTCTTATACATTCTGAATTTAAGAGCGCGTCTCTTGTTGCAGCAACTTCCACGTCTCGCGGTCTTTCGCCAGTGTCTTCAACTTTTTGTACGATATGACATCTAGTTGCTCTTTGATTAATTTGATCTAAAAATGCCACAGAGGAGAGAATGAAAAATGCACTCTGTGATCTTTCCCTTTCTATCTTTTCTTTTGTTTTTATCTCTGTTAGAATCATAAATTAGTATTTTAAGAATTGAACCACTTCGAAATTTTTATTCATTTTTAATTTCCAGCTAAACCATTTGGATATGTCCCCTCAATTCGCTGGCGTGATGTTATCTATCAGCAACTTTATCGGATCTTTTACCATGATCTTTACTCCGATTGTCACCAGTGTGATTCTCAAGAATGATTCTGTAAGTACTGTACTAGCCTTTTTAATAGCCCATTGCAGGACGTAGGCCTACCCACGAAGGGTGATTCCATCCAGAAAGGCTATCTCCACCACGCTGGCGTAGTGCGAGTTGGTGGATTCACATACGCCATCAAATTTCTTCTACGGACGTATGCAGGTTGCCTTGCGATGTTTTTCTCCACCAAAAAGCCAGTGGTGGGAAATTCCATACATAAATTCCAGAGAACTCATTTGTACGGTATACCGAGATTTGAACCCATGACCTCACAATTGTAAGGAACCCTCCTTTAATACCTCTATATGGACCTCCACGGCTCTCGTAAGTAAATAATACTCGTAGTCTGTCTTCAGAATCTTCAGACTTGATTCTTGTCATTGTTTCCATATTTACGTCGTACGTTGTTAAAACTATCTAGTTTATTTTTGATATCAAAAGTCTAAAAATATGTTTGTTTATTTTTTTCAGTCTTTTTATTTTAATATTTTTGGGTATTTTAATTTGTTAATCAAAGTCAATAACAGAAAAAATGCCAAATCGATGGTACAAGAGGTTTATATTTTTTACTATTAAAAGTAAAAAATATAAACCTCTTGTACAATCGTTTGGCAGTTTTTCTGTTTTAAAATTCATTCAGGATTTCAGACTTATTGTCGGTACAGCAACTTGCTTGACTCGCGATAGTGTTTTCGTTATGGTTGCTTCAAATAAAATTCACTTTTGTATTATATGTATATTGCAGACTAACGTTGGCAGCTGGCGAATAGTGTTTCTTTTGGTAGCTGCGGTGTTAGTCGTTACTAATACCATCTACCTTATTTTCGGTAGCACCGAGCGACAGCCCTGGGACACCCAGGAGAAGGCTCAGGATATTATTATAGGTAAGGTAATCTATTTACTTTCGACAAAGATACACAGTAATATAAAATAAGTATTTAAATATTTAAAATAATACTTACATACTCATGAATTTCCTTAATTTACGTTTTTAACAGATAAATAATAATTGTTTTGTTCTAATTTCAGATGAAATGAAGCCATTGAAAAATTGAAAATCATCGCATATCGCATCGCATTAATAACGTGGATATTGAATTATGAATAGGACTAAGTTAATAAACCATATAAGTTAGTTTTTGCTTTACTTAGTTTTGACATTATTTTGTTAAAAAACCAAAACTAGTCTTAGTTGTTAAACTAACTATAGTAATAATTTAGACCAACGTTATTTTTAATGTGTACAATAAATATTATGTGTTTGTGTTTATTTAAGTGTCGTTAATACTTAGAGGACTATTGTTATTTACCTTTACTATTTGTCGTATCGACAAATAAAAATATATATAACATTTCTATCCTCTTTCGTCAGTACTTTTTTTTTATTATTTCAAATAGGTTTGCGTTTGACTACACACTGCCTGATGTTAAGCAGATATGCGGTCTAGGATGTAGCACGCTTACCTAGAAGATATCTATTTACTCGAGATTTGAAGAAACCTACATTGTACTTTAACGGAAAGACAGACCTAGGCAAAGCGTTTCACATTCTACATAAATTGAATAAATTAAATACTTTGATTATGAAAACTAGCGTGGTTTATGCATATTTTAAATAAGTATATATATATCAGGGGTGGCCAACAGGTCGATCGCGATCGACCGGTCGATCGCGACTGTTAGTCAAGTCGATCGTGGCAAGGCAAAAAATATAAATACGTAGACCAGACTGTCCAACGTAATCACCTACTGCTGGACGCATCATCTTGTATAATTTTTCAATCGCTGTTCCGTCACGGTATTTATCATCTATTTTACGCAGTATAGTCTTTTGTTTTCGGCGCGTGATGACCAATAAGCGGGAAGCGTCACAAAGACGACGATTTTCCAGACTTCATTAGCTACCACTGCATAATTCATCAACAAGTACTGGCTAGTAAGAGATTAAACACGAAACATATGATGGACGTTTCTTTTAAGATTGTAAATTCCATAAAGGGAAAATCCCTCCAAAGGCGGCTCTTTAAACAGCAATTAGATGAGAAGGAACCAGAATTGGCAATGCACTCTGAGGTGAGGTGGTTGAGTCGAGGCAAGTTTTTGCAAAGATTTCGAGATCTATTGGACGAAATAATAAAATTTCTTGATGAAAGGGGTGATGATTATCAGTAATTGTGTGATTTAGACTGGCAATGTGATTTAGCTTTTTTGGCAGATTTTACTGGAAAACTGAGTACATTAAATCTGAGTCTACAAGGCAAGAATAAAACATTAATAGAAATGATGAGTTCTATTGCAGCGTTTCAATGTCAAACAGCGTCTATGATAGTTGACATAGAGAAGAAAAAATTTGAACAATTTGTTAACATCATGGATTATATGGAAAAACATCCTACCTACAATTTCAATTCTAAAAAATATACGACAGAAATTAGGGCAGTGGTAGCAGACTTCGAAATTCGCTTTGGTGATTTCAGAAAAATTGAGAACTTGGTTCAATTCATCAGTTATCCGTTCAATGATTCCATTGATCATAGTGATATCTATGAATTGGCTAAAAAATTTGCAGATACATTTCAATTGGAGGACAAGATGTTACAAAACGAAATTATTACTCTGCGCTGCGACATAATTCTTAAAGCAAGGTCATCCTCAGGTCAAGATTTCTGGGCATTGGTTTCCAACGAAAAATATCCAAATTTGAAGAAATGTGTTGAACAACTTCATTCGTCTTTTGGTTCAACATATTTATGTGAGTCGGAATTTTCCTACTTAAAGCAAACAAAAAGTAAACACCTTTCTCGCTTGACAGACGCTCATACATTGGATTCTTTAAGGTTGGTAACGTCTGAGTATCTTCCACTAATTTAGCATAATCAGGTTTGTAGTTGGAGATTAATCTCCAACTACAAACCTGATTATGCTAAATTAGTGGAAGATACTCAGACGCAATGCTCACACTAATATATATGTAATTAAGTATTTAGTATGTATAATTTTCACATTTATGTTTATTCTCTTAATAAAATAAAAAAATGCTACTTGATTGTGTTCTGAACTATGCTGTTTCATTTAAGATTTCTAGAAGTATGTAATTGGTAGATCGCACAGGGTCTCGTTAGTAAACAAGAGATCTTGGGTCCAATCAAGTTGGCCACCCCTGATATATATATATATAGCTACTATAGTACCATGGTACTATAGTTTACTATAGTAGCTAGTTCTAGCAGTTATCTACTAAAATAAAGCGTGACACACCTGTGCTATACTTAATTAAAATTAAATACTGTCAAAACTATCAAATTACATACAACTATGCACGTAACAAGAATAAGCGCGCTCAGCGACCCTACGTCCAAACGTGCCCATTAGACTGGCAGCGTTTCCGCGCTGAATGGCCAGTGTTATGTTCTGGACAAAGTAATCCCTGGACCGTGGGTCATGGCACCTCTCTCCCAGGCGACGTCCGAGATCCCAGATGAATTTTTTCGCCTCCTCTCCCCACGGTCCCGCCGTATATGTTGTACTATTTAGTAGGTACTAGTTTTTACCCGCGGCTTCGCCCGCATACGCAATGTATCATTATAATTTATAGCCTATGTGTTATTCTGATATATAAGCTATATTATTGCAAAGTTTCATCTCAATCAGTAGTTTTTGCGTGAACGAGTAACAAACATCCATCCATCCCCAAAAACTTTCGCGTTTATAATATTAGTAGGATATATGTATACCTATTGTAACATAATATTTAAAGTCGAATCTTTGTTCGTTACAATTGTTATTATAGACGAAAGGTCACGGATAGTCACGTTAAAAGAGTACCATGAGGAAATTTCATATTGTTATTTATTTAACAAGATAATTATGTCAGAAGCCTAAACCAATATGTATTTAGTATCAGACGTTGCAGATTCTTTTTCTTAGATTATTTTGCTATAGTTATCTAATTACTCGCAAATACGTTACACCAGTGTTCCCAAAACATCAAGATATTTTTTTAATGATTTAAGATCGTATTGTTCTACGCTGCTTATTACGTATTTTATTGCAAGTGAAGTTTAAGCTGAATAATTTTTGTTTTCATTTATGTATGACCAATGACTGTCAAATAGTGGAAGAAGACCTTAGAATATCATTTCGTCTTGTGATATAAAATGAGTGAAGAAAAGAAAATTGAAGAAGTAACTCCGAGAAGTAAGTATTCGTAATTAATTTAATCAATAATAAAAGTGCTTGTGTTTTGTTCAGTTTATTTATGCGTAGACGACTACCGAAATGACGAGAAATCAAAATAGAAAAACTTTTGACAACCACATCAACAACCTTTTGTATCAAATCCACATACTTCATAGAACAAACAGAATGTAAAACATCATCTTTTCGTCGTCGTCTTTTCACCAAGTTCAAGTTCAAGTTCAAATGTATTTATTTCAATTACTTAAGTACCTATACTCTATAAAATTTAACTTGATCTCTGCGACAGTTACATATTGACATATTTAGAGTTTAGATAGTGGTGGAAAAAAACGATTTTCAAACAATGTTGTAATGAAATCGAATGAGTAGTTGAAGGTGAGAAATTGGATTTTATTTACTTACTATTATTTAAGATCAAGTATGTACACATGTAAATAATGTTATGATATTAATTAAATACTCATAATAATGTAACGATAGTATTTTATCGACGTTTTTCACTATTATCGATGCTAATGTAACATATAATTGGGTTTAATTTAATTACACATGTAAAAAATGTTATGATATTCAAATATACAATAAAATTAAAGATAAATTAAGTTTTATTTAAAATATCGTCAGTATAAACTATCGATATTTTAATTAAAACTCTATCTAAAACTCTGTGGTCACGATCATTCGTCGCCCATCACTAATCGGCATGCCCATAAAGTATGACATTGACAGGTACTGTCTGTACTATTAAAAAATTCAGGACTCCATAGGCGTGATTTTTCTGACAGCTGTCGCAGAGATCAAGTTAAATTTTATAGAGTATAACGTACAATAAGCACAATTCAGTCACCAAGGTATAACATAGGTGACTTCAAATACCGAGTGTGTTCTAACACATCGCATAATTATCTGCTTTTAACATTAGGCAGAATGTCGAAGTTAAATGCAAATCTGTCTGCAATATAAAAAAACCCGATAAAAAATATTTTTAAAATTCTTAAAATTCATAATTTTGTCTTTCAGGATATGGCTATGGCATCAGGCATGTGCAGATGCTATGCATGTGGGTGTGCACGTTGTCACTGTTCCTCTCCCGGAGCACTTTGGGTGTCGCTGTGCTGGCCATGACCGACTCCTCGCGCCGGAACGACTCCAACGTTGAAGTTGGTCTCTTTGTTCATCATCAATTTAGACATAGATCCCAAAAGGAAGCATTAGAAGCGGCTTTAATGTAACGGAATCCTGTGGTCTTAACATTGACTTTTATTTTTTATCTTAATGAGGTCATCTTTCCACTTTCTGAGTGGACTTCTTGCGCTGCACTTGCTAGTACGTCGTATCCACTTAAGAACTTTCCGATTTCATTGATCACCAGTTCTTCGTGAAATGGCACACATTTGGGCTATGTAGATTGCTTTACTATTCATTCACACTCTACGTTTATTATCACTATGACACAAGGGTTATTTACATTTTACTGCGTGTGTCATAAAATTCAAGTTCTTATAAAAATATCTTTGCCATAATTGATGATACGTTGAATCAATTTAATATTAATCCTTACAGATTTTTGACTGGGATAAAAAGACTCAAGGCATGCTTCTGTCGTCATTCTTCTGGGGATATATGGCGATGCAGATCCCAGCTGGAATGTTGGCGAGGAAATATGGAGGGAAGCTTATCATGCTGGTCGCTTTACTTTCTAGTGGAATCATATGTCTCATCTTGCCGAGCATTGCTCACTATGTGAGTATCATAATAATAGCTCATCTATAACCATCTAGGTTCTTTATTTTGTTATTTTTGTCTACAATCATTCTTCATCATGGCTGTGTCGACCCACTGCTGAGTATAAGCCTCCTCTCTTATGTGCCGTTGTTCCCTATCTTAGGCCAATCTCATCCACGCATGGCCTGCAATGGGTCTGACGTTGCCTATAGAACGTTTATCTGCTTTTGGGAGCCACTCAGTCAGGAAATTTTCTTGGTTCAATGCCAGAGCATAAATTGTTAGCTATGCGGTGTAGCTGTGGGCGTCCGAACGAGCGGTGTGCCAGGCGGCCGTAGGCAATCTATGTTGGTCATGCGGTGTAGTTGACGAGGCAGCCTGGACGAGCGGGGTGCGGGGCGACGGATGGACTCTTCGAGAGACCTCGTGACGACACGCACTGCGACAGACGTGCCCTAGTGCCTAAACTGTATCCTTGTAACTGGCAGTAGAAAATATAAAATGCTGAAGTTATGAGACATTTTCATTTATGTCTTTAACAATATTAGGTATATATGCCCTTTTTTGCCGACATTCCGTCTTGCGCCGTTCTCATCCTAGTGTTATGGAAATGCTTTCAAGACTAACCTGGTGATAAATTATCATTAAGATAACATTTATTATAATTTTAATTGTCATGGCATGATTCTCATTAGGGGCCATTCAAGTATTACGTAAGCACTATAGGGGGGTGGAGGGGTTTATTACTTGCTTATTTTTGATGACATGGGGGATGGGGAGGTCTAAAAGGTAATTACGTCAGCGATAGTTATTTATTTCTTTTCGTATGTGTGTGTTAAAGTCCTAAATGCTAAATCTATTTTCTTATTTCTATAATTCAATCTGCTGTTACCTGTACCAATGTTTACGTAAGAATGGGGGGAGGGATAAGAACTTTGCTTACTTTTGCTGACAAGGGGGGAGGGGGGATATATAATTGTAATAAATCTGTTTACGTAATACTTAAACGGCCCCTTATAAGACGTGATGACAAAAAATGTATATTAAAGCCATGTGTATTTTCACCAAAGAACACCCCGAATATTTCAATAAACGTAATGACATCATAACACGTCAAAAAAGAGCTAAGTTCACAAACCTATTATATCAACCTCCTGCCAGAAAAGACATTTACAAAAGAAATGTTTATAACATGTGTATAACGATATATAATAATGTACCTAATGAAATTAAAATATTGAACGGGAATAAATTTAAGAAAACACTAACCGACGGGCTTGTAGCGAATTGCTTCTATAGTATTAAGGAATATAATAATGTTAATAACTTATAGATTATACTGACGCACCTATACAAGAAATTAATGTAATAAATAAATATTTGCACGTCTGCTTGCAGACTGAATACAATGTAAATATAAGACTAACCAATTCTGACTTGTATTGTACATATATTCTCAGCAAATAAACAATTTGATTTGATTTGATTGAAATATGTCCTTTACATATTTTTTAAGAACGCTAAATCTATTGCGGTATTTGGTTAATTTGCTTTGACATAGATATTCTTTCATTTTATGGTTTGACTACTCTCTTCACAGGGTGATTGGATATTTGTATGCCTATGCCGTGTAGTCATGGGGCTGTCCCAAGCGTGTTTGTTCCCTGCCAGCCACACCATGATCGGGAGATGGTTGCCACCTAGTGAAAGAACAGCTTTATCGGGCATTGTTTTCTCAGGTTTGAATTTAACTTTTACTGAATTTAGTCTTTTCTGAAGCTCTATCTATAGGTTTTTTGCTATTTAGAATCTGTGAGTGTTCTAATTATTCATACTTTAAACTGAGCATCTGATATTTTATATGAGCTTTAATATGATTGTTTCAGGCCATTCGGTCGGAACTATCATAGCCATGCCATTGTCAGGCATTCTGGCTGATACGGCGTTGGGTTGGAAGATGATATTCTACTCGTCGGCGGGAGTGATGCTCATCACTGCTTTTTTCTGGTTCTGGTTTGCGGCCAGCTCTCCTGCCGAGCACAGAATGATCTCAGCCGAGGAGAAAAATTACATTGAAACGGAACTTAATGCTGGCCATCACATCAATGTAATACTTAATGGAAATATCATCCATTGATCATTGGTCACATGTCTATCGTGTCCAGTTTGGGCCCACAAGTCTCACAATCCCACTCTAATCATACCACAAATAATAAAAAGTAGTATATTTTGCAGTAGATTTTTTGAATGCTTGATAAATTGCAATCTTTCTTCTTGCTTGGTGTGAAAAAGACACCCAAACAAGAAATGTAACATTATCACCGAAATAAGAAAGAACGCCGAATTAAATCTTATTTGTATTATTATTTTGGTTCACCTTCATAATAACGGCTGGTATATCAGTAGATTTATCGAGTGCTTCCACTTTGCCCCACCAAAGCGCCCCACTGGTGGGGCAGATTCCACTCCATCATTTTTTGGAGTGGAATCTGCCCCACTCGTCTCATCTTGGTGGGGCAAATTCCACTCACTTTTTAGACCAGTGGAATCTGCCCCACCAGGGGTGTCGCGCGATTTTAAATTAAATTGGTAATGCCATGAAGTGCAAATTTTACTGCAAAATTTTAATCATTATAGCGCCCCACCAAATGAACAGATAAGTGGAGACATTTAATGCAAAATAATTAGGAAGATTGTAAACTAAAAGCACATTTACTTAAAGTCATAAATTACGGATTGTATGCGGTTATAGTATTTATGTAGCAAATATTTTCGAAGCCATCATAAAGTAAAAGAAAATTATAAATTGAATATTGTCATTCATCGTAATAATCTTTAGTAATCTTTTCGAGATTTAATCTCAGTCAGCAAATTACTTAAATGGTAATTAAAATATGGACCTATTACAAATAATGAACATACCCATCTTAATTGTAACAGTCTTTCATAAGTGAATTAATTATATTTTCTACATTAATACGTTATCCCGACTTATGTTTGTAGTATACATATTGGAGAGCTGACGCCGACATTAAATGACCCATAAGTAGTGCTAGTAACCCGCAATTATAAAAGCAATACGAAAAAAGTAATAAGACATCATACGTAACTCATTCAACATATTTTGACATTAGACTAGTCAAAATAGTTAGGTATTCAAACTATGATGACATTGATGATTAATGTCGAAATCGCTCAAATTGTTGTATCGTTACACTAAAATAATGTTTTAGAAAATTAAATTGTACATAACTAAGTAAATATGTTATTTTTTTAATTCATATTATGTTGACTTTATATTTAAAAAGCCAAATATGTCATTTTATTTTGTGCTGGCGTCAGCTCTCCGCCCAGTAAACAACGTAAGAAAAACTGAAAATAATGGAGGAAAGAACGGTACGTAAATTAAAAAACTGTTACATCTTCACAGAAAGAAATTTCTACGTTCGCCATTAAAATTAGTTATCTGTTACGTAGCTTGATAAAATTCTTATTTTCTTATTCTTAACTTGTTATAAATTATGTAAGTGATTTTTATAAATTATTCAACCATGTCAAAAATTTGGGTATTATTTTTAAAGATTCAAACAGATAGCGCACAGCATAAAGCTTATTCAGGTAAGTATGAATCATCACAAGACATTTTAATACACGAATTTATTTATTCACACATAATATCGCTCATACAACTCTGAATTGTGCATTGAAATTTTTATAAATACTTCTATGGTTGTTTGTGTCGGAGACCAGGATTATAAAAATAAGTACACCTATCAACGGCTTCATTCTATCCTGCTGTGATCAAGCCACTCATATTACACGATCGAGTGAGACAGAAAACGATTATTGCTACCAGCCCCTATGCGTTAGGTAGGGCTTTTCTTTCTTATATGATATTTAAAACAATTGATTCCAAAAAAAAGTTTGGCTTTTTAAATATTTAGTCAACTTAGAATTTTAGTCAATTATGTGCTGTGGTGCGGAAATCTGTGTAGTCAACTATCCTGTGATGATTTATACTTACCTGAACGGTCTTTATGCTGCGCGCTATCTGTTTCAATCTTTAAAAACAATAATCAAGTTTTAGACATGATGAAATAATTTAAAAAAATCACTCACTAAATTGATCATTAGTAAATATTAGTAGCTAAGTTATAGATAATCACTTTTAATAGCGACTGTAGAAATTTCTTTCTGTGAAGATGTAACAGTTTTTTAACTTACGTACCGTTTTTCCTTCCTTATTTTCAGTTTTCCTTATGTTGTTTACTGGGTGGAGAGCTGACGCCAGCACTAAATAAAATGACATATTTGGCTTTCTAAATATGAAGTCGTCGACTTAATTTTAATTTAAAAAAATAACATATTTACTTAGTACAATACAGTAGTTATGCACAATTTAATTTTCTAAAACATCATTTTAGTATAACGTTATAACAATTTGAGCGATTTTGACATTAATCATCAATGTCATCATGGTTTGAATACCTATCTATTTTGACTAGTCTAATGTCAAAATATCTTGAATGAATTCCTAATAATTGTATGATGTAGTCTTTTTTCTTATTGCTTTTATAATTACGGGTTACTAGTACTACTTGTACATTTAATGTCGGCGTCAGTTTTCCAATATGTATACTACAAACATAAGTTGGGATAACGTATTAATGTAGAAAACATAATTCATTCTCATAAGATTATTACGATGAACGACAATATTCAATTTGTAATTTTCTTTTACTTTATGATGGCTTCGAAAATATTTGCTACATAAATACTATAACCGCATACAATCCGTAATTTATGACTTTAAGTAAATGTGCTTTTAGTTTACAATCTTCCTAATTATTTTGCATTAAATGTCTCCACTTATCTGTTCATTTGGTGGGGCGCTATAATGATTAAAATTTTGCAGTAAAATTTGCACTTCATGGCATTACCAATTTAATTTAAAATCGCGCGACACCCCTGGTGGGGCAGATTCCACTGGTCTAAAAAGTGAGTGGAATTTGCCCCACCAAGATGAGACGAGTGGGGCAGATTCCACTCCAAAAAATGATGGAGTGGAATCTGCCCCACCAGTGGGGCGCTTTGGTGGGGCAAAGTGGAAGCACTCGGTTTATCACACTTTAAAAAATCCTTTTTCTTACAGTATGACCGTCCTACTCCATGGATTCCCATGTTAAAAACAGTTCCACTGTGGGCCATCACGGCAGCTCATTGCGGTTTCATGATTGCTTTTTCTTTATTCTTCCTTGACCTGCCGACGTATTTGGACAAGGCGTTGCAGATTTCGTTGAAAAATGTAAGTTTGTTATAATTACCAATACATGTGACAAAAAATTTACATAATTGCATCCAGCGAGATGTGTGCTAACGTTTATTTCTCAAAACTTAAATTTACTTAAAAATATTCTGGCGAATTTCTTCCTTGAGTTTATATGACTGTAATGTACTTAATAGCAATACGAAGTGTAAGGAAAATGCTCCTCAAGGTAATGGAGAGTCATTGTATTTCGAATAAATTTATGAACAGCTTTAACGACGAGGCCAACTACGAAAGATCATTTATTGTCAGCTGTGTTTACATACATGGTGGTCTACTAATCTAGGTAAATATACCTGATCAATAATATAATACTAGATGACAACCCGGCTTCGCTCGGGTGAAATGTGACTCATAATACATACACTGATAATGATTTTGCTGTTACTCGATCACCATCTTAACGAAGAGCCCTTCGCTGCATCCATTTTCCACAATTATGAGAATGTTTACCAAATGCAAAGAGATTCAGCTGACAACTAAATGATGTAGGTATCATCAAGCAAAACAATGATGAAAGATCAATGAAAGACATTCATTTTAAGAAATAGGTACTCACGATTTTTTACGTTTGTGTAATACCTACAATATCCCAAAGTAAAATGTTTTGCTCAAAATTAAAATTACTCAAAAATAAATGATTAAGTAGGTCCCTACTGAAAATGTACATTCTTATATTACGTAAAGAAAGTCAACTTCAACTGTAAAGATTTTAACCAGTATTATTTTTTATATGGTTATCTATCTAGATAGATCAGCCGTAGGACATCCACTGCTGGACATAGGTCTCTCCCATGGATTTCCAATAAGGCCGGTTGGAAGCTGCCTGCATCCATCGTGTTCCTGTGATTTTTATTATATCGTTAATCCACCTAGTCGGTGGACATCCTACGCTGCGCTTGCTGGTCCGTGGTCCATTCGAGAACTTTACGGCCCCATCGGCCATCCGTTCTTCGAACAATGTGCCCTGCCCACTGCCACTTTAATTTGCTAATCCGCTGGGCTATGCCGGTAACTTTGGTTCATTTAGGGATCTCCTCATTTATGATTCGATCCCGCAGAGAGACACCGAGCATAGCCCTCTCCATAGCACGTTGGTACCTATGGTTATACCATCGACTTGGCATTTTTTCTTACATTCCATATTTATGGGTTATACCCTTCTATAATCTAATGGTTGTTGATAAAATATTATCAAAAATTATTATAACTTAATACTTGACACTGGCAAATGCACAACAATGCGACGCCAAAACATAAAAGAAGAAGAAGAATGACTGCTCAAGATATGTCATGTGCCTGACAATATGGAGACTGCGATTTGTTTGTCAGAACCGTTATAATTTATTAAAATACTCGATAATCCGAATTTTCCGGATATATGTTGTCGACTCGAAATCGTTATTTTTTTATGTTTTATCATTTAGGAAAGGTTTCAATCGAGTCTACCGTACCCCTTGACGAAATTATTAATATAGATTATTAGGAAATGTCAATTATTACTAAGAATTTTCATGTGATCAATTCAAAATTGTTATTTATTTAAAATGTCAAGATTTTTGTCTTTCAGGAATTTGTCAATTGTGTAATAGCATTTGTCAAGCAAGAGTTTAATTAAATTAAATTTGAATTCATTACATGTCATATCTTTCATTGCATCTGGTAAATGATCAAATAATTTAGTGCACATTACATAAATACTTTTGTCATAAAAAATCGTCTTAGAGCCTTGGGGAGGTAATACATAATAAGCTTTTCTTGTTGTTCGTAGTTTCAGTGTAACTTTTTTTTTCAAATACATATAGCGTTTGCCCTACACCCAGTGTATCAAGATACTCCTATTCTTTTCAGAGCGCCATTCTTTCTGCTCTCCCACACGTGGGCATGTTGTTCGGCAGCGTGGTTTCAACCAGCATCTGTGAGAAGATTATCAATCGCAGATTACTTTCCCTAGTCGTCTGCAGAAAATTGTTTACTACTTTTGGTAAGTTTCATCCGAGTAAATCCTCTCTTAGTGCCTTTTCATCTGTTGTTTTTAGTACAAAGCAGAGATGGACGTAGTCTTGGGTATTAATCTCTTTTTAATCATCATCATTTAACAGATAGCAATTTTTCTTGATTTTAGTATTAGGGACTCTACTTGTTATTTAGGCGAATTGCTTTCAGCAAACTGGTTTTTATCGTCAGGTCATAGGTAGTCTGTCACTGTTACCGGATGTCTTATGGCGTGGCTCTTGTCGCATTGTAGTTTTCGTTACAAAAATCTATCATATGACTTCAGTTACAGATGTCATGATTTGTGTTAACAACTACGTTAACTTGATCAATATTCTTATTTCAGCTTTGTTTGGCTCGGCAATTGGCTATATTACTCTAGCTTTCCTCTCTCCGGATCATAAGGCAATTGCCGTTATTTTTGTGATTGCTACACTTACCCTGGTTGGGTTTATTCATGCTGGATTTATGGTAAGTATTTCATAAAAAAATTAGATAAAATTAAAAGCTGGTGGCAAAACAATACTACAAGAGCCTTTTCACTGTAATATTGCACATACACATGAATTCCGGCATCTATATCAGTAAAAACATCGAACAGGATCAAAATTCCCGTGTAAAATGAGGATTGATTCTATGCCCATTAGAGTAATGGACTCTGAATGAAACTACTTCTGAAGCTTTTTTCTGCTATCTCTTATAGAATCCTAGTAATAATTAATTTAAAAATAAGATTATCCATTTTTAATTTCTAGCTAAACCATTTGGATATATCCCCTCAATTTGCTGGCGTGATGTTGTCTCTCAGCAACTTCATCGGGTCTATTACCACAATCTTTACCCCTATCGTCACCAGTGAAATACTCCAGAATGATCCTGTAAGTAATACTACGCAGTCTTACATTTACTAATCTTTTTTGCCATCGTTTTCATATTCTTGTACTTTGCTTAATCTTATTTATTTATGATATCTAACCTTCCCTGACTTTTTATTACTACATTCATCACTATTTTTATTCGTTTATTTTTTATTAATGACAATACTACACTACTACTACATAGAAAGCCATTGGATCATCCACAGACCCTTGAAGGTCTAAAGATAATCCAAGTGCTCAAGCCCACTGCCAGTTGGCAGCGTGCCCAGCATGCTGGCAGCATTGCCACGCTGAATGGCAATGCTTATACGTTGAGCCAAATAAACACCAGCATTTTGGTCACGCGTCGCGTCCACCAGACGCTCAGAAAGAATTTTGAAAACGAGATGAGCTCCCGGCCCCCACGGACCCAAAGTCTCAACTCCAAATGGCTCAAATATGTAACCACTACCGAGGTTACCATATTTGCGCCGCTTGTGCTGCTCAGCCGAATTGGCCGCCGCTCCAGTCCTACTCTGAGTCTCAGGAAGATGTGACGGTGCCAAAGTATCGACGCAAGTTGCGTCCCATACTAAGGGCCGTCCACACTTCCATGGGACCAGCGTCATGCCGTCAGGCCTTTTGCCATCACCACGCCCCAACCCACTCGGTTCCAGTACGGCTGCGATATTGGCGGTGACAAAAGCCCTGCGTATGACATCATTAAGGCTGGCGTGGCGTCCAATCCGACCAGCGCTTCTTGAGCAAGAGAGACCGTGGTGACCGAGCTGGTCAACTGCAGTACCACACTGACAGCGATGGGCCTCACAACACCTTGCACCCAAGCGTAAGCTGACAGCTAGACGAAATGCAGTTGGGTCTAAAAGGTTACCAGTATTGAAAGAGGGCAATGCTTGCAACCAAAGACCGGACTCCCATACAGAGACTGCAAGGATACGAGCGCGATCCGCGACGCTAGGACACGTATCTAGAAGAGATTTCCGTGCTAGTTCGCAGATCGGCCGATCCCACAGTCTCTGCGACGATAAAGTCTTTGGAAGCTCGGTATTTGGGCAAGCGACCCTCCAAGCATTCGTTGCCTCATTCAAATGAGCTACATCTACGCCAGAATGGCCTAAAGAAGGTGCGAGGATTTTTTCAATCAAGTTCTGAGTACTATGAATGGAGGACAAGAAAGCTGGTAAAGCAACACTTGAAATTTGGCGGACCCCTAATCCTCCAAGCCTAACAGGCAAGGAGGCTTGTAGCCAAGCCCTTTCACTCATGTCAATATTCAAAACCGATACTAGGGACTGCTTTACAACATCGTCTAAGCTCAAAAGGAGCTCATTGTGTTTCCACAATGGACTACATCGTAAAGCGTACATAAATTTTGGAACAAACAGACAACATCTTATAATGGTAAAAGCCATGTGGGCGTTAATTTTGAGTAGCCTATCAGAGGCATTCAAAAAATTTTGAATTTTTTCTTGAACGAAAGGCGGAAAAGACTCATCTAATATCGGCGAACCTAGAAGGCGAAGAGAACACTTGTCTACCGATTTGATGTTAGGTGCCAAATCATTAAATTTGTTAAGTATCAAATCTTTATCCGGACATGAGTCGCAAACGAAAAGTTCGCATTTCGAAAAATTTAGCTCCAAACCAATTTGACGAAACTCGTCAATAAGAATTTCAAAAATTTCAAATTTCAATTTCGTTTATTGTATTATGTAAGATAGAAAAATATATACCCCTTTGTCTTTTTTTATATCTTCACTTCTTCTTTCTATAGTTCTTTAGACTTGATTCTTTCAGTTTTATGTTTTTGTCGGTAGAGCAGTTTTCATGACTCGCAGTCTCCTCCTTACTTGAAATAAAATTCACCTTCGTATTTTTTGCAGACTAACGTGGACAACTGGCGAATAGTGTTTCTTTTGGTAGCTGGGGTGTTAGTGGTTACTAATACCATTTATCTCATTTTCGGTAGCACCGAGCGGCAACCTTGGGACACCCAGGAAGACGCTAAAGATGTTACTATAGGTAAGTTGATAATCTATTTCAAATTGACAATGACACATCTGTACCAGCCTTTTTTTGTTTTTAATGTCCACTACAGGACGTAGGCCTACCCACGAAGGGTGATTGGGCCATATATCCACCACGCTGGCCCAGTGCTGGTTGGTGGATTCACATACGCCATCAAATTTCTTCTACGGACGTATGCAGGTTGCCTCACGATGTTTTCCTTCACCGAAAAGCCAGTGATGTGATATTCCGTACATAAATTCCAAGGGACTCATTGGTACGGGACTAGGATTTGAACCCGATTGTAAGGCGGGTGTCACTACCTCTAGAACGCCACGGCTTCTAGGTCAAAAGTTAAAGTAAAAAGTGGTTAAGGACACATAATATAATGATATACAGTGATATAAAATTAGTCTTTAGTTATTAAAAAATAACATTCACGAGACTTTTTTATCAGAATGTTAAATAATAATTGTTTTATGTTGATTTCAGATGAAATAAAACCTTTGAAAAATTAAAAACCATCACAGGAGACGTCTACATTGAATGATGAACAGGATTAAACCACAGAAGATAGTTTTTTACCTTATTTAATTTTGACATTGATTTATATCAAGTAAACTCACTAAAACTAGTCTTAGTTTTACATGTACCTACATCTCTTAATAATTTATAACTTCGGCCTACTGTATTTTTGACCGACGAACCACCGGAGGAGGTATACAATTCGACGAGTATATTTTTTTTTATGTATAACCACGCATAACTTTACTACATCTCAACTCTACTACTTTACTACATAGTTCTTTTTTTATTGGAAAGAATATACTTTGAAACTGGTCCCATTTAAATTTTATCGAAATCAGCTGAGCCATTTTTGATAAATCAACAATAATGTGAAAAACTCTCCATTGATCCGTGCGAAATATTCGCGAATTCTGTACACGAGTGAAGTCGGTCATGCTAATTTTTGCAAAAAAATAATCTTGTCTTAAATGTAAATGCCTATTGTATGTGTATATTTATGTTGTCATATAATTTATTTTCAACATTGAGTTTGTCGTATCGACAAATAAAAATAAAGAACATTACTATTCACTGCCACCGGCCTTTTATTTTCCATTGCTAGATCTCTTGATTTGATTCAAACCATAATGTGAGTTTTGGTATATATTTTTCCATGTTTTGACATTAGGCGATGTGCTTAAAGATACGTGACCGTCTCTTTTATAAAATATAAGTTTGCTTTTGACTACGTACTACCTGATGTTAAGTAGATATGTGGTCTAAAGTGTAGCACGTAGTAAAAATTAAATTCTAATTAGTGTTTTCCAGACATTTTAGACACACAATCTTGGAATGGTCACCATAAATGAATTTAGAGCACGCGTTACACACTTTTCGTGTGCTTTTATTACGTGCTGTCCCGCAATCATAGCAACGGCCGATGGAAGATCTTTGCGTCGATGTTGACGGCGCTGGTTGGTTTTCTTGTTGAGAAAGACAAAGAAATTCATTATTTTAAATGTAAGACTTCTTGGCAATGTCTTTGTATCCAATCTTCGGCGAGCCAGGCGTTTCATCCACGCCAGAAACAGGTCCATCAGGGAGTCACGACGACAAACAGGGTCGTAATTTTTGTTTGCCGTAAAGATGCACAACGCGTTTAGTGCACTGAGGTTTACAAGGCCAATCACCACTTTGTTTGGTTTGGGAACATATGAAGCCGATTTTGTCTATGTTGTTTTATCAATGCCTGCATAAAAATCATCACGTCTCCGACGATCCAGTACCCTATCATCATCAGATTCAGAAAAATTCTCCAATGCCTCATCTTGTTCAAATTCCGACTGATGATTCTGCTCTTCAAGACAATCTTCTTCGGCATCAGAACTCGATGAAGCACCGATGGCATCGTTTCGATCAACATCTTCAGCCAGCCACTTCAGATTTGTTCATCTTCTCGTCTGTTCATTGTATTCCTAAAAAATCAAGATTATCAATTGCTGATACATACCAAAGCACATATAATTAATGATTATGTGTATAACACTAGTTATAGATAGAAAAATAACAAAAACAAACAAAAAAGTTAAGTGATAAATACTTACGTAATTGGTCGCGCGGCGTACAAGTGTAATCCACCGACTTTGCAGACCTGCAGTGGGCACGAGCATGTGCGACCGACGCTCGCGCAGCACTGAGCGCATTCGTTAGTTATCCAGCTTAAAGTACCAGGAAACTTAAAAACTTCGGGTCATTAGTGTTAATAATATTAGCCGTTTCGTATGACTGGATTACATATGTAATCCGCGCGACCATTGTAGGGTTAAGCTTTGCTAAGTTTGGGGTCAGAGGCCGTGTGTAAGATGTCCCAAAATATTTAATTATTTATTATTAACTCGCGATTCGAAGACATCTATGTTGTACTTTATTGGAAAGACATTATCAGGGTAAAAGCTCCATAATCTGGTTGTTTGTATCAGAATCGTAGATTCGAAACGATTGGTTCAGAGGTGGATAGGTGAGCCCAGCCAGAGGATGTAGACAAGATAACTGCTGAATAAATAAACAGGCTTTTGTTTACATTAATTGTTTTCACAACTTTTAGAAGAAGAAGACTTTGTAGGACTGTGACTCGAGTTGTCTGTAGATTTTTGTTGGTGCATGCATGTTTTTACATATTACATGAAAGAAGGCTCGTGCTAAGTACAAGTAAATGTCCAGCAATGGACATTTGGACATGCTATGGCTGAAACGATGATGACGATGACTTGTCAGTTCGGCCGATCGTATCTCTCATCGAGACCTGTATAAGTGAGTACAAACTAGAGCATTTTCCCGAGCATTTGTATGTAATGTAACGTTACGAATGATACAATACAGACAAAAGCTCAGTTTCCAAAGCATTTCTATGTGATGTAACGTTCCTGCGAATACTCGGCGTTATGCTCACAGCAAGTGTGTTTTAGCCGTAACATAACATTTCGTTGTATCTTGCGTTAAAATAAAGCGCATCACCCCCACCGGAGCATCGACCGCGTTCGTGCAAAAGGCTTGACTAAATGTTACACCAATACGCTCGGTGGTTTGTACAATGTAGAATTACAAAACGGCGAGGGTGCTCGATGTCTGGTTCGTAAAAGGATGATTTAGAATATATAGGTGAGTATAGACTACAACATTTTCTCGAGCATTTATATGTAATGTAACGTTCTTACGAATGGAACAATACAGGTAAAAGCTCAGTGTCTAAAGCATTTCAATGTAATGTAACGTTTCTGCGAATGCTCAGCGCTCTGTTCGGCGTAATGTTCACAGCTAGTGTGCATTTATCCGTAACATTTCGTTGTTTTAGAAGTTGAAAGTTTCTTATAATATCGGACGTACAATGTCGCACTTGCGCATCGCCCGCGCTCGTGCAAAGGCTCTACAAAATGTTACACCAATACACTCGTTGGTTTAAATAATTGCTGTAATAACAAAACGGCGAGCGTGCTCGACGTCTGGTTCGTGAAAGGTGATACATTAGAACATATCATAGAGCAACCCGTTGTTCTGTTACAAGTTAATGCTCTAGCCTATTACAATAACAGACAGTATTATACTATACGGTACTTATTGTAACATAATGTTCAGAGTTCTTTGTTACGTTACAGACGAATGGTCACGGTGAAAGATCACTACAAGGAAACTTCACTGTTATTTATTTAACAAGATAATGATATGTCAAATGCCTAAACCAATATGTATTTAATATCAGACGTTGCAGATTCTTTTGTTTAAATTGTTTTGCTATATCGTAGTTATTCAATTACTTGCAAATACTTTAGACTACTGTTCTCAAAAATTAATTGAGATTATAGTTCTTGATTTAGATCGTATTGATACGCTGATTGCATATTTTATTGCACGCGAGGTGTATGCTGTTTAATTTTTATTTTCACTAATGTATAACCAATTACTTACAAATACTGGCAGCAGTCCTTAGTAAACAATATTGTGTTCGGTGATTTAAAATGAGCGAAGACAAGAACATTGAAGAGGCAACCCCAAAGAGTAAGTCTTTGCTTTAAATTTCAAATAATACCGAAACAATCACCTGCATTTCGTTGACTCGAAAACTCGTGATGGCATTAAATGTAAATGTGGTAAAATGGCGAGACACCTAAATATAAACAACAACAATCATTTGTTTCGTGTCCACATTCTTTTTACACAAACACTCTTTTTACAGGAATATTGCGCTTTACCTAAATCGGTCTTTTCACTAGGGTACAACGCAAGTGATTTCGGTTCACGAATAAATAGATTTCTTCTAGGTAAGCGTGCTACCCCTTAGAACGCATATTTACTTAACATCAGGAAAAAACTTGCAAATGTTAATTTTAGAATACTTAAAAATCTTAATTGTGATTTTCAGAATATGGCTATGGTATCAGACACGTACAGATGCTATGCATGTGGGTGTGCATGTTGTCGTTGTTCGTCTCGCGGAGTACCTTAGGTGTGGCTGTGCTGGCCATGACTGACTCCTCGCGCAGGAACGACTCCAACGTTGAGGTTGGTCTCTTTTTTCATAATTAGTTCAAGCATAACACGTCCACTACTTTTATTATGGTGTCCCGGTGCAGGTTCCGGTTCCATGGACCATTATCTCACATCAAGGATTAGAGGTATTTACAACTGTTTCTTTTATCTTAAAAGGACGCCGCATCCACTACTAGCTAGCTCAATCCTGCGGTCTTAGCGAGGTGTTATATTTTCACCTTGTTGGTGAACTTTGGACGCTACGCTTGCCGGAACGGAGTCTCCGCTTGAGAACTTTTCGATCTCATCCGTCATCCGTGCAATGTACCCTACCACTACCATTTCAAGTAGCTAATCCTTAGCTTTGTCTTTGTTTTACTATTCATTCATAGTAATAATGTATATTATGACTATTAGATAATGGATACTTTCATTTTACCGCTTGTTTCGTAAAATTCAAGGTCTCATTAAAATGTATTTCTATTTGGAGAAATATTGAGACCTTACGATAATGCTTACAGATTTTTGACTGGGATAAAAAGACTCAAGGCCTGGTCCTATCGTCGTTCTTCTGGGGCTACATGGTGATGCAGATCCCGGCTGGATTGCTGGCGAAGATATATGGAGGGAAGCTCATCATGCTGGTCGCTTTACTTTCTAGTGGAGTCATATGCCTCATCTTGCCGAGCATTGCTCACTACGTAGGTATCA
This sequence comes from Hypomecis punctinalis, assembly GCA_949316475.1. Taxonomy (NCBI): domain Eukaryota; kingdom Metazoa; phylum Arthropoda; class Insecta; order Lepidoptera; family Geometridae; genus Hypomecis; species Hypomecis punctinalis. Next base: position 21,111,156 of record OX438799.1, on the reverse strand, counting down.
TTACGATTAAAACCATCTTTCGATTTATTCTATTTCTTTTTTGGTGTCATACTCCCTGGCAGGACCACATCGTTATATCTATATAATAGATAGTGGAAAAAAATGTACATAATTTGTACAAATTTGTACAGAAATATTAAAATTTGTACATAAGTACTTTTAGAGTAATCGTCAAATGAATGTGGTCCTGCCAGGGAGTATATTCCCTGGCAGGACCATACCCGAAATATCAGCTTTTTCAAGGAGGTGATGCATGTAAATAATTGTACAGAAATTGTACACCTCAAAAGCGCTTACAGCTTTAGTCTATGTTAGGTGAATTAAATTTAAATCACGTTTCATTATTTTTCAGAAAAGTGCTCCTGTTTTAATTTACATAGCAACATGATATCAGAAATGTATCGTATTTAAGTAGGCGTTGCCCTATATTTTGCAGTCGCCATTTCATTAAAAAGACATGCACTGTTGGACATAAGCCTCCGCTATAGATCTCCAATAAGATCGGCTTGAGGCGGCTTGAATTCAGCTCGATTCTGCGGTCTCGATGAGATCACCCGTCCATCTAATGGATCCTACGGTGCGCTTGCCGGTGCGTTGTCTCCACTCGAGAACCTTTCTACTTCCTCATTAGTCATCAACCCTCTATGCTAAGTGCCCTGCCCACTGGCTTGCCCATTGCACCCATTGCCTTTGTCACTATGTGTTACACATAAAATTTTCATCAAAAAAGAAGCATACATACGATTATTTTTTCGCAAGAATTTGTATTTTAATGGTTTTGAATTCCTAATTACAGCTCAAATATGTATTTTAAAATCATCGATGTAAATATTTATTTTGTCTCACTGCTTTACACCTAGTCAGTATTTCAGTATCTCATATTTTTTTTTGACATCTTAAAATATAATATTAATAGAATACCCTTCGAATTATTACGATGAACCGTACGTATGAATGGAAGACAATATACAAATAGTTGAAAGAAATAAACGTGTTAATAGGTAAACAGTTTTAGTACTCGTAACATGATCTGTAGAAGTAACATGAACCAAAGTTACCGACATAGCCCAGTGGATATGCAAGTTGAAATGCCAGTGCGCAGGGCACTTAGCATAGAGGGCTGATGACTAATGAGGTAGTAGAAAGGTTCTCGAGTGGAGACAACGCACCGGCAAGCGCACGGTAGGATGTACATCCAATAGATGGACGGGTGATCTCATTGAGACCGCAGAATCGAGCTGAATTCAAGCCGCCTCAAGTCGATCTTATTAGAGATCTATAGCGGAGGCCTATGTCCAACAGTGCACGTCTTTGAAATGAAATGGCGACTACAAAATATAGGATAACGCCTACTTAAATACGATACATTTCTGATCTCATGTTGCTATGTAAATTAAAACAGGAGCACTTTTCTGAAAAATAATGAAACGTGATTAAAATTTCATTCACCTAACATAGACCAAAGCTGTAAGCGCTTTTAAGGTGTACAATTTCTGTACAATTATTTACATGCATCACCTCCTTGAAAAAGCTGATATTTCGGGTATGGTCCTGCCAGGGAGTATACTCCCTGGCAGGACCACCTTCATTTGACGATTACTCTAAAAGTACTTATGTACAAATTTTAATATTTCTGTACAAATTTGTACAAATTATGTACATTTTTTTCCACTATCTATTATATAGATATAACGATGTGGTCCTGCCAGGGAGTATGACACCTTTTTTGCCGCCAATAAGATATGTTTTGTGTCTTTTTGCATTACCAATAAATAATTAATCATCAATATACTGATAACTTAGATCTGCAGAGCGAAAATCTTGTCCCTATTTTGCAAATATTCCGCCTTGCGCCGGTCTCGTTCTAGTGTTACCGAAATGCTTTTGGGGTTTTTGAGACTAAATTGTGATAATAATTTATCATTAAGATAAGACTTAACATAATTTTGATTGTCATCATGGCTCTTATTCTTAGACATAGCATTATTACATACATGTTCACTAATACATTTTAAGTTCTGTAAATCTTTTGCCGTATTTAGTTGCTTTCTTCTACTACTATGATGACTTTCTTTACAGGGTGGTTGGATATTTGTTTGCGTATGCCGTGTAGTCATGGGGCTTTCTCAAGCGTGCTTATTCCCTGCCAGCCACACCATGATCGGAAGGTGGTTACCACCTAGTGAAAGGACAGCTTTATCAGGCATTGTTTACTCAGGTCTGAATTTTACTTTTATTGGCGATTATTCTGAAGCCCTTTTAAACTATTCCAATTTTTTACTGACCAGATCATTGCTATCAACAATCTTTGTGTAATCAAATTCATACTTTAAACTGATCATACACTTTATACCTTCTGTTTCAAGTAACTTTTAATGCAATTCTTTCAGGACATATGGTTGGAACTATCATAGCTATGCCTTTGTCAGGCATCTTGGCTGAAACGGCGTTGGGTTGGAAGATGATATTCTACTCTTCATCAGGAGTAATGTTGGTTACTGCATTCTTCTGGTACTGGTTCGCGGCCAGCTCTCCTACAGAACACAGGATGATCTCAGTTGAGGAAACAGATTATATTGAAAAGGAACTTAATGCTGGTCATCATATCAATGTAAATATAAACCTTAAATCATCTATTGAATCATTTTGGTTTGCATTGATCACTTACATATCAATCGAGTCCAGTTTGGACCCACAAGTCAATCTCAATATCTGCAATCCTCACATCACAAATGAAAAAGCTAGCTTTATATTTATGGTGTTTTATTTACTTGGGCAGTTGATTTTTTTTATATTAGGTAAATTATCGCATGGCCAAATCTTGCTTGATGTGAAACAGACAATCAAACAATAAAACGTAACAACAACAAACTAAGAAAGAACGCCAAACAAAATGGTTTTCTTCAAGATCATCACTGTAACGGCTGGTACTTCGGAAGACTATTCATAGGTACTTAAAAAAACTTTTCTTTCTCTTACAGTACAACCGTCCCACTCCATGGATCCCCATGTTAAAGACAGTACCACTGTGGGCCATCACCGCAGCACATTGCGGTTTCTTGATTGCTTATACTCTATTCTTCCTTGACCTGCCGACTTACTTGGACAAGGCATTGCAAATTTCGTTGAAAAATGTAAGTTACATGTCAACAATAAAAAAAATGCAAATTTCAATATTGCAAATATTCAGTTATGTCTCGATATGTAGCTTAAAAATTATTCTAACGTTTTTAATCCCTAAGTTCATATGTACCTAATGTATACGGGGTATATTATTTATTACTCAACATCACTACAACGTCGCTTATCATCAAGAAAGTTGGTAGTCAAGCACGGACTTATTTGCGATAAAAATATGAACTAATTTTTAGGGTCAACACTATTAGTCATGAGTAACGAGTTCGTTATGCACAACTTACATTACCCTCTTTCGCTTTCGGAATAATTTCCCTTACACACATTATTATTATATCATAGGTATCAATCAAAATATTCCTGTTCTCAGAGCGCCATTCTTTCTGCTCTTCCGTACGCGGGCATGTGGTTCGGCAGCATAGTTTCATCCAGCATCTGTGAGAAGATTTCCAATCGCAGATTACTCTCTTTGGTCGTGTGCAGAAAGTTATTCACTTCTTTTGGTAAGCTGACATCCGACCACTACTTTTTTTTAAAGTCACTCTTCACATTTCTAAACCTGGAAACAAACTATAGGATGCGGCTGACGGACGCGACTTATAGGTATCTAGATAATGAATGTCCACTGAGCAGTGCAAACTATCGGACAGCAGTCGTAGACGTCACCTTGACCTTAAGAGTCCCCTCAGACTACAGACTTACTATCGGCCGATAGTTTAGTCGAGTTAGCCTGTTCGTGCGCACACTGTGCCAACAAAACAGTTGGGTTGGTCGCGAGTGCGCAGACTAGCCAAAAAATGGTTTGTCCAATTGATTAATTTCCTAGAGTTGGTGAAGAGATCAGTCGCGTGGAATGTTACCCAAAAATATTATTATTTCTTTATACTTGATACAAAAGAGAAAAAGAATGAAGAAGAGGAATCGAGTATTGGGTACATCCCATCTACAGTAACGTCCGACGCGGAGTGAACTGAAGCAGTCGGCCGATCAAACAATCGGCAAGTGTGCGGGCGGGGAAGAGCGCCATACTGATCAAGCGGTCGGCCGATAGTTCGCCGATGGTTTAGTTTGAAGGCAGTCGTGAAGTCCATCAAACGTTTTTTATCGGCTTATACAGAATCACTGTAATGTGCGCATCTGCATACATCTTCTTACTGATTAAGAAGCCGACCAAACTATCGGCCGATAGAAAGTTTGTAGTCTGCGGGGACTCTAAGCGGACGTCCGAGAAAGATCGGCGCTCCGGATGTTTTAAGACTGTGCACACTGATAAGTCGCGGCCGTCAGCCGCATCGTTTTCAGCTTAATAAAGTTAAAGTAGTAGAGGTCTTGGGTATTAACTTCTTTTTATTTATCGCCATTTACGGGTGCTTTTCTGAGTTTTATAATAAGCAATATTATTTTAACTGTCAAGATGTTAGGGACTCTACATGCTATTTTAAAAAGACCTCATTCACAGCCATTTGCAAACTCCAGCAAACTGGATCTAATAATCAGATCTAGTAGTCGGTCTATTATGGGTGAAGATCACTCTTGTTGTTTTATAATTACCATTGAGAAAATCTACTATATAGTTTCATTGGATATCATATATGCCAAGTTTAGTGCTATAACTACTTTAATTTTGTCTGTAATCTTATTTTCAGCTTTATTAGGTTCGGCAATTGGCTATGCTACCCTGGCTTTCCTTTCCCCAGACCAAAAAGCGCTTGCTGTTGTTGTTGTAATAGCTACACTTACTTTGGTCGGGTTTATACATGGTGGGTTCATAGTAAGTATCTTATGGTATTTTGTAGTTGAAATAACAAGCTGGTGACGAAATATTAAGAGAGCCATTGCAATGTAACTTTGCCCAGATACATAATCTTTCGCATATTCAGGGTTATTTCAAATCAATTAGCATCCTCTTAGGGGCTGATTCTGTACATCAAAACTAACAACTTTTGTTCTGCGACTTTTGTCATAAATTCAAACAAAAATATTGTTCCATAGAAAAATATTGTTCACCCGCGACAATATGTATGGAACAGCTGATTTTTTTGTTTAGTTTTGACACAAGTCGCAGTACAAAAGCTGTTAGTTTTGATGTACAGAATAGGCCCCTAAAAGGATGATAATAGATTAGGAATTACGCTGTATATCACCAAAAAAAATTAAGCAGACTTGAATCGCTTTTTATATCACTTGGTGCATCGTACTCCAGAGAGAGACTTATTTTAAAACTTATTTCTACTATCTCTTAAATAATCCTAATAATTAGTAATTTAAGAATTTGAGTATAGCGAGATATTTTTATCGATTATTAATTTCCAGCTAAACCATTTGGATATATCCCCTCAATTTGCTGGCGTGATGATGTCTATCAGCAACTTCATTGGGTCTGGTACCATGATCCTTACCCCAGTCGTCACCAGCGTAATACTCAAAAATGATTCTGTGAGTAAAGTTGTAGTCTTAGTCTTTGTACTTGATATTTTTGTCATGATTCTTTCATGTTTAATCTAAAAATATGTTTTATAGATAATTAATGATTAGTCTCGCTACGCTTGACTTAAATCTAAGGTTTTGTCTGTTTTCTTTTGTCTATAGTTATTTTTATTCTTTGATCGTATAGTCAATAGTGTTAGTTATAGTATTTTTCTTTTAATATTATTTGTTTTGTGATATGGATCGTTGTGTCTGAAATAAAGATTTAATATTATTATTATTATAGTCATATAGTTAAATATAATATATTATCAGTCGTCCTTTCTTTAAGCTTAATTCATTCAGTATTTTTGACTTATATCTCTTGTCAACTTCTATGACACGTAGTTTTCTGTAAATGTTTTCTTTAAGCTTGTTTCAAATTAATTTTGTATTTTTTGCAGACTAACATCAGCAACTGGCGAGTGGTGTTTCTTTTGGTAGCTGGGGTGCTAGTCGTTACTAATACCATCTACCTCATTTTCGGTAGCACGGAGCGACAGCCTTGGGACACCCAAGAGAACCCTACCACTATAGGTAAGTCTATTTCTACGAGGACACCGATTGTGACTCGAGTGACTGAAGTATTAAAAAAAATCGTTCACAAATTTTTATCAGAATTTTTATTAATTTTTTTTTTCTATTTCAGATGAAATGAAACCTTTAAAAAATTTAAAGTCATTGCAGAAGACGTCGACATCTGATGATGAATAGGACCTATCACAAATATTAGTTCATTTGCGTGGCATTGTTTTGACACTACTTCATTGTGAACAAACCAAAACTAGTCTTAGTTTTACATGGTATAGTTATTATTTAGAGCAGTGACATTTTAATTGCATATTAATACATTTTGATTACAAAAAAATGTATTCATATCTGTGTACTTAATTAAAATGTATAGCTTGTACAACTCAGAAGTCTTGTCATTTATTCTAATTATTGCGTTTGACATGTTTGTCGAATCGACAAATAAAACAATAAATATAATTATAATTATGTACTTATTCTCCTTCGCCAGTTTAATTTTTTCGTTTCTGGTGGTCATTATTTCTGAATTAATACAGATTTTAATTTGTTTTAAAAAAATTCAAGTCTACAACAAAACTATTACACTTATCATTATGCATAAATTCTGCTATGTCCTATTCTGAAAAATCTACGTTTTGCCAAAAGACTTCGATTTAAAATACGAAGTGACTGTGATTTATGTGGCAATAAAAGATGTAGTTGTACTAGTCAATATGATCAACTTTTTCTATTTCCAACTCGAAATTGCGAAAAACTCAGCTTTTCTATAGATAGGTATAAAAAGTTCGTCGTTCAACAAAATGTATGGAACAGATGATTTTTTTTGTAATTTCGGAGATGGCTCCACATTAAAAGTTGGTCATAGCGAAGAGCACAACTACACGTCTTAGATTTATTCCTAGTGGATTCGAAGTAACTCCATAGTCCATACCAAAATACATGTAGAAAGGGAATGCAACTTTTTGTATGGAAAGCAGGTTGGTCTCATAGTTTTTAAAAATATGACAACACAAATGTATTTTATGATGTTTTTGTATAAAAGTTAAGCTCGAAACATACTATCGAACGCGGCTTACGGACGCGACTGACAGCCGCGACCTAGACTATGAAAGTACACTGAGCCGTGCACACCAATGAAAAAAGTTTGATTCCTTCTCAATGGTGCACACTATCGGACATAAATCGCGGACGTCACCTTCGGACGACCTTGAGCGTTCGGACGTCCGAGAGCGAACTGGCACACCGGATGTTTTAAGACTGTGCATATTGCTAAGTCGCGGCTGTCAGCCGCGTGCGTAAGCCGCGTCCGATAGTATGTTTCGAGCTTCAGCAACGAGCGCTTGAAAGTGTAGTCATGGCAAGTAATATCGTATAGGTATACTAGCCCTTTTTTATGACGGGGATATCTTGGAGAGATACCCGATTGCTTTGGATGCAGTCGGGTTATGTGGGATTGTACCCACGAACACCCCCTCGGTGGCCAGCCTTTGTGCGCTCTTGGGAGCTCCGGGATCTACAAGGGAACGAACCGGTGCTTCCAGCACTTTATAAGACTACTCGGGCCTAACAACTAGGCTTTTACAGTCCTCTACTACAACGGTGCCAATCACGTTACCGTTCTCCTCGGGCCCGTTCGAGGCTAACTAACCCTAATATCAGTTTTTAAGCCACCGGCCCCCCGACCGCCTAAAGCAATAGCAATCGTTTATGACTTCATTTTAGTCATTTGGCACCGCCTATGTGACGTTAGCCATCAAAGTTGTTCATTCAACGATTGCTTTTGCAATCCGCGCAAAGCAATTGATGGCTAACGTCACATAGGCGGTGCCAAATGACTAAAATAACGTCATAAACGATTGCTATTACGATTGCTATTGCTTGGGCGGTAGGGGGGCTGCTTTAGATACTTCCCCAGACATTCACAAGGAATCGCAGGGATCACTTGACATCCCGTGCGAAAGTTGAGAATAGCTGGCGCAACAGAGGATAATTAATTTTAGCAACAAAATGGCATGGCCGACTTCAACGGTGTACAGAATTTGCAAATATTTCTCACGGATCGGAGTGTAGCATTTTTCATATTATTGTTGATTTATCAAAAAAGACACAGTCGATTTCGATAAAATTTAAATGGGACCAATTTCGAAGTATACTCTCTCCAGTAAAAAGAAATTATTGAAATCGGACAACTACGTAAAATGTTATGCGTGGTTATACATAAAAATTAAAAATATATATATATATATGTGGAGTGCAATTCTGACAAGTACAGCGAGTGGACGTGTTTCGCTTAATCTAGAAATTTGTCAACAAATTCCACGCCGATTTACGCCTAATCTGCATATTAGGAGCAAGATTTACTGCAACAAAGTTCCACGAGCTCACTACATCGCTACGCCTTGCGCAATACAACTCTACGAGCTGCTACCTAAACTGTGAGTTTGACCAATTAACATGAATAAAATGCCTACCGACGCTAAAACAATCAACACCTGCGCTGCTTGCACAAAGTCCGTACGGACTACGCAGCAGATAAAATGCAGTAAATGCTCTACTTTTTACCATGCATTATGCGTTAATGTTTTCGATATTCGGACTCTTGCTGAAGAAATAAAATCAACTTGGACTTGTCCAATGTGCAAAAGTAAGACTCCTAAGGCTGACAATAGTGACACCCCGATCCGCGCCGCTACGACTACCTCTTCCGTCCTGCGCATTCCTGCCGTCAATGAGGGCAGCCGCGGAGTAATTTCGCCCGCGTCTACGCCGCCGGCCTGCTCACCGCTGACACTGTCTCCGCTCCCTGACCGACTAGAGATCATGGCCGCGGATATGAAGGTCATGATGGAGGACATGCGCGGCATAAAGACACATATGACGTTTTTATCAGAAAAAATGTCGCAAAGGCTTGATGATTTAACGTCTAAATACCAGGAACTTGAGAGGCGGGACGCGGCGCGAGAGGTGGAACTCATGTGTCTGCGGCAAACCGTCAGTGAGCTACGCAGACAGGCAAATTCCCGTGCCCAAGCTGGATTGAAAAACGAACTGGAGATTTCCGGCATTACCGAAACTGGGGGTGAAAACTTGCAGCATTTAGCCCGCGTGACGGCGAAAAAAGTTGGGGTTGATTTGGACGATGGCGACATTGATTATGTGATTCGTGTGGGCCCCCGTCGACTGGAAAACCACGATGCCGCCGCCGCCCCTAAGTTACCTCGGCCTGTTGTTATTCGCTTTGTCCGACGCCAAAAAAGAGAAGAATTTCTGAAGGCAGCAAAAACTCGTCGCAGTCTCACCAGCTCCGATATTGGAGCGGAAGGTCCGGACAGGAAATTATATTTTAACGAGCGTCTCACGCAAGAAAATAGATACTTGTTTCGTGCCACGAGACTGCGTTCAATCGATGCTGGATTCAAGTACTGTTGGACTCGCAACGGGACCGTATATATCCGCAGGCAAGAGGGCTCTCCAGCTATCGCCATCAATACTTCCGAAGACCTGGAGCGCCACATGGCGGCCCGAAGCTCCAATCAGCTGTAGACACATTGAGATACTTGTCCTTTTAATCAGTTTTCATTCCATTTATATTGCTATTCTAAATTTGTATAGTTACGCTTTGTCTTCTAAATTAATGTTAGTTATTAGAATTTACACTCTCATACTACTTCTCACATCCTCGAACCTCGTGTTCATCCGTGCGCTACCAGTTATACACTTGACTCTCTCACACATGCAATTTAGAAAACCTCATACATCTACTCAGACATTACCGATTCTTCCAAACATAAACATAATTTTTACTTGTTTATCTAATATTTTTAGTCAGAATATCGCCTATCCCACTTCATGTTCTACATCTCCTTGCGTTGACATTCTCAACAGTATGACAAAACAGGTTAAAGAAAACAAAATTCCCAATTTTTTTCCACATCAAGATGGGTTTAGTTAATGCTATGGATGATATTGATGATGTAATCTCGATCGATTGTCATACTCATGAGTCTATCGAATCATGTAGTTCATTTTTATCTAATAATGTTTCACTAAATTTTAAAATTATTTCCATAAATATCAGGAGCTACAGTCGTAATTTTGATGATTTTGTGGTTTCGCTGCGACGATTCAGTATCGATTTCGACGTTATCATTCTTACTGAGTGCTGGCTCTCTGAAGGTACCCAAATTCAATCACTAGCTGGATATAATTCATTTAGAACACTAAAACAGCAAAATAAAAACGGGGGTGTTGTAATTTACGTAAAGTCGCAATATCAAACTTTGTCTTTTGAACCGGCTATTGAAGACTCGGACTCTTTGTTGATACAAATTGAAAATCACACTACTTTGTTAGGTGTTTATCGTACCCCATCAATTGTAAACATTTACCCTTTCTTGAACTCGTTAGACACAGTTTTAGATAATTTCAAAAGCTCGCGTTGTCTTCTGGTCGCAGGTGACATGAATTTAAACTTATCCGACGTGGCTAACAAACAAGTTTCTGACTATCTATGTCTTATGGCGTCTCACGGATTACTTCCCGCTATCCACAACCCAACAAGATTGCTTGCTTGCTTAGATCACATATTCATCAAATCCGCCTGTAGTGCAATTGGCCTGGTCTGCAAATCTTCCGTTACTGACCACTCTATTATTATTGCTGGTATCTCCCGAGATACCCAAGGAAACAGTAAATTCCAGACATGCCAAACAAAGATTAATTTTGAAGCCATAGTTTCGGATATTAATTGTACTGATTGGTCCAAGGTCACTTCCAACACTAGTGTTAATTCTGCCGTCAGGGTTTTCAGCAACATTATTGGCAGTATTATTAATAAACATACCAGAACAGTAAAGATGAGCAGGAAATCAATCCCTATGAAGCCGTGGATCACGCCGGGTCTCATAAAATGCATGCGCCACCGAGACAAGCTGCACCGGGACTCTACGGACCACCCTAAAGATTCTCTACGTAAACATATTTATATTAGGTACAGAAACTTCTGTAACAAGTTGTTAAGTAACATCCGTGCTCAATATAATTATCAACTTTTAGTTCAATCTAAAGAAGACCCTAAAAGGCTTTGGAAGACGATTAAAAACATATGTTACACTTCGAAAAAAAATACTGCACCCACAGAGTTACTCGACAGTCACGACCATCAAAATTCCCTCAACCACTGTAATCAGCATTTTGTTTCGGTAGGAAAAAAACTGGCTGATGCTATTCTACACAAACTAAGCGTAACTGAAGAAACTTTAATTGAGTCTCACCGACCCGCCTATCACGTACCATACTCACTGTTTCTTTTTCCTACAGATCCCCACGAAGTGGCCAAAATAGTTGATGGTCTTAAAAATGATTCTGCTCCTGGGCCTGATGCTTTCCCTGTCAAGCTAATCAAAAAAGCTCGAAACTCTCTGGTCATTCCCCTAACATTTTTATTCAACCTTAGTCTGGAGTCTGGGTCTTTTCCCGAGAGCTGGAAGATTGCTGCCGTCTCTCCTATACATAAAAGTGGTTCGAAGAATTCCCCAGACAATTACAGGCCAATCGCACTGCTCGGAGTTTTCTCAAAAATTCTGGAAAAAATTGTTAACTGTAGATTAATCAAGTATTTGGAGAATCACAATCTGATCTCGGATAAGCAATTTGGTTTTCGTCAGGGGAGATCGACCGAGGATGCTGCTACATGCTTGGTCAATTTGGTGTCGTCCCACATTGACAAAGGAGACAATTGCATAGGTATTTTCCTGGACTTGGCGAAGGCATTCGATTCGATTTCAATTGGTTTACTCCTGAAAAAGTTGTATCACTTCGGCGTAAGAGGAGTGGCACTGGAGTGGTTCAAGAGTTATCTCCTGAACAGAAAACAGTTCGTGAAAATTGGTAACCTTTTTAGTGATCAACTACCAATTAACTTTGGTGTCCCACAGGGAAGCATACTTGGCCCTACGCTGTTTCTGCTGTACATCAATGAAATTTTAAGCTGTGAACTTCCAAACGCCAATATAATTACGTACGCAGATGACACCGCGATTATTTTTCACGCCGAAACGTGGCATCAAGTGTTTGACTGTGCATCTGATGGATTATCAATAATTGCTAAATTACTCGACAGGAATCTACTCACTTTGAATCCTAAGAAAACGAAGTACATTGCTTTCACCAAGACTAGTGTATCACGTCCACCTAACTACCTAGATCTAAAGATCCATTACTGCTCTTCTAAACCGCAATCCCAATCTCCATGCTCTTGTTGTTCCATAGATCGAACTGATTCTATCAGGTACCTCGGTGTGATCCTCGACGGAAACTTATCTTATAAACAACATATCTCATATGTTGCTTCGCGAATACGTAAACTTATCTATGTCATGAAACATCTCAGAGACTGTGCACCGGCTCCCCTCCTCAGGCAAATCTATTTGGTTCTATGCCAATCCATTATTCAATATTGTATTCCTGTGTGGGGTTGTGCTGGCAAAACTATTTTTCTAACTTTAGAAAGAGCTCAACGCGCTCTAATCAAAGTCACTTTGAGGAAACCGTTTCGATATCCGACTGACTCTCTCTACGATGATTTCAAAGTGCTTCGAGTTCGGCAGCTCTTTATTTATTTCGCTGCTTTGAAAACTCATAAAAGCTTTAAGACTCACCCCAGCTATGACATACTTGTAAAAAGAAGAACGTATAGACTGCCGCTTCCAAGAGCTTACTCTCTAATGGTTAAACGCAGTCCCGCTTATTGCCTTCCATGCGTGTACAATAACGTGTGCAAAAAAGCCCGCATAAACTATAATAGTCTTGGCAGACTTGCGTTCAAAACAAAAATAAAAGGCTGGCTTCTAAAATTGTCCTATAATAGAACAGAAGAACTTATTCATAGCATATACAGTGAGTAGAGTATCTATATGGTTTCTATATATGTAGCTTAACATGCACTTAACTATGCTAGTGTCTGTATCCCTGGATGTATTGCATTGCTACACATTTATTTATATATATATATATATACACACACACACACACACACACACACATACACACGCGCGCGCACCGACGATCATTAAATTGCAATGACACTAATAGTCAATTTTGGTTACCCTCGAATTTCCTTTCACCGAATTTGAAACACACAAGGTATACATTCCTACCGCTACATCGCACTCGAGCCCCAAGATACAAGCCTCGTGCTTAGTTTGGGGCTCACTGCACCACGTTATATGTATATCTTACCTTGAAATCACTCGCTCAGCTTACACACATAATTATGTTAACTAACGATATTGTAACTTGATTGTATTTCATTGTAAGTTTTTAGTAAATAAAATTTTCTTTCTTTCTTTTCTTTTCTATGTGTCGAATTGATTACCTCCTCCGTATCGTCGGTCAAAAATCGTCTACAAGATCGGGACACCAAACGCCTTATCAACAAGACCCCAAAGCCTCCCTATACACATATTGGTAGTAAAATGTTATGCGTGGTTATACATACCTAAAAATTTTAAAAATATATATATGTGTCGAATTGAGTACCCCCTCCGTTTCTTCGATCAAAAATCGTCTACAAGATCGGGACACTAAACGCCTTATCAACAAGACCCCAAAGCCTCCCTATACCTACACGTATAGGTAGTAAAATGTTATGCGTGGTTATACATAAAAAAATTAACAATATATATGTATATATGTGTCGAATTGAGTACCCCTTCCATTTCGTCGGCCAAAAATCGTCTACAAGATCGGGACACCAAACGACTTATCAACAAGACCCCAAAGCCTCACATATAGGTAGGTAACACCAGTAGCCAGTTGCACTGTGCGCCCTGCCACAGGTCTTTCAAAAACAAATTCGGTTTCGGGAGCCATATAGCGCTAACATTCTATGATACACGTCAAGGAAGACAATAGATAGGTAAATAGATACTGTACCTGCGGATAAAGATGGTGAGTTGTTAAATACGTACCTGAAACAATAAAATTGAACTTTTAATACAGAATTCGTTTTAATTAATGCAGATACACAAACATATATCACAGATTACTGTTGACCAATGTGGTGAAAAGTTCTCGAGTGGAGACCACGTACCGGCAAGCACAGCGTAGGATGTCCACCGTCAAGGTGGGCAGATGAACACGTTAGACCGCAGAAAGAAAGTTTATTTATTAACTGAGTAAGAAATCTGTACAAATTGTCCACGAAACAACATTATCGTTAGATTCATTCACATCAGTTGGATTACCAGCAGGCCCCCAAACTCGGCTAAGCCGGTCTCTTGCTGGCCCAGGACAAGAAGTAAGTGTAACAAACAAGCCCCTTCCAACTGGTCTTATTAGAAATCTATTGGGGAAGCCTATGTCTATTTATCTTTAGACGTACTACAGTTAATGGATTAAAACAGCGGTCGTCACACTTTTTTTGCTACATAGAACAGTGCGAAGTATCACAGTGGGCCGCACACTGATGAACTTGAGATTATAACATACTAGCCCGCGTTGTTTTAGGTTACCGCTCTACCCAAACAACAAGTGCGATTTTTTTCCACCTTAACATGTTCCTTGGGCAGAGCGGAGTTCCTTTTATTATCAGGGGAAATCTTTTAAATATATCACCACACCTCAAGGGCAGGCGAGGCCCATTGCTGGACGGTACTTATACACACTAAAAAAAAAAAGATCAGAGTTCCTTGGGTAACCTAAAACAACGCGGACTAGTATGTGGTATTATTATATCTTCTTTGCTAGTATGTAACAAAGTAGACCACGGTACTATCTACTTTGTTTGGTATTTTTATTAAGTTAGGTTAAGGTTAGGTATGGACCTGGACTATAACTCAGAGTATAATTTATTTATACGCGTTATTATCGCGATATTATTCGCTTTTTTAGTAGTTTGGAAACAAATACGATAACAGTACACGTCATGATCCCCACCTATACCGAGGGCCGCAGCAAACACAGCGAAACCCGTGCCCGGGCCGCGGTTTGAGAGCCACTGGATTAAATAAGGAAGACAGTAAGTACAACTTATTAGGTATAAATCAAAAAAATAAAGGGAAAATATAATACCTGTATAGTTATGTTTCTATTCTATCTCTAGTTTGCCCTAAACTAGGCTAAGCCTGTACATTTGTACAAGGATGGTTAGCATGTGTTTATTTGTAAGCGGAAACTACAGTAGCTTCCGTGTGGCTCCATACATTTTTGTACAGCGCCTCTGGCGGAAACGAGGAAGAAATAACCAAAATGTATGAATCCTCACGAATACTTTACTTGTTTTCGTTTACTATGCAAACTTAGACTAAGGCCTCAAAAAGATAATGATCATATGACAGAAGCTTAAACAAATATTTTATTTAACATTATAATTATGTTACAGTTTCTTAATTTCGCAATAGTTTGTCAATTGCCTGTATATATATTACATACAGCAGCAGTGTTCCCGGTTTTAACACACATGATTTTCCATGTCACATCCCAATGTCGTCATGTTAATTTCTTTTAAAACGTACATTTTTATTTGAATTTGGCACACTCAGTCAGCTCTAGCCTTTAGTAAGTTATATCAAGTGATTCAAAATGAAAGAGGAAAATAAAATAAAAGAAGTTTCTTCTGAGAGTAAGTTTTCGTGATTTTTCATCAAGCGTCCTGCAAAAAACTGCGGCCTGCGGGTAGACGGTCTACAGCTGCGGCCTAGTATTCGACCAATCATAGAGGCTGGAATGGTTTCAAGGCCGCAGCTATCTGCAGCTGCATAGTGCATAACCTTCTTTATCTTGCTCCTTCCATTTCTGGGTATTAGGTCTCTTTCTTCGGCCTCGATCCTGCATCAATCATGTTCACCATGACCTGCGATTTCGACAATATTGTCGATTGTCGATGACCACCAGGTTTTAGTTTTCGATATCATTTTTTGAATAGCAAGAAATGTTCCTAGAAGGTAGTTAATTGAGGGTTTTTACAGATAACATACCGAAGGATGACCCTTTCCCCTAGAGCTTAATTTATTATTAATGTAATTCATTTTTGCTTCCAATTACAAATATAATTTTTAATTATAATAAATAAATGTCAATTTTCCTGAAACAAAATTTGATTTAGCACAAAAAAGTGATACGTTTTTTGCTACATTTAATGTAGCTTTTAGGAGATTTAATCATTGTCGCTTCATCACAGTTAAATACCTATAGTAAGAACAGACCACAAAAAAGACAGCACTAAAATACATCTTTATGAGACAACTCATAACTGCTACTTGTAAGTACTCGTAATGAAGAACTTGTTGTTTAATTACAAATTATGCTAAATACTAAAGCAATATCAGTTGCTTGGGACAACTTCAAGGCGTCATAATTGAAAGCCAATGAATCGGTACTCGTGTACCTATATGATGCTTAAAATTGTTAACTATACATAGCGTTTTTCGTTACTATTGCTGATATAGTTATTAATTAGCGTTATGCAATTGTTATGCAACAAATTATATTATTATTTGCCCGATCTTAATGAAAAAAAGACAGTTAATTGATTAACCAAAACCCACCATCTCCGTAGGGAAGTCGTTGAAATTTTCTATAGAAGAGCTGATTTCATTCGAGTTTTTCTGATTGGTGACATGGTTGCAAAGCAATACCTTGTACGAGTTGTACCTTTTATTTGTGTTCGGTCACAAAGTCCACCTATTTTCATCTATCTATATCAAACTATCGTCAAATTTCTTGTATCATCGGGTAAGTGCTTTTAATAACTACAACAAAATACAATAAAAAGCAGGATTATTCATCCACATCTTGAAAATTTAAAGATAATCCAAATGTTTAAGCCTGCTGCCAGTTGGCAGCATTGCCCCGCTGAATGTCAATGCTTATACCCTTAGCCAAACAAACAAATAGCATTTCGGTCACGCGTCTCATGCATCATCATTTTTCTATCTATCTCTAAGTTATCACATTTCGGAGGCGCGGCTCTGCCTCCAGCAAAACCAGCTGAACAAATAATGACGACACATATTAAATGTTGTGATGATTTTCAGAATACGGCTATGGCATTCGTCATGTGCAAATGGCGTGCATGTGGGTGTGCATGATGGCTCTGTTCCTGGCACGGAGCAGCCTGGGTGTGGCAGTGCTGGCCATGACTGATTCTTCGCGCAGGAATGATTCCAACGTTGAGGTTGGTAATTTTAGTTCTTTTTTGTGCTAATAGCTCTAGTTCAAATGAGTGTTAAGCTAACTAAACAAGTTTGTCCAGTGGTTAGCAACAGCTCTCCCAGCACCTCTATCTTGGTAAATAGACAAATTGTCTTTGCACCATTGTATATCCTCGAAGAAGAAACAAAGTTTTAATTGACTTTGACAACTGATATATTATTAAAAATTGATAAAATGCTTTAAATTCTTTATGCATGCTAGGGGTGAAGGAGGAAATGCCTCTATTAAATCACTAGACCATAGGTGATTCATTGTTTGCACTGCTTCAGAGTCCAACGTCACTGAGTCCGCGTCAGAGAAACGTCATTTAGACTTGCACCGGCCAACTTGGGTCTGGAGTCGATTCAACAACTACTGAACTGTACCGGCCTTTTGTTAGTGCATTGCTAAAGATAATCCTACTCAAGAACGTCCACCATGCCAGCCCAATGAGGATTGATTAAATGACCGATTCAAAACTCTACCGAATACTTTCAACGATCTTATTGCTGGTTACCACAAAAACGTGTACAGGTAGCGGCACATAAGTTTAGCGCTAAGTGTAGTATGGAGTAGATGGCTGCGCATGGCGACCGCCTTACTAAGCCCATGCGCAGCCATCTCCACCACACTTCGCTCAGCGCTAAACTTATACATATACTGCGACCTTTATTCATGATAAATCTGTACAACTGTACATCGATTTCTTTAAACTAATCTACCTAATTTTTAAGTCATAACGTATAGAACCGCGATGAAATATCGGGGGCTTGCTATATGGAAAACAACAAATAGCGGAAAACTCCCGTAAGAGATAATAACGATGTCAATAAGGTATAAAAAGATAAGATAACTACGCTGTAGTAACTACGGCCTAATATTTAACCATAAAAACTGAAATCATTGTGAAATTCGAAAAAGTGTTTGGAAATTTTTCAACCTGCTTCCTGACGTCTATTTAGGTATATCTCCATAAAGATAAAGTTATTGTGTTATCACTATCATTTTTATTGGCCTGAATTTAAGGATAAAATAATAGATCAAACCTCGCAAAAAATATTGTATCACATAATCAAATAAAAATGTTTGTACTTACTCCCTGAAAAGCTTTATTCCTAAGCAAGCCAAGTATTGTAAGCAGTCATCAACTTTAAAATTTCGAAATTTCCTTTAAGACCAGTGGCTAGTGGGGGGCAGAGTTATTAAAGTATCTGGAAGCCTCTAAAGTAACTTAACGATTAAAAGAACCTTCGCACAGCTGAACATGCTATCCGAGGCACGACAGTGCTCAGTTGTAAATGCCACTGACCATGCTGAACGTTTCTAACTTTGATGTTCTAAAAAACACGTAGTCAGGCTTTGATTTTGATTTGATTATTATTATCACAGCCATGAACATAATAATTAATTACTATCGGCGATTCAATTCAATTCAGCGTGTTTACTAAAAAATGCAATCAATATAATTTCACTTTTTTACCAAAAAAAACAACTAACAAGGTTACAATGCACGAATTATGAAGCGTTACATTTCATCAATGATTAAATGTTAAAGCTATGATATAGTATCGTCGTTTCAGATTTTTGACTGGGATAAAAAGACTCAAGGCATGATACTGTCTTCGTTCTTCTGGGGCTACATGATGATGCAGATCCCGGCTGGACTGCTGGCGAGAAAATATGGAGGAAAGCTCATCATGCTGGTAGCATTGCTGTCTAATGGAGTTATTTGCCTCGTCTTGCCAATCGTTAGTCACTATGTAAGTATCAAATACACCAGAGGCAGAGGCTGAATTGTTTGTCGTCTTTACAGATCTCATACTCATGTTTTGAATTCAGACATATAAACACATATAGACGTTGAACGGAAACGGAATCCGCCCACAAAATCCTATAGCAGTACATTTTATGAAATCGAAGACCTATGGACCTACTAACTGGACACAACTAAACATAATGGCAATTAATTTGGCATCCATTTTACTCACTCCTTGTGAAGTAATTTTAGACAATCATAATAAATAAAAAAAAACAATCATGATAATAATATTCTTAGACGATTCATAGCCTCAATAGACCCTTGGCGGTGATGCTCAATTCGTGAAATGATTTCTACATTTGTCCCAAATTCCAAGTAATTTCTTCACAGGGCGGTTGGATCTTTGTGTGCATCTGCCGTATGTTTATGGGGCTGTCCCAAGCGTGCCTGTACCCAGCCAGCCACACCATGATCGGAAAGTGGCTTCCACCGTCTGAAAGAACTGGTTTATCGTCACTTGTTTACGCAGGTTTGTATTTGATTCCTATATTATGTGCTACATTTTTTTTCGCAGATTACACTTTTACAAGTTTTCAGATAAGATTAGGTTTTATTATACAGGCTCACTCATCGTGGATAGGCCTACGTCCTGCAGTGAACTATTAAAAAGGCTGGTACAGTACAGTACAGTTATTATACAGATGCTCTTCATGGACCAACTCTTAGTTGTGGCATCCCAAATACTTTTTCCTAATGGCACAACGACGCACAAGTAATACATGATCTAAAGTTTTATTGCAATTGTTACTGCGCTCCAAGACACAAATCGTTGACGATGGTCAAAAGGCCGCTGAACTGAAATGGAATTTGGCTGGACATATCTGCCGCCATGTCAAACGATATGTGGGCCAATCTCACTACACAGAGGGTTCCCCAGGCTGTCAGACCAGTCAGCAGGCCGATGCAGTGATGGCGGGACGAACTGGTCTACTTTTGCAACAACTGGACCAAAATAGCTTTAGAACTTGAAGAGTGGAAAGAGAATAGGGAGGTTTTTGCCCAGCAGTTGGACGGAACTAGCTAATAAAAATGAATAAATAAAATTGCGATTATTCCAGGGCATTCAATCGGAATTATCATAGCCATGCCGCTATCAGGCATCCTGGCTGAAACAGTACTGGGTTGGAAGATGATATTCTACTCCACAGCAGGCCTAATGCTGGTCACTGCTTTCTTCTGGTTCTGGTTCGCAGCCAGCTCTCCTGCTGAGCACAGAATGATCTCAATGAAGGAAAGAAATTACATTGAGAAGGAGCTTAATACTGGCCATCATATAAACGTAAGTATAAATCCTAAAATTATCATGTGAATGCTGTTCTTAGATGTCACGGAATCTTCATATATAAATAATTCACCTACTATGAAATTCAAATAAATGTTATATACCTACAACTTAAAATAATTCTACCCTTGAGCGGCAAGTCCCACAATTTCTAGAAATCCAATAGTTCGTTTCAGCCATAGGACGTCCACTGCTAGACATAGTCGTTCCCTATAGATTTTCTTAAGTAAGATTGGTCGAAAACGGCTTGCATCCAGCGAGATTCTGCGGTTCACAGTCTACCTTGTGAGTGGGGTCTTCTTCCCCTGCGCTTTCTGTTTCGTGGTCTCCACTCAAGAACTTTTTGCCTTATCGGTCCTCACACCCCCGTGCTATCTATAAAAAGCTAATAACATTATCTTTTCTATATCTTACAGCAAAACCGGCCTACTCCTTGGGTGTCTTTGCTCAAGTCACTCCCGATGTGGGCCATCACGGTTGCGCATATTGGAGCCATGATTGCTTTTACTTTGTTCTTACTTGACCTACCGACGTACTTGGACAAGGCATTAAAGATTTCGTTGAAAAATGTAAGTTGATTTTTAACCGACTTCAACTATGATTTTTTCGTAGGTATGTTACGCGATTACATGAACCGATTTTGATGATTCTTCTTTCGTTTGGCAGATAATATTTCAGCTTTCATTTAACTTTTATATGATATATAGACTGAGTCGTTTTTGAAAAATCAACATTTAATGTGAAAATTACTACGTCAATGATATATATATCGATCCGTAAAAAACTATTCGAATTCTGTCCATGGTTGATATATCATTTTTGGAGAATTATATCTAATTACCTATATCATTTACATATTATACAATATTTGCTTTGCGAAATGCAAGAATTTGAACAAGTTAATAATTGTACATACTTCTCTCATAAACAAAATTTTCTGTGTAACCAATCTTGATATTGTGAAAATAAGCTGCTGTTCCGTACGATATTTCATCGACTCCAAACAATTTACCTACTTATGGCACTGCTGACTTTTTTTCGCAATTTCGAGGATTTCTTTTTAGTAAAAATTGATATTTTTAAATCAAAATTACGTTTATTTCCATAAAAACTTAACATAATATTCGACGTACTTTGCATCCCACACTAGAGTGACCTGTGCCGTGTTCATAATGATGAGTATTTTACATCTATTTAAATCCATGCACTTTTCAAATCAACGCTGTATTTGCTCTTTGTGTCATAAAAAGATATTATAAATGCTACCGGCAATAAAAACCAATGTTATTTTTTTGTTATGATTTTTATTTAAAGTGTTTTCCACACTAAGAGTTATCTTTGTGATAAGCATTTCAAAAATCTGAAGCGAACGCAGGATATGAACCTGCCCCTGCGTTCGCTTCAGATTTTAGAAATGCTTATCACAAAGATAACTCTTTGAAATAAAAGCCAAGTTAATATTTTTGAAGTGAAAACATCTTTATCGTTGTGCACTTTTTGGGATGGGTAAAAATGTTAAACTCGCGTCAGACCTGATTCTTATGACGGCGCAGGGCGCTTGCGCAAGTGTGTGATATTGTATTTAACACATAAATGACAGTACGTTATATGTTCAAGTTTTCACTTCCTACGGCACTGGAGAACAACACGCTGTTTTTTTTCAGAGCGCTATACTATCTGCCCTCCCGTACGTGGGCATGTCGGTTGGCAGCATGGTTGCTGGCTGTATCTGCGAGAAGATTTCCAATCGCGGGCTTCTTTCTCTGGTTGTCTGCAGAAAACTGTTTACTTCTATCGGTAAATATATGCCTCACGTTAAATTTAATATTTTGCGGTAAAAATTGGCATTGTTTTAGAAAAACTATATTCTTCTTCTGTCCATCAGTCATAGGAAATAGACGTAGGTGTCTACGTCTATTTCCTATGACTGCTAGACATAGGCCTCCCCTATAGATCTCCGATAAGACCCGTTGGTAGCGGCTTGCATTCAGCGTAGGAAGTCTTCACGCAAGGTGGACAGGTGACCTCATCAAGACCGCAGAATCACGCTTCTTCTTTTTATCATATTTTCGTATCAGCGATTCATCGATCATGCGTTCGGCTAACTATCTGTCTTGCTTAGTATCATTGCAACTCTAATCCGCTGGGCTATATAATTAGTTTGTCGGTTTTGTTTTCCTGACTAAATCTTAGGACACTGATACATATTTCTCCGATATGTTAACTTGAGTGATGTTATTTTTAGGTTTATATGGCGCAGCAGCTGGCTACGCCATCCTAGCGTTCCTCTCTCCCGACCAGAAAGCGCTAGCTGTAGTCGTTGTAGTATCGACGCTTACTTTGTTCGGATTCATCTTTGCTGGACATATGGTAGGTAAGTACCTACTACAATTCTGTAAAAATCTTTGACCATTGCGTATTTTTTTAGTAAAAATTCATTAAGTACGATGGCAAAAAATGATAAATAACGGCTTACATCACTTAAAAATAAGTTATGCAAAAGCTAAAATACTAAGTTATTAGTATCATCTTAAATTAGGAGGTGTGTGCCAGTACGCAGTTGACACACGCCCAGATGCGTAAAACGCGCCATCTTGTTATTTTTGTGCGAGTTGTTTTGTGCTTGTGAAATCCTAATAAATTGTATGTAATTAAGACTATTAAAGTGTATAGGTTTTTAATTTCCAGATAAACCACTTGGATCTGTCTCCTCAATTTGCGGGCGTCCTGATGTCTATCAGCAACTTCATCGGTTCTTTTGCCAGCGTTTTCACTCCTGTCGTTAACAGTATAATACTCCAAAATGATCCTGTAAGTTATATATATTTTTCATTATAGATATTTTCCTTCTTGATTTGATTTTTTCCCCCATTTTGTTGATCAAGTCCTAAAGTCGTCAGTCATCTGGGAATGTTATTTGTTGTCTTTCGTGACCATTTTCCTTTCTTTGACGGCAAAATCTACATTTCAACAAAGTTAGTCAATAATTTATGCCATACCAAAATATTTTTTTTTTTTTTTTAATTAACCTTTACTGTCCCATTGCTGGGCAAAGGTCTCCCCCAATTTCTTCCATTCCTTTCTGTTCTGTGCTACCTCCGTCCAATCCTATTTAAACCTCTCGATTTCGTCGCGCCATCGTGTTGGAGGACGGCCTCGGGGTCGACTGGACAGAAGAACCCACTCCGTTGAGACCTTTGCCCATCTGTCTGGGAGCATACGACTCAAGTGTCCCGCCCACTCCCATTTGAGCTTTGCAGATGTTCACCATAAAATAATAATAAATAAATATTGGAGGACATCTTACACACGGTCTTGAGCCCCAAACTAAGCAAAGATAGTGATATGGCTGCCACAGACTGATATACTACATATACTTATTTTAAATACATACTTACATAGATAATACCTAAATACCAAAAAATACATACCAAAAAATCTTCTAAGTTAGAGAACAGATTACCATTCTCTTCTCAAAAGTCCTTTCACTCAAAATTAACTTTTATACCAATTTATTTGCAGACTAACGTCAGCAACTGGCGAGTGGTGTTCCTTGTGGTAGCCGGTATATTAGTGGTGACAAATACTTTCTATATCATTTTTGGCAGCACCGAGCGACAAGGCTGGGACAGTCCCGAGGATACTCAAAGAACCACTATAGGTAGGTGTATATCTCATCCATCCATCAGCCACTTATGACGCCCACTGCTGGACTTAGGCCTCTCCTATGGAGCTCTAATAAGACTGGTTGCAAGCGGATTTGTTAAGGGGGCGCTTAAGGGGGTGCCTAATGCCAAAATCGACTTTTTAAAGACGTGGTGTAAAGATAACAAACATAAATATCCATATTAAAAAAATACTATAGGAAAGGAATGAACCTATAGTAGCAGAGTAATCGCGTAGAATTTTGGAAAATAATATGGTTACTTTAGAAAAAAATTAAAACTTTGCATCATAAAAAAAAACTTATTTTTTCAAATGCTCGAAATTATCAGCGGCAACACCTCATTATTTTTGACAAATTACGTAGCCAGACTAATGTTCTAGTAGAGTAATCGATTAGTTTTTTTAATACATGCTTAAATTTTAAATAAATATATAAAATGTCACTTAAAAATGTAAGCTGGCGTTCGAAGCCAAAATCATCGTGAACTGTGTCATGCGATTTTCGACTCTAAACAAAGCAGCATAGATGATAGCGGGCGATGAAAGAAGCGCGGGTGAAATCTGTTTTTTCATGGCATTAGGCGCACTCTTAATGCCAAAATCAAGCGAAATGTGTATTTTTAAAGACGTGGTGTAAAGGTAACGAACATAAATATCCATATTAAAAAAATACTACATATTATGTACTGTACTGTACTGTACCAGCCTTTTTAATAGTCCACTGCAGGACTTAGGCCTACCCACGAAGGGTGTTTTACACACAAATACAAATACTATATAAAAGAAAAAAACTTATAGTAGCAAAGTAATTGCGTATAATTTTGAAATAATATGGTTACTTTAGAAAAAAAATATTTCAAATGCTCGATATTATCAGCGACAACACCACATTATTTTTGACAAATAACGTAACCAGACTAATGTTCTAGTCAAGTAATCAGTTAGTTTTTTTATTACATGCTT
Source organism: Hypomecis punctinalis (assembly GCA_949316475.1). Taxonomy (NCBI): domain Eukaryota; kingdom Metazoa; phylum Arthropoda; class Insecta; order Lepidoptera; family Geometridae; genus Hypomecis; species Hypomecis punctinalis. The sequence continues at coordinate 21,086,101 of OX438799.1, read as the reverse complement.
AAATTTTGAATAAATAAATAAAATCCCATCTAAAAATATAAGCTGGAGCTCAAAGCCGACATCATCATAAACTGTGTCATGCGATTTTCGATCCAAGAAGCGCGGATGAAATCAGATTTTTTCATGGCATTAGGCGCACTCTTAACTGCGCTATAGAACTCTTCTTGCGTTGGGTTAAATTATCAGTTTATTCTTGGTTATGTTAATGTTACTTTGCTTGTATTTAGTTAAATTTTGTAAAATCTATTTATATTTCAGATGAAATGAAGCCATTGAGGAACATCGCAGGAGATATCGTCATTGAGTGATATTCAGATGAACAAACCGTTCAGATTAAAAATCTATGTTATGAAGTAGTTACTTATCCTAATATCTCACTAGTCTTAGTTTAAGTCTTAGATTTTTAGTTTCTTAATATACAGGGTTACAGGGTAAGACGACCTATTTCCTTTAAGGGTGTGTAGTTTACTTTGTTTCTGACTAATTGGACTATGAAATACACTATCCTAAATTAGAAAAAAAAAACAGATATTTGAAATTGGTATTTATAAAATTCCCAATTTTCGGCTATCAGCTCCGATATTTTGAAACGTGTAAGTCGTATTATTATTATTATTTGATTTTTACATGTAAAATAATGTTTTATGACCTCACTACCCAATATTGTCCATAAAATTAACCTTTTATAAAAAGTATTTGAATTCAAATATCCCGAAAACTATGAGATTTAGGATATAATATATAGTGTTTCATAGTCAAATCAGTCAGAAACGCAGTAAACTACACACACTTAACGGGAATAGGTTGACTTAGCCTGTAACCCTGTATATCTGTATTATGTATAGCTATTATTAAGTACCTACCTACAAATTAGATGAAATTGTAATAATTGAGCTTAGTGTTACATAGATATAAGTAGGTGAATTAACAAAGTTTTCAAACTAACAAGTTACAAAAATAAAATAAATAGAAAATATATAACAATATGACATTGTTTTTATAAGCTACGTTCCATCACATCCGATTTTTTGACCGACGAAACGGAGGAGGTTCTCAATTCGACGCATAACTTTTTACGTAGTAGTCCGATTTAGATAATTATTTTTTATTGAAAAGAGTATACTTCAAAATTGGACACATTTAATTTTTGTCAAAATCAGCTGAGCCATTTTCGATAAATCAACAATAACGTGAAAAATGCTACATCAATCCGTGTGAAATATTCGCGAATGTATGCTTATGCTTGTTATGCGCATGCGCCAGTTGACAGGAGCGCCCGTATTCCCTGACGAAGGAGTACTAATTACTCTGAAACCGGTCGGGTTCCCAGTGGCCCGGCCGCGATATTATACGATATTATGAGTAAAAACCGGTGTTTTCTTTAGTATAATTAGACACGGATTTTGATGCAGTTTTATTCCATAGATTTCTATCTATGGAATAAAACTGCATCAAAATCCTCTTGAATCAGAATGTTTATATGTATTATACACCTGTGCAAAGCCGGGGCAGGTATAAACTACCATGATAAATGGCAACCTCACAATGAGTTTGCAATGATGATGTTTGCTTTGGCATTACTACTCTCTACCAGAGCCGGTCTACACGATGCGGTGCGGTTATGTGATACCCGGCGCCTTTTGCGGTGCCGCTCTGTCGTACTTCATAGGAAAATAAGTGATAGCTGCCCAGCTTTCGGCAATCTACGCAACTCATTGGCCCCGTACCAATGAGTTACCGGGATTTGAATCCACGACATGGCGATTGTAAGGCGAGTGTCATTAGTACGGGACCAATGAGTTCTTTGGAATTTATTAACGGAATTTTACACCAATCGTTTTTCGATGAAGCAGAAAAAAAAATTTGGTTCATCTAACACACGGCCTCTGACCCCAAACTAAGCAAAGCTTGTGATATGGCTGCCAGGGACTGATATACTACATATACTTATTTTTAAATACATACTTATATAGATAGTAACTAAATAACACCCAGACACTGAGCAAACATTTATGTTCATCACATAAATATTTGCCCTGGTGGGGATCGAACCCACGCCTCTTTGATCCAGAAGTTAGGGTTACTAACCACTGAGCCACCGAGGCAGTCAAAAAAAACAATTACAAATAATAACAAAACATCGTACAACCTGCATACGTCAGTAGAAACTATTCGATTGCGTATATGAAATACAACCTGCACTGGGGTCAGCGTGATGGAAATAATTATAGTCCAATCACCCTACGTGGGTACAGGCCTACATCCTGCAGTGGGCTATTAAAAAGACTGGTACAATACAGTACAGGTACAGCGTTGGGAATTATATCTAAATATAGTTATATCAGAAGCCTAAAACAATATTTAAATTAAAACAGACGTTATAGATAAAATTTCTTACCTACTTTGTTTTGTAGTACGTAGTCATTTAATCGTAAATGTAGATAACACAAGTCTTCCTGGTGATATACTAGTATTACTTAGTTCTTATTTTGCAAAATGCAGAAAATTTGATAGATATACAGGGTTATTCCTAATCAATTAGCATCCTTTTAGGGGCTTATTCTGTACATCAAAACTAACAACTTTTGTTCTGCGACTTTTGTCAAAACCTAAAAAAAAATCAGCTGTTCCATACATGTGGTGTGAACGATACATTTCTATGGAACACCGATTTTTTTTATTTTTGACATAAATCGCAGACAAAAGTTGTTAGTTTTGATGTACAGAATAAGCCCCTAAAATGATGCTAATTGATTAGAAATAACCCTGTATACTTTTTACAGTTAAATGCTCAGTTAATGATTTTGTTCAACTTTTATGGTGGCAACTTTATATTGTGCAAACAAATAAGCTGTTTCATACATAAATGCGCGGTAAATTAATAATCAACTTGGTGTGCAACAGGTGATTTTATTTTAGGAGTTAGGCTTTGGTCCCATAGTGAAAGTTGTTCCTAATTATGAGTATATACAGGGTTATTTCTAATCAATTAGCATCCTTTGAGGGGCGTATTCTGTGCATCAAAGCTAACAACTCTTGTACTACGACTTTTGTCAAAACTCAAAAAAAAAAATTGTTGTTTCATAGAAAAATATAGATCAGATCACCCGTGACAAAATATAAGCCCTTAGAAGGATGCTAATTGTTTAGAAATAACCCTGTATACTTACTTCTGAAACTATCTGCGATTAAGCAAAGCAACAACGTACTCGTATATTAACGAGACATGTTACAGTAAAGTTTATTCGTACTTATGATTAAAGGTTTACGACTCATATATAAATTGTGTTCATTATGGTATAATCAGTCTTTAACAAGAATTGTGTTAAGTGTTTAAATATGACTGAAGAAAAGAAAATTGAAGAATTATCTCCGAAATGTAAGTTATCAATTTTAATGTACGTATTTCTAACCAAGATTCCGTACTAATATTGTTTATTAAATGCTAACGCGCAGAAACTAAAAATCTATCATATTCCTCTCAACCTTTCAAGAGGAAGCTACCACACTTTCAAGCTATAAAATATATTAGAAATCGGCAAGTAGATACAAAACTATCCAGCTAAATGAAACCCTAGCATTTTTATTTATATATTTTGGAAAAGAATATGGTTACCGTAGAAAAAAATTAAAACTTCGCATCATAAAAAAAACTTTTTTCTTCATATGCTCGAAATTATCAGCGACAACACCACATTATTTTTGACAAATTACATAGCCAGACTAATGTTCTAGTAGAGTAATCGATTGGTTTTTTTTAATATATGCTTAAATTTTGAGTAAATAAATAAAATGTCACCTAAAAATGTAAGCTGGCGCTCGAAGCCAAAATCATCGTGAACTGTGTCATGCGATTTTCGACTCTAAACAAAGCAGCATAGATGATAGCGGGCGATGCAAGAAGCGCAGGTGAAATCTGTTTTTTTCATGGCATTAGGCGCACTGTTAAAAGCTATATTTATTTTTCGCAAAAAATGGTAAAACCGCCTTCCATCGCGTACAAAATTCGATTGACAAAATTTGTTGATTTTCCAAAAACGGCTCAGCCGATCTCTGTTAAATTTAAATGGAACTGCTTCGGGAGAATACCCTTTCGAAATAAAAAATATTTTTTAATTTGGTTCACAATTGGCAAAATTATCGATTAATTTTACACAAAAAAATACATACAGACGAACATAGAACCTCCTCCTTTTTGGAAGTCAGTTAAAAATGGAACAATTTGTTCAGGAAAGCAGTTTACTTATTTTTTTCATGTAAAAGTGACAAAAAGTCCTTACACAGACATGGGAGTAAGTGCAATTTTGTGCTTAGCATTCATAACCCATTTTCAATCAAAATGGCGCTTAAGACGCTCCAACAGTAAACCTTTAGGTATTTTACAATAATGTCTTGCAGTATACAAATAGAGTCTAAAATCGCGTGTCGTTTGTTTTTAGACGAAACTCGAGATGAGAATTTAATAATTTTTCGCAGTTTTAGTTAGTTTAAAAAGAAATGAAGCCGTGATATAGATATGTCTTTAGTTTAGTAAATTTCCTACTTTATGATTACAAAAAATATAGTAGTTATTTGATTTAAATATTGAGAAATGCGAAACGAAAGAATTTTTTCTAAAGCTTTTTGTTGTGAATTTGTTTTCAAGATCGCAGATATTTTTTTTTGCAATATTATTGTAAAAGTCTCTCTTGTGAATTGTGTGTGCTCTGTATTTTTTCCAAGTTTGTATCAGTGACAGTTATGCCTAACTGTGCGACGAAAAACATGACGTTTTACGGATTTTGTGTATGAGCAGCGCCTTAATAACTTTTATCCGACGACATTATGCTATCTATTTTACTATGACATTTTTCAGATGGCTACGGCATCCGTCACGTGCAGATGGCGTGCATGTGGGTGTGCATGATGGCTCTGTTCCTGGCGCGGAGCAGCCTGGGTGTGGCAGTGCTGGCCATGACCGACGTCACACGCAGGAATGACTCCAATGTTGAGGTTGGTAAAGCCTGACTCAAACTTTTTGGCGACTGTGTAGCGACAAGCTACGGAGAAACCTCCTCGCGTAGCTATTTATTTAATTATTAAACTCCATTGCTTGCCGCATTTACAGCGTGAGCCAAGGCATGCGACAGCTACATTACAATTGAATTTACATATTAAACACATTCAATGAAAAAAGCAAAAAATAAAACAGTCAAAGTAAAAAATACAAAATACAATTAGAAAAGTCAATAGTAATAAAAATGTCAAAGTAAAATAAATATCTCAAAATCAAATTTCAGAAATCAAAAGTTAAAATAAATGTCATGAGTATCCATCCACCATCGTTGCAGTACATCATAAAACTTTTAGAATTATACAGGGTTAACTCTAATCAATTAGCATCCTTTTAGGGACTTATTCTGTACATCAACTAACTAACAACTTTTGTTCTGCGACATTTGGCAAAACTCGGAAAAATCAGCTGTTCCATATATTTAGTCGCGGGTGAACGATATTTTTCTATGGAAGAACGAATATTTTTTTTTAGTTTTTACAAAAGTCGTAGAACAAAAGTTGTTAGTTGTTATATACATAATAAGCCCCTAAAAGGATGATAATTGATTAGAAATAACCCTGTATAACAGTAAACATCAATATAAACAAGTTTTACTTTGGAGCTAAACACAAAATCACGAAAAAAAAAAAAGGCATCCCATACATTTTACAGAAGGTCGACGATCTTTTTGTTGTAGTCAGTAAAAAATGTTATCAGTATCACTATCATTTTTGTTTGCCTGAAAATGCGCAATGAGAACAAATGAACAGAAAATTGTTTACCTTACATTCAAGCCAGCGAATATAGAAGTAACCAGATGGATTTGCTAGCTTTAAATATATTTACTTATAATGCATTAAAAATGAGAAGCACTGTGTCCAAAAAGTAGGTAGGTATATTATTGACAACAGCCACTAGACTAAGTAGCTTATCGGCGCGGTGCAAACTACTAGACCTATTTTTCAGTAGTTTTTGAGGCCCAAAAGTCCTTCTTGTTGATTTCGCGTGCAAAGATTCATGCAAACTACAGTAGGTACCTACTTGTTTAATTTATTACGTACTATTGTAACTTGTCATCAATTTTGAAACCTAACCGTAACTTGGTACTATTGGATGACCAATATTAGCTCGGTGTACCATAAATAAGCCGTGGTGGCTTAGAGGTAGTGACACCCGCCTTACAATCGTGAGATCGTGGGTTCAAATCCCGGTCCCGTACCAATGAGTTCTTTGGAATTTATGTACGGACTTTCACACCACTGGCTTTTTCGGTGAAGGAAAACATCGTGAGGCAACCTGCAAATATCCGTAGAAGAAATTCGATGGCGTATGTGAATCCACCAACCCGCATCGGGCCAGCGTGGTGGATATGGCCCAATCACCCTTCGTGGATAGGCCTACGTCCTGCAGTGGACTATTAAAAAGGCTGATACAGTACATTACATACAGCACCATAATTAAAAAAATAAGTCGCCTTTTTTTTAGGAAAACCGCCTAACATTAGGTTAATCTTAATCTCATACAGCATGACTTTTTATTCAGTGCACAAATTTTTATCGCGCAATAGATATCATTAATAGAACATATCGCTCATAAAAAGATCGAGTTTTTTTCATAAATTTTTTGTCAAACTATTCCAAAGAAAATTATATTGCATGCACCATACACGTATTTCAACATTATGTGCCAGGGTTGGAAAAATCATGATTTTAAAAAGCACGATTAGTTGAAAAAATCTTAATTAATCACGATTTTTTTGATTTTTTCTTTTTATTATTTAATTTAACTATATTTCTGCGCAAAACTGAACGCGCCCTCAAGAGATTGCGCGGGGATTTCCCTTTTGTCTTGTCCTACATGTGAATGTTAAGCAAAAGGGCCCAAGGTGCGCAGTGTTTTGTACATTTCGCTTGATCTAGATCTAGATCTTCGCTTGATCTATGCTAGATCTTACTTTCGTTCTTACAAGCATTCATTTTTGGAGGTTGCTTTGGAGGAAGCACGAAATCACTATGATGGTTCAGTTTTGCTACTGTTGATAGTAAAATTTAAGTCAAAATCAAAACCATTCAAAAATGTGATGTTCGCAGAAGAAATAGTAAAATATTTGACACCACTAGAGTGGTGGATGTCACAGAAAAATATATTTAGTGAAGAGGAACAGTCAAAAAATTTTCCAGTGGTGAAGCAATCGTTTGAGGCGGTAGCTTCTTCAGCTGCTGTGGAAAGAGTGTTTTCCACCTTTGGCATTGTTCAGAGCAAATTAAGAAACCGATTGGGAATTGAAAAGCCTAGAAAACTAGTTTTTTTATTCAAATATAATAATAATGATATTGATTTATCAGATTTAAACGACCCTAGTTTTTGACTTAATTATAATTTCTAAATCTGTTTTTTATGTTGATTTCTGTGAAAGAAAGTGAAATTAAACATTTTCGATTAAATCATCGATTTTTATTGAAAAAATCATTTGATTTCAATCGTGATTTAAATCATGATTTAAATCAAAATGATTTAATCGTGCCAACCCTGTATGTGCTAAACCTTATGAAAATGAAAATGCTTACAGATCTATGACTGGGATAAAAAGACTCAAGGAGTGATTCTGTCGTCGTTCTTCTGGGGCTACATGATGATGCAGATCCCAGCTGGGCTGCTGGCGAAGAAATATGGAGGAAAGCTCATCATGCTGGTAGCATTGCTGTCCAATGGAGTTATATGCCTCGTCTTGCCAATCGTTACTCACTATGTAAGTCTCAAACATACTAGAGGATTGATTTAAACCTTAGTCCAGTTTTATTAAGTACGTTAGTTCGTATAGGCCAGATGGATAGTCCCGATGTCAGAGTTTTTACGCTGCCTCAAGGCCTCTGACATGGCTAAATGGTTCCTTAGCGTTAAGAGGACGCCTAATGCCAAAATCGACTTTTTAAAGACGTGGTGTAAAAATTACCAACATAAATATCCATATTAAAAAAATACTATAGGAGAGGAAAGAACCTATAGTAGCAGAGAAATCGCGTAGAATTTTGGAAAATAATATGGTTACCTTAGAAAAAAATTAAAACTTCGCATCATAAAAAAACCTTTTTTTTTTCAAATGCTCGAAATTATCAGCGACAACACCACATTATATTTGACAAATTACGTAGCCAGACTAATGTTCTAGTAGAGTGATCGATTGTTTTTTTAAAAATATGCTTAAATTTTGAATAAATAAATAAAATGTCACCTAAAAAAGTGAGCCGGCGCTCGAAGCCAAATTCATCGTGAACTGTGTCATGCGATTTTTGACTCTAAACAAAGCAGCTTAGATGATAGCGGGCGATGCAAGAAGCGCGGGTGAAATCTGTTTTTTTCATGGCATTAGGCGCACTCTTAAAGTGGTATCCGAGCTGAGGTAACGCTCAATTAAAGATACCACCCAAGGTCTCCCATTGAAAGACTGGCCGTGCTTAACTTTTATGATCACAACGAAACATCTAGTCAAACTACGCAATGGGTTTACTTATAATTATTCCGTTAGTTAAGAAGTAATCCTAAAACAAGTCCCTCAGTAATACTCTACCCAAATATTAAATTTATTTTATGTCAGTATGATCATAATTTTGACCAAAGTTCATGTTAGCTATTTGCACTGAGGTTATTGTCATCATAATTTGCATTCAGACATAAACATATCATTTAATTAGCACTTAAACTACCAATTTGCAGCGTTTAGTTCAAAACAGTACTTAAATCAGTAGCTTATGGAAGATCTTACTATAGTAATAGACACGTTTGCATTCACATACATTTTAGAATGTTTATGGGATTGAAGGCCATCATCTATCTGTAAAAGGATAGTGGATATTAGTTTATCGGGCCCTATATTTTATTATTTTCAGTATACAAGATAGTATATTGCAAATAAATTGGGTAATCAGAATTAATCCAAAGAACATAATTAATCCACTTAGGCTGAACATAGAGCCATATTGGGCCACCTTGAACGACATGACAATCTAGTGAAAATCATAATATTATAGAAGGAAATATAGAAGGAAAGAGATTGAGAGGAAGTCCAAGGAGGGCGTTTTAAAATCAGATTAAAGAGAAGATAGATGCCATGTCGTACAAGGAGGTGAAGACTGGCGGAAGACCGCAAGACGTGGAAGTAGCTCCACCGACAAGAGCCGCGCTCTTAAATCCGCCCCCCTACCGCCTAAGCAATAGCAATCGTAATAGCAATTGTTTATGACTTCATTTTAGTCATTTGGCACCGCCTATGTGACGTTAGCCATCAATTGCTTTGCGCGGATTGCGAAAGCAATCGTTGAATGAACAACTTTGATGGCTAACGTCACATAGGCGGTGCCAAATGGCTAAAATGAAGTCATAAACGATTGCTATTACGATTGCTATTGCTTTAGGCGGTAGGGGGGCCGGAATAAATGAAGGCCTATCATAGAGCCGTTTGGCCATTTTATTCACTTGAAGATAGCAACACACATAAAATATTTTCTTGGAAACGTTCGATTATTTTTTTACAGGGTGGTTGGATTTTTGTGTGCGTGTGTCGTGTATTTATGGGGCTGTCTCAAGCTTGCCTCTTTCCAGCCAGTCATACCATGATCGGCAAGTGGCTTCCACCCAGTGAAAGGACTGCATTATCATCTATTGTTTACGCAGGTTTGAATTTTATTGCCATAAATAAGACACTTTTTTGTATCTCATTTAGATATTGTTAGGCTACCTACATATATGTTGTTGTATGACTACATGATTGTGATGTTTAACCCATTTAACCCCGAATGCATAAACGACGGGGTGTTATAAGTTTGATGAGTGTGTGTGGGTGTGTGAGAGAGGGTTCGTGGCATCATAGCTCCCGAACGGATGAACCGCTTTTGATTTTCTTTCTTTAGTTTGAAAGGCAAATTAGTCGATAAGTTCTTAGCTATGTTTCATCGCAATCAGTTCAGCAGTTTCCTTTTGTTGGCAGTGGTAGGAATTTTATTGCGTTGGGATATTTTTTTTGGATTTAATCTTTTTCTTGCTGTTCTTCAGGACATTCAATCGGAATTATCATAGCCATGCCGGTATCAGGTATTTTAGCCGAAACAGCACTGGGTTGGAAGATGATATTCTACTCTACAGCAGGCCTGATGCTGGTCACTGCTCTCTTTTGGTTCTGCTTCGCTGCCAGCTCTCCTGCTGAGCACAGGATGATTTCAGACAAGGAAAGACTTTACATTGAGAAGGAACTCGATACTGGTCATCATATAAACGTAAATATAAACCAAATTTTACCTTATGACCCTGTCCTCAGGCATTTCCTCGGCCTCAGTCATTTGCCAATACAAATTTTAATATTCAACCCCACTGCCAATTGGAAGCGTGCCAAGCATGCTGGTAGCATGCTGACAGTATTACCACGCTGCATTGCGACGATCATAAATTGACGATCAGAAAGATTTTTGAAAACAAGGTGAGCTCGGGGCACCGCAGATCCATTTTTTCTAAATAACTATCTGCCAACTCGCAGTGGACTTGACTTGAGCATTCAAATTTTCTCTAATTAGACTATATGTGGTATACGGATAAATCTGGATAGGTGATTGTTTTTTCTGTAGCAAAGGCTGGTAGATTAGTTAAAAAATGCACTCGGTCTATTGCATTGTATGGATGTTTGTTCCTCTTTCACGCAAAAACTACTAAACGGAGTGAGATGAAACTTTGCAAAAGTAATGTTTTTACATCAGAATAATTTATAAAGATATTGCGTAAAACAAAGTTCTCCGGTTCAGCTAGTTACTAATACTAGCAATTTAGTACCACGTGATTGACATGACCAGATTAAGCTGAAAGTCAACTCATCTCTACCTATCTATTTTATTACTACCACAGAATATGATGTTCTTTCTCTTACAGACAAACCGATCAACTCCATGGATTTCTTTATTTAAATCAGTGCCTCTCTTGGCCATCACGGTAGCGCATGTTGGTACTTTGATAGCATTTACTTTGTTCTTCCTTGACTTGCCGACTTAGGCACATGCCATACGGGCGTTGACGCCGCGTAATTGCACCGCGGCGTCACCGCCGCTGCACCGCCGCGGTGCAGCGGCGGTGCTGAGCGTCGTCGCGGCGACACCGCGGCGCCCAGTGTTGCCTTACAGACATGCCACACGGGCGTTGACGCCGCGTAATTGCACCGCGGCGTCACCGCCGCTGCACCGCCGCGGTGCAGCGGCGGTGCTGAGCGTCGTCGCGGCGTCACCGCGGCGACCAGTGTTGCCGGTAGCGATTTAGACATAAAATCTAGAGTATTCGAGTATTCTATGAATTTTTAGCGGGAAAAAAGGTTTTGACGACAACCGTTCAATCTTAAACTGAAGATGAGAAAAATCCCTCGTACACGTTAGAAATCAGATCGTGTAATTTGTCACGACGAATGTCACAGTAACAGCTTTCCAAGTGACAGCTGTCAAACTTCAAAGTGATTTATCTCGGTCATTATCAATTCTAGACTACTGTTGTTTTCATAAAAGTGATAGAACTCGACAAGATCTACATTTCGGATGACAGCTGTCAAACTTAAAAGTGATTTATCTCGGTTATTATCGATTCTAGACTATTGCTCTCTTCACAAAAGTAATAGAGCTCGACGAAATCTACATTTCGGATGACAGCTGTCAAACTTAAAAGTGATTTATCTCGGTAATTATCGATTATAGACTACGACTGTATTCACAAAAGTGATAGAATTTGACGAGATCTACATTCTGGATGACAGGTGTCAAACTTAAAAGTGATTTATCTCGGTTATTATTGATTCTAGACCATTGATGACTTCACGAAAGTGATAGAGCTTAACGAGATCTACATTTCGGATGACAGCTGTCAAACGTAAAAGTGATTTATCTCGGTTATTATAAATTCTAGACTACTGCTCTTTTCACAAAAGTAATAGAGCTCGACGAGATCTATATTTCGGATGACAGCTGTCAAACTAAAAAGTGATTTATCTCGGTAATTATTGATTCTAGACTACTGCTCTCTTCACAAAAGTAATAAAGCTCGACGAGATCTACATTTCGGATCACTTTGAAGTTTGACAGCTGTCATCCGAAATGTAGATTTCGTTGACCTCTATTACTTTTGTGAATACAGCAGTAGTCTAGAATCGATAATAACCGAGATAAATCACGTTGAAGTTTGACAGCTGTCATCCGAAATATAGATCTCGTTGACCTCTATCACTTTTGGGAAGACAGCAGTAGTCTAGAATCGATAATAACCGAGATAAATCACGTTGAAGTTTGACAGCTGTCATCTGAAATGTAGATCTCATTGAGCTCTATCACTTTTGTGAATACAGCCGTAGTCTATAATCGATAATTACCGAGATAAATCACTTTTACGTTTGACAGCTGTCATCTGAAATGTAGATCTCGTTAAGCTCTATCACTTTTGTGAATACAGCCGTAGTCTATAATCGATAATTACCGAGATAAATCACTTTTAAGTTTGACAGCTGTCATCCGAAATGTAGATTTCGTCGAGCTCTATTACTTTTGTGAAGAGAGCAATAGTCTAGAATCAATAATAACCGAGATAAATCACTTTAACGTTTGACAGCTGTCATCCGAAATGTAGATCTTGTCGAGTTCTATCACTTTTATGAAAACAACAGTAGTCTAGAATTGATAATGACCGAGATAAATCACTTTGAAGTTTGACAGCTGTCACTTGGAAAGCTGTTACTGTGACATTCGTCGTGACAAATTACACGATCTGATTTCTAACGTGTACGAGGGATTTTTCTCATCTTCAGTTTAAGATTGAACGGTTGTCGTCAAAACCTATTTTCCCGCTAAAAATTTCGAATACTCTAGATTTAATGTCTAAATCGCTACCGGCAACACTGGTCGCCGCGGTGACGCCGCGACGACGCTCAGCACCGCCGCTGCATCGCGGCGGTGCAGCGGCGGTGACGCCGCGGTGCAATTACGCGGCGTCAACGCCCGTGTGGCATGTCTGTTAGACACTGATGATATCTAGGCAGTTAGCGGAAAAAAGGTTTTAGGGATAACCGGCTGAAGATAAGTAAAATCTCTCATACAGTCTGATTTTGTGTGAGCCAACCGCAGAAAGAAAGTGTTTTTGTTCTTCGTTTGATATATTAGAGAAATAATGTGGCCGATCGATAAAATCTGAAATAGATGCATTGATTTGTGCAAAGTGACATGAAAAATATCTCATAAGCCCATCGAGTATGGACTTGTGTGATTTGTCACGACGAGTGGCACAGTAACAGCTGTCCAAGTGACAGCTTTCAAACTTTAAAGTGATTTATCTCGGTCATTATCGATTCTAGACTACTGCTGTCTTCACAAAAGTAATAGAACTCGACAAGATCTACATTTCGGATGACAGCTGTCAAACTTCAAAGTGAGTTTATCTCGGTTATTATTGATTCTAGACCATTAATGTCTTCACAAAAGTGATAGAACTCAACGAGATCTACATTTCAGATGACAGCTGTCAAACTTAAAAGTGATTTATCTCGGTTATTATCGATTCTAGACTACTGCTGTCTTCACAAAAGTGATAGAGGTCAACAAGATCTATATTTCGGATGACAGCTGTCAAACTTCAACATGATTTATCTCGGTTATTATCGATTCTAGACTACTGCTGTCTTCACAAAAGTGATAGAGGTCAACGAAATCTACATTTCGGATGACAGCTGTCAAACTTCAAAGTGATTCGAAATGTAGATCTCGTCGAGCTTTATTACTTTTGTGAAGAGAGCAGTAGTCTAGAATCAATAATTACCGAGATAAATCACTTTTAAGTTTGACAGCTGTCATCTGAAATGTAGATCTCGTTAAGCTCTAACACTTTTGTGAATACAGCCGTAGTCTATAATCGATAATTACCGAGATAAATCACTTTTAAGTTTGACAGCTGTCATCCGAAATGTAGATTTCGTCGAGCTCTATTACTTTTGTGAAGAAAGCAATAGTCTAGAATCGATAATAACCGAGATAAATCACTTTTACGTTTGACAGCTGTCATCCGAAATGTAGATCTTGTCGAGTTCTATCACTTTTATGAAAACAACAGTAGTCTAGAATTGATAATGACCGAGATAAATCACTTTGAAGTTTGACAGCTGTCACTTGGAAAGCTGTTACTGTGACATTCGTCGTGACAAATTACACGATCTGATTTCTAACGTGTACGAGGGATTTTTCTCATCTTCAGTTTAAGATTGAACGGTTGTCGTCAAAACCTTTTTTCCCGCTAAAAATTCATAGAATACTCGAATACTCTAGATTTAATGTCTAAATCGCTACCGGCAACACTGGTCACCGCGGTGACGCCGCGACGACGCTCAGCACCGCCGCTGCACCGCCGCGGTGCAGCGGCGGTGCTGAGCGTCGTCGCCGCGGTGCAATTACGCGGCGTCAACGCCCGTGTGGCATGTCTGGTACTTGGACAAAGCATTGCAGATTTCATTGAAAAATGTAAGTTTTATTGTTATTTATAAAATATCATTGCTTTTAGTTAGCATGGTCTTCATGTAGGTATGCATATTATGTTATTCTATTCATCTTTAGTAAAAATGTGGCGATAAAATGATTTGAATTTTCTCTTTACATAGAACCAAATACAAAGGTATTAAATAGTAAATGTTTTTCGCAAAAAATGGCACCATCGACTTCCACCGTGTACAGAATTCCAATAGTTAGCACGAATGGAGGTGACATATACATTTATCCGTATACTTTGTTTTTCATGTATCAAAAATAGTTCAGACGATTTCGATAAAATTTAAATGAGACTACCTACTAAGTACCTATACCCTTTTGAAATAAAAAAGATTTTTGAAATCGGTTCACTATTGACGTAAATATCGATGAACATACACAAAGATTTGGAAGTCGGTGAAAATCAGTTAATGCACTTCTCTACATAGACTAATCACTTTTATCCTTGTCCATGAATCAGGATTCTGAAATAGGCATTTTGTTCCCAGAGCGCCATTCTGTCAGCCCTTCCATATGTGGGAATGTGGGTCGCCGGCATGGTTGCAGGCAGTATCTGTGAGAAGATTTCCAATGGCGGATATCTCTCCCTGGGCGTCTGCCGAAAATTATTCAATTCCATTGGTAAATATTTACCTTTATCAATACCCCATTTCATTTATTAATTTCTTTTTTATTAAAAAAAATGTTGAAATTATATTTTTTTCGAGAAATGACGCATTGCTTAATCAATGAAATTATTTTATCGCGCTTCACATACTAGGTGTATAGAAACTTTCTTTTTGTGATAAACAGTTTCTATACACCTAGTGTGTGAATTACGATAAAAATAATTTCATTGATTAAGCAATGCGTCATATCTCGTTAATGGTAAGAAGTTCTAATAATTTCACATTAAGTGATTGACTGGTTTAAAGCAGTTCTCACAAATGGCGCTTCCAACAATGTAGTAGTTGGTAAAAATGATAAACATTTTCACTAATTCGGCGCCTTCGCAGAGAGCGTTTTAGCTTAATTGGACAAAGCATCTGGGCCGGAGTCCCAGAGGATGCAGGTTCAAATCCTGCGAACGCGTCAATTTTTGAAATGTTTATCACAAAAAGGAAAAAAAATGTTGCTGGATTTTAAAAAAACGTTCAAAGTTACTAAAACTAAGTTGTCAAGTGCGTTTCGAGACACGCGCATGATAGGCTTCCGTAAATGGTGACGATGATTATGATGATGATAAAAAAACAGTTTTTATGAAGTCATTAGATGATTGATTTAACACCACTGGCTTTTCGGTGAAGGAAAACATCGTGAGGCAACCTGCATGCGTCCGTAGAAGAAATTCGATGGACTATGTGAATCCACCAACCCACACTGGGCCAGCGTGGTGGATATGGCCCAATCACCCTTCGCGGGTAGGTCTACGTCCTGCAGTGGACTATTATAAAAAGGCTGGTACAGATGACTAAGTGCTAGAAAAACATAATTAGCTAAGAAATATTTTTGTGAGGTTATATTATGTACGTAAGTAAGTAATATATATTATGCAAGTTTAAAAAATTCAATTTTTCTTTATAACTCGGAAAAAGTTATAACTCTACAGTGCTCAAAATAATTTTCAGAGTTTTTAATGTGGTCAATAAACTCAGTAATTTTTAACATTCTATCTTGACGTATACTTTAGAAATTAAGGGGGGGCACTCTTTTTTTTTAACTTTGGAGACCTACGAGTATATACTATGACTAAAATATGGTTTAAAAACCTGACATTTAATTTAAAAACCCTACGGTATCATAAATGACGGGGCGGGATAAAAAAAAATTTCATCCCTACTTTGCATGTATGGGAGCTACCCCTTAAATAACCAATTTTGAAAATTGTAATATTTCAAAATTGAGATTTATACTTAAACTAATGCAATGTCAAATTTCATGCAATTTGGTTCATAAATGTGGAGTTTATAAGGCTTTGTAACATGAGGATGGACGGACGAACAGACACAACGAAGTTATGATGGTTCCTCGTTTTACTGCAACGCATACCTACAAAGAATAAAAAAAAAACAAAAGACTACGGAACCCTAAAGTACGAGTATTGTTAACAACCGTCGGTAGACGAGTCTGACTTACATCAAAGAAGATATAATAATACTACCTTACATTGTTACTGTTTTGTCACTCTCAGTCACTCTTTTGGCATTGTAGTATAAAGAAAATTTGTATAGGCCGGGTGGCTAGCCCTGGTGTCAGAGATTTTAGGCCGACTGAAGGCCTCTGACATGGCTAAACGGTTAAAACAACCGGGACCTACAATTTAACGTGTCATCCAAGCCACGGTAGCGCTCAGTTGGAAAATGCCACCCGCGGTCACCCATCCAAATACTGACCGTGCGGAACGTTGCTTCATTTCGGTGATCGCTGACAAACACCTAGTCAAACTACGCTACGAGAAATAGGTAGGAAAATAGGATATAATCTGCAAAAAATTAACGATTTCAAACCGGTGTGCATTTAGGTAGTTTTTGCATGCATTCAGTATCATGTTCTATCAACATCATCACAAGACGTAAAACGTATACTGCCAGCTCTGCCGGATATAGGTCTCCCTTATAGGTTTCCAATAAGACAGGTTGAAAGTGGCTTATTGAACCTGTCGGTTTGATTAGACTGCTTACGGGTCTACTGCATGCTATTTGTCTAACTGAATGCTGTTATAATTCGAGTAATACATACTACCTACTTTCAGGTTTATTCGGAGGTGCAACTGGCTACGCAATATTAGCATTTCTTTCTCCGGACCAAAAAACCTTAGCTGTCGTAGTAGTGGTTACCACGTTCTCTTTGCTCGGCTTCATATTTGCTGGATATATGGTAAGTAAATAAAATGAAATGATTTTTATCGTGCTTCACACAATAGGTGTATAGAAAGTTTCTTTTTGTGATAAACATTTCAAAAAATTATCATCATCATTTCATTGATTAAGCAATGCGCCATTTCTCGTTAATGGTAAGAAGTTCTGATAGTTTCACATTAAGTGACTAACTGGTTTAAAGCAGTTCTCACAGATGGCGCTTCCAACAATGTAGTAGTTGGTAAAAATGATAAAACACTTTCACTAATTCGACGCCTTCGCAGTCAGCGTTTTAGCTTAATTTGGACAAAGCAGCTGGGCCGGAACCCCAGAGTGATGCAGGTTCAAATCCTGCGAACGCGTCAATTTTAGAAATGTTTATCACAAAAGTTAGTAAATAAAATATTAAAAAGATTTGAAGAATCTAGTCTTTGTTAGAGATAGAATGAATGATATCGCACAAAGTAACATAACTTGTAACCGATTGTTATTTTTTGATAATTTTCAGATAAACCATTTGGATCTATCCCCTCAATTTGCTGGTGTATTAATGTCTTTAAGTAATTTCATCGGCAGTTTCGCCAGCATCACAACCCCTGTTATGAACAGTATAATACTCCAAAATGATCCTGTAAGTAAAAGCTTCTAATTTAAAAAAAAAAATAGTCCACATACAGAGAGTTATGAGAGAGAGTTGAGTATTAATTTTAGCCGAGGAGTCATTTTTATATTTGACTTCTTCTCCATTTGTACCTGTTTTTCCTTTCAAGATTCGTGATTATTTATTTGTCAGATATGTGGTAAGATAGTGCAAACAACATACAAAGACGCACATAGGTCCAGATCTTCAAAGAGTATAAATAGAAAGAGAGATAAATAGATACAAAGAGAGTAGAAGAAAATAGAGCGCATAGTTCTTGCCGTGGTGGCGTACAAACATTCAAATGTTAAAAGACATAAAGCAAATGTAAATGTAAAGCTTTTATATGCCATAATAATGAGCTTAACTATAATATATTATAGCTCTATTAGAGTTTAAAATATTTGTATTGATTTATTATATTATATTAGTTATTGATGAACCTTATAATTTACTTTTTACTCCCAGTAGTAATGATATTTTTGTCATGATAGAAATACTTTCCAAGTCCGATCCGATCTGATTTTTAACGTGTTTTTTATATTTTTGCAGACTAACGTCAGCAACTGGCGAGTGGTGTTCCTATTGGTAGCTGGTATATTAGTTGTCACCAATACATTCTACATAATTTTCGGTAGCACCGAGCGACAGTCCTGGGACAGTCCCGAAGACGATCAGAAAACTACTATAGGTAGGATTATTTGATTTCTTTGTGGCAAACTAGGCGGGCGACTTAACTGAGATATCAGAAGCACGCTGAATGCAAGTCGCTTCCTTAAGCCTTCTAATTTAGTATTTTTTTCTAATTTGTTTTTTTCCTCATTTCAGATGAAATGAAGCCGTTGAAAAATATTGCAGGAGACGCTATTGGATGTTAAATTAATATGATAAAGCATATAGACTACGTTGGATATAACTCAAGAATAAAGTACAGTTCTTCTTCTTCTTCTTCTTCTTCTTTGTTAGCCTTTTGTTTTCCATTTCTGGACGTAGGCCTCTCCCAATTCACGCCATGATTTACGGTCCCCTGCTTTTGCGACCCAGTCTCGTCCCGCATGCTTTCGCACATCGTCTACCCATCGTTTTGGCGGACGGCCTGGTGGTCTGGTATTTGCCCATGGTCTCCACTCAATTATGCGTCTAGTCCATCGATGGGTGTCCATCCGAGCAATATGCCCCGCCCAACTCCATTTCTTTCCAGCGATCACTTCGACCACATCTCTCAATCCCGTTTTTCGCCTAATCCACTCATTCCTTTTACGGTCACGCAAGGTAATTCCGAGCATAGCTCTCTCCATTGCTCTCTGCGCCACTCTGAATTTTTCGGCTGATCGTTCAGTGAGGGACATGGTTTCCGCACCGTACGTGAAGATCGGCTCAATGCTCTCCTGGAATACTTTCGCCTTCAGCTTCATGGGTAACTTGCTACGGAATATTTGCTTATTTGCCCCAAATGCTGCCCAGGCTTGGGATATTCTTCGCTCAACCTCTACCGTCTGATTTCCAAAACCCAGTGTGAGTTTATGCCCAAGGTATATATAGTCAGTGACTACTTCCACAGGTAGCTGATAGTCTTTTACTTCTGAGATGTTGGTCATTATCTTAGTTTTGGATAGATTCATCTTTAGGCCGATTTTTTCTGACTCTCTTTTTAACTCTTCGATCATTACCAACATATCAGGCACACTTTCGGAAAACAGCGCCAGATCATCGGCAAATCTTAGGTTCGTAAGATTCTCCCCTCCTATATTAATACCTTTGTCGTCCCATTTCAATTTCTTGAATATATTCTCAAGGGACGCGGTAAAGAATTTTGGGGACATCGGGTCACCCTGTCTAACTCCTCTGGCTAAACGGAAAGAAGGAGTCTTTTCGTGTAGATTCACACTAGCTGTTGCATGACTCTGGAGATGTTTTATCATCGCGATATATCTTTCGTCTACTCTACAGTCTGCCAAAGCATCCTCAACAGCCCAGGCCTCAATCGAATCAAACGCTTTTTCATAATCAATGAAAGTTATTATGATCGGCTTTTGGTACTCGTGACATTTCTCGATTAAGGTTTTAATACTTTGCAAATGATCACAAGTGCTGTAACCAGATCTGAAACCTGCCTGCTCTCGTGGTTGATATGAGTCTAGTTTGTTCCTGAGTCGATTGACTATT
The DNA here is from genome assembly GCA_949316475.1 of Hypomecis punctinalis. NCBI lineage: Eukaryota > Metazoa > Arthropoda > Insecta > Lepidoptera > Geometridae > Hypomecis > Hypomecis punctinalis. Next base: position 21,065,881 of record OX438799.1, on the reverse strand, counting down.
ACCCTTGTGAAAAGTTTATAGACATGGGAGAGCAGACTGATTGGTCTATAATTGTCTAATCGTTTGATGTCTCCCTTTTTATGAAGTAGTGTAATTAACGCGTTGTTCCAGCTCTCCGGTACTTTCGTTTCTAGTAGGCACTTTGTAAACAGCTTTGCCAAAGTTTCTGGTATTTTCTCGGATGTTAATTTAAGTAGTTCTGGAAGAACGCTATCTTCACCTGGGGCTTTTCGATTTTTCAGCTGCCGCAATGCCAAGCACACTTCATCAGATGTCACATCCGGCAGTTCTTCTGATCCAACATTCAGCACCGGCGGTCTAAAGTGTGCCGAAGCTGCCATTTCACACGCCCGAGCTCTAGGATTTCCCATTTTGCTGCTAAAGAGATTTCCATAATAAAGATACGCTATGTTAAGCAGTTCCTCTCTGTTGGTTGTCACATCGCCATCCTCATTTACGAGTTTAAAGATGGATTTCTTCCCTATATCAAGTTGAAGTTTCAGTGTTCTGCGGCTTTTATTTCTCTCTATAGCTTCCTCTATTATTCGCTCATCGTACTTCCGCAAATCTTTCCGAATATGCCTGCGAACATCCTTCTGGAGCAGAGAGAGGTCTGACGCCTTGGTGTTCACATCACTGACCATTTCCCGTCTCCGGTCTATTAGGCGCAGTGTTTCCACGGTAAGTTTTTGTGGTTTTGTCTGGATGTTTTGTGGTGTTACGGATTCCAGAGCTGAGTTTAAACATTCGACAAGTTCACGATTCATCTCTTCTACGGATTGTTCTTCCAACTTTTCAACATGCAGCTTAGTGTTTATGTGCTCTTTTATGAGATCTTCATTGTGTCTTATGATCTCTAGTTTGACATGATTTGGGGTTGGTCTCTTTGTAATGAGATTTTTCCTATCTCTTCGAACGTTGAAGAAGCATTCGGCTCGCACCAACCTGTGATCACTATGTATTGAGAAACGATTCAGAACTTTCACATCCTCAACATTAGCTTTTTTGTCCGTAATGATGTAGTCGTATTCGTTCCTGTTTCGACCATTCGGGTGTCTCCATGTCCATTTATGTTGAGGTCTTTTTGCAAAGAATGTATTCATAGCATACAAACGTCTGTGTTGAAGGAAATTCACCAGCGTCTGCCCCCGCTCATTCCTTGTTCCTAAACCGTGTTCTCCAATACAAGTCTCTGTGATGCTTCCTCTATTTCCGACTCGAGCATTAAAATCTCCCATCACGATGGTGTAGTGGGTTTTTTTGCTGTCAAGAACGCTAGAGATATCCTCATAGAACTTTTCCACCTCCTCATCAGAGTGATCCGTGGTAGGTGAGTATGCCTGAATAATTTTGAGATCGTACATGGAGGAGAGTTTCAGTTTTATGTATATAACTCTATCAGACAAGCTATTGAATTCGAGTATTTGTGATTTCAGTCTTCTATGTACCATGAAACCGAGTCCACCCAATCCCGGTGCAGCACCCTCTCGGTGGTAAAGTAAGTGTCCGGATTGTAAGACTGTCACCTCTTCATCTGAACGCCTAACTTCGCAGAGTCCTACTATATCCCATTTGATCTTTTCCAGTTCGTTTTCAAATTCAAATAGACGCTCCCGCGAGGACATTGTCTGAATATTAAATGTAGCTATGTATAACTTTTTACGGCAGTGAGTCAACTCCCAGGGATTCCTTGTCGCACCCCTGCCCCGTGTCACCTGGCCACTGCTCAGACCCGGGAGTGACGAAGCGCTGGGAACTCGGGGTCGATCTTTGTTTTTGTCTGTCATGCTATAAATGGGGAGGAATTTAGCCTAATTCACCACGCCAGCCACGACGGATTGGTGATCATGCGTTTTAGAGATTATTTAGCTCTCTGGGCTGATGAAACCCCTTCCGACAAGTCGGGCGTATGGTTATACCGCCAATGCTCGGTCGCCATTTCCCCGTCTGTTGTCTAGCAGGGAGCACCACGGTAGTCTAAGACCACCGCCGCCAGCTATTCTGAGAAGAACCACATGGCGCGTGCAGGTGGGGTTGGCAGTTGGGTCGGATAGATGTTGTTCCGTTCTCCCCTTACTCCCCAAAGTACAGTTATACAGGGTTATTTCTAATCAATTAGCATCCTTTTAGGGGCTTATTCTTTACATCAAAACTAACAACTTTTGTTCTACGACTTTGGTCAAAACTCAAAAAAAGATTTGGTGTTCCATAGAAAAATATCGTTCACCCGTGACCAAATGTATGGAACGGCTGATTTTATTTTTGAGTTTTGACAAAAGTCGCAGAAAAAAGTTGCTAGTTTTAATGTACAGAATAAAGCTCGAAACATACTATCGGACGCGGCTTACGGACGCGACTGACAGCCGCGACCTAGACTATGAAAGTACACTGAGCCGTGCACACTATCGGACACAAGTCACGGACGTCACTTTCGGACGACCTTGAGCGTTCGGACGTTCGAGAGCGATCTGGCACACCGGATGTTTTAAGACTGTGCACATTGCTAAGTCGCGGCTGTCAGTCGCGTCCGTAAGCCGCGTCTGATAGTATGTTTCCAGCTTAAGCCCCTAGAAGGATGCTAATTGATTAGAAATAACCCTGCAGTCTAAGTTTTTAAGTAGTTTTTTTTTATGTATGTACTTCAGTGCAGAATAGTGATGAATAGATATTTGTATTCGTATTGAGAAGTAAATATAATATAAACGGAATGAAACTTTTTGGCGACTGCCAAATAACCCTGTAGTCTAAGTTTTAAGTAGTTTTTTTATGTATGTACTTCAGTTCAGAATAGTGATGAATAGATATTTGCATTCGTATTGAGAAAAAAATCCTATCCTACTAATATTATAAACGCGAAAGTTTGTGATGATGGATGGATGGATGGATGGATGGATGTATGGATGTTTGTTACTCTTTCACGCAAAAACTACTGAACGGATTGAGATGAAACTTTGCAATAATATAGCTTATATATCAGAATAACACATAGGCTATAAATTATAATTATATTGCTTCAAAAATCAAAATATCATGCGGGCGAAGCCGCGGGTAAAAACTAGTATAATATAAACGGAATGAAACTTCTTGGCGACTGCGAAATTAGCTAAGTACAAGCTGCGCGAAATCCGATCCTTGCGCAGCTGAGTGAGTTTTGGCACAGTAAAGGTTCCTTTACACACAGGCGGTACGAGCGGTATAGCAGACGGGCGGGCATCTGTATTGTACTGGTTATATAAGAAGGGCTCACACAGGTCCGGTCGCGGTACTGCCGTACCGCCCTTTACCGCTCGTACCGCTCGTACCGCTCGTACCGCTCGTACCGCTCTACCGCTCGTACCGCCTGTGTTTGATGGAGCCTTAATGGTATCTGTTTACCGTGGTTTTGGTCCGAATTGGGTTTTGCGCAACTTGTAGCTAACATCACAACCGCCAAGAAGTTTGGTTCGGCCTATAACAATGACGATCAACCGCTGTTTATTTTAAGTGCTTACCCTCGTTTAGGTATATAGCTTTTTAATATAGTTTTGTCAAAATTCTGCCGCGATTAATGCAATCCTAATCCTAAAGGTTGCATAATATCCTAAGTACATGTTTTATTTAAAACAAATTATCCACTTTCCAATGTTAGTTTTGTTTAGTCTCCTGACACAAGTTTATATAAGCTAATGTTCTAGCTTGCAAACGTACCTATTGTATTTTTTGTTACCTCTAGGATTTAATTTACACTAGAGATGTATACAATCTGTGAATGCTTTGAATTCGGATAAAGACCATTTAAAAACAAAACGAATAATGACTATCATGGTGTGTTTATCAAAGCGACGAAGCTATGGACCGAAACATTTCTGTGAAACCACCATTGACTTGACATTTTTTCAATCCATATTGATGGAAACCACACGGAAGCGTACAGTTTCTGCCCTTAGGACAGCTTCCGAGATCCAATACATATAGGTAAATACAAAAATAGGCCTGTATGCTGAGTTTGAGTTATGTCGTAAATATGACGCGCTCTTCGGTGAGCGCGTAAGCATGTAATTTGTATGAAGAAATGTATAGCGCCACTAGCAGCGCCTTTTTGAAACACATCAAGTTCATACAAATTACATGCTTACGCGCTCGCCGAAGAACGCGTCATATTTACGACAAATCTCACACTCAGCTTACTGATAACTAAAAAAATATAAATAGTTCGTCAAATAGACTTTAAAAAAAATATTAGGCACGTATTTTTTCTTTGGTCAATTAAACAAAAATGTATGATCCGTCGAAGTTCAGCGTGACGTCACAAGTGCCATGCATAGAATTCTGTAAGAGAGGTGTCGTCACGACCCCCACTCCTAAACTTTGACAAGGTTTATCTTTGTCATTTGTTGTTTGATTGACAAAAGAAAAAATACGTGTCCAATATTTTTTAATAATCTAACTCACGGATTAATTATAATTATGTACCTATTATTGATTTTTTTACTAATTCATCATGCTTATTGCTCGTTAATTTACAGATAAGATAGTAAGATACAACGTCTGTGGTTTAATTTACGGTCTTAACTTATGATATTTGCAGGGTTGAACGATTGCAACGTGACAATGAGGTTGCAAATTGTTATTTTCACTGGTTTCAACTACAGATTTTATTATGTAACTATACCACGAGTAGGTAATGCTTGATATTACAACAATAATTTTGGACATTGGGTAAAATTGGCGTTGAGCGGTACTCTAAACGGAATGAGGAAAGGAGTTGTACCTGATTTACAAGGAACTCGGTATTAAAATTCTAACCAAGATCATTTAATTTTTCTAGGAATGTACTTAAATTTGAAAGCTCCATGGACTAATAAAAAATAATATATAGCCCTGCATTTTTTTTATTTAGAAATTCAAAATAATATTTTGTACGACAATAAATAGGGCAAATAAGCGCTAGATAGCCCTTTCCGTGCTAAATCATTACACTAATGAATAAACAAATACAAATACAAGGGGTTCACCTACAGTAACAGTAAACAGTGCTAGATCTAGCTCCAAAAGGGCTAAGGTAGCAACACTGATCGAAAATCAAATTAATATTCAATTTCCTTTGACATTGACATTTCTATTATACTTTTTTTTTTAAATTGGCTTTGAGTTTTTTCAGATTAGCGTGTTTCTTTACGAGATATCCGTTCCGTTTCACGTTACATACCCCAAATATATATTATCGATTTTCTAAATATTGCAGGGCTTTAAAAAAATGTTTTTATCAGATAATAATTACGTTTTGAATGCTCTTTATAAAACAGCAATCATTGATCTGGTTAGAATTTTTATTTATTTTAATACCGGTAACGGAACAAATCCTTTAAATGTTTGCGGACTCGCACCGAGTTATTATATTTAAAATAAATCAATTGTCTTCTAAAACTATTGTTCTGTATTCGATGCCAACCGAGATACACCAGAAAACGTATCCGTAACAAACGTATCTGCAGTGGCAAATGAAATAAATATCAGTTTATAAATTAGGCTGTTGTAATTCTAATAATTTCTGAAAGAAAATTATGCGAAGCATGCACCTATAATAGTTGCCTGAGACAATTTAGTCAAAAATCGATGCTTGCCAGAATTTCGTTGAAGTATGAAAAATATTAACACTCATGGCTCGACTTGGGCAAAAAATACTGGATTTGGGGTAATTATAGCGTCGTGTGATAACTATAGAACGGCCTTATTTAACAGCCATGTAGTAACTATCCCTAATAGTTGCCTGAAACGCCTTAATTTGTTAGGGGGTCATGATGGCGCCGTGGAAGAGTGCCCGTAGACCCGACATAATGGCGCAGTGGCGCAAACACCCCAGGTTTTTAGTGGGTATGCCATCGACTAGCGGTGGATACTCCCACATAACCACCGGCCTCCCCATCCTTCCTATCCATAAAGGGTTTTCTTGGGTCTAAAAGGGGTCATGATGGCAATCTTATTTTATCCCGCTGATTCTGACCATTAAGTTTGAGCTGTTTACGGTGCTCACAACTGAAGCTGAAGCCGAAACCGACGACGAAATATCTCGCTAATTTATACCACTGACACGGTTCCAGTCCATATAAAATACAAAAAAAAAACAAAAGAAGACGACGAGTTAAACGAACATCAAAAATATGGATTTTAAAGATTGTGACACTTTAGATAAAATAATCTAATAATACCTATACTTCAAAAACTAGGCTACAGTTTCGCAATACTCGGATAAAAAATCGACGCCAAGTCTTCTTTGCACACTTCCCAATGTACTTTCACGTAACTGATAAAGTTAGCTCAAAATTTTTTAGGGTTCCGTACCTCAAAAGGAAAAAACGGAAACCTTATAGGATCACTTTGCTGTACGTTTGTCCGTCTGTCCGTCTGTGTGTATGTCAAGAATCTTTATCTCGGGAACGCGTAAAGATATCGACTTGAAATTTAAACTGTATACGTATATCTATGAGCTCTTGCAGTTGTGTAAAAGAAAAACTTCTCAGTTATCGTTTAAAAATGTTAGAGCCGTTTATGTCGTAAAAAAAATCGCATATTTCACACTCACAAAAATCAAAACCTACAGGGTACTTCCCGCTGAAATAGAACTATGAAATTTGGCGAGAAGCATTGTATTAGAGTACACATATAGGAATAAATCTGAAAACTGTACATTTTCATTCATATCACAAAAAATAGGGCCTCAAAATTCACAAAATATGGGTTCAAAATTCAAATTGAGTAAATCGTATTATGTAAGGTATCATGTAAAAGAACTTCATTAGCACATGCTAAAACAGGTTTTTAATTATTTTAACAACGTTTTTGTACGGAACCCCTTGATGTGCGAGCCTGACTCGCACTTGTCCGGTTTTTTTATTAGACTTGGCACCTTCTACTCAAAACCACGTTCACAAAAAATACTTTCAACTCATTGAGTTACGCGGTTTTGAAGTCAAAGATCTTCAATGTTTGCCAAGAATTAACCATGTCTTTACATCTTAACTTTATATCAGAAGTCTAAAACAATATTGAAATAACAGACGACAGATAATATTCCTTAGTTTATTTTGTTGTAAGCATTTAATCACTTGCATATAGATTACACCAGTGTTCCTGAAATTTTATTTGATACGAAGTTTTATTTGCGCGATACATTACATGAAATAATGTTAGGTTGCTTAGTATTATGTGAAAGGTTTATAGCCCTGAAATAAATTCTCAAGTCTTTGGCAACGAATTTTGTGAAGTGTTACAAAATGACTGAAGAAAAGAACATTGAAAAAGTTGCTCTAAGTAAGTATTCCAAAATTTAGTACATTATTATTATTTCTACTGTCAGGACTCAGGGTTCAGTAAAAAGTAGATTGAATAATTATAAATAATATTACTTTTCTCAAAAAATGGCAAAGCCGACTTCCATCGTATCAATTGTCGAATGTCAATTTTGTAAATTCAAATAGTATACATTTTATACATTATTGTTGACTTTTCAAAAACGGCTCAGCTGATGTCGATATTTTTTTGATTTGGTTCACAATTGGCGAAAATATAGATGGACATACAAAAAAAATACATACAGAAGAACATAGAACCTCCTCCTCTTTGGAAGTCGGTTAAAAATACGATTGATACCGTGAAGAAATATTTTTTTTTGTAAATAATGTTATTTAAGTGTGTCCAATAAAAATATAAATGTCACACTATTCTTAATAATATTATAAATCCGAAAAGTTTCTTGGTTTGTTCCTCTTTTACGCAGCAACGGAGCAACGGATTGACTTGATTTCAAGGGCCAGAAAGTGACGTAGGCTACTTTTTATCCCAAAAAATAAAAGGTTCCTGTGGGATAGCACAAAAGTCAGAGATAGACGCGGGCAAGAACTAGTATATAATATTATAAATCTGAAAAGTTTGTTGGTTTTTCCTCTTTCAGGCACTAACGAAGCAACAGATTAACTTGATATTTGGCACGGATATAGTTCAAAGGCCGGAAAGTGGCATATGCTACTTTTAAGCGGGCGGAGCCGTAGGCTAAAGCTAGTAATGACATATATTCTTTAATAGGTATTTAAAAATAATAACGTTTCTCTGGTTAAATAGTTTATCTATCTGGTCGTACAGTAAAAGGTCTTCACGCCTAAACCTACTCTACGTATATTATGAATTAAGCTGGAAACATACAATCGGACGCGGCTTACGGACGCGACTGACAGCCGCGATTAATCTAGACTATGAAAGTACACTGAGCCGTGCACACTATCGGAGATAAGTCGCGGACGTTCCCTTCGGACGACCTTGAGCGTTCGGACGTCCGAGAGCGATCTGGCACACCGCATGTTTTAAGACTGTGCAGATTGCTAAGTCACGGCTGTCAGTCGCGTCCGTCAGCCGCGTCCGATAGTATGTTTCCGGCTTTATTCGTTGCATATTCGTATAGTCCGAATCAAACATCTTGGCGGGTGTTAGCTACGAGCTGCGGATAACCCAATCATCGCGCAGCTGTTAAGGCGCTGCTCAAAGACAAAAATCCGTAAAACGTCATGTCTTTCGTCGCACAGTTAGGCGTAACTGTCACTGATACAAACTTGAAAAAAATACAAAGCACACAATAATAGTTCACAAGAGAGACTTTTACAATAATATTGCAAAAAAAAATATCTGGTATCTTGAAAAAAAATTCACAAAAAAAGCTTTAGAAAAAAATCTTTCGTTTCGCATTTCTCAATATTTAGATCAATAACTACTATATTTTTTGTAATTATAAAATAGGAAATTTACTAAACTAAAGACATATCATTAAATTTTAATGCAAACACGGCTTCATTTATTTTTAAAAGAACTAAAACAGCGAAAAATTATCAAATTCTCTTCTCGAGTTTCGTCTAAAAACAAACGACATGCGATTTTAGACTCTATTTGTATACTGCAAGACATTATTGTAAAATACCTAAAAGTTTACTGTTGGAGCGTCTTAAGTAAGCTTCAGTGAGGATTGAATTATCCGCAACTTGTAGCTAACATGACAGCCGCCAAGGTATTAATTCGGGATATAACATTATTTTATAGTCTGGCTAACGAAAGTTGATACTGGAATTTTTTGCAAACTTTTTAAATGACAACACACGGTGCTACTACCAACGTGGATTTACCTTTAAATTGGGGTATTTTACCTGGTATTAAAATATTTTTCAAACCTACGTCATGTACTAAACCGAACAAAATGATGCATTATATTATTATAGTCTTCATCGTGAAGAAGTAGATAGGTACGCGTTGAAATCATTTGGATCATATGGAGAGCAACGCAGTCTCAGTTTGGCCACAGCCCGGACACTCCGCGATTCTTCATACAAAATCTGCTGTCTTACGCACACAACACTATATTTATTCACAGACACTACACATACGCACGAACGCTACACGCGTATTTGCAGCGGCCTGTGCAGCCCGCGCGCAGAGTAGTAAATCGTGTCCTGACGCAGGGTGGAAGTGAGGAAGACTCAAACGGGTGGGGGGTAACGAGTGGCCGTTCTATACGTAGTATTATTATATCTTCTTTGGTTTGGCATAATAATAACGTCAAAAAATAGAAAATAGTCAACGTAATGAACATAAAACTCCTACACGACAAGTTAAAGCTTGATAACAAGGTTTGGAAGAATCGAAATCGCAGTATGGTAACAATGCTACATCGTGTGAGTGAGAGAAAGTGTTTCCCTCTCAGTTTAGGGCTGCCATACTGATATTTTTTAAATTTGCCGTGCTTTGTTATACTCTATAAAATTTAACTTGATCTCTGCGACAGCTGTCAGAAAAATCACGCCTATGAAGTCCTGAATTTCTTAAAAGTACAGACAGTACCTGTCAATGTCATACTTTGTGGGCATGCCGATTAGTGATGGGCGACGAATGATCGTGACCACAGAGTTTTAGATAGAGTTTTAATTAAAATATCGATAGTTTATACTGACGATATTTTCAATAAAACTTCATTTATCATTAATTTTATTGTATATTGTAATATTATAACATTTTATACATGTGTAATTAAAGTAAACCCAATTATATGTTACATTAGCATCGATATTAATTTTATTGTATATTGTAATATTATAACATTTTATACATGTGTAATTAAAGTAAACCCAATTATATGTTACATTAGCATCGATAATAGTAAAAAACGCCGATAAATACAATCGTTACATTATTATGAGTATATAATTAATATCATAACATTATTTACATGTGTACATACTTGATCTTAAATAATAGTCAGTAAATGAAATCAAATTCCTCACCTTCAACTACTCATTCGATTTCATTACAACATTGTTTGAAAATCGATTTTTTCCACCACTATCCCAACTCTAAAAATGTCAATCTTCTACTGTCGTAGAGATCAAGTTAAATTTTATAGAGTATAGTATCAACTTTCGTTAGCCAGACTCTCTAGGTACATTTTTCTGTGATAATTTCCAGAATACGGCTATGGGATCCGTCATGTGCAAATGGTGTGCATGTGGGTGTGTATAATGATGCTTTTCCTGGCGCGGAGCAGCCTAGGTGTAGCTGTGCTGGCCATGACCGACACCTCGCGACGGAATGACTCTAATGTTGAGGTTGATCACTTCAAATATCAATATTATCATCGTCACACTCATCACTATCATTAGTAACTCTGACATCATGAATACCATCATAATTTTTTCCATCGTCTTCATCAAAATCATCATCATCTTCACCGTCATCGTAATGCACCCTAATCAATCTATTTCTCCACTATGATGGTTTCTTCATTTCAACATTTTTCTATTATATTGGTTGGTAATAAATAGTAAAGTTATATATACGTATTGTTTTATGATATAATTTGTGTTTAAAGTGCTTTCCACACTGTTTTATCCCAAAGAGTTATCTTTGTATTATCATTTCAAAAATCTGAAGTGAACGAAGGATTTGAACCTGCCCCTTCGGATCACTAGCTTGACGCTCTCCCAACTGAGCTAGCCCGCCTACGCAAGCACTAAAGTTTTGAAATGCTTTTACCACCAACTTATAGTAATGAATAATGATGATAATGATAAGCACTTCAAAAATTTGGCGCTTGCGTGGGAGGCGGGCTATTTCAGTTGGAAGAGCGTCGGGCAAGTAATCCGAAGGGGCAGGTTCAAATCCTGCCTTCACATCAGATTTTTTGACATGCTTATCACAAAAATAACTCTTTGAGACTTATTGTTTTCGTTCAGCAGAAGAAAAAACGTCTTAACCAATAATTTTGTTACATTCATCATCCCGACAAGCCGCTGTAACCTACTCAACGGAAAAAAATCTTCCAATTTGATTATCTTTGGAATTATTTTTTGTAGAGACAGAACAGACAGTTCTAAATTCTAGTTCAGTTCTAAATATGATGTTACTATTTTAAATATTTCTTAAAAACAAAGTTGTCACAAAACTTATATAAATCTACACAGATTTACGATTGGGACAAAAAGACTCAAGGCCTTATTCTGTCGTCGTTCTTCTGGGGCTACATGGTAATGCAGATCCCAGCGGGAGTGCTGTCGAACAAATATGGAGGGAAGATCATAATGCTGGTCGCTTTACTCACTAACGGGATCATAAGCCTAATCTTGCCGACCGTTGCTCACTATGTAAGTATTGATGACATTCAATTTAGGGGGAGAGACGTGGAAGAACGACCTCCACCCATCTGATAACCAGATGAGACATGTTTTTTATGAAATATTATTTAATACATTTTTTTAATGTAAAGAAAATACCTTGGTAGATTTGCTTACTTAATTTTGTTCAAACCATCTGGCAAGCAACTATATACAAATATATCAATAGATGTAAGAACGAAACCGATCTTGTAATTAGTCAAAATTGGTATCATAAGAAAGAAAATTTAGTTACAAAATTAATTATACAGGCTTGCCTTCAAAAAATCGTTCAAGATAACAATAAAACAGGCAAGCTAGCATAGGCGTGTTTATAAATAAATAATAATTTATAAAAATACGTCTCATCTGGTTATCGCGTGGGCGAAGGTCGATTTTCAGTGGCTCTTAGGTCAATTGTAATTATATATATTTGAAGCTAATATGCAGATAATCCACTTCATACTACAGACCCTATCAATATGGAAAAAACCGGACAAGTGCGAGTCAGGCTCCCACATCGAGGGTTCCGTACAAACACGTTGTTAAAATAATTATAAACCTGTTTTAGCATGTGCTAATGAAGTTCTTTTAAATGATATTTCTAATTGCACTCACTTTGAATTTAGTTTAGATATTAGTAAATACTGAGATTGAAATTGTCGCTTTACGAATTGATTTTATAACTTATTTGATTTGATTGCTATTAAATTTGATGTTTTATATGTATTTAATTATACATTTACATATAAATTTATATTTGAAGTTATTTTCAATTTAGACAGAATATTGAAAAATTTTTTGTGAATTTTGAGGCCCTATTTTTTGTGATGTAAATAAAAATGTTCAGTTTTCAGATTTATTCCTATATGTGAACTCTGAGACAATGCTTCTCGCCAAATTTCATAGTTCTGTGTCAACGGGAAGTACCCTGTAGCTTTTGATTTTTGTGAGTGCAAAATATGCGGTTTTTTACGACATAAACGGCTCTAACTTTTTAAAACGATAACCGAGAAGTTTTTCTTTTACACAACTGCAAGAGATATTTTAGTTACTTAATATGGAAGTAATATCTCAGGGGTGTTCTACGGAATGCGACCAATATGATGATGAACTCGAAAATTATCGAGATTCTAATCCTGCATTTTTAAGCTCAAATTCAGGGCCAAAAAATGATAAAATCACTAAACAATTGAGATGCAAAGAATTTAGACACTTCAGACTCTAGACACTAAACAAGTTATTCTATGATTATTTTTATATTAAGTGAAAACTTCTTAAAAATAAAAATAAAATAAATAAATATATCTTTATTGTACACAGAAACACAGTACAGGAACTATACAATTTACAATATGCTGTACAATGGCGGCCTTATCGCCTATGGCGATTTCTACCAGGCAACCTTTGGATGGACTGGATTATTCTAAAAATAGGAGTATGGTCGGTGGTGTATACAATACAGTACATACATTGAAATAAATAATAGCAATATAGAAAAGAAACCTACAGATACTATAATTAAAAAATATATTCAAATAATGATACATCTTATAAATATACATACTTATATACATATACTTAAATACATACATATATATATATACCAATATTAGCTAACATAAGGAAAGATAATGTTGATAAACAAGATTTTTAAATATTGGAAGGGATTTAGTGTCTAATAGCAACAGGCAGTTCGATCCACAGCAGGACAGCTCGTAAAGTAAATGAGCGTATGCCGTATAGTAATTAGCGGCGTTGTTCACTTTTTAGGATGGGTAAAAAATGTTAAGCTCGCCGCTGATCGTTTCACTTCAGCCGGCATTGCCGGAGTGCACCCTTTGTTTTTTTTTAATTTAGAATCTTTTGGACAGGGTGGTTGGATATGTGTGTGCATATGCCGAGTGATCATGGGACTATCACAAGCGTGCCTGCTGCCAGCCAACCACACCATGCTCGGGAGATGGCTGCCGCCCAGTGAACGGACACTCTTGGCAACACTCGTTTACGCAGGTTCAAAATCAACTTATGTATGAGGGTTATCTTGGCTTTCACCAAAGAAGATATAATAATACTACGTACTTTCACTTAGAATGCAATGTTTGGCATGAGAGATGCCAAAAATGTTAAAAACTTTGCTACTGTTACATTGCCATAATAAGAAATTGAAAATAACCCATATTTCAATCTGCTTTGCTTTGTTTTGTTTCCTTTATTTTTCAGCTTCTCTTGTTTTTGGTCCATATATTAATTATGTCTATAATATTACGTCATAACTATATTTATACGTCCGTATAAACATATCCACATGTGTATATATTTATGCGTCCGTTATATGTATATGGACGAACTTAGAAAAAAAGGGAAAATTATAAGAAATAAGGAAAATATAAATGTATAATCATGTGTTTTATACGTTTTCCCTATTTTATTGATCCAAAAAAATATTTCATTTTTATTTCGAAACAGAGATTTTTTCTTCGATACTAAAATTTATGAAACTATGTTTTCGATCTCTAAACTAATTAATATACATTTTTCAGGAAATTCAATAGGTATAATCATAGCCATGCCGCTATCAGGCATCCTGGCCGAAACAGCGTTGGGGTGGAAGATGATATTCTACTCCACAGCAGGCCTGATGTTCGTCACAGCAATCTTATGGTACTGGTGCACCGCCAGCTCTCCTGCTGAGCACAGGCTGATCTCCGCCGAGGAGAGGGATTACATTGAAACGGAACTTAATGCTGGTCATCACGTGAATGTAATTATGATATTTAATTTAGAATAATCTTAGAGAAAGCAGTTGATGATTAGATGACGTTAGAGTGAAAGGGCGAAAGAAATCGTGCTGAGCCGTCTCCACCTGCCCCGGTAGCACGGCAAGGGGAGAAAACCATTTTATCCACTTTTAATGTCAGCTGTCATTGTCAATCCATACTTTATTTACTCTTCGAGGGGATAAAATGGTGGAAAGACTATTTGTCCCTTTGCCACGCTTTCCATGCTGGTGTGATAAGGGCGAAAAGTTGATGAGCTTATGTAATTATTTTTATACTACACCTGCTCGGAAAGTACTTTGATACTTTATCAAATTTACGGTAGAAAGTACGTCATTGCATATCGAACAAATATGCGGCGAGAAAACGCATCTGAGCGGGAGAGAAAAGTGTATGAAAATCCATTTCTTACGTGGTTTTTGTTTTTTAATTTTGGGTAAGACTATGCGCTGGTAATCTAAATATCAAAAGCCAAAAAGTTTTTACAGTGAGTTTTTATCTCCAAGTTCGCAAAATGACACTGGCCAGTAGCTGTGTGTTGGATGGTGTCAAACAATTTGAAAAAAGAACATGTGAAAATTGCAGACGCCATTCTCGCCATTTTCAATTTGTGTGTTGTTTGAGGATTCAGTTTTCGTAGAAAAGTAAAATAAAACTATTAAAATGATAAGTAGTGATAGTGATGATGAAGATTTTTTAACTCCGCCGCAGTTGAAGGAAACAGCAAAAATACTGATTGATAACCTTTTACCACAGAAATCAATTAAAAAATATAATAAAAGTTATGACGATTTTTTGCAATGGAAAAGTGAAAAAAATGCGGCATCTTTTTCTGAAACTGTTTTGCTAGCTTATTTCAATGAAAAAGCGCAAAAATACAAACCAAGTACGTTATGGTCTATGTACTCAATGTTGAAAAGTACTATTCCTCGTAGGTGTAGTATAAAGCACTATGTATCACTCGAGAGAAAGTGCGATTCCCGATCTCGGATGTTCAAACGACACCCTCGACGGTAATCGGTCACTTTCTCCTCTCGGTGAACAATGTACTATTTGCCAAAAATGGTATAATCGATTTTCACTGTATATCGATTCGAATAGTTCGCACAAATCAATGTGTCATTCATATAGTAATTATTACATGAGTTTTGAATTATAAAAAAGGGTCAGCTGATTCCAATCAAATTTAAATGGTACTATCTAGAAAAGGAGGAACCCTTTCAAAACACAAAAGAATTAATAAAATCAGTTCGCAAGTGGCAAAAATATCGATAAACATACATAAAAAATTAAAAATACCTACAGACGAACATAGTACTTCCTCCATTTTAGGAGTCGGTAAAAAAATAATCTATTATCTACAGTCATTCAGGTCACATTATGTGACCAAATTATTGATATACATGGTTATTTCTAATCAATTAGCATCCTTTTAGGGGCTTATTTTGTACATCAAAACTAACAACTTTTTTTGTTCTGCGACATTTGTCAAAACTCAAAAAAATCAGCTGCTCCATACATTTTTTCTATGGAACAACAATGTTTTTTTTTCGAGTTTTGACTAAAGTCATAGATTAAAAGTTGTTAGTTTTGATGTACAGAATAAGCCCCTTAAAAGGATGCTAATTGATTAGGGAATAACCCTGTATATCTGACTCAACAAATAAGTATTGCCATACAGAATGATATGCCATACATCACTGCCAGTATTCTAGCCATGCCATCATCTGGTAGGCAGCTAAAGCATTTAGACTTTGCACCTTTTTTGTACTGCAAGTCATGAAGTAGATCAAATATTGTACTTGCTAGGTATACAACGTGTAACGGAAAGACTGTATACATACTGAAAGTACCAAATCAGATAACGGTAACCAACTAGATGGGGGCATGTTTAGCCGTGTAAGTTCGTTTGCTGATTTTTAATCTTTTTTTGAAAAACTAGTCATTTTTATGACTAATTCACATTTGCACAGCACTATCACACTAAACAGCTGTGAGGTCAATAACACGACCTTGCCCATCAAAATCAGACCACACCTCCTTGTTGTGACATGTTTGTTTACGTGCAAAAGATTTTTCTAGTCAGTCATATTTTTTTTTTTTTTTAAAGTGAATGTTGTTATTTTGTCTCGGAATTTCGAATACAGCATCTATATAAGGTATAGTATCTACCCACTTTTTCTGTATACAGCCTTTCCGTTACACATTGTATATATTACTAGTTTTTACCCGCGGCTTCGCCCGCATACGCAATATGTTATTATTATATATAGCCTATGTGTTATTCTGATATATAAGCTATATTATTGCAAAGTTTCATCTCAATCCGTTCAGTAGTTTTTGCGTGAAAGAGTAACAAACATCCATACATCCATCCATCCATCCATCCATCCTCACAAACTTTCACGTCTATAATATTAGTAGGATAAGTCTTATTAATAGTGCTTAGATATTTGCTCGTTTTAACAGCTTATTTTTGATAAATTTCCAGGCTAGCTTCTTCCATTTAGCTAAAAAATCTTCTTTGTTTTCTTTTTTAGGAAAATCGGCCCACACCATGGATACCTATAATTAAGACTGTACCTTTATGGGCCATAACAGTGGCGCACAGTTGTGGCTTGGTTGCCTTCACCTTGTTCTTCCTGGATCTACCGACATATCTGGACAAGGCGTTAAAAATTTCATTGAAAAATGTAAGTTTGTGATCTTAAAATTGACATGAAAAGCTCATACTTTCCTACTGAACTTATACAATGTGTATATCTACCCGTGTCGGAGCCTTAAGCGGTTCCATAAACCTATGGCAAATTTTGAACAACTTTAACTGTGGGATCAACTCTGAAAACGCAAAAAAACAGCTATTCCATACTTTTTGTCGAAAGTCTTATAAAAAATCATAAGGATCAGCAGTTCTTTTTACGTTTTCAGAGTTGGTCTCATAGTAAAAGTTGTTCAAAATTTGCCATGGATGTCACCGCTTAAGGCTCCGACACCGGTAGATAAACACATTGTATGTGCTACTTGTCTAGTATTCTAAGAGCCACTAAACATCGACCTTCACCGGCGTGATAACCAGTTCAGACATATTATTTGTCAAATATCATCAATTAATAAACACGCCTATGATAACTTGCCTATCGTAAAGCGTTCATGGCTATATTTAATTAAATTAATTCTGGGCCATTTTTTTCGATAATTCACCCATTTGATAACCAGATAATTTTGGTTACAAATGATCGTTTTTAATACAGATAATACGAGTAGGCTTGCCTACTTGTTTTTGTTGATGGATACCCGGCAAGTCGGTATGAACAGAGGCCTTATTATGTATGCGTTCTGACATTCGGCTTCGCTTTTTCTTCTGCTCGCGCCAGTAATTCGAGCCACAAGAGGGAGCGAAAGAAAAAGCGAAGCCGGACGTCAAAACGCGTACACAGTAAGGCCCCGGAAAAATGAGGCCATCTCATAACTAGTCCAGACTGGTATCATGAGAAAGATAATTTACTTACAAAATTAATGATAAAGGTTTGCCTGCAAAAAGCCACTCATCATACATTATTCCACACCAGGCTTTACAGTTTCAGAGTTGAAACAATTTACAAATGAAAGTTCAGCGTCATACAATTTTTATGCATCTAAATGAGTATTCAATTCAACCATGAGTATTTATTTATTGGTTTTTGTAAATGCTTATGTTCTGTATTGTAAGTAATGCATTTCAGATAGTTTCGCCATCTAACTCTCTATTGGAGGTTAGTTGGATAGGTAAACTAATGTACAGAGCTGCACAGCAAATTAGAGCTCTATATGTTACGTTGCAAAATAACTTTTATAATAGTTTTGCTATCTCGTTCGCACCAAGATAAAACCACCACCAAAAATACAGCACCAAAATACTCGCTCCTGCTCTTCTTCGTTCTCGCGACCATTTCCGTATACGCCCTAAGAATCCTAATGTAGTAGAGTATAAGCTATCGGTTCAATAGAGCCCTTGATCTCATTAATCGTATTGTTCTAGTATTAGTAATATAGTACGAGTATGTTTTCTTCTCAGAGCGCCATTCTCTCTGCTCTTCCACACTTGGGTATGTGGGTCGGCAGCGTGGTCTCAGCCAGCATCTGCGCCAAAATTGTCAATCGCGGATTGCTGTCTCTGGTCTTCTGCAGAAAGATGTTCACTTCTTTTGGTAAATACTTGCCTGATATTTAACAAAATAAATTGGCTTGACTAATACCTAACTTAAAAAATATTAATGGACGCAACTATATTAAAATGAAACATAATATCTGTGACATTTTACTATTTTTGCTGCTGCACTACCTTTTTGACAATAAATTAAGCGGATTCTCGTAATTACATTATCAAATCTCATAGATTACTCTCAATTTCATACTGGTTCTTATAAAAAAAACCGGACAAGTGCGAGTCAGACTCGCACAGCGAGGGTTCCGTACAAATCCAGAAAATTTCACTAAATTGGGAAGTAAGTTGTTAAAATCTCTAAACTATAACCACCGAAAAAAAAATGTTTTTTATCACTTTTCTCGTCATACATCGAAAATTACACATTATAAAAATAATTAAAAACCTGTTTTAGCGTGTGCAAATGAAGTTATTTTATATGATACCTTACATGATACGATTTACTCACTTTGAATTTTGAACCCATATTTTGTGAATTTTGTGGCCCTATTTTTATGCGATTGAAATAAAAATGTAGTTTTCAGATTTATTCCTATATGTGTACTCTGAGACAATGCTTCTCGCCAAATTTCATAGTTCTATGTCAACGGGAAGTGCCCTGTAGGTTTTGATTTTTGTTTGTGTCGAAATATACGGTTTTTTACGACATAAACGGCTCTAACTTTTTTAAACGATAACTGAAAAGTTTTTCCTTTACACAACTGCAAGAAACCATAGATATACGTACACAGTTTAAATTTCAAGTCGATATCTTTACGCGTTCCCGAGATTAAGAGTCTTGACACACACACAGACGGACAACAAAGTGATCCAATAAAGGTTCCGTTTTTTCCCTTTGAGGTACGGAACCCTAAAAATGGCTAACCTGTTTTGTTTCATAATTAAAGCCAACTATTTATTTATTTTTCGCCAATATAATTATTTTTCACTAAAATTGGACTCACTTTACCGAGTTCAACCGTGTACAGAATTCGAATAGCTCGCATGAATCAATGTATAATCGATGTAGTAATTTTCACATTAAAGTTGATTTTTCGAAAACTACTTTCAATTTCAATAATTTTCATATGGGACCACAAGTATTATTTACCACATTTAAGAATAGACTGGACCTTTGGATAAAGAAGGAAAAAAAATTTTGACAGTTAAATTATACCAATTTTATTCGATTCTGCTTAATATAGAGGCACATCAATATATACTGCTCGCCTATAAACAAATAAATAAAAATTATCATAATAATCATCAAAATCGAATCACAATTGGCGAAGTAGGCAATCGCGTAACCTTAGATTAATAATTATTTGAGATCAATTATTAATTTATTTGTAATTGATTAATTATCAATTATTAATCTAAGCGCGCAACACACTTACAAAATTTATACAGGCGAATTGAGAACCTTCTTTTGATTTCGGTTTAAAAATATTTTCAGCTTTCCTCGGTGCAGCGACTGGCGCCACTATTCTCGCTTTCTTCACTCCAGATCAGAAGGCGCTTGCAGTTGTTGTAGTGATTTTTACACTCACACTGCTCGGATTCGTATATGCTGGGTTCTTGGTACGTAGAAATGCTTTTATTTATTTGAAAGCACACGGTGAGGCCAAAGTGTATCTTGGTCATATAGCCAACATTATGAAATTTCACTCAGATCAAAGAACTTACAACAGGTAAGCTAGGACGCTTAGCTCTTTGAATCAGCGGTATCCGAGACGCTCCTCGATGCTCCCTAGCTACGAGTATAATAATAACTTACTAAGATCATGACATTTTAATCCTTTCTCATTTCCTCAGCAAGTAAAACAACATTTTACATACAAGTCATTGTTGTTATTATTGCCTCTTTAGAAAGAGAAAATAAGAGTGACAGGGATAACATCGAACGCATTACTTCATTCTAGACAATAATAATAACTAAATATTATAAAACATATAATACGGGACATCAAACATACGGTCTCTGACACCAAATTAAGCAAACCTTGTTATGTGACAGCCAGACTGATAAACTACATATCCTACTAATATTATAAACGCGAAAGTTTGTGAGGATGGATGGATGGATGGATGTATGGATGTTTGTTACTCTTTCACGCAAAAACTACTGAACGGATTGAGATGAAACTTTGCAATAATATAGCTTATACATCAGAATAACACGTAGGCTACAATTTATAAAGATTTTTTGTGAATTGTCCAAAATATGTTGAGTAAGTAGAAAAAATCTGCCATCTGCGAGCTACTTTAGCGTGCGCTGCAAGAATGTCAAAATAAACAACTGTCGACCGAATATCTGTCAAATCAATCGATGAGCAGTCCTTGGATATCATCATACTGATAATATATTATGTACCTATATATACCTATATTCAATATTATAAATCCAAAAAGTTTGTTAGTTTGTTCTTCTTTCACGCAGCAACGGAGCAACGGATTGACTTGATATTTGGCATATATATAGTTCGAGGGCCGGAAAGTGACATGGGCTACTTAAATAAAAGGTTCCTGTGAGATAGCATAAATGTCTAATTTCACGCGGGCGGCGCCGCGGGTAGAAGCTAGTTATAAATATTTTTTAATACATACTTATATAGATAATACCAAAATAACACCCAAACACAGCGCAACACCTGTGTTACTTGACCTGGGTGGGAATCGTACCTACGCCTCTTTGATGCCGTAGTCAGGGTCTCTAACCACTGAACCACTGACGCAGTCAAATTATTATTCAATCCAATTATAATGTAGGTATTTGATTTCAGCTAAACCACTTGGATCTGTCCCCTCATTTCGCTGGCGTACTGATGGCTATCACCAATTTCGTCGGTGCTTTCGCCAGCCTCATCACCCCTGTGGTCACCAGCATGATACTCAAGAATGATCCTGTGAGATATGTCTAATTTTGATCATTCATTTAATATTTATTCAATCACATTTTTGACCATGTACATGTCATCTTTCAATATAACTTTGGATGATGGAAAACCTTTCTTCATCTCTTCTGGAGACCTGCTAATAAATCTTCATTGTGACCAGTTCGTACCTATATTATGTATTAATTAAAAAATTAAAAACTATTTTAGCTCAGATACTTTGATTTTTTCGGTGTTGTTATATTGATATTTTGGTTTACTGTACTGTACTGTACTGTACCGGCCTTTTTAATAGTCCACTGCAGGACGTAGGCCTACCCAAGAAGGGTGATTGGGCCATATCCACCACGCTGGCCCAGTGCGGGTTGGTGGATTCACATATGCCATCGAATTTCTTCTACGGACGTATGCAGGTTGCCTCACGATGTTTTCCTTCACCGAAAAGCCAATGATGTGAAATTCCGTACATAAGTTCCAAAGAAACTCATTGGTACCTGATCGGGATTTGAACCCGCGACTTCACGATTGCAGGTCGGGTGTTACTACCACTAGAATACCAAGGCTTCATATATATTATATATTATAACGATATTTTAGTTTGGTGCTATTAGATTGGTGCTCAATAATAAAAATAACATTATTATTATATTTTTTTCATAGACAAACATCAGCAACTGGCGAGTGGTATTCCTCTTGGTAGCGGGAGTATTGGTGGTGGCGAACACCTTTTATATGATTTTCGGCAGCACCGAGCGACAACCCTGGGACATTCAAGACGATGTTCATAAACCTACTAAAGGTAAACACCTAAATAAATAAATGAGATATTTTTATCCTAGATAGTTTGATCGTAATATCCTGCCTGATCTAGCAGAGATGATCTATGCTGTAGCAAGTGCATTTAGAAGATTCCTGATTCCTCTAGATTCGAAAACTTCCAAGTTTTACTTGGACAAAAAGACAGTCCCATGCAAATAATTTCACATTTTTTCTGTTAACTTGTTCCATTTTGGAAGGATTTATAAATTACTAAATTTTGCCCGCGGTTTCTCCCGCGTGATATTTTGATTTTTGTGCTATTCCATATGAACCTTTTATTTGCGGGATAAAAAGTAGCCTATGTCACTTTCCGTTTTTCAAGCTACATATGTCCATGCCAAAAATTAAGTCCGTTGCTCCATTGTTGTGTCAAAAAGGAACAAACCAACAAACGCACTTTTGGATGTATAATATTAGTAAGGCGATATAACACAATAACAGAATTGTAATGATTTTAATACAATATTTTTTTTTAATTTTTTTAGCTATGTAAGTACTATCGACATGAATAATTTGTAAATTGACTTGCCTAATGTGACGGAGTGTTATAAGGCCAATAAATTATTTCTATTTCTATTTCAGAGAAATCTTGATAATCATTATTTTTTAACATAAACATAATAACCAACTTCTACAATGGAACTCAAGCCTTCCCCAATAACATATTTTTTTTAATTATTAATGACAATACTACACTACTACTACATAGAAAGCAATTGGATCATCCACAGACCCTTGAAGGTCTAACAACAATAACATTGCTTTAGGAAAAGCAATTTTTGCTATTCGATTTTGTAGGCGCTTGCTTCTTTTAATTTTTAATTTTTCTGTGACTTCTTCAAAACTACTGATACCCTTTTACTTTCAGCTAACTTAGGCTAAAATCTTTCTGTTTTATTTTCAGACGAAATGGAGCCATTGAAGACAGCAAAATCACAAGAAGCATTATCACATTAAGTGCTAAACATATTTTAATTATTTTTTATACAAGTAATTGAATAAAATTTATGTGTAACGTTGATTTTGGCTAGACTACTTGTTAGGTTCTTAGGTAGAAGTTCATATAACTTCAGTTGAGTCTGTCACCTGTCTAATACGGGTATCACAGGTGGCGCCGCCGACGCTATAAGTTGGTTAAAATGATAAACACTTCACGAATTCGGCGCAATGTCAGGACTGCGAATTAGCTCAGTTGTGAGAGCGTCGGGCTAGTGATCCGAGATATGCAGGTTCGAGTCCTGCATTCGCGACGAATTTTTGAAATGTTTATTATCACAATAATACCTCTTTGAAACTAGTTGTTACTTAAACCAGTTTCTTGGGTTATTTGAATGGTCATGGTTCCAGACACGAAACTAAATAGGAACGTTTCTGAACCTACCTACAACACAGATATACATATAACAGATTGATAACACTGTTGTCAGTTGGGGCAAAATCTTTCCGAGATGTTGTCTCAGTCAAATGTGTGTATTAGAATTTAAGTAATTTAACAAGAAATCGACGTCAAATCAAAATATTGTACGTCTCGTTCTACCTCATGCCATAATGAAATCAATGCATCTTTTTCAGATTTTCTCGATCGACCAAATTATCCCTCTGGTATCTCTGTGACCTACAAATAACTATTTTGCTTCGCGAAAGCTGTCAAGAATTGATAACGATAGTGTGTTTAATGTTTCGACATTTTCCAAAACGGATCAGTTTAGATTCCCGTTGTATATAATAATAATGTGTTCAAATCGCGAAAGTTTAAAAACAACATACGAGTAGATTCGTTGGGTTAGACCTTAGACAAATGGGCTCACTGTACCTAAAGTTTTGTAACATTAATGAATAATAATAATTAATATTTGGGGACATTTTACACACGGTCTCTGACCCCAAACTAAGCAAAGCATGTGATATGGCTGCCAGAGACTGATATACTACATATACATATTTATAAATACATATAGATAGTAACTAAATAACACCCAGACACAGAGCAAACACCTATGTTCATCACATAAATACTTGCCTTGGGTGGGAATCGAACCCACGCCTCTTTGACCCATAAGTTAGGCTCACTAACCACTGAGCCACCGAGGCAGTCGAATATTCGAATGTTCGTCGTACATTATCTTTATTTAGAAGGCGTGACCTTCTAAATAACTAACACAATTAATTATGCATACACTTTTAAGTATATCTATTTATCTATTATACGCCTTTTTTAAAAAATCATTCATAAAATAAATTGTTTTACACTATTCTTAAGTATTGTTGGCTTCAATTGCAGAATTCAATTAATGCATGTAGGTTATTGGGTTGTATGTAGTCAAGGCGATATTTTTTACTGATAACCAATAAACGAGTTCCTAGAATACCCACGTCAAATGCTAAGAATATTTATAATCCAAAAAAATAAAGAAACTTAAGAATTACAAAAGTAAAGACGCAGGCAGCATGACTCACATAATACCTAAATACAAGTAGGTAAGTAGCACCTATATACTCGTACCTATATAGTGACTTATATTGAGTGGTAGCAGATGCTCATAACAAGTTCTTATTCTTATTAACAAAAAATACATTATTTGCAACTATGTTGCAACTACTTACAAATACAAAACTAGTATGTTACACTAGTAGAGTTGTACTTATAACTGTGCTGCAATATTTTTTTCATCACATCTATTCGAAAAGGACTACTTGATTCGCCTTTAAGTGCGCCCAAAGGAGGTGTTTTCTATAAGGAACTTATACTCGTAAGTGCGACGGAATTATCTTTGCCGCGCACTTTTTGAATTTGGAACAAATAAGTGCGACGGATTGATCTTTGCCGCGCACTTTTTGAATTTGGAAGTATTTGTAATGTTAGTGTTCAGCGCCAAGAAAATGAATGAAAAGAATGTAAATATAAGTTTTCATTTGTTTTATTATTAGATACCATTTAATTTCAATAAAGTTGACACTCTACGTTTTCTTAAATAATAATATTATAGTAAAATATGAGGCGCCTTTTGTTTTCTCATAGAGATGATGAAAAGTAGAGTGTACCACTCGGGCGCAATATATATTTTGGCTCGAGCGACGTACTTTGAATCCCTCGCTACGTTCAGGATGCCTCACTACGCTCTGGATTAAAAAAGCGCCCTCGCCGTAAATAGTACATTGTTCACCGAGAGGAGAAAGTGACCGATTACCGTCGAGGGTGTCGTTTGAACCCTCGCCTACGGCTCGGGCTTTAAAACACCCGAGATCGGGAATCGCACTTTCTCTCGAGTGATAACATAGTGCTTTATACTACACCTTTATACTACACTCATCATCACTATCACTACTTATCATTTTGATAGTTTTATTTTACTTTTCTACGAAAACTGAATCCTCAAACAACACACAAATTGAAAATGGCGCCAATGGCATCTACAATTTTTACATGTTCTTTTTCAAATTGTTTGACACCATCCAACACACAGCTAGTGGCCAGTGTCATTTTGCGAACTAGGAGATAAAAACTCACTGTAAAAACTTTTTGGCTTTTGATATTTAGGTTACCAGCGCATAGTCTTACCCAAAATTAAAAAAGAAAAACCACGTAAGAAATGGATTTTCATACACTTTTCTCTCCCGCTCAGATGCGTTTTCTCGCCGCATATTTGTTCGATATGCAATGACGTACTTTCTACCGTAAATTTGATAAAGTATCAAAGTACTTTCCGAGCAGGTGTAGTATAAAATATATTTTTGGCTCGGGCGATGTACTTTGAATCCCTCGCTACGTTCAGGATTCTACTCTAGAATCCCTCACTTCGCTCTGGATTCAAAAAAGCGCCCTCGCCGTAAAAATATTATTTTGCTCCCTTATGATACAATCTACTATTTACGGCGAATAAAACCAAGTGTCACCAGTTCGCCTGCTGGTAAGCAACATTGTGATCATCGATGCCATACTTCGTAAGAATTCGTAGAGTGAGTGCAAAAAGAGAAGCGTCGTAGATGAGGGCGCCCGTGTGCCATTTTGCTAATTTCGTTACGTTGACAACACTGCTCTGTCAATGCTAGTACAACTAAAAGTGTTTGACTGCCTCGGTAACTCAGTGGTTAGTGACCCTAACTTCTGGATCAAAGAGGCGTGGGTTCGATCCCCACCCAGGGCAAATATTTATGTGATAAACATAAGTATTTGCTCAGTGTCTGGGTGTTATTTAGTTACTATCTATATGAGTACAAACAAACAAACAACAACACTTTATTAGACAACCACATTACATAAAAAAGAGATTATAAGGACAAAAACAAAACAATAGGTCTCTAATTGGCGGCCTTATCGCTTTAAGCGATTTCTTCCAGGCAACCAAGCACGGACAGAAAAAAACATTTGACAAAAAAACGTGGCCATAACTGCAAGAAAATTTAAATAGCATATATTATATTTAAATAGCACAGAAACAAATACACAGTATGTATTTAAAAATAAGTATATGTAGTATATCAATCTCTGGTAGCCATATCACAAGCTTTGCTTAGTTTGAGGTCAGAGGCCGTGTGTTAGAAGTCCCAAAAAAAAATTACTTGGTAGACATCAATTCAGTTTTCATTACTCGCGTCTACCAAGTATAGTCGGTACTTTGGGTGCTGATTTTAATCTTATTATTAGTTCACCGTAACGCCACGACGTTTCTCTATTTGCACATACTCTATCTAACCGACCTTAAAAAGCTTTCTGAATTTCGTGTTGTCTATAAGTTACGTTAGGAATTTATGTGTGCAGTCATAGTACCTATGTCAAGTAACGCTGTTGATTTGGACATTAAAACAATGGGTTCCACTCCGGGAGTGCCGGTAGACCTGCGCCGATTTACGAATTTTCGATCAGGTATCGTGTCCTGACGCAAATTTAAAATTTTTTACCCATTCCAAAAAGTACACAACGTCGCTAAAGGAGTTTTCACTTCAAAAACCCCGTAACCATGCATTCACATAACTTTGCGCGTAACTTAACTACGTAATCAGCAGGCCCTCAGAGTCTAGTCCATTTCCTGTAGGCCAAACATGCGACCACGAAAAGGCACGAAAAGAACTCTTTTCTACGTGTGAAAAAGTGAGAAATATATAAATATATATACTTCGCCATAACTCTGTCTCGTTCTGTCACGTCAAAATAAATATTGCGTGGTGTATCCTAGCCCGGCTGCAATTTGAATCTACCAGCCAGCCATGCGGCTGGCTGGTAGATTCAAATTGCATCGTATATAGGTACGAGGATCTTAGGAAAATCAACATTGTAGACGTAGTACTGTACTGTACTGTACCAGCCTTTTTAATAGTCCACTGCAAGACGTAGGCCTACCCACGAAGGGTGGTTGGGCCATATCCACCAGTGCGGTTTAGTGAATTCACTTACGCCATCGAATTTCTTCTACGGACGTATGCAGGTTGCCTCACGATGTTTTCCTTCACCGAAAAGCCAGTGGTGTGAAATTCCGTACATAAATTCCAAAGAAGTCATTGGTACGGTACCGGGGATTTGAACCCTCGCGATTGTAAGGCGGGTGTCACTACCTCTTGGCCACCACGTAGACGTAGTGCGTCTTACTTATTCTATAGTAAAATAAGAATGGTAAGATACATATTACCGGGTAAGTTTTAGGCTTATTGCACACCTACTATCTCTTGACCATTACACTCATGGGTGTAATGTAGGGTACAGGAACCCACCCTAAAACTTCTTTCCCTGAAAATATTTTTCTATTGTAGGTAAAATAACTACTCCTGTTATCAATAATTGTATTACATTCTCTTAATAAATGTGCGATTTAAATTCTTAAAAATGTACGAAAGATAATTTAAATCGTATTAAGAAAAACAGTTTAATCGTTTCAATTTGCTTTGTTTAAATGGTCCCTGATGTAGGTTCATTTATAGGTGATTTACTTGTTCACTTAAAGGTGATTTTGTTCATTCACGGGTGATTTCCGAAATTTCAATATTTTCTTTCTGTAATGACTAATATAAGGATTTATAATGAAAAAAAAAACATAAAAGGTTTCCCCGGATTTTTTCTAGTTAAGAGGGCGTCCGGGGAGTGTCCCCGGGGGGTTTCAATGGTCTGTGTTTTGACTTGCTAAATTCACCGTGCAACCCCTTTTTTTTTTTGACCCAGGAAAATCTTTTATGGATACCACCAAACCTGGGGAGGCCGATGGTTATGTGGGTGTCTCCACCGCTAGTCGATGGCATACCCACTAAAAACCTGGGGTGTTTCCGCCACTGCGCCATGTGTCGGGGCTACGGGCCCACTTCCGCACTCCTCCGCGGCCCCGACAGCACCGTGCACCCCCTGCAGTTAAACAACTCATGACTCATAGACATGCCCGGGTTGTAGGCTTAAAATCTAAGGTTTTCACACGACTTGTCCTATATAGTTGCTAAATTTTAGAGTTGGCAACCCTACAAATGAAGGACGGTGTAAAAGCAACCTACTAAACGGTCGTACCCAAATTCGTAGTGTATGTTGAAGTTTAAGATGATGATGCTGTGGAAAATTTCCATGAATACCATTACTTCCTTATAAGCTCAGCATCGCATATAAAAATAATTGAGACGTATGCGACAGCCAAACAAGTTTGCATTAATTAAGTATTCCGCAAAAGCATAAATATTTTTAGTATCGAGGAATGTTTAGCTTTGTAATATATTCAGCTATATAATACAGGGTTACAAAAAACTAGTATATTAAAATTAAACCAAACGGAGAATCAATTCGTACAGGACGGGTAAGGTTGTTTGGTTTACTCAACTTTAGGTAATAAATTTCCATAATTAGGTATATGGAGAAGCGATGGATCATAATACTAAAAACTAGTTTTTACCCGCGGCTTCGCCCGCATGATATTTTGATTTTGACGCAATATCATTATAATTTATAGCATATGTGTTATTCTGATACATAAGCTATATTACTGCAAAGTTTCATCTCAATCCGTTCAGTAGTTTTTGCGTGAAAGAGTAACAAACATCCATACATCCATCCATCTATCCATCCATCCTCACAAACTTTCGCGTTTATAATATTACTAGTTTTTACCCGCGGCTTCGCCAACATACGCAATATTATTGCAAAGTTTCATCTCAATCCGTTCAGTAGTTTTTCATCCATCATTTATGATATTAGAAGGAAGTAGGATAAAACAATTTTTATTTTAAACCTAAAATTAGTTTTCAAATGAGCTGTTGCACAGACATATCAGAAGCTCATTGATATATCTAGAGCCATTGGGCCCTGCTTTAATTTTTTTACAGTTACCTTGTAAATGACATTCTTGAAATGTAGATCGATTTTACTAAGAACATTACAAGTCGAGATAACATTAAAAAACCTATGAGAGTCAGAAAACATTAGACGTTCTGGCTGTTTTGTGACATGTAATAGAGTCTACACACTAAGATCGCGAAAAATATGCTAGGTACATTTATAGACTATGGACATATTAAAACACTAGCTTTTACCTTGGCCTGCGTGATATTTTGGTATTTATGCTGTAGGACCCTATTTGTCAGCTGCAACCCACGCCGAATGCCAAAACAACTTTTTCCACGTGTATAAACGTCGTGTAGTCATTTAGTTAAATCTATATCTATGAATTTGTGATGCTTAAGTCTATAAAATCTTCTTCATTCAACTCGCTATGAATGTTTTTTAGGGTTCCGTACCTCAAACGGAAAAACGGAACCCTTATAGGATCACTTTGTTGTCCGTCTGTCCGTCTGTGTGTATGTCAAGACGTTTTATCTCGGGAACGCGTAAAGATATCGAGTTGAAATTTAAACTGTATACGTATATCTATGGTCTCTTGCAGTTGTGTAAAAGAAAAACTTCTTAGTTATCGTTTAAAAAAGTTAGAGCCGTTTATGTCGTAAAAACGGCATACTTCGATACACACTAAAATCAAAACCTACAGGGTACTTCCCGTCGGCATAGAACTATGAAATTTGGCGAGAAGCATTGTCTCAGAGGAATAAATCTGAAAATTGTACATTTTTGTTTAAATCGCAAAAAATAGGGCCTCAAAATTCACAAAATATGGGTTCAAAACTCAAAGTAAGTAAATCGTATCATGTAAGGTATCATATAAAAGAACTTCATTAGCACATGCCAAAACAGGTTTTCGATTATTGTAACAATGTGTAATTTTAGATGTATGACGAGAAAAGTGAAAATATAAAATTTGTCGATGATAGAGATTTTACCTATAACATCTTACTTTCGAAGTTTTTGAAATTTTCTGGATTTGTACGGAACCCTCGGTGTGCGTGCCTGACTCGCACTTGTCCGGTTTATTTTATTTTTATTTGAACTGAAATTAAAAAATATATATCCTACTAATATTATAAACGCGAAAGTTTGTGAGGATGGATGGATGGATGGATGGATGTATGGATGTTTGTTACTCTTTCACGCAAAAACTACTGAACGGATTGAGAGGAAACTTTGCACTAATATAGCTTATACATCAGAATAACACATAAGCTACAATTTATAAAGATATTTTGTGAATTGTCCAAAATATAACGATAAATGTTGAGTAAGTAAGAAAATTCTGCCATCTGCGAGCTACTCTAGCGTGCGCTGCAAGAATGTCAAAATAAACAACTGTCGATCGAATATCTGTCAAATCAATCGATGAGCAGTCGTTGGATATCATCATACTGATAATATATTATTCTTACTAATATTATAAATGCGAAAGTAACTCTGTCTGTCTATCTGTCTGTCTGTAGCGCTTTCACGCCAAAACTAATGAACCGATTTCAATGAAATTTGGTACACAGATAGTCTAGAGCCTGAGAAAGGATAGGCTACATTTTATCCCGAAATTTGCATAATTCCCGTAGGATAGGACAAAATTTTGCGTTAGTGAAACTGTCGCCTATCACAACGACGCTAAAAGGCCCAATTTTGAAGACACCATCGTAATTACAACAGTTAATTAGACTATTTCTGTTTCTTTTTCACTTTCGGCATTCGATAGAGAGAGCACTTTTTACGTTGCTATTAAATTTACGATGGCGCGTTCATAATTGGGTTGATTGGGCCTAACATGGATTCATAAAACGTAATTAGATGACAGGTGACATACATTGACTGCAGACTTTTATAAATGTCTCGCTTAGCACAGCAAAGGGACAAATTGTCTTTCCACCATTATAGCTCCTCGAAGAGGAAATAAATTATGAATTGACAATGACAACTGACATTAAAATTGGACAAAATAGTTTTCCCTTTGCCATGCTACATATTACATTGACGTTTAATACTGGGCAGTAATTTCGTCTGACATCCTACTAATATTATAAACGCGAAAGTTTGTGAGGATGGATGGATGGATGGATGGATGTATGGATGTTTGTTACTCTTTCACGCAAAAACTACTGAACGGATTGAGAGGAAACTTTGCATTAATATAGCTTATACATCAGAATAACACATAAGCTACAATTTATAAAGATATTTTGTGAATTGTCCAAAATATAACGATAAATGTTGAGTAAGTAAGAAAATTCTGCCATCTGCGAGCTACTCTAGCGTGCGCTGCAAGAATGTCAAAATAAACAACTGTCGATCGAATATCTGTCAAATCAATCGATGAGCAGTCGTTGGATATCATCATACTGATAATATATTATTCTTACTAATATTATAAATGCGAAAGTAACTCTGTCTGTCTGTCTATCTGTCTGTCTGTCTGTCTGTAGCGCTTTCACGCCAAAACTAATGAACCGATCTCAATGAAATTTGGTACACAGATAGTCTAGAGCCTGAGAAAGGATAGGCTACATTTTATCCCGAAATTTGCATAATTCCCGTAGGATAGGACAAAATCTTGCGTTAGTGAAACTGTCGCCTATCACAACGACGCTAAAAGGCCCAATTTTGAAGACACCATCGTAATTACAACAGTTAATTAGACTATTTCTGTTTCTTTTTCACTTTCGGCATTCGATAGAGAGAGCACTTTTTACGTTGCTATTAAATTTACGATGGCGCGTTCATAATTGGGTTGATTGGGCCTAACATGGATTCATAAAACGTAATTAGATGACAGGTGACATACATTGACTGCAGACTTTTATAAATGTCTCGCTTAGCACAGCAAAGGGACAAATTGTCTTTCCACCATTATAGCTCCTCGAAGAGGAAATAAATTATGAATTGACAATGACAACTGACATTAAAATTGGACAAAATAGTTTTCCCTTTGCCATGCTACATATTACATTGACGTTTAATACTGGGCCGTAATTTCGTCTGACATTAAAAATATTTTTAAATATACCACCATTAGAGGTTAAACATAATTCTTTATTCTACCTTTATGGTACAGAATCCATGCTAATATACGAAGAAACGGATCGACTTGATTTTTAAAAGTAGTATGTCATGAGTATGAATATCTTGACACTAAGGTTATTAACCTTGATTCTGAGTTGTGACCTTGGCACGAACATAAATTTCTGTTGGTTTGGTTAGGATTGAACAGTGATAAAAGTGCAGCCCGGCTCAGTTGCGGCACTCCTCATGAGGCACGCAACTTGCCGGCCAGCCTCTCAGCTGCTATATTTAAAAACCCCAGAAAAGCGGCCCAACCTCGAGTGCAAACTTCTAAACTGCCTAGGGGGAAAAGACCAAAAAGAATCAGGAGACCTCGAGCGCCGCCTTCTCAACTGTCTCAGAAAAAACCCAAAAAAGCGGCTCTACCTGGGATTCCTGCGCCGCCCATAAGCCTCGGCTACTAAGTTCTCCTGCCACGACAAGGCGGGAAACTATGGGTGGGTACACTCTAACCTTATCTTAATCAACAGAAGCATTTATAAGTATAAGGTATTTTGATATCGGGTTAGGTTTGAACAGTGAGAACAAGGTGCAAGGTATTTGATTTTTTTATAGAGCAAGTGCCTTTATTAACTACCACTAAATACAGACTTATAATGTAAAACTTCATAAACTACTACTACATAACAAACAATTGGATCATCTACAGACCCTTGAAGGTCTAAAGATATTCTAAATGCTCAAGCCCACTACCAGTTAGCAGCGTGCCCAACATGCTGGCAGCATTGCCAATCAGCTTGGCAATGCTGCTTATACGTTGAGCCAAATAAACACCAGCATTTTGGTCACGCGGCGGGTACACGAGACGCTCAGAAAGACTTTTGAAAACAAGATGAGCTCCCGGCCAACACGCGCACAATGTCTCAATTTTAAACGGCTTAAATATGTAACCACTGCCGAGGTTAGCATATTTGCGCCATTTGTGCTGCTCCGCTGACGGCGCCAAAGTATCGACGCAAGTCGCGTCCCATACTAAGGGCCGTCTACTCTTTCATGGGACCAGCTTCATGCCGCCAGGCCTTTGGCCATCACCACGCGCAAACCCATTCGGTTCGAGTACGGCTGCGATATTGGCGGTCGCAAAAGCCCTGCGTATGACATCGTTCACAATGGCGTGGCAACCAATTCGACCAGCGCTTCTTGACCAAGAAAGACGGTGGTGACCAAGCTGGTCAACTGGGGTACTTGAATAGGTGAGAGCGCTCGGCTATGTGCGGCGCGGCAACAAGGTGGGTCGACTATCTCGACGATATCATCAATACCGCCGGTCGAGCCTGGTCACGACCGGCAAGGAGCCGAGGCAGATGGCACTGCAAGAGAGAGGCCTATACCCAACAGTGGGTCAAAGAAAGCTGCGGATGATAACGATGACGAAACAAATTAGTTGAGATTGGCTGTTTTTGGGTTTGAAATGATTATTTCCTACAATATTTGTGTACCGTTTCACATTGAATTGGGGCTAATATTTTGTGGCGCACTTACTGTTTTAGTTAGCATATTTTTTTGACAAGATAAATTAAATTATATCGCGGGCGAAGCCGCGGGTAAAAGCTAGTTAAAAATATTTTTAAATATACCACCACTAGCTTTTACCCGCGGCTTCGCCCGCGATATAATTTAATTTATCTTGTCAAAAAAATATGCTAACTAAAACAGTAAGTGCGCCACAAAATATTAGCCCCAATTCAATGTGAAACGGTACACAAATATTGTAGGAAATAATCATTTCAAACCCAAAAACAGCCAATCTCAACTAATTTGTTTCGTCATCGTTATCATCCGCAGCTTTCTTTGACCCACTGTTGGGTATAGGCCTCTCTCTTGCAGTGCCATCTGCCTCGGCTCCTTGCCGGTCGTGACCAGGCTCGACCGGCGGTATTGATGATATCGTCGAGATAGTCGACCCACCTTGTTGCCGCGCCGCACATAGCCGAGCGCTCTCACCTATTCAAGTACCCCAGTTGACCAGCTTGGTCACCACCGTCTTTCTTGGTCAAGAAGCGCTGGTCGAATTGGTTGCCACGCCATTGTGAACGATGTCATACGCAGGGCTTTTGCGACCGCCAATATCGCAGCCGTACTCGAACCGAATGGGTTTGCGCGTGGTGATGGCCAAAGGCCTGGCGGCATGAAGCTGGTCCCATGAAAGAGTAGACGGCCCTTAGTATGGGACGCGACTTGCGTCGATACTTTGGCGCCGTCAGCGGAGCAGCACAAATGGCGCAAATATGCTAACCTCGGCAGTGGTTACATATTTAAGCCGTTTAAAATTGAGACATTGTGCGCGTGTTGGCCGGGAGCTCATCTTGTTTTCAAAAGTCTTTCTGAGCGTCTCGTGTACCCGCCGCGTGACCAAAATGCTGGTGTTTATTTGGCTCAACGTATAAGCAGCATTGCCAAGCTGATTGGCAATGCTGCCAGCATGTTGGGCACGCTGCTAACTGGTAGTGGGCTTGAGCATTTAGAATATCTTTAGACCTTCAAGGGTCTGTAGATGATCCAATTGTTTGTTATGTAGTAGTAGTTTATGAAGTTTTACATTATAAGTCTGTATTTAGTGGTAGTTAATAAAGGCACTTGCTCTATAAAAAAATCAAATACCTTGCACCTTGTTCTCACTGTTCAAACCTAACCCGATATCAAAATACCTTATACTTATAAATGCTTCTGTTGATTAAGATAAGGTTAGAGTGTACCCACCCATAGTTTCCCGCCTTGTCGTGGCAGGAGAACTTAGTAGCCGAGGCTTATGGGCGGCGCAGGAATCCCAGGTAGAGCCGCTTTTTTGGGTTTTTTCTGAGACAGTTGAGAAGGCGGCGCTCGAGGTCTCCTGATTCTTTTTGGTCTTTTCCCCCTAGGCAGTTTAGAAGTTTGCACTCGAGGTTGGGCCGCTTTTCTGGGGTTTTTAAATATAGCAGCTGAGAGGCTGGCCGGCAAGTTGCGTGCCTCATGAGGAGTGCCGCAACTGAGCCGGGCTGCACTTTTATCACTGTTCAATCCTAACCAAACCAACAGAAATTTATGTTCGTGCCAAGGTCACAACTCAGAATCAAGGTTAATAACCTTAGTGTCAAGATATTCATACTCATGACATACTACTTTTAAAAATCAAGTCGATCCGTTTCTTCGTATATTAGCATGGATTCTGTACCATAAAGGTAGAATAAAGAATTATGTTTAACCTCTAATGGTGGTATATTTAAAAATATTTTTAATGTCAGACGAAATTACGGCCCAGTATTAAACGTCAATGTAATATGTAGCATGGCAAAGGGAAAACTATTTTGTCCAATTTTAATGTCAGTTGTCATTGTCAATTCATAATTTATTTCCTCTTCGAGGAGCTATAATGGTGGAAAGACAATTTGTCCCTTTGCTGTGCTAAGCGAGACATTTATAAAAGTCTGCAGTCAATGTATGTCACCTGTCATCTAATTACGTTTTATGAATCCATGTTAGGCCCAATCAACCCAATTATGAACGCGCCATCGTAAATTTAATAGCAACGTAAAAAGTGCTCTCTCTATCGAATGCCGAAAGTGAAAAAGAAACAGAAATAGTCTAATTAACTGTTGTAATTACGATGGTGTCTTCAAAATTGGGCCTTTTAGCGTCGTTGTGATAGGCGACAGTTTCACTAACGCAAGATTTTGTCCTATCCTACGGGAATTATGCAAATTTCGGGATAAAATGTAGCCTATCCTTTCTCAGGCTCTAGACTATCTGTGTACCAAATTTCATTGAGATCGGTTCATTAGTTTTGGCGTGAAAGCGCTACAGACAGACAGACAGACAGATAGACAGACAGACAGAGTTACTTTCGCATTTATAATATTAGTAAGAATAATATATTATCAGTATGATGATATCCAACGACTGCTCATCGATTGATTTGACAGATATTCGATCGACAGTTGTTTATTTTGACATTCTTGCAGCGCACGCTAGAGTAGCTCGCAGATGGCAGAATTTTCTTACTTACTCAACATTTATCGTTATATTTTGGACAATTCACAAAATATCTTTATAAATTGTAGCTTATGTGTTATTCTGATGTATAAGCTATATTAATGCAAAGTTTCCTCTCAATCCGTTCAGTAGTTTTTGCGTGAAAGAGTAACAAACATCCATACATCCATCCATCCATCCATCCATCCTCACAAACTTTCGCGTTTATAATATTAGTAGGATTAGAGGTTAAACATAATTCTTTATTCTACCTTTATGGTACAGAATCCATGCTAATATACGAAGAAACGGATCGACTTGATTTTTAAAAGTAGTATGTCATGAGTATGAATATCTTGACACTAAGGTTATTAACCTTGATTCTGAGTTGTGACCTTGGCACGAACATAAATTTCTGTTGGTTTGGTTAGGATTGAACAGTGATAAAAGTGCAGCCCGGCTCAGTTGCGGCACTCCTCATGAGGCACGCAACTTGCCGGCCAGCCTCTCAGCTGCTATATTTAAAAACCCCAGAAAAGCGGCCCAACCTCGAGTGCAAACTTCTAAACTGCCTAGGGGGAAAAGACCAAAAAGAATCAGGAGACCTCGAGCGCCGCCTTCTCAACTGTCTCAGAAAAAACCCAAAAAAGCGGCTCTACCTGGGATTCCTGCGCCGCCCATAAGCCTCGGCTACTAAGTTCTCCTGCCACGACAAGGCGGGAAACTATGGGTGGGTACACTCTAACCTTATCTTAATCAACAGAAGCATTTATAAGTATAAGGTATTTTGATATCGGGTTAGGTTTGAACAGTGAGAACAAGGTGCAAGGTATTTGATTTTTTTATAGAGCAAGTGCCTTTATTAACTACCACTAAATACAGACTTATAATGTAAAACTTCATAAACTACTACTACATAACAAACAATTGGATCATCTACAGACCCTAAAGATGAAGGTCTAAAGATATTCTAAATGCTCAAGCCCACTACCAGTTAGCAGCGTGCCCAACATGCTGGCAGCATTGCCAATCAGCTTGGCAATGCTGCTTATACGTTGAGCCAAATAAACACCAGCATTTTGGTCACGCGGCGGGTACACGAGACGCTCAGAAAGACTTTTGAAAACAAGATGAGCTCCCGGCCAACACGCGCACAATGTCTCAATTTTAAACGGCTTAAATATGTAACCACTGCCGAGGTTAGCATATTTGCGCCATTTGTGCTGCTCCGCTGACGGCGCCAAAGTATCGACGCAAGTCGCGTCCCATACTAAGGGCCGTCTACTCTTTCATGGGACCAGCTTCATGCCGCCAGGCCTTTGGCCATCACCACGCGCAAACCCATTCGGTTCGAGTACGGCTGCGATATTGGCGGTCGCAAAAGCCCTGCGTATGACATCGTTCACAATGGCGTGGCAACCAATTCGACCAGCGCTTCTTGACCAAGAAAGACGGTGGTGACCAAGCTGGTCAACTGGGGTACTTGAATAGGTGAGAGCGCTCGGCTATGTGCGGCGCGGCAACAAGGTGGGTCGACTATCTCGACGATATCATCAATACCGCCGGTCGAGCCTGGTCACGACCGGCAAGGAGCCGAGGCAGATGGCACTGCAAGAGAGAGGCCTATACCCAACAGTGGGTCAAAGAAAGCTGCGGATGATAACGATGACGAAACAAATTAGTTGAGATTGGCTGTTTTTGGGTTTGAAATGATTATTTCCTACAATATTTGTGTACCGTTTCACATTGAATTGGGGCTAATATTTTGTGGCGCACTTACTGTTTTAGTTAGCATATTTTTTTGACAAGATAAATTAAATTATATCGCGGGCGAAGCCGCGGGTAAAAGCTAGTTAATGATATATTTAGGTAGTATTGACATCACTACACTCCACGAATAAAAAACAACATTCACAGCGAGTTCAATGAACCCCGTTTTCCTTAGCACCACTAGAGCATATAACCCTGTACAAGCTAGAATCCCTACATCAATAATTATGTGCATATTTAATTTGTCAGACACTGTATAGACTCCGATTAGAATAGCTACCTGTCAGGCTAGTATACGCGCCACGAAATAATTATTTCTACGCGTCAGAACGAGACAGAGTTACGGTGAAGAATATGTCTGTTACTTTTTCACACATGGAAAAGAGTTTTTTCGTGGTCGTATGCTATGCTAGCGAGAGACACACGTTGGATTCAGTACAACTGACCAACTAGAGAAACAGAAAAGGAATGACATATTAACTTCTTTGGGGCCATCCATTAACCACGTCATATGTAAAGGGACCTTTTTCGCCCTTTGCATGTGACGTAATGAGCGACGAAGTGTGACCGTGTGCGACAAGGAGTGAAAGGTAGGCATTCAAATTTTATGACGTCATATTTCAAAATACAAAATAATAAATTTATTGAAGTGTAAAATCCGTTTGAATATTTAAACATATATGTAATTATGTACGTTGGGTTGGCCGGGCGTCTAGCGCTGGCGTCAAAGTCCTTAAGTAGCGTTCGCTTAAAAGGCCTCTGACATGGCTAAACGGTTCAAGGTCAAACAGGTATATTTTCAACGAGCTAGGTATAATCAAATGGTTTAAACAGTTTTATCCGTAATTTATAGGTCTACATTGCATAAATATGCGTATTCGAATCGCATCGTAATGCGTCTCACAAATGTGTACAGGAGGTCGTTTTTAGGGTTCCGTACCTCAAAAGGAAAAAACGGAACCCTTATAGGACCATTTTGTTGTCCGTCTGTCCGTCGGTCCGTCTGTGCGTCTGTGTGTATGTCAAGACTCTTTATCTCGGGAACACGTAAAGATGTCGAGTTGAAATTTAAACTGTATACGTATATCGATGAATTCTTGCAGTTGTGTAAAATATATACTTTTCAGTTATCGTATAAAAAAGTTAGAGCCGTTTATGTTGTAAAAAACCGCATATTTCGACACTCACAAAAACCAAAACCTACAGGGTACTTCCCGTTGACATAGAACTATGAAGTTTGGCGAAGAGTATTGTCTCAGAGTACACATATAGGAATAAATGTGAAAACTGTACATTTTTATTTAAATCACATAAAAATAGGGCCTCAAATTTCACAAAACATGGGTTCAAAATTCAAAGTGAGTAAATCGTATCATTTAAGGTGTCATATAAAAGAACTTCATTAGCACATGCTAAAACAAATTTAATAATTCTAACAATATGTTTGTACGGAACTCTCGATGTGCGAGCCTGACTCGCACTTGTCCGGTTTTTTTGAACTTTAAACACCTAGAAACGTATTCGAAACT
The DNA here is from genome assembly GCA_949316475.1 of Hypomecis punctinalis. Lineage (NCBI taxonomy): Eukaryota > Metazoa > Arthropoda > Insecta > Lepidoptera > Geometridae > Hypomecis > Hypomecis punctinalis. The sequence continues at coordinate 21,025,914 of OX438799.1, read as the reverse complement.
TTGACAGATAGTATGGAGAATCTCTACGTTGTCTATGGAAGTTGTGAGTACTCCAAACAAGTTCCGTATACGAGCAAACCGTGCGAAGTTCAAAAATTGCTCCCCAGTTGTGTTGAGTTGTGTAGTGACAAGGTCGCACGTGTTTAAAAAAATAATACGATGGAGATATGTAATAATTAATAGATGACCCATCTGTCTCGTGTGGTTGGATTGGAACTTGTATTTCTGGTATTAGTTTATTGGTGTGTTTACTTGAAGACATACTTGTGTCGCCGCGCTCCTGATAATTCGTTAGAAAATACAACATTACGAATCGAATACAAATTAGCTAATTAATCTACTGTAATTTAAAATTTAACGATTGTAACACAAAGTTTGATATAGCATGTGACTTATAATACATTTATAGTAAACGAATTAAAACTGTATGCTATCCTGCACCATTTTACGCAAGTTGTGAAAAGTTCATCAAAATGGTAGAAGAAAAGAAAATTGAAGAAGTTAATATTACTAAAAGTAAGTATAACTGCACAATAATATTAATTTAATGGGCTTCGAAGATGAAAAGGGATATAATTATTATTTTAGATGTATACTTAATTTTATTTTTATACTTAATTTTAATTGAAGTATAACTATCACAATATACTTTCACGAATTATTTAAAGGTCGGTCCCATAGTAGGACAATATTATTAATTTAATGGGCTTCGAAGATGAAAGGGATACAATTATTATTTTAGATGTATACTTAATTTTAATTGAAGTATAACTATCACAATATACTTTCACAAATTATTTAAAGGTCGGTCCCATAGTAAAAGTTAGTTACGATTATGAGTGCTGATATTTTTTTTAAATAGCAGCTAATTTAAGGTTTTTTTTTAATTAATGGCCCAAATACTCCAGGGTCTGTGCTTTTATTAAGGTTTAGCCGCTATTTTAAGGTTTAAGGTTGAATACTCTCAAATAAATTTAAAAAACAATTCACTTACTGATGTAACACACACATCTACTTACCTATATCTTACAAAGCGCAGAGTGCAGACTGATTAATATAATTTATTAAAAATCGCGAAAATTGATTAATAAAACTGCGAGTCGGACTCGCACACGAAGGGTTCCGTACCGTATGGGAGCCATTAATTATTATTTTGTTTCTTTATTTTGCAGTGAGTATACAACTAAAATAAATATCTGTGAGTATTTCAGACGTCCGCCTGTTACCGTTATCAATATGGAGCGAAATACGGTTAAAAATTCAGGGTAGTTGTATGGACGCCCCCCTTAAATATTTATTTTATTATGTTTTTAGTATATATGTGTTGTTATAGCGGCAACAGAAATACATCATCTGTGAAAATGTCAACTTTCTAGCTATTACGGTTTATAACATACAACCTGGTGACAGACAGACAGACGGACGGACGGACAGCGGATATATTTAAAGCGTACGTACCTACATTTTATTCTTGGGAGAAGTAATTATAAATTCTATCATATGAGAAATGGAGGGAAGCAAATGCTGTTTTTCTTCAATACCACTTGTGATCCTGGAAAGCTTATCAAAACAGTTATATTTTCAATATCAACCTAGTTTTTTGGATGGCTAAAAAGCTATCACAGTTCATAAGATACAGCTTGGTGACAGACAGACAGACTGGACGGGCAGCGGAGTTTTAGTAATAGGGTCCCGTTTTTACCCTTTGGGTACAGAATCCTAAAAACAAACAAAAGTACGTATGCTGTCAGACTAAAAGAAAAATATATTAACAATGCAGTTTCTCACGACTGAAAATAGTAGGTAGGTTAACTAAAATTAAACGTTTGAAATAAGAACTGCAAAAATAAATTAAAGAGTTAAAACGAAAAGCCAATGGTGTGAATTTCTGTACATAAGTTCCAAAGAAACTCATTATACGTCAAAATCACCAGTTGGAATGTCAAATGGTTAAAATTTGGTTAGATTAGGTAATTTGTCTTTTTCGGAAATTTGAACCCTCTAATTCCAGTAAGAAGGTTAAAATCTCTGACCATTTTAGCTTCCTATTTTTTACCTTTTTGTATTTGAATACCCGAGGTAGCTCAATGCTAGTTTGTGAAACCCTTCGAAATTACGTAGGTTCGGGAGTATGTGCATCTTTATCTAACAACTTTTAAATTTCATATTTAAAATGAGACAAAGTGATGTATTCGCTTGCTATTTTAGTACTGTTTCTATTGCTTGTAATTTTTCTAAGATTTACAAGACGTTATCACGTCAACAGAAGAAAACTAAGTAAGTCTCAAATAAATAATATATAATGTTAATAATTGTCCTATCTTGCGATCTTTACGATACCTACATAATTATTTTTCGCAAAAATGGCTAAACCGATTTTCATCCTGTACAAAATTCGAATAGTTCGCTCGAATTGATTTATACATGGTATATTTTTTTTGTATTATTGTTGATTTTTCAGAAACGGCTCAGCCTATTTCTAAAAAAGATTAATGGGACCACTTCGGAAGTTTCGAACTAAAAATGTTTTTAGGGTTCCATACCTCAAACGGTAAAAACGGAACCCTTATAGGATACTTTGTTGTCCGTCTGTCCGTATGTGTGTATGTCAAGATTATTTATCTCGGGAACGCGTAAAGATATCGAGTTGAAATTTAAATTGTACACGTATATCTATAATCTCTTGCCAACTGCAACTGTATAAGAAAAACTTCTCAGTTATCATTTAAAATAGTTAGAGCAGTTTATGTCGTAAAAAACCGCTTATTTCGACACTCATAAAAATCAAAACCTACAGGGTACTTCCCGTTGACATAGAACTATGAAATTTGGCGAGAAGCATTGTCTCAGAGTACACATATAGGAATAAATCTGAAAACTGTACATTTTCATTTAAATCACAAAAAAATAGGGCCTCAAAATTCACAAAACATGGGTTCAAAATTCAAAGTGAGTAAATTGTATCATGTAAGGTATCATATAAAAGAACTTCATTAGCACATGCTGACAGGTTTTTAATTATTTTAACAATGTGTTTGTACGGAACCCTCGATGTGCAAGCCTGACTCGCACTTGTCCGGTTTTATTTTTAATTCGGTTCACAATTGGAGATAATATCGTTGAACATTTACAAAAAATACACACAGACGAACATAGAACCTCCTCCATTTTGGAAGTCGGTTAAAAACATCGTATTGAGAGACTACCAAATTTGATAAATTGTTTGTATCCATGACCTTTTCCAGAGGTTACAGTCGGTAACTGGTTCTTAAGTTCTTAAATTATACAACACCTATCAACTGAATTCCCGTTGCAAAAGGATATCGCCAAGAACAGGTTATCAAATTCCTTGCATCAACAGGAAAACATCGTGAAAGCATTCCTGAGAGTATGACTTAGTGTTCTTTTAAGACCTGGAATTTGAGAAATATAAAACAGCTATTTCATACTCGTACATTTTGTAGATACCGAGGTGCAATTTTGTACTACTGACAGAAAATAATATTTTTTTCAAATTCTGATTTGACTTCGTATGTTCGTTTGTATTTCATTAGTGTTCTGAATTAATTAACCCTTTTCGTAAGAATCTGTACCTACTCAACAGAATTACAGGGTGTAGGTAACAAATGTTGGGTTTTGTTCAAAAATTGCATATTCCTAATGTGTGGTTTTTGAACGAAAACTAGAGTTCGAAGGCGGTAGTCAATCACAGACTTTTTAAAAAGTAAATGCAGCTAGAAACTGGCTGTGGTTGGCTAATTATAGAGGAAATGGGCGGATATTTTTATAACATCGTGGTCAGAGACTGGTACGGTTTTTGGAGACCATTCTGGTCGAGCCGTCGGAGCGAAGAACAAGTCTAGATTAGTTATTTTTAGATTTTAAAGAACACTGTGATGGAAGAAATAAATCTGCAAAGTTTAATTATAATAATATTGGTGTTTCTACTGCATCGAGTCCTCGGTTCTCCTAACACAAAGTATAAATAAATATAAAGAAACAGAACTTCTCTCAGAAAAAACATCGAACAAAAAAGTGGTATAGCTTTTCTCCAACATACCGCCTCTACAAAGAGCTCTACCTAAATACCTACCGAATTGTAGTATGGAAACTAACGTGGTTTTCAAACATTTTAATATTTTATATCACGGGATTATACTCACGTTTATATTTAATAGTCATTACATAGTACGACTATAGTTTCGATAGCAATCGGCGATCTTTGTCAAGTCGAGTGTGGTATTGCGAGGCGGCTCCGCGTGCTAGCACTTGACGATTAAAAATAAACATGAGTACAAACTCTTGATATAAAACATTAAAATACCTACCGAATTTTATCAAAATCGTCCATGATAGGGTTGAGATCATTTTTAACCGTCTTTCAAAAAGACGGAGCTTCTATGTTCGTCTGTAAGTATTTTTAGGGTTCCGTACCTCAAACGGAAAAAAAACGGAACCCTTATGGAAAGTGATCCTCACCTTTTTGTCCGTCTATCCGTCTGTCCGTCTGTGTGTATGTCAAGATTCTTTATCTCGGGAACGCGTAAAGATATCGAGTTGAAATTTAATCTGTCTACGTATATCTATGATTTCTTGCAGTTGTGTAAAAGAAAAACTTCTCAGTTATCGTTTAAAAAAGTTAGAGCCGTTGATGTCGTAAAAAAACGCATATTTCGCACTCACAAAAATCAAAACCTATAGGGTACTTCCCATTGACATAGAACTATGAAATTTGGCGAGTAACATTGTCTCAGAGTACACATATAGGAATAAATCTGAAAACTGTACATATTTATTTAAATCACAAAAAATAGAGCCTCAAAATTCACAAAATATGGGTTCAAAATTCAAAGTGAGTAAATCGTATCATGTAAGGTATCATATAAAAGAACTTCATTTGGACATGCTAAAACAGGTTTTTAATTATTTCAACAACGTGTTTGTACGGAACCCTCAATGCGGAGCTTGACTCGCACTTGTCCGGTTTTTTTTTTATAAATCATCAGTAATGTACATGGATGTCAAATCGATTCGAGCAAACGAAAATGATAATCAAATTATGTTCACGGTCGAAGTCGGTGGTGCGATTGCGAATAATAATTATTTTTTACAAATAATTTAATGTCTCTGTTCTCTATGAAATATGGAGCTCTGTGTTTATTATTATATTAAGCCCAATTTTAGAGGCGCTATCGTAAATTTAATAGCAACGTAAAAAGGTTTCTCTCTATCGAATGCCTCAAGTGAAAAAGAAACAGAAATAGTCTAGTTAGCTATTATAGTTACGATGGCGCCGCTAAAATTGGGCTTATTATACTCTATAAAACTAAACTTGATCTCTGCGACAGCTGTCAGAAAAATCACGCCTATGAAGTCCTGAATGTCTTAATAGTACAGACAGTACCTGTCAATGTCATACTTTATGGGCATGCCGATTAGTGATGGGCGACGAATGATCGTGACCACAGAGCTTTAGATAGAGTTTTAATTAAAATATCGATAGTTTATACTGACGATATTTTAAATAAAACTTAATTTATCATTAATTTTATTGTATATTTTAATATCATAACATTTTTTAAATGTGTAATTAAATTAAACCCAATTATATGTTACATTAGCATCAATAATAGTGAAAAACGTCGATAAATACTATCGTTACATTATTATGAGTATTTAATTAATATCATTATTTACATGTGTACATACTTGATCTTAGATAATAGTAAGTAAATAAAATCCAATTTCTCACCTTCAACTACACATTCGATTTCATTACAACATTGTTTGAAAATCGATTTTTTTCCACCACTATCTCAACTCTAAATATGTCAATATGTAACTGTCGCAGAGATCAAGTTAAATTTTATAGAGTATAGGTATCTATCTCCACTCGTAATGTTATGAACATATGGCTAGGCTTAGCGTCTATTTAGCCTTGTCACTTCAATCGAAGCGAAGACAGCTGTTAACGGAATACAAAATAGGCAAATAATATTACTTTATCATCATCCAAAAAACTTCCTGCAAAAAATATCCTATAAACCTTGAGATTTTTTATTCTTATAATAATAATTGTACTATGCTATAAACACTATAATATTTGGAATTTATAACGTAGATACCTACGTCTTTACAAGTTTTTTGTGAATCGTCCTTTTCTTGTTACATGTATGTTGGTAGGTACGTACCTATACGTTCTCAAAGTCAATGTTTGTTTTATTTAACTTTGGAAAGCTAAGGCATTTTTAAAATTGTATTTTTTATAAGAACGATCGCCATTAAATTATTGACTGCCTCGGTGGCTCAGTGGTTAATGACCCTAACTTCTGGATCAAAGAGGCGTGGGATCGATCCCCACCCAGGGCAAATATTTATGTGATGACCGAAATTATAGTCGTTACGACTATCCCTACACGTGAGTTCAGTCCCGTTATATATATAGTATAAAATGAACATAAGTGTTTGCTCTGTGTCTGTATCTAAGTATTTAAAAATAAGTATATGTAGTATATCAGTCTCTGGCAGCCATATCGCAAGCTTTGCTTAGTTTGGGGTCAGAGGCCGTGTGTAAGATGTCCCAAAATATTTAATTTTAATAATTTTACAAACAAAAATATAAATCGCATTAAAAACGATCAGAACAGTGTTTCATGATAATATCTGTATGTATTACATGGCATGACAAGCTACCATGGTAGATCTGATATGCCACATATAGACAAACTAGGTTTTACCCGCGGCTTCGCCCACATACGCAATATATCATTATAATTTATAGCCTATGTGTTATTCTGATAAATGATGAAACTTTGCAATAATACATGCTATATTATTGCAAAGTTTCATCTCAATCCGTTCGGTAGTTTTTGCGTGAAAGAGTAACAAACATCCATCCATCCATCCGTCCATCCATCCATCCATCCATCCAGCCATCCATCCATCCATCCATCCATCCATCCATCCATCCAGCCATCCATCCATCCATCCATCCATCCTCACAAACTTTCGCGTTTATAATATTAGTAGGATAGGATAAATACGCAAAAGTTTAGAGAATACACAACAACCCTCTTTTTGCGTTAGTGGTTAAAAAGTACACCAAAAGGGTTATCGATTCTGTTACCATTAACCTCTTCACAATATAGAGCTAATAAAAATGATACTTTTTAAAATATGGGCTAATATGGCGGAAATCCTAAATAATAAAACGTTAATCATTTGGCGCCACACAAAACCTGCTTTTCAACGGTTTTTGTGTCGTTTCGTTCTGACTGTCTGTTTTACAAGACAGCCCAAAAAATATTATTATACCCAAGTTTGGTGTTGAGACTTCAATTATATTTAATAATATAATTACGTTCGCACATAGAAATATTTATATACACAGTCTAATTAGTTACCATCTACTTGGTATTTTTATGTTAGTTACTTATATGTACTTCTATCGCCTCACAAATAATGCAGAGTTACTTCAGAATAGGAAGCCCGTATTTTGTTCTATTTTCTCTCAATTTTAATCTACCTGTAATGCCAAAGTAGTAAAGATAATTATTTTTTGCAAGAAATTGCCCCACCGACTTCCACTGCATACAGAATTTAATTAGTTTGCACGAATTTATGTGATATCCATATTGTTGTTTTATCAAACACGGCGCAGCCAATTTCGATAACATTTAAATGGGATCATCTCGGGAGCATACTCTTTCAAAATAAAAAGTTTTTTTTTAATCAGTTCACAATGGACCAAAATATCGAAAAACATACATATAAAATACTTGCAGGTCGAACTTCCTTCTATTTCGAAGACGGTAAAAAAGCAGAGAGTACCTACTATGGTTTTATTAAAAAAAACTTGCTTGTAAGAAAGAAAAAATCACTTCTTTTGTCACTGCATTGTTTTTTCCCTGTAATTTGTTTTTTATGTAATGTTGTCTAATAAAGTGTTATTGTTTGTTTGTTTGTCTTTAGAATTTATCATATTATTCAAGTCGTGTGGTATGTATTCACGCAAACAAAACATTTGCTCATGAATCTCATGATATGACCATAATATATTGTTCCTGAAATAAATAATAATATAGGTGATATGTTTCAGAATTCGGCTACGGGATCCGGCATGTGCAAGTCATATGCATGTGTATGTCCATGATAGCACTCTTCGTGGGTCGCAGCAGCCTGGGCGTGGCTGTCTTGGCCATGACCGACGCCTCACGACGCAACGACTCAAATATAGAGGTAGGTTATTGCGTCATTGTTATCAGTAAACTAATTCATAGCATGTGCTTGTCATGCTCGCGCTGTACCTGGGCAACATCATATTAGACATGGCTGTCTTAGCCATGACGCGGCTATCATGGCTAAGACAGCCACATCCGATTGTGCCGCAACGACTCCTATATAGAGGTTGCTTACATCACCATTAAGTCAATAAACCAATTCATAGAATGAGTAAGTCATGATCGCGTTGTACCTGGGCAACAGCAGATTAGACATTGCTATTTTAGCCATGACGCGGCTATCATGGCTAAGACAGCCACGTTCAAATGTGCTGTAACAACTCAAATATAGTGGTTATTTACATTACCACACAATCAATAAACCAATTCATAGGACGTGCATGCGCTGTTCTTACACATAACTGAGGCCTTACGCCGTATTGGTTCCTTTATAGAGATTAATTTACGGAAAAATATACGGCATGCACATGCTATGAAGCTGTGGTTTTGGCCATGATGTACGCCACTTGCCACAACGACTCCAATATAGAGATTCTTTACACTGATATATAAACCAATGTATACCTATATAAATATATAGCATATGCAATACGGTATTTTACTATGAACGATAATAAATCTGTCTATGTATTTTTGAGATAGCTTAGGCAAAAAGCAATCGAAAAATGATTTTTTTAGATCATAAAATAACATGATAAATTTTAAAAATCAATACAAAATATTCCGTTTTTTATATTTTAGTGGTTTATTAGACCAACAGAATGTAACCGAGATACTTTTCAAAAATTACTGTAATACCCTATTATGCATGTCCTAAATCCAATTGTTTCTAGGGAACAGTCGTCTGGGCGTGGCAGTCTTAGCTATGACGTCTCCAGGCGCCGCATCGACTTCAATTTAGAGGTTGTTTACGTGTAGAGCAATAAACCAATTCACAGCATGTGTTACGCGTCCTTGTAAAAGACGACAAACTAGGTGCTCAACGACACGAGCAACGCGATGACCTTGAATAGCATGTGTGCGTAAAAAGGCAATCCGAAACGCATTTAGTAGGAATGTCACACTTTGTCTTTGTGTCTATATCGCGAAATCTTGATATTGAAAACGCATTGTCTCGTTATAAAAAGTTTTCAAAACTCACGCAACGTTTGATTAGAAAACTTTACTTTGATATATTTAGTTTTCATTCATCTTTTGCCACTGTACAGTAGTAAGATTCGTAGATTTATTTTCCTCTAATATGTTCAGTTGTAGAGGTCCTACTGCTGATGTGGTGGTAATGACTGGAATGTGGTGCATATTATAGTATAAGTGGTTAAAGGTTTTTACGCCGTAGTTGACGGGATACACCAGTATTATCTCGAAGGTAAACCAGTTTATTATTGCTCTGAGCTATTTTGAAATATTTTTTTTCCGTTTTGAAAAAATATTTTCTTATTCTCTTCCGTGAGTTATTCTAACTTCCGTCTACTAAGTAAGTTCATATGAGTCGGGTGGCTAGGCTAGCCCTGGTGTCAGAGTTTTTAAGCCGCCTGAAGGCGTTTGAGATGGCCAAACGGTCAATACAACTAGGGCCTACAATTTTACGTGTCGTCCGAGCCCCGGTAGCGCTCAGGTGTAAATGCCACCCGCGGTCACCCATCCAAATACTGACCGTGCCGAACTTGCGTCAACTAACCACCTGTTGTTTCCACAGATATACGATTGGGACAAGAAGACGCAAGGTCTGATCCTGTCGTCGTTCTTCTGGGGGTACACGATAACTCAGATTCCCGCGGGGCTGCTCGCGAGGAAATACGGTGGGAAACTCATACTACTGGTGTCCTTACTAGCTAACGGAGTTCTGTGTCTTGCCTTGCCTACATTGGCCCATTACGTAAGTTCAGATTCATAATTATTTGGTTGGTATTTTTTATCATCCTCAAAAGTTACACGTCGTCTACTAAATATCCATCCATCCATCAGCCATAAGAAGTCCACTTCTGGATATACGCCACCCCTATGGATCTCCAATAAGACCGGTTGGAAGCAGCTTGCATCCAGCGCAATCCTGCGGTCATAACGAGGTCATCTGTCCACTATCTGGGTAGACGTCCTACACTGCGCTTTCCGCTACGTGGTCTCCACTCCAGAACTTTTCTACCCCGTCTGTCATCAGTCCTCCGCACTATATGCTCTACCCACTATTATTTCAATGTAATTTGAATTTAAGTTTCTATTCTCTATTACTCATATGTTGATAAGACTTACTTTGCCACAATTTAGTTGTACCAAATTCTGTTGACAAATTTGGATGCAATCATCAATATTTTAGGAAATTGCCATTTTGTCAAAAAAGTGGTCCTTCAGTTTTAGTTTTGTGTTAATTTTACTTCAACACCTTTGAAACCTTTTGACAGATCTAAACCTAAATTCAAAAAGGTGCTATCTTCACCAAACAGACCGAACAAGGTATTTTTAGGAGGATTTTAAGTTGCTACTTCAAAGATTGGGTCTTCAAAGAACCTAATGTTCTCTATATTTCTATTCAGGGTGGTTGGATCAGTGTCTGCATATGCAGGGTTTCCATGGGACTCTCCCAGGCATGTCTCTATCCATCGTTCCATACAATGTTCGGGAGATGGCTGCCGTCCAGAGAACGGACAGCTCTGTCATCATACGTTTACGGAGGTATTATTTTTTCATTTACATCACAATAATAATAATCAGCCCTAGGATATCCACTATTACACATACAAATGATACACTGCTATACAAAAGATTTTTGTCTTTGTTTTAGTGATAAGTTTTTGTTGAAATTGGCAGATTTTGGTATAGGTAATTGGCAGTTTAAGGCGCGGAACCAAGAGGTCATGGGGGTCGTGACCTCATCTATTTTGAAGTTACTAAAAACTAAAAAAAATCAGCGCTCCCTGTGCTGGCGCATAATAATAGTAGGTAGGAGACCCCTCTGGGGTCTCCTCTAATAAATTTTATTTTGAAGTTACTGGATACTGGAAAAATAATCTTCGCGCTTTTTATTATTTTTACTCATGCCTGTCTTGAAATTGACGAAAACCGATAAGTTTTTCGACTTGCTGCGCTCGCGCATTACGCCAATGGGAAGGTCTGCATTGCTCATTATTTTTTTTTAATTACTGAAAAAACTGATAAATGCTCGCGCTGGCTACGCTCGCATATGTTTAAGATCACTAATCGATATGATTTATGAAAATAAAAAAAACGTAAAAAAATGTGTAGGTACTTTAGACATATAACTATGTTACGCTCAGCCATCTAGCAACTCAGGCAACTAAACCTTGTAAAATATAGCTTGATACGCGAGACATTGACATACGCGTAATGACTCACGCACATCAAGTACCAAAATTTTTATAGTGCAAAATGTTCTGTACACAATGTTGTAGTTCATGCTCGTGCATCTCGACCATGAGGTGCAGTATAACAGTCGCCAATACCAATCGCCAAATAATACTTATTTCACGTAGATGTTACGTTAATTCGATTGTCTAACTAGATGTTAGGTCATTCTACTGCTTACTAATTATCGCCTATTATAATTTTATCACTTTGCTGCAAATTGTTTCCGTAGTTATATAATTTGGAGTCATATACTTCACAAGTTTCCATGTGATAATTTTTAAGTTTTTTTAAGTATGCTATGCGTTAGCTCTTTGTGTTGAGCTACTTCTGTTATGTGTATATCTATTTAGTAAATTTTACATCTGTAGTCCCAATAGACATCAAAACCTCAATAATTCAATCAGTAAGACCCAAAAAGAGATGTGCTATAAGTGACAATAAGTAGTTTTGTAAGGACAGTTGGCGCCATTTGTATTTTCAATTATGCTTGTATGAACCGAATCAAACTTCTTGGCGACTGTGAAGTTACAAGCTGTGCGAAGCCCGATCCTCGCGCAGTTCTTAGTTAAGTGAGCTTCAATCAGGATTGGGTTTTACGCAGGTTGTAGCTAACATCACCAAACTTCGCCAAAAGGTTAGATAATTTAACAACAGTGTTTTTTTAATGAAAAGCTTTTTGCGGCGTTGTGCATTTTTTGGGATGGGTAAAAAAAAAAATTGCGTCAGGACACGTGACCTGATCGAAAATTAGTAAATCGGCGCAGGGCTATCGGCATTCCCGGAGGGGCAACCCATTGTTTTTATGTCCAAATCAATAGCGTTACTGAAAATATAAAAATGAAATGATAAATAAAAATGTTAAACTAGAGTCAGGACACATGACCTGATTGAAAGTTCTTCAGACGGAGAGAGCAAGTTTTCACTAAAAGAATCACAAACGAATTCAAAATTTTTGTCTAAAATATTTACCTACCTGTATCACCTAACCTAACATTATCTGCGGTCGCAGATATACTTAAATTTTTGACCGACGAACCACCGGAGGAAGTATACAATTCGACGCATAACTTTTTTATAGTAATCCGATTTCAATAATTCTTCTTTTATTGGAAAGAGTATACTTCGAAATTGATTCTATTTAAATTTTATCGAAATCGGCGGAGCCATTTTTGATAAATCAACAATAATGTGAAAAATTCTACATTGATCCGTGCATAATATTTGCGTTAGTTGTGCTCCGGCTTTGCACAGGTGTATTGTACATATAAACATTTCTCTTGAATTACTCTATCTATTAAAACAAACTGCATCAAAATCCGATGCGTAGTTTTAAAGATATAAGCATACATGGGGACAGACAACGGAAAGCGACTTTGTTTTATACTATGTAATGATTATGTACACGGGTGAAGTCGGTCATGCTATTTTTGCAAAAAATAATTATTGAAATTAACATTTGTTTATTTTCAGGTCAAGCAATAGGCATCATCTTGGCCATGCCTCTATCAGGCATTCTGGCAGATACAGCGTTGGGTTGGAAGATGATATTCTACTCCACAGCAGGCCTGATGCTCGTTACAGCGCTTTTCTGGTTCTGGTTCGCGGCCAGCTCTCCTGCCGAGCACAGGTTGATCTCAGCCGAGGAGAGAGATTACATCGAAACGGAACTTAACGCTGGTCAAAAACCTAATGTGAGTAAAAATTCTTACTAGAGTTTGTGCAAAAACAGGAGCGTCGTAGATGAGGTCGGGCGACCTCATCTACTAAGGTGGTACGCCATTTTACTAAGGTGGTCCACGGCCGTCCACGGGTGGTATATTATTCAGAGAAAAATCGAACCAAGATTATTTAAACATCATTTAAAAGCTTGATGTATAGGCTTCCTAAAGATATTTATTTCAGATTTTTTCACCCCTCCGATTTTTTTTAATGCGAAAAATAAATTATGTGAAAAATAACAATACAGCTTATTATTTTTTCTAGTTTAGCAATAATAAAGTTCTTCTATAGTTATTTTACTTGCATTCGTAGCTGATTCTTCCACATTCATCTCTTAATTTGCTAAAATTAAAAATTATAACCTACTTACCAGTGTGACCAGTTAGTAGGTACAATGTGACAAAAATCACATAAAAAGTGTGTCTAATTGGTAAAAATGCTTTTATTTAACAATTTGGAGGTTATTTAATCAGGGCTGCTAGAGATAAACTACCTATTGAGCCAAATATTATATTTATTTTTTCTAATAAATTCAAAATTAATTTTAAAAAAATCGGAGTGCTCATTTTTGTTTTTAACTGTTGTAATAGACTCAGAAAAATATGAACTTTCTCGAAATGTAGCGAGTGTTGTGGTTAGAATTTTTTATTATTATTATACCAGCCTCCATACATTTTGTGAACATGTCCTTTGTTACGTTGACAACACTGTTCTGTCATTGCTAGTACGACCAAAGATTATTAATTAGTCTATGGTACGACTAATAGTATTTGATGCTTGGTAGCACTATACTCTATAAAATTTAACTTGATCTCTGCGACAGTAGAAGATTGACATTTTTAGAGTTGGGATAGTGGTGGAAAAAATCGATTTTCAAACAATGTTGTAATGAAATCGAATGAGTAGTTGAAGGTGAGAAATTGGATTTCATTTACTTACTATTATTTAAGATCAAGTATGTACACATGTAAATAATGTTATGATATTAATTATATACTCATAATAATGTAACGATAGTATTTATCGACATTTTTCACTATTATCGATGCTAATGTAACATATAATTGGGTTTAATTTAATTACACATGTAAAAAATGTTACGATATTAAATTATACAACCAAATTAATGATAAATCAAGTTTTATTTAAAATATCATCAGTATAAACTATCGATATTTTAATTAAAACTCTATCTAAAACCCTGTCGTCACGATCATTCGTCGCCCATCACTAATCGACATGTCCATAATGTATGACATTGACAGGTACTGTCTGTACTATTAAGAAATTCAAGACTTCATAGGCGTAATTTTTCTGACAGCTGTCGCAGAGATCAAGTTAAATTTTATAGAGTATAATTCGATTTTCATCAGTAGACTCGCGTCTACCAAGTAAATAGTCGTAACGGTCGGTACCTTGGCTGCTGATTAAAATCTTATTGTTAGTCCACCGTAACGCCACGACGTTTCTCTTTTTGCACAAACTCTAGTCCTTACTAATATTATAAATCGGAAAGACAGTGTATTAATTAGTCTGTTACTCTTTCACGCACCAACAGAGCAATAGATACGGATATTAGGGATAGACTTGATTTTTGTAATGGATATAGTTCATGTTCAAATGTTGGCTTTTATTATTGACTGCCTCGGTTGCTCATTGCTTAGTGACCCTAACTTCTGGATCAAAGAGGCGTGGGTTCGATCCCCACCCAGGGCAAATATTTATGTGATGAACATAAGTGTTTGCTCTGTGTCTGGGTGTTATTTAGTTACTATTTATATAAGTATTATTTAATAAATAAGTATATGTAGTATATCAGTCTCTAGCAGTCATATCACAAGCTTTGCTTAGTTTGGGGTCAAAGGTCGTGTGTAGGATGTCCCAAAATATTTATTTGAAAAAATATTTACCATCCCGGAAAAATAAAAGGTTCTGGGATAGCACCAAAATCAAAATATTACATGGGCAAAGCCACGGCCCGACGCTAATTGTTGTAATAATGTTTATAAACTACAACACTTTATACTTAATGCAGCCTCTTATACTTTTGAAGTAATAGAGTGTGATTCCATCGTAAATTTGTTAGCCACATTGTGAACTTGAGTTGGAATATCCTCATTCTTCAACTAGAAAAACTCTACTTTGCTCTCACTATACAGACAGACAAAACTCTTTATTTACAACCACAATATAAAAAATAAACACTATTTACACATATACGACAAAAAATATGTTTATGAAGTCACGGCCTTATCTATACTGAGTGGTTGGTTTATTTACGCATGTCAAAGCTTCAGGCAGCTTATTTACGCATGTCAAAGCTTCAGACAGCTTATTTTACCTTCAGGCTTAAAACTCTGACATCAGGGCTAAGCCACCCGACCTACACGAACTTAGTTAGCCACAGTTAGAAACTCCTGTCTGTACTGTATTGTACCACCCTTTATAGTAGTCCACTGCGGGACATAGGCCTGCCCATAAAGGGTAATTGAGCCATATCCACCACGCTGGCCCAGTGCGAGTTGGTGGATTCATATACGTCATCGAATTCCTTCTACGGACGCATGAAGTTTGCCTCACCAACTTTTCCTTCACCGAAAAGCCAGTAGTGTGAAATTCCGTACATAAATTCCAAAGAACCCATTGGTACGGGACCGGGATTTTAACCCACTACCTCACGATTGTAATGCAGATGTCACTATTGGATCACTTCGGTGTTACCGCACCTAAAGTTTTAAATTAAAATAAAATCTTCATCTTTTGTTACTCTTACAGCATAATCGACCGACACCATGGGGTCCCATGTTCCGGACTGTACCTTTATGGGCTATCATAGTGGCACACACTGGTAACACCATCGTCTTCACCCTGTTCTTCGTCGACCTACCGACTTATTTGGACAAGGCTATGCAGATTTCGTTGAAAAATGTAAGTTCATTTTTTTAGCGACGAATCGGAGGAGGTATTCAATTCGACGCGTATAACTTAACCGCGCATAACTTTTTACGTCGAGGTCCGCTTTCGATAACTATTTTTTTTATTGGGAAGAGTATTATTAAAGTATTAAAGAGTATTATATAGGTATTTCAATATTGGTCCCATTTAAATTTTATCGAAATGGGCTGAGCCATTTTTGTTAAATCAACAATAATCGACTGCCTCGGTGGCTCAGTGGTTAGTGACCCTGACTTCATCAAATCGGATCAAAGAGGCGTGGGTTCGATTCCCACCAGGGCAAGCATTTTTGTGATGAACATAAGTGTTTGCTCTGTATCTGGGTGTTATTTAGGTACTATCTACACCTATATATATTTAAAATATGTATATGTAGTATAAGTTAGTAGTTAGTATAGTTAGTAGTAAGTTTTTGCAATAAAATTTATCTTGTCTAGTATATCAGTATCTGGCAGCCATATCACAAGCTTTGCTTAGTTTGGGGTCAGAGACCGTGTGTGAGATGTCCCCCAATATTTATTTAATATTGTTGATTTATCAAAAATGGCATCGATCTGTGTGAAATATTACTATTTTATACTACGGGACTAATCGCGCACCAAAATTACGAGATAAATAAATACCTCCTTATCCCGACGATTGAGTCTACCCGTGACCACGGCCGATGCAACTCGGCCGAAACGTCGGGATGAGGAAGTATTTATTTATCTCGTAATTTTAGTGCGCGATTAGTCCCGTAGTATAAAATAATAGTGTGTTCAAATCGCAAAGTTTAAAAACAACATCTGTGTGAAATATTCGCGAATTCTGTACACGGTTGAAGTCGGTCATGCCATTTTTTTGTGAAAAATAATAAATCGTATCCTTTTACCCATTATTTAGAAACAATGATAAGAAATTGTGAAACAATGGATACGAGTATTCGACAATCATGTTTTTAAAACTGCTTCAGGTATAATTTTTACCCAAAAATGAAGGTATAGGTACATTGAGGTTTGTGGGTGCATTTGTATTTCGAACTTACGTGTTATAGGTATCTAAGTAGTACTCCTAAATAGTTTAAGTTTCAGTATAGCATATTTTGTTATATAGTAGTAGATGCACTGGTTGTGGCCACTACTCCGGTTTTGGCCATTTGTCAAAATTATTACATAAATAGATTATAAGCGATATAACACTGTTTGCGTATTAATAAATATTGTTAGCGTGAATATCAAAGTATGAAAACTTCATTAAAATATTTACACAATCTACGTCTAAGTCTACAATATAAAAATTCAATACTGTACTGTACTGTACTGTACCAGCCTTTTTAATAGTCCACTGCAGGGCGTAGGCCTACCCACGAAGGGTGATTGGGCCATATCCACCACGCTGGCCCAGTGCGGGTTGGTGGATTCACATACGCCATCGAATTTCTTCAACGGACGCATGCAGGTTGCCTCACGATGTTTTCCTTCACCGAAAAGCCCGTGGTGTGAAATTCCGTACATAAATTCCAAGGAATTCATTGGTACGGGACCGGGATTTGAACCCACAACCTCACGATTGTAAGGCGGGTGTCGTTACCACTGTACCACGGCTTATAAAAATTCAATATGGCCTAAAATTACGCTAAGATGGCTATAACCGGTGCATCTACCCTATCTGTACCTATTACCTAAACTAGGGCTTGAATTTCATTTAACTTTCTTTTAGAGTGCCATCTTGTATGGTTTATCTACCCCTCAGATCAAATAAATTATTTGGTCGGAACCTATATACTTAAACTAGAACTTGAAGTTCATAACTATAACAGTATACGGCTAAAACTCACGTTATAATTATACGGTCGATCCGCAAGGAATCCAACCAGTTTCGGTATAATTATAACGTGAGTTTTAGCCCTATTCTGTTATAGTTATGATGAATACTCACGATAGTTTCAATGAAGTGATAGCTTGAAGTTTATTTACAATGTAACTTTTTTAGAGTGCTATTCTCTCCGCCCTTCCATACCTGGGCCAGTGGGCCGGCAGCGTAGTCTCTGGCAGCATCTGTGAGAGGATCTACAACCGAGGCATTCTCTCATTGGTCGCCTGTAGGAAAATTTTCAACTCTATTGGTATGTACTTTCTTATTACTGATCTTATTCGTTTTAGAGCGATTATGTCTCGCACAAAAGTGTCGCTCACGGTGTAATATGCATTTTTAGGGTTCCGTACCCGAAGGGCAATAGGGACCCTGTTACTAAGACTCCGTTGTCCGTCTGTCCGTTTATCTCATGAATCGTGATAGCTCGAAATTTTCACAGATGATGTATTTCTGTTGGCATGAGTAAAATAGCTTTTAATCATCCTCAAAAAACATTTCATAAACTGTAACTATTAAAATTAACCTACTTAAAATAAAAGCTAATACCAAACACTAAAATTTATATTACTAAAATAAAAATAAAACTAATCTAAAAGACCCGGGGCATATGGTAGGCCTCATTACTGCTCGTAAATAGTCACTTGTTTAAACTGGGAGCCACCGACAGCCCACTATGTCGCGGCTGTTTGCAGGAGAACGAAACTGTAGAACATGTTCTGTGGTATTGCAAAGCCACAGAAGACATTAGAATAGCTAACGGATTGCATGATGCTTCTGCACTATCATCAGCTTTGTTGCCTGAATCGCTATCATCTCATTCACCATCTAAGCTACTGGAGCAGTTATGCCAGCGGCCCAGAGCCACGCTCCGTTACTTTAAGGAGCTGGGCTGGCTCGGGTAGACGCTGGAGGGGGAATGCACAAAACACCCCATGCGGGACGTCAGTGCAGGACTCGTCGCCCCTAATTAGAATTAGAATTAGACCCGGGGCAGAGGGTAACGTGGCCAGAATGCTGGCGGCGTTGCCTCGCTGAATAGCAATACAAATTTTTTGGCCAAAGTAGATGCCAGCATTCTATGGTCACGTGTCACCTCTACCAGTCGCCTAGCCAGATCTTTATACAAAAGGTAAACGTCCGGCCCCACGGACCTAAAGTCTCAACCCTAAACGGCACAAAATGGTACATTCTGTCCAACGACTCATATTTGTGCCGTTTGAGGTTTTCAGCTTTAGCTGCAGCAGCGCCAGCTTTTTCTGTTGCCGCTATAACAAAAAATAAAATAAATATTTCAAGGGGGCTCCCATATATCAAACGTGTGTTTTGCCTTAGTTTGCTCGATATTAATAACGGCATCTGATAGACGTTTTAAATGAGGTTAAGGGGGCTCCCATACGGTACGGAACTCTTAGTGCGCGAGTCCATCTCGCACTTGGCCGATTTTATTAGTTGCCAGCGTCTCACTTCCTATAAATTAATGTGGTTATAGGCTGCAGGCATCCAGTGGTTTGGAGAGCTGCTCCAGTGGTTTGGAGAGTGTTGCGTCGTTTCGCCCCGCAAGCGGTTTGGCCCGCGGGGCGAATCTGAAAGTAGCCAATGGAAAAAATAAACAATTGCATTACATATATTGAGGGCGTCATTCTATGAGTCCTATCCCCATAGGACTCATAGAGGGGGTGTATAAACAAGAATTGGATAGTGATTTTAATTTGATTACTGCTATAATCCTCGAAATTTTTTCATCAAAAAATAAAAAGTTCAACCGAGACACGAACAGCAATATATTTTTATACGATCATATTGATAAATACAAAAGTTAGTTTACCCGAATATCACCAATGTTCAATCTTTCAGAACAAACGATTCAATATCGAAGCACCCATCAAAATTTAGTGCACATAAACGGGAAGTAGCTGCGCCATTAGACGCGATATTTGTAGATTATTTTATTATTTGGAATATGAATAGGCTAAAAGTATACTTTATTTAATTTAAAGTTTACTTTGTAAGGTATAATTTATTTAATGTGATGAAATTCAGTTTTATTGATTGTTTTTAATCGTTAATGATTTTTGCTATCTTTTGACTTGTAAATTGTTTTTTACCAAATAAATGAGTATGAGTATGAGTGTGAGTACACCCCATTAATAGTTACGCATTACTACACATGATATAAAATTAGCAAACAAAGCGTGATCCTAAATGGTGGTCCTATTTCCAAAATTCTGTAGCATTTATAGCTTATTCTATTAGATTGACTAAAGTTGTTATTTAGCTATCACATGATGTAAAGCAACGATCAGTTGGTCTCAGGATGAGTGAAATGATCGTGACTACCAGGCTCAGATGACACTGTTATCCACAGTGGTGGATTTAACAGTAGAGAGCAGAGTGAGTAGGCTAGTGTCCAGATTTTAGGGGAGGCAAGGTTCGGTCCGTTTATTTCTAATATTGAAAAAAATAAAAGATTAAGAGTCCTTCAGGCAATTTCCAAACTCTAACGCCAGAAGCTACCCAGCTTTTAAAAGTAATGCCTAATCTTACAAACTCAATTTCAATATTCTACCAACGATTACTTTTCCTCATTCCCAGCACAATTCGGCGCAGCAACAGGATGCATCGTTTTGACCTTCCTCACGCCGGATCAGAAGGTATTCGCTGTGGTCGTCGTGATTGCGACACTAACATTGCTTGGATTCATCTATGCTGGCTTCATGGTAAGCTATCAAGTTTTGGAGCCGTAATAAAATAAGACTCCACTTTTCATTATGAAACCCAGAAAAAACGCTCTTGAAAATGTCTTTATTGAGAGACAAAACGCTGTTGAAAGATTGTTTATCTCTCAAGAGAGTTAATCAAAAGCGTGCCTTTTCTGAACTTTATTCCAAATGCCACAGATTTTTTTGCAATTTTAGTTTGTACTAGAGACAGGTCGGTAAGGTTTATTATACATAATATAAACATTTCTCTTGATTTTTTTTTTATTATAAATTTAGGTTTATTATACATAATATAAACATTTCTCTCTCTTTTCTTCTCTATTTAAAAAAACCACATCAAAATCCGTAGCGTCATTTTAAAGATTTAAGCATACATAGGGACAGACAGACATGGAAGCGACTTTGTTTTATACTATGTAGTGAGTGATACACTATTAGATGGCCACCATTTAGTGATCATTAAGGCAATGTGTATTGGTCATTAATAGGTTTACACTTTTTAGACTTTAGACTAAGTTGTGTCTAAATCATAAAATTTATGATGTTTTCACTTTCTTTCCAAGCTTCTAAACTAGAGGCCGCGCGCCAATTCGCTAAAAAATAAACCGATGTAGCAGACACACAGATTATACATTACATTAACATTGCTAACATATTTATTTCAGGTGAACCACCTCGACCTGTCTCCGCAGTTCGCGGGCGTGATGCTCTCGTTCACCAACTTTGCCGGAGCCATCAGCGGCCTCGTCACTCCCCTTGTCACCGGCGTCATACTGCAAAGTGACCCTGTAAGTCTTTACTAAGGCGTGATGGTCTCGTTTACCAACTTTACCGGAGCCATCAGCGGCCTCGTCACGCCCCTTGTCACCGGCGTCATACTGCAAAGTGACCCTGTAAGTCTTTACTAAGGCGTGATGGTCTCGTTTACCAACTTTGCCGGAGCCATCAGCGGCCTCGTCACGCCCCTTGTCACCGGCGTCATACTGCAAAGTGACCCTGTAAGTCTTTACTAAGGCGTGATGGTCTCGTTTACCAACTTTACCGGAGCCATCAGCGGCCTCGTCACTCCCCTTGTCACCGGCGTCATACTGCAAAGTGACCCTGTAAGTCTTTACTAAGGCGTGATGGTCTTGTTCACGAACTTTGCCAGAGCCATCAGCGGCCTCGTCACTCCCCTTGTCACTGGCGTCATACTGCAAAGTGACCCTGTAAGTCTCTTTACTTTTATACTAAGGACTTTGCCGGAGCAATCAGCAGCCTCGTCACCCCTCTCGCCACTGGTGTCATACTGCAAAGTGACCCTGTAAATCTCTTTACTAATATTGATAGCCTGCTACGAGGCAAAAAAAGAGTTATGATTTTGTTTTGTCCATTTTTTGGCTGATACAACATTACTACTTTCTTTTATTCTTTTTAATTTTTGTGAAGCGAGAGGCGCTGCAATTGCAATAATGGATCGATATTATGGTCAATAATAAAGAGAGCGAAGCATGTCCGTTTCGAAATCGGTAAATTTGTCTTTCATCTGGCCGGGAGTTGATTTCTCCCTACAAGTCGCATTTTTAAACGAATCTTAACGAGACTTGGTTCACAGATAGTACATACATTGATTTTACACATACACCTTAAAAGGAGGGAAAAATATTTAATATTTTATTCATAACAAGATTTGCATTTTGCCAGTATGAATCAAGTTATACAGATGCGAGGTCTACTGTTAGCAGAACTACTAGCGTTATATTTTTGGTTGGGCTACAGTTTTTTTTATTTGTCTTTTCTCTACATTCTAGACTAGCACCGCCAACTGGCGCGTGGTGTTCTTCCTGACCGCAAGCTTGGTGGTGGTAGCGAATATTTTCTACATCGTCTATGGTAGCGCAGACCTGCAGCCCTGGGACAGTCACGAGCCTTGTGTGGATAAGGAAGCCGCTATCGGTAGGTTTTTATTCGCGAACATAGTCTAGTAACCTGGTCAGTGGTAGTAACACCTGCCTTACAATCGTGAGGTCGTGGATTCAAATTCTGGGCCCGTGCCAATGAGTTCTTTTAAACGTATGTACAGAATATCACATCACTGGCTTTTTGGTGAAGGAAAAGAGCGTGAGGCACCCTGCGTATGTCCATACGAGAAATTCGATGGCGTATGTAAATCCACCAAATCTCACCGGGTCAGCGTGGTGAACTTCGTTGGTATATAGTCTTACGGCCAGAAGGGGACTATTAAAATAGCTGATACAGGTACAGGTACTTCATCCATACATCCATCAGCCAAAGGACGTCCACTGCTGGACATAAGCCTCCCCTATGGATCTCCAATAAGACCGGTTGAAAGCGGCTTGCATCCAGCGCGATCCTACGGTCTTAATGAGGTCATCCGTCCACCTTGTGGGTGGACGTCCTACGCTGCGCTTGCCGGTACGTGGTCTCCACTCGAGAACTTTTCGACTCCACCGGTCATCAGTCCTCCGCGCTTTGTGCCCTGCCCATTGCCATTTCAACTTGCTAATCCGTTGGGCTACCTAACTTTGGTTCTTCTACGGATCTCCTCATTCCTGATTCGATCCCGCAGAGAGACTTCGAGCATAGCCCTCTCCATAGCTCGTTGGGCTACTTGGAGCTGGTACTGAGGTATGTCGGACGACGCTACGCAATTTTCCGAACGCTGCGATTGGCCTCTTTGTTGAAGTCGGACCTACCTAACTGGACTACTTGTCCTAGGTAGACGTACGAGTCAACGACTTCAATAACCAAAAACAGGTACTTAACCTTAAAAAAAGAGATACGAGATCCACGTACGAATCAAAGATGTCATGACAAAACATCGTGACCGCAGGAACTCGCAGGATTCTAGCTGTTTGCTATGGGTCTCATTAGAAATCCATAAGGGTAGCTTATATTCAGCGTTGGATGTCCTACAGCTAATGTACCAATGATGTACAGGTCAACAGAAAAATCTCGAATATATCTAAATGGAATAGCATGATGTCCACATTTTGTGGCCAAAAATGTATGGAGGGTACCGCTACCGCGACAAGGCGGTGTCTTAGTGAGATAGGGCCGTTATGAATACCTGGGTTTTAAGAAAGGCAGTCGAAATTTTCGGTACTATTTTCCACTTTATAAAAAAAACCTTATCATAATAATCTGTTTATCTTTCAGATGAAATGAAGCCCTTGAAGAATCCCAAGAATAATAAACAAGAAGCCGCGAAATGTTGAATGAAGTTTTCAGTTATTTTTATCAAAGAAAACTAGTCGTATATGTTTAATTAGGTGCTCATTAACATTAAGTACTAGTGCAATATAATTATGATAAAAATATTTCGTTTAGTTTTTTTTTTGTCACGACTGATGGAATTAAAAGTATTAAGTTTCACGTGCTTTAAAATTTTGAACATGTCATGTAACATCTGAGTGTTAAACTCTCAAAATGTTCGCGCTCGCTGCGCTCTCTATTACCTAGTACTGATAGTTAATTTATTAGTTCTTTGGTACACTACTGTTAGTCATAGAAAAAACATGGACACAGTAAGAAGACTTAAATGAATAAAACTCTTCGAATTAGTTTAAAAGTTAATTGAGTGCTAACTCGTAATCATAGTGCTATAGTGCTAGTGCCGCGTATAAAGAACACAATAACGTAGTGTCTTCGCCTTAATAAAGACAATAAGAAAAGTGTTGATGGACACATTCTTAGTTTATTATACCTAGCAATTTAAGTTAGATTTAAATTACTTATTAGTAGCCCATAGCTAATAAGTAATTTAAAGTATTTTTATTTTTAGATAATTTTTTTAAGAAAAGCTCTTCAGCGTTTCTTAAACAAAAAAAAAATTGAAAAAACACTTGATTAGCACATTAAATATTAAAATCAGTTGTTATTATCTATATAATTCAATTTAATTTGTCTATCTCTTTACCACAATTACCTTGCTAGAAACATAAATCTTAAACTATCAATGCACTATTTTCCATCACTTCGTGTACGAGCGGCCTCGCCATTTCCCTAAACAAAATGCCGTAACTTGCCACAATTTCCCGCTTATTCTAATCTCTGAGCGCTAAATAAAGTTCAAGATAAACATCCAACAAGGGCAATAAAATCCCAACACGGTTAGTTGTTTATTTCCAAAATTCACTGAAACATTGCTTCGTGTCCATCACTGAGACTTTCGCGCCTGATTTACTGTTACGCTTATTGCTACTCATTGCCGAAGAAGTTTACTAACTTCACTTAGATTATTCATTAGTTAATGAATTCTTTATACACCCTTATATTTTAACAGACTTCAAA
Organism: Hypomecis punctinalis; assembly: GCA_949316475.1. Lineage (NCBI taxonomy): Eukaryota > Metazoa > Arthropoda > Insecta > Lepidoptera > Geometridae > Hypomecis > Hypomecis punctinalis. The sequence continues at coordinate 21,000,770 of OX438799.1, read as the reverse complement.
AACTGAGATTCTCAATTCGACTTTTTGTGTATGTATGTATGTTACGCGATTACTCCGCCAATTCTGAACTGATTTTAACAATTATTTTTTCCTTTGATAGGCCATACTGTAAAGGTAGTCTTTTAAATTTTATCAAAATCGGCTAAATCGTTGAAAAATTAACATAGCTTAAAAATTTTGAACACATTTATTGCTGATTTTAAAAATCCTAATTCGTGCGAACTCTACGAGTTCTGTAGGTACACGATTCAAGTCGACATTTTCGGCGATACATAATTATTTGGTATTACATTTTACATTTTAAGGATGCATTTTACTCATCATTATGAACAACTTTTACTATGGGACCAACTGCGAATTCACAAAAAAAACAGCTGTTACCGTAATAAAGTTCATTAATTCTCGACAAAATATATGAATCAGCTGATATTTATCCTCCTCATTTTTCGAAGATGCTTATTATTTCTAAATTTTTTTTTGTACATCAACATATAATAAAATCAAACCTCAGAAGCATAGAACAGCATTTCATGCCAGTTACAATATTTTCGTACACAATAGCTTCTACAATGTAATGAAAACATACAAAGAAAACTATACCAAGTCGTTGGGAAAGGCACGCGAGTATTTCTTAGTATTCCCAATAACCAAGAAATAACAATAAGGCGTTACGAGTATGGGCATATAGATCGCTTTCCTACGGCTTCCAAACTGCCATAGAAATCTAGAGAAGATTTCTTTTACCACGCATTTGAGTCATTTATAAGTAGCAAAAAATCATACTTATAAAAATGTATGTTTACGAAAAAATACATTGAAGCATGTTCGGTACAATACATATTAATAAGTGTTTTATTGTGCTCTGATGTATAATTTACAGGCGTTATGCGCAGTTCTGATTTTAAGCGGAAAGTTTCGTGCAAAATTAGGTTCCCGTTGGCTTGGAATTTGAGTTTCAGAAAACTATTGTCTATAGATATTAAAAATAATGCTGCTTAGACAAAAAATACTTAATTTAGTTTTTTAGAAGCCAGCAAGGCTCTCTTTCTCTCAAGCGTCAGCAGGCTTCAGTGGGAGAAAACCCGTAGTCACTGAAAAGTGTATCCATGTATTATGAAATTGTATCATTCTCTATGACCTATGGAGAGGGCTATGCTCGGAGTCTCGAATCGAATCAGGAATGAGGAGATCCGTAGAAGAACCAAAGTTACCGACATGGCCCAACGGATTAGCAAGTTGAAATGGCAATGGGCAGGGCACATAGCGCGGAGGATTGATGACCGGTGGAGTCGAAAAGTTCTCGAGTGGAGACCATGTACCGGCAAGCGCAGCGTAGGACATCTACCCACAAGGTGGACGGATGACCTCATTAAGACCGCAGGATCGCGCTGGGTGCAAGCCGCTTTCAACCGGTCTTATTGCAGATCTGTAGGGGAGGCCTATATCCAGCGGTGGACGTCCTTTGGCTGGTGGATGGATAAATGATGGATAGATCATCCTCTAGGAAGGGTGTGTCTCCTAGTGGATCGATCCTAAGACTCCGCATACTGTGATGGTAATTATTTAGCTTTACGTATTGTAAACATACATACTACGCGTAATGAGATTATGATAATAATGTTACGAAATCTCTGGTTCCCTGCTGGTTCGAATAGTCATGCCCTGTCTCTTGAGATCTGTGCCTACTCCTAACTGGGCCAGGGTAATGACATTTGTAATCAAGGCAATGTTACAAGAATGTAAAATAGGTGTTCCTAGTTGTAGAAGTTACTTAATTCTGTTACTAGAGTCATAGAATACTGTTTTATCTACTGTCAATCGAAGATATCGTCCAGATTTTATGAACTTAGATATTGTGCAGAGAGCAAAAATAAAATAAATGGAATCTAACTAACATTTTAATTTTGTTTATCGAAATTTCAGAAATAGCTATTGAGTATAAATAATGTAAGTAGGTATGGCTCTACTGATTGCCGAAGGAGCTGTAAACTTGAAGTTCACTAACAGAGACACCGTAGGTACTTACCGACATGTAATGCGTAAATGACATCCTCTGACAAAGTAGGAATCTAGGATCTAGGTAGATCGTTTATCTGAAAGAGGCGCAGTAACCCGCTCGATGCTCGATCGGAAATCGATAGGCCATATTATACTCGTAGGAAATGAATGGACACCCTACTACGATATGACCATGACGATGATAACATTTCAAGATTGTTGCATAAAAGAGTAGAAGAAGTACAATATCATATTGTGCTAATATTTCTTTATTCAATCACTATACTCTATAAAATTTAACTTGATCTCTGCGACAGTAGAAGATTGACATTTTTAGAATTGGGATAGTGGTGGAAAAAATCGATTTTCAAACAATGTTGTAATGAAATCGAATGAGTATTTGAAGGTGAGAAATTGGATTTCATTTACTTACTATTATTTAAGATCAAGTATGTACACTTGTAAATAATGTTATGATATTAATTATATACTCATAATAATGTAATGATAGTATTTATCGACGTTTTTCACTATTATCGATGCTAATGTAACATGTAATTGGGTTTAATTTAATTACACATGTAAAAAATGTTATGATATTAAAATATACAATAAAATTAATGATAAATCAAGTTTTATTTAAAATATCGTCAGTATAAACTATCGATATTTTAATTAAAACTCTATCTAAAACTCTGTGGTCACGATCATTCGTCGCCCATCACTAATCGGCATGTCCATAAAGTATGACATTGACAGGTACTGTCTGTACTATTAAGAAATTCAGGACTTCATAGGCGTGATTTTTCTGACAGCTGTTGCAGAGATCAAGTTAAATTTTATAGAGTATATCTACTTACACAATATCGTTGACTATCCGAGACAACGGGAATAACATTGACTAGGTTTCTTCGCTTTGTAATATTTATCATGGGAAAACGTTGATTAGCGCCGCGCTAATGTAATTAGCCTCTGATTGAACGGACGCTAAGCCTGAGGACAGCCTATTTCCTTTAGATGATGTCAGAAAACGCTGTATTTCTACCTAGCAGGTAAAAATTTCGTTCTGTCGACGGTATCTAAATATTGTGAATTTTTTTTTTTTTTTTTTTATTAAAGGTTCACAAAACTGGATATATGCTAAAACTTATGCTAAGATATAACTTAAAATTATAAACTTACACAAAGTATATATCCTTCTAGTTGTGAACACAACATGCATAAAAGAAAGTACCTAATACATAACTGAAACTAAAATTAACAAAAAAAAAAAACAAACTAAAAAAAAAAAAAATAATTCAAAGTTAAGGCAGAAATTAAGTGTCTCTTAAAGGAAGAGACAGAATCATTAAACAAATCTATACTATTGCTAATACTATTATAAGAAGAGCACAAACGATATAACGATGAATGTTGTGATAAAGTAAAATAAGGAAGTAAATTCGGGTAGGCTGGGTGGCTAGTTTTTGACCGACGAACGGCGTATATTTTTTTTTCATAGTGGTCCGATTTCAATAATTCTTTTTTTGTTATTGGAAAGAGTATACTTCGAAATTGGTCCAATTTAAATTTTATAGAAATCGGTTGAGCCATTTTTGATAAATCAACAATAATGTGAAAAATGCGACATCGATCCATACGAAATATTCGCGAATTCTGTACACGGGTGAAGTCGGTTATGCTAATGTTTGCAAAAAATAATCTTGCCAAGCCCAAGTGGCTTGAAGGTCTCTGACATGGCTGAACAGTTAATACAATCGGGGCCAATATATATATATATATATATTTAATTTTGAATGCTATGAATATCTACTACTTTTAGTAAAGGATTTATGCGACGGTAGCGCTTATATTATAGCGTAGTTTGAGTGTATCGCAGCGAATGCCTAAATTAAGCAAAATTTGGTAGAGTCAGTCTTCAGATAGAAAACAGCGAGTAGCATTCCAACTAAACACTGCTCGGGCGGCACGTTAAATTGTAGGTCAAGGTGGTTTTTTGGGCGATTGATTTACAAAAGTGATGCGTAAATTTGATTCACTAGCTGATAGATTATACACAGATACATAATTATTAGGGGACATCTTACACACGGTCTCTGACACCAAACTTAGCAAAGCTTGTCATATGGCTGTCAGAGACTTATATACAACATATATATATGACGGAGTGAGACAGCATAGCTGGTTTTAGTTGAAAGCAATAGTGATGATTTTAAAGTGGGTATCACCCGAATGGGGTCGCACGTGGCAACACTGCATGCTTGTGTCGGAATGAAATGACTTTTGACAGATGACGGGGAAACGTCATGCCATTCCGAGCGCGAGGCGAATTGCACCCGTGCAAATCCATTGACTTTGAAATCGGTTTCCATCCTCGATAATTCTTGTTAAATTGATTACGAAGTGATCCTAGGTCAATAAAACCACCCGTTGCAGTAGTACAGAGTGTTTATTTTGGTGAGATGGACAACTGGAGACCGCCGGCGAGCTGTACCAATGAATGACCCACAAATAACGATGTCGAGTGATTGAGACGATCACTCTCAGACCCCGACATATATATATATATATATATATATATATATATATTTTAAATACATAGGTACTTATACAGATAATACCTAAATAACCCAGACACAAAACAAACACCAATGTTCATCACATAAATAATTGCTCTGGGTAGGGATGGAATCCACGCCTCTTTGATCCCGTATATAGTCAGGGACTCAGGGTCACTAACCACTGAGTCACCGAGGCAGTCAAGTGTATCTAGGCAAAATTGCTTTGAGCTGACAGCAACGTAATAGAAACTACAGGCGTCTTAGCCTAATTCTTATGCCAATTTTTAAAATTTTCATTCGTAGCAATAATCTACCTAGGCGCTAGCCGGTCGGATAATTAAAATTTAATATCGCACTTTGAAAACGAAATTTTAGTATATGAATATAGTACAGGCTTTTTATCAGTACTGCAGTGTGTCTACTGTGTAACATTTGGCTACCCATAAAGGAAGCTTTTAAATACTTACTTACTGACTGCCTCGGTAGCTCAGTGGTTACTGACCCTAACTACGGGATCAAAGAGGCGTGGGTTCAATTCCCACCCAGGGCAAGTATTTATGTGATGAACTTGAGTGTTTGCTCTGTGTCTGGGTGTTATTTAGGTATTATCTATCATCATCATCATCATTTAAGCCATAGGAAGTCCACTGTTGGACATAGGCCTCCCCTAATGATTTCCAATAAGAACGGTTGATAGCGGCTTGCATCCAGCGCGATCCTGCGGTCCTAATAAGGTCATCGGTCCACCTTGTGGGTGGACGTCCTACGCTGCGCTTGCCGGTACGTGGTCTCCACTCGATATTATCTATAAAAGTATGTAATTAAATAAATATGTATATGTAGTATATCAGTCTCTGGCAGCTATATCTTTGACAAGCTTTGCTTAGTTTGGTGTCAGAGACCATGTATAAGATGTCTCCGAATATTTTTTTTTTTATTATTTACTAATACAGTTGAATGTATACTTAAATAGGGATATACACTTTAGTATGTACCTATAAGGTGTTGGTCAGAGACGCGCGAGGTCGATTCCACCGCAGCGCTGCGGTCAAATGTTACCAATACAATTGTCATGTTGGATCTGAATCTGGGTTGCCTCAACATGGGCATTTCCTTACGAGTGACACGTAAGTTCCTAGTTTCCTAGTTCCTAGTTTAATATGTGCAGAGGAAATCCTTTTTGAAGACAAATCCGATATGTTACTTTGTTAAGTACCAACCACTTTAGAAGAAACAGAATCATAGCATATGTACTAATTGTACTGTACTCTACCAGCTTTTTTAATAGTCCACTACAGGACGTAGACCTGCACACGAAGGGTGATTGGGTCATATCAACCACGCTGGCCCAGTGCGGGTTGGTGGATTCAAATACGCCATCGAATTTCTTCTACAGACGCATGCAGGTTGCTTCACGATGTTTTCCTTCACCGAAAAGCTAGTGGTGTGTAATTCCGTACATAAATTCCAAGGAATTCATTGGTACTTACGGCATCGTGATTTGAATTCACGACCTCACGATTGTAAGGTAAGAGTCATTACCACTAGACTACGTGCGTACTATGATGTTTCTTTTTAAAAACCTAATGTCACCGTGCATCACCTTACACTTAACAAAGACATTTTTGTCTTCGAAGTCTGAGTGAATTTACGACTTACGAACGTGATACTCGTATAATGTGTTGCGAACTCTAGCCGCTAAAAGCTTTCTCCAACACACAAAGCGTCATCTGAAAGCCTTAATCCATTATTAGGACTTCGATAAATCTGTCTGTGACATCTTTATCAAAGGTCAAACGTCAAAGTCTGCCCGCCCTACAATGGCCCTCTAAATTTGTTTAAAGCAAAGACAAATAACCCTAATAACCTAAGACGTTCAAGATACAGACGAAGATATACAGCACCAATTGCTTTAAAAAAAGCCACTTTTCGGAGACCTGTTAAAAGTATATACGAGTCTCTCATTGGTAATGAACAACGACTTTCTATGGTAATGAAGTAAGTTTTAAATGCGCGAGGAAGCATGCACAATTGCACAAATCTGAGTTAGGTACTTTTTAGAACTGATGATTGATTTTACGACGCTACTGAAATGGCTCGTTACAAAAATTAAAAAAATATATATATTTGCGTTTCCTTTTAAATACATTTAAATAGATAAACCTACAAATATATTCTGTTCTTCACTTATCTATTTAAGTAATACCATACCTACATAATCATTAAAGCTGTACGCTACATTTAAATTTTGTACATAAAAATAAATATACAAGAGTGGCTAGTGATATAATATAAGTGTAAGATAGATAAATAAAAATAACAAGGACAAATTGACGATAGGGCATTAGATGGCCCGTCAGCGTTAAAGCCGCTAACTCAACTCTGTGGCACTAACTCAAGATGTTACCTATATTTTGTATCTTTTGTCAGTGCATAGCATACAATACTTAAAGAGTTATGTCATTAATACCTAATTTTTCTTATTTTTCACCAGATTTTACTTCTATGGCATCAGCTACAAGTTTTTTAATCAGAAAACATTATACTAAACCAAAGTTCTAGAGTTACCTTCTCGTTTCATCGCGAGAAATGAAACATTTTCTCAAAAGCTGCGTCTTTCTACAACATATTGCTTGGCTAGACGTTGACCGACTTTATCAAGGTAATTCAAACTTTTGTTCTGCGATATAAGAGCTATTTTCAATTGGACAAATCGTAGACATATTGAATAGGACTGTCTGAGTAAAGTCCTATTGTAGACGATTCCGTGTCGATTAGAAAAGAATGGAAGGACAATATCAATGAAAACACCAACCTTTCTCCGAAGTTGGATGTTGGAGCCACCATCGGAGCTTTCTAACAAATATCACAACCTCTGTAGAGATATTTTAGTCCAAGATTTTTACCACTTCGCAGATTTTGGTTGGTTTAGTATTATGAAACGATAAGAGTTCTGAAGATATTGAGGCTCCATTGAAAAGGAATGAATGTTTCCTATATTGCTGCAGATATTGAAATTTATAAAGGAAATGCAGTATTGATAGATGTTGGGTAATACTGAACTAGAAAGAAAAGAAGAGTGAATGATGATAGAGGCAAGTATTGAATGGTTGGTGGGTCATTCAGAACGCGAATAGAAGAAATCTTAAGAACGCAAAGGTTTAGTAACACCACGAACGTGATTTCGAGAGTTCTTTGGAATTTATGTAGCTACAGATTTTCACACCAATCACCAATGGCTTTTAGGTGAATAAAATGGTAAGGTTACCTACATACGTCCATGAAGTTTGCTGCTTCTATAGCGTGATAGAATTGTCCATCCTTCGAAGGTAGGTTATATTTAGCAGTGGACTTTTGGAAATAGGCTGTCTTAGTACAGTGTAGTAAGTATTACCTTTTACATTTCCAGCCATGTAGCTACTTAGCCAAATTTTGAACATAATAAATGTATACCAACTGCCTTCTTGGAAAATGTAACTTGCCGTCGAAGTGCAGTATAGTTCTGAATCTCTATGAAATTAAATTAAATGAAAATGTTTATTGTCCAGACTTACGCCCATTAAAAACAAATGGTGATACCGATTGTTCCATAATATAATTTCCCAAATTTGTCTTTCTATCTGTAGCCCTATAGAAGGATCATCCAAATTAGTTATCAAGCTGCTTCTAACGAGTCGATTAATTTTAGTCCCCTTGTTGCGGTAGACACTTCCGACTTGAGGTACTGAGGTATGTCGGACGAGAAGACGTTACGCGATTCTTCGAACGCTACGCAGCCGAGTTGTATTCGTAAATTGACCATCTCTATGGCAAAATCAATTGCCTCACAATAAAATCTCTCAAATTAGTTCTTCTATCTATAGCTTTCAGAATGATCATCCAAATTAGTTCCCAAGCCACTTCTAAGACAGGCAAATAAACGAGTCGGTTGTAAAAACACGACGAGCGCGACATGGGAACGGCCGGGAATAGACGTAGACCAATCTACAGGTTAATTGACTATATTTCAGTCCCTGGTTGTGGTTTGAAAAAACTATGACTCCTTACTAATACCGAAAAAAAAATCTCTTGGGATGTAAGTAAATGTTAGTGTTGATGTCACAATTTTTTTTTGGTATGCTTTTGATTTGATAAAACACATGGGCACCATGTCATAAAAGTGGAATGAAGCAACTTGATCGGTTTGTAATTGCAAAACTATCGTAGGACCATTTTAGTGTTGCTGCTGCTCGGTTGTTGCACAAAACAGAAAAGCAGGTGCATGGTTCAGTATAAATGGTTATTAGTAATTAATTAGCACAATTTTAAGAGCATATTCAGTACATCAAAACAAACAACTTTTGTTCTACTATTTTCTTCTCTCTTCTTGTTCGTTGCGCTCTTGACAGAGCGGTCGTGGTCATCAAGTAGTATTATTATTTGTAGGGGCAGATGTAATGCGCCTCACGATGTCTCGCCATCTCTCTCTATAGGACGTCAATCGGGTACACTCATGCACGGGCCCACCCACAGCAGACTTGATCTGATCGGTCCATCTCATGGGCGACCTTCCGCGTGGTCTTGTGCCCTCAACTTTTCCCTGGACGACAAGACGCTCTAAAGACTGACTACCTCGCCTTGAGATGTGTCCGAAGTAACCGAGTATGCGAGACTGTACTATGGCTGATAGACGCTGCTTGATGCCGAGTTCTTGTAGTATTGAGACGTTGGTACGAAATTCAGTCCACGATACCCCAAGCATTCTTCTCCAGCACGACATCTCTAGAGAGCGTCTACCTTTTTCTTTTCAATATCTCGTAGCGTCCATGTCTCAGAGGCGTACAAAAATATGAGTAAAATTAGTGTTCGCACGAGCCTGGTCTTCGTGGTTTTGGTGATGTTCCTGTTCCTCCATATTTTCTTACCTTTTCCCAAATCTCGACAAATTACCAAAATTTTTTATAAAAATTGGAATCGCAATTTGTACAAATATTTTTTACATCCTTAGGTACCTAACTAATATTTACACATGTTTGCACATTTACACAGTAGAGTTAGAAATGTCTAGTCCGGTCAAATTATTTTTTAAAGGATTTGTTCCGTTACCGGTATTAAAATAAATAAAAATTCTAACCAGATCAATGATTGCTGATTTATAAAGAGCATTCAAAATATAATTATTATCTGATAAAAACATATTTTTAAAGCCCTGCAATATTTAGAAAATCGATAATATATATTTGGGGTATGTAACGTGAAACGGAACGGATATCTCGTAAAGAAACACGCTAATCTGAAAAAACTCAAAGCCAATTTAAAAAAAAAGTATAATAGAAAAATGTCAATGTCAAAGGAAATTGAATATTAATTTGATTTTCGATCAGTGTTACCACCTTAGCCCTTTTGGAGCTAGATCTAGCACTGTTTACCCCTTGTATTTGTATTTGTTTATTCATTAGTGTAATGATTTAGCCCGGAAAGGGCTATCTAGCGCTTATTTGCCCTATTTATTTTCGTAGAAAATATTATTTTCAATTTCCAATATACTTTTATAAAATAACAATTTAAAAAAAAAATGCAGGGCTATATATTATTTTTTATTACTCCATGGAGCTTTCAAATTTAAGTACATTCCTAGAAAAATTAAATGATCTTGGTTAGAATTTTACTACCGAGTTCCTTGTAAATCAGGTACAACTCCTTTATTTGGAAGAAAATAGGTAAATACGAATTTTCACAAGTCGTAGTATAAAAGATGTTTATTTTGATGTACAGAATATGCCCTTAAAAGGATGCTAATTGATTACCAGTAACATACCTTTATCGTAGAAAGGTTTTACAAAAAAAATGTAAATATTTCTTTCAACAGATCAGAGGAGTCAGAGAGATACAGAGCAGAGGCGGGTTCTCACACTCGGTCAACTACCTAATTGAAAAAAAAAATAGAAGACAAACCTATAGCACAGGGCAGAGTGTAAAACTCTTTTTAAATTTTTTCATCTTTATACCTACACGATACGACGACATTTTAAAAGTGGTCACGCACGATCCGATTTCCACCAAGCTAACAAGGTGTCGTGAGTGAGATTACACGGACGTCTTCACAATAATTCAATAATTGTGCCCATATACGTTCCACACGGGATGCTGGATATGTAGCGCAATTAAGAACTTTTTCTTACTCAATACTGACCTTACTGACCCGTATTGAAAGATTTAGAAAGACGCAATTTCATCTGATTCAATTACTTGCCCAATTAAGGGTGGATTCGATGTTGGACGGAGATTTCTTAATAGGAACTATATAGCTTCTAATCGTGGCTTTGCTTTCACTTATACTAGCTGCCTGTCCCGGTTTCGCACGGCTACGAATTAATTATGAATTACTAGCTTTTTCCCGCGGCTCCGCCCGCGTGGAATTTGACTTTTGTGCTATTCCACAGGATCCTTTAATTTTTTCGGGATAAGAAGTAGCCTATGTCACTTTCCGGCCTATGAACTATATCCATGCTAAAATTCAAGTCAATCCGTTGCTCCGTTGCTGCGTGAAAGAGGAACAAACCAACAAACTTTTCGGACTTATAATGTTACTAGTTTTTACCCGCGGCTTCGCCCGCATGATATTTTTATTTTTGATGCTATATCATTATAATTTATAGCCTATGATATATAAGCTATATTAGTACAAAGTTTCATCTCAATCCGTTCAGTAGTTTTTGCGTGAAAGAGTAACAAACATCCATACATCCATTCATCCATCCTCACAAACTTTCACGTTTATAATATTAGTAGGATAGTAGGAAGTATGATGATAACTATAAACCTACAGGAAAAGACACTGAAAACCGCATTGCAATCTGTTTTGTAGCATATAAGATCTAAGCGGACACACAAACTGACAAGCTCAAAAGAGGACGACTCTGCTTTATAATATGTATTTAGTATTTAGCACATCACTATGAGATGATAGACAAATTCCAGAGGGGTTAGTCCAGGTTTACACGTAAAATGAAACTACAGCTGTTTCCGTATGGATCTATACATTTTTGGACAGCGCCCCTGGCGAAAACGAGGAAGAACTAATCAAAATGTATGGAGCCACACGCGAACGCGAAAGTTTGAGTAAACTACGCAAAACTTGGACTAAGGGTTCTGGATAACATTGAACCATTAGGTAAGTATGATCAAATATCCAACCTCGAAACCGCGATAAAAAAATTCTTACATTTCTTTCATTCAGAGGCTTTCTTACATTTTGTCGAGTATCGATGAACTTTTTACAGTTATTTTTCTCTTAACTGAATAATTTACTAAATAGTGATGTAAGATTGAGTAGAAAAATGATGAGAAGGAACGAAGTAATGTAATTTGTGTCAAAATAACAGATAATCATGTACCGTCTAAAACTCTTTAAATACCTACTCATAGATTACTAACACAACAATATTTTATTCATAAGTGCTTCCAGTTATCAACTGTCTAAACAACAATTAATCATACTCCAAAGAAAAGTCTATCGAAATAGACCAACAGTGATGTGCAGTCGACATCATCTCCATCTCTATCACTCTCATAACAAATATCATCAGAGTAAAAGAGACCGAGTCACTCGATTCTTTTCAGAATACCTCCCAAGCAGGTAGAATGCCGATTGTTATAGCAAACAATCAAACTCTTTATTGATAACCTTTTAATACCGTATAGTATTTCAAAAGATACGAGATAAAGTCTTCTCATAATAATAGTCCATAAATCAACGTAAGACGCTCCGTTACCGTAAAAAATGTGCCTAATACATCTCTACCTCAATACGAAAAAGGTTGATTATCTCTCGTTCTGAGACGGCAATGGACTTGACACCAATTGTTAACTTCTGACATGATTACAATGTGACGTAATTCGATACGCTCTGTCCGTGAAATAGATCAAACCGAAAACTAACTAAATTAAACTCTATATCTAAGGCATTAAAGTCAGAATCAGTTTGATATTGTAGAGTTATAATTACGAAATAGGGATGTCAAGAGCGAGACGTTGATTATGGGAACTCGAGTTCATATAAATTAATTTGTTCCGACAAACACTTAACGAGAAAGCTGTAATTTAATTGAGTCCACATTAAATCTTAACTTCATTGTCAAACAAAGCTTTGGCAAATTGTGTCTTCTATTTTTAAATGAATAAGTATTTGAATCTGTTATTTGATATAATATTAGTTATTTTTTATTTCAAAGGAAGTTGCCATACTGCTTATGTATTAAATAGCTTTTAAATAATCTCCAGTCGACGAGGTTGCAAATATCTAATGGAGAAGATTACGTAACGTCAACCGCAGCGAAGGACATCCACTCACGAGGTGTTGAGCTTGTGATGTCACTTGCTTTTTGTATATTCCCACGATACGATGCAACGTTAGACGACGTCGCATCGTAGCACTATGTCACGTAGCATCATGAGACGATGTCGCGTCGTAGCACGATGTCACGTCGTATCGTGTTTATGATTATGTGTACGAGCCCTAACGTAACGGCACAGCACTATGATGTGAAAAACCAGGTTACGACGCAACGTAGTGACGTGAGATTCGACGTCGAGATCGTAAAAAATCACGTAACGTCAACGCAACGAGCCACGCTGGACGTCACGACGCGACGTCGTTGTGTAATCGACGTGCATTACCGCAGTTAATTTTAATTTCGTGTACGAGTTTCGAAAAAAAACATCTACAGAGCCACAGTCTCTAAGTGAAAGTAATATATTCATTAAACAATTCACAATGATCCATTTCCTTTTTTTTTTTTTTTTTTTTAATATTCCTCTATTTCTAATGACAATACTACACTCCTACTACATAGAAAGCAATTGGATCATCCACAGACCCTTGAAGGTCTAAAGATAATCCAAGTGCTCAAGCCCACTTCCAGTTGGCAGCGTGCCCAGCATGCTGGCAGCATTGCCACGCTGAATGGCAATGCTTATACGTTGAGCCAAATAAACACCAGCATTTTGGTCACGCGTCGCGTCCACCAGACGCTCAGAAAGACTTTTGAAAACGAGATGAGCTCCCGGCCCCCACGGACCCAAAGTCTCAACTCCAAATGGCTCAAATATGTAACCACTACCGAGGTTAGCATATTTGCGCCGCTTGTGCTGCTCAGCCGAATTGGCCGCCGCTCCAGCCCTACTCTGAGTCTCAGGAAGATGCGACGGTGCCAAAGTATCGACGCAAGTTGCGTCCCATACTAAGGGCCGTCCACACTTCCATGGGACCAGCGTCATGCCGTCAGGCCTTTTGCCATCACCACGCGCCAACCCACTCGGTTCGAGTACGGCTGCGATATTGGCGGTGACAAAAGCCCTGCGTATGACATCGTTAAGGCTGGCGTGGCGTCCAATCCGACCAGCGCTTCTTGAGCAAGAGAGACCGTGGTGACCGAGCTGGTCAACTGCAGTACCACACTGACAGCGATGGGCTTCACAACACCTTGCACCCAAGCGTAAGCTGACAGCTAGACGAAATGCAGTTGGGTCTAAAAGGTTACCAGTATTGAAAGAGGGCAATGCTTGCAACCAAAGACCGGACTCCCATACAGAGACTGCAAGGATACGAGCGCGATCCGCGACGCTAAGACACGTGTCTAGAAGAGATTTCCGTGCTAGTTCGCAGATCGGCCGATCCCACAGTCTCTGCGACGATAAAGTCTTTGGAAGCTCGGTATTTGGGCAAGCGACCCTCCAAGCATTCGTTGCCTCATTCAAATGAGCTACATCTACGCCAGAATGGCCTAAAGAAGGTGCGAGGATTTTTTCAATCAAGTTCTGAGTACTATGAATGGAGGACAAGAAAGCTGGTAAAGCAACACTTGAAATTTGGCGGACCCCTAACCCTCCAAGCCTAACAGGCAAGGAGGCTTGTAGCCACGCCCTTTCACTCATGTCAATATTCAAAACCGATACTAGGGACTGCTTTACAACATCGTCTAAGCTCAAAAGGAGCTCATTGTGTTTCCACAATGGACTACATCGTAAAGCGTACATAAATTTTGGTACAAACAGACAACATCTTATAATAGTAAAAGCCATGTGGGCGTTAATTTTGAGTAGCCTATCAGAGGCACTCAAAAAATTTTGAATTTTTTCTTGAACGAAAGGCGGAAAAGACTCATCTAATATCGGCGAACCTAGAAGGCGAAGAGAACACTTGTCTACCGATTTGATGTTAGGTGCCAAATCATTAAATTTGTTAAGTATCAAATCTTTATCCGGACATGAGTCGCAAACGAAAAGTTCGCATTTCGAAAAATTTAGCTCCAAACCAATTTGACGAAACTCGTCAATAAGAATTTCCAAATCACGTAGGACTGTGCTCGCATCGCCACCCAAAGTCCCGTCATCCAGATACCAAACGTTGAGTTTAGATTGGAGACGTTGAACAATTGGATGAATGGCCAGGCTGAAAATGGCTGGTCCGAGAGGGTCACCTTTTTCTCCATTTCCTCGATTCTCAAAGTTATGTCACGTAATTAGCGAGCACTTTGGCATCGCGCGCCGTTGTTGTGGGCTTGCAATCACCTTACAACTAACTAAAAAGCCTGCCCACTATGTAGGTTGGGCAAAGTTTTGGTTCGGACACTTTGTGTTGTTGTTTGTTGCACGATGTGTACGAGCCCATAGAAAATCGAAACTTTCAACAATGTAGCAGTAAAACACGTAACAATAATGCGTTTTATTCTTACCGTAGATATTTCTCAACAGTATTTTATGATACTTCATCCATCCACTTCGTACATTACGAGCGAGTGTAAGATCGTAAATGTTCAGCAGACGAGGCGAAGGCACCTAAAAACGCTCCGCATTGACTGATGCCTTTCACTGAAACTCTAGTTTATGAACCCACTAAATAAGTATGGAAATATTTAGTTCTTTTATTATTGGAAGTGGGTTTAGTACTGGGGTAGTGATAGAAAGGCGCCAGACTATTGTATATTTGTGAGCATAGAGAGTGATGGAGTAAGATCAAATTTTCTTGTGGGGAATATACAGTTTACGAGATAATACAAAAAATAGTCAAAAAAAATGGGATATTTATTTTATTTTAGGTCTTACATTTGATGCAGGACGAGTGTTAAATTAAGCCCTTTATTGAAAAAAAACTGGACAAGTGCGAGTCAGGCTCGCACATCGAAGGTCCCGTACAAACACATTGTTAAAATAATTAAAAACCTGTTTTAGCATGTGCTAATGAAGTTATTTTATAAGATACATGATACGATTTACTCTGAATTTTGAACCCATATTTTGTGAATTTTGAGGCCCTATTTTTTGTAATTTAAATAAAAATGTACAGTTTTCAGTATTTATTCCTATATGTGTACTCTGAGACAATGCTTCTCCCCAAATTTAATAGTGCTATGTCAACGCGAAGTACCCTGTAGGTTTTGATATTTGTGAATGTCGAAATATGCGGTTTTTTACGACATAAACGGCTCTAACTTTTTTAAACGATAACTGAGAAGTTTTTCTTTTACACATCTGCAAGAGATCATAAATATACGTATACAGTTTAAATTTCAATTCGATATCTTTACGCGTTCCCGAGATAAAGAGTCTTGACATACACACAGACGGAGAGACGGACAACAAGTGATCAGTGATCCTATAAGGGTTCCATTTTTTCCATTTGAGGTACGGAACCCTAAAAAACACTGAAAAATGTTCATGCTCGCTTACAAAAATTTTACAATCGTTTGAAAACAAGACCCCAACTAACAAATCATATGAGCCAATACGCATCGTAGACAGAGAGGACAAATATGCATGTTTAAATATTACTGTATTATTGTGTTGCGTGTGAATAAATTATTTGATGTCTGTGAGTAATAATTTTATTTATGGTTGTTTAATTTATTGGCATTACGCGGAGATGGGATTTGAAGCAGAGAAATTAGTGTGAGCTCGAGACGTGTCCCAGCTCGCGAGATCTGTGGTTATAGCCATAGAAATCTATAGGAGAGGCTTTCACTTACCCAGCGCTAGATAACAGGGAAACGTAGGTATGTTATTAAAACTCTGATCATAAATACGATTATGCAATATTGCATGATTGTCTCAAACTGCTTTTTATTAGGTACTAAGATGATATTTACGCGTCTCTATTTTTAGACAGCTTACATAACTAATTGAACTATGTGAGAACTTTCTTGACTTTTGTCTCATAAACCTTAACAGATTTACAGCCAGTTTTACGAGCAGAAACAAACAGCGGCGCTTTAAACTAATTCCGAGCTACAAGAATCTAACAACTAAATTAACCATGTCAATGCTTGTGTGGTCTTTAACGAAAGTTTAATCATCTTTTAATTATAGTAAAGCACAGTACGCAGTACTGTACTATGAGCAGTATGAGTTACTTACTCAAATTCTGGTTAGTGTAGATACAACATTCTGTACTGTTTCAGCCTTTTAAATTGTCCACTGCAGAACGTAGGCTTACCCGGGAAGTGTGATGAAGCCATATCCACCACCCTGGCTCTGACCCAGTGAATTCATATGCGCCATCGAATTTATTTTACGGACATTAGCAGTTATGTTTCCTCACGATGTATTCCTTCACCGAAAACCCAGCGGTGTGAAAATCCGTGCATAAATTCCAACGAACTCATTAGTACGGGACTGGAATTTGAACCCACGACCTCACGATAGTAACGCTGGTGTCAGTACCACTAGACCACCACGGCTTTCACAGCTACAACATAATGGAAATCGGATGACGTAGGTAACTCTAGTGCGTGAACTACAATACTCTAGAACAGTATACTGAGTGTGAATCTTGTCGTAAACATGACGCGCTCTTCGGCGAGCGCGTAAACGTGTAATTTGTATGAAAAAATGTACAGCGCCACTATCGGCGCGTTTTTGAAACACAACAAGTTCATACAAATTACATGCGGCGAGCGCGTCATGTTTACGACAAAACTCACACTCAGCATACAGACTTTCACGGACTCGGGTCCGATTCGTTTCAGACGCACAGTGCGAAACAGTCTTGCTAACCCCAACATAGACTAATAAGTTGTCAAGTGCGTGTTGAGACACGCGTATGATGATGACATTAGATGGTTGACTACTAGAAAAACGTAATTGAGTATGAAGTATGTTTGTGAGGTCAATGACCTCTGAGCTAAGTGAATGTTTAACAATTAAAATTTTTCTGTATAACTCAAAAAGTTATAATCCTACATTCCTAAAAATAACTTTTAAATAAAGTTTTTAACGTGGTCTTTAAATTCGGAAAGTTTTAACATTCTGTCTAGCATACTTTATAAATTAATGAGGGGACACTCTTTGACGACCTATCTCATCAATGGTACATGTGTACATGTCACAAAAAACTGTTCAGGAAATATATATTTATTTTAGAAACCCTATTCAACGATATCCCACATGAGGGGGTGGGCTTGAAGAAAATGTTTCATCCACACTTTACATGTATGGGAGCAACAACTTAAATACAAAGAGCATGTCCAGAAAATGTATGGAGCCTGGTATAATATTAATCAAAAATTCTAACCACAACACTCGTTACATTTCGAGAAAGTTCATATTTTTCTGAGTCTATTACCTCAGTTAAAATCAAACCAGGGCCATCCGATTTTTTTTAATTAATTTTGAATTTATTAGGATAAATAAATATATTTGGCTTAATAGGTAGTTTATCTCTAGCAACCCTGATTAAGTAACCTTCAAATTGTTAAATAAAAACATTTTTACCAATTAGACACAGTTTTTAAGTGTTTCTTTATCACTTTGTACCTACTAACTGGTCACACTGATAGGTTATCATTTTTAATTTTAGCAAATTAAGACATAAATGTGGAAGAATCAGCTGCAAATGCAAGTAAAATAACGATAGAAGCACTTTATTATTTCTAAACTAGAAAAAATACAAAGCTGTATTGTTATTTTTCATACAATTTATTTATCACATTTAAAAAAAATGGAGGGATAAAAAAATCTAAATTAGATATTTTTGAGAAGCCCATAAATGAAGCTTTGTAATGATGTAAATATTATCACCTCGGTTCTATTTTTCTCTGAATAATATACCACTTGTGGACGTCACCTTGCATGCAATTTGGTAATAAATGTGTAAAATTATAAGGCTTTGTATTAATGGGATGGTTGGACGGACGGACACAACGAAGTTATAAGGGTTCCTTGTTTTACCACGGAACCCTAAAAATGTAAAGAAGCTGTCGAAAAGCTAAGAAAACTGCATTAAGCTGTAAATTCTAACTTAAAAAACTGTATATTGATTAATTTATTTTTTAGACAATCTGAAACCTGTGGAGATAATTATATCGAAGAAACTGTAGATCTGTTGGTCACCCTGGTGAGAGACAGCTCTTACTGTATAAACTCTGTAAGTAGGTCCTTTCCAGAGCTCAAACAATTCCATCCAGGCCAATTGAAATGAAACAAGCGGCTTTATGATAATTTGCTTTAATCTACGCGGCGCAGTCGCCGTAAAATCGTTGTTCTCTAATTATACAGAAGAAATCTTGTTTTGGGAGACAAGCTTTTGTGCTGTGGGATAGAACGGGTCTCTATAAAAGTTATGTCCTTATTGTTTGACTTTTCTATTTTTACGGTTTTCTTTACTCCACATTTTCTTTATCCCAAAACCGCTTTTTCGCACATTTTTGCTTACAAATTCTTGAAAAACTTTTAGCCTATGTTGCCGTAGTAATATAATTATTTTATACATACTGTACTGTATCAGCCTTTTTTAATAGTCCACTGCAGGACGTAGGCCTACCCACGAAGGGTGATTGGGCCATATCCACCACGCTGGCCCGGTGCGGGTTGGTGGATTCACATACGCCATCGAATTTCTTCTACGGACATATATGCAGGTTGCCTCACGATGTTTTCCTTCACCGAAAAGCCAGTCGTGTGAAATTCCGTACATAGATTCCAAAGAACTCATTGGTACGGGACCGGGATTTGAACCCACGACCTCACGATTGTAAGGCGGGTGTCACTACCTCTAAGCCACAACGGCTTCATTTTTTATTTTATACTTAAAGCAATATAATTATTTTTTGTTTACTATATACCGTGATAGAATCAGGTCAAACTTCATAATTAATGTTGTTATGGAGAGATCTGATTGATGATTAAAAATATATATGATATCAACTATTTAGATTATTGTACGTATTTTTACACACACTTCTTGATATTTAGCGATGAAAAGAGGTGCTGGAGTAGGTAATATACCTACGATTAAAAACCATCAACCAGTCAAATTACCGGAGAAACTTTTACGTCATTTGGAGTAGGCATCTAGCTATATAATTCTTTTTCTTTTAAGAGTAGGTACTTACTATGAAAATTTATTGTATATTATAACAAAAAGCTTACCTTAAGATTTTTACAACAGGAACCTTAAGCATGCATGACATATATACCTATTGATTGTCCACGTGTGCTATTTCTGTTCTATAGAGTCGAATAACACATTTCTCAATAACTTCTTAAGAATTGTCGGCATCCAACTAACGAAACCGCCGAACTAAAATAATTCTGTGAATCGAATGAATTTCACGTACTAATTAATACGTTATCGTCAAAATACCGACTGTTCTAAATAGCGGTCCGCATTCTTTCGCTTTGGACATTCTGACTATGTTCGTTACAATAAATTGTCTCGTAACTGCTAGAACCAAAGAATTAAGAAATTATTTATAGATACTACTTATCAGTTCAAACTACCTCGGTGACTCAGTGGTTAGTGACCCTGACTCCTGGGTCAAAGAGGCGTGGGTTCGATTCCCACCCAGGGTAAATATTTATATGATGAACATGGGTGTTTGCTCTGTGTCTAAATGTTATTTAGGTATTATCTATAAGTATGTATTTAAAAATATGTATATGTAGTATATCAGTCTCTGGCAGCCATATCACAAGCTTTGCTTAGTTTGGGGTCAGAGGCCGTGTGTAAGATGTCCTCTAATATTTATTTATCTAATATTTAGTTATACTTAGGTTGTAAGCCACGAGGCTTCGGGGCTGGGTGATATGAGGAAAAAACTTAGCTTATATTATAACTTACTAGTTTTTACCCGCGGCTTCGCCCGCATTCACAATATATCATTATAATTTATAGCCTATGTGTTATTCTGATATATAAGCTATATTATTGCAAAGTTTCATCTCAATCCGTACAGTAGTTAATGGGTAAAAGAGTAACAAACATCCATACATTATAACATTATAAACATCCATACTTTATTGAAACTTTGCAATATTAATGCTTATACACATCAATATTAGGAAAGAAAAAATGCCAAGTCCATCGACTATCGATGCTTACACATCAGAATAAACAGATATTGCGTGAAACGAAGTTTTCCGGGTCAGCTAGTATCTAATATTAGTAGAAACTTCCGTTTGTGACAATGATAAACAATCGATTTTTTTTATTATAACGTAAAAACTAACTTCAAACATTCATATTATAAGATGTTTATAATTTGACAGCAAATTTTTCTATTAGTTTTGCTCTATAATTTTTAGGCGCCCCAAAATTTTTCATCAATTATTTATTAATGATTTAATTAATTTATTGAATAATTATTCAACTATGAAATCCTGACACTGAAAGAAAGAAGCCAGGCACTACAGACAGTACTTACAAAGTATATCAGAGCTGTCAAACAATCATTAAGCAGATGAACCAATATAGCTTTATTTCCATTGTGAATATAAATTACTTTTCAAAGTACAAAGTAATGAAGAGGAAACAATATCCGTCAATCACGCGGAGTTTTTCAAATCAATCAATCCGAAAATAAGCCGCTACAGTAGTTGAACTTTTGACCCCTTACGCTCTATTTCGGGTAGAACAAATGAGTGCATTCTGTTTCTTTCAACTAGAACTGTAATGATTGAAGTAGGTGTGTAATGTACAAGTGTTTTTTTTTTTTTTTTTTTATTTCCAATAGGTTTGCGTTTGACTACACACTGCCTGATGTTAAGCAGATGTGCGGTCTAGGGTGTAGCACGCTTACCTAGAAGATACCTATTTACTCGGGATTTGAAGACACTCACGTTGTACTTTAACGGGAAGACAGACCCAGCCAAAGCATTCCACATTCCGGCTGTTCGTATGAGGAATGAGGATTCGAAACCCTTGGTTCTAACGCGCGGAATGTCCACCATAAAAGTGTATTAAAAGAATAGATTTTTTTTATTTGCCTGACACTTCCTCTACTCGGTAGTTTTATTGGTATAGCTAGCAAATAACTAAGCGCTGTATGCTGAGTGTGAGTTTTGTCGTAAACATGACGCGCTCTTCGGCGAGCGCGTAAACATGTAATTTGTATGAAGAAATGTACAGCGCCACTATCGGCGCGTTTTTGAAACACAATAAGTTCATACAAATTACATGCTTACGCGCTCGCCGAAGAGCGCGTCATGTTTACGACATACTGTAGTACTTCACGAACAGCTTGGGGCCTGCGCAGTCGCTACTACGCAGACTTACGCAGTGAAACAATCAACCTTACCTCCGATGACACATACAATAAGACTATCACGGAGGTTGCCAATACTTTGGTGGGGCAAGTTGTATCTAAAATAATTATGCTGATTTTCTATAGGAAGAAAATCATGTGTTCTAAAATGATTAAGTAGGAAATTTATTTTATGATAAAAATTGACTCTAATTATAGTTTATTGATGTAATTTCCATGTAAATTAATTATCAGAATGGTTCCCGAAATTCTCGAATAATAAAATCCTCGATAGTCCTATGTAAACTAGCTGACACGGCGAACTACGTTCCGCCTAACAGTCGATTAACGTAGCTTTAGTTACTCCTTATTACATCAGCTACCTGCCAATAAAAGTCTCGTCAAAATCGGTCCAGCCATTTCAGAGATTATCCTAAACAAACAGACAGACAAAAACTGTAAAAAAAAATATTTTGGTGGATGTACCATATACATATTCATTTGCATGTAGCAAAAAACGGTTATTCCAATATTACAAACAGACACTCAAATTTTATTTATTTGTATAGATAACAAAATAAGTAAATCGTGGGATACAAAAATTATCTAGGTAACTCAAAGTGAATTTATAAAGTCCTAAATATCTATTTGGCAAAATCTATGTCATGTAAATTACAATATATTAGTATACAATACAAGGTAACGCGCATTAGTATAATGAACAGGCCGATATCATTATCTAAATAGCCATCCGAAATCTACAAAAGACGCTGGTTTATTTCAATACAGTCTTCAACGATTTGGGTCACGAAAAGCTTATTTATAACGTAAACTAAATAGGTATTTATGAACGAAAATGTGTCTTAATTTAGTCTACTCGTAGCGGTTCCGAAAACAATGTGATAGATGTCTCGTCCGTCGGGAAGGAGCTTTTTTCACTGTAACAGATTTCTCGGATTTTCAGAGCTTTTAAAATGTGTAAACAGAAGCTTTTTGGGACATTTGAAACACAAATATCATCACAAATAGACCGTTTATTCAGCGTCAATGACTTTGTTAATTATTATCTTGATCATTACAAAGATTCGCTTCATGCCAAGTATCGTTTTGGAAATGAGTTGACGAAATTAAAAAATTGAAGAAAAAACGTAAAGATGAAAATTGATTGGAATGTTGTCTTTATGACCTAAGACCTAAATCGCAATCGAACTAATGGTTCCGGGCCCATTGGATTAGCAAATTGAAATGGCAGTCAGGCACATAGATCCGTTAAGTTCTCGGATGGATACCACGCTGCATGCTGGTAAGCACTGCATAGGACGTTCAGCATTTAGGTGGGCCGACGATATAATCAAGACGTCACGAACAGACTAAATGCAATCCGTTTCCAACCGGTCTCATAGGACATCCATTGGGAAGACGTATGTCCAGGCAGTGGACGTCATACAACTAATGGGTGGATAGATGGATAGTTGTCTATATTAATGCTAGGTAGCTATTCATGTAAGGCTGCTTTAAGTATAACTTTGGATAGATCCATCCAAATAACCTGTAAACTTTAGGACTGAACTTAAAGCAATTAGTTTGCCAAAATTTAACATACTGCTGCTATTAATATATTTTCTACTGTTTACTTTGTACTTTTACCTCCACAATACGTGACGTTTTTTATAGATATGACTTATTTTAAGTTCAATGAATGTATTGTCCTAAAAACGAAAGTTCAGTAGGCGAAATCAATGAGTTATGTAGTCTTTTATCTCTTCAGACACTTTAGGATGATAACCTTTAACTCCATTTAATTTTAATGTATCTATCACATTTATTAAATTCAATTCAGTAAAGAAATAAGATGTTTAGGGCAATTTCTTGTACTAGATGGTTAGAAGAGATGTTTACGGGAAAAAAACCACCAATAAGAACTTGTCACTCCTGAGGTGAACTATTTCTATTGGTGGAATCTTTGAGATGAAGATATTCTATTGGTGAAATTTTTGAGATAATGAAATTCTATTGGTGGATTTTTCGACATTAATGAATTAAATTCAATTCAATTCAATTCTAGGTATAGGTGTATTTACTTATGGTTCTATTAGTAGATTTTACGACCTGAAGCAATTTTCCTGACGGGATTTCTCACACAATGCTCAATTTGTAATCATACAGTTGAAAATGTAGAAAAATATTTTATTTCGGACAAACCCAAACAGTTCATAAATAAGGTTAATAAAATACGATGAAGTCTGTTATTTTCAGCGCTCTACAACAAAAGAGACGTAAATTATTAAACGAATGACCTCGCAGTCTTTTAAAAACAAAACTGAGATTAACTCAATATTTTGGAACAATAGAGTAAAAAATCTAAAGTTTGTACAAAAAACATTGAACTCTGGCACAAAGTTATTAAGAGTGCGCCTAATGCCATGAAAAAAACAGATTTCACCCTCGTTTCTTGCATCGCCCGCTATCATCTATGCTGATTTGTTTAGAGTCGAAAATCGCATGACACAGTTCACGATGTTTTTGGCTTCGAGCGCCAGCTTACATTTTAGGTGACATTTTATTTATTTATTCAAAATTTAAGCATATATTAAAAACACTAATCGATAACTCTGCTAGAACATTAGTCTGGCTACGTAATTTGTAAAAAGTAATGTGGTGTTTTCGCTGATAATTTCGAGCATTGGAAAAAAAGTTTTTTGTTATGTTGCGAAGTTTTAATTTTTTTCTAAAGTAATCATATCATTTTCCAAAATTCTACGCAATTACTCTGCTACTATAGGTTTTTTTCCTTTCCTATAGTATTTTTTTAATATGGATATTTATGTTCGTTACCTTTACACCACGTCTTTAAAAATACACCTTTCGCTTGATTTTGGCATTAGGCGCCCCCTTAAACGAATGATCTTGCTGGCTTTTAAAAACAAAACTGATATTAATACAATACTTTGGTACAATGGAGTATAATATTTATAGTTTATACAACACTGAACTCTGGCACAAAACAAAGTTAAAAGTGGTGAATATGGCCCAATCCCCCTCTGTGGGGTAGTTCTATTTATCCATTCTTTGTGGACAGATTTGCAAATTCTATTTTTAGGGTTCCGTACCTCAAACGGAAAAAACAGAACCCTTATAGGATCACTTTGTTGTCCGTCTGTCCGTCTGTGTGTATGTCAAGACTCTTTATCTCGGGAACGCGTAAAGATATCGAGTTGAAATTTAAACTGTTTACGTATATCTATGGTCTCTTGCAGTTGTGGTAAAGAAAAACTTCTCAGTTATCGTTTAAAAAAGTTAGAGCCGTTTATGTTGTAAAAACCGCAGATTTCGACACTCACAAAAATCAAAACCTTCAGGGTACTTCCCGTTGTCATAGATCTATGAAATTTGGCGAAAAGCATTGTCTCAGAGTTTACATATAGGAATTAATCTGAAAACTGTACATTTTTATTTTAATCACAAAAAATAGGGCCTCAAAGTTCACAAAATATGGGTTCTAAATTAAAAGTGAGTAAATCGTATCATGTAAGGTATCTTATAAAATAACTTCATTAGTACATGCAAAAACAGGTTTTTAATTATTTTAACAATGTGTTTGTACGGAACCCTCGATGTGCGAGCCTGACTCGCACTTGTCCGGTTTTTTTAATGTTAGAGAAACATTACTTGATAGTTCCATAAATATTTAATTTACTTTAGTCTTGGAGCAATTCCAGAGAAATGATTAATATAGTGTCAACAGAAATTGAACAGCAAAATTTCAACTTTTTTTTCTGCTTTCGGCTTGAGGTCGATGTAAGTAGGGTGTTACGTTTTTGTCCAGAAATAATTATTATTCACTGTATTGTCTCTCTGTTCACGTAACACTAAATACCAGTAATTAGGACTATTCCTCGTAAATCGGACATTACAAGTTCCCATGGGAACTCTTCTCGGTAGAGCAACGTGATAGAGTATAACATACGTGCTTCTATTGCCTAACCAAGGTAGAGACAATGTTTGAATTTGATTGGACATACTCGTACATGGGCAGAGTACGTAAGAATTTGAAGGTTAGAATAGTCACGATAGAGTCCTTACGGATGTGAAATAAATTTTACTAATGAAAGTCAATGGCAAGTAGAAATGGCAGTAGGCAAGGCACACAGACAGGCATAGGGACTGAAGACCGATGTGGTCGTTTTTTTTTTAATGGAGACCACGTACCGTCAAATGCAGGGTAGAACGTCTGTGGTCCGCCCACAAGGGGGTGTGAGTGACCGCAGAAACACATTGGATGCAGCTGTTTCCATCCGGCTTTATTGGAGATTTTGCTGTAAATCTCCAAGGCCTAAGTCTAACAAAGGTTGTTACATGGTTTAAATTTGAAATAATGATGGGTATAAAAGTAAGCAGATACGTGTCTAAGTTTTGAAGCCGCCTCAAAGCCTCTGACATGGCTTTTAGCAACGTATAAAACGACCGGAGCGTCCGGACCCTACTTTAACGTGTCATCCGAGCCACAGTAGCCTTCAGTTGAAAATGCTACCCGAGGTCATACTTCCGAAGACTGACCGTGCTGAATGATGAAAATCAATAAGTACACGTACCTACTATGTATGTGTGTGTTTTAAAGCTATGTTTCATTTGTTTTATTCATCACAATGAAACAAATTAAAATTAGCCATGTCAGAGGCCTGCAGACGGCTTAAAAACTCTGACACCAGGGCTAGCCACCCAGCGTAACGTTGTTCTTGTGAATTTGATTAATAGTTCTGTAGAAAAGTAGTAAAGTATCTAACGAAAAATTGGTTGATCAAACTTATCCATTAATTGTGTACGTCTTTTTCCTTCCAATCAGAATCGACCAAATAATAAATCCACAGACAACAAAGAACATAAAGATAATAAACGAGTACAACTTTTGGAAATTATGGGTTACCCGATAACTTATATTCATAGACTACTGCTATAATTACGGAGTAGGTAACCGAATAATAGTACGGTAAAATAGTACTGACGAAAATTGTATGGGAAGCGGATTTTATAATTGTAGGGTCACTGTTTGACGCCATATTATGTGATATATTATATGTATCCAAAAATATACATGTATATCAAGTGATAAAAATAAAAAAAAAATAAAAAAATAAAATAAAAAGTGATATGTACTCAGCTCTTAATTTTTTACCTCTAATTTAATTGATTCATTTTATTCATAAATTAAAAAAAAACTAAAACCTAAAGTGTGTAGAGCTCAATCACGTGATAGGTACGCAAACTCTGAGAGCGACGAAATTCAATTTCTTATTTACTAGTAATTTCTCTGAAAAGAACCAAACCATCACTTTGTTTAAAAATACATTTTCAAATGTGGTCACCGTTACTAAGCTCCATTACAGAGGCACCAGCGTAAATTTAATAGCAACATAAAAAGCATTCTCTCTATCGAATAATCCATCCATCCATCAGCCAAAGGACGTCCACTGCTGGACATAGGCCCCCCCTATAAGTCTTCAATAAGACCGGTTGGAAGCGATCCTATCGAATGCCTAAAGTGAAAAATAAACAGAACTATGCTATTTAGCTAATATAATTACGAGTGCGCCTCTGTAATCGGGCTTACTGTCTGTTTAACATTCTCTACCCGGCATGCGTTTTTGTTATCACCTGTTGCTTAAGGTACCTTGGGAAACAGCATCAAATTCCACAAACACAGAATCTATTTTTAAAAATTACCCTAATAAGACATTGAAACATTTAAAATAATCTTGAAAGACAAATTCTTCAGTGTAGCTTATACCTACGTTCTAACACGCTTTTATTAGTTTCACCTGTATGTTTGCTTGCTTGCTTGTAACCAACCCCTTTTAGCTCGAGTTTGACCTACTTTGAGCGATCAGATTTTCTTTAAACTTTGCACACCTATCAAAGACCGATGACAATGCATTTATTAAAAAAATTTAAATAATGGATCCTAAGCGTGTTTTTTTGTTTTTTTTAAACTATATTTATATTATTCTCTCTAGAGCTTAAATGTAATACAATGTATCCACTTACCGGTAACTAAGCGGCGCCCGCAAGTTTATAGAAGAAGCTCTGGACACCACGCGCCTCCTCCTATCTCCCTCTCTCCAACTCGCGTAACTCCTCGCGAACTCCTCCCCTCCACAACTATCACTCACATTCAAAAACTCCACCGACATATCCACCGTATCATTCACTAACCACAAACTGTCATTGACAAACGTCTCGTTAAAATCTACTTTTGTAACGTTTACTATGGAATGATTCGTTTTTGTCGTGGGTTCGTAAACGCCATTGTGTTTTGGACTAGAATACACGTAAACTTGGTTTAGTTCGGAGTCGTTTTCAGTTTTTAGTTTGAGGGCTGCGTGGGTCGCGTTGGGGGTGTGGTGGTAGTCTTCTAAGGAGGTGTACCAGGCCTCTAGGACCGCGATGTGAGAGTCGAGGTCTCGACACGTGAGGCGGAACTCGTAGTCGTGGCATCGTTGCTCTTCTACGATTTCTGGAACAAAGAAGATGATATTATTAAGACAGTGGTGTTAAAAAAACCGTGCTCATTAAAAATATTTTTATGGTTTTTTAACATAACAGATATTGTAGCTAGAGATGTTCTTTCAGTTGAAAAATAGGTATAAACTCTGCTCTGCAGTCACCCTCAGTTTCGTATGGTGCCACTGAGGACACATTGTTTCCATTCCAGAACTTTAAGGCTTTCAGAATAGCCTTGATATACTTATTCCGTCTGCTCGCTGAATATTAAAACCATACAAATATTTAAAGTGGAAGCTGTTTTAGTCCTTTGGATAATTTGTGATGTAGTCGTACCTAATCACATTTACACAACTTGGCCGTTGTGATGTTATATTAGCCACATGCTGCGGATAACTCAATCCTCGCACAGCTAATGCGTAAGCTTCCGTCCGGATTGGATTATCCGCAGTTTGTACTTAGCTAACGTCACAGCCGCCAAGTTGTAAGATCTAGAGTATAGAGGACGTCCACAATGGACGTACTACAACTTATTTGGTTGATGTGAAGATGTAACTTTAGCTTCGATAAAAAGCCACCTTTCCTGTTATATTATAGTCATGCATGTCGTTTAATACCAGTTGTATGTCATATGCCATCGAAGGTTCCGTACAAACACGTTTTTAAAATAATTAAAAACCTGTTTTAGCATGTGCTAATGAAGTTATTTTATATGATACCTTACATGATACGATATGAGAAGTTTTTCTTTTACACAACTACAAGAGACCATAGATATACGTATACAGTTTAAATTTCAACTCGATATCTTTACGCGTTCTCGAGATAAAGAGTCTTGACATACACACAGACGGACAGACGGACAGACGGATAGACGGACAGACGGACAACAAAGTGATCCTATAAGGGTTCCGTTTTTTCTTTTTGAGGTACGGAACCCTAAAAAACTTAATAGCAAATAAAATCATAAAGTAAACTACCTGACCACATTTTTAATTTAAAATAAGTAGGTAATAAAAGTTCAACTGATACTTAATATGAATTTGAGCGCACCTGACGCACCGTTTCATTTACATAATTTGGTAGAAACTGTTCAACATGTCACCAACAATTTCGATATTTTAAGAGCTTTCAAACATTTATGTTTTGATTCGACCACTTTTTAGTAGCTAATTTTATTTCTATCTATTAGGAATGTTCATCTGGTAATTTAGAAACATTATGGAAGACTTTTATTACTTTGATGCCTTTTCTAAAATGTAGGTAGGTACTTATAGTAAAATCGATTGTCCTAAAGATCTTACCACAGACCAGCATTTTAATTGCAGCCTCGACCACGTACAGTTAATTTTATTTCGCATTTAGAATGTATGCAAATATATTGGGAATAAATTGCCCTACAATTAAAAATTATTAATTGCATGACAAATCAGCACCCTTACCTACGAATTCTAGTAAGATCATAGAGTATTTTCACAAACAGTTTATAAAAAACCGGACAAGTGCGAGTCAGGCTCGCACATTGAGGGTTCCGTACAAACACATTGTTAAAATAATTAAAACCTGTTTTAGCATGTGCTAATGAAGTTCTTTTATACGATACCTTAAATGATACGATTTACTTACTTTGAATTTTGAACCCATATTTTGTGAATTTTGAGGCTCTATTTTTTTGTGATTTAAATAAAAATGTACAGTTTTCAGATTTATTCCTATTTGTGTACTCTAAGACAATGCTTCTCACCAAATTTCATAGTTCTATGTCAACGGGAAGTACCCTGTAGGTTTTGATTTTTGTGAGTGTCAAAATATGCGGTTTTTTACGACATAAACGGCTCTAACTTTTTTAAACGATAACTGAGAAGTTTTTCTTTTACACAACTGCAAAAAACCATAGATATACGTATACAGTATAAATTTCAACTTCAAATTACACGTTCCCAAGATAAAGAGTCTTGACATACACACAGACGGACAGACGGACAACAAAGTGATCCTATAAGGGTTCCGTTTTTTCCTTTTGAGGTACGGAACCCTAAAAACAAGTATAACGCATAAGTCGTGATTACACATTTTAAAAACCCATGAATATTCTCCTGTTTACTTCTATGCATACACACCTGCTAGCTTAGCATACGACCACGAAATAATCTTTTTGTGAAAAAGTGACAGATATATGTGTATAATAGTATACTTCACTTTAACTCTGTTTCGTTCCGACACGTAAAAATAATTATTTCGTGGTGCATGGCTCGGCTGCACGCATGAAAAGTTACGACTTTTCTCCCATTTAACGAAACAAGTCACCTACTACGCTTACCACACAAGACTAAAAACTTCCCGTGGTAGATAACGAACCCGTTAAAGCTTATCTCGAATCGAATGGTAACACTAAAATCAAACATGAAACTTTACCTCCACAAGCATCGGTTTACGAGTGCATGCATCAATATTCATACCAATAACGGTACGCAAAGTTATACAGGGCTTGTTGGAAAGCCCAATTTGTTGAAAGGAAGTCATTGCAACGTTATCTAGCTCTTACTGCTACTTTTACTCTGGCTAAAACAGTTTTACTTAATTTATTTATATATACTTATTTAGAAAACAAATACCTATAAATAATTAACAAACCATAGAAAAAAATAATTTAAAAAAAATCTCTAGGATTAAGAGTCAGCAAAGTCCCTCTACAAATTTTAAAAATACTTTTAGTTAAGTATAAATAAAGGTCCAATTATGAAGACGCCATCTTAAATTTAACAGTAATTTAGAACATTGCTGTTTATTTTTCTCTGTACGCATTTGAAAGAGCATTTCAGCTTAGATATTTTGAATCGAAGCTACAGAAAATGCTGGAGATGTATTATGCTTGCGGAAATGATGATAAATACACCAATTTGTTTCAAAATACTCGAACGAACTTCCGCAACAACACGTGACTCAATTGTCGCAAATATGGATGCCGGTAAGCTAGCTCTCTCGGTGGTCGATTGTTTGGTGTTTTCAGCCATTCAGATATAACAAAAAAACAACTATTTATCTATACCTTTCTATTGTTTCTTTTCTCGCTACACATCTGACTAGTTAAGTACAGGTAAACCTCCTTCTACTTACTTACAACTAAGTAATTAACTGAAAATTTGTCTATCCTGAAGAATTGTGATTTTAATATCTACTTACTCAAATTATTTTTTGCAAAAATTAGCATGACCGACTTCACCCGTGTACAGAATTCGCGAATATTTCGCACGGATCGATGAAGCATTTTTCACATTATTGTTGATTTATCAAAAACAGCTCGGCCGATTTCGATAAAATTTAAATGGGACTAATTTCAAAGTATACTCTTTCCAATAAAAAAATAATTATTGAAATCGGAGTACTACGAAAAAAGTTATGCGTCGAATTGTATACCTCCTCCGGTGGTTCGATAACAAAAAGAGAAAAACATGACAATACTACTACTGGCGATACAATTTCTTGCTATCTCTAATTTTTATATTTATCTTTATCAAGATTAAAAAATCATATCTACCAAGAGCACCTTTCAACTCATCATACCTTTCCCAACTAACCTCAAATTCAGTTGTCCAGTCAAAACTAACAGATGGCCGTACACGGTGTTTTTTATAATGTCATAAAGAAACTATTAACACATATTTATTCGAATGTCTCAGAGGAATGTGTAGTTTATGAATACTTATAAATAGGTGTGATTGACTGCTTTGTTTAAAATGACGATTGGTTATATTTACGAGGGGTGATCCAAAAGTAATGATAATCAGTTATTTCTACTGCACACAAAAATACAAAAAAAATATCAGTCACTTGCTCAATTACCAACTAGTTCAGGAAAAAAAAATCATATAAATAGGCCACGATTCCCGGGAGCTACATTCATTTGAATACGGACTGTCAAGGAGTGAACATCAAAATGGAAAAACACGAAATCAGAGCTGTCATTAAATACCTCTGCTTGAAAAAAATGTCTACCAAAGACATACATAGCGACTTGGTGGAAACATTAGGGGACTCTTCTCCTCCATATTCCACAGTTGCACGCTGGGCTAAGGAGTTTAAGCTGGGAAGAACATCGACGGAAGACGAACACTGCGAAGGACGCCCATCGACGTCCCTCACTGAAGAAAATGTGAAAAAAGTTGAAGAAGTTGTATTGGAAGATCGAAGAGTGACTATCAGGCATGTAGCTGAGGTCACAGGGATCTCATATGGTAGCATTCAAAGAATCCTTGCGAACGAATTGCATATGAGAAAGGTCTCCGCGCGTTGGGTACCGAAAATGTTAAACGACGAGCAAAAGAAGAAACGAGTCGACATGTCAAGAGCAAATCTCGAAAATTTCCAGGCAGACAAGGATAATTTTTTGTCACGTTTTGTAACTATGGACGAGACCTGGATCCACCATTTTGATCCTGAAACAAAACAACAATCGATGACATGGAAACGATCCGATGAACCGACGCCGAAGAAATTCAAAGTGTCAAGCTCAGCAGGGAAGGTTATGGCGTCTGTTTTTTGGGACGCTGAAGGAATAATCATGATGGACTACTTGGAAAAGGGGGCCACTATTACAGGCTCCTACTATGCAGAACAAATAAGAAGATTGCGGGAGGCTATTAAGGAGAAAAGGCGAGGCAAACTGCGGGCTGGAGTGCTGTTCCATCAAGACAACGCACCGGTTCACAAAGCTGCATTTGCCATGGCTGCTATTCAGGAAGCGGGCTTTGAGCTGGTGGATCACCCCCCCTATTCACCAGATCTAGCCTCCAGTGACTTTTATCTCTTTCCACGACTCAAGGAACATCTCCGAGGCAAGAAATTTGACGATGATAGCGACGTGATGGCCGCGGTTGAGGACTTTTTTGAGAGTCAAGATAAAGATTTTTTTTCTAAGGGAATTTTAGGTTTAGAAAAGAGATGGACTAAATGTATAGACTTGCTAGGAGACTATGTTGAGAAATAAATTTATTTTTTTATTTTATTCATTGTGTTTGTTATTGATTATCATTACTATTGGATCACCCCTCGTAGCTGACAAAGTCACGGCTCGAAGCTTTTACAAGGTGAGTGGTGAATCAGAGAATATACTCGTAATTATTTCAAGAAGTCTTTGTACTCATTGTTATAAAGTTTATTTACTGTAAGATCACGTTGAAATCGGGAAAAATTAAGCTGTTCCATGTTAAAAGTTCATAGACCTTTATGCAAAGTGAATGGACCAGCGCTGTTTTTGCTCTTTTTGGGTCGATAGTAAAGATGTTTTTATAACGATGAGTTCGAATATCTCTGTAGGACAAGGATGCAAGCCCATCACTTAATAGTTATTTAGATATGTAAAGTTTTGAAAAAGAAATGAAATGTCCTGTGGGAATCCGTTTTCGTCCAGAATTTTTATCACCATCATGTCAGACGTAGAACATCTCCTGCTGGACATAGACTCTCCAATAAGATCAGTTGGAAGCGACTGGCATCTAGCGCGTCCTTGCGTCTTAAAACAGGCCCTATGTTCCAGTTTTTCGTCAGACTTCTCACGCTTGCCAGTTGTATTTGTTCGTTTAGCAACACGAACCGTTCAAAGCGCGGTCCGAACCACCCAAGAGTCTTTCCATTCGCACTACATTGATTGGAGCAGTTTGAACAGCCCAAAGTATCAAGCATGCAAGATGCAATTTTTATTTGCTCTGTGAATTTGAACTGAAGCAACCCTACTTCAATAACAAAGTTTCCTTTACCAAATTTCCGAAATGCGGCAAGAATACCAATAATCAGATAGGAAAGTGTCACTATCGCCATAGATATGAGGAGACACGCCTTCGGCTCGTCATTATTCCTGCCGTCAAGATCACGATAACAGTTTGAATTCATTACCACGACTCAACAAGGTAGAGGGCTAAGGGCCACGGAATATAGAAGAGCAGAGACAAAACTCTGGTGCAACAAATACGTTTCGCTTGAACTGCAAAAACAAATCATGCTGGATTTATGATTCCATAATTTTAAGAATTTTCTTCTTCTTCTTACTCGTGCTCTTCATTACTGAAGGTCGTGTCTAAATTGGAGCGTTTTGATCCCGTATCACTATTTGGACAAAAGTCATCCACTCGGACCTACACCTGTCTGTAGCGGATCTCATGGCGTTTATAATTTAAAGAATATACAGGGTTATTTCTATTCAATTAGCACTCTTTCAGGGGATTATTCTGTACATCAAAACTAACAACATTTGTTCTACGACTTTTATTACTTAATTCTCAAAAAAAAAGTTGTTGTTCCATAGAAAAATATTGTTCACCCTCGACAAAATGTATGGAACAGCTGATTTTTTCAGTTTTGACAAAAGTCTTCGAACAAAAGTTGTTAGTTTTGATATACAGAATAAGCCTTTAAGAGGATGCTAATTGAAAAAATAAAATAATCCTGTATACAAACACTTGAAAAAAGTCAAAACAAAGATACAAATGCACAAAGATAAAGTTATAAAAAATGTCTGCTGCTGCAACGTTCTTTTTCATTTATTGATTTCGAGCAACTATACGTGATTTGTATTTTGTGTAACTCTATATTTTAAGTGTAGGAATAAGTAAGTATAGTTTTGAGTTTGACCCGATCTGAGAAGATATTCATGAAACCTAGCCATTTTATGGCATGTTACAGAATTGCACTATCACAATATTACTTTTATCAATGCTATAAAATTACTTTCCCAAACAAACAACATTAGTTTTTGACGTTTTTACCACCAGGACCGTAATCGAGGAAGGTTGAAATTTTTAGATATTTTTTACAGTAATAGAACAAGAAGCCGTGGTGGTCCAATGGTAGAGACACCCGCCTTACAATCGTGAGGTCGTGGGTTCAAATCCAGGCCCCGTACCAATGAGTTCTATAGAATTTATGTACGGAATTTAACACCGCTGGCTTTTCGGTGAAGGAAAACATCGTAAGGCAACCTGCATATGTCAGTAGAAGAAATTCGATGACGTATGTGAATCCACCAACCCGGACTGGGCCAGCGTAGTGGATATGGCCCAACCACCCTTCGCGGGTAGGCCTACGTCTTGCAGTGGACTATTAAAAAGGCTGGTACAATACAGTACAATAGAACAAGCAAATCCGTCGTGGTGTTTGCTATTTGTTTTCTAATACCGTTTTTAATTACATTACTCCATTATCACATAGGCATAGGCCGAATCAAACAAATTGGATGCGATGTTAGCAGCGGATAACCCAATCATCGCCCGGCTGTTAAGTAGGTAAGCTTCAGTCGGGGCTGGGTCATCCGCACCTTGTAGCTAACATGACAGCCGTTAAGATATTTGATGCTAGAAAAAATCAACTGGTGACTCCTTCTCATATTGTTGCGCGAGCTAACTCGCCACTTCCGCGTATGCTATCCGCACTTGACGGGCTCCTGAATTCATACCCCACCTGTGACCTGTTTGTAGACAGATGGACGCAAATATTGACGCTCTGTTTGACATATTGTGAAAATGTGACATAATTGTTTTAATTTAATTTGTGTTTTTATTGATTATTTGTTTATTAATTTTATAATTCAATGTGTATGTTTTCTTTTAATTATTTGTTAATTTAACTATTGACTATGATTTTAATTCTAATTGTAATGTATTATAATAATGATTTAATTAACGTAATTGGTGTCTATACCGTGTTAATTGAAATAAATAAATTGAAATTGATAGGCTGGCGAAATCGGAGAGGTCTGTATATTTTGGTGAGCCCGCTATATACAACCGAATACCCGTAGAAGTTCGGGATGCACCTTCCGCTGGGTCGTTTAGGAATAAATTAAAGTGTTGGCTACATGAGCAACTATTTTATGACGTAAATGACTTTTTGAAATTACCTGAATTGTTTTAAGATTTTGTGACTTATTTGGTAATTGTCAAGTTCTTTTATTTTTTTTGTGCTATATTGTATAGTGCCCTAATGTAATTTTATACTTATTGACTTGTAACAAATGGTGTTATGAATAAATGACTATATGACTATATATGACTATATGATTCGGTATACACTAGACTCTAGACCCACTATCCTGAGTTATCCTTCTGATTTTTTATTCCGCAGCTACTAACTACACCTACACTAGTACGTACAGGTTGAAAGGAGGCCGAAAAAGGGCGCATGCATTAACAATGAAGGTGCGTGAGGGAATTCGCCGGCCCTGTATTATGCAAGGAGGGTAGGATCAAGATTTACGTGTTAAATTCTACCCTGGATTAATGCTGTGCAACAATGATATTTTATTGTGCTGGGGGACTCCAGCGAATGGAAGATGCAGCTTATGAAAATTGAATGTGAATTAGGAGACGGGGAAACACTGATTACTTTATTCTGAGTGACTCTTAAGTTGGCGGCGTTTAAGGGCGGCACATTGATTGCTGATGAGGCGAAGCGGAACAAGGCATACTTCTTATAATAAAACGGGTTGTTTAGCACATTGGTGACAGACCGGGGCGTAAGATACTGTGGTAGCTCGTTTCTTGCCAGTTCCCTTACAAATACAAATACAAATTCTTTATTTATAACGCCAAGTTACACGTCAAATTGGTTTACAATTTTGATAATATAATAATGTCATGATAATACAAATAGAATTTTATAATGTGTATTATACAAAATATTGTTCTCACAGTATAAATAATTACAATTATTTCTAAATACAGCAGAAAAAAAATAAATAAAATCAATTACAAATTTACTACCTCCGGTAGTTTCATAAATTCTGTAATGTCATAAAATAGGTGACTGAGTAGCCATGATTTCAATTTACTCTTGAATACAGCAACGGACGATGCGTCGCGCACGGGAGTTGGCAGTCGGTTATAGACCGAAGGCCCACAAACATAAACCGACTTCTCTGACCTGACTAGCCTGTGGCTCGGCGTTGCCAATAGGTTCTTTTTACGGTTGCTCCTCAAGTTAAGCCTCGTGTATTCGCCTCGTTTTTCAAATATATTTAAATTATTACGTGTGAACAGGGCAATCTGGAAAATAAGCTCGCACGGTAGAGGCAAAATTCGGAGCTCTCTGAAGAGCTCGACGCAAGAAACGTCGTCGCGTACGCCAAATATGGCACGAACGGCACGCTTTTGCATTACAAAGACTCTTTTGTAATCGGCAGCACCACCCCACTACTTACTTACTTACTTACTACCTATAGAAGTGTAAAACTACGCGTTTTTTTTTCCCGTAGAACTATCTGTGAACTAAGGAGTTAGGCAGTTAGGTTAGGGTCTGTCTTCCCGCTTAAGTACAACGTGGGTGTCTTCAAATCCCGAGTAAATAGGTATCTTCTAGGTAAGCGTGCTACATCCTAGACCGCATATCAGCTCAACATCAGGCAGTATGTAGTCAAACGCAAACCTACAAGGAAAAAAAAAATGCAGTCTGACTAACGCAGCAGGAAAAGTGACTCCATCACACATACGGTAATACTGTACGGTACTAGACTTTATTAGTTGACTGCTGAGCATATGCCTACCTTGTAAGTGCCATTGGGTTATAATTGTCCGCGGGCTAGGTTAACGTTTGGCGTAGACGTTCATCATAGAAATAAGGCGCGGCATGCTCTGTCCTCAGAATAGTATACGATATATCATATGAAATGTATGAGAGGATTCCGGGAACTGTTTTGTCAAGGCTCCGGTCCGACATGACAGCGGCGTTGTACTTGGACATGCGACGTAGGTATATACGTATGCTTATGGTTGGATTAACTTGTAAGTACCTGCGTTCCTGATAGACGTATGTCACCCTCAATAAATAACTTTCTATAAACGAAAAGTTACTTTGCAGCTACTTTCTCGTGCGCCTTTGACCCACTTTATTACCCTTCCATTTCCAATTACGAAACTAATTTATTTTGCCGCTAAATTACTCAACCTCCCCTTACCACCCCTTCGTCCCGCGGATTCCCGCGCTAAATATAAACAAACAGTGAAAAAAGTTTAAAATCATGCGCGACACTCACGCAAAGGGCGATTGCACGCGAATGGCCAGTCGTTAAATTATGCAATGCAAAACCACATATGTATCAGGAAACATCAAGACCACTCTTGATTACATATAGTGGTAATATTTCTTGACTATACAATTTCAAAATCATAATTCTATCGTACTACGGCTAGACAAACGCGACCTAAGCGCCAATCTTTTATGGTGGAAACATCAAGACCACTCTTGATTACATATAGTGTCAATATTTCTTGACTATACAATTTCAAAATCATAATTCTATCGTACTACGGCTAGACAAACGCGACCTAAGCGCCAATCTTTTATGGTGGAAACATCAAGACCACTCTTGATTACATATAATGGCAATATTTCTTGACTATACAATTTCAAAATCATAATTCTATCGTACTAGGGCTAGACAAATGCGACCTAAGCGCCACCCTTTTATGGTGGATATTCCGCGTGTCGGAACCAAGCGATTCGAATCAACATTCTTCATACGAACAGCTAAAACGTGGAATGCTTTGCCTGAGTCTGTCTTTTCACTAGAAAATTGCATAGATGTCTTCAAATCTCAAATATATAGGTATCTTCTAGGTAAGCGTGCTAAACCCTAGACCGCATGTCTGCTTAACATGAGGCAGTACCTATGTAGTCAAACACAAACATATGTATATGAAATAAAAAACCTACTGACTCTTTAGATATACTGTTACTGTACTGTATCGGCCTTTTTAATACGAGTAGTCCACTGCAGGACGTAGGCCTACCCACGAAGGGTGGTTGGGCCATATCCACCACGCTGGCCCAGTGCGGGTTGGATATACTGCTAAAAAGAAAACAATAGCCCTATTCGTAGTTAGGTTTCTTATTTAAAAATATTATTTTCTTTGTCAGTTATAAACTCATAACATATTGTTACTCATAAAGTACTTATTTGTAGTACGTAAGTAATAACTACCAATCTTATACCTACGCTCACCTGTAATACCTATTCTAATTAAAAGTATGCAAAAACCACGCTACTTTCCATTATCAAATACCAATCTTATCAGATTATCACCTTGCTTTATCCTGTAGTTTTAATTACTAATGCTAATTAATTAAAATTTAGTTTCATAATCTAAGTTATTACTTTATAAAAGTAGTTTTACAGAAACAGCTACCCTTAAAGCATTTTATCTCTATAATAAAAAAGCTACATTGTTAGGCAAAGCTTGATTAAGGCGAAAAAATAATGTAAAACTAAGCTTGTTTTTAAATAATGCCTTTATATTTCATTTTGGGCTTACATAGCTTAAGATAACGGCGAAACGTATAATTATGAAAGATTAAACGAGTAATTTAATTACGCTAGCAAAATACAGGGAGATTTATTAATCAAGATGTGGCTAAAATGGTTTTGAACCATTTTAGGTAATGAAATTACTTTCAGTGATATATTTATTTCAAATATTTGATGATAGACAGATTAAATTTAACCTATTTCGTACCTAATTGTGTCTAAATATTTATCAAACAACCCAGAAAGAAGATACTCTTTTTGTTACAAAAACATAAAATGTCTTAATTACTACTTGGTTTTAGAACCATTTTAGAGTATACATTTTAGGTAATGAAATTACTTTCAGTGATATATTTATTTCAAATATTTGATGATTGACAGATTAAATTTAACCTATTTCGTACCTAATTGTGTCTAAAAATGTATCATACAACCCAGATAGGTGTTACTCCTTTGTTACGAAAACAGAAAATGTCAACTTGAATTTTTATTACAAACATTTAAATGTTATTTTAAATATTAGCTTTTTCCAGGAGAAATGCTCAAAACCTGCTAAAAATTCCCTGCTTTTTGTACCAAATGTAGTACAGCCGGGTTTGTTTTTTCTACTTTGTGACAAATAAAACATTAAAATAACTACACCTTATTTAGAACATCGGTGTAATATCAATTAACTACCCTCAATATGGCTCTACACAGAATTCGACAGATTGAGCGTCGAAAAGGCCGCCTAATGCAATTTAACCGTGTACGGAGCAAGTGTGCGCTGCAACATGCAACCCCACTCACCTATCCCACTCCCACTCACCAACCCACCTACTCCCCTCTCTTTCTCACTCAGACTCACCCCTTCACTAATTTGGCTTAACGGTTACCATGGCGACCGCTCAAAACATCCCTGTTTGTCCCACTGCACCAATCTCTATTGATCTCTCTAATGACTTGGCTCCTCTCCAAAGTTTAGAACAAACAAAGCTCAAGTTACCCTGGATTGCTATTGCAAATGACCAGTCATTAAAGACCCCTGCGGTTTTAGATTGAGACAAATAATTAGCAATAGTCAGAGGTCAAGTGATTCTGGTGGATGATCAAGGGCGAAGATAGCACGTTCTTTGGGCGTCCTTATTGAGGAAAATTGACTCTGTATAGTTGAATCAAAGTGTAATTTAGGTTAATTGGGGCACGCCAGGAGCGTTACCGGGATTATCCCGGGATGCCTTGGGCGAAATAGAGTAACTAGAGAAATCCTGTTTCAGAGAATGTTCGTAATTACTGAGATTTAGTGTTAATTTTTGTTAATTGCCTAGGCAACATGGAGTTCAATATAATATTTTTCGTATAACATGTGTCTTCTCTAACATAATATT
This sequence comes from Hypomecis punctinalis, assembly GCA_949316475.1. NCBI lineage: Eukaryota > Metazoa > Arthropoda > Insecta > Lepidoptera > Geometridae > Hypomecis > Hypomecis punctinalis. The sequence continues at coordinate 20,959,555 of OX438799.1, read as the reverse complement.
TGGCGTCGTATCGTACTTACCCTACTCAAATAAATATGTGTGTATGTCTATCCCCTTGTGATAGAATATAACATGTATTATGCATCCTTGACAAATTCAACCATTTTTACAACTATTTCAAAAAGATCGATTTTGCTCAACTGGATCCTTCGAGCAAATATCTATAGAGTCACAATCGTGCAAAAAAAGTGTCCGAGCCAAAACCCTGCCCAAGCTACGTAGTGGGCACTGGGCAGACTTTTTAGTTAGTCGTAAGGCGATTGCAAGCGGAATACAACGCCGCGCGACGCCAAAGTTCTCAGTTACAAGCACTAATTAGGTGACATAAGGTCGCGATTCAAGAAAACGTGTCATTGTGAATTATTTAATGTAAATATCTAAGTCGCTATGTATGACGAGCGCTTGGACATTTTTTTGCTACTTTCTCATAGGGACTGTGGCTCTGTAGATATTTGCTCGAAGACTGGATCATTATAAACTTACATAACCAACTCGGGTTCAACATTGTTGTCACATAAAAAATATCGTGAACAGCACATTTAAAACATGCACAATACTCATTATAATCTCTGCCAAGTCACTGTTTCTCCTAAAATGATGCCAATGAATTGAACTTTCCCTGGTTTGTGTAGGGAGTAGAGTGACCCAGAAATAACTAAGCACTGTACTTGGACGCAAGTATCAACTCCGTTCGTGTTTATCACGGAATCTCATGGAATTAGGTCAAGCAATGAGCTGTGTACACAGTATTGTGAGGCACGTGGTGGCTGTCTGTGTACAGTGGACTCAGATGGTCAGACACGTAGAGCACTATAGAGGGGTCTTCTCGTACTCGGCACAGCAGAGAAAAAAGATAAATCATAATTTATCAAGGCTGATCGTGTGCTATTAGCACAAATTGGGGGCAGATTGTGACAAAGCCGTGTGACAGCATCACAGCAAATAGAGAAATGTAGAGGCGCCTTCTCTTAGTGAGCGCTTATCAATAGGTGAGTAGAGCTTATAAAAAGGTGATTTGTTGTGCTCTAGAGTAATAATCGTGAGAAAATTAGCGCGTAATCGTAATTTTGAAGACGTTGCAACAGTAAACTTTTAAGTATTTTACAATAATGTCTTGCAGTAAACAAATAGAGTAAAACCGCGTGTCGTTTGGTTTTAGATGAAACTCGAGATGAGAATTCGATAATTTTTGGCAGTTTTAGTTCGTTTAAAAAGAAATGAAGCCGTGTTAGCAATAAAATATATAGATATGTCTTTAGTTTAGTAAATTTCCTATTTTATGATTACAAAAAATATAGTAGTTATCGATAAATGCGAAACGAAAGATTTTTTTCTAAAGCTTTTTTTTGATGTTTTTTTTCAAGATACCAGATATTTTTTTGCAATATTACTGAAAAAGTCTCTCTTGTAAACTATTATTGTGTGCTCTGTATTTTTTCCAAGTTTGTATCAGTAACAGTTACGCCTAACTGTGCGACGAAAAACATGACGTTTTACGGATTTTTGTCTTTGGGCAGCGCCTTAAGCACATAGTTTCTTGGGTTAGTACTTCGCTAGATCGAGCCATATCTACTTTTGCGAGATCTGTGGTCAGGCACGGTTCACACTAGTCCACTAAGTAGCAGAACTAATATTAGGATTAACTGACATTTGGACCCACTAAAATGAATGTTCGGTCAATACTGTAGGTACGTACTTGAACCACACATGTTATGTTGCGAGACAGTTACGTTACGCTACTGAGGTTTAACCACTAGCCCTCCACTCTAACAGCCCCTATGTTACGAGTATAAAACTTTACAATAAATTGCCAGACCTTATCAAAAATGAAGAAAAAGAAAACATTTTTTACAAAAATCTTAAAAGCATTCTATTAAAGAAAGCCTATTACTCAATAGATGAATATATACAAGACAAAGAAATGATATTACCTCCATAAAATATTTACTAATAAAATAATAATAATCAAGCTGTCCACCTCTCCGTCACGCCTGAATACATTTGAGCAGTGATCGACGAGGCCCACAATTGTAAATATTTTTTTATAATTACATATACATGGTAAAAACTTATTACACAATTGTAATAAGTTTTTACCATCTTTTTTTATAACATTGTGGAAGCAAATAAATATAAATATGAACCACTAGAAATAAAAGAAACCAAAAACAAAAGTAACAACCTTTGGGAAAATTTTGTTTAATTGAAGGTTGAATTTGGATGTTAATATCAGTAATTATAGATTATAGGCTAGGCATGGCCATCACCTATTTCAAATAACTAGCGTGTATATTCATATTCATATTCCTTTATTCACACAACAGTATACGTCAAAAATCGAGTACAATAGGATGATAGAAAATTACATTAATTAAAAAACAAATGTCATAAGTATTGGAAAGTCAGTAACAGTGATCAATACAACAATAAATTAAATAATCAATAATAATAAGCATAAGTCAAAAACAAGTCAATGTTAAAAATAACCATTAATCTGAAAACTCTGTTCCTTCCACCTTTATAAAATCGTTTATTTTCTTTGTAAGTTGCACGTTCTATGCTGTGATTTCTTCGTGGTTTTTATCCGAGAATCAAACAAGCTCATCGAATCACGTGGCCTTTTGGTACTTCACCTCGTTAATAAAATGGATAAAGATGACTAAGCTACCTCTTATAACATTGGTTCATCTCTGTGATAATAATCTCTCAGATAACCTATTAAATATTACTTTCATATTTTTTCACTGTTTCCCTAATAACCTCATTTTGAATGGACCTGTTTTTATATTACAAAATTTTGCGTGCTAAGCAGGTCGATAAAAATAATAATTAAATAATTTCCCTTTAAGTAAAATACCCCTAAGCAACCACAGAAACATAAGTATTTAAATATACGACTATACCATTCTAAGTCATGTGCATAATTTCAAAATTCGTATGGCAATGAGCCCCTCGCCTTCGCCCTTGTCTCATAGGGGTCTCAACTCAACCACAGATTACACGATAGTTACTTTGTAAACTCAACCCTCAAAGTTGTAGGTATTTGTCGACTGAATTGATTTCTGCCCCCGAGCCCCCGAATTTTACTATCGCCTGTCGCAGATTCGAAGCGACGTGGACTAGCGACCCTTAAAATGACGTAATTTTAAAAATCGATAGTTGTACTTAGAAATTGGTGTATGGCGTCATATTACTAGATATGTATTTCATTTAGTTAAATGCCATAATTATTTACTCAGCAGCAGATTAAGCACACTCCCGAGCAGTGTTTTGTCTTCGCTAAGCTCGCTAGCAAACGGTAAATCAGATAGGGGCCCTACAAGCGCTTATAATCTTAAAAATAATTGTCGTAATCAAACGCGAATATCGCCGACTTCGTATACAACTATTGAACTACCATTGTTGAACATTAAGTCTGTCAATATCCATCACGCAACCAATCTGCACCTTGGCAAGTGGGAGTTGGTTTTTATAGATTCACTTACGCTACATACTTAGATATACCAATTGTTTTTCATCACATCTATTCGAAAAGGACTACTTGGTTCGCCTTTAAGTGCGCCCAAAGGAGGTGTTTTCTATAAGGAACTTTGTAAGTGCACCGCGCACTTTTTGAATTTGGAACAAATAAGTGCGACGGAATGATCTTTGACGCGCACTCTTTGAATTTGGAAGTATTTGTAATGTTAGTGTTCAGCGCCAAGAAAATGAATGAAAAGAATATAAATATAAGGTTTCATTTGTTTTATTATTAGATACCATTTAATTTCAATTTAGTTGTTACTCTACGTTTTATTAAATAATAATATTATAGTAAAATTTGAGGCGCATTTTGTTTTCTCATAGAGGTGATGAAAAGTAGAGTGTACCACTCGGGTGCAAAATATAATTTTTGCTCGGGCGACGTACTTTGAAACCCTCGCTTCGTTCAGGATTCTACTAAAGAATCCCTCACTTCGCTCTGGATTCAAAAAAGCGCCCTCGCCGTAAAAATATTATTTTGCTCCCATATGATACAATCTACTATTCCTCATGCGTGTCTAACTAATGCAGTCATGGATATTCACTATAAAAAAATAGTTGTCTGTAAAGTCGGTTTACGGACTATTTACGTGATAATGTACCTAATAAGAACACATTGAAAATCAACAATGAAATAAGCTGAACGCTGAAGCTGATCGTATCTCTCTATCGCTTGTTCAGCGCTAACGCTTGCTCGCTTAGCTCAGGCGGAACGTGACTCTTTTTCGTACGTGCAGCTGGCGTTCATCAATTTACAAGAGTTATCACGTCAGTAACAAGGGCGAGTAGTTTTTTTTATCAACAATGAAAACTAATCGCCTATCTGCCTAGTTGAGAACAGAATGTGAACCAAGTCAAGCTTCATGCACCTAAAGTCCATACTTTAGGTGCATGAAGCTTGACTTGGATCACTACAGAAGAAATCCTAGTGCTATTTACGAGTAAGTTCTACTTTGATAACTTCTATTCTTAACCAACTAATGTAATGATTTATTTGTCCGTAAAACAAAATCAAATTAAAACAAAGGTCTTAAATAATTAATGAGTTAATCTCTAGTTTCTATCTAAAATACAGACGTACATAATTATTATAATGTACAGAGTACAGACGTTCATGGGGTTGTTGGTATGACTCTCCACGAAGCCGGTTTCAATTTGCTCCAAGCACTAGTACAAGTCGAGGGAAGCACTTGCGTTGATGTGTATTGTTTTATAAGTGCCCGTGGGGTGACAGGTAGATGTTTATTGCCTCGCATTGTCACGGTTCTCCACCCTGTATGCATGGGCTCCGACTGTTTTAGGGTCCGTCGTAACGTAGAAGCTGTTATGAGATCGTTGCGTTGAAAAGCTTCATAGGTTTTAAGAATCAAATGGGATGCAATCAACAATAAACTAGCTAATGTTGTTTTTAAACTTTCGCGATTTGAATACATTATTATTATATACTACGGGACTAATCGTGCACTAAAATTACGAGGTAAATAAATACCTCCTCTTCAAGACGTTTCGGCCGAGTTGCATCGACCGTGGTCACGGGTAGACTTGACCTAGCACTGATATGCGAGACGAGCCCGCGAGCTAAAACTCCAACCTTGAGAAAGATCGCCAAATCCAATTGAAACTATAGTAGCAGTGTTCTACTAAAATTACGCGTGAGTTATACCTGTGCTTTACTTAATTATAATGTGCGAAAACCACGCTGGTTTCCATAGTGCCAACCTTTCATTTAATTTATTCAACAAGAAGTCAATAAAAATGTACACAATGGTAAAAACAAAAAAAATCAATTGCTTACATAAATAAATCATCCATTTACACTTAATCCACATTAATTAATTAAATACATTACAATTAGGTAGGTAACAAGTAAACACAACACGGTGCCAGTAGTATGAATGACGAAAACCTACCAAATCTATCCAATTTGGTAGATTTTCGTCAGTCAGTCAGTATAAACGCAATAAAATGTCAAATTGTAATAAATGGTAATTATTGTTACCATTTTTATAACAACGTAGTTGGTAAAAATGATAAATATTCACTAATTCGGCGCCTTCGCAGAGAGCGTTTTAGCTTAATTGGCCAAAGCATCTGGGCCGGACTCCCAGAGGATGCAGGTTCAAATCCTGCGAACGCGTCAATTTTTGAAATATTTATCACAAAAAGAAAGTTTCAAATTGTAAAATTAAAATAAAAGTAAAAATGACAAAAATTGATTGTCTTTTCATTGAAACACTCTAAAAGTTAGAGAAAACCGCATTCGAATATGTTGTGTTATGCGTAGTTTGGATTAAGATATAAGCGAATAACATAGACTTGCAGACAGACACGCAAAAATAGCGACTTTGCTTTATAAATAACAGGTATATGTATTGATTTACAACCTCAAGTACATCACTATGAACAACATTTATTATGGGGCCAACGGTAAAATAGCGAAAGAAATGTGTAATAGATGTCTGAATGTCCCTGCACTTTGCAAAACAACAGTTTATGGGCACACTTTTAACAAATAAGATAGGTATATAAACAATCATATCATGAAGCACTGTTACCAAAAAGGTACATTATTTTATTTTCATATTTTCACATACGAAACAAAAGCTAAGGTAGGTACATATTCATAATACTTAGAATGGGAAACGTATATCAGCTATCATCTTTTTACGTACAAGAAAAGTTTACCCATAAAAGAACATCTGTCCCCGAACTGATATAACAGAAGCCTCCACAGAGAGTAGTGAAACGTTCCAATGTTAGCGATATTGCACAATACTGAGTCGATATGCCCGATATTTGGTTTCAGTTCAAAACAGTGTCCTAACGACATAGAATTAGGTAGGTCTTGTAGTTAAGATAAGCACGCTACACGCTACAGTGAATTAAAAAGAAAAGGTAAATAGCTCTCAGTCGGCAACTTTTACAAATTAATTCCAATTCCACTGAACGAAGCGAAGAATATTTTGAAACCGGGATGAATTATAATATTTCATTGGAAATCAGACTTGTCTCCGGACTTTCATTTTTTCAGCAGGTATAGACGGGTTTTCAAGGTTCACTCGGACCAAGTAGACTCAAATGGCTAATCGGACGCTATTTGTCTTGTGTAAACATGTAGTCGGCTTGTAGTACGTGTTGTACACAATACGAGCAGCGTCCAACTCCAAGTAGACATCTGAGTGCACTCGGTCCGTGCACCCCGTACCTACTGTGAAAACAAACAAACAAACAAATAAAACAAATATCTTTATTGGGTCTTAAAATTACAAGTTACACGATTCTCAGATTTTAATCAAATGTAGGTAAGTAAGTTTCTATTTTATTTAACACTAATTACTTTAATAGGTTTCTATAGTTATTAGAGGTTTACCTTCTAACATATTAATTTTTAAAAGGATGCAATAAAAAAAAAAGTGGCTTAACTCTGCTAAACCTTATTATAGACACAGTAAATATATTTTATAGAGTAGTGAAACGTTCCAGTGTTAGTGATATTGCACAATACTGAACCGACATACTTCGATGTTTACTGGTACCTTTTTGGTACTCCTATAACGTATTTCCTACGGAACGATGCCCTCGGGATGGCTGAGAAGTAAATTGACAGTAAGGATGTTTGATAATTTCCCTATAGTGCAAATGTCTAAAGAAGTGACGTCTACAATATATACACATTGGGTACATACATATATTTCAGGATGATAGAAAACTAATATATATTGTTGCACTGGCTCAGGAGACATATGTGTACACAAAACACGCCAAGAGGGCAAGACTTATCGCCCCAATAGACATGAATAATTGAATAGCCTATATGACTAAAAAAATATAATTAGTCCGTCAGATAGATTATCAAAAATATATTAACTAAGTATCATGGATTTATCATATAAACAGGATTGAGTACTGGCAAAGAAAAACGTGCCGACAAGGATACCAAAATCAGATGATTGTGTCTCTTTTCCAAGTAGGATGACCAAAACATCTCAATCGTCTCGGGATATAATATTTCTTTGGAATGTTACTGCACGCAGGAATCGCAGTTATCTTACCCCTAACTCGTCGTCTTTCGTCATCGTCGTCGTTTTAGCAATAGGACTCCTACTGCTGGCATACTGCTGGGCAAAGGCCTTCCCTCAAGATCTCTACAAAACCAATCCCCATAAAAGCAATGGTCTAGAATTAATATATACGGAGTTAATTCAGTTTCAAGTTTGACAGCTGTTATCGGAAATGTAGATCACGAACAGTTCTTTCACCTTTGTTAAGACAGCAATGGTCTAGAATTGACAATGACGGAGATAAACCACTTTTAAGTTTGACAGCTGTCATCGGAAATGTAGATCTCGATGAGTTCCTTCACTTTTGTGATGACAGTAATGGTCTGGAATCCATAGTTACGGTGTTAAACAACGTTTAAGTTTCATAGATGTAATCTTGACACATTTCGCGCAACCCGTGTCAGTACTTAACCATGAAAAACTTTTTCACGAAAACTTTCTCACGAAAATCTTTGTCATAAATAGACTTTATCACGAAAATACCTTATCACGAAAAATCTTAATCACAAAAACTTTTCCACGAATAGACTTTGTCACGAAAAATCTTAATAGACATTATTACGAAGAGTCATAATAATTTTTAGGTTTCCGTAGTAAACAAGACATCCGTTTTGAATTAAAAATTTGCGGACTCACTTTTTTGAAAAAGTCATCATGGGTGTAGTTTTCGAGGTTTTTGGGGGTGTTGATTTTAAAACTGGCATCCATTTTGAAGTAATGTTTGCCATCTTTAATTCCAAAATGAATGCCAATTTTGACCAATTTTGAAATATACACTTACACCCCCAAATTCTCAAAACGATATGACGACTTTTTCAAATAAGCAACGTCCGCCATCTCTCATTCCAAAATAGATGCCATTTTTGAAATCTGCACCCCCAAAAACCTCGAAAACTACACCCATGACGACTTATTCAAAAAAGTGACGTCCACCATCTTTAATTCCGAAATGGATGCTAGTTTTGAAATCTACACCCCCAAAAACATGTTAAAATCATGACTGCTTTTTGCAAAAAGTGACATCCGCCATTTTTAAGTTCAAAATGGATGCCATTTTTGAAATCTACACCCCCAAAAACCTTGAAAATTACACCAATGATTTTTTCAAAAAACTGACGTCCGCCATCTTTAATTCCAAAATGGATGCCAATTTTGAAATCTACACCCCCAAAAACCTCGAAAATGGCACCCATGACTTTTTCAAAAAACTGACGTCCGCCATATTTAATTGCAAAATAGATGCCATTTTTGAAATCTACAACCCAAAAAAATTAAAAACGACACCCACGACTATACACCTGTTGTACACCCAGCATGTTTAAGAAATATGTCCACCATAGTCCACCCTACCACACTTCTTTGTATACACCATAGTACGCCATTTGGAATCGACGCGTCGGCGACGGTGATACTCTAGTCAAAAATAAAAAATAACCATTAATCATAAAGACTAGGTATATTCATACAAAATAAATATCAAACTCTGTTTTATTTACATCTGTTTGCAATTTTAACTAAAATCTTATCAAACTACATTGTTATAAAAACTAAGAAATGGTTAAGACAGTCGCGGCTTTACAGGTAATAATTCTACCATATATAAATGTCGTTTCGAAATGGCAATAGAGCGAGCGGGCAAGGGACTAATTATAATTATGATTCTTTTACCCAGTCGACTAATTATATTAATGTTTTTTTTTTACCTAGCATGTCTATTATAGAGAGTTTAGATACTGGTCGCTACATGTACGTTTCACCAGGTAAGGGCTTTTTGATTAAATATTTATATTAACAGCGTCCGCTGAATCGACGGACAAATGAAAGGGTTCCGTACAAATTGCCTATTTCCGTGTGCCAAATTAAGGGCCGTGTTTATAATGGAAATGTGGACCGGTCATTTGGGATGTTTTAAGGAAAGGTCAGTGAACTCGCTGTTAATATTTAAATTAGAGGTTAGGGTCAAACGATCAGCCTCTGTACTGTAACGAAGTGTGTTTTGTGAAATTGATTGCAGTTGATTTTTGAGAATGTAAATGTCAAGTTGAAAATTCTTCTAAAGGTGATGTCCACAAGTGGTATATTATTCAGAGAAAAATCTAACCAAGATGATATATACATCATTTGAAAGCTTGTTTTATGGGCTTCTGAAAAATATTTAATTTAGATTTTTTTATCCCTGCATTTTTTTTTAAAGTGAAAAATAAATTATCTGAAAAAAAATAATGTAGCTTTTTATTTTTTCTAGTTTAACAATAATAAAGTGCTTCTAGCGTTATTTTACTTGCATTCAAAGCTGATTCTTCCACATTTACCTCTTAATTTGCTAAAATTGAAAATTATAACCTACCAGTGTGACCAGTTGGTAGGTACAATGTGACAAAAAATCACTTAAAGAGTGTGTCTAATTGGTAAAAATGCTTTTATTTAACAATTTGGAGGTTACTTAATCAGAGTTCCTAGAGATAAACTACCTATTAAGCCAAATATATTTATTTATCCTAATAAAATCAAAATTAATTAAAAAAAAAATGCAGGGCTCTTTTTTGTTTTCAATTGATGTAATAGACTCAGAAAAATATGAACTTTCTCGAAATGTAACGAGTCTTGTGGTTAGATTTTTTGATTATTATTATACCAGCCTCCATACATTTTGTGAACATGTCCTTTATACCTAAAGTGCATAGTTTCCGAGATATCGGCCAAAAACGTCTTTCTCAAGATGGCGCTTGAAGCTCCACCTGGATCTGACAGCATTTTGTGATTTAAGCTCAGTAAGTGATCCTAAACCTTATAAAACCAAAAAATTGGATCGGAAATTCATACGTGCTATAAAACATTTTCATTTAAATGCATTGAAAATTATGTGCAAGTAGGAAGTCAGTCCAATTCCCGAACAGCTACATCAGTGAACGAGAACTTGAATTATCTTGTTTGAGTCTAGATGTAGGTACCTAGTACTTAGTCCTTGTTTTTGTTCTGTGTTGCATTGTATCCCCAACAACGTAGGCGTGGCGTGGGTTAAGCGGGCGAGGAGACAAATTGCGACGTCACGAACAATCAGTTTATTTCACAGAAGATTACGTATGACTACAATTATAGAGAAAACTTTAAGCGAAGGACATGGCGTTCCGCAGCGTAACGCACGCTGCCACTGTTTTATCAAGAATCACAACTCCAGCCGTTCTAAACACAGTTCGCCATAACCTCTCCCGAACAAGCTCTCTTTACCACTCTCAAGTGACATCTGTCAAGTCATCATCGCATTTTCCCGCCCATCGGCCGATCATGCGATATCACTTGAAAACCTTTTGGAACCAATCAGCAGCGTTTGTTACAAGCGTTACCCCAGGAATGTTGCCACTACCATTCCTAGTCCTTCGAAATTATACTAAGTGGCACTATTTAAAAATAAACTTAAAGCTATTGTCCCGTTATGTATATTATGTAGTATATCAGTCTCTGGCAGCTATATCACACGCTTTGCTTAGTTTGGGGTCCTCTGACCCCAAAGTAAGATGTCCCAAAGTATATATAGGTATTTATTTATAATGTGACAATGGGTGTTAAAGTAATTATAATAAAATGGATTTTGTGTAAAAAGATAAGTGTCGTAGGTGAGGTCGCCCGAATGTCTGTTCACTAATTTTGTTAGGTACGTTGACAACACTGCTCTTAAACTAAAAGTGTTTGATACTTGGCAGACACCAATTCGGTTTTCATCAGTACTCGCGTCTACCAAGTATACGGTACCTTGGCTGCTGATTAAAATCTTATTGTTAGTTTACCGTAACTACTTCTTCTTCTTCTTCGTGTCGATGGTTCTAAGGTGATAGATCTAGACTGTGATGATCTATCTAGATGAGCTTTGCCCAGTGGTTAGCGACTGCTACTCCAGGAGGGGTGGCCTCCACTAGGTCGCTCAGTGTGCAGGTGTTTGGGCACTGAGGACAGGACAATAGGTGTTGCATTGTCTGCACAGCTCCACAATCGCACTCCACTGAAAGCATGTCAGAGAAACCCCATTTGGCCATATTAAACTTGCAGCGGCCAACTTGGGTCCGGAGTCGATTCAGCGACTTCCACGTTGGCCACGCTAAGTCATTCCCTGGGGGGAGTTCTTCCGCAACTACTTATGTAGTATTATTATATCTTCTTTTCCGTAACGCAACGACGGTACTCTTTTTGCACAAACTCTACCTACTTATATTCTCGTTTCTGATTGAGGCGCAGGCGCACATTAATTATTTCTTATGTTAGGTATCATCATCATCATTATCAGCCGTAGGACGGCCACTGCTGGACATGAGCCTCCCCTATGGATGTCCAATAAGCCCGGTTGGAAGCGGCCTTCATCCAGCGCGTTCCTGCGGTCTTGATAATATCGTCTCCATTCGAGAACAGTACTGCCCCATCGGCCATCAGTTTTCCGAGCTATGTGCTCTGCCCATTGCCATTTCAACTTACTAATCCACTGGGCTATGTCGGTAACTTTGGTTCGCCTGCGAATCTCCTCAGTCCTGATTCGATCTTGCAGCGAGACTCCGAGCATAGGCCTCTCCATAGCGCGTTGGTTGTTATATTTTAGGTATATATTTTTTTTGCGTACGATAATAGCATCAAAACAGTCAAAGACAAAAATACCTCTCATTCTGCCATCGCAAAACACTTTCCGTGTTCGGATGGCAGCCAAATGGAAGCTTTATGTCGCATTATTCTTGCATAAAGAGAAAAGCGGTGCACTTTCAATGTTTGTTGACTCACTGAGTTGATAATAATACACTGTACTGTACCAATCTTTTATAATAGTCCACTGCTAAACATAGACCTCCACACGAAGGGCGACAACTCTGGCTCAGTGACGGCTGGTGGACTTACATAGGTACGCCATAAAAAGTTTCTGGTCTTATGCAATGTGCCTCACGATGTTTTCCCTTGCCGAAAAGCAAAGCTTTTAAGGTAAGGGTCAAAACCCGGTGCACCACTTCACCAGGATTTGACCCTTGCCACGCCATACGTGTCAGAAGTTCTATAAGGCAAAATGACGCAGTTTACAAAAAGCCGGCACGTTTAAACGTCTTTGTAGACAATGACTTCAGTAAAAAAAAGTAAAACACCCACTGTCTTACCACAGAAGTTTTACGCACTCTTTAGACGATTTTTAACAGTACAAATTGCACGGTTAAACAGTGATTAAATCTTTTGAGGTAAGGCGGCCAAAATTTAAAATAGGTAGTCAGTGTGCCAGTTCATTGTGCAAATAATAATTTTCGTGACTGTATCTCACGTTTTTTATTGTAGTTCATCTTACATTTTTGACGTTTTACTGATAGGTAGGTACGTTCTAGGTACTATTGTCACCAAGTAGACGTTTAAACATAATTATAAACAGACAGTTGATGGTCTGTAAACTGCGTCAGTTTCCATGATACCACCATCTGTGGATGATCAAATTGTTTTTTATGTAGTAGTAGTTTGTGTAGTTTATGTCACCAGTTCTCGAATAAGTCGGCCAAACCGGTTACAACGACAATAATTTTGGTATGAAAGTGTCGGCATATTATACTTTTCATAGCAGTGAATTAAATAATTGAAACAGTAAATCTCGAGTATAACCACAGGGCATAATTATTGAGACACTGCCCTAAGATTTATATCAGATAATGATACGGACCGACCAGTTTATATTATACAGACGGCAAAATATAGGAACTAATATTTTTATCGTGAGGCAGCCTGCATACGAGTATGTCAGCAGAAGAAATTCGATGGCGTATGTGAATCCACCAAACCGCAATTGGCCAGCGTGGTGGATATGGCCCAATCACTCTTCGTGGGTAGGCCTACGTCCTTCAGTGGACTATTAAAAAGGCTGACACAGTACAGTATCAGTAGATAACAAATTCTTTAGTGATTCCCTCTCTCAGCTCTACAATAACTTGAACAACGGGGAACCGACCACTTTGTATTCATTTTCATTTATTTGCCACTAAGTGTTACAGAGGTCTTATATTAAAAATTGCACTTACAAACTTAGTCGCCCTTTCCGGGCATTGCAAATGTTTTATGGCGATATGGCGCTTCTTATCAATATGATACTTAGATAAAATTAAATGTGTTACTAAACTAACTTAATACTATGGATAATAAAGGTGTCGTAATCTAATATTAGAGGGAAGCGTCTCGATGAAATTAAATAATAATATGTCTACTGAACTAACTTAATACTATGGATACAGGGTGTTGTAATTTATTATCATCATAGAGTAGCGTCACGTAGTTTTCTTGTGGCCTACATAGCTGGTGGCTTCAATGTATTCTTTTACTGAGTAAAAGTTTTTTCCCTCAAGAATCTTTTTAATTTTATTTTAAATTTGTTAATTTTTTCTTCATTTTTTATAATTGATGGTAACCTGTTAAAAGTATTATACTGTGGGCAAAATTAGTGATCTATTATTTTTACAGAAACTCGATTACGAATGCGATAGTAATTACATCCCTAAGCTCTACATTTAACGTAGATTAACATAATACCGACCAATTAGTATTATGTAGTTGGCCAAATTAGCGAACCATTATTTTAACAAAAACTCGATTACGAAAGCGATAGTAATTCCCTAGCTCAGCTTTAAGTGTATTAACAAACTTAGAATAACATAAGACCGACCAATTTCTATTAGACATTGGACAAAATTAGTAAACTACAATTTTTCCCTCCTTAACTCGTATTTCCCTTCCTCAGCTCTACAATAAATTGGTCGAGCAAAATTGTGGAGTAAAGACCAATTTCTAGATGTGCAGATTTGTATCATACAGTTGGCAAAATAAGCGAACTATTATTTTTAACAAGAAGCTATCAGTAACAAAGCGATAGTAGTTCCCTCGGTCAGCTCTACTTATGTTGGTGGAATAACGTTAATTTCCTTCATAACTAGCATCAATCCAAACATGCAGCAGCCATTAGGCTGCTGGCAGACATTAAAAACCTCATTAATCATTCCAAAAAAGCCTGAGACGACGTTTACGAAAGAGTACCATCGGCCTGTCGTGTACAAGGCGATATAGAGATAATAAAATTATTGCAGTGTATTCGTTTTTTTTAAACTTATACTGTTCCACTCTTGTGTTGTTTTTTTGTGCGTTTCCTGGCTGCGTCGTCCCTCAGGTATTTGATTGTGTAGGTAGCCAATAACAAATGATTGTTAACATGTTAACATTGACAGTCAACTTGTATTCGAAAATTGTAAAGGATTCACCATATCAAGCAATATACATATGCTACTTTCGTAAATAATACTATCGTAAATTGTATGTATTGAACCATCAAAAAAGAAATAATGCCAAGTCGATGGTATTGAACTAAACACATATTATCGTGCATTATCTCTATGTCTGTGTTTGTTTTGTCGAGATTATCTTTATTTCAATCGCGGCAATTTTTGTCTGTGAATTTTAAATTAAATCTTGAATTATTTATTTACTTATTGCTATTAAAAAACTTTGTCAATAATGAGTAAAAAAACCGGACAAGTGCGAGTTATACTCGCACACCGAGGGTTCCGTACAAATCCAGAAAATTTCACTAAATTGGGAAGTAAGTTGTTAAAGTCATCGACAAAAAAATTTTTTTTTTACTTTTCTCGTCACACATCGAAAATTACACATAAAAAATAAAACCTGTTTTGGCATGTGCTAATGAAGCTCTTTTATAATTACATGATACGATGATAATGATACCTTACATGATACGATTTACGCACTTTGAATTTTCAACCCATATTTTGCGAAACTAGGCCCTATTTTTTTTGTAATTTAAATAAAAATGTCCAGATTTCAGATTCCTATATGTGTACTCTGAGATAATGCTTCTCACCAAATTTTATAGTTCAATATGAACGGGAAGTACCCTGTAAGTTTTGATTTTTGTAAGTATCGAAATATGCGGTCTTTTACTACATAAACGGCTCTATCTTTTTTACGATAACTGAGAAGTTTTTCTTTTACACAACTGCAAGACCATAGATATACGTATATAGTTTAAATTTCAACTTGATATCTTTAGCGTTCCCGAGATAAAGAGTCTTGACATACGGACAGACGGACAACAAAGTGATCCTATAAGGGTTCCATTTTTTCCTTTTGAGGTAAAACCCCAAAAACATGCACTTTATGCACTTATGCAGTTATAATTACGTAAATAGCGATCCATCATTTAATGCTACCATACAATACAAGGTGGATAGATACATAAGACTAAACACTTTGAGGAACCCTTGAATTATAGTGGAATCGGAAAAATGTGTGAAATGATCTAGTTTTTAAAAGTACCACAGTCAACGTGCTCTGCATCTATTGCGCCCTTGCAAAATTACCTTGTAATTAGCGTCACTTCGTGTACGAGCCGCGCAATGTTAGTGCCGTTACACACCTTACGCTCCGCTCCCCCTGGGTAGTGATTAATTGTGTACACTCCCGTTTACACCTATTAAATGCTTGATGGTTGACGGTTGGAGCATCACTTCATTCTATGTGGGTATAGGTACCTACTTAGTATCGTCCTTATCGTAGTATCGCCTTTAGTAACAATCAACAATCAAAACGTACCTAATAATTTAATTGAATATTCCGTGATTTAATGGTTTTAGCTCGATTTCAGTATTACATTTTTTCATGCCATGAGTTTTTTTAAGATGTACTGTACCAGCCTTTATAATAGTCCATTGCAGGACACAGGCCCACCCACCAAGGGTGATTGGGCCATATCCACCACGCTGAACCAGTGCGGGTTGGTGGATTCACATACGCCATCGAGTTTCTTCTACGGACGTATGCAGGTTGCTATTATATTTTCTTACACCGAAAAGCCAGTCGTGTGGAATTCCGTAAATTCCTAGGAGTTAATTGATACGAGACCGGTATTTGAACCCACGACCTCACGATTGTAAGGCGGGAGTCATTTCCACTAGACCGCCACGTCTACACGGCTTTTTTAAACATACTCGTAATACCTATCAAAGAGTATTTGTTCACTGGTGTGATACTTTATTAGTAAGAACTTGATAATGTGGTTAGCTCAATTTGCAGAAATTAAACGATTCTCCGATCTTTATACTATATTCATGCAAAAAATCAATTGCACTTGTCGCTTCGTTGCTGCTTGATAGAGTAAATAATAAACAAACCAACAAGCACACTATCAGATTTATATTTTTACGGGTAGGACAAAATTTATGTAATTAACTTTTATCGAAAATCAAATAAATATATAATTTTTCTAAAAAGTATTATGTGTTATCCTTTTCGCACAAAAAAAGTATGGTAATATAGCTGCAAGAATGTATACAAAATTGAATAGGGAATTCCATATAAAAAACACAGTAACAACGAAATAATGAAGGTCCTATTAAATTGGCTAAAAAAATTTGATTATGAAGGTATTGAAGTTCTACTTGATAGTTTATTTATATAATGATATTTTAAATCAAAATTATGCGTTATAATTTGCAATGTATAAACATTATATATAATATTATATATATATTTTTTGTTAATGTATAAATTAGTATTTATAATTTATAACGGAATTAATTTTTCTTTTTCAATTTTAACTTTTAAAAGATTACGTTATATTTATATTTATTATTTTTATTTATTACGTTTTATTTATATTTATATTTATTATTATTTTTTTACGTTTTATTTTTCTAAATTAGTTAAGTCTGCTCATTTGTTACATTTTGGCATGCTTTTATGTTAATATAGAGTCTTAGACTAGTTCAGGAGCTATGGATCATGTATCGCTGTAACACATTTACTATGTCAAAATAAATGATTTGTTTGTTTGTTTGTTTTTTGTCGGTCTTTTATAACAAGACTCACAAAGCAAGCATCAGTAAGTTGCATATTCAAATTCAATAACCTTTGTAAACGAAAGAAATGCCTGTAGGTACCTACTAAATTGTGAGTTCTCATTAAACCCGATGCCCTTTTCAGGTAAAAGAGCAATAAATTAAATTGTTCAGCGGTGAAACGCCCGTAAAAGTTTACACCCACCATTTGACAACCATTTCAAGGGTAAGACGAGTTTCTTTAGGGTGGTGACGCACTAGGAAACAACGTGGTGTTAGAGCGAACATTGCAACATTTGCAACAAACGAATCGACGACGTCAGCGACGCGCGAAGCAACGTCAGCAAGAACGGTCGTGATTACAAGAACATGACGTGTGTGGCTTCATTCTGGCACTGGTTGAGACGTAACTGCTAGAAAATTCATGTGGCATTCAGTGTTCAAACAGTGTTGTGTGTTTGGACAAAAAGATCCAAAGATTGACAGGTAGAACACCGGCCATATTGTGTACGTGTTTTGACATTCGGCTTCGCTTTTGCTCCCGCTCGCTCTCATGGCGCGAGTAACTGTCGCGAGCAGGAGAAAAATCGAAGCCAAAAGTCAGAAGGCTTACGCAATACGGCCCCTGATTTGACATGAAATATGAACACGTAAGAACGATAAAAAAATCGCCGCGCCATTGTTCATAATATGCATATTATTATATTGAACTGACTTTATCCAGTTTTAATTTCTTTTATAAAACTACCGCCAATTTAAAATTTAATCAACATTTTAGTTAACAATGTAAAATTTTTTTAGCATATTCAAGCGTTCGCGTTGTCAGCGCTTCCACGTGGTCGTTGTCGAGTCGTAGTGCAGTCTTACCCTCATTGATCTAAAATTAGAATTGGTGCTAATAGGAATCCTTCCACAATATCTTAGAATACCATCTGCTCAAGAATCTTATGGAAACAATAACTCCTGCCCTATTTCAGGCAATGTGGTTAACAAAGGAAAATTCGGTAGCGATAGATATTCTTATAATAATATCGTAGACTAACCTACTGAAGGTAGTTTACTTGAGTAGGTTTAGTCGATGCTAATATTATAAATCCCAAAGTGTGAACAAAGTGTAAACATTTTCAATATAAACAACAATGAAAGGTGAAATTCCCACAGTACGAAATACAAAATGTGCGTTTTTACCTATATTTGCGTACATTTCAGATTATTTTGGACATTATTTTCGCAACTATAGCTGTGGTCGATATATCTGTAGATGTCGCGATAATAATAGCTTTGTTCCCGGGCAACAACGATTCCGCTAATGCCGATTGGGGAATTCTAATAGGGATGAGACTCTATTAACGCTCCAACCTTTATCGATAAATTATTGTGCGTACTACTGTTGTTACGTACTTACGTTTTGTGTTAGCAGCGTAAATGTAATAAAGCAAATTGTAAATAGAAAGAATATTCTAGATGCAAGCTCTTTTCTACCGGTGTTACTGGAAAATTATAGGGAAGCCCTTTAACTATTTATGGACGTTATGAACACTTACATTTGATAATATGATGTTGAAATACATTATGTTCATGTACTACGAGTGAGTCAATATGAAAAAAAACAATACCCTTCCTTGGCAGGTTAGGTTAGGTAAAAATACGAAACGTAGAAGTGGAACCATCATCTTCATGGAAATATCATTTTTTATGGTTTCCTGGAAGCGATAAGGCCGCTAATTGTGAAAGTATTCTTAAATTGTATTCTTAGAGTTGAACTAGCTGTTTTTAAAATATCTGATACCTAATTTAAAAAAGAACAATGCTATGAAAAAGTTAATAGAATTTAAAATCCCAAGTGAAAAATTTAAAATAAGTTTAATTAAAACTCGCCTTATCTAAACTAGAATTCCCCACATTGGGGAGAAATTCTACCCTGGAGAATAAACATTCCGACTTAAGCCCAAGACACCACCAAAGCGAGACAATGCAGATGGGCCGAGCTGAGCATAGCATTGGAATCCGTGTCTCTCGGAAAAAATCCGTATCTGTTTAGCAAGAAACAAAATGAAATTGTTATCGGAGAGGAACTGTGGTTTATGCCCACCATCCACTGCGAGCGGAACGGATCCATTACTGGCTATGTTTAATAATTTGCAAAGAATAAACTTGACGAATTTTGCAACGAATTTTGACGTTGCGATTCAAAAGGAGTCCATAATGGGTCATATTACGCTCGCAGCCCATGGCATTAGGTACTCTTTCCTAAACAAATACATTCCAGATTGGCCCTGTAGTAAAAATTGTTCATAATGATTTTCTGAATCACTCTTTTTCGGTTTAGTACAGGGCAAGCAGATAACCATGCAAAGTATAACATTCTTTGCAAAGGGCGTTTCTTGAAATCAGCTATTTTGCTGCGCGCATCTCTCCGCTCCATTTTGACGGTGGCTGGACCTTACCTAGAGATGGCCATGAAAGACAAGCCGATTCAAATCAGTTGTACAACATTATCACGTTGAATTAGGACTTCAATTTTGCTCAAACACGCAAACGAATTTCTAGGTTTACGTTATTCTTGATTTCGTTACGTTAGACTTATCAAATAAACTTTTACTGGGTGTAATAAAATATTTTTTGTTAGTGAGTGAATTTGTACAGCCCAGTGGTTTAGTCCTGAGGCTGTCTGGATGTCGTCAATATGGCTTATCAGTGAAACAGCCAGGACCAACAAATAATTGTTTAATTCAAGTAGGTAACTTTTATTTAAAGCCTGATGTCGTAAGCAAGTTTTGTTGTATTCGATAATATAGTTCAGTAATACAGTATTTTGTTTAGACAATAATTTCTTCACCTGTTTAGAAGTAAAAAAACGTTTGCTATTAAAATATATATTAGTACAAATTTCAATAATGTACAGTAAAATTAGGATATAGCGTTTCAATCACTAGAAACCTCCATCATATTTTTATTTTAATCGGTAACTTAAGTTATAGTTACAATCATATAATCACATGAATCATTGAATTACGACTATCTTATTTTTTTCTATAAAGAGGTAAATATTTCGAGTTGAAATATAATTTTATACTATATATAACGGGACTAAACTCACGTGTACGGATAGTCGGAACGACTATAATTTCGGTCGCATTCGGCGACCTTTATCAAGTTGGCGAGTGCTAGCACGCGGAGCCGTTTCGCAATGCAATGTTGAGTGCAATAAAATGAGTGGTGAGTCGCAATAAAATGTGTGAAAACCACGTTAATTTCTATAGTTGAAATATAATTATTATTTCATTTCATTTATTCGTACTTTCGTTCAGTACAAGATGTTAATAACAAAGTTTGGGTAAGTACAAAGTTCAGTATGGTCCGTGTCGGGCACTGCATATATTATTATATTCGAGTGAGAGTGGTCACTTATGTCAATAATAGTTACAAAACATTGATTTTAACATGACTATAAATTATATATATACTAAATATTCAGAAATTAAACGACAATAAGAATACTATCGATAACTTCCACGTATTATAGAAGTGTCACATCCCTAATAGCGAAATCATAGATTCGTGCATTCATTATAATGTATTTATAAAAAATATATCACCCTTCGCAGATTATAACCTTCTGTCGTGAAATATTTTACGAAATAATCATCCCGTGTCATTGAAATAGGGGATGACGCTAGGGGATGAACGATTAGTCAAACTGTCGACACCTATAGCCGAGTTTAAAATAATAATTATTAGAAACTAAGTTGAGTAATTGAATAAAAAATATATCAATATCTTTCTAGTTTAAAAGGGTGCTTGAATTGAATTTTCGGTAATATAAATTTCGCACTTATACAAAGCTCATACTTGAATTTAGTCGTCATTGTGAAATACGTGTAGATGCCATTTAAGTAGTTTCCAGACCAAAAATGCTTTTTAGAAAAAAAAGCCACTGCCTAAAAAATCCGAAAAATAGTGGGGAGATATAACAAAATGTCTAAAAGATTATCAAAACGGCTCTATATTATTTTGCCATCGGAATACAATATTATGCGAGGTTCCTAACTTTTACTGCGATCTAACATTTCAATAGGTAGAGGTACAACTTTAATTTGTGGTCAAAGATACGTGTATCCAGACTATCTAGGTTGTCGCTTCACCTGGGTATCACTACATAGCATAAAACATAGTCGCCTCTCTATCTGTCTGACCATATGTATGCTTATATCTTTAAAACTATGCGCAACGGATTTTGATACGGTTTTTAATAGATAAAGTAGTTCAAGAGGAAGGTTTTTATGTATAATACACCTGTGTGAAGCAGGGGCAGGTCGCTAGTATCAGATAAATCGACTACTACCCTAACCTTGTGGCTAATTAAGCTAGAATCCATTACAATACAGAAGACGTATATATTTCCAATCAGCCTGCTACAAACATTAATGTAATTTGATCCTTCGTGCGTGTTAGATATGTAGGTTCTAACTCTACCTATGTAGAGTAGGTAGGACTAACTGGGGCCAGCGGCTTCATAGCATTAATATAAAGAAAACTAGCCCTGTAATTTTAACACCAATATTTTAGCTTATACTTTCGACCGGCCCTAGTTCAAGATAAAAAAGGAATGATTAAATTAAAGAGAAAGAGAGATAGTTTTAGCTATGTCTTTTACGTAGGTGCCTTCGTGTGTAGATAACTATATCCATCATCATAATTTTAGCCATAGGACATCAACTGCTGAACAAATCCTTCCCTACGTATATTAACAAAGAGCACTATTACTATTTTATTACTACTGGTTTAAGCAATAAATTGCTTACTGGTAAACAAGTAGCATCCTTTTAGGAGCTTATTCTGTACATCAAAACTAGCAACTTTTGTTCGACGATTTTTATCAAATCTCAATAAAAAATGCTGTTCCACAGAAAAATATCGTTGACCCACGACAAAATGTATGGAACAGCTATTTTAGGTTTTGATGTACAGAATAAGCTAAATAAAAGGATGCTAATTGACTATCAGTAAACCTGTATACATACTGATCCTGATAAAACTTGGTATGTGTATTTTTCAAACGGTGAAAGAGTTTAAAACAGTTGACGTAGCTCTAAATATTATCCCGAATATATTGTAAGTTAAACAAAGTTGGCGCTCTTCCTTTACAATATAATATTAGCTTAGATAGTTCAGAAGAGTAGCCTTTGATCCCTTGTGCCCTGTGGTTTCACCCTCGGAAACACAAAACGCTACAAACTTTATAAATCTTGTTGCTTAAGTTATGAATATTACAATACACTTGATAATGCAACATATTATTGTTTTATTACTCATGTCTCACTGCAGATCGAATCAGACATGAGGAGAACCGTAGAAGAACCAGATTTACCTACAAAGCCCGTGGATTGAAAGTGGCAGTAGGCAGGGCACATAACATTGATGACCGATGGGGTCGAAAAGTTCTCGAGTGAAAACCACCTGTGAAAAGCGCAGTGAAGGACGTCCACCCATCAAGTGGGCGGAAACCTCATATAAACCACAGGAGCACGCTGAATAGGGACAGGCCGCTTCCATCCGGTCTTATTGGCGCTCTATTGGATAGGTCTATGTCCAGCAGTGAACGTCCTATGGCTGAAACGAGGACGACTCAATGACTTATTTTTGGGGTCATAATGTTTCAAGTTGATTAACGTGCTACCAAGCTCTTCGTGGACCACCACCTGGTGGACACCCACCATTAGGTGGACAAGTGATCTAAATTAAACTTGATGGAAACGTCCTAAAATTCTTATTGGAAATCTTCATAATATATCTGTGATAGCAACAACAGTGAACACCTTAAAACTGACTGAGGGAGTGATGATGACGGTATGCTCTACCAAAGTCACTTTAGCTTATTGATTGTTAGAAGATGAATAGTAATAAATTATTTTAAATAACTTTTTAAATACAAGCTTTTGAGATCCTAGATATCATGTAGCAGCAGAGTGCTAGCTAAGGCAAGTAAAACGAGCCTAAATACAATGGGTCTATCATGTTTAGTACGGGAATTCCTATGGCCGCCTTTCGACTCCATCATCAGATCAATCCCAGGGTACCATATTATTGCATTGTCACGCGATATACATATGCGTGCAAAATTTCAGCTCGATCGGAAATAGGGAAATTGGTCAAATTTAACTTGCAAGATTCTACCCGAACTTGTATGTTACATAGGTACATCCATTGCAAGTTAAATAAAAGCTTGTAAAAAGATTTGTTTTCGGAAGTGATATGAAGAATAAATTTACCTATAAGTCCATCCACAGTCCACAATCCCAGCAAGCACAGCAATCCGACCAGGCATGGTGAGGACGCTCTCAACATTTTTCCAACCTCACATCCTTGCACATTTTCCAAAACACCCAACTAATCACTAGTTATCCCATTATCAACACCTGTAGGTCACTGACACATAAATTGGATTAGGTTGAACGAGTTTCCTTCGTGGTTCGTAGAGTTTACGCGGCGGAGCGATACGTCCGCTCCCGTTGAAAGCTCGCGCGGTACTGAAGTATGATTTTTGTTCAAGCGTAGCGGCGTAGCTACGTAGGCCGTAATTCTACGAACCGTTGGAAAGCCCACTACGAATTGATCGAGTTTTCTAAAGCTTGGTTACTTGAAAGGATTAGAGGATTTGTTGATTGAAAAACAAATCCCTTCTCGTAGCTTGATTGGTGGAAACATAAATAATACAAAATTCCCAATCGTTGCGATTTCATAATAAAAAACAAAGTTGCTTCCCGCTGTCTGCCTGTCCCCATGTATGCTTATATCTTTAAAACTACGCAAGGATTTTGATACGGTTTTTTTAATAGAGAGATTCAAGAGGAAGGTTTATATGTAAAATACACATGTGCGAAGCCGGGGCGGGTTGCTAGTGTACCTAATAATAAATGTTGATCAGTTTGAAATGTTTTCGAAGAAAATCTTTTGGAACATCGTAAATCGTACAGGGGCTGTGGAGATTGATGGGAAATCCATTGATACAAAGACTTGAGGAAAATGTAACGGTCCGAGTTACAAGCAACTTTTACTATTTTCCGAATACGAAATAAAATTACTGAACACAACACAGCAACGGGTTCTTCTACGGCAATACTACTTAAACAACTGTAGTCAAACGCGAACCTATTCGAAATAAAAAAAAATAACTTTAAAAAATGCAATTTACTTTTATTTTAATTTAGTTTGCAGTTTTAGTGGTAAAATAAAACAAAAGAATACATCTATCTATCTTTCTACTTCGACTTTAATAAGTCAACTAAGCTATGAAATGTTGACCAAGCGAGCGGAGCTTATCGCGTACCTAGAATATTATAATTTCATTGTTTTTTCATCGGCGACATTTCAAATTCTTGTCATATGTCCTAATTAACAATTATGTAGTCATTTTTATTTAAAATAACAGACGAATTACAAAATATTGTTGTTATAGAAGAGAGAGTTAGCGTTTAACTCTAAAATGCAACTAGTTTTACCATATTTTTACAAAACTGTGGAAAGTAATATTATGAATATGAACGCCGTACTACCAAGCGTTATTTGATCTGTGATTTAAGTAATTTAATTACATCCTTCGATGGTTAAGACGCTACAACTAATTAATAGAGAGCTCAGGGAGAGACCCTGAGATTGAACAAAATAAACGACGCCATGCTTAACATGCGAATGAATCTTAATTAAATGCAAATGTTTAGAGTAACGTTCTATTTAGACAAGAATAGTTATTTATTAACGGGTAATGTGCCCAAAATTTACATAAGAAGGAAAGACATAATTGAAATTTTTTAAGTAAAAAGTTATCTATATTTGCTCTGATACTACTTATTTATACTTTCCTTAGTATTTCTTCAAAGTTAATTAGTAGGTATTGATTAATTAAACTTTAGTTAGATTCTCTTTTTAAACACACCTCGATTATTTTTTGTATCTTAAGGAAATAAAATAATGAATTAACCAAGATAAGTAAAATAATAAGTAAGTAATACTGTGTTTGGCCGTCCATCACTCAGCCTCATTTTAACTTCTACAAAAACTGGCCATATAAGACGCAGCGCAGCACCACAATTGTACTGTACTGTATCAGCCTTTGAATAGTCCACTGCAGAACGTAGGCCTACCCACGAAGGGTGATTGGGTTATATCCACCACGCTGGCCCAGTGCGGGTTGGTGGATTCACATATGCCATCGAATTTCTTCTACGGACATATGCAGGTTGCCTCACGATGTTTTCCTTCACCGAAAAGCCAGTGGTGTGAAATTCCGTACATTAATTCCAAAGAACTCAATGGTACGAGACCGGGATTTGAACCCACGACCTCACGATTGTAAGGCGGGTGTCACTACCTCTAGGCCACCACTGCTTCTAACACTATTGTATACCTGATAAAACAAACATCAGCAATTTTTATTTTTTTATTAGACTAATGCAATTATACCTACGTACCTACCTACTTACAATATTTTTCTACTTTTGATACATGCCTAGCAACGGAACCTTATATTTCGGCCCAAATCTGAGCCTCGCAAAATTTAAAAAATAAACTCAGGTAAGTAGGTATTTATAATATATTATTAGGTATTTATATCGAATCCCACAGTGAATATTAAAAACTTTAGCTCAACATAGAGTACTAGTCATTATCATTAACATGGATCCTCCATTACGGTTTGCGTTTTCAATTGGTAAACTTTTTATGAGGTTATGTTGTGTAAATAATCCTGGCTCGTCGCCTGGGTATAAAATTAATAACACAAATAGGTACCTACTTCACTACTTGATATTAGGTGTTTACAATTTTTTTTTAAACAAACTTCAAACTTTGTTAATTTCAATAAAGATGGATTTTTTTAATACTAGCAGGTTAATTCCATCCAGCCACCATCCATACAACGTCCACGGCTGGACAAAGGTCACCAATATGGATTACTAATAAGTCCGGTTGAAAACGGCTTGCAATCATGAGTTCTTGCGGTTATATCGTAGTTCTGCCTGGTCATTGGACGTCACACGCTGCGTTTGCCGGTACGAGACCGATGGTTTCCATTCGAGAAATTTACGGCTCCATGGATTATCCGTTCTTCGAACTATGTATCCTGCCCACTACCATTTTAACTCGCTCATCCGCTACGCGGGAACTTTGTTACGACTGCGGATCTCCTCATTTCTGATTCCAGTTTAACTTGACAAAAACTTCGAGCTTAATAATATTAGTTGAACTGTTTAGCCAGTTAGTTACCTGGAAGGCCCAATTATGAAGGCGCCATCGTAATAATAAATAATAGCTACCTAATTGAGCATATTTCTGTTTCTTTTTCACTTAAAGCATTCGATAAAGAGAACAATTTTTACGTTGCTATTCAATTTACGATGGCGCCTTCATAATTGGGCCTTGAGGCGGCTTTTAAAACTCTGATACCAGAACAAACCACCGGAGCGTAGGTACCGATACGAACATACTTACATATGGGATATTTTGAGCTCATTCAGGCCAACAGTGAAAGACCACGCTTTGCCCAGTGACCTCCAAACTTGAAGCAAAATTGAGGAAGTCACTATAATCACCGCTTAATAACGAATTGTGCATATTTTACTGCTACTTTAATGAGCTACTACTAATCAGAAAGCTTACAGAAAACATAAAAATGTTACTATGATCATTAATTATGCGACTCTACATAACGATCCATAAATAACACGTATTGCAGAGGAAATAAAGTCGAGAATGTCAAGCAAATAATCCAAATCAATGGTCACGTAATAAAGTAGGGCCAAAAGAGCCGATTTGGGAAGGAACGGTAGAAAGGGCGTGGATTATTGGTAATTGCGATCACGTACAGGAATTTCCTGCTTTTGTACGGAACTAGAATGTGTTTGTAACAAGTCTCAATGGGGAAGAGGCAGGAAGGCTTCTTGTTATTTTCATTGATGTTTTACGCTATTGGATATACAGGGTGTTAGATATAACAGCGTTGTCCTTTTGATGGGTTGTTCAGTATCATATATAGATGCCTAAAACGATGTAAAAATAGGGTTTATTTTCTTAATAATTTTGGAAAAATGTCCCACAAATTTTAAAACGATGGCGCGCGCAAAAACTAAAGCGCAACGTAGGTAAATAATAATCACCTACTGAGCGCTTCCATACCATGTTGGACGCGACGCACGGGTAACCGTGATTTAATGTTGTATTTGGATAAAATGAATCTTAGAAAAACTAAGCAAGCTGTTATCGGAATTTTACAAAAACTAATTAATTCAGAAATCGATTTAATTTTCCAGTTTTTTAATGACGCTGTTATTAGACTAACACCCTGTAGAAAGGGCGGTCCTTGCTTTTCGGGCAGAGATGTAGGATTCTGTTCTAGATGCAACGTTATCGTACGCCTAGCACAAAGTTTTACGTACTCCGTTAGCGTCTAGCAAAGTAAAGTAAACTTTATTGCTTTAAACTACTATCATTAAGTCTCGTAAAAAAAAAAAAAAAAAAAAGTTGCTGTCAACGCATGTTGGCAGGATTTTTCTCGGCCCTTATTTTTCAGATTTTTCTGCTCTAGCGGGCCAAATTCTACTCCAATCTTTCCTTTTTTTCTTATTTTCTTTCGAGGTAATATTTGTAGAGCTAGAGATAGTCAAATAATTGTTTTCTATTGTGTTGTAATATTCGGTAGGTTTTTGACAGTCGCGGCTCATTGTTGTTTTCTTGTTTCCATGTCAACGCCATCCGAGTCTGCGCAGACCGCCCACGTCACGGTCTGACGTCCTGACGTCTCCACTTATAGAACCCAATGATGTTTACCTAAGTTTATTTTTATTTATATTTGTAGTATAATTCTTGTTATTCATGGCATTTTGCGCCCCGGCCGGGCCAAATGCAGTTTCCCAATACGTTAATGTGTCGCAGGGGGACATGATTCAGTGCCTAGAGTGTTCCCAAGTGCGATTTTTTAAAGGACAGAAAGGCCTCAAAATTCACCGTACGCGGTGCCATAAAAATAGCCAAATTACACTTTCGGCCCCTATTGCAGGCTCTGATGGAGCCAGCAGCAGTCCCGTGAGCGCTGCTGCTCCTTCCAAACCGCTTTGGGAGGTTCTTAGCTCACTCAAAAGTTCTCTTCCTGTTTTAAAACGCATCCCGCGTGGTGCACGTTTTTCGGTTGCGCAGTGTTTATCTGCTGCTATTCGGAATGTTATTTCTAAAAATTCTTTAGTCGCCTGGGAACACCTCTTGACTTTTCCCTACGTTGTGCTTTACGTACATTCGGACCCAACAAACAAAAAATCCCTTACCACTAGGGTAAAGGAAAATTGCGTAAAGTACAGCGCATTGGAAGAGAACTCTTTAGATTTTGAAAGCATCATTCCGCCAACAAGGCAGAATAAACCAAATTCTAAAAAAACAGACGATTCGGTTACCACTAAAATAGTAGAGAGCAAAATTAGTGATGGCGATATCAAAGGCGCCGCACGAGTCCTGTTCTCCAGCGACACTATTGCCCCCCACACACCCGATACGGTCCAGTCACTCCGTGACAAGCATCCGCCGGCAGCATGTCTCCACCTGCCTGAGCCACCACACTCTGATGACGTTGTCATTGAAGTGTCAGCTCAGGAGATTGCAGCGGCCGTTTCTTCTTTTCGGAGCGGCTCAGCCGGAGGCCTAGATGGTCTCTCGCCTCAACATCTAAAAGATCTTCTATCTTTTAGCTCTGGTGAGGTGGCTGAGTCTCTCTTGAGAGAATTAACGGGTTTGGCAAATCTCATGTTATCTGGGCAGGTCAATGATGACGTTATCTAAGTCTTGTATGGCGCTAACCTATGCGCACTTGTCAAAAAAGATGGTGGCATCAGACCTATTGCTGTTGGCACCACATATCGTCGTCTCGCAGCCAAAGCCGGTTGTGGAAAAAAGGTTGCTCTTTTGAGTAGCCTTTTTCAACCAATACAGCTTGGCTTTGGTTCGCGGGGTGGATGTGAGGCTGCTGTTCATTCGCTTCGTACTTTTCTCGGTCGAAATTGTGGAGAGGTGTTGCTTAAGGTGGATGTCAAAAATGCTTTCAATTCGGTTAATCGAGACGCCTTGTTGGCACAGGTCAAAGACAAAATTCCCGATCTTTTCAATTTTCTTTGGCAATGCTACGGCAAACCCACTAAATTAATTTACAAAAATGATGTTTTGCTATCTTTCGTTGGCTGTCAACAAGGTGACCCTCTCGGACCAGCCATTTTCAGCCTGGCCATTCATCCAATTTTTCAACGTCTCCAATCTAAACTCAACGTTTGGTATCTGGATGACGGGACTTTGGGTGGCGATGCGACCACAGTCCTACGTGATTTGGAAATTCTTATTGACGAGTTTCGTCAAATTGGTTTGGAGCTAAATTTTTCGAAATGCGAACTTTTCGTTTGCGACTCATGTCCGGATAAAGATTTGATACTTAACAAATTTAATGATTTGGCACCTAACATCAAATCGGTAGACAAGTGTTCTCTTCGCCTTCTAGGTTCGCCGATATTAGATGAGTCTTTTCCGCCTTTCGTTCAAGAAAAAATTCAAAATTTTTTGAGTGCCTCTGATAGGCTACTCAAAATTAACGCCCACATGGCTTTTACCATTATAAGATGTTGTCTGTTTGTTCCAAAATTTATGTACGCTTTACGATGTAGTCCATTGTGGAAACACAATGAGCTCCTTTTGAGCTTAGACGATGTTGTAAAGCAGTCCCTAGTATCGGTTTTGAATATTGACATGAGTGAAAGGGCGTGGCTACAAGCCTCCTTGCCTGTTAGGCTTGGAGGGTTAGGGGTCCGCCAAATTTCAAGTGTTGCTTTACCAGCTTTCTTGTCCTCCATTCATAGTACTCAGAACTTGATTGAAAAAATCCTCGCACCTTCTTTAGGCCATTCTGGCGTAGATGTAGCTCATTTGAATGAGGCAACGAATGCTTGGAGGGTCGCTTGCCCAAATACCGAGCTTCCAAAGACTTTATCGTCGCAGAGACTGTGGGATCGGCCGATCTGCGAACTAGCACGGAAATCTCTTCTAGACACGTGTCCTAGCGTCGCGGATCGCGCTCGTATCCTTGCAGTCTCTGTATGGGAGTCCGGTCTTTGGTTGCAAGCATTGCCCTCTTTCAATACTGGTAACCTTTTAGACCCAACTGCATTTCGTCTAGCTGTCAGCTTACGCTTGGGTGCAAGGTGTTGTGAAGCCCATCGCTGTCAGTGTGGTACTGCAGTTGACCAGCTCGGTCACCACGGTCTCTCTTGCTCAAGAAGCGCTGGTCGGATTGGACGCCACGCCAGCCTTAACGATGTCATACGCAGGGCTTTTGTCACCGCCAATATCGCAGCCGTACTCGAACCGAGTGGGTTGGCGCGTGGTGATGGCAAAAGGCCTGACGGCATGACGCTGGTCCCATGGAAGTGTGGACGGCCCTTAGTATGGGACGCAACTTGCGTCGATACTTTGGCACCGTCACATCTTCCTGAGACTCAGAGTAGGGCTGGAGCGGCGGCCAATTCGGCTGAGCAGCACAAGCGGCGCAAATATGCTAACCTCGGCAGTGGTTACATATTTGAGCCATTTGGAGTTGAGACTTTGGGTCCGTGGGGGCCGGGAGCTCATCTCGTTTTCAAAAGTCTTTCTGAGCGTCTGGTGGACGCGACGCGTGACCAAAATGCTGGTGTTTATTTGGCTCAACGTATAAGCATTGCCATTCAGCGTGGCAATGCTGCCAGCATGCTGGGCACGCTGCCAACTGGCAGTGGGCTTGAGCACTTGGATTATCTTTAGACCTTCAAGGGTCTGTGGATGATCCAATTGCTTTCTATGTAGTAGTAGTGTAGTATTGTCATTATATTTTTAAAAAGAATTAAAAAAAATAAAAAAAACATTTTGGCAGATGTGAAGTTAGCAACAAGGAGCGCGATAGGTACCCAATCCTCGCGCAACTGTTACGTGAGCTCCAGTCCGTATTGGGTCATCCATTGCTTGTTTCGGCCCATACATAGATAAGTTTAGTATGACTAGAATCTTCAATTGCGTATTGGGTGTGGGAAAAAAGATGTGCTATATACATACTTAGATAGTTATATATACGTTGTTATAATTTTATCATATTTAGACTCTAGATAATAGTAAATAGAAGTGGTCGAAAATAGACAATAGTTCATAAATATGATGATTTACTTATATAAGTATCTCATTAAAAATTTAACAGTAGTTTTTGGCGCATAAAAATGTCTGACTATTACGTCTAGGCCGTGTTTAATAGTGAGGCAAAAAACGTATACGCAATTAGAGACAAAAGATATTAGTTTCGTCCTGTTCACACTTTAATACTTGCACATCTCGCCTTCTCTTACTTTTGTAATTATTATTATTTATCGCCATGTCTAGTTATTCCTTTACTATGGCAAAAAAACGTATACGCAATTAGAGACAAAAGATATTACTTTCGTCCTGTTCACACTTTAATACTTGCACATCTCGGCCTCTCTTACTCTTGTAATTATTATTATTTATCGCCATGTCTAGTTGGCCATGGCCGTGGGGTGCCGGCAGAGTAGAATAGCACCCCCCTTTTGTACCAGGTGTCGTAAGAGCCGACTGAGGTACTACGGAACCGACAGTTGGCGGTATACCCATCCAGAACAGCGTAGCTCAAGTGCAACAGGGCGGGGATGGGCAGCAGCATCCCTGTCGCGAGAGCTACGCCCTGCGATTGCCAACACGCTTGCCCAGCGCGGCAATTATGGGCAAATCCCCCTTATGATTGCACAAAATGAAACCAGGCCCCCAGTCCCCGGCAGCTCCGCTAGTCCTGGTTCCGGCAGCGAACACGGTAACGGCGGAGCAAGGGGTGCTAAGAATCCCCGGCAGAGATCCGGCTGCCACCCCAACCGACGACGACTGGCCCTGGCAACATATAACGTGCGCACCATGAGGACTGATGAGAAGATTGCGGAACTGGAAGAAGAGTTGAGTGGGTTGCGATGGGATATTATGGGGTTATCTGAAGTCCGTAGAGAGGGCGAGGACACGATAACCCTGAAATCCGGCAACCTACTGTACTACCGGGAAGGTGACCAACGGTCCCAAGGTGGTGTCGGCTTTCTCGTTCACAGGTCTCTCGTTAACAACATCATTACCATCGAAAGTGTGTCGAGTAGGGTTGTATACCTGATACTCAGAATATCCAAACGATATTCGTTGAAGGTCATCCAGGTATACGCACCGACCTCGTCACACCCAGATGATGAAGTGGAGGCTATGTATGAGGACGTAAGTCGGGCCATACATACGTCTAAGACCCGCTTCACGGTTGTTATGGGAGACTTCAACGCAAAGTTGGGCAAGAAAAGCGATGATGAGTTGAGAGTGGGGCAATTTGGATGTGGGCAACGGAACCCCAGGGGCCACATGCTGGCAGACTTTCTGGAGAAAGAGGAACTCTTCATGATGAACTCTTTCTTCCAGAAGCCACCTCGCAGGAAATGGACCTGGATGAGTCCCGACGGTACCACGAGAAATGAGATAGACTTCATCATGACTAGCGAGAAACGGATATTCAACGACGTCTCCGTGATCCACAGGGTAAAAACTGGCAGTGATCACAGAATCGTGCGAGGCAAACTGAATATCAACGTTAAACTCGAAAGGTCCCGCCTGATGAAGTCTACGCTCCGACCTACTCGTGCCCACACACAAAACCCCGAGAACTTTCAGCTCGAGCTCTCAAATCGCTTTGCTTGCCTGGAGAACTTTGCGTCGGTGGACGAGATCAATAACGGGCTCGTAGAAACTGTCCAAACGGTGGGTTCTAAGTTCTTTAGACCCCGCCGTTCAGATAAACCTAAGAAATTCTCCGATCATACTCTAAATCTCATGGCCGAACGACGCTCGCTAAGACTGCAGTCTTCCGATGATGTAAAGTCATACAGGCGGCTCAATAGACAGATTTCAAAATCGGTGCGGTGCGACATTCGTCTCTTTAATACTAAACATGTTAAAGAGACAATAGAGCGGAACAAAGGCTCCAAAGTGTTCGCGAGGCATTTTTCTATTGGGCAAAGCCAGTTTACAAAGCTGAAGAGAGAAGATGGCAGTATAGCGTCAACCAAGGCAGAGGTATTGCAGGAGATCGAAAGGTTTTACGGACAGTTATACGCCTCGGTAGCAAAGCCTGTAAACAGCACGGCCAAAGACCCAAGAGCCAAGCTGACCCGACACTTCACCGAAGACATCCCGGACATTAGCCTATACGAGATTAGGATGGCCCTGAACCAACTTAAGAACAATAAGGCGCCGGGTGACGACGGAATCACTTCAGAGCTTCTGAAAGCGGGTGGAACGCCGGTACTAAAAGTCCTTCAGAAGCTTTTTAACACCGTCGTCCTCGAGGGCATAACGCCAGAAGCGTGGAACAGAAGCGTGGTGGTGTTGTTCTTCAAAAAAGGTGACAACACCTTATTGAAAAACTACAGACCCATCTCGCTTCTGAGCCATGTTTATAAGTTGTTTTCAAGGGTCATTACGAATCGTCTCGAACGCAGGCTTGTTGACTTCCAGCCTGCCGAACAAGCCGGTTTCCGGAAGGGCTTTGGCACCATGGACCACATACATACGCTGCGGCAGGTTATACAGAAGACCGAGGAGTATAACCTGCCACTTTGCTTGGCGTTTGTGGACTATGAGAAAGCCTTTGATTCGGTTGAGACGTGGGCTGTGCTTGAGTCTCTTCAACGATGCCGTATTGACCATCGGTACATTGAAGTGCTGAAGTGTTTGTATAATAACGCCACTATGTCGGTTCGAGTACAGGAAGAGAGCTCCAAGGCGATCCCTTTGAAGAGAGGCGTAAGACAGGGAGACGTAATATCTCCGAAACTGTTTACTACTACTCTGGAGAACGCCTTTAAGCTCCTGGAATGGAAAGGACTCGGCATCAACATCAATGGCGAATACATCACTCACCTTCGATTTGCCGACGATATCGTAGTCATGGCAAAGTCGATGGAAGAACTCAGCACGATGCTCGAAGGCCTTAATCGAGTCTCTCAACAGGTGGGTCTTAAAATGAACATGGATTCTCATGTTGTACCCACCCCTATTTCAGTTGGAAACTCGGTTCTTGAAGTCGTCGACTCCCCAAGTAGCACACTAGTGAATTTTGCAACTTATATTATAGCTCTAAGTTGCAAATTAGTTGTATTACAGTGTTTGATAAAACCTTTAGCTTCAAACCTAACTCATATTTGTATATGAGTACTTCTTGTCGCTCGTAGTTTCATAGGAAAGATTTTTGTTTCTGCTTTGTTTCCTACGGTAGCATAAAACCGATTTTGTTACCTAAAGTAACAAGTAAGTAATATTTAATGTTTTAATTTCCACTTATACAGAAGTATTGGTTGTATATAAGGTCTCTAAATCACATATATGCAACTCCTAAATCTAAGCGCTATCGTACTCTTATTTGGCACTTTTAGTTCCAAATAAGTAATACTATAGAGGAATATATCTCTTGTAGTAGCTAAAGGTATCATTTTGCAGCTCTTTTGAAACCTGTTATGTTTGCAGCTTTAAGGGCTAGTGTACTCTGCCACGCCACTTCAACGCGTAACTAAGTTTCTATAGGGGTTCTGGAATACCAAAAGCAGCAATTTTAACTTATTTGAAACCACTAAAGATCTAACAGTTTCAAAATTAGGTATTATATATTATTATAACTACGAGTATTGCTACTATATAACGCATATATGTATATATATTGTTTAAGCTGTTGTCTTACGCTCACTTTGTGATAGAATTAATGATTTAGGCCTATCAAAGTACTAAAACATCAGGACATTTATAAAAAT
The DNA here is from genome assembly GCA_949316475.1 of Hypomecis punctinalis. Lineage (NCBI taxonomy): Eukaryota > Metazoa > Arthropoda > Insecta > Lepidoptera > Geometridae > Hypomecis > Hypomecis punctinalis. Next base: position 20,924,239 of record OX438799.1, on the reverse strand, counting down.
GAATTCCATAACATGGAAAAAAGTAAATAAACTAACCTTTATCGATATTAATGGTTTTTTGTCAATTTTGGGACCTCTAATCCACAGGCACTGGGAGATCTACAAAAGATAAAATAATTACTATTGGTAATAAGATCCACTGCTTTGCTACTCGCAAGATATAAATAAGTGATTTTTACATCTTGTAGGTGCAAATAGAGCATAAATTAGTGATATTAAGAACTATAAGATTTCTTTACGTCGCCATGTTTAGAAAATGGAGACCTTGAAAATGTTTTGTTTTGAACATGATTTTTATCACACTGATGCGTAAACACAGAGTTTTGATAGTTATGATTGATGTACTTTAACATCATACTAAACCTAAAACTATTATATCACTACACGAGAGCGTGTCACACGCTGTCGTTGCATTATCACGGCACACTGGAACCTTCATTTACTACGCCGACGACATCGAAGATGATGCCATCAGCCGATTCGTGCGGCGTGCATCTTCCGCGTCATTGAGGGCCATCAAAGAGTACAACCTGCAGATGGCCATCAGAGATCGGAACGAGGCGGTGATGGAGGCTCTGGGCCGGGAGGAGACAACAGAGTTGTTATAGAAGAACATGGGAGCGATCACAAGCAGAGTTGAAACCACCGAGTAACACACGGAGTCGTAGCCTCGGACTCTGCGGATGATCGCTTTCACAAAGTAAATCATGACAAGTGTGTAATATCTAGAGTTTAGCATTGCGTGCATGCCCTGAGCATTCATTCTCGCCATCGATGGCTCCTTCTTGCGGCGGCGTTGTGTGTCGGGTCGTTCTCTTCCCTAAAATATGGTCGAGGAGAGCGATGGCTGGCACATGCGTCACACTCGTGATCGGGTGCTGCATGCGGGTCGCCGGTTTGCTCGTGGCATTCACGCAATGCACTGAAACTACTAACTTAGGCTAAAACTTAAACAAACCCATCTCTATTGTACTAACTCTTTTTGTATAGTAAAATCGAATAATTGAATATTTTAGTTAACAAAAGGCACAGACCCTGGAGTCTGTGGTTTGTAATTTTCCAATAAAAAAAAAAAAAAAAAAAAAAAAAAAAAACTATTATATCAGGTTTTTAACAGTTTTACTTTTCAATAGTATTATTTCGTTTATTAATTTAGCACAGTATTTTTAATAAATCATGATCAATGCGAAGGCCCGTTGAAATTCACAAAGAAAACAATGTATAGTTTCACAGTAACAAAACAATCGCAATGACTTTTGTGATATTTCAATGCAAATACAATATACAAATACAATATTATGAATTAAGTTTTAATATGGCCGCGCCAATCTCAATCGAAATACCGTCCGTAACACAAAATACAATTTTACAGCTATCGCGGACTGTCGCTACTCTGAATAACTTTGACGTCTCATTTATCACTCAATGACCGAGCGCGTTAAATGAACGATCGCACTATTGTTCAATGAATCGTTCACTGCGCACATTTTACACTCATAGTTCTAATTGCCACTCATGGTGATCTTGAGAACTGCTATAGATTCCATTTGGAACTAAAAATAAGCTGCAATTTTTCGCCACTTAGTTCTATAATGTTTGCATAAGGGTTCTCTCCACCTATATAGAACTTCATAATGGTTGTAAATTTCACCCAAGTCTGCAAGTAGATATAATATACGAGCTATTTGCCACTATTTGTGCTACTTGGGTCGTACGTCTACCTGGGACAAGTAGTCCAGTTAGGTAGGTCCGACTTCAAGAAAGAGGCCAATCGCCGAATCCAACTCGGTTGGGCAGCGTTTGGAAAATTGCGTAACGTCTTCTTGTCTGACATACCTCAGTGCCTCAAGTCGAAAGTTTTCGACCAGTGTGTGTTGCCAGTGATGACTTATGGCACAGAAACGTGGTCTCTCACTATGGGCCTTATTAGTAAGCTCCAAGTAGCCCAACGAACCATGGAGAGGGCTATGCTCGGAGTTTCTCTGCGAGATCGAATCAGGAATGAGGAGATCCGTAGAAGAACCAAGGTTACCGACATAGCTCAGCGGATTGGCAAGTTGAAGTGGCAATGGGCAGGGCACATAGCGCGGAGAACTGATGACCGATGGGGTCGAAAAGTTCTCGAGTGGAGACCACGTACCGGCAAGCGCAGCGTAGGACGTCCACCCACAAGGTGGACGGATGACCTTATTAGAACCGCAGGATCGCGCTGGATGCAAACCGCTATCAACCGGTCTTATTGGAAATCATTAGGGGAGGCCTATGTCCAGCAGTGGACGTCCTATGGCTGAAATGATGATGATGATGATGTCTAGTTATTCCTTGACTATGGCAAAAAAACGTATACGCAATTAGAGACAAAAGATATTACTTTAGTCCTGTTCACACTTTAATACTTGCACATCTCGGCCTCTCTTACTTTTGTAATTATTATTATTTATCGCCATGTCTAGTTATTCCTTTACTATGGGCCTATAGCAATCAGACCCCAATTATTTTCTTACGATTTATAAATAATTAGCAAATGGGTGCCCGCTACCAAACATAATGTAAATTAAAAATTAACTTAGGCTTTGAGCTCATAATAAGCCCGATTACAGAGGCGCCATCGTAATTATAATAGCTAAATAGTATAGTTCTATTTCTTTTTCACTTTAGGCATGCGATAGAGAGAACGCTTTTTACGTTGCTATTAAATTTACGCTGGCGCCTCTGTAATCGGGCTTAATGTAGAGTTTATTAGGTTTTAGTACTTTGTTTTCTCTGATATTTTTAGTTCGATGCTTATCTGTTGATTTTAAGCAATCGGTTCTTTTATAATTTTAACCTTAGTAAATTTTTATTTATTTAACTTGTTGACGAGGTTGGGCCGTGAGTACCTTTTGTTCTATGCGGTAAAATGAAAATCAGAAGTATTATTAGCTTAATATACATTTATTTTGTGGCGTTACTTACTCTAGTAATCATACTTATAATTAAATTAACATACAATTAGTTCAATATCCCCAGAAAGTTACCAACCAAATAGTACTTTGGGTTTCACTAAAAAATCACTTAATACAACTATAGTTACTATCTAGGTACATTTCACAGAACTATCGTGTATACTAATAACGGTTAGATTATTTTTTTCGCTTTTAGATTAAGTGACCCATTTTCCATTTTTCAAGATCAATAAAGAGTCAAGCAACGTTTGGTCCAGTCAGTGTTTGGATGGGTGACCGTAAGTAGCTTTTAGAACTGTTTAGATCACATCATCCAATAAGCCATAGGACGTCCACTGCTGGACATAGGCCTCCCCTACAGATCACATAACATCATAAAACATTGGAACAAAGAAGTTAGGCCATTTTGGAGGCCTCAATATGTTCAATCTGTTATTGTTAGAAATATATTTCCAAGTTACAATAAAAACGGTTTTGCATATCAAGTTTTGAGTAAGATATTTTCAAGGTAAATTAAAAAATACCCCATCATCAACCAGGGTAGCTTAATATCACAAGCTTTAGAGAAATTTAAGCACATTTTCAACCAAAAAAATACAATATGGCGGCCAAGCAGTCAATAAATTATAGCCACTAACAATATTGGTCAAAAACTTTGTTTATACTTAGTTGCACATCTAAAAAAACAGACTGCTTAATACTAGAGTTAACAAATACATTTATACATATGTATTATACAGGGTTATTCCTAATCAATGGGTATCCTTTCAGGGGCTTATTTTGTACATCAAAACTAACAACTTTTGTTCTGCGACTTTTGTCAAAACTCATAAAAAAAATCAGCTGTTCCATACATTTTTACAACAAAAACCAAAAAAATTTTGAGTTTGGACAAAAGTCGCAGGACTAAAGTTGTTAGTGTTGATGCACAGAATAAGCCCCTAAAATGATGCTTATTGATTAGAAATAACCCTGTACATCGTATTCACAACTAATACAACAAAATGTCAAGTCAAACTACGAATGTATGCTTACTTCATATCTTCACCTGTGCAACATTGTAAAGTATAGACCGAATCATATAAGTCGGCGTATGTGAGTTAGATACAAGACAAGACTTTCGTTGATTGGGTTTCGCACAGCTTGTAACCAACTTCACATCCGCCGATTTGTATGATTTTGATTGTAGAGTCTGGCTAACGAAAGTTGATACTGGAATTTTTCGCAAACTTTTTAAATGTTTTTTTTTTTAAATTATTCATGGATACAGAGTCCTTCAGTCGAAGTCTTAAATAATAAACAATTTACAAACATATTTTATCAAAATAGTCACAGTCGTAGTCTCGTCATAGTCCAATAAAGTCGCTGTCAAATCCAATCATAGTCCAATTCATACCTCAGTAAAGCAGTGGAGACTTTACTAGAGGCGTCTATGGAGTTTTGGTAACAACACGGAACAACATGATACGTCACATTATATCACTTGTCTACACTCATGCACCTAAATCAGCTCATAATCAACGAAATACCACCATTATTCACTAATTATCACTGATAAAAACACAAGTTTAACAAAATAATACAATGAGGCGACATGATTTTTCCGCGTTCCCGACAAAACTCCCTTTTTAAATGACAACACACGGTGCTACTACCATCGCGGATTTACCTTTAAATTGGGGTATTTTACCTTGTATTTAAAACATTTTTCAAACCTACGTCATTTACTAAACTGAACAAAATGATTCATTATACATATTATTATAGTCTTCATCGTAATGAAGTAGATAGGTACGCGTTAATATCATTTGGATTATTTGGAGAGCAATGCAAAGCCTCAGTTAATGTTATTAATAATAACGGCAAAAACCAGAAAGTAATTAACGTAATAATGAATATAAAACTCCTACACGACAAGTTAAAGCTTGAAAAAAAGTTTTTTTTTTTGCGATTCCCCCAAAGATTTGGAAGTATCAAAATCGCGGTATGGTAACAATGCTACATAGTGTGAGTGAGAGAAAATGTTTCCCTCTCAGTTTAGGGCTGCCATGCTGATATTTTTTAAAGGTGACGTCCACAAGTGGTATATTATTCAGAAAAATTCGAACCAAGATGGTATACACATCATTTGAAAGCTTTTTTTATGGGCTTCCCAAAAATATTTAATTTAGATTTTTTCACCCCTCCAATTTTTTTTAAATGCGAAGAATAATTTGTATGAAAAATAACAATACAGCTTATTATTTTTTCTAGTTTAGCAATAATAAAGTGCTCCTATCGTTATGTTACTTGCATTCGTAGCTGATTTTGCCACATTCATCTCTTAATTTGCTAAAATTAAAAATTGTAACCTACCAGTGTGACCAGTTAGTAGGTACAATGTGACAAAAAAACACTTAAAAAGTGTGTCTAATTGGTAAAAATGCTTTTATTTAACAATTTGGAGGTTACTTAATCAGGGTTACTAGAGATAAACTACCTATTGAGCCAAATATATTTATTTATCCTAATAAATTCAAAGTGAATTTTAAAAAAATCGGAGGGCTCTTTTTTGTTTTTAACTGTTGTAATAGACTCAGAAAACTATGAACTTTCTCGAAATGTAACGAGTGTTGTGGTTAGAATTTTAGCTTATTATTATACCAGCCTCCATGCATCTTGTGGACATGTCCTTTGCCGCGCTTTGTCAGTATCAGCTTTCGTTAGCCAGACTTTACAAGTAGTTACATCGTAAAGATTTGGCGTTTGGCCCCAGCTTTGAGAAATCTACACACTTTATGGAAACCGCTGGTAAATAAAGGCTCCTGTAGACTGAGGCGGCGCAAAAAATAAATCGCGTTGAATTAAGATTGCTGATGCCATACACCGCCTCAATGTGAGGAAGCCTTGAGGCGTCAGCCTGGACTGTCAATTTTATTTCTAATGAAATAATATCGATTATTAATTATAGGTCGAATCAAATTTTTTGGCGGACGTGAAGTTAGCTACAAGCTTCGCGAAATCTTCATCGTAGGTTTGAATGAAGCTCACTTAGAGACCCATTCGGGAGCTCACTAAGAGCTTCATTCGGGATCAGGTGTCTTCTTCTTCTTTTGTTTGGCGTCGCATTGTTGTGCATTTGCCAGTGTCAAGTAGTGTTAAGTTTTATTAATTTTTGATATTTTATCAAAATAGTCATTGTCGTAGTCACGTCATAATCCAATAAAGACGCGGTCAAGTCCAAACATAGTCCAAGTCATAGCTCAGTAAAGCAGTGGATACTTTACTAGAGGCGTCTATGGAGCTTTGGTAACAACACGGAACGACCTGATACGTCACATTATATCACTTGCACTCATGCACGTAATTTAGCTCATTATCAACGAAATACCACAACTTTTCACTAATTATCACTGATAAAACACAAGTTTAACAAAATAATACAATGAGGCGACATGACTTTTCCGCGTTCCCGCCAAAACTCCGATTAGGCGTCGCGCAGTATTACTTGTCATGCTAGGATTGCATGACAGGTGTCAAATGACAGCTGTCAAGCTGAAATATGATTTTCCAGGTCATAGTTCAAGTCACGACAGATATCAAAGTGACAACTATAATTCTGGAATTCATACTAGAGTTACATGACAATTGTTATCTTAGCCGCCAAGTTGTTTAATTCGACCGATACAGTGAATTCAGACAGAGAAACGATGCATCGCGATTCGGCATTCCTAAAGCAAAACAACACAATAAATTGTTCGTTTTCTAGTATAAAAGCAGCAACAAACCTAACAAATACCTAAAAATGCTCAGTTTCCTTTTCACACAATCAGTGCATTTTCATCACTAAAATAACTTCACGAAAGGTTTAAAAAAAAACAGAGAATTGAAAAACCCCTTGGTATTTTTCGACGGTCGGTATTTTCCAAAATACCAATCTTGTATACAAAGAAAATGAGAATGTGACATCTGATTACAATACTAGAAAATAATTCCAGAATTATATAGAGCAGCCAAGGTAAAGTGAAAGGAGGTATTGTATTTTATGAAACACTTTAGACACATTATTACCGAGATATCTAAGGGGTCAAGTATTTAGGATAGGTAGACAGATTACCATATTTTGAAATAGTCGATGTGTAATTTTAAAAAAAAACAAATATTTTTAATAACATCGATCATTTTAAGGCAGATCATAGTAAGGACTTACACTTTTACAATATACTTGTTCCCTTACAACTTGACACACAGAATTAAAATAAAGTAAGGTGTCACAGCTAAATCCAGGGGCGCAGCTATCGCCGTATCTGCCGTATCAATTACACGGGCCCCCGGGCCGCGGGGGCCCCCGACGTGCGTAAGCAAACATAAATAAAAATTTCCCAATTTTATTTTTATTTCAGAAATGACAAAATTTAAGAAAGCAATTTCTTTTGTGAGAAATCTTTACCCTTTATAAGGGCCCTACTAATTCCCTTACAACTTGACACTCAGAATTAAAATAAAGTAAGCTGTCACAGTTAAATCCAGGGGCGCAGCTGACGTCGTATCTGCCGTATCAATTACACGGGGCCCCCGGGCCACGGGGGCCTCCGACGTGCAAACATAAATAAAAAAATCCCTATTTTATTTTTATTTCAGAAATGACAAAATTTAAAAAAGCAATTTAATTTCCTTCATAAGGGCCCCCAAACAAATTTATATACGGGGCCCGGCGGGGCCCCGTATATAAATTTGTTTGGGGGCCCTAAAAAAATAAATAAAAAATATGTGATTTAGCCAGTAGCGTAGCGTGACATGGCGATGTCACGCTACGCTACTGGCTAAATCACATATTTTTCTTAACTTGAGTCGCGCTAAGAAAGTCAAAGAGATACCAGAGGGATTACGTGGTCGATCGAGAAATGGAAGAAAGAGATGCAGTCATTTAATATGGCATAAGTTAGAAAGAGGCACGAAAAATACCTTGATTTAGTGGCTAGTTGCTGTGTTTTTGTTCCGATAGTGTCAAATTCTAATACATACATTTGACAGTTGACAACTAGTGATAGTGATTGTCCATACATTTTGCGGTTGAGAATTACCTCTCTTTTTGTAATAGCTCTGTGAAGCATGCGCATTTTTAACAGCTGCTCAAATATGAAAAAAAAATATCAAACATACAATGCAGACTTTCAGTTTTAAATATGTACTATAACGCCTACGGGGGCGATAGTCTGTATATTTAGCGATAAAAGAAATTATGAGTGTCATAAATATGAAAAAAAACTGATACACCAATTTTTATATACGGAACAGGCATGATGACTGGATATAAATGTATTTTTTTTAAATTGTTTATTGAGATATAAACGAATAACACCATTTACATACATATGGCTAATGTTGATAGCCATAGAACTTTTGCGTAACATGACGCAGTTACGTTCTATTGGTGCTGTCAAAAAGAAAATAAACGGTTGGATCTATTATAAGAAGTCTGATTCTGCCTATACAGAATCAAATATTAACCTTAAAAATTAAAATTAAACAAGAAAACTATCACCGTCTCCCTCTCTCTCGTGGGTATCCTATATACCTATCACATCTGCGGCAGGAACTCGATAGGCGTGGCGAACTTGAAGTCTTCAGGGAATAACTTGGCGGCGAATGGGTACATCAGTTTGTATGACTGTCTGATTGTGACGTCAGCCACGCCGGCGATATCGCCTATCTCTTTCTGGCTGCGTTTGTCTTCTGACGCCTGGAATTGATAAAAAAAATAGTAGATTAAATTAATTAATTTGACTGCCTCGGTGGCTTAGTGGTTAGTGACCCTAACTTCCGGATCAAAGAGGCGTGGTTTCGATCCCCACCCAGGGCAAATATTTATGTGATGAACATAAGTGTTTGCTCTATGTCTGGGTGTAATTTAGTTACTATCTATATAAGTATGTATATAAAAATAAGTATACGTAGTATATCAGTCTCTGGCAGCCATACCACAAGGTTTGGTTAGTTTAGGGTCAGGGCCGTGTGCAAGATGTCCCAAAATAATTATTAATTTTTTATTTAACATTTAATTTACACTTTTATCTGTAGATAAAAATACTTATTTTTCGCCAAAAATGGCATTACCGACTTCAACCGTGAACAGAATTCGAATATTTTGCACAAATCGAAGTTCGATTCGAATATAATCGAAATTAATAGAATCTGAATGTATGTGGACGGTGCGGTGGACAATGGTGTATGGTAATAACATACATAAAAACAGCTCAGCCGATTTCGATAAAATTTAAATGGGATCACATCGACAGCCTTTCGAAATATATGTTTTTTTAAATCAGTTCACAATTGGCGAAAATATCGATGAATATACACCAATAAACTGTTGCCACAGATATAGGGCTCGTTCCAGAGACAATGTAGAGTTGGGTAGGCCTAAGTTCGAGATACATACCTGTGAGGCCATGTAGATAGCCGCGGCCGCCACAGATATGGGGCTCCTTCCAGACACGATGTCGAGTTCCCCCGCCTTGCGCGCGATGTGCGTGGCGGCGCGCTGGACAGAGTTGGGTAGGCCTAGGTTCGAGCAGAACCGGGACATGAAGTCCGCTGTTGTAATCAGGTCCACTGATGTTTCTAGCGCCTGGAAACAGGAAACAATAATGTATAGCATTTTTTTTTTATTTATACATAATATAATATTAATTGTATTGTTTGTGAATATGGGTGCAAATAAATAAATAAATGAATTTAGATTTTTTTTTAAATTAAGAAATAGTGTAGACCCCTCTTGTATAAGCTAATAATATACAGGGTTATTTTTAATCAATTAGCATCTTGTTAGGGGCTTATTCTGTACATCAAAACTAACAACTTTAGTTCTACGACTTTTGCCAAAAGTAAAAAAAATATTGTTTTTCCATACAAAAATGTCGTTCACACGCGACAAAAAGTATGGAACAGATAATTTTTTTTCGAGTTTTGACGAAAGTCGTAGAACAAAAGTTGTTAGTTTTGATGTACAAAATAAGCCCCTAAAAGGATGCTATTATAATTGATTAGAAATAACCCTGTATATATATATATATAATTAATACAACATATCCAAAGACATATACAGTTATTTTGCTGTCTACTTAATTTCCCTGGGTAACTCGTACTCACAAAATCTAGTTTTCTACAGCTCTTGTGATGTATACCAAACCTCATCTACATGTGTTGTATAAGCATTCATCTAGTATGAACATTAGTGATAATGCAATAAAAAACCTTTGTAAAACTTATAAATTGCAGTAAAATTACATACAAACAATTTAATTTCAAATTTTGTAATTATGGCTTACATAAATGTCATTTAAAAGGATTTTTTTCTTGAAAAAAATACTTTTTTTTTTATTTCCAATGGGGTCGCGTTTGGCTACACCTTGCCTGATGTTAAGCAGATGTGCGGTCTAGGGTGTTGCACGCTTACTTACCCAGAAGATTATTTACTCGGGATTTGAAGACACCCACGTTGTACTTTAACGGGAAGACAGACCCAGGCAAAGCGTCCCACATTCCGGCTGTTCGTATGAGGAATGAGGATTCTAAACGCTTGGTTCTAACGCGCGGAATGTCCACCATAAAAGGGTGGCGCTTTGGTCGCGTCTGTCTAGCCGTACGATAGAAGAAAGGGGCGGGGGACCAGGTTGTGCAACTCCTGGGCGCGCCCCAGGAGTTGCACAACCTGGTCCCCCGCCCCTTTCTTCTATCGTACGGCTAGACGGACGCGACCAAAGCTGCGTCTTAGTCAAGGTGTCGTTGTCAATCAGCCTCCTGGCTCGCCTCTCAGTCGACTCCAGAGCCTCCAGTTGATATTTAACAGAGCCATCCCAAAGGTGAGAGCAGTATTCCATGCAAGACCTGACTTGTGCTTTATAAAGACTAAGCAGTTGCTCAGGTGTGAAATACCGTCTCACCCTAGAGAGAACACCAAGTTTTTTGGAGGCTAATTGGGCTTTAGACTCTATGTAAGAGCCAAAGTTAAGAGAAGATGAGAGTGAAACGCCTAATAGTTCCAAGCTGTCAGTTACCGGAACGGAGACACCACTGAAAGTGGGAGACAATTGAAAGAACAATACTGTAAAATTTTAAAGGTAAGTAAGGCATACCTTGAGTATGAGTTTGAAACATCGTCCAATTTCTTTCTTGCTGATTTTGCTGACTGCGCAGATTTCCTTGAAGGTGCGCGGTACTCCCTCCTGTCGACACGCGATGTAGAGGCAGGCTGAAGCTATCGCGTCGTTCGCTCGCCCTTTCAAGTTTTTGCCGTCGTGTACCTGGAATCATTGAAGCCGTGGTGGTCTAGTGGTAGTAACGCCCGACCTGCAATCGTGAGGTCGTGGGTTCAAATCCCGATCCCTTACTAATTATGTACGGAATTTCACACCACTGGCTTTTCGGTGAAGGAAAACATCGTGAGGCAACCTGCATACGTCCGTAGAAGAAATTCGATGTGGCTCGGATGACACGTTGAATTGTAGGCCCCAGTTATATTAACTGTTAAGCCATGCCAGTGGCCTAAAAACTCAGGGCTAACCACCCAGCCTAAACGAACTTACTTAACAACACCCATAAAAAAAATGGAAAATAAATTATTTTACTTATTTGCTTTAATCAGCAATAAGTATGAAAATGGAATTTTCATACTTATTTATTGTACATTAAGTGAAACAAATTTAAAATTTAATGCAATAATGTGGAATGTGCATGAAATAAGTAGGTAGGTACTTAGTAAATTATGTAGTGTTTATTCCCCAAGGCCTTAAATGATAGAAAATAACACTTTTTACAGGGTGATCCAGAACTGGCTGGGTAGCATGGCAAGGGGAGAAAACCATTTTATCCACTTTTAATGTCAGCTGTCATTGTCAATCCATACTTTATTTTCTTTTCGAGGAGATATAATGGTGGAAAAACTGTTAGTCCCTTTGCCATGCTTCCCTGTGCTGGTGTTCTAAGATGAAAGGAAGTGCTTTAGACTTTCAATATAGAGCCAACCTAGAGTTTGAGAAAAACAAATCAGCTGTTTCATATTTCATTCAATTTTGTTGATAATGAATTTTGTTATTTTGTACGGCAGAGCTGATTTCTTGTCTCGAATTCCACGTTGGACCCATAGTAAAAGTTATCCATAATGATGGTCTTTGTCTTGGTCTTGCCCTTATCCCACTAGGTGGGGTCGGCACAGCATATTTCCTTTTGCCACTTCACTCTATCATTTGTCCAGTTCTTACCTTCATCTCATCATCAACTCTTTTTTCTCGCATGTCATCTTTCACATAATTAATCCACACTTTTCTTGGTCTTCCCCTCCCGCTTTTGCCGCTTACCATCATATTAAGAGATCTATCTCTGATATGACTATTCTCCCTTCTCATTATATGCCCATACCAAGATAGCCTGCCACTCTTTAATTTCTCTGTCACTGGTGCTATTTCAGACTTCCCCTAACATATTTTATTTCCAATTTTATCCATCCTCATCACACCACACATCCATCTCAGTATTTGCATCTCCGCTGCATGCAATTTCCTTTTATTTTCCTCTTCGGTGGCCCAACACTCTGCTCCATACAATATGACAGGTCTTATAATCATCCTACTAATATTATAAACGCGAAAGTTTGTGAGGATGGATGGATGGATGGATGGATGGATGGATGGATGGATGGATGGATGGATGTATGGATGTTTGTTACTCTTTCACGCAAAAACTACTGAACGGATTGAGATGAAACTTTGCAATAATATAGCTTATACATCAGAATAACACATCGGCTACAATTTATAAAGATATTTTGTGAATTGTCCAAAATATAACGATAAATGTTGAGTAAGTAGGAAAATCTGCCATCTGCGAGCTACTCTAGCGTGCGCTGCAAGAATGTCAAAATAAACAACTGTCGATCGAATATCTGTCAAATCAATCGATGAGCAGTCCTTGGATATCATCATACTGATAATATATTATCCTTACTTTAATATTATAAATGCGAAAGTAATTCTGTCAGTCTGTCTGTCTGTCTGTCGCGCTTTCACGCCTAAACTACTGAACCGATCTTAATGAAATTTGGTACACAGATAGTCTAGAGCCTGAGAAAAGACATAAGCTACATTTTATCCCGAAAATTGCATAATTCCCGTAGGATAGGACAAAATCTATCGTTAGCGAAACTGTCACCTATCACAACGACGCTAAAAGGCCCAATTTTGAATGCACCATCTTAATTATAACAGTTAATTAGACTATTTCTGTTTCTTTTTTACTTTGGGCATTCGATAGAGAGAACACTTTTTACGTTGCTATTAAATTTACGATGGCGAGTTCATAATTGGGTTGATTGAGCCTAATATGGATTGACAAAACGTAATTAGATGACAGGTGACATACATTGACTGCAGACTTTTATAAACGTCTCGCTTAGCATTGCAAAGGGACAAATTGTCTTTCCACCATTATAGCTCCTCGAAGAGGAAATAAAGTATGTATTAACAATGACAACTGACATTAAAATTGGACAAAATAGTTTTCCCTTTGCCATGCTACACATTACAATGACGTTTAATACTGGGCCGTCATTTTGTCTGACATTAAAAATAGTTTTAAATATACCACCATTAGAGGTTAAACATATTTCTTTATTCTACCTTTATGGTACAGAATCCATGCTAATATACTAAGAAACGGATCAACTTGGTTTTTAGAAGTAGTATGGCATGAGTATGAGTATCTTGAAACTAAGGTTATTAACCTTGATTTTGAATTGTGACCTTGACACGAACATAAATTTCTGTTGTTTTGGTTAAGATTGAACAGTGATAAAAGTGCAGCCCGGCTCTCTGCGGCACTCCTCATGAGGCACGCAACTTGCCGGCCAGCTTTTCAGCTGCTATAGTAAACAACCCCAGAAAAGCGGCCCAACCTCGAGTGCAAACTTCTAAACTGCCTAGGGGGAAAAGATCAAAAAGCATCGGGAGACCTCTAGCGCTGCCTTCTCAGCTGTCTCAGAAAAAACCCAGAGAAGCGGCTCTGCCTGGGATTCCCGCGCCGCCCATAAGCCTCGGCTACTAAGTTCCCCCGCCACGACAAGACGGGAACCCATGGGCGGGTACACTCTAACCTTATCATAATCAACAGAAGCATTTATAAGTATAAGGTATTTTGATATCGGGTTAGGTTTGAACAGTAACAACAAGGTGCAAGGTACTTGATTTTTTTATATAGAAAGTGCCTTTATTAACTACCACTAAATACAAGACTTACAATGTAAAACTTCATAAACTACCTACTACATATCAAGCAATTGGATCATCCACAGACCCTGGAAGGTCTAAAAATATTCTAAATGCTCGAGGCCACTGCCAGTTAGCAGCGTGCCCAGCATGCTGGCAGCATTGCCAATCAGCTTCGCAATGCTGCTTATAGGTACGTTGAGCCAAAAAAACACCAGCATTTTGGTCACGCGGGTACACCAGACGCTCAGAACGACTTTTGAAAACAAGATGAGCTCCCGGCCAACACGCGCACAATGTCTCAATTTCAAACGGCTCAAATAATAACCACTGCCGAGGTTAGCATATTTGCGCCGTATGTGCTGCTCCGCTGAATCGGCCACCGCTCCAGCCCTACTCTGAGTCTCAGAAAGATGTAACGGCGCCAAAGTATAGCAAGTCGCGTTCCATACTAAGTCTACACTTCCATAGGACCAGCTTCATACCGTCAGGCTTTTTGCCATCACCACACGCAAACCCATTCGATTTGAGTACGGCTGCGATATTGGCGGTCGCAAAAGCCCTGCGTATGACATCGTTCACAATGGCGTGGCAACTTATTACCAGCGCTTCTTGAGCAAGAAAGACGGTGGTGACCGAGCTGGTCAACTAGAGTACTTGAATAGGTGAGAGCGCTCAGCTATGTGCGGATCTCGACGATATCATTAATACCGCCAGTCGAGCCTGGTCACGACCGACAAAGAGCCAAAGCAGATGGCACTGCAAGAGAGAGGCCTATACCCAACAGTGGGACAAAGAAAGCTGCGGATGATAACGATGACGAAACAAATTAGTTGAGATTGGCTGTTTTTTGGGTTTGAAATGATTATTTTTTACAATATTTGTGTACCGTTTCACATTGAATGAGGGCTAATATTTTGTGGCGCACTTACCATTTTTGTTACCATATTTTTCGTGGGCGAAGCCGCGGGTGAAAGCTAGTACTTTTATAAATTTTCCCTTTAGTACAGGGCAGGCAGTTAATTTTATATCAAGGTTACTATGGTTTTTTACTATAACAGTTTTGGCTCTGGGAAACCCTGTTATCTCCAAAACAAGGACAAGTTGTTATTTTACTGTGTTTTCTGTGGTATTCCCAATTCAGTTATTAGTAACTAAGATGATTAGTAACGAAGTTATAAGAACTCTAAAAATTGTTTACTAGGTTTGTATAGGCCAGCTAGCTTAGCCCTGGTAGTCAGTTTTTTAAGTCACCTAATTAAGTTATATGTTTACAGAAAATATTGATTTAGATAATATTCCTTATTAATATTAGAATGCCAAAAGTGTGCTTGTTTATTTATTTGTTACTCTTTCATATAGCACTCTTCGAGCATAATTGACATAATTTTTTGCATAGATAATAAGCCCAATTAGCGTAAATATAATAGCAACGTAATAAGCGTTCTCTCTATCGAATACCTAAAGTGAAAAAGAAACAGAACTATGCTGTTTAGCTAATATAATTATGATGGCGAATTCTGTAATCGGGCTTATTAGGCCCAATTTTAAAGGCACCATTGTAAATTTAATAGCAACATAAAATATAGTTCTCTCTATCAAATGCATTATAGTGAAAAAGAAACAGGACTACTCTAAATTGCTATTATAATATTACGATGGCGCCTTTGAAATTGGGCCTAAATGTCTAAAGATCGGAGCAGTGACACTAAGCTACTTTTTATCCCATAAATTTAAAGGTAGTATCGCATAGTACAATAACCACACACAAAGTACCTCATGCAGTGCAGCACCCATAGATTCCTCCACACCAAATGTCATAACCATATACCTTAAACCTATAAACATAACATATTGCATTTTACCTGTTTAAACAAATTATTCGCTCTGTCAACAATTGTCTTTGGCAGATTTATCCTGTCTGCCATTGTGTTAATTTCTCTGAATGCATTTATAAGAGCTCTGTCCGTGCTGCTGATATTTCTTCTGTTCTGGTACTTGGAGACTCCGAAACTGTCGAAGGAAGCGTCGCCTCGCCCCGGCCCGATGATGGTGGATAAGTCTCCGCCGGAGAGCAGCGGGTTTTCTGGACCACCAACACGAGACGGGTCCACTCCGGACTTTTCATTGCTGAATGTACGCCACTCGGAACCAACGTCTATCACTCTGAAAAGAGTATTAACCATCATTTTTTAAATTTGATAGAAAGAAAGAAACAGTCAGGTAAAAATTTTAAAAAAAATAACATTTGCTTTAAAAATTTGTACAAACATGAAAAGTAGCTATGCCAACTAGGTGAGTTCACGCCTGTATTTTGATGGGTAGCCTTCTAGGCTAGTTTGCTAGCCCTAGTGTCAGCATTCATTGTAATATTTGGAACCACAGTACCTATGTATCTATTTTATTTAACAATATTGAGAGGTGTCTTTTTTTTTATAAGTTTAAGATTTAACTTTTAAAAATAAGTTATTATAAATGGTTAATAATGAGTTATCATTGGTGTGCTGTTCCTGAAATACTGGTGTACAAACACGGAACAAACTATTCACTGTTTACATAGCCGAATGACGTCATAACATAGCGGCGACTATTTGATGCACAGATTAAAACACAAAACTGAATATTTTGTATTGATATTTAAATTTTATTTTGTGATCTAAAACGAACATTTTCCGATTGCTTTTTGCCTAAGCTATATCAAAAATACATTTACAGATTTTTTCTCATTCATAGTAAAATACCCTATTGGTATTGAATTAGAATGTGGATAATTTATCTCTGAAAATTAACAGCACCTAAGTAGTAGTAAAACTGCAGGAACATGAAAACCATTATGTTATATTCATGGACAAAATATAATAGGCATTTCACACAAGTACTATTACTGTAGCTGTACTAGTCTTATCATAAACTGCATTTACTGTGATCAACTAGTTAGATAGAGCAAATGCATCATTAACTGAGCATGTAGCGATGCAAATTGTTATGTTGACCTTGATGTGAGAATCGCTGCATTGGGCTTTAAGTTTAAAATGACATTTATATTCATTTTGGAACTTCTGTCTCAATTAAGTTACAAAGTTGAGTCAATTAAGTTGCACAATTATTATTATTTAACGACCTCGAAATATAGAAATCCAATGCATCACTCGTGTCAAAGCAGCAGCTCTGTTATTGTTACAACACTGCGAAACGAGCGTTCGAAAGCTGTTTCGCAAACCTTGCCAGATAATGCACTTACCTGTCTCCGACCACGAGACCGCATTCCGAGCATATCATGTCGCCAGCCCTGTAATCCTCGATGAGCGGCGCATCAGGGTGGGCATAGCACACCACCTTATTCGCCTCCATTCTAAAACCACAAACGAAAGTAGGTTCAACAATCAACACTCCATCAACAAGTAGAAATCACATTAAAAGAAAACTCGAAAAGTTCTTCGTCGACGCCATATAATCACTGAACACCATCGAAAACTTACGTATTAACATAATTAGCGATGGCATTATGCGGTCGCAATACGAATTAATAACGCCGAAACAAGTAAAACAATAAAAATAAATTAGGAAAACAGACCTCGACGTGCTCGCCATGATTATCGCATAGACAAGATGCAATTTTTTTTTTGTTTGAGTTTGACTTTGACAACTGTAAAGTGTTTCCACTATACACACACTTTATTTTCCTTAATATTGTGATAATAATATTTTTTTATTAAATCTGATTTCTCAGATAAAAAAAATATTTTTTATTTTAGTATATTTAGTTATTGTACGATTAGAACATAATTATAAATATATAAATATTATTGTTTTATTGATTTACGTAGTCACATCTAGCAAAGAAATACCATAATGCCAAAGTATCTATTCATAGTCATTAATAATGTTATGCAATATTGTAATAAAAAATAACTCAAAGCAATTACTTATGAAAAGAGTACACTAATACACAGCATTTTGTCAATTACTCCTATTTCACATCTTAAGTGAATTTGTGAGTTATAATTATTATTATCCACTTCAAACGGCACGGGGTTCATTATACCTTGTAAACTATAGCTTGATACGCGCATATGTTTAGGATCACTAATCGATATAATTTATGAAAATAAAAAACGTAAAAAAATGCATCGCCCTTGTGTACTTTAGACATTTAACTATGTAGTTATTGATACGCTCTCAGCCATCTAGCAACTTAAGCAACTATACCTTGTAAAATATAGCTTGATACGGAGACATTGACATTGACATACGCGTAATGACTCACGCACATCAAGTACCATATTTTTATGGTCAAAGTGTTCGGTACACAATGCTGTACTTCATGGTCGAAATGCACGAGCATATTATTTTAGGAATAAATCTAAAAACTGTAACATTTAAAATAAATCTCAATTTATTGAGATTTATTTAAAAAGGCCCTATTTTTCAATAGCAAAAATATAGGCTCGAAATTCATAGTGAGTAAATCGTATCATGTGGGGTATCATAATTATGAAAGAGCTTCATTAGCACATCCTAGAACAGGTTAATGATGTGTAATTTTCGTAAAGGATTTGTTCCGTTACCGGTATTAAAATAAATAAAAATTCTAACCAGATCAATGATTGCTGTTTTATAAAGAGCATTCAAAATGTAATTATTATTTAATAAAAACATATTTTTAAAGCCCTGCGATATTTAGAAAATCGATAATATATATTTGGGGTATGTAACGTGAAACGGAACGGATATCTCGTAAAGAAATACGCTATTCTGAAAACTCTCATAGCTAATTTAAAAAAAAAAGTATAATAGAAATGGCAATGTCAAAAGAAATTGATTGATTAATTTGATTTTCGATCAGTGTTGCCACCTTAGCCCTTTTGGAGATAGATCTAGGACTGTTTACTGTAGGTGAACCTTGGTGTGTAATGATTTAGCCCGGAAAGGGCTATCTAGCGCTTATTTGCCACTATTTATTTTCTTAGAAAATATGATTATTTTGAATTTCCAATAAACTTTTTAAATAACAATTTAAAAAAAATGCAGGGCTATATATTATTTTTTATTACTCCATGGAGCTTTAAAATTTCAGTACATTCCTAGAAAAATTGAATGATCTTGGTTAGAATTGTAATACCGAGTTCCTTGTAAATCAGGTACAACTCCTTTTAAACGTAAAAAAAATTTCATGATTATTTATTTATCCTATAGAGATTTCAACATTACAATTTTTTAAAAAGAGACGTCCACAAGTGTTCTATTATTCTGAGAAAAATCTAACCAAGACGAAATATAGGGTTATTTCTAATCAATTAGTATCATTTTAGGGGCTTAATTCAGTGCATCAAAACTAACAACATTTGTTCTACGACTTTTGTCAAACCTAAAAAAAAAATGTTTATTTCATAGAAAAATATCGTTCACCCGCAACAAAATGTATGCAATAGCTGTTTCTTTTTTTTAGTTTTTACAAAAGTCGTAGAACAAAAGTTATTAGTTTTGATGTACAGAATAATCCCCTAAAAGGATGCAAATTGATTAAAAATAACCCCGTATATATCATTTGAAAGCTTGTTTTATGAGCTTCTAAAAAATTTTTTTTATTATTAGTTTCATCCTACCATTTTTTAATGGCAAAAATAAATTGTTTGAAAAATAGAAATACAGCTTACTAATTTTTCTAGTTTAGCAATAATGACGTGCTTCTATTGTTCTTTTACTTGCATTTTTCTCTGCCTCGGTGACTCAGTGGTTAGTGACCCTAACTACTGTGTCAAAGAAAATCGTGGTGGGGATCGAACCCAGCGTGGGTCCCACCCAGGGCAAGTATTTATGTGATGAACCTATGTTCATCACATGTGTGTCAGCACCTATGTGTTTGCTCTATGTCTGGATGTTATTTAGTTACTATCTATATAAGTATGTATTTAAAAATATGTATAAGTAGTTTATCAGTCAGTGGCAGCCATATTACAAGCTTTGCTTAGTTCGGGGTCAGGCCGTGTGTAAGATGTCCCCATATATTTTCTAATTATTATTTTTACCTGAATCTTTCACATCAATTTCATATTTCACTAAAATTATAAGAAACTACTAGTACTACTAGTGTGACTAACTGGTCACATTAGTTTTTTTATAATATACAATGTATCTAGAAAACGCATAAAAAGTGTGTCCAAATGGTAAAAGTGCTTTATAATAATCAGAAGGTTACTTAATCAGAATTGCCGAAATAACGAGTGCTGTGGTTAGATTTTTGATTATTATTATACCAGCCTCCATACATTTTGTGGACATGTCCTTTCCAGGATTCGCACGGAACCCTCGGTGTGCGAACCTGACTCGCACTTCCCCGGTTTTTAGTAAAATTGTTTACCTCAAATTAAGGAAAGATCTTTACCGCTAGAAGCACTGGTGACGTCATTTGACCATAGACAATTAAACCGCTGACCGACGTGCGAAAAGTCGTCAACATTAAAACCGCGGTTTTAAAATCAACGACCTATGACGTTCCATTTGACGCTTTCCTCTTTTGCAGTTTACCTTTTCTTTTAAAATAGGCGTGTCCAGTACTAAACTGTTGCTTGGAAAAGATAATTCTTTCAGATATAAGTAAATTATCAATTTCACGCAACGTTCGCAAGAAAAGGTAAACTGCAAAAAAGAAAGCGTCAAAAGGAACGTTAAAAAGTAGTCGAATTCATAACCGCGGTTTTAAATTAAAGACTTTTTACGTTGATCAGCGGCTTTTTATTCTCGTTTGCTTTACAGAGTTACATTGTCTTACCCTACTACTGCAAAAAAGAGAAGATTCTTAGGATATATTTTAATTATATGTAGGTAACTAGCGACTCGCCCCGGCTTCGCACAGGTGTATTATACATATAAACCTTGCTCTTGAATGAAAAAACCCGCATCAAAATCCGTTGCGTAGTTTTAAAGATATAAGCATACAGGGAGACAGACAGCGGGAAGCGACTTTGTTTTATACTATGTAGTGACTGTGACAGGTAGATATTTAAATATACGAGTAAATCAAAGAGGCGTAACAAAGTAAACATTTTTACTCAAAATCAATTCATGTCAACATTAGCAAGAGCTGAACTACCTACACGTACATAGCTACGTAGGTACATAATACCAAGATTAATAAAGTAGGTACTTATTCAATACTCAATACTTAATTAATCTATGATAATACTTAAGTACCTATAGTTGTAAGCACTCTACAAAAAGATTACTTAAACTATAAGAACTAAAGCAAACGGCAGAGGCGCTAAACATACCCACATACAATCGAGAACCTTTTCTTGTTTCATATCCGTAAACAAATAAAATCAAACATCCTCCATATTTCGAAGTTGGCTAAAAGCTATCTAGAGATCAGAGAAGCGACAGAAGGCCTTGAATGCCAGTATGTTGGCATTGCCATCTGGTTATGAATTTCACCGTTATGAAATGTTGCGTTACCAAATTATTTGAATTGCCAAATTAATATTGCGTTGAATTCAACTCGCACAGAAAACGTATCAATTGGCGATAGAATTTTAGCTATTTTCATTCATTTAAATTAAACCTACAGTTTACAACATAGGTTTCAGCTATTTAAAATAAATTCTAAATTCAAATTCAAATTTATTTATTTACAATAAATATAGCTTGACAGACTTACATCCAATACGTTACATTTATAGAGGTAAGTAGGTACCTAGGAACACAATGTGACTGCGAATTCGTTAGCAACTACTCGAACTTTCACTGTGGGGCCAATCCCATAATCGCAGTTTTTAATTGACATCCGCCGCCAAGAAGATTGATTTGGCATAAAAAAGTTCTGCAACTTCGAAAAAATGGAAACTGTTTTACAGTTGATTTTTTCTTCGTGATTTCGGAGTTGGTTCCATAATCAAACTTGGTCATACCTAATAAATTCGCAGTCTGTAGGTACTTCAGCATAACAGGTAGGTATATTCTATGCCCAGACTCCAGATTTCTTTAACAGATTATTGACTTACTCGTAATAGGTACCTATGCCATGTATATCCAGAGTTTTCTAGTAGATATTGACTCATTCAGAGTAGAAAGGGTGGCTCCCTTTCGCATTGTCTAATGGTGCCTCCACACACTCCAGGAGGCGGCGAGGCGAGGCCCTCGCCACGAGGCGTTATGGTGCCTCCACACACTCCAGGAGGCGGCGAGGCGAGGCCCTTGCCACGAGGCGTTAGCCAATACGCTAGGAATGACAAGGCGAGACGAGGCGACACGAGCGCACTATCCACACACTCGTGCTCGCGTCCCCTCGTGTCGCCTCGCGGAGTGTGTGGAGGCACCATTAGCCAATAGCCATCCACGCGAGGAATGACGAGGCGACACTAGCGCACTATCCACACACTCGTGCTCGCGTCCCCTCGTGTCGCCTCGCGGAGTGTGTGGAGGCACCATAATAAAACTGAAGTTCTGCACATCGAAAGCTAATGTAGTCTAATCTAGTTCCCAGTTAAACATATCTACTTTGATAAGTGATAGGTTATTTTAGCTTCTATGGGGTGTATATCTCTCGATGACAGGCATAATTTAGGATATCAGCTTACAATACTCGTCTGAAATGAAATGAATGAAATGAAAAAAGTTTATTCGACATCCTACTAATATTATAAACGCGAAATTTTGTGAGGATGGATGGATGGATGGATGGATGGATGTATGGATGTTTGTTACTCTTTCACGCAAAAAATACTGAACGGATTGAGATGAAACTTTGCAATTATATAGCTTATATATCAGAATAGCACATAGTTAAAACTAGTTAAAAATTTAAAAATTGTAAAAAACAGAAATGTTGTTTTTAAACTTTCGCGATTTTAACACATTATTATTACACTACGGGACTAATTACTAAACGGTCGTTGCAACTCGGCCGAAACGTCGGGATGAGGAGGTATTTATTTATCTCGTAATTTTAGTGCGCGATTAGTCCCGTAGTATAAAATCAAAACAGAAATGTCGAAAAGGGCTCACCTCAGCATTAATGCTGAGTGCTGGTAGATACCGAGCACCCAGCGCTGGTTTTCATTGCAGGTGAACCCTTTTGTTAGAGGGCACAGTGTGACATAAAAATCATAAAAACATCTGTACTGTACTGTACTGTACCAGCCAGGACCAGCCTTTTTAATAGTCCACTACAGGACGAAGGGTAAGAGGAGGCTGTAATGGCTTTTTTTTTAATTCCGTACAAGTTTGCGTTTGACTACATACTGCCTGATGTTGAGCAGATATGCGGTCTAAGGTGTAGCACGCTCACCTAGAAGATACCTATTTACTCGGGATTTAAAGATACCCACGTTGTACTTAAGCGGGAAGACAGACCCAGACAAAGCGTTCCACATTCTGGCTGTTCGTATGAGGAATGAGGATTCGAAACGCTTTGTTCTAACGCGCTGTGATAGATCGAAGATTAAATTACACAAACAAATCATAAATGACACACAGCTGATCCTGCTCCTATCGTAGACGTGACAGATAACACCAAGATCCTGCCATAGTGCCATAATTATATAATGCCTTATAAGAATGACTCACGATATATTATGCGCCGGCGTCATAAAAGATTCTAATATATTAAGTATGCGTCATTTCCCGGTATATCGATTTTGATCTTAGGGGTCTATAAAATAGACTTAGATACAAAGGGTTGCGTATTCAAAGATTGAAAACATTGATTTATAGGTCCATCCATCCATCCATCATCCATAGCTATCCACTGCTAGACACAGGCCTCCCCTATAGATCTCCAATGATCGGTTGATTACAGCGTTTAGGTGTATTGTTATCCTCTGATGTCTTATTATATTAGTAATAATTAATTATTGATTTTTATTTATAATTTTGTTCGTGTTCATTTGATTTCTTTTGTTGATTTACCTATGGCTAACAATGGGTGTATAAATTCCCGAAATAAACGATTTATTATTATTATTATATTTGGACTAAATTCGGCTTCCGAAAACGGATCTAATGTTTTTTTTTTCTAAAATCACAAAAGACGATTGGGCCATATCCGTCACTGCGCTGGCCCTGAACAAATTGATGGAACTAAGATTATACATATGTATTTAAGCAAATAAATTCCATAATGACCCAAATAAATGACCCAAAAAAATGACACACTGCCGACCGATTCCTGTTCATATCATTGACGGGACAGATAAACCAAGATTTCTGAATGAATCATAAAAATATGCGCCAGCGCCGGCGCGGGCGCCACGTCATAAAAGATACAGCCTAGATGCGTCACTCCCCGGTACATTTACATTATCATACATTATCAAGTGAACACGGGAGCCGTGGGTAAAGGGCGATTTTCATTTTCAAGTAGGTACACTTTACACTTTGATATGATTAATACGTATGCTTGTCTCGTCACTCGATTATATAAAACAAAGGTAAGTGACGCAAACGTCTGACATATTAATAAATACCTTGGGCCCAAAGTTACTGACATAGTCCAGCAGAATAGCAAGATTAAATAGCAGTTGGCGGGGCACGTAGAGTGCAGTACTGGCTGCTGAAAGGGTAGTAAAGTTTTGATATAGAGGCCACCCACCGATCTACACGCCTTGACTGATGCCGGGGAATACGGCATCCCAGGTATCCCCTGCCTGTAGTAGTAAGAGCCTACTAAAAGGGGACCTCTGGGCTTGTGGGTGGTCAGAGCTGGGGCTCTGGCCATCCACTCAAACGGGTCCGGGGAGGACAAGAGCGCGTGTGTCAACGTTGTCCTAGAGGACTGCACAAGCCTGGTTCTACGCACCAGGCGAGTATAGTCGCAAAAAAGTGCTAGGAGCACCGGTGCGTTCTTTTTGGAGATCCCGGAGCTCCCAGGAGGGCACAAATTCTGGCCACCGAGGGAGTTTTAGTGGGTACAATCTTACATAACCCGACTGTGGCGACTGCGTCCCAAAGCAGTCGGCATCTTTCGAAGATTTCCCCCTCGTAAAAAAAAGGACATCCACATTATAAGGTGGACAGACGGTGAATACAATGCAGTTATCGCGCTAGATATAGGTAGGCCGCTTGAGACCTATATCCTATACGTTGAGGAGACATATATATATATATTTATGTTGGGCAGTCTACACTCTGAGGTCACCTCAGAGGCGGACTAGCAGTCTGAGCCGCCCTAGGCCAGCTTATCTGGTCTGGTCTGGTTAATTTCTTCATCATACTGAACTGTTTGGTCTATGCGACCTAAAGCGTTGCCTCTATTTGTCATTTGAAGAACGGATAATTTATGTGTCGGAGAATTTTTATGAGCTAATACTCCTTGATGAGCATTTTTCCAGTCACTAAAACCTTTATTTTTGTCAAATGAGCTCGTACCACCGTTAAAAAGAAGACACGGGCCACAAAAAAGACACCCAGTACTCTTGGAGTATAGTAACCACTTTCTTGAAACTTTTTCACCGTTCAAATGCTGGCGTTTGAACTAACATTTTGTCAATTTCCGCACTTTCTTTTATAAGTGCGTGAACGCAAAAATTATTTTTCATATTTTGATTGGCTCCGTGCTTATACATATGTAATCACGCGTAAATTCTTTAACCCATTTTGCAGGATCATGGTCGACTCCATCAGCAGGATTCAGCATTGGTTTTTTTGGAGTGTATTTGCTGAAGGATACTGATGGCGCATCGTTGGACTTAATAACACGTGGAAGTACTTGTTTTTGATCGGTTGTGCAGTACTCAGAATTAGTGGAAGTTTTTCTAAAAAAATCATGTATATTTGCTGATTTTCTAATAACATCCTTTTGTTTATCATTCTTTTCCTTAGCTCGTTTACGATACTCAGCTCCACAGTCTTATTTTTTCATCAATTGACAAAGACATGTTCAAAAATTACACTTAGGTGTTATCGCACTTAGAAAAATTTGCACTCATAAAGTCCTGAGAGTATTTTTAAATGTCTCTTTGTTCACTATGGTGTATTGATTAAAGTTGTTGACTTATAATTACACGTATTACAATCAGAGGCACATGAAATCTGTACCTCATACTCGGTTGAAAACTGACTGAGATACAACATGGACCAAAGCGCGCCTATCTAAGCGTAGACCATGCAGTAAAAACCAATGTAACCCCTTTTGGTGGATTTTTAAAAAAACATTCAACAGTACGTTTTATTTGAAAGAAATTCCTTTCCAGAAATATTTCATTTTCGGCTTTATTTCTAGAATGCTAAAGCTTAATTTATGATAACGTGTTTAGGTAAAGCAAATGTTATACACGTGCTGAAGAACAAGTGCGAGTCAAACAATATAGGTAAAATGTTGTAAAACCCTCATAAAATTCACAAAGTGGAAGATTTAAGGCAATTGTTGGCAACTCTTATCTTTATATGGCTTTCCAATCTCCAATCGTAAATTATGGTAAAACAATAACGCATTGCCAACTATAATATGGGTATTGTGCAACGAAGCACCCCAAAAATTATAAAGCTTCATTTCGCACACGTGTGTCCCCAACTACAGCAATGAACGATGAGCATCGAGCTAGAATGTGAACTCTGTAAAACTTGCCTTAAAGAACATTTTTGCATTTCAATATGTTGGAGTTAAACATCTTCACTGACCGCCCGCTGATAGGGCGACTAAATCAACTCCTGTTTTGTGGATTATTTTTCAAAGGATGGTAGATGAAACAAATATATTTTGCAGTAATGTGACAGTTTTGTTAGTGATCTTTTTATAATTATATTATGGCACGCACACATGTTTTTGGCCGCCCCTAAATTCCGGCCGCTCTAGGCCCGGGCCTTGTCAGCTATAGAGATCTATATAGGAGACCTATATGTTTGGCAGTAGGAGCTGCTGTAATGATGAGAGTACCTATAGAGTAACTAAAAATTGCAGTCGCCAAAGATACAGGTTATTTGTTTTACGTTATGATTATTATATCCATTATTAGTCCAAACCGATGTGTATAATGTGTATATACATTATACACATCGGTTTGGACAATTTTTAATATGGAACCAACCAGAAATCGCAGAACAATTCAGTTGTTCGACTGTTGACTTTCTTCTAGAATATTGTTTGGAATTGGTGATTTTTATGTAGGTACTTAGGTGTTAGCTTATGTACAATTGTACATAGGCGTCTTCAAATCTTGAGTATAATAAATAGGTATATTCTAGGTCTAGGTTATCGTACTACACCCTACACCGCATATCTGCTTAACATCAGCCAGTATCTAGTCAAAATATTTTTTTTTTTAAATATAAGAATCAGAAAATTAAGAAAAGATTAAGAGTCAGAAAATTAGAATTACGTTTTTTATCAAGCTCAAGTCCGCGTTTGACCATATCAACTCGACTGATGGTATATAAGCCATCGACTTGGCAGTATATGTATAAGCGATGATGTGGTCGAAGATGAAGTACGCAGAGTTAAAATGTGCCTAATTTCTCTGACATAATAGCAATAGATTATCTATTGTATCTATTGCTTAGTTAACTTTAGGTAGGTTCTGATTTGTATCAGCCTTTTTTAATACAATCTAATAAATCTAATGAAATGATGCTTTTACCCAAAACACTAAAAATACACAATAAACTTATTAAAGCTAAACTTATATACTTAGCACTTAAGACACATTTGATTTGTAATGTTTATTTATGTATGGAGAAAATAAAGTTTTTTTATTTTTTTATTTTATAATAAATCTAATAATTTTGTAATCTACTGCACGACGCAGGCCTAGCCACGAAGGATGATTTGACCATATCCACCACGCTAGCCCAGTGCGGGTCGGTGGATTCACATACGAATTCCTTCTACGGACATATATGCAGGTTTTCCTTGACCGCGAAAATCCAGTGGTGTTAAATTCCGTACATAAATTCTAAAGAACTCATTGGTACTGGAGCGGGATTTGAACCCACGACCTCACTGTTCTATGGCGAGTGTCACTACCGCACTAGACCACTACAGCTTAGTTATCTAGACTACTCTAAATAGTTAGCACATTAGTTTCAATGAATTTGAAGGTTAGATAGGTATTTAGGTTTGCCTTGATCTAGTAATACCTACTTGTAAATGTATTGTTAATTTCAATGTGGTTTCTTTATATCTTAATGAGACTTTAATGTCTATGAAAATGATATTTTGATATTCAATGACATTAACAAATATTATGTGTAAATAGAAACAGAAATCTTCATTGCAAAAATTAACCTATGACAAAAATTACTACATAGTAAGCTATATTGTGAGTTATAATGTAATTGGCATGTTCCTTTTAATGGCTCAATAAATACAATTTAACTTTAATTTAATGGCTAAATTTAAATAAAATAAAATAAAAACGGTTGTTTTTACTGTTTAGCCATATCAGAGGCCTTCAGGCGGCTAAAAAAAACTGACACCAGGGCTAGCCACCCGCCCCCCCGAGTGGGTTCCTGCCATGTCGTGGCGGGGGGGCTTAGTAGCCATCAGGTCAGGGCCAGCCTGGTGAACCAAGAGGAACCCGTGGTGGGGCCGCTTCTCCGGGCTTTTGCCTCCAAGCCCGAGTAGAAGCTGGCCAAAGTAGGTTGCGTGCCTTATGGGGGGCACCGCAACTGAAGGGGGCTGCAGTGTCGTATGGGAGGCACTGCAGCTGAGAATTGGAGGGCGCGGCGGGAGAGAACTGCTGGTATGTCGTTGCCACTTTCCCTGCCTTCCGCGGCATCGACGGGGTCGCCACCGTTTTGATGGCGGAAGCGGTGGGGCTGCAGGGGAAGAGGAGTGTCGGTATGTCGTCGGCCGTTCTCCCTATTCTCTGAAGCCGTAATGGCAGGCGCGGGGTCGCTTTAATTGACCCGTTGCATTGGGTCAGCGCTGTCGGGTGCCGCGGAGGAGTGCGAAAGCGTGCCCGTAACCCTGACACAAAGCGCAGTGGCGGAACACCCAGGGGTTTTGGTGGGTATACCGTCCAGCAATGGACGGGGACTCCCACATAACCACCCGCCTGCCCCGAGATGCGGTGGTATCTTCAAAAGATTTCTCCTGGTAAAAAATAGGGCTAGCCACCCGGCCTATACGAATTTACTTAGTTTTATTTGCAAGGATAAAAGCCGTTTCGAACCGGTCTTATTGGAGATTTATAGGGGAGGGCTATCTCCAGCAGTGAATGTTCTATAGTAGCTCCACGAGCTATGAAGAGGACTATACTTTGGTCGGTGGCTTTGGAGTCCATTGAAAGGCGTGCCAGGAGGCTGATAGGCAACGAAACCTTGACTGAGTTGAAGCTGCAAAGTCTCGAGCATCGACGTAGGGTGGCGTGTCTGTCTGCCTACTATCGAATACACTTCGGTGAGTGCGCCCAGGAGTTGCACAATCTGGTCCCACCTGCCCCTTTCTTCTATCGTACGTACGCGACCAAAGCGCCATCCTTTTATGGTGGACATCCTACGCGTTAGAACCAAGCGTTTTGAGTCCACATTCCTCATACGAACTGCCAGAATGTGGAACGCTTTGCCTAAGTCTGTCTTTCCGTTAAAGTACAATGTAGGTGTCTTCAAATCTCGAGTAAATAGGTATCTTCTAGGTAAGCGTGCTACATCCTAGACCGCATATCTGCTTTACATCAGGCAGTGTGTAGTCAAACGCAAACCTATTTGAAATAAAAAAAAGAATGGAAAACCATCCAAGCTGCTGTCAAAACTGTCAAATAAGTATTGAGATTTGACGTTCCTTGTCTAAAAATCCGACAACAGACGAGATATTTTTCATTTCTCTTTCTAACATGTGCCATAATAAATCGATGGCTGTATCTCTGCGACACATGGGCACAATCGATGACGTCTGTGAATACAAGACGAGTCGTTGCGTAGTAGTAGCAAAGGATATGGAAAACATGCGGGTTTTGAAATCTTGCAGAAACAAAAGTTATACCAATAGAAAGCTTACATAATTATCTTTTCAAACACATATTTTTTAGAATTTTTTTCATCGCCATTTAATTTTCAAATGGGTTCTAAAAACATTAGAAAAATGAACTATGTGCTACACCAAATAACTGCATTAAGCCTAAATTGAAAAAAAACCTGACAGTGACATTAAGAAACAGCAAAAGGAAATGACATTGTCAATATTGAACAACCAATAGAGGGCTGGTCGCCATGTTTTAAAAAATAAATAAATGTCAAACTCTAAAATACCAGCCCGCTATTGGTTGTTTGAAGATTCCTGTCTGATACGTAGACTACGTAGACCTCCTCTTAGTATTACCAGTTCAGTCTAAATATTTTCTACTTAGTGAAATAAAAAAGAGATATTATAATAAAACGGCGATACACAAAAATATGTTTTTGCGTGAAATAATATTCTTAAATATGGCACTAAACATTAATATAGCTCGCATCGCTGCCGGTTTTCAAGGACCGCCTCCCATATAAAAAGTTTACCAACTCCTTTATATGTCAGCGAGGTGACTGGGTGAGGAGTGGGGATATGCGCAACTTGTAGCAGACTTCGACCTATACTTACCATCAGAAAGCTTGTCAACTTCATTATTAAATATTTTTACACATTACCTAAAAAATTGAAATGGGTACTGAGCCCTTAGTCCAGGTTTTGCGTAGTTTACCGTTCGCGCATGGCTCCATACATTTTGATTAGTTCTTCCTCGTTTCCGCAAGAGGCGCTCGCTGTACAAAAATGTATACAGACATACGGAAATGCTGTAGTGCCTGTAGTTTCAATTTACGTATAAACTTGGACTAATAAATGTATGAAATAAAAGGAAACAAACTCAACCAAATGAACCACAAAACAAATATTTTAGTAGACCAAGATATACTTACATACCTACCTTTTACAATCCCCTTAGCAGCTATCAGTCATCTGATTTAATTAAAGATAACGAGTCTGTATAGTATCTTAGTAGGTAGGTATATTTTATCGTAAATACTTAATTTTAATAACAGGAAACTGATACCGTCCGGCTTCCGGGATTAAAGTCTTAGTACCTATTCAAACATTATACATTAATATATTTACAACATTATGCGTCAATGTGTAGTAGAGTACGCGCAAGATAACTCTGCGCACGGCCAAAATCAGGAACTAATTCGATGCTGCTACAGAATTCAAAATGATAGCAAGATAACGTGCGTAGCGCCACCACTTGGGAGCAATGTTATCTTGCGAGCACTCTAAACAACCTTCTATTTATGTACTCTACGTAGTACGTTTCTACAATTTTTCAATACCAGTATGCTGAGTGTGAGTTTTGTCGTAAACATGACGCGCTCTTCGGCGACCGCGTAAGCATGTTTGTATGAACTTGTTGTGTTTCAAAAACGAGCCGCTAGTGGCGCTGTACATTTCTTCATACAAATTACATGCTTAGATATGCGCTCGCCGAAGAGCGCGTCATGTTTACGACAAAACTCACACTCAGCATACAGGCATCTTAGAGATAGATCGTGATTTGTACGCGAGCCTTGGTAGGCGAGCACTTGTCCAGTTTTGTTTTTCTTTATGCGTTAACGGGGCCTCGTTCCCGTACCTAGGGGCCCCTAGTCGATGCAGTGCCCTTAGGGCACCTAATTTACCTTAGGTATAACCCGGCACTGGAAGATACAGATGCAATGAGATTTCTCACATCAAAATCTATCCGTAGTCCATTCACTCATTCCAACAAAAATTATTTTGGTCCACCAACAATTATGGTTATTTTGGTATTTTGGTCCATTCGTTTGGATCAGGGCGCGTCGATAAAAAATAATAATTTCTAAACATGCTAATCAATTTATTTGGGCTTCAATACAGGGCGTTTCTCTAAAAAGTAAGGACCAACTTTACTATGAGGCCAAAACCGAATTCACTAAAATATATGTTCAATTTAAAAAAATAATCGACTCCTTACAATATGTTTACGATTAAGGTCTTCTCCCAATCAAAAACCTCTCCTTCATTGAGACTGGCCTAAAAAAATTTCTTGCCGTCATTATTAGAACATCCAAAATTTTTTACCATATTATGAGAAAGCTGGTAAATTCCAGAAGTTTCCATATCGGAATTTAAAAATAGTATTTGCTAAGATAATAAAGAATAATTAAAATTCCAAGAAATCCCTACTTGATAATGTACATGTCGAAAAACAAGTGTTAAGTTCTCAGAGCAACCCATCAGTCATAAATTTTGGCATAACCCTTGATAAGCTGATAGCATTATGATAACGTATGTAACGGCTCTATGTAAATTTACACGTACTTGTAAAAACGCATCGAGTAATCAGGTAGTTTATAAATATGGCGTGAGACCTATGACGTGTGCCATCAGCCATTGGATTATGTTTCAATCAGCGGTTATAATATTGAATCTATGCTTACAAGAGGACAATTTGACATACAAGAATATCTGAATGAAAAATTTTAATTTGATTTGCAGTATTATTTATTTTTGACTTAATTGTATTTTGACATTTATTATTAACATTATCATTGTACTGCAGGACGTAGGCCTACCCACGAAGGGTGATTGGGCCATATCCACCACGCGGGCCCAGTGCGAGTTGGTGGATTCACATACGCCATCGAATTACTCTACGGACGTATGCAGGTTGCCTCACGATGTTTTTCCTTCACCGAAAAGCCAATTCTCATTGGTACGGGACCGGGGATTTGAACCCACGACCTCACGATTGTAAGGCGGGTGTCACTACCTCTTGACCACCACGGCTAATCAGCGACTAAATAATAATAATTAGGTACTTTTCGCAAAAAATGGCACCACCGTGTACAGAATTCAGTGACATCCATGTACGTTATTGTTGATTTATCAAAAACGGCTCAGCCAACTTTCAGACTTAAAACAGTTTTATTTGGTAAATAAATTTCAAAATTGGCGAAAGTATCTATGAACATTGAACAAACAGAACAAAATACATAACAGACGAACATAGTACCTCCTCCTTTTGGGAAGTCGGTAAAAAATATACCTAATTAGCTCTTCAGTAAGACTATCATAAATATTAGAGATGTATTATTGAAGTGAAACTTCTAATGCGACTTTCAACAAGGTTGCTTTAAACGTTTAACGCTACCATGGAGAGGCATGAAAGCACAGTTTTACTTCTTCCGTGCGGAGGGACTCCACGCACATTTTTTTGTTCCTTTACAAATATAGGTACATATACCTATAATTATACAAAACATCAACTTGGCATTTCTTCATGCCGTTAAAGGTCTGCGTGACGTCACATCTACTCTTTTCATATCGAAATGACGTCAAGAGCTCCATCCCACTCCCACACCCGCACTTTGACGCCCTTTATCTTTAACATTTTTTATTTAATGTGGTATGAATGAATCTAATATGAATAATATAGATCAGCAGGCCAATCGCAATAAAAAATTACAGCTGAACTACAATGGAATTTTAACCGAACTTCGACTTTTTGTCTATTTTCGTATCGCGCTAATGATTCTGACTAAAGTTGAAACGCAACTCGATCAGAGTTGGAACGTAACCGGTGTCAAATGAACGATATGAAGTTTAGCGCAATACCTAATTCCTTGAAGCTGAACCGAAACTTAACTACAATTGCAACCGAGCTTTAACTGAATTACAGATGGCCTGCAGAGGCCATAGCACGAACGGCCATATGTAGTAAATATGAGTTTATCTTAGATTATATTAAATGACATCATTTTATACAGCCATTTACTCGTACCTATGTAAAGCAATCCTGAAAGAATAGTAAATAATCGGGCAAGTGCGAGTTGGACTCGCGCACGAAGGATTCCGTAGTCCGTGCCGTATGGAAGCCCCTAATACCGTATGGAAGGAATATACTTTAATATATTTTATTATAAATTAATAATTTATTTTTTATATACACAACTTAATATTCTGTAAATATTTCAAGCAACTTCCTGGTTGCCGTTATCAATATCGAGCCAAAAAATCATTAACGGGAAAAACATTAACTTTAAATATTTATTTTATTTTACTTTAACTAGTAATATTCTATGAATATTAATATATGTAAGTTTGTTACTGGTAACGAGAAAAGAGAAAATTTTCTTATTTTGTAATCGGTTACAAAACATGCTTACATACGTGGCCGAAAGATATATTTCAAGCCTCCACCTGTCACCGTAATTAATATCAAGCTAAAAAAGGCTGAAAACTCAGGTTTGTTGTATGGGATAAATATTTATATATTATTTTTAAATTAAATATTTATTTTTTCTGGGTTTTAGTATTTGTTGTTTTAGCGTCTGTGAAATCAGTGAAAATTTCAACGTTCTAGCTATTACGATTCATGGGATACAGCCTGGTATCAGTCAGACAGACGGACAGGCGGACAGCGGTGTCTTAGTAATAGGGTCCTGTTTTTACCCTTTGTGTACGGAACCCTAAAAATTAGAACAGTTTTAGATTGTTTTCGAGAGTTGTGGAGTACCTAGTTGTAGTTGGTAGATATGTAGGTATACATAGATATGAAGTATGAACGTATAAGCATTGCCATTCAGCGTGGCAATGCTGCCAGCATGCTGGGCACGCTGCCAACTGGCAGTGGGCTTGAGCACTTGGATTATCTTTAGACCTTCAAGGGTCTGTGGATGATCCAATTGCTTTCTATGTAGTAGTAGTGTAGTATTGTCATTAATAAAAAAAAAAAAAAAAGTATGACCTATACACCAACCCTTTCCTGAAAGTTAAGGGATTCAAACAGCAAAGGATTCCAAAGTGCATAGGCCACTATATCTAGAGATATTTAAAAACCGGTTAGAAGTGAATATTTCAATTCTGACGTGGGTGATAAGTTACAATAATAGCTGATAATAATAAAATGCGACGTGTAATCAGTAACGCTTGCACAGCGTGACCTTACTCGTATATGTACAATTATTTATAATTTTATACATACAGAATGTACTAGACGACTGACATAATTCTAATTTCAGCTCGAACCTAACCTTTTTCATCAACTTTTACTGTGGGACTAACACTGAAACCTCGAATTTTTATTTGTAGGTTTCAGGGTTCATCCATACCAAAGAAGATATAATAATACTACGTATCCATACCATACTTTTTTGACTGCTTCGATGGTTCAGTGGTTAGTGACCCTGACTCCTGGGTTTAAAAGCCGTGGGTTCGATTCCCATTTTGTGATGAATTTAAGTGTTTGCTCTGTGTCTGGATGTTATCTATAGATAAGGGACATCTTACGCACGGTCTCTGAGCAAAACCTAAGCAAACCTTGTCATAATTATGGCTGCCAGAGACTAATATAATACTTCATAATAATATATAATACACAAACCTTGTCATACTCGTAATTATGGCTGCCAGAGACTAATATAATACTTCATAATAATATGTAATACACAAACCTTGTCATAATTATGGCTGCCAGAGACTGATAAAATCAGATTCTGGCAGCCATACACCATCGAATTTCTTCTACTGACATATGTAGGTTTCCTCACGATGTTTTCCTTCACCGAAAAGCCAGCGGTGTTAAATTCCAAAGAACTCATTGGTACGGGACCGTGATTTGAACCCACGACCTCACGATTGTAAGGCGGGTGTCACTACCATTAGACCACCACCGCTTCATGTGATAGTAAAAGACCACATTTCAGAACAGTCATCGCTGGTACTGATGACATACTGGTGGAACAATTTCGACTTGAGGTACAAAGGTATGTCGACGAGAAGATATAAAATCCATCTAATAACAGCAAGCGTGTCACAAAATAATTTACTGTTGCTGCTTATCCTAAAAGCAGTTTAATTCAGCTCAAGGGCAACCGGTGGACCTAAACCTACCTAGTCCTAAATCTAGGTTAGTCATTACATGCCCTTAGAAGTAAGAGGCATTTGAGCAATACCTAAGTCAAGCAAGTAGGTAGTAAACTATTACCTACTTAGAGAACAAATGCAAAAAATTGACGGTACAATCTGTTTTCGCCAAAAATGGCACAACCTGGACTTAAACCGTGTACAGAATTCGAATAATTCGATTTCGATGAGGAACAGTGTTTCCTCTTTTTGGTGTATTTGGACACTCTAAACAGCCGCAGTGGTCTAGTGGAAGCTTGCTCGTCCTACAATCGCGAAGCCATGGGATCGACCCAATCCTGTACTAATGACTCCTTTGGAATTTATTGCAGAATTCAACTATAACTGACTCTTTTGTGCCTTCACAGAAAAGGCAACCTGTAGGACGTAGGTACGTCCGTAGAACAAGTCCGATGGCGTATATTAAATACCTACATACTATGTGAATCCACCAACCCGTACTAGTGGTCGACATGATCAGAGCTCCCTTCGTAAAAACTGTACTGAAAACACCCAAAGTTGCTAAGTATGAAGAAGTAGCCATAACATTGCAGTTTTAGCGGAAACACGCGACGAACGTCATTCCAAAATGTACCTAGAGTTTTATAGATGGTCCACCTACTTATCAAAAAATATAAAAAGAAAATAAAAGTAACGTTTAATCCGTTATCGCAATTATTATTTATGTTATGTACAGTGGAATGTAACATTTGGCTTTCACAACCGACTCGCACTTGCCAGTTTTTTTACATTTACCTACATTTTTCTTTGTTTTATCAACAAACCAGACAAACATACTAGGTACATGTAAACTAATTGCTAGGTACCTGATTTTAATAATTTAGTACTTAAAATGCTAAATTGAGTTATTTTCTCGACAGATGTGACCTCGGTTTTTGTATTTCCTTTACTTAATTATGCTGATTATTGAGGAAACTTGTATAACTGTTGCGTAATATTTAAGCCTACTTACTCGTGCGCGCGTCGTACAAACAATACCTTAGTGCCTAGCCTAGACTTCATGTAAATGCTAGTTCATAATATATAAAGCCTAGGTACGGACTATGCACCCCGCACGAGCTATGGAGAGGCTAAGTACCTATTCTTGTAGTTTATTTGCGAAATCGAATCAGATATGAGGAGATCCGTAGAAGAACCATAGTTTTACACACAGCGAATTGGCAAAATTAAATGGCAGTCGGCTGGGTACATAGCACTATAGACTGATGACCGATGGGGTCGAAAAGTTCTCGAATGAAGATCACATACCACCAAGTGCAGCGTAGGCTTTGAGTATGAATTCTATATCCTTACTCGATGACTTATGATTTACTCAATTATAGTCTGACGGTTTAACTGAGTCCTCGCCTTTATCGTCTACCCCCGCGCCCCTGTACCCGCGCAGGCGAGGACTAAGTTAAGCGGTCAGACTATAATAATGAGATCATCCGCATACTTTCTAAGTATTGTAGTTGGAGATCCACAGACCGCAGGATTACGATTGATCCAATTGAGATACAATTGTGAGGACAACAACGAAATGGCAACTTTATCACTGGTAGCGATTTCTTCCAGGTAACCTTTGTATGAAGACCATCACATCAGCTTTTAAACAAGAAAAAGTCATCAAAATCCTTCATTCAATCAATCGTTTATTGCATGAGATGTAGTATAATTTACATGCAGGTCTTAAGAAACATGTTTAGTATCTATATTCTATAAGTTATACGTATGACCCTATTAGGGTATAGCAATATTGTGCGGAGCGATTTATTTGTTTCAATTTGCTATTTTATGATTGTGCAATAGGTACTCGTTTAATAACTCGTTTGAGACATATGATCCCGAAACTGTAATACTAAAGTTACGACACCCCATTTTCAGCGTAGGTGGTTACAACATAGCATAGGATACGTGACAACCACGTGACTACTTCCAAATGACGATACTGAAACGTCACTACAATAAAATTTTCCTCGAGGAAAAATGTCCTCATCACCAAAAAGCAACTCAAGAGTTCTGCAACAATACACGCGATATGTAACCGAGCATTTATACATTTTCCTTTTAAAAATGGGGCAAACAGTAAGTGCGTAACTGAGAATCACGTTGTCCAGAACTCGAAGTCGTCATCAAACTTTACAAAAGACTCCAGAAAACGTGATTAAAACTTTTATTTCAATGGGGAAACACAATGAAAGCCTAGCACTGTTGGTCGTCCGCTTACGAATGTTTATTTCACAATTTCTACATTGCGAATTTGCAAGTTGTCACATCTTGCATCACATTTCCTAACATTAGCACAAAATGAGAACAGCAGTTGAACAATTGATTGAAATTAAATGACACAACAGCATTGCAATTAGGAATCGGAAACTGGTAAACGATGAAACAAAGCCGATGGGGCGGGGTTACTAAAGCGTTGTTAACTTTAGCTAGACAGACAGGATCACAGTATGATTTTTATCTGTGAGTACAAATGTTTCCCTGATAAAATTGTTTGAAAATAGTGTTTTTAACACGCTTTTATTAGGTCGACCTGTAACCTATGTAATGTAACCTAAGGTAACTAATGTATTTATTTATTTATAATTAAACCAACCTTGCAAGGGTCGTAGCGTAATAAAAATTGGCAGCTGTATTTAGCTAGTTCTGATGACAATACAATAATAATATGGTACCTACTGTTGTCGAACTGATCTGATGATGGAGCCGGAAGATATGAACTGGAACTTCATGGTGGAAAATCGTATCATAGCTGTTTTGGATTTCTTAGAAAAGTCTTGTAATGAACCTTGACCACGATTAGGTTTCAAGGTCTGATGATGAAGCGGGAAGATAGTCACTGGCATTCCATGATGGAACATCGTATCATAGTCGTGTTTGCACTTGTGATAAAGGCCACGTAAAGCGTGTTTTTCTAGTGTTTTAGGGTTCCGTACCTCAAACGAAAAAAACGGAACCCTTATAGGATCACTTTGTTGTCCGTCTGTCCGTCTGTGTGTATGTCAAGACTCTTTATCTCGGGAACGCGTAAAGATATCGAGTTGAAATTTAAATTGTATACGTATATCTATAGTATCTTGCAGTCGTGTAAAAGAAAAACATCTCAGTTATCGTTTAAAAAAGTTAGAGCCGTTTAAGTCGTAAAAAACCGCATATTTCGACACTCACAAAAATCAAAACCTACAGGGTACATCCCGTTGACATAGAACTATGAAATTTGGCGAGAAGCATTGACTAAGAGTACTTACACATGTAGGAATAAATCTGAAACTGTACATTTTTATTTAAATCACAAAAAAATAGGGTCTCAAAATTCACAAAATATGGGTTCAAAATTCAAAGTGAGTAAATCTTATCATGTATGTAAGTTATAGAGATTTTAACAACTTACTTCCCAATTTTGTGAAATTTTCTGGATTTGTACGGAACCCTCGATGTGCGAGCCTGACTCGCACTTGTCCGGTTTTTATTTAAAATATTAATTTATTATGAAGTTAGAGTTAGTGCAAACAGAGAAGCGTCGTAGGTGAGGTCGCCCCGTGTGCCATTTCACTAATCTTATTACGTTGACAACACTGCTCTGTCATTGCTAGTACAACTAAAAGTGTTTGATACTTGGTAGACACCAATTCGGTTTTCATCAGTAGATTGACGTAGGTCTACAAAGTAGTCGGTACCTTGTTATTGTTAATTCACCGTAACGCCACAGCTATTCTCTTTTTACACAAACTCTACTGGATAAAACAGGCTTATTTCGTTGAAGGGTATATATCTATCAGAATTATTATTGGCAGCAAAGTTTATGCCACTGGATAGCGTAAGCTACAGCTTAAGCCATCCTCCTTCGCTGATCTTTCCATCTTCAGCCAGTCTTATCCAAGATTTTTTTTTAGAAATCATTGCGCCGTCTTCGCTTCAGTTTTCCAGGGTTATCTACGACTCCTACGAGTACCTATACCTATGTTTACCATCGAACGGCAATGTCATACAAGCTGTTACTTTGTAAAGCGCAGAGAAAAGTGTAGCTTTTAAATGGCTTTTTAGAACTGTAGTCAAACGCAAACCTATTTGAAATAAAAAAAAAAAAAAAAAAAAAAAAAAAAGAACTTCGTTTTTTCTCGCGATTTTGGGTTTGGTCATTTACCATTTACACTTTATAATAACACCTTATAAAGTAGGTAGAAGGCACTATTATTTCGTCTGTGGTAGATAGGGGTAAACCACTTACAGATATCTGTGGGGCAAACGCAAACCTATTTGAAATTAAAAAAAAAAAAAAAAATAATAATTTGGGTTTGGTCTCATGGTAAATGGTGTGCACCATTTACCATTTACACTTTATAATAACACCTTATAAAGTAGGTAGAAGGCACTATTATTTCGTCTGTGGTAGATAGGGGTAAACCACTTACAGATATCTGTGGGGTAAACGTAGTCTCTTTTCTGTCAGCATATTTCCTTTGCCAGCCTCATCAGTGACATCAGTGGTTTGAAATTTACTTATTTCTATCAATTAGGGTGATGAATACAGTGCTCGGCCGCTTATTCTTAAGATTTCTAAAACAGATTCTTAAACTGCACCAACTCGGATCCAATAGAGAGCTCTGTACAAGTTACATACTAAATTGTACTTTACGTTGTCGCTATGTCGCTAATACCGACCAAAAAGCTAACTACTTATGTAACTTGGAGCAAATATCTAATTATTTGCTCGAAGTTAGATGGAAGCTATCTAAATAAAAACTCAGCAATCTCAGTATGGTGATATAGACTGTTAGTATAGTTAGTATAATCATGGCGTGGTGGTTTAGAGGTAGTAACAGTCGTGAGGTCGTGAGTACAAATCCCAGCCCCGTACCAATGAGTTCTTTGGAAATTACGACTGCCTCGGTGGCTCAGTGGTTAGTGACCCTAACTTCTGGATCAAAGAGGCGTGGGTTCGATCCCCACGCAGAGCAAATATTTATGTGATGAACATAAGTGTTTGCTCTGTGTCTGGGTGTTATTTAGTTACTACGAGTATCTATATAAGTATGTATTTAAAAATAAGTATATGTAGTATATCGGTCTCTGGCAGCCATACCACAAGCTTTGCTTAGTTTGAGGTCAGAGGCCGTGTGTAAGATGTCCCAAAAATATTTATTTATTTATATTTAATTATATACGGAATTTCACACCACTGTCTTTTCGAGGAAAACATCGTGAGGCAACCTGCATACATACGTAGAAGAAATTCGATGGCGTAAGTATGTGAATCCACCAACCCGCACTGGACCTGCGTGGTAGATATGGCTCAATCACCGTTCGTAGGTATGCCTACGTCCTGCAGTGGACTATTAGAAAGGCTGGTACAGTACAGTACAGACTGTTAGTATTCAGAGTGACCCTGAATTGCTATAGCCCTTAGCATAGCTACAGTATAGCAATTCAGGATGACGCTTACCATTAGGATAGTGACATGCCCGCTTCGTCATTCATGTAATAATGACTAATTGACTAACAGAAACAAAACGCAACCAAGACGATAAGTATTTGGATAGCTGATAAAACGTCATGGAAAACATCAACGCTATTGTTTAGGCATTTCCGATTATTATCATGTAGAAAGAAAATTACAATGACATATCGTGAGGCAGACGCGGAACTACGTATAAAGATAAAGATTAAACTAATCATCATACAATTTATGAAACGGACATAAATTAGTAATCATTATTGTTTGACAAAAACGATTTTATACAAGCTCTACCGAACGAAACTGATTCAGTCAGATTTAGTAGGCGCTGCATTTTTAATTTTCTAGAATTGTTTGTAAAGAACCAAAATAAGCAAATTTTTTTTTTTTGTCGAAAATTTTTACAATCCACAGACACCAGGGTCTGTGCCCTTTGTTAACTAAAATTACAATTGTTAGATTATATTGTACAAAGAGAGTTAGTAGGTACTTGAAATTTTAGCCTAACTTAGTTAGTTGGTGCAATGCGTGAACGCACGGTAGTACCGCGTCCTAAGAACGGCGGACAAAATTACTTAAATCCTAATTAGCGGTTATTCGTTGTGTAAATGTTACTTAAAATCATAAATAATAACATAATTTAATCGAAAAATCATAATTTATTAATTACTCATTTGTATATTATGTTTTAAGCATGCTATTACCAAAACAAAACATGTAAAAAATACTAGATTTTTATGACGCTTAAATCTAACTCTAACATGAAATTACTAATAATAAAACTAAATATAACAGTAACAACTAGCTGTACAAAGTCTTAAAAATAAAATTAACTAACAAACTAGATCTAATATAATGCATCTACCTTCAAAAATAAATTAAAAATTAATTTAAACTGAATTTTCAATAAATTAAATTAATAAACTAATAGTTACATTAAACCAAAATGTTCTTATATAATGACCTAAACAATAAGTAAATCTAAAACCTGACCTGAAAATAGGCTCTTTTTCTTCCGAGGAAGTTTCCGAAGACTTGTTATAAAAGGGTCTGAATTGAGCATAAGCCTATTAATTAAATCCGTGTTTGTGAGTTCTCGTGTCATTTTTCGAGCGTGATCACGGCTACAAGCCTTGAGAATTTTATTATTTGATTCAACAGCTTCTTCGAACAGTTTCCCAATAGAAACTATCGCATGTTTAATAACCTCAGATCCATGGATAAGGTTTTTGTGAACGGAAGCCGGGAGATAGTACCACGGATATTCTTGAACTAAAAAACTAGCCGTTTCTAAAGCATACTCTCTAAATTCCAAATCAATATCAAATCCTGATGACAAAGCTTGTAAAATAATCCAGCAACAATTCATCAAATCGTTTTTTAAACCTGTGATTTCAGCTGAAATTTCAGGTTTCATACAAAATTTTCTGGCGGTATTGCCGTCGTTCGATGTTCCGCTTCCGCCACTTCGTAGTTTGTCTACGATTAAGCCTTACCTAGACCTAAATTGGTTTTGTATGTACAATTTTCTGTTTTTTAACAATTTTATCTTCTT
This sequence comes from Hypomecis punctinalis, assembly GCA_949316475.1. Classification (NCBI taxonomy): domain Eukaryota; kingdom Metazoa; phylum Arthropoda; class Insecta; order Lepidoptera; family Geometridae; genus Hypomecis; species Hypomecis punctinalis. The sequence goes on along the minus strand of OX438799.1, from coordinate 20,881,212 downwards.
CCGACCTAACCTGCCATTTTTTGATATCAGTCCTGTAAGAGAGATGAAGAAAAAATTCTAAGAAACGGATCCATGAATGCAGGGGCGATAAACCAAACATAAATCTACTTTGCTCGCATTGTTTTTGCAAAGTAATGTATTTACAGCAGACTCGTCAAAATTAGATAATCTTTATAAACGCCTACGTTTTGAACGACCGCATAATTGAGAAAACTCTTTCTGCGGTCGCCCTACGCCGCGTGACGAGCCTGCCACAACCGTACTCTCGTCACTCGCGCTTGTGGTTCATGTCGCAGTATTTTTGGGTAAATCAACAAATTCGACTATCGTCAACCAATCTGCATACTTTGATAATAATTTCGATTTAGTGCCATTTACTATTTTCCAAAATGACTCTAAACTTTTACACAAATTAGAATCTCGTTTACCTAAAGCACTTATATCTACGTTATAGGTGGTATCGAAGCTTTCCTGTAAGGTTTCTAATACTTCTTTAGGTTTCTCCTTTGTATTCTTATCAGCTTTGACCCAAATATCAAAGATAAACGATCTTGAAAAGGAGCATTTGATTGATGTATCTGAAAATAAAAACTTTAGTTAATTCAACGGCTTCGTAGCTATTTATTAATCTGTGTTCGTAGACCGTTCTACGCCAGTAGCTACGACGGCAAAATGACCCTATAACTCCCAGAGAGGCAACCAGAGGCAGCTGAATTTTTCTATTTTGAAAATATACAAATAGAGCTTTAATTTGTATATAGTGTGAATGCCGGCCCGTGCCTGCCAATTTTTGTAAGTCGATGATTAATCAATATGCGACTAAAATATTTTAAAATAGTATCTGGCGGCGTAGCACGTAAATATTGCAATTATGAAACAATATATCTGCGTAATATATAACAGGTAACCAAACACATACCTTGCTCTTGGAATTCCATTATCACAAATACTGGAAACAAACAACTGAATTCTGAGAAATACTTTCGCCAAATACCAAAGGAATGAGTCACTGATAACGACAAGTTGCAATAATGCACATGCACTCACTTCAAAGGTCAAAAAATAAATGATAATTAAATAGGATTGCTAAACTATTTATACCTATGGCTAGTTTGTTTATCGGACTGCCTAGTTATCATTGTTTTTGTGCAATTTTCGAGGTTGTGTTTTTTTTAATTTTGTCCTATGAAGGGACCACCGTGGAACGCCACGAGCAGACCGGCGACCCGCAAGCAGCACCCGATCACGAGTGTAACACATGTGCCAGCCGTCGCTCTCCTCGACCATATTTGAGGGAAGAGAGCGACCCGACACATGATGCCGCCGCAAGAAGGAGCCCTCGATGGCGAGCATGAATGCTCGCCATCAATTAAGTTCGGGTGTATATGCATCTTTATCTAACACCTTATAAATTTCATATTTAAAATGAAACAAAGAGATGTATTCTCTTGCTATTTTAGTACTGTTTCTATTACTTGTAATTTTTCTAAGGAACCTACTTAACTAAAACTTACATACATCTGCTCGACAGTAGGTTAGTAAACGTATTTGCTCTACAACTTTTCTTGGCTTTGGTAAATGTGCTGTACTGTACTGTACCAGTATTTTAATAGTCCACTGCAGGATGTAGGCCTACCCTCTAAGGGTGATTGGGCAGTATCCACCACGCTGACCCAGTGCGGGTTGGTGGATTCACATACGCCATCATTTTTTTTTCTACGAACGTATGCAGGTTGCCTCACGATATTTTCCTTCACCGAAAAGCCAATGGTGTGAAATTCCGTACATAAGTTCCAAAGAAAGGACATGTCCACAAAATGTATGGAGGCTGGTATAATAATAATCAAAAGTTCTAACCACAACACTCGTTACATTTTGAGAAAGTTCATATTTTTCTGAGTCTATTACAGCTGTTAAAAACAAAAAAGAGCCCTCCGATTTTTTTAAAATTAATTTTGATTTTTTAGGATAAATAAATATATTCAGCTCAATAGGTAGTTTATCTCCAGCAACCCTGATTAAATAACCTCCAAATTGTTAAATAAAAGTATTTTTACCCATTAGACACGCATTTTAGGTGTTTTTTGTCACATTGTTCCTACTAACTGGTCACACTGGTAGGTTATAATTTTTAATTTTAGCAAATTAAGAGATGAATGTGGTTGAATCAACTACGAATGCTCGTACCATTAGACCACCATGGCTTTTTTTGGTAGAGCACATAATTATTTTAAACTAGTTTTTACCCGCGGCTTCGCCTGCATACGCAATATATCATTATAATGTATAGCCTATGTGTTATTCTGATATATAAGCTATATTATTGCAAAGTTTCATCTCAATCCGTTCAGTAGTTTTTGCGTGAAAGAGTCACAAACATCCATCCATCCACCCATCCTCACAAACTTTCACGTTTATAATATTAGTAGGATAGGATAATGTGTTCTCATTGTTACTAAAAACAGAAATAGTGTTTGTTGGTATTTTAGGTTTTCATAATGCTTAAGAAAACTAAATAAATATATGTATAGGTATAAATAATTGGAGTAAAACGTTTACATTGACAAGAAACAAAACATTAGTCAAAATAAACTATAGTTGCAAAATAGCCGGAAAACCGCATTTATGTCACTGGCTATGGCTAGCAACATGTTTAGGAATTCCCATAATATATGAGTATGACTTATATTTACACTTACTTACATAACTTAATTAGGTACCTTACTTGTCACTTACTTAGAATTTAGACTTATTTCGAATACGAGAAAAAAATCTGGAGAGGTCACAGGTCCGATTACATCCTGGCTTGCGACATGTTTTAGGGATAATCACCCACGTCTTTACTTAGGTATTGTACGATATCTACGCACTCTTTTAGAAATTAGAATAATTTCGAAAACGAGAAATTTTTCCTGAAGACGTCACAGGTCCGAGTTACATCCTAGTTTGCAACATGTTTTAGGGATAATAACCCACGCCTTTACTCAACTATTGTGCCATATCTCTACGCACTCTTTTAGAAATTAGAATCGTTTCGAAAACGAGAAAATTTTCCTGAAGACGTCACAACAGGTCCGAGTTACGTCCTAGCTTGCAACATGTTTTAGGGATAGTAACCCACGCCTTTTATCAACTATTGTGCCATATCTACGCACTCCTTTAGAAATTAGAATTATTTCGAAAACAAGAAAATTTTCCTAAAGACGTCACAGGTCCGAGTTACATTCTAATTTGCAACATGTTTTAGGGATAATAACGCACGCCTTTACTCAACTATTGTGCCATATCTACGCACTCTTTTAGAAATTAGAATCATTTCGAAATCGAGAAAATTTTCCTGAAGACGTCACAGGTCCGAGTTTCGTCCTGTCTTACAACATGTTTTAGGGATAATACTCTTTTACTCAACTATTGTACTATACCGTACCTACGCACTTCGAAATTAGAATTATTTCAAATAAGGGAACATTTTCCTCGAAACGTCACAGGTCTGATTTACGCCCTGGCTGGCATCATACTCTTTACACAAGTATTGTATCATACCTACGCACTTTGAAATTAGAAATATTTCGAATAAGAACATTTTCCTGGAGACGTCATAGGTCCCGAGTTACGTTCAGAATAACGTCACAAAATCTCTGGCTGCCTCACGCTACCGAAATGAGGAAAATGATGAGGAAAATTATTGTAACTTTCTACGTTCGTACGAAATAGGTACACCGTTACTTGCTGTAGATGTAACTGTATCTCTCTGTACAAATGCGATTTATATTCTCATAAATTTAATCTGAGATGTTTTCTATCTGTTTTCGAACGAACTGGGATTTTAAGCGCGGAAGGATTGAACCGAAACAAATAGATCCAAAGATATAGTACATAACTAATTTTTGACCGACGAACCACCGGATGAAGTTTACAATTCAACGCTTATATTTTTTTTTATGTATAACCACGCATAACTTTTTTCATAGTAGTCCGATTTCAATATATTTTTTTTTTGGAAAGAGTATACTTCGAAATTAGTCCCATTTAAAGGACATGTCCACTAAATGTATGGAGGCTGGTATAATAATAATCAAAAATTCTAACCACAACACTCGTTACATTTTGAGAAAGCTCATATTTTTCTGAGTCTATTAGAACAGTTAAAAACTTAAATGACCCCTCCGATTTTTTTAAAATGAATTTTGAATTTATTAGAAAAAATAAATATATTTCGCTTAAAAGGTAGTTTATCTCTAGCAGCCCTGATTAAGTAATATCTAAATTGTTAAATAATAGCATTTTTACCAATTAGACACACTTTTTAAGTGATTTTTTGTGACATTGTACCTACTAACTGGTCACACTGGTAAGTTATTATTTTTAATTATAGCAAATTAAGGGATGAATGTGGAAGAATGAGCTACGAATGCAGGTAAAATAACGGTAGAAGCACTTTATTATTGCTAATTTAGAAAAAATAATAAGCTGTATCGTTATTTTTCATACAATTTAATTATAGCATTTAAAAAAAATTGGAGGGGTGAAAAGATCTAAATTAAATATTTTTGGGAAGCCCATATAACAAGCTTTCCAATGATGTATATATCATCTTGGTTCGATTTTTCTCTGAATAATATACCATTTGTGGACGTCACCTTTTATCGAAATCGGCTGAGCCATTTTTGATAAATCAACAATAATGTGAAAAATGCTACATCGATCCGTGCGAAATAAGTATTCGCGAATTCTGTACACGGGTGAAGTCGGTCATGCTATTTTTTGCGAATAATAATTATTATTATTCATGAGATGTAGACAATGAAATGTATGATTATTAAACACGTGGACCTACACAAACGTAGTTCCATTTTCATCCAATTCATAGCACGTAACTAAGTGATCATTTTGTTTATGTACCAAGTTGAGCAAGTGGCCCTAATATGAACCCTTATGTTATTCTCTATCGTTTGCACTCAAAATGTTTAAACTTGCGCGGCTTTTTGTCCACCAGAAGGTCCAGAAGTACTCGTATACTATACTCTATAAAATTTAACTTGATCTCTGCGACAGTGACATTGACATAGAAGATTGACATTTTTAGAGTTGAGATAGTGGTGGAAAAAATCGATTTTCAAACAATGTTGTAATGAAATCGAATGAGTAGTTGAAGGTGAGAAATTGGATTTTATTTACTTACTATTATTTAAGATCAAGTATGTACACATGTAAATAATGTTATGATATTAATTAAATACTCATAATAATGTAACGATAGTATTTATCGACTTTTTCACTATTATCGATGCCAATGTAACATATAATTGGGTTTAATTTAATTACACATGTAAAAAATGTTAAGATATTAAAATATACAATAAAATTAATGATAAATTAGGTTTTATTTAAAATATCGTTAGTATAAACTATCGATATTTTAAATAAAACTCTATCTAAAACTCTGTGGTCACGATCATTCGTCGCCCATCACTAATCGGCATGCTCATAAAGTATGACATTGACAGGTACTGTCTGTACTATTAAGAAATTCAGGACTTCATGGGCGTGATTTTTCTGACAGCTGTCGCAGAGATCAAGTTAAATTTTATAGAGTATAGAAAACGTTATTAAACTATAAAGATACTATACTATTTGTATATCTACTAGGCTAAATCAAACAACTTGGCGGGTTGCTACAAGCTGCAGATAACCAAATCCTGACTGAAACGCACTTCACAACTGTAAACTTTTGTAGGCTAGCTCAGTAAGTATTTTTCACGCTTTCAGGATTGATATAAAAGTTGTTAGTTTCAGACAAAACTCTCGTTCTATGAATTAAGTAGGTTTGAGGAAGTTTAAGGTCCTGATTATCCTGTTCAAGTTATCTTAGTCATGGACGAGGAATGCTGAATCCCGACCAAAATTAAGGGCACAAACCACAAACAAAGAAGTGCATCGCGAGAGCTTGACTCATTCGTCTTCACATGCCGCGAGCCAGTGCAGTGGTGCCATCCTTGCTCTTTGTTTTTGGAACCAAAAATAGCATTTTTTGGGATTGGGATTTCTTAATTATTTAACTATAAATATTAACTATTTTTCGCACAAAATTCCAGAACCGACTTCAAACGTGTGCATAATTCGAATCGATGTAAATTGTATATTACATTATGTAATTGTTGATTTCTCAAAAACGACTTAGCTGATTTCGATAAAATTTAAACTGCCTCGGGAGTATACCTACCCTTCTGAACTAAACATTTTTTTAATATCAGTTCACAACTGGCGAAAACATCGATGAACTTACACAAAAAAATACATACCCACAGACGAACATAAAACCTTCTTTTTTAAAGTCGATTAAACCAAAGTTGGAACCAAAACTAGTAGGTATTTTTCGGGATTAAGAGTTCTTACGCGCTAGATAAGGACTTGTTCTCTATTTAGCACATTCAAGCTTAAAACTGTTTGAAAAGTTGTTTTTATGTGCCCATGACCAAGCTATGGCAATTTTCAAGAATCTCAACTTACTTTTTATGTTTAGGTAGGTATGCTTTGAACTCCAAATAATAAATATTCTACAATACTACTATTTTATAAATCAAACTAATAAGTCCATTATGATGTGTATTTGGTCACCATAAACTATTTTACATTAGTTTCTTAAATAATTATCACAACTTGGATTGACTGAATATGTGATTTCGCCTCGAGGCGCCAATGGAGAATGATCTCACCTAAAGATTAATATTTTTACATCTCTTAAGTTTATTTTCTCGTTTCCTGATTGGCTGTTTTAAAACTACGCCGGAAGCAGTTCTTATTGGTTAAATGCAGGCTGATTGTTAAATCAGCCAATCATAAACCAGAGAAATATTACCCTTACAAATACTAGACCAAATACTATTTAAAAAACCAGATCAAAATTTGATGCAACGATTAAAAATCATGACTACTGAAATGAAGTAGCGCCCATGGGCGCTACTGTTTGTCAACCTTCTAAAATAACTAGCGCGTTTTTAACCGACTTTAAAATAGGAGGTTCTATGTCCATCTGTGGGTATGTATTTTTTATATGTGGGTACCTATACCACGCGATTAAAACGCGAAACGATTTTGATGATTTTTTTTTGTTTGGCAGGTCATACTTCATAGGTCCATTTAAATATTATCTAAATCGACTGAGTCGTTTTTGACAAATCAACAATAATTTGAAAATTACTACGTCGATGCCACATCGATCCGTGCGAAATATTCAAATTCTGTACACGGTTAAAATTGGTTATGCCCTTTTTGGCGAAAAATATTTTACTCTGGCTAACCTAGCACCTATCACATAAACCGAAGTGGCAGCACTTTCACAATTTGACGAAATTCAGTCTTCTATACATTACTCATTTTCTACCACGAAACGCAATTTCAACCTAAGGAAAGAGGCGTTGTACGTGCCACTAAGTAAACATCCGCTCTTTTGGGCACCAGGTCAAAGCTCCTGGACAAATTCAACGCGTGGTCGTGTTCTACAAATCAGGTCTATTGAATTTAAAAATTTGTCTACGATAATTTTGTCTGATACATTTCCTTCCTGCACGTACTAAGTATCTTCATTTGATCAGTAGTTCATGAGGATAGTGTGTTGTGAATTGAATATGTAGATGGTAAAGTTCTTTTTAAACGACTTCAAAAAATGAGGTTCTCAAATCCCCTCCTTCCACTTGGGTCCACAGCTCGGCTCCACTTGTGGATCCGCGGATACGTTTATCTCCTCTTTAATCCACCGGTGGTGGATCCATGGATACTTCTTTTTCGACTGTAGGCAACCTATGTTTTTTTTTGATAAAGATAAAGATATATCATTTATTGCTCTAAACCACAGAAAAGCTCTAAACTGTGTACACTAAGGTGTTATATAAATTATTTAGACACAACAGCTTATCCTAACGGACATGCAATAGGTATTTGTTTTACTTACAATTTAAGGCTATGTATTTCCCTCTTATGCCTAGATGAACCAAATTCGGTCTTATTTTTACATTAAAAATCAATTGTATTACGCGATTACTCCGCCAAATATGAACTGATCGTGATGTTTTTTTTTATTTGGTAGATAGATGATAGTTCAGAGGTGATTACAGTAAAATTTTATCGAAATCGGCCGTGTTGTCTTTGAATAAACAACAATGATCTAAAACTACATTCATTCAAATTTATTGAAGTGGGTCATTGTCATTTTGAGCAAAAAATAATTAAGTACTATTACGACGAGGTAGCTCTCATAATCCTTATAAACATATAAATAAATAAATATAATGCAAGATGAAAATGAAAATGAAAAATGAAAATGAAAAATATTTTATTTAACAACTTATGACAAAACTTGTAACAAATTAATGTCGATTGCCCTACTAGGCTGAGCCTGTATCAGAGAGAGATGAACGTGCAAAAATGTTATATAAACTCGTGGATATAGGTTTAAAAGGATAAGTTTAGTTTTAGTTAGTTAAATCCCTGATTTGTATTTCCTACATGGAGATGTGGTCGCTAAGCGAAAAAGTCCTTTAATTAAATTTTAAATACAGACTGTCAGACGGACAACTAAGTGATCCTATAAGGGTTCCGTTTTTTTTTATTTCAGGTAAGGAACCCTAAAAAGTAGGCAAGAGTACCTAGAGCATTAAAAAATGTATCACAGAATCTAATTGGAGTAGAAAGGAAGTAGGTAGGTAAATCCTACTAATATCCTTCCTACTTCCTACTAATATTATAAACGCGAAAGTTTGTGAGGATGGATGGATGGATGGATGGATGTATGGATGTTTATTACTCTTTCACGCAATAACTACTGAACGGATTGAGATGAAACTTTGAAATAATATAGCTTATATATCAGAATAACACATAGGCTATAAATTATAATGATATATTGCGTATGCGGGCGAGGCCGCGGGTAAAAACTAGTATATATTATAAACGCGAAAGTTTGTGAGGATGGATGGATGGATGTATGGATGTTTGTTACTCTTTCACGCAAAAACTACTGAACGGATTAACATGAAACTTTCCAATAATATAGCTTATATATCAGAATAACATATAGGCTATAAATTATAATGATATTGCGTCAAAAATTAAAATATCATGCGGGCGAAGCCGCGGGTACAAACTAGTTAAGTATAAACGCGAAAGTTTGTGAGGATGGATGGATGGATGGATGGATGTATGGATGTTTGTTACTCTTTCACGCAAAAACTACTGAACGGATTGAGATGAAACTTTGCAATAATATAGCTTATATATCAGAATAACACATAAGCTATAAATTATAATGATATTGCGTCAAAATCAAAATATCATGCGGGCGAAGCCGCGGGTAAAAACTAGTACTTAATATTACATTTTCTTTGGTAGAGTAGGGTAGTGTTGAAAATAGAAGCAGAGACCATGCGAAAGGCTTTCGTCTTTTGTCTAAACCTTCGCTTAATAAATGAATGGAATTTCTTGAAAATGATCGAAGTTATCTTTCATCGGTTTAGTAATTAGAAAAAGCATTTTGATAATAATGACTTTGATATTTATTTTATTTACAATAAATACATTTTTGCTGTTGTGGTCAATCAAAATGTTATGGTATGATTATTAGCTAAGTAATATTGTGATTTTATTTTGAAGCGTACGGAAAATAAATATCTAACGTTAATATATTTTACCCGACTGTGCTGGAGGAGGATGATGTGTTTGTGTTTAATTAGCAAACGTTAACGCCAATACAGGGTTATTTCTAATCAATTAGCATCCTTTTAGGGGCTTATTCTGTACATCAAAACTACCAACATTTAACAACTAAAAAAAACAGCTGTTCCATACATATCGTCGAGGGTGACCGATATTTTTGTAATGGAATAGCATTTTTGTTTTGACAAAAGTCGCAGAACAAAAGTTGTTAGTTTTGATGTACAGAATAAGCCCCTAAAAGGATGATAATTGATTATAAATAACCCTGTATAATAACCATGATGAATGACCTAGGTCTTAGATAATGATCATGTTACGAATAAAAATAATGAAAAAATTGGTTCTCTAAAAAATCGATTTACGGACGGGTCTCGCTTGCACGCTCGACTCAAGCGGATCGTGACACTTTATCGTGCGTGCAGCCGGCGTTCATCGATTTATGACGTTATCACGTCAAAACCAAATCGCCGCTGGAAACTATTGTGCTACCTGGAAGTTTGTGCCTAGAAAAAATTCCAAGTAAGTAACTGACGTGCACACAAGCACGTCATCCTTTGTATGTTTACTCTCGAGTCTCGGGTTTACTCTCAGTAGCACCTACTCGATAATGATCTCAGGATCTCACACTTTATTATAATGTCTACTTACTACTTATCCAAAGTCAAGTTCTTTTTTATAAAACTGAAGTGACCTGACGACACGAGCACGACGCGGTCGCTAGCCTGATGCCAGGTCGAATAGTGATAAAATACGTCAGAAAATAAACAAACAACATTTATTTGCCCGTCCTGTGATACCGCAGGTCCAATAGATAAATAATTAATTTAGGTCCACAATAAGAAACTCCGTGATCTATAATTACATAACTATTGCAAATATGTCAAATTCTTTACCAGTGGGCTACGTGCCCGTTAGCATGCCAACAGCACTACCACGTTATTTATTATTTATCTTATTATCACCTTTATTTTTTTTTTAATTTTTTTTTTTTTTTTTTTTTTTTTTTTTTAATATAATGACAATACTACATTACTACTACATAGAAAGCAATTGGATCATCCACAGACCCTTGAAGGTCTAAAGATAATCCAAGTGCTCAAGCCCACTGCCAGTTGGCAGCGTGCCCAGCATGCTGGCAGCATTGCCACGCTGAATGGCAATGCTTATACGTTGAGCCAAATAAACACCAGCATTTTGGTCACGCGTCGCGTCCACCAGACGCTCAGAAAGACTTTTGAAAACGAGATGAGCTCCCGGCCCCCACGGACCCAAAGTCTCAACTCCAAATGGCTCAAATATGTAACCACTGCCGAGGTTAGCATATTTGCGCCGCTTGTGCTGCTCAGCCGAATTGGCCGCCGCTCCAGCCCTACTCTGAGTCTCAGGAAGATGTGACGGTGCCAAAGTATCGACGCAAGTTGCGTCCCATACTAAGGGCCGTCCACACTTCCATGGGACCAGCGTCATGCCGTCAGGCCTTTTGCCATCACCACGCGCCAACCCACTCGGTTCGAGTACGGCTGCGATATTGGCGGTGACAAAAGCCCTGCGTATGACATCGTTAAGGCTGGCGTGGCGTCCAATCCGACCAGCGCTTCTTGAGCAAGAGAGACCGTGGTGACCGAGCTGGTCAACTGCAGTACCACACTGACAGCGATGGGCTTCACAACACCTTGCACCCAAGCGTAAGCTGACAGCTAGACGAAATGCAGTTGGGTCTAAAAGGTTACCAGTATTGAAAGAGGGCAATGCTTGCAACCAAAGACCGGACTCCCATACAGAGACTGCAAGGATACGAGCGCGATCCGCGACGCTAGGACACGTGTCTAGAAGAGATTTCCGTGCTAGTTCGCAGATCGGCCGATCCCACAGTCTCTGCGACGATAAAGTCTTTGGAAGCTCGGTATTTGGGCAAGCGACCCTCCAAGCATTCGTTGCCTTGTTCATCACCTTTATTGTACTCAAGAACTAAGGACGTTTACGTCATCGATTTATGACTGACTACGAGCGCCTTCTTGACTTCATGCTATTCGTCATCACGCGTCATCTTCCCAGGGTCGGTCACTTAGTCTGTGGCTTGGTCATAGACAATTCAAGGAATATCTGATGCTTCCAGCAGTTTGAATAGTTTCCTTCCCTTGCATAACTAAAAAAATATATTGCGCAATTTTAAATAAAGAATTCGAGATCCGTGTTTTTGTTTTCAGCCAGCAGTGTCATTGTGACGTTTGTGCGAGCGAGGGTCTTAGTAGAACCTTTTTGGTTTTAGTGTATACAAAGATCTGTTTATAAACACATTCAACGCGAAAACAAAATCGTTCTCAAGGTTCTAGTTGGTTGATTCTAGTGGAAAAGTGTGTGTTTTTTGTGTTTTGTCTAAATATAATAGTATATTAATCGTTCTACATAGTACTTATTGATAATCTGCAAAGTATCAGGTATTTATGTTCTTGTGTACTATAGATTTTTTAATGGTTTGCGTGGCTCTACTTTTTACCGACTTCCAAAAAGGAGGAGGTACTATGTTCGTCTGTAAGTTTTTTTTTTGTGTATGTTCATCGATATTTTCCCCAATTGGGAACCGATTTCAAAACAAAAAATTAACTCGAAAGAGTATACTTTCGAGGTGGTCACATTTGAATTTTATCGAAATCAGCTAAGCCGTTTTTGATAAATCAACAAAAACGTACAAAGATGTACATCGATTCGTGTTAATTATTAGAATTTTGTGAACGATGGAAGTCGGTGTTGCGATTTTTTGCGAAAAATTATTAGGTATCTAGTTATTAGATAGTAGCTATTTTATTATATTATTCAAAAGACACGTTTCTACAAAACTATCTAATAAAAATCCGGAAATTTAATATGTACATTGTGAAATGTACAAACTACATTCTATAAACTAATTTCTGAGAGTCTGCAAAAAATACTTATTTTAGCACTGTAGGTAATCCTGCCTAGATAAGTAGCCTTTTATATCTAATTATCTAAGTAGGTACAATACATCTAGGTATTTCACCACCAGTCATTTTCTTGTGTCTCATCTAAAAATTAAAGTTTACTTTAAAAATTAAAGTTTATTTTTGGTTTTCATTTCATAGACATCTATTTAACAGTTAATTTCAAAATTACAGGTAATTTTATCTGAATTTTAATACATACCTAGTTACACACGTAGGATAAATAATTGCGACGAATTTCGTTAATATTGTGAAATATTTTGTCTGATGTTTTATTTTTTTATCGGACAAGCAAAGTGAGAAAAACGTCTCAATTTCAATTCGTTTTTATCTCAAGGTTTTTGTACAAGCACTGGTTTTTGTGTAAGTAATTATCTAAATAGTAAAATACTTAGGAAACAATCTAATATTAGCTTTTAGTCAGGTAACGGGACTTGTAACTTACCTAGTTAAGCTAGTTACCTACTCGTACCTATTCAAATTCAAAAGTCTATTATTTTTTTCTGTCTTTTTTCTTTTTAGGCAACTAGGTACATATTAGGTAAGGTACCTAATCTATTAGGAAGGTGCACCTACAAGTGCAAAATTCTTACTTGTAGTTTGGCTTAGATAGATTAGATAGACAGCATAGAAAATCGATTAGTACTTAGCTATTTAATACCTAGGTAGTTAATTGCGTAAAGCGAGATATACCTAGGTATCTACTTGGTATTTAATACTCAACTCAGCCTTAATGAACCTAATTTAGGAATTTTAAAAACTTGGATGCCACCGCATACCTACCTACCTACGTTCGTAGCTCAAATAGGTACCTGGATATGTACCTACCTAGGTAGGTACCTACTCAGTTACCTACCTAGATACTGAAGCCTACATCAAACTGTAAAAAATATATCTGTGAATCATCAGGACATCAGTCATATTATTCCATTCCAAGATAGCGTCATTAAATTTTATCAGGATAAAATAAAATAGTCTCATGAAAATATTAAAATTCGCACCTTGCTATTTTGTTGCATTGCCAAACGTAAATGAATGGTCTTATTCTTTTTCACTCTAAGACCCTGTTGTACAGTACAGAAAAGAGAGACGGCAATAGCAACGCTGCTACGGCTTGAACTTGTGTCGTATACTCGCGTACTACGCAAGTTGACGGTGTGTCGACATTGGACGTTGGCGGCCGAGGCTTCGCCAAGCGTCGTCGTCAGTCTCGCAATGGCGTTAGTGGGAATAGGTCGTGTGTTCGTTTAGCTTCATAACAACCCGAGCGGACACCGGCCCAAAATATTGGCCTGTCTATCAGTGCTCGAATTACACGGAAATCGCTCCTGTAATTCCTCTCACACGTGAAACCCACCCGTCATCACGGACAGTCAAATTTTGGTACGATATCCACTCAGGGCGAGTCATTTCAAGGTCCGTACTCGATTCGTAATTTCCCTTACAAAATCGTTTTAAAATTTTGTAAGACGGTTGCGCGAGATCGTATTTAATCGGTTGTGTCTCTGTTGCAGATCATGTTCATCTCATCGTAGTTCCTCGTAGTGTTTTGTGTTGTGTTATTGTGTACTTGTGACAGTGATATTGTGATAGTGATGGAACCGGGATCTCCGTCGTTGTTGTGGCCGGCGCGGCTGAGCAAGACGGGCGAGGCGGGCAAGGAGGAGCGGGCGCAGTCGCCGGGGCTGGCGGAGCGCCTGGCGGCTTCGCCCTCGAGCCCGCCGGCGCCGCCGTCGCCCGCGCCGCCCCAGCACCACTTCCAAGCGGCGCTCGTCGCCGAAAAGTATCTCCTTCTGGAACAAGTCGAGGGTTCCTCGCTGTGCCGGTGTGTGGACGTGCGCACGCAAGAGGAATACGTATGCAAAGTGAGTTATTAACTTATTAGATTAGTATAATTCGATAAGATAGGTACACCTATCTACGGAACTTTCTGAACTGCGACATAAACGTTATCAAGACATTCAGTGTAGTAGTAAAACAATGAAAAACTTGGCAAAATTACTTCAACTCGATTCCTACAAGATGCATGCAACTGCCTAGTAAAGTTGCAAAGGAACTAAAAACCTGCTAAAAGTAAAAATAACGCGTTTTGGTGGCGAGTAGACCCGTTGGACGGCTTTGGTGCCAGGCCGTAAAGTTCTAGACCAATGCAGTGTCTAGGCTACTTGGAATCTACCTACCTATCATAGACATAAACAGTGCATTGACCGGGATAAAATAGGTACATACCTACCAAGTAGGTATAATAATATCGGCTTGTCTGTAAAACTGGGCATATGAAACTAAAACGTTCAAAAATTGTACCTATCAGTAGCTCAGTCATTATTTACAAACGTAGTACCTAGGTAGGTACCTAATAGGTACAATACCTATCACAATACTATGGCTACGCCCCCATAAATTGCGTCTCGATTCAACTAGGAATGTAGGTACCTATTAGGTATATCGATCTACGTAAAAATTGCAAAGTAAAACAATAATAAATAAACGTCATTTGACAGTTCTCAATCTACCCACATTTATTGTTCTTTTTTTGAAATTATTGGAATGTCTAACCGAAACCAAAGAATGCCATTAGCGCATCAATAGCGTCTAATAATAGGCAAATTAAGTAGGTGTAGAACTACACAAATCTATTTTTTTTCTTTTATTAGTAGGTAGGTATTATGCTAAATTTATGTCTATGTATCGTTGGCATTATGCCATTACTTTCATTCATAGATAATTTCTGAATAGGTAACTAGGTAGGAGTAAATAAAAATATCAAGGCCTAAGTAGGCCTACCTAGGCCTAGTGTCTAAATAGTTTAATTTAGCCTACTCATCATCGTCATCCAAGTCGTAGGACGCGTCTAGTAACTGATCTAATGAGAATCGTGAAATAGGTATTAAGTAGGAAGATAGATAGATAGGTAGATAATCCTTTATTAGCTTACAAAACAAACAAAATACATGTAAGTACAAAAACATTACAAATAAGTTTTACCTAATAAATGGCGGTCTTATCGCTTCAAGCGATTTCTTCCAGGCAACCAATGTAGGTAGGTATGTCCTCCAGAAATTAGTAATCTTCGTCCGCTTAGTTAGTAATCGTCTTGTGCTATGCTTATTGGTTTGTGATCTATATTCGAGAACAGACCTACTTACTTGATATCTAATGAGATATGCTCTGATAAATTCTAGCTGACAGATTCCCTAGTCCGCGATACCTTTGTACCTAGGTCGAAAGACGCGTAGTTACAAACACACCTAGTCGCTACGCGTTTCATCAGCATGCTTTGTTTGATTGATACAACGTTATCTCGATTAATATTTCACCATGTATGTATGATTCGCTATCATTTACCCACATTACTCACCTACTAAGCAGCGCGACAGGAAAACATGCAAGTAAATGGTTTATTTTAGGTACCTACATGATTTTCAAATGTTATGATAGGTCATTGCAAATAAGCATCTCAAGTCCACATGTACGCTGACGTCACATCGGCAAATAAAGGGTAGCTCACTATCCCACGGGATCGGACCCCATGTAGAGATAAGCAGTTCTCAATAATAAGCCCACATGGAGTGTCCCTTACAATCCAATTTATTAATCTACACTAGAAAATTTACTTTTCAACGGAATTGAGTCATCAATTTCAAATCATTTCAAAATTACTTGAAAAGTTGCAGTCTTGTGTGTAACTTTTATGTCATGCTAAGTCACGCGTTCTCTTTAAGCTCTAGGAATAATTGAATCGCTTAAAAACGCAGCTATAAATAACAATTAGCTGTTAAATTAACGTTTTCATATAACGCTATGCGTATTGTTTTCATAGCATCTCGTTGAAGCGAAGTCAAACTTTATATGTCATGGTCTCGCTGCGCGATCGCACTTGTAGGCCGCACTGCCGCAGCCATCGCCGTTTTTACAATGTCATGTGTCGCCTTTCGCAATCGAATCATCTAACAATACAGCTATTGTAACGTTAACTACCTCAGATAGCCTCAATTAAAACGAGCGATCTATGCAAATATCGCATATTTCTTGTCAAACTTGACAAATGAAGTCACCGTTCAGATTTAACCAACGCGTGAATCACGATGCGACCTGCCCTCTGACACGACCATGAAACTAGTTTGTCGAAAACTAGTTTTTCAAATTTCAAACACCGTTTACCGCCCACTAATTTTAGGCTGTACAGGATACTACGAGCAACAAAGGCCCATACTAGTATTGTCAAGGCACAGAATAGGCAGTTCCCTCGTGAGAACCTAGCAAGGTTATAGTGAGGCAACGTTATCGTTGCTAAACGCCCGAGCGTATTTACAACACCGTCTATTGCCACAACACGACCGCCACATATCGCTCTGGTACACTTTTAAATAATAAACCTAGTGAATATTGTTACCTATACGGTTAATAATACGTTTCCTTTATTGACTTTATTGTAGCGTCACACGTGGTCGCGCCGAAAATAAGCGTGACCTTCTCATTGACATTGTGAAATAGACGAGTTGATAACGCGCCGATCGCCGAATGTCAAAGCGAGGCTATGGGCCCCCCTCTTGCGTTCCCCCACTAGATAGCCGCGAGCGCAACGCTTGGAAGAGCAGCGACGTAATCATTGCCGGGCTAGCACCGCCGCTGCTTCCAACCACGCGAGTCTAGCCAGATACGACTGGTGCTGTCACGTGGCGCGCCCGGCGTAGGCTTCGGTGGTGGGAGGCGAATATCTCATTGATACCCACCGCGATCCATCTGCAAACAATCGAACCAATAACATTAGCTCACGAAGCCAACTGTTACTACTACCCACTTCCATTCCAGTACTCGGTATTAATATTCTAGCAGCTCTGACATTTTAACACGCTTAGATTCTTTTATGAAGCTTTGCATTGTATATACTATTTTTATAGTAAACAACAACATTGTAAAATTATCATATTTGAAATTCATATTTCTACAACGCGCGCATGCGGGCAGCAACATTTTGCAACTCCTAGATACACGACGATTAAACAAATATTGATAAGGCTAAGTAGGTTAGAGCTCCCGTAAAACTTGCTCGATGTCAAATATTATCAAGTGGTGTGTCAACATTGCGAATCCTTATCGGATATCTGTTTTCGCAAGCGACGTCCAAATGGGTCGCGTAGTTTTACGGGCAAAATTCGAAATGTCGCGACGTGGTGTCTGCGGTGCCTGCGCTAAAATAACATTCTCTATTTATACTGCGTGACTCAAAAAAGAAATGGCTCTAAATTAACTCACGCTATGTGATTCGTCGTTCGTGGGGAAATTTGAAGATTGCGTCCATGGAGTCGTTGACATTTTGTGCTGGGCCGCCAGCGAACCTATGACGTGCGTGCTAAGCAATTGATCATAAAATAACTGTGAGGTCGCTCATAGCGGTTCCGTAGAAAGCTACACGTTGCCCGGCAACGTTCGCCTGCTCACTATTGATAAATGTAATTGCCGCAATGCCGTCCGATTTCTAGTTTGTCGACAACTCGAAGCCAAACCGATATTTGCAAAGAGGGTCAGCTCTATTCACTAAAATGTTTCAACCTCGTTATTCACATTAGACTAAGCCCTTTTAAATCAGAGCCGCTTTGAAATAGGACCCCTTTGAATCTATTTAACGTAGCCAGGAACGTGAGCCCTGTATCTCTTTGCTTAGTCAGTTAATGCGTCGTTTCATGTTTTGTAAAGAGGATGGATATCTTTACCTTAAATGCCTTGAACATTAACGGTTTTGCCTATCAAAGTGAAACAATAGCGCTCGACACTGAGGTGTCACGCAAACGTCAAGAAGTAGGTCAATACTGATAGGAAAATTGTACCAAATGCGACTCGGGTCTGCTTAATAATGCAGCAAGCGAGCCGGATAATGGGAAAACACGTTTCACTTCCCGGAAAACGCCTTCAGAAGTTTGTTGTTTAAGGACAAGAACCCTTATCAATCATGATGTTTTTTGGCTGGTGAAAGACGATCTATTTAGACCCTTACTGCAATGGTTTTAAGACAGCGATTTGTAATAATCCAACGCACCTAAGTTAAAATAATACAAATCATCTTCAGCTGATGTTTGCAACTGTATCCGTATTTGACAACAACTTTACTCAGACGAAAGAGCGAGAATTGACATGGTGGTTTTCCCTCCAGGTGGTGTCACGGGACTGTAGCAGTTTACTCCAAGCGCACTACCGGCTCGATGGCCACCCTCACGTGAACCCTATTCACGAAGTTCTAGTCGGCGAAAAGCGAGTGTACCTCATCTTCCCGCGGTCTCACTCAGACCTCCACTCGTACGTGCGAGCGCGGAAACGGCTTCGGGAGCACGAAGCGAGGAGACTCTTCAGACAAATGGCCGAAACGGTCGCCGCGTGCCACGAACAAGGCATCGTCTTACGGGATCTTAAGCTCAGAAAATTCGTCTTTGCCGATCCACAGAGGTGAGTCTATCTTTGCTAATTTACCGGCTAATTTTGTGTTCGGAAATTACAGGTGTCGACGAAATCGTTCGGCCGTGGTTCCGATTGCCGCTGTGCCAAATTTTACTAAATACCTGACGCAAGCTTGATATCTCCAGCTATCGGGAAAGCCAATCGATCATTCGCTAACCCGACGTTTTTATCGTCTACCGAGAGATCGATCGTGAGAATCTATTTTATAAAACGCATAAAAAGAAGGGTACTCAGTGAACTTGACTAAAGGAAACGGAAATGCTCTTTGTATTTTAAGTAAGTTGTTTCCTTTGTGAGTCATGTGTCTTATCGAGTTCATTAGGACCATTCGAATGGAGTACATGTCTGCGATGATACGAGTACTTTAGACCTCGATAAAGTCTACACACTAAACTTCTCGATAACCGCATGAATACATAATAAATAAAAATGTTAGGAAACACTAGCGCTTAGAGTATGTATTACAAACACGCATTAATTGCAAGTTGCGACCCCCAACGCCGGTAGGAACCGACGGATTTTCGAACTTTTGAAACGTTATCTGGCCTCCATTGTTGCGAATATCTCCGGCAATGCTAGCGGCTCAAGGCGAACGGTGTCATTGCTGCGTACAATACTGCGCGCCGCAATCGGGTCAAGGGTCCGCGCGCTGCGTTCGCGCACTGACGCCGCGCGGGCGCCCTCTACACCGAGCATCCGACCCCGTGACCCGCACCATGCGGGTACCTGCACTACCCCTATCTGATCAGGTGATCCCAAACCTGTAACACATCAGTTTATGCACCCCTTAGCACGTCTTGTAACGACCACATTCCTTATAAGATTCCAAATTAATTCCATTATTCACCTGCCCGTATCTTCAATTCACCCCAACCCTTGCCAGTTGTTGGTTTTTAATAAAGTTTGATTGTACCTTTTTTTATTGGAATAAGATTCAATCTCGAGTCTTTTCATCTGTCAGCTTTTCTTTCAATATTTTCTAGCTCTCGACCGATCCAATATTATGCTAACGTTCGGTTGCCTTATTGATAAAACTATTGTGGAGTCCTCCCACTATCGTGGCAACAACCGCTTTATGCATCGGATAATCCTCGAGTCCCCGCGGAGACAATTTGACTACGTCTGGTGTCCCACCCACTGGCTTCAGGACTTTAATAGTATCTTTGACCTTTACCTTTCGTCCCGGGCGACATTGGAATTATGAATCCAAATTCGCCTTTGACACGACCGCAGACCGTTTGCAATAAATGTTTGAACAAAGAGACAAAACGAATCCGGGCTCTGTATTTACGCAACAGTATTAATTCAGACGGCTTAGAGTGGTCAGACGAGGTAAATTTAATACCCTTTTCAGTGAAGCGTCATCAAAGCGAACGCTGTCAAAAGCGTCGGCGGGCGTTGCGGTGCGGAACGTGAAGCACTGCCTCAAATGCAAAAAGTTTCGCTTCACCCTTTACGTAATACTAGAGCGAGTACCGCGACTTGAGAAGCCTTTGCCAAAGTTGCCGCTCAAAGCCCGGAATGTTTTACATTTGGATATTAAACGGACGACTCACAGATAAAGCAGCATTCGCAACTTTAAACGGAAGAGTGCAGCTGCGAAAATGATGTTACTTGTTTACCGGCTTCGAAACGCTCGTGTTATTGGGCAAACGGGACGCAACCTTGCCCGGTGGCGTCTGTTTCGTCTGACCGTTCATTAATTAAGCAGGATATTGCAGATGCGTTTCCAGTTTTGCCATGTGTCGGTGTCGAAACGGAAACATCAGTTTTTGTACGCTCATTCTGTAACGGACCTTTGGGTCAAGCAGGTAGCCAGGTGCTCGAGATTGAGACAATCTAAGACCAAATAAATTAATGAGCCCGCTTTCGTGCTATTCCCAGAGGGTGTCGGTAACCGAACGGGCGTCCGGCGATTATTCAGATGGCCGGACAATCCCCGATTTACATAAACGGGCGGCTGACCTTGTCCGGCCCTAATAAATTCTAATGAGAGTGCACATGTCACGGTGGTCATTCACCAGCTGTCCGCAACCGTGAGAATGTCGATATGAAGGTGCAACGCGATCAAGTGCCGCCCTTCAACATCTGTTCTCACGTCGCCATAAAGGCACCCCTGATTATAAATTCGAGGCATCCGGCGGCCGCGGATGCTGCGATCAGCTCCGCTCCCATCTCAAAGGTAAACAACAGCATTAATATTGATTCCGTGCTCTCTTTGACGCTTTGAAGTGGATTTTCTTAACGCTCGCCTCTAGTTTTTCCTGTCCTTTGAGATGAAAACACATTTTTTGCTTTCCGCCCCAGCCAGATCTTCAGACTAGCCTTTGATATGAAAATCAAAGTTGAAACTGATATTTCGCATGCTATGGCGGCGCTTCTTTTGCATAGCTATCGGGTTATCAACTGAAACTTTCCTGTCTAAGCGAACGCGTCGAGTTACTTATAATCGAAGCGCTGTCTGAATCTGGGTTGAATATCCGTTACATATGAAAGAGATTTTTGAGGTTGATGGTTATTTGAATGTGAAGAGCTACTTTCTCTGTATCCGTTGATGTAGCAAATGAGAGGTTCGTGTGTTCGGCTATCAAGAGAAATCTCGGGCTTGCATCCGGGCGCAGGCCTTGAGGGTGGAAAACGAGGCCGGCGCAGCACCGAGCACCGCGCAGGTAGCGTGAGCACCCGAGATAATAACTCGCAGTCGCAGGAAACCTCACGTGACTCGCGATAAAAATGAAAGATGAAATAAATTTCCTGTCCTTATCTATGCGACCATTACGATAACAATGCCAACGCAAACAAGCGAAAACGAATTGCGCTTTAGTATCGATACCGCCGACGGGAAAGCCGGATGTTTGAATGTAAACTACCTTTGTCGAATACGTTCTCGATTCGACAGGATCTTCGAGGCGGAAATGTATTTTGACGACAAAATCCCCTTTGTCCACGCGATGGACTTGAGAAAACTAATTTGCTTCGGTTATTTTGCGACAAAAAAAAACTGTACGAAATCGGGACAAATCTTATAACGTCTGACACAGCGGAGCCCGAGCTTCAGGATAGTACGAATACAAACCCGGCTTTACTAGTCCTGTGTAAATACGCTCAGGTACAAAATGTTCTCGACAGATTTGTTTGGGCCCATCCCGCCCACTCCGTGCCAAAATAATAACCCCAACTCAGGTAAAAATCGGGGTTCGTGCTTGCGTAACACGGTGTTCAGAAGCCGGTCGGATGATCGAATGCACCGCAAACAATGGCAAAAAGATAGGATACTCCGCCGTTGCGTTACGTAGGGCTTATCAACATAAAAATGCCGAGAGGCAGTTGCTGAAAGTAACCTTTAGTGATCCTGTTGTTGACATTTATAACCGGTCGGACGGCACATAATTGCGTTCGTCCGTTGTATTCGTATGGTTAGAGTATTTGCACTTATGACGTGGTGGTGGTACGGTAACGGGACAGGATATTTACGGTGCGGCGGCGCTGGCGCGCGGGTGCGGATGTGCCAAATCGGTCCGCGATAGACGCGGCTCGCCACCCGGCAGACGCCGCCGCGGCGCATTCCGGCCCGGCCATCGCCTGACACCTCTTTCCTTCCAAATCTGTCCTCCATTTATAGCCGATTTAAATTCGGAATCGACCGCTTAAGCTTGCACGTTTGTAAATAAGCTAAGAAGTTCGCCGTCGTTCATTCGTCGATACCAGCTCGCGCTGCGCCTACGCCATCTGTTTTGAAAACGTTTTGAAACGAGAGTTGCTAAAGCCAGCCGTGGTGCAAGAGCAAGACCCGCCACATTACAACGACGTATTTGCATAATGCCGAGCGCTCAATAAAACAGAAAGGTACATCTGTACGAGTTAAGGTAGGTTCTCCGAGTCCTACGTTTGTTATCTTTGCGTAACTGTTAGTACTGGATATGAGTAGATAGTGTAGTGCGCCGTTGGCACGTGTGGCCGGCGTTTTTCGCGCGAGTGTGGCCGGTAGATAAATGAGCGCGCATCTAGTGCTAATTCGCATGGCGTGAATCAGGCGTGCCGGAATTCGCGGCGTCGGCGGCGCTTGTTTTGGGGCGTTATTCGCGGCCTCGATCGCGACTAGCGGCTGAGGTCACCGCAAGTGTGCCAATGTCGCGGGCCTGCGCCGGCGCAGCGCCGCCGCCGACCGCGCGCTCGTGCGGAACCGATGCCGCTAATGCATTAACCACTCATATGCCGAATCAATGCTAGATTCGGCTACCTTGACTACCGCAACACTATATCGAGTTACTCACTGAAATACACCTTTCAAACGACGCCTACGCGATCGCGTTACCCTCGTTCTGAAAATAAAAGAAAAGACGAGGACGGCCGGCATCATTCGTCACGATTATAAATAACGAATGTTCGCACCTTTTTTGGTGATGCGAAAGCACCGGATGCTGCTACCGGACGCGACGTGCACCGCCCTCGTGCGAAACTTGCCTCTATTTTACACAACGGGATTCAATGAGTACGCTTATTCTGAGTAATAAATGACCGGACATGGGTGACGTCCGTCACAAAAGTAAATCCGATCGATGGAGGTGACAATAAACTTTTTTTTTCAGATTTTTCTGCTCTAGCGGGCCAAATTCTACTCCAATCTTTCCTTTTTTTCTTATTTTCTTTCGAGGTAATATTTGTAGAGCTAGAGATAGTCAAATAATTGTTTTCTATTGTGTTGTAATATTCGGTAGGTTTTTGACAGTCGCGGCTCATTGTTGTTTTCTTGTTTCCATGTCAACGCCATCCGAGTCTGCGCAGACCGCCCACGTCACGGTCTGACGTCCTGACGTCTCCACTTATAGAACCTAAGTTTATTTTTATTTATATTTGTAGTATAATTCTTGTTAATCATGGCATTTTGCGCCCCGGCCGGGCCAAATGCAGTTTCCCAATACGTTAATGTGTCGCAGGGGGACATGATTCAGTGCCTAGAGTGTTCCCAAGTGCGATTTTTTAAAGGACAGAAAGGCCTCAAAATTCACCGTACGCGGTGCCATAAAAATAGCCAAATTACACTTTCGGCCCCTATTGCAGGCTCTGATGGAGCCAGCAGCAGTCCCGTGAGCGCTGCTGCTCCTTCCAAACCGCTTTGGGAGGTTCTTAGCTCACTCAAAAGTTCTCTTCCTGTTTTAAAACGCATCCCGCGTGGTGCACGTTTTTCGGTTGCGCAGTGTTTATCTGCTGCTATTCGGAATGTTATTTCTAAAAATTCTTTAGTCGCCTGGGAACACCTCTTGACTTTTCCCTACGTTGTGCTTTACGTACATTCGGACCCAACAAACAAAAAATCCCTTACCACTAGGGTAAAGGAAAATTGCGTAAAGTACAGCGCATTGGAAGAGAACTCTTTAGATTTTGAAAGCATTATTCCGCCAACAAGGCAGAATAAACCAAATTCTAAAAAAACAGACGATTCGGTTACCATTAAAATAGTAGAGAGCAAAATTAGTGATGGCGATATCAAAGGCGCCGCACGAGTCCTGTTCTCCAGCGACACTATTGCCCCCCACACACCCGATACGGTCCAGTCACTCCGTGACAAGCATCCGCCGGCAGCATGTCTCCACCTGCCTGAGCCACCACACCCTGATGACGTTGTCATTGAAGTGTCAGCTCAGGAGATTGCAGCGGCCGTTTCTTCTTTTCGGAGTGGCTCAGCCGGAGGCCTAGATGGTCTCTCGCCTCAACATCTAAAAGATCTTCTATCTTTTAGCTCTGGTGAGGTGGCTGAGTCTCTCTTGAGAGAATTAACGGGTTTGGCAAATCTCATGTTATCTGGGCAGGTCAATGATGACGTTATCGAAGTCTTGTATGGCGCTAACCTATGCGCACTTGTCAAAAAAGATGGTGGCATCAGACCTATTGCTGTTGGCACCACATATCGTCGTCTCGCAGCCAAAGCCGGTTGTGAAAAAAAGGTTGCTCTTTTGAGTAGCCTTTTTCAACCAATACAGCTTGGCTTTGGTTCGCGGGGTGGATGTGAGGCTGCTGTTCATTCGCTTCGTACTTTTCTCGGTCAAAATTGTGGAGAGGTGTTGCTTAAGGTGGATGTCAAAAATGCTTTCAATTCGGTTAATCGAGACGCCTTGTTGGCACAGGTCAAAGACAAAATTCCCGATCTTTTCAATTTTCTTTGGCAATGCTACGGCAAACCCACTAAATTAATTTACAAAAATGATGTTTTGCTATCTTCCGTTGGCTGTCAACAAGGTGACCCTCTCGGACCAGCCATTTTCAGCCTGGCCATTCATCCAATTGTTCAACGTCTCCAATCTAAACTCAACGTTTGGTATCTGGATGACGGGACTTTGGGTGGCGATGCGAGCACAGTCCTACGTGATTTGGAAATTCTTATTGACGAGTTTCGTCAAATTGTTTTGGAGCTAAATTTTTCGAAATGCGAACTTTTCGTTTGCGACTCATGTCCGGATAAAGATTTGATACTTAACAAATTTAATGATTTGGCACCTAACATCAAATCGGTAGACAAGTGTTCTCTTCGCCTTCTAGGTTCGCCGATATTAGACGAGTCTTTTCCGCCTTTCGTTCAAGAAAAAATTCAAAATTTTTTGAGTGCCTCTGATAGGCTACTCAAAATTAACGCCCACATGGCTTTTACCATTATAAGATGTTGTCTGTTTGTTCCAAAATTTATGTACGCTTTACGATGTAGTCCATTGTGGAAACACAATGAGCTCCTTTTGAGCTTAGACGATGTTGTAAAGCAGTCCCTAGTATCGGTTTTGAATATTGACATGAGTGAAAGGGCGTGGCTACAAGCCTCCTTGCCTGTTAGGCTTGGAGGATTAGGGGTCCGCCAAATTTCAAGTGTTGCTTTACCAGCTTTCTTGTCCTCCATTCATAGTACTCAGAACTTGATTGAAAAAATCCTCGCACCTTCTTTAGGCCATTCTGGCGTAGATGTAGCTCATTTGAATGAGGCAACGAATGCTTGGAGGGTCGCTTGCCCAAATACCGAGCTTCCAAAGACTTTATCGTCGCAGAGACTGTGGGATCGGCCGATCTGCGAACTAGCACGGAAATCTCTTCTAGACACGTGTCCTAGCGTCGCGGATCGCGCTCGTATCCTTGCAGTCTCTGTATGGGAGTCCGGTCTTTGGTTGCAAGCATTGCCCTCTTTCAATACTGGTAACCTTTTAGACCCAACTGCATTTCGTCTAGCTGTCAGCTTACGCTTGGGTGCAAGGTGTTGTGAAGCCCATCGCTGTCAGTGTGGTACTGCAGTTGACCAGCTCGGTCACCACGGTCTCTCTTGCTCAAGAAGCGCTGGTCGGATTGGACGCCACGCCAGCCTTAACGATGTCATACGCAGGGCTTTTGTCACCGCCAATATCGCAGCCGTACTCGAACCGAGTGGGTTGGCGCGTGGTGATGGCAAAAGGCCTGACGGCATGACGCTAGTCCCATGGAAGTGTGGACGGCCCTTAGTATGGGACGCAACTTGCGTCGATACTTTGGCACCGTCACATCTTCCTGAGACTCAGAGTAGGGCTGGAGCGGCGGCCAATTCGGCTGAGCAGCACAAGCGGCGCAAATATGCTAACCTCGGCAGTGGTTACATATTTGAGCCATTTGGAGTTGAGACTTTGGGTCCGTGGGGGCCGGGAGCTCATCTCGTTTTCAAAAGTCTTTCTGAGCGTCTGGTGGACGCGACGCGTGACCAAAATGCTGGTGTTTATTTGGCTCAACGTATAAGCATTGCCATTCAGCGTGGCAATGCTGCCAGCATGCTGGGCACGCTGCCAACTGGCAGTGGGCTTGAGCACTTGGATTATCTTTAGACCTTCAAGGGTCTGTGGATGATCCAATTGCTTTCTATGTAGTAGTAATGTAGTATTGTCATTATATTAAAATTTAAAAAAAAAAAAAAAAAAAAAAAAAAAAAAAAAAAAAAAACTTTGTTTACGGACACCTTACAAGGGATGCTAGAAAAGACATTGAAATATCGAAAGGAAGCGTGAATATCCGGTCTTCCGCGTCTTTGTGATTTTCGTTCCAAACGTCACAGCGGTGTCGAAACGTCGTTAATTTCGGTATCGGGTGCACAGCTGGGAAAACGCACGACTAGCTATTAAATCGATCCGGTTGCGTAAAACAAAGGTCTGCGAAACCTTGTGCAAGCGGCCGGCGGGCGCGCCAACATATCTACGGATTTGCGTAACTCGTACTTATCCGCCGATACGCTGGCACGCTGTACGCCGTGTGTTGTGACACGCTCCGTTTGCCCACATCTGGTCGATACACTCGTTTCAAACCTGCCAACCGCAGATTGACGTGCTTTGTTTCAATTACTGTTTATAGTCCTTACATACGCCTCCATTACGCCCAGCACTTCGCGCGACTCGTTTGGTCAACAGTGTCAACATTAACGTCGTTCAATGTCAAGAGTGATGCAAATGATATTGTTTTAGCATTGAGCTCGGCGGAAAAGGTATTTCGAGCTCTTTCCGCGTGACCGCCTTGGACACGTCAGCTGAAATTGCTTTTAATTCCTGCATATGAAAACCTTCCGCCAGTCTCATGGTAAACGGCGTAATATCATGATATCACCGAATGAGTCACGCTCGTGACTCTCTGGATGGAGCGACTTGAACTGACTTAACCTTCTGGAACATAAAGCACGCGTCAGAAAAAGCAAAAAGAATTCGCGTCGCAGGCGCACGCGACCCCGGCCGGGATAGGTGCATTCACCGCCCTAAGAGCAAAAAAAATGCACGTGCCGACAATTAACTAGGGCCCGGGAACGCAGCGCCCTCGAAAGCCGAGACCTGCGTTTCACATGACCGCTCACCAAGAACGGCGTCGAAGGTGGAATCAGTGACCGACACACGCCGCGTATCCCATTTTAAAGCGTTCCACTCGAGCTCTGATCAGTTTTACTCGCGTAGCAACAGTTCTAGAATAGTTTATACGCTGCGCAGTCCTGCTCGTGGCGGTGAGTTGCGTCGTTTCAGAAGCGAGCGAGTCATCCTCGAGTGCATCCGTGTCGCGAAGGTCGCTGACCGACGAAAACCTCCCGCCCGTGTACTCACTCCTCTGCTGGCCGGCTCCTGATGACGTAAGGACTAGTTGAGATCATCCAACATTCCTTTACTTCTAGCGCATCGCAAGACAGACGTTCTTTGCCTCGGTCCTAAAAAGTCGCCCTTATCGGCGCTATCGACTCTAAACGACATCGACAATGAGTTTGTTGAACTCATTCGGTAACGAACAATTTAAATCGAATTACTCGAGTGCTCCGTATTACACATCGTAGACTGTGATCGTAGGTATCTCTGACAATGGAGAGAAATGTTCATTTTACATTTCTCCGATATAAAAATAAACCTTGGAGCACAATGTAAAATGAATCACGATGTGACAGAGTGCTGATGAATGCCATTATGAGGAATGAGTGTGCATTCCGTGCATTCGGTGACGTCACCCGAGAGGGATGTATAAAAGCCGGAGGGCAACAATAGAGGGTGCGGGATGAATCATAGGAAACTTACGGGTCGGTACCCTCGCTCCCTAACTAGCTAAAATTAACCTACCCTAAAACGGTGCCTAAAATACGGCTCCATGGTTACCTGATATAAATAGACAAATCCTAGCTTGTTACAAAAATAAGAGGTATTAGAGGGTTCCGAGCAGAAATAACCCTGAGTGATATTAAAAATATCCTCGTATAAACTAGTCTCATTAATTGCCAGAGTTCATTTACACGCTCGGGACGGCGAAATAACAACAAGAAAAAGCCCACAGCAAAAACACGGGCTGCGTATGAATATATGCATGCAAAAGAAACGAATCGTCAATAAAAAACATAGCTTCGTCGCGAAAGCGAATACTGAGGTTTCATGGAACTGGAGTATAAATAAAAACATTGGTTACTCGGATTTGAGTTTTATGTTACGGGGGATTGACCCAAGCTACCGGACCAGGCAGCGTCTCTTAAATCGTAAATCGTGTGGTCGCTCCGTGCTGTCCGCGTTTTCCTGTTTCGTTGCGAAGTTCAACAACTTTCGATATTGTGAGGACGAGATCTGGCGACGACGCGCGGAGTCTCACAGACGAGTTTATTTTTCGACGCCGTAACTGGCGAGGAGTCTCCTGAACGTTTGTTTTTATTTGCCTTGCGCCTCTCACATATGAGATTCACCATGAACGCGTGGGCGATTTGCGCGAAACATTCCCGTTTTATAACACAACATGTAGCACAGACGTTTATTAGGACAGATCGTATAATTTGTTTGAAAATCGTGTATCCACGAGCTCGGCAGTACATTGTTATTGATAAGCAAACCGAGTAAAACTAATCAAGCAATTTTAGCACCTATTAAACTGTCGGCAAACAAGCGCGCCTTTCAATACATATAACACGCGATTATAATGAAGTGTTCTAATTCTATCATAATAGCTCTTATATTAGGTTTTTCGAGCCAGATTTTCACATTTTCTTTGTTGTATATTTTGTATGATATTTTTGCAATTAGATACTTAATACAAAGAGAAACATGAAACTTAATATCGCTAGCTGACGGATTTTCTGGAATTTACAATAAGATATCGACGCGCTAAATGGGTAAACCAGCGCAGTGTTATTCAATAACATTAATTAAACCTAAGCGTGATATTTTACCTCAAACGAAAGGCACAATTTAAATCAGCGTCTAAAATTAATCAGCGTTACAAATATAGTGTAAAGCTCGTGTTTCTATCCCAAAAATCGTCTGTGACATGAACCTAATACGAAAATAAAACGGCTTCGTTCCAAAACCGCGCACGGAGGCGTCGCAATTTCGACTCTTATGTTCTATCCAGTGAATTCGCCTCCTACGTTAAGAATGGTGCGCAAAATATTTGCCTGCGAAGGCGGATACTACGTCATTACGGGGAATGTCCTTAAAAGAGACTCGACCTTCGGGAAAATATATCCGACGCCAACGCGTCCCTAAAATAAAATATTCCAGGATGAAAACTGGCCGAGTAACCTTGACTGTAGATTCAAGATTGTACTTTCATTCATTTAGCTATTAGTTGGCGAACTTGCAGTGCCGCTTTATTCGGTACAAAAAAAAACAAGTAATCGCGTTTGTTTCGAAGAAGCGTCTGTTGAAATAAATAGAAGAAAAACCTTGTCTAAATAGCAGTCCAAATCGTTCAGTAGTTACCAAGGTCCAAAAATGTCCAATACGAATTGTTCAATCAAAGGTAAAAGATAGCGTCTTTCCTGCTTTCTTTATTCGTACGTCTGCATCTATAACGAGTTTGCATAGCGAGTCGACTCGGGCTCTCGTCTCGCCAGGCTGCAAAAAGTCAAGTGTAACCGGTCTGGCGATGGCCAGAATTGCAATTAATGCAATCCGCTGTTGTGATGCCATTAAATACTTGACGTCGAGTCCTGTATTTTTATCCGGTTAATAGGCATTACTGAGTAAAAAAATCACGTATTTTTCTTATGTCTATCAAACAACAGATGACAAAGATAAACCTTGTCAAAGTTTGGGAGTGGGGGTCGTGACGTCACTGCTCTTACAGAGGTCTATACATTTGTATGGCACTTGTGACGTCACGCGGAACTTTGACGAGCTATATCTTCATCAATTTTTGTTTAATTGACCAAAGGAAAAATACGTGTCTAATAACTTTTGATAGTCTATCTGACGGACTAAAAGTCTAAAGTCACCTCGTGATAGTAAATGAGTTCACCGGAATAGGTTATACGACACATGGGTTTAACAATAGGTAGCTTACTTATTAGCAACACAGTCAGGGTCTCGGTTTCCTGTCCGTTTCCTGTTCCATTGCATTATAACGATTTCGGATACATTTTGGATACATTGACCTGGAAATGGATTGTTTTGAGCATTGTAATGCTGATTCATAAAACTTTCCTCAATAATGTAGACTTTGTATCTGTTGTTTCCTCGAGACATTTGCTTATCTTCAAACTAGTTTCATTGTAGTATTATAATTACCTAGGGATTGTACTGTAACGTGCCAACTTCACTATATTACGATAAAAATTTTCCTTAAATTATTCATATGTTCTGGTACGTGCTATGCAAAAAATATTCACAGACGCTTCTAAGAGCAAGTGGGGCGTTGTATGAACGGTAAAGTAATTAAGTCAAGGAAGTGGGAATTACGGTAAAAGATTAACCGTAATGAGCATGATGTCACTCACAAATTCCCCTAAAACATACCCGATTAAAAACCCAGTACTGCACACTATCTGCCATGACTAATACTGCAAAAGGATAACCCAGAAAAAAAAATTCAAGTGATAAAATTGAAGAGTCGGATGGAACTATAAAATGTTTATGTTTGAGTTTGTATCGCATTTACATCCTCACCGAAAATCGGTAGCGAGCTGACGTAACTTGGTTCACGGTCAGCGAGAGGAAATGACGCAAGCTGCTGCAGCCATTACTTCTATCAAACTTGCCAAAACACTCCGCGTGATCGAATACTAATAAAGCAGAGTAAACTGAATGATTTACTATTGACATTCGTGTAGTCATTCCATAAACCTATGTCGCAAGCTCACTCGTTCAACTCGTGATTGATCGACAGCGATTGTTAATTAAACGTATTCTGTAACCCTTTATAAGACTTGGTTTGTTTATTAATCGAGTTCGAATTTCGAAGTAAAGAAAAGGACAACATATTCTGAGGCTTTTATACAATGTGTTTGTCTACCGGTGTCGGAGCCTTAAGCGGTGACATCTATGGCAAATTTTGAACAACTTTTACTATGACCAACTCTGAGAGCGAAAAAAAAACTGCTGTTCCGTACGATTTTTTATAGACTTTCGACAAAAAGGTTTTTTTTTTGCGTTTTCAGAGTTGATCCCACAGTAAAAGTCATTTAAAATTTGCCAAATGTGTCACCGCTTAGGGCTCCGACACCGGTAGACATTGTAGAGTTAATCCACGCGATAGTATCATGTTTCGTGCGCTGCTCGTGCGTTTAGCGAAATGCTAATGAGAGCTTTGCACTTACGCCACACTTGACATTGAACGCTAATTTTGACTTATTGTTAAACAAATTCAGAGTTTGTAAACACGTTCGCGATGATAATGTGCGCGCCGAAGGATTTACTTTAGATAATAATAATCTATGAACCCAAATTGCCCACATTTTTTATGAGCATTAGATACAGTTTGTGAAACAGAATGACGCATTGCATTTGACCTCTCAACAAGGTTCAATCCAAACTGCAGTCACAGAATGGACAATAGTAGTACAGCTTTACTGAACGGCCTAATGGAGTCTCTGGGACGTGTATCCGAATAAAACAAATCGAGTCGCTCACGGCTATCGGGACTGTACAAGTGACATTGAAACGCGGTGCGTTGCGTTGCGAAACGGTACTCTTTCGAGCCTGAGCCGACCTCGAGGTTCGTTCGAGATTGAAGAATACGTACAATAAATATGAGAACGTATCCGACCTTAGTTCGCGGTCACTTGTTGTGTAACCATACGCGACACAATACTCTGTGATTTCGGGCTCACGTCATTTCTGTGCATTCGATTGTTGTTTGACAAATGATGTTATCTGTCATCCTTGATTTGTTTTTGCAACACTGAGATATTCATTAATTAGTTAAGTCTCTCAGGCCCCCGCTGCTACTGAAGGGTTGAGTTGATTTATGCCCTCGAAATGCGTATTAGGCCATTAGAACTCGGGCTCTTTGAGAGCTAACTCCCCTCACATTTACTTTATCTTAGGCATAAAATCTGAAACATGAAAGTGGAAAATTCAAGAGACAAAGGCTCCGCAATTAAAAAGTAATTGGACTGTGTTTACGGCGTCTTTCGTTGCCATCGCTACATTCAATTCTGATTCGTATAATGAGAGAGATGGAGTTTATTATAATTTTGGAGTGTGCTGGGGTCGTGTCATCGTCGGTGTTGATGATCCCCTATCTCGACGTGAAGTCACCGCCGTATTTAATCGCGCTGACGTCACCACAACTTCAAGTGAGGCCTATTGTACACGCTCTTGTTTTTCTCGACACAATCGATATTATTTGTACAGATTTCACTCGTTTTGCGCAGTTAGCTGAACGGCGGCACTCCACAGTCGCACGCTGATGTAATCGCGAAGTCTTTGCGTGTATTTAGCTCGAACGTGACTGTATATTGATTAAATATCACGACCGAACTGCGTCTTACTTTGCCAACTCCAGAACCTTCCGAAATCACCTCAATTCAGTTTTCTTTTCAAATCTGCGCCCCATTATTTCGAACTTGGAAGTTATTAAACTCACAAAAACTTACGACATTAATTAACCCGGGAATAACAAACAATCCGATTAACAAAACGAAGCCTGACAAAGTTAAAAATTGTCTGAATCGGTGAAAACGTGTGCCCTTTAGGAGCGGGTATTCGACATTTTATATTTGACGTCATTTCGCCCACGCCAGGGTTGCGTCGAGGGTTTTCGGGTCGAAACACGTGACCTTAGTTGCTACGGCCTACGGGTTACAGCGTTGACGTCACGCGGGAAAATCTCTAGATTACAGTGACGCGCAATTTCTTAATTCGCGGTATCGATTAATTGTGTGACGTTGAAGGCGGAAGCGGCTAGCAGTGAGCATGGGCACGGTCGTGGCCGCGCGGCCGCCGCGCCCGGCCGCGGCCAAGGACGGGCCCCGCTTGCGACACTCTCAATACGATAGCGATGCCGCACTGATGCACCGGCCACGTGCCACATAGTAACTATTCATCATTCTATGACGTGATTCACATTCACGGATCTAAGGTCTTACGTGCTCCTTACAAAAATATACCTACATTTTTTGCACAATTTTCTTAGCAGCAATTGTCTGATACGTGATCAATAACTCAGATCATACATAAGTACACAATCGATTCAAAATAAAGTTTCGTTTATAGGTAAAGAAAACGAAAATTAATTTTCTCGTTTAATATAATAGGTAAAGAAAACGAAAATTAATTTTCCCATCATTTCCGCTGCAAACATTATTGACTTTGTTAAGTTTGAGAACGTGTTGCTAACTAAGTAGCTACAATGTATTCAGACACTTGTGTTGTTCAATTGAAAGAACCGAAAAATGTCCAACCGTTTTACCGTTTCTACCGCCATACAATTTACTTTCACACGCAACTTCAGCATTCAGCATTGATCTCATAACTAGCTCGTAAAATATTATTGATCAGTAAACTGTACAATGTTTATAGTGTGATTGACATTATCCACCTTCAAAGTGGTGAACGACACGAAGGTGACTTTGCTCGTTGAAATTAGCACCCACACTTGCGAATCGCTTACGCGTGACGTAGCTGTGTTGCCTCATTCATTGAAAAATCACCCATTTAGCGTGACGCGGACAGCCTGGCGATTTTCATCAGAAACCAGCTATTATCGGAGTTTTATCGTACCGGACCGCGATACGGAACGTCGGCGATGACGTGTCCCGTACGAAAACAGCGGAAAAACCTTACAACAGGCAACTATAGCGAATCAAACTAAGGAAATTCCGCACGTATTCAGTGTTTTCGATCCCAATAGCTGCATACACTTTTCTACGCTACAAGATCCTGTTTCCCAGAAATTTCGTCGTCAATGTTTACATTCATCTGCGGTTTTCCTGCTCCCCCTTGTTTATCATTGATCCGTTTGTAAATCGAACGAGGAAAACTACATTTTCCGTTGATAAGAATTGAGAACGATGATTAAATGATCGTTAATACGTAAATAAGAATCCGGCGGCTGGCCTCGCCTCCATCCAATCGAAGACCGCCAGTTCAATGTCAGTTTGTCAGTTGCGCAAGCGCCGCTCTTCCGCCTTCCAACGTGCGCCCAACCAGGAACCACCAAGCCGTTCCAAATTTAAATGTTACCGCTTCATTCTCAGTTTTATAACGACTTTACTGATCCAATGACTTGACAACCTAAAGCATTCATTGTTGAAAAATATGTACCTATATTGGTTTTTAATATTAATCTTACAAGAATACATCATATTTCATACATCATCTAGCTAGATTCTGAAAGCGTGACTACAACTGTGATGATGAAAAAAATCCGCAAATTTAGCTATTCTCTCAAGCATGATTATCACGTGCTTATGTATGTAATCCGAATGTACTTTCTGAGATAATTTATTATTATTAAAACAATAAGATAGGTACTTAGGTATTTATCTTTCTCTTCATCGTTATTCGTAATGAGTAAGGCGAATAGGATTTTGCTTGTTATTTTCCTGTTAACAGATTTTATTTCGATTGTTCAGTTTTAAATGTTCCGTGAGTAAATATTAGAGACATGTTTATCTGAATTTTATATCTTTATTTTTAGACGTTCCTTCTCGAAAAGTAAATATATTATTGTCGCTACCGGTGTGTCTATTAATTCCTCTCGCTACGTTTAACGCTTGTTTATTTATTGCTAATTTATTTATATCCCAGTAAACTAGATGATCGCCAATTTAAACACGTATCCTGTGCAGGTATAATTAAGTTACCTCAGCCATGTGGCGAGCCACAGTTTTTATTCCATCCACATTAACAACATTTTCTTTGTCTCGCCGGATACAATGTTGACCATCTGTCGTTTCTGCAGTTCTATTCCATTCTGCTTCCGGTCCCGTTACATCCGGTCGTCGAGAGTGCTCAAGAGTCGATTCAAACTAGGTTCCCCTCGATAAAAACTCGAGAGCTCTGGGAACCGGCACGATTTACCGTAATCCGTACTCATTGGCCAGGATTTGGAAGTAGCACGACGAGCTATGGAGAGGGCTATGCTCGGAGTCTCTGCGAGATCGAATCAGAAATGAGGTATCCGTAGAAGAACAAAAGTTACCGACATAGCCCAACGGATTGGTAAGTTGAAATGGCAGTAAGAACACAGCTCAGAGGATTGATGACCGATGGGATCAAAAATTTCTCGAGTGGAGACCAGGTAACGGCAACCGCAGCGTAGGACGTCCACCCACAAGGTTGACAGATAACCTTATTAAGACCGCAGGATCGCGCTGGATGCAAGCCTCTTCCAACCGGTCTTATTGGAGATCCATAGGGGAGGCCTAAGTCCAAAAGTGGACGTCCTTTGGCTGACGGATGGGTGGCCAGGATCCATGGATTTCCACGGTCATTGGACTTTGGCTTTATCAACGACGAGACACTAATCAACATAAGGTCATAGCAATCTGTTATCACGCTCAGATAACGAGTTGAGGTCGTATGCCGCAATATGTCCCGCGTTCACACCATCTACTAAGCTAGGTACGATCTGCCCTGAATTCGAACTGAATTTTGGAAAAAACGTCAAGGTGTTCTAATTGTATTGTCGGAGTCCGTATCGGGTTAATCTCCCAACAATCGACAAAGAAAGTTTTTGTGGAGCGAACTTGCCAATTCTAAAGGTAACCCTCGTCCCGAACAGATGTGCCGGTAAACAAATACTGCATTGTACTCTTCTCCTACGCATGATTTATCATTCGGTCGAGTCTGCAAAGAATCCATGATGTGCCTCTACAGAGGAGCACCGACCATTGTGCAAAGACTTACATTCATGCTTCAGAATAACATTTTTTGTATACAAAAGATTGCACATGCGTATACCTGCGAACGCACGTGTTCAACGTTTGCATTCATCACAATGATAACTTAAAAGTCTTCTATTTTTGTCCGATGTCATTTTAAATCAGTCTCCAAATCGACAGCAGCAAAGTCTATTATTCTGCATTCAAAGGAAATTCCAACAGTTCATAAATCTGACGTCCCATAAAGACTTTATGGCCAATGATTCCAGAGTTTGATGGCGATGAGTATATTTTCAGCTCTATACTTATTTTAAATGGTATTACATCCTGCGTCCTGCCTATATAGCGCTAGGTTTCTTGGCTCAATGAGCTAGTTATTTATAGGAAACTTGTAGCAACTTTGTAGCTTCAGTTCCCTTCACATGTCGCTAAGTATTTTTAAATGCATCGCTTGGTTTCGACATAGGCTTTGAGCAACAATGGCCGGCGAGAGAGCGCAGTGTTTGGACACCTGATGACAACTCTATCGGCTGCATACTCCGATATCGGATACAAAGTAAGGTCAACAAAGCTCGGTTACTATCGAGAGGCGATGTTTATTCAAATGCACTTACAGCACCAAGTTTGAGTTTCAACATCTGCCACGAGGTCAATATTTGCCGTTTTACCAACGTTCCTTTCTTTAACTCGGTTCAGTCCCCTCTGTTGGTCTTTTCATGGCTTTTGTTTTAGCGTTTGACGACAGATGCTCAGTCTCGAAGGTCCAATTTCTGTAACGTTCGCACGAAAATCAATACCACCTAAAGGTCTGCGGAGTTCGCCAAATCGCAGGATATTACGCAGTACAAATTGGTTTTGCCGTTATTAATTTTGATAACTGGGTTTCGATTCGTTTCTCTCTTTTGTAACAAAGGGAAACCATTGTAATTAAATTAGTTGTTACGCGTCGAGAACAAAGCGCTCGCTTATTGGCTTTGGAATTATTTTTGGTTATATTACGGCGGAATGAGATCGGTCGTGCATGCAAGTTTATCATCGATCGGACCTTGTTTACCCGCGCTGTCACCACGTAGGTAGATACATTATTTTTTATACGGACATGTGCACGGCCATCTGTTCGGACAGATTAATATTTTTTTAGATTTCACGTAAAAAGCATATCTCGGTTTGAAAAAAATGACATGTAGCACATGGCCCGGTCCTCGCTTAGGTCGCTCTACCTGCCTTTGTTGCGGGACAATGCAACGCATCTGCCGCGCCGCCTGCGCTTGCACACCCGATCACGATTATACCATTGTGATCGACTCCTGCGCATTCGATTTGTAAATATCATCCATCATGTGTTAACGTTCATACGTGAATGCTGAAACGACTTCAGGTAGAGCTCAGTACCAGCTACGTTGGCAATACAAACTTTACGACTTCCACTCGATATTTACACAATTTGATATCATTAGATCATTACATACTAGTTCTTACAAATTAAACCGAGTTGGACTTGTTGCGAGGTCGGTTTCTTGCATAATAATTATGTAGTTTGTATTGCAAATTCTTCGACTTGTCTATTGTATTTTAGCACTGTTTCAATTAGCCAACTATTAAAACATACAATAATATTT
Source organism: Hypomecis punctinalis (assembly GCA_949316475.1). Taxonomy (NCBI): domain Eukaryota; kingdom Metazoa; phylum Arthropoda; class Insecta; order Lepidoptera; family Geometridae; genus Hypomecis; species Hypomecis punctinalis. The sequence goes on along the minus strand of OX438799.1, from coordinate 20,842,921 downwards.
GTAATTAATGTCCATGCAATTTTAAAACTCAACTCAAACACATTCACAGCAAATAGTACTCTAAGTGCTCTCAAGTTTATTTGTAAAATATTCGAACAATAGAATAAAATAATGTTTAGGATAAGAACAATTAATCGAGTGGTCCGGACGCTGCGTTACGAAAGAATCGACCATGCAGTTGCCAAACAGTTGTGTGCTGCCGCTTTTGAAATACATCTGGATCGTTTTGAAACTTATTAACCTGTTTATTTCAATTGTATCCATTCGCCCACTTCAGGTTTCAAAAGGTTCTTACATTCAAAGGACATTTTCATTGTTCAAAGTTTACGCTCTTAAAGACTCCGGACAAAGGGGACGCCCAACTATCCAGTTACTTTTGTTCCTCCGACACTAATTAAACAAAAGAGGACCACTCTCTTTTGTTTATCTCAACAACTGTCCCCAAGAGGTGAACGAAATAGGTCGCCCCCAGAATCGGTCGCGAGCGAGCATTGTGTAAATCTGCTCCTAATTCAGAAGACATTGACAGACGGTCTGTCGCCAAGTACATTATTGAGAGCATTAAGTACCCCAACAACAAAAGGCAATGGGCAAATGCAGCGGAACCAGCGTGCAGTTAGCTCACAGCGCGCGGCGTTTTGGAGCGGAGACTTGCCGCAACAAATCCTTGGTGGAACCTTAACCCACTTGGTTGATTACAAGTGCGCTTGCCGCCAGCGCTACACCGGCCACGCGCTCCGAAACTATGAAACGCGCTAAAGCGCTGTAACCGCTGCCTAGCTATTTCACTAACCCCATTTCGAACTAGTAGAAAGGACAATCGGCAGGTGACTCCAAATTCCTCGATTCACCCTTTAATGAATTAATTATTCATGTATCGTGGGAGCTGCAACGGTCGCTGCAGTGACCGGCGCGGGCGCAGGTGCGGGCCGACCTTGCGCAATGGCACATATACGCTGACATATCTACTAGACAAAATGTATATCGGAAACCGCTTGCGAGATACTTTGTATGCGTTTCGACATCGTGTTTACGTTTGCCCTAAACGTGTCGAGATAGACGTTAGGCCAGCGATTCGACGGTAGCGCGGACACGTGTCGACATGACATCACCAGGCTCCGCAGCCGAGTGTGCCCCGCGCTTGCTGCGCCGGCCGCCGCGAGGAAACCTGAGGCCCGCTGCCAACTGGGTTAGTGCGCCAATGTCGGAGCCATCATAAAACCGGCTAATTATAGTCGAAAACTGTGAGAAAGATATCGCGGGCTCGATCTGGTGGTATTGTTTCGGGTGACGTGTCATCAATCGAAGCTGCACCGGCGGGGCGTGTCGCCCAGAATACTAGGTCAAGTACAACGGTGCTTTGCCATTCATTGTCAACTCCCCCCGCGCGCCGCGGGCCGCTGCGCGCGCGCACCGGCCTCGCACCCACTGAACTTGACATATCACTTTTTTAACATAATTTCGCCAGTTATGTGTGTCAGTGCTGCGCTTATGTGGGTTACGTAACCTTAATCGGAATCGTAGAAATCGATGCAGATAGCGCTTTCGTCGTAACGTAACTTGAAACATGCCCTTATTGTGCGGACTCATTCGCCGGTTATTTATAACAATGTTACACATGTACGTACATATGTGTGCGCTGTTGCATTGTGCATCTGCCGTTCAGGTTTACACAACAAAGCATCGTCGAATAAATAAAAGAGTTATGCATCATACGCATTTAATAAGTTTTCCAGTACTCGCGTTGGTTACATCAGTAATTGCACCAAACGAGTGTGACAACACTAGTTACCTAACTCTTGCAGTCTCCAATACGGCAAGAGTTTGATGTAACGGTGTTGCCTCCTCGCTGCAACGCTGCCGTGGTTTCGCATCGTAATTTTCCATCCCGAAGGCTTTATGAGCTTTATTATATCATCCGTAGGCAGCAGGCTCGCACGTCGGTCCTCTGACATCACCGGGGTCGTCGGCCGCCTCTCGGCCCGCGAATGATACAATGCTAATGGCCGAGTACATTCACCGCGTTAGAAAACCTACTTCAGTTCCGCACTTTCTTTATTGCATCACCGCAATGTGCCGTTTCGCCCGCACTCTCTTCCGTCGAACGTTGTGCAACGCGCGAGCATCGCCTTCCATTCATTTGAATTTCGAATCGAGTTCCAATTTCAAAATCTTATTGTTTCTTTCTTTAATCGCGCTAGCGCTCACCGCGGTCGAGTTCCCTATTTAATTTCATTTCCGTGCTTTCTTCAGTGTCATCGTGTTCTCTAGCAGCTAGCTTTTGTTTATAAATCCGTAGTGTTCTGTGACAGGTGAGTTTCGCAAGTTCAGTGACCCCTCCCCGGGCTGCATCCGCGAAAGATGCCAGAGCTTGTGATATAATAAGCCGCCGTGTAATTTTGTTTCTGTTCTATCGTTTCCGCACTTTCCAAGTTACATCACGCTTTTACAAAAAATTGTTTCGCGGGGTCGTCGGCCGCGCGCTCCCCCAAAGTTGTTGTTGATCATTGCTTTGGCATGCGATAGAGCGTTGATCCTTTTATGATCTCATCGTACTACACATACTGGTTTGAAGACGGGAAAAAAAGAAATTGAGGCGTAGGGTTCCAAACAGCTTTTTGCTTATCTTGGTCAACCAATTTGGACATTACGAGAGCCGGTTGGAGTAATTTTTTATCACTACTGGGCCTCAGTGTTATCTTTTATTATTATCGATAGCTATCGGTACTTTCATCGGCCCACTAGGCTGCAATTCTGCTAAGCGAACGGTACCGCGGTGTCAGTGGAAAGTACCGTAGTTGCGTGCCACATTCACCACAAGGTGTCATAACTGCCGACTGCCAGCCCATCAAAGCTCGAAGACACTGGCGACTTGTAAAATATTCATAGAGAAAGCACGAAGGGCATTGTCCGCGAATCCTGGCTCTGTTTATCCACACGATCATCCGAGTCGCATTCGATACACGTCCACGATTCACACAATAATACGGTGTTTGGAATTCCTCGCATATAAGGCCTATGAACTTTTACGATTTCGATTAAGGCCAATTACAAGTACATATAGATAAGTTATCGATGCGATGCGGGATCGATGATTTCACGCGATGCCCCGTAAAATGTGACTTTTTCCGTGAAATCGATAAGGGGAACTCGTTTTCGAATGGTCCGGCTTTCAGCGAGATTTAACGGTACAAACTCGTTCTTAACTCGCGATTTTATCCGCTGTTTATTTACAAACGAGCGAAATGTCCGAATAAAAGTTTACGCGTTCACAATTTCCTCATATTTACGGCAGCTACACGTTTTACCGCTTGTAGGGCTTGTAGGTTGTAGTGTGGGAGCGATAAAGGTTACGAGCATTAAAAAGCCGTATAAGTTCGATATTGCATAGACTGCTGCTTGTGTACAGCGTCTAATGTAGGGTATCGATGTTGAAGCAGCGACGAGTAGCTCTCTAGGCTCGCGCTCGCGGCTCTACGTGGCTTATCGTATGTCGATAGTTTTCTATAGGGTTCGGAGCCCTTGTACGGCTATTGTTCTGGCATGGCTTTGCGATATAGATCGTGCTTCGGCAGAAGTGGTCCATAGCGGTACTGGAATACAAATACTTTGACGATATTACGCGGGGCCGCGTTTGCAAACAGTGTACGTATGCCTCTCGTTATAGGTACTCAATTTCAATTGCTTATATTGTTATGGGAATTTTATTGTGAGCTGAGAATTTACAGTTGTATAAATGATGTAGCATTAAGGTACAATAAAATCTATTTATGAATACCTACTTACATATAAAATCCCAAAACCATTGATTGACTCATGCAATGACTCATTATAAAGTCAAAATGATCATCACATCTCTGGATTACATCGACTATTTTAAGTCAAAAGGAAAATTTCCTACAAAACGTCGATTTGCGTCTATAGGTTTTAAGGTAGAGTGAAGTTTTAGGTTATAGTAGTTTCTATGTATACGAAGTAGCAGGTTAACAGCTTGTACTAAATAAACTTATGTGTGACCATTAATAATGTAGGTACTTAAATACATAAAGCAAGTTCGCCCGCTACGAGTGGTTTCCGATTTCCATACCAATGACCAGCAAACAATACAACGACTTGCTATGGCTGCCGTCCACCATAATACCTATATGGCAACATTTTCGCAACCAATCCAATAAATAACTTAACACAATTGTGTAACTCTGCAAATAGAACTTGTTGTTATTGGGTTACAAAATATTTGCCTTCGGTATCGTACCAGACCAAAATAAACAGTTGGTGAAAATTTGAGCTCTCACTGATAAGATTACAGTGAAATGTTCAGAGCTTGATAATTTATCAGCGAGTAATATAATACTGACACTTTTTCGTTCACAGAGTTTCAGTACATTTTCCTTAAATTTTGGCTTGTCATCGTGATTGCGACTAAATTAAGGTTTAATTACTCGTGTTGTAGATAATATAAAATGTACAATCTGTCACATAAATTTGCTAGCATAATTTGTGTTTACATTACTCATCATTATACAAAGAATAATAATGAGATGACTACTGGTATGTGTCATTTTCAACATGTTTTACCTTCCCGCACAACTCTACGAAACAGTGCCGTAATTTTACTCAGAACTAAGTCAGTCACTATGGCACAGTGAAATAAACTCTTCTATCACGTAATAGTCGAGATTAATCCTATTTGTCGTCCCACGCGTCTTGCAATCGCAGTAAATGTATTTCACAAGGCGCAGGCGAAATCGCAACATCGCTTATTTCGCGTTTTCGAAACCATCCTGCGTCACTCATTCCTTCGGTCGCTTACATGCGGTTGCTGAATGTCTTGTTACTAAACATCGTCCTTATAAGCCCTTGCCTTAATCATTTTAATGACTTCACTGAAAATACATAAAGTAGCTGACAATTTACAACTGACTATTAAAGATAGAAACATTTGCAGATAACGAAAGTAAACATTTCAGATCAGTTTCCCCAGTCAGTCCGTAAATTATTTTGTCAAAAAGGCTATTCGTCTAGTCGTTCAGTCCGCACCTAGTTCTATTAACTAGACAACAGCATTATTATGAAATGGAGCGTAAGGACCAGAGGTTCAGTACCTTTAATACGATACACGCTTTGTAAATCTACCGCACGGTTACAACAGGGATTACCAAAGGTTGCCGGCGCCTGCATATAAATCAACCTCCGACCATTGTCTCATTACATTTTACCATACAAATTTTGCGACACCGCCTCGCTGGATCCAATACTTCAAAGTTAACCAACAGTTACGAACTCGGAGCCTCGGTTCGCAATACCTGCCACATATTGCAAGCTCTTGCGTCGTCCTAGCTCCGTATAATCGCCGCCCCAATTTATTTCGGTGCAATCTAATATTACCGATTTATTCAGACGAACAAATTCGTGTCATAATCCACGGCATTCATCTCGACACTTCCGACTCGCAATAATAGAAAGGAAACGTTTGCCGAGAGAAACAATCGTCGATTCCGGCTGCGTGTGCGCAGCGGAAACCGCGTCGCATACGGATGTGGACTTACTCTTTTTATTTTATCGGCCGATCTAGACCGCATCTGTCGCGACAAACGTCATACGGCCATACAGCTGCCCTTTATGGTTATCGTCATTATCCAGCCTCCGCCGGGCACGCGCACCTGGCGACAGGTGCCACCTCAGAGCCTCTCGTCGTACTCCGGCCTGCTCTCTTTCCAAACACTGCTCTAAATCTACATTTCTCATGCCAAGTTACGTGTTACGTGTCGTTAGCGTGAAAGCCGTCTTCGCAACTAATCATAGTCGCACGATTATTGCCTTTTTCTGTACGAAACGAGACGTAACGACGACGATTACCCGTCCGCGATGTGGGAGCATCAGCTTTTTACCCCGAGTTTCCCAACACGTGGAAAAGTCGGTTTCAAACGTAACAACGAGTTATGAAAGTGAATACGCAAACGTGCCGCCGAGCCAGTTACGACGCTTCGTATAATATCCTGCTTGATAGAATTCTTTCTATCGAGCGGATTACGTGAGGTCTCACAACATTTCTTTCAGGCCCACGACGCCTCATTTCTTTGCCCCAGAGCGTGCTCGTAACTGACCCGGAAAGATGAGCTGTTAATGATAAACTCATAGAACCGAGCGCAGTTTTTGAATCCTCACACGTGTGCTAGTACGTCGATCGGCAATAGTTTCGAAATGGACGGCGCAGTTATATCGGGAAGGAGTCAATGAACGGAAGTGTTTCACGGGTGTGACACGCTCGCGCACTATCGCAGCTTGCGCAAGACTACAGTGGGCCCACTTGCCCAACCGACGCACTACACTAGTGGGCTCGTGCGGCTGCGATGGCAGGACTCCGCAGGAATCTCGTTAGCGCATCTGTTGCAACTAGTCGCAGGCGGTCCCGCGGTTACGCCGATTGCCGCGCGCCGGGCACCAGGTCGTCGGTCGCACGCTTTCTACGTCGAGCTCTTTCTCCAGAGCGGGTCGGGCGAGAGCGCGAGCGCCGGCGCAGCGATGGTGGCGGGCGTGAGGTTGCGATTGCAAAACGCTGCTGAGGTCGCGCTTTCTTCGTTCGCGACGCTCGGAGAAATTGTTGCGACACGGCGCGCGCGTACACCGACCCCGCGTTAGAAAGTCGCCCGCTCACCGGATTTAACACGACGCCGCGTAACGGTGTAATCGCAACGAATCGAGGCGGAATTCAGTGAGATTTCGGCTACTTTTTGCGCACGCATTCCGGACGCTTTCTTTCCCTCGTTGCGCAATTATCGCGTAATAGATCAGGTCGTCGAACGGTAACGTTCGTTTCGTAAACGTCGCGCGGAGATGGTGCGCAATTGGCCAATTGCGTGCGGTAGTGCGTTTGCGCAACGGGCTCTGGAGTGGCGCCCGTTCCGCAGTCCGCGCGTTGCAACATGGGATTATTTCGGCGGCGGCGCTTGGACCGCCGCCCGGACTTACAACACGCCATATCGCAACGCGACTCATAATCCACGCCATTGTGACACCGGCTCCGGCCGCGGCGCAGGCCGCAGCGCCTGCCAAATACGGCCCGCTGCAGTTGCGCTACTCGATCTCCTTACTTCATCGGCACGCACCAAATGTCACCGAGGACGGCACCGCAGCCGCCGCTCGCGATCCTGACCTTAAACGCAGCCCGCGCGCTATTGTCGCTGCATTCGATTTTAAAACTAAAACAATTTTGCAACCGATGTTCACATTAGCGTTTTCGCAAGCGGCCCAGTGCTCGGTTTCAAAACTGAGTTCGACTTACGTTATCGCCGCTCCGATAAAGTGAACTGTGTCGTTGCCTGTGCGGTTTCGAGACCTAAATACTGAGCGTGCCTATTTCTCGTGCGAACCTAACTGATCGCCCTCGCAATACTCGGCTTGTGAATGGAGATGCATCCGCTGCATGATAAGCGCAGCTTCGGTTCCGTGTTATCAATCAGGTTTGGGGCGCATCCGGCGAGGTTGCGCAATCGGCGCCGACATATAATTGGGCATGGTCGGGATGGTTTCCCAACCTATCCCGGCGGCATCTGCGGTGTGGCAACTGGCGGCTTGCGACATCACATGTCCCTACAATGCGGGTTACGAAAACCTATGACTAACGCACAACAACCGTTCTATACTCGAAAACCGGCGATATCGGGTAATATACAGTCGTTTCAATTCGATGTGAAATAGGTATAATAATAAGCATTGTTGACTGCTATTAACGAAATCTTTCGCAACATTAATGAGTTCAAGTGACACATCGGAGCGGTTCGTCGGCGGAGCTGGTCGGTTCAGTTCCTAGGTGTTGCGCAAGCTCAGTACTCGCGAGCAGGAAGTGCATGCATGTGTGGTGCATCTGCGATCTGCCATTGTTGGTTGCGAAACTGTCAGGGTTGAGTTGAGCAATGGCGGCGGTTGCGAAACTCGCGCATCCCGCTAATTGTGGGCGATCTCCCACACGCGCCACTCGCGCTATCACCTCAACAATAACCGATGATTTACGTGACCGATTTGTTATCACGAAACAATAAACCGATGCGCCAGTCAAACTTGACCAAGAAATGTTAAGGCGGTCGTTACCCACTTACAGACGTGTAATTTTAAACGAAATATTTCGTTAACATAGTTGCGAAGTTGTAAACGTGAGTCAATTTAGTAATAGAGACTGTTAAGTTTGGGGCACGTCACGATCTGAGCGCGGGCCGGGTGCGCGCCGATACCGCTATCGTCGCTCGGGGCGCACGCAGGGCTGTATGCGTAACTCCAAATTGCGTAAATTAGACGGTTGTCCTTTCGCCTGCGCCCGTACCGCGCCGCATGCGTCCGACGCCGCGAGAATCCTTGGAGGCCGCGCTCGGAACACGCTCGGAAATCCGGCCAACCTTCCGACCGCGTTACGACACCGTATAACTTATTTACACGTTGCGAAATTCGAATCGATTGCAACTGCAGACATCGCACTTTAGCCTTGCCGTTGTAGGGATTTAATTAGGATCAGTTGCGCAGTCGAGACCTAAACGGATACGAGGACGCCCTCCGGGCCCGCTCCGCTCACTGATAGATTACAAAAAAGGTCCGGAGTGCAGGCTGCAGTGACGTCACGCGTTTCGACAACTAGATTCCCACGGATCTCGCTGGTCGCTGCGATTAGCGGGCGCACGTGCTCGCTCGCCGCTCGTTGTCGCCTCCCTATCTTTCTTGCTGGCTTTACATAATCCGAGACAAAGCGTTTGCTAATTCCGACCCTCGTGCGTCAACGAAACAATATTTCACATGATCGCCGACAAGTTATTGCGCCACCTTAACGAGAGTAACCTTTAGCGGGAGCCGCTCCATATTGTCACGACTTGGATCACTTTGTAAACGTACTAATAATAAATCTCCATCGTTTATCGTCCGATCTCTTGCGATATGTCCTTTCTACTAGTGTTCCCTACTTCGTCCGCAGACTGTTTGTCAAGCCGAGACCGCAACCTGCGTTTTGTAACAGCTCTGAGCAAACTTGATATTTATTGCCTTCAGCTTTCGGAATACGCACGAGCAATCGAAACTTGCACGTTTCTCCATAGATAATGTTTCAATTAATGTCGAAACTTAGACTAGAGATCTTCCTAACTAAAACTAAGTAGAAAGCTTTGTAAATGCTCCTCCCTTGACGACGACGTTCCATTGATTTGATTATAAGTATTTACACCTTTGCGTCGGGAGCAGCAGATTCTCTATCAGCATATTCAAGTTTTCTGTATAAATAAACCGGGAAACCGGTCTCCCTCCGCTCCTGGCCGTTCCCTCATGGAGTATAATTAACTGGCTAAAAATATCGAATGAGCATTGAATGCACGTCGATCGCAGTGCACCGGGCCCGCCCACCGGCACCTGCCTCGCCTTCACCTCCATAGGAATTACACGCACATTCATTATCATTTTAGGACACTAGTTATACTAAACTCGGCTAACGAACATACTCGTACGTCTGATTCTGTGTAATAGATTGATATGAGATTCCCATGGATCGGTCGCGTGGTCCCGTTACCGCAGTTTACATTCAATCAGTCATGAAGCACTCGGTGTACTGTTTCCAAGTGTGCATTTAATGCATTTCGAAACGATGCGGCCGCTCTGGCTGTGAAACACGAGGTCGCGCACAGTGCGCACTGCGCCCAAAGCCGTGATGAAACAAAACCCATTGCGTCACCGAACCGCCGAACGGCTTTATGGTTGCCTATGTAATTATTTACATGACATTATTGTGCCGAAACGCGGCCGACAAATACAATTTTGCAATGAACGTTCCATTTGTGATGCTTCACATCGCTGATTAACCCGCACGCATCGCCGGGCCCAGCTTTGTGCACAAAGAGATCCATTACGGGCGCATCCCGGTGCGTATGTAATAAATGCCGATCGCGATTTATATGGGTCAGCGGTTGCACTGACGATGCGCCGGGCTCAATAGGCCCTCATCGTCGGATGAATAATATATGAGCTTGGGCGACAGCCGGAAGCTACTCATTAGTACCTATGACTCGACACCGAAATCTGCAGTATTTTAAATTATGTCCGAGACTGAATTTGTTCTCGTTTTGTTTCAGGACGACGCTAAAGTTGGAGTCGCTGGAAGACGCGGTAGTTCTCGACGATCCCGAGGAGGATTTGCTCCAGGATAAGAGAGGATGCCCCGCGTACGTGTCGCCCGAGATCCTGCGAGCGCATCGGACGTACTCCGGCCGGGCCGCCGATATGTGGTCCCTCGGAGTCATACTTTACACCATGCTCGTTGGAAGGTGCGTTTCTAATCATTCTATAGAAAATGTGTTCTTGCGCCCTTTTAATAGCGGCAGTCAAGTAGAAAAACAATATGAATATGTGGGTTAGTCGGGTGTAATTAGCGTGAATAAAGTCGCAAGGGTGGCGGGGGCGTCTTCACCTGCGAGCGTGGGACTTACCGTTTTTCGAGATCGCAAGGGTCGCGGCGACCGTTGGCGGGATGATCACCTGTCGGCCGTTACGCGCCAACGGCCAACAATTATATCACCCACATTATAAGGAGAAATCTTCCCGGCAGGTGCCGCGGTCATGTGGCGAAGACGTTGCACCCGCACCTGCCGTTCGCGAGCCTTTGTTTTCTACCTTTTTTTCGGACCCGTCATTTATATTCGAAAGTCGGGATTTGGCCACCTGCCGCCGGAAGGGTTCCATCATACCTGGCTTTTTGTTTCGCGCATCTGCCCTCCAATGACAATCGTATAGTTAATTGGAGCCCGAGGTTGAAAAAAGGAACCTTCGAGATAACCGTCGCATCTTATCGTGGAGGCGATAAGCGTTTTTTCAGGGCCGATCTCGTCGATTTCCTTTAGCTTATCCATCATTTGGGCTTACAATTTAGACCTTTTTGCTAGGGACTCGGAACGCATTTAATTATGATAGCTATATTTTCCGATTTTTTTGCGGGACTAAAAGACGGCGGTAAAGGTTATTTTAGTGTATCAACGTGACATACATTCATGTGGTAGTTTCTTTAGTTAAAATGTTTAAGTTTAAAGCCCCAATCTAGCCTTAGCTTTCGTAATAAAAATCCTGGATTAATCAGCAATATCTTAAGGTTACTAAAATAAAAGAACCTCATTTGCTCACTCCGCCGCACCTAAAACTTCAAAACAATCACACCTACAATTCAATGTATCTAACCTATCTTTTCCATCGTCCGCAGGTATCCATTCAACGACTCCGAGCACGCGTCCCTATTCGCGAAGATATCGCGCGGCTACTTCGTAGTGCCGGAGTGCCTATCATCCCGCGGCAAGTGCCTCATCCGCTCTCTCCTGCGGCGCGAGGCTTGCGAGAGACTAAGCGCGAGAGATGTGCTCCGCCACCCGTGGCTCGCGAGGGATCCGAGGAACGAGCTGCCTCCGCGAGCGCAGGCCTCGCACGACCGCCTCGTGCCTGACATAGATCTCCAGGACTGCCTCTAGAGCTACATCAACAGCTCCGGGATTTTAGCAAACCTCCAGTCTCTAGATCTCTAGAGCTGTCTTTCAAGTATCAGAGCCTTTCGAAATGTTTTGGCTTCAGAGCTCTCTGAAGAGCTCCAAGATAGTTTCAAGAGCTACAACTTTAGAACGTCAGAATGTCTCTGAATCTACAGATCTTCAGCTATAGAACTGCATAAAGAGCTCCAAAATTGTCTTTGGCTCTGTTGCTGTAGAGAGCGTCAGGATCGTCTCTAGAGCTTCCACACCATTTCTAGAGTCGGGCTTCAGAGAGTTGTCTCTAGAGGTCAGGACTACCTAGAGATAGTATCTGGGGAACCAACAGTCGCCGGTGCGGGCATCGGTCACCCTCGCTATTTATGAATTTAAGTTATTCCGGCCTAAGTTTAAGCCGACTCGTTTCGTCCCGAGTCCGTTTAGTTATCGAGCGGGATGAGCGGCTGGTCCGCTCCGCTGTTTATTTATAAAGAAGCCTGGACGGCTTTAGGGCGCTAGCCGAGATTCGGATCATAAGCCTTCTGGTCGAGTTCGGGCTTCTCGAGCTGTGGTATAGTCGTAACGTTCATAATGACAGAATAAGTGAGACTGATATCGCGTTCTTGTGATCTTATGGAAACGATAAGCGATCCGTTTTTAGACGCGACGCGGAGCCTTAATTAAGGGCCTTGTGGCGGCCTTGCTTATCTCATTCGTGCAATGTCACATTGAAGAAAAGGCACTCAAAGTGTAATTCCAAAAAGTAATGCATTTGTTTAGTTACAAATGTTTCGTATTTCAATCATATTTTCATGAAGTAGATAAAAAAAGCATAATTTTTGATCGTTTCTATTAAATCGAAATATATCAAAAACTTTCCCTAAAAACGTTGTGTTACGATTGAGAAATGCAACATATGATTTTTGCCCATATGATCTAACTTTGTCGAATGATGATAACTGTGGTTAAAAGGCCATTAAGGCTCCGTGTAGCGCCTCCAGGATTGAGTTATAAGTTATTCGATGCATTCTGTTAACTATTACATTAAATTCCTCTAAGCGTTCACCAATTTCACATCAATATAGATGGATATATTGCATTGAAGTTGTTGCTTATAGCGTTAGGTAAATTACCTATTGTATATTTTGTATTTATATGAAGTTATATTGTGTAATGTGATCTCCACCGATGTTATTTAGCTATACTTTAATGCCATTCGTTGCTCGAGGAAATCTGTGAGCCTAGTACAGAAAATATCAAAAAATATGTAGGTAACGTGTTCGATAAACAATGTATGAAAGATGTGTTGAAACTTTTTTTCGTGCATTTTCTATGGAATAAATATAGTATTTTTGATAGTTTACGTGCTAGGATACTGTAGCGACGTTCACCTGCTTCCATCGTAGTAATAATGTGATTATATTTTTTTTGGTTATGTAAGTGATGAATTGACAAATTTTTACAAATCGAAATCGAAATTTATATTATTAAACTCAATCATTGTTTGGTATTCAGCATCACCTTGTACCAGTATGGTGCTAGAATTTGGTCAGTGCCATTTATTTAATTTAAAAAGTAATTTATTATTGTTAATCTGTGTGGTAAGGCACTTCTTCCTATCAAAATTGTTATCCATTCGGTACTCGGTGTTGTTTTACTTATTTTGGTTTAGTTTTGAGATCATTTTGTTTCTAAGTTTTTATGTAATTAATTTTTTTGTTTCAAATCGATCAGTAGTACTTTTGTTATCATTGATCAGTTTTGTTGCGTATTTGTGATCATTTCCTTATGAGTTACGTTTATTTGGTTTTAGTTGTTGATTATTATGTACTAGGTACTAGAAACATACTTCATGATACCACAGTCAAATTGTAAGAAAATGAGAATATAACTGCCTACATTACGCGTACTGTGAACTCGCATAATTGAATTGGGTTGCGTTAGTTTTTGTCTCGCTTTTTCTTCAGTTGAGAGAAAGAGATAAAAGCTAAGGCGTATCCTTACCCAATAAGAGCTTATAGTAGGTATGTACTCAGATGTATCTATGTAATACTTGTGGTATATATAGGCATAGTGTTTTCCACAATCAAATAAAACACTACATATAATGAAATTACTTTACTTCTAGTACAAAGTACATAAAAACTCAATATTTGTAGTCAAGTCTGTCACTGGACAGTGAAGTTGTACAATAGTAACCGACTATGTAAAATATACTATTTCTACTTTAATTTATACAAACTGTAAATAGTGCTAAGTTATTATTAAGGAATATCAAAAAAAGAAAGAATGATAGAGGGAATAAAATTATTTAAAAAATTATATACCATACTTTCATTTCCTTGTGCATAAGTTACTCTAGGAAACTGATAGATTAAAATATTGAATGCGGTATAGGACGAATAAATAAATATTTGGGGACATCTTACTCACGGTCTCCAACCCCAAACCAAATCCTACTAGGATTATTAGATATTATAAACGCGAAAGTTTGTGAGGATGGATGTATGGATGTTTGTTACTTTCACGCAAAAACTACTGAACGGATTGAGATGAAACTTTGCAATAATATAGCTTATATATCAGAATAACACAGGCTATAAATTATAATGATATTGCATCAAAATATCATGCGGGCGAAACCGCGGGTAAAAACTAGTGTATCTATAAAGAAAATAGCATCATAATCCATTGCGTAGTTTTAAAGATATAAGCATACATAGGGACAGACAGACGGGAAGCGACTTTGTTTCATACTATGCAGTGATAGTGAAGCGGTGAAAGATAAAAAGCGATACAACTATATGTACAAGCTTAACGAAAGTAGAAAATAAACTTTAGGCTTATAGCTTTGAGATAAGGCCAAATAATAAGGTCGAAATATTATCAATACGAAAAACATTAAAAGACGGAACGTGACATAGTCTACTTTTATCCCAGATAAATAAAGGGTTCCCATGGGATAGCACAAAAATCAAAATATCATGCGGGCGAAGCCGCGGTTATAAACTAGTAATATTATAAACGCGAAAGTTTGTATGTATGTATAGATGTTTGTTACTCTTTCACGCAAAAACCTCTGAACGGATTGAGATGAAACTTTGCAATAGTAATTCTTATATGTACATCAAAATAACACGCTATAATTTATAGAAATATTGCGTAAATCGAAGTTCGCCGGGTTAGCTAGTTCTTACATACATTCATGGCCTCACTAAATTCATAGTTATAAAGCGCCATCTGCCATGCTATCCGCGTACCAGTGCCAAACATTTCTAGGACCACAGGAGACCTAGCTCTCCTGCTAGTCAAGAATGCGACCACGATTAGCCAAGCAAAAGAACTCATTTCGACGTGTGAAAAAGTGACAGATATGTACTTTGCCATAACGCTGTCTCGTTCTGACACTACGAATGAAATAATTCGTGGCGCGCTTACTAGCCCGGCTGTTCTGTTGGACACTGTTGGTTCAACACTCTGGAATCTGGATGTATAAATCGAATCACACAACTATGAGTCTGTGAGGCGAGTCCTCGCGCAGGTCTGTGAGGCGAGTCCTCGCGCTGGGCTATACGCAGTTTGTGGCAAGCATCACAACCGCCTTGCTACATGACTCGGCCTATAGTCGGATAAAGGCATATGTAAATAAGTGTCGCAGATACGATATTAAAATAACAAGTCACGCTTGAATACCATCGAACGATGAATAATGATTAGATTACTCAGAAAAACATAGGTATTACTGGCCTGCGTCACTATCAGGTCTAGTACCTAGATTATAGATATTACCTAGATATTGTGTGTTACTTATTGTTTGCAGCCTGCAATATATATATATACAGGGTGATTGGTAAACAATTAGCATCCTTTTAGGGGCTTATTCTGTACATCAAAACCAACAACTTTTGTTCTACGACTTTTGTCAGAACTAAAAAAAAATTTCGTTCTTCCATAGAAAAATATCGTTCACCCGCGACAAAATGTATGCAACAGCTGTTTTTTTTTTAGTTTTGACAAAAGTCGCAGAACAAAACTTGTTAGTTTTGATGTACAGAACAAATAAATAAATAAATATCTATTTATTGTACACAGGAACACATTACAGAAACTATACAATATACAATATTCTGTACAATGGCGGCCTTATCGCCTTTGGCGATTTCTACCAGGCAACCTTTGGATGGACTGGATTATTCTAAAAATAGAAGTATAATAAGCCCCTAAAAGGATGCTAATTGAAAAATTTGATTAGAGATAACGGCTTCGCCCCATTACGAACAGAAATTAGAATAGAATAGAATAGAATAGAAAACGCTTTATTGTTCACACAATTTACAATTTAACAATAAAAGAATACAATACAATTAAAATAGTGCGACAACCGGCGGCCTTATCGCTTAAAGCGATTTCTTCCAGGCAACCTGATTAAGAGAGGAAAGGATTATAGAGGAAGGTAAGGGACGGGGTGTACAATAATGGCGAATTAATAAAAACAAAAATGAATACACTCGAATAAAGAGTCATAAATATACATAAGATATATACATGCATACATATCAATATACACAAGAATTTAATATTACAACAATAATAATAATAATGCATACAAAAACATACTAATACTTAAATAAATAAAAATACTAAACACATATTAATAAATATAATAAAAAATAAATATTACAAATCAACTAAAAATGACTTTCTAACATGGAGGCAACTGCGACAAATAAAATTCTATGACTTGCTCCTTAAAGACAGCAAGAGAAGGAGCACGTCGAATAGGAACAGGTAGCGCGTTCCATAACTGAACAGCTTGGAAAGCAAAGGACCTGCCGTAAAATAATTCGGAGCGGGCAGAAGGAGTCATGAGGGTAAGGTTTTCTTTGGACCGGAGGGGAAGGGAGTGGGCGGACTGCCAGAAGGTAAACCGTTCTTTTAGGTAACGTGGAGTAGAAGGATTAAACAAGATATTGTGAAGAAGGAAAAGGACATGATAGGAAATTAAAAGTATAATAAACAAATGCAATTATAAATTAGGATATAAACTATAACCTATCTCTCAAGTTGTATGAAACGGCACATCCATCGGGGACAAACGCGTTATTTATACAGGGTTATTTGCTTCCCCTGTACTAAGTCGAAAGGAGTTGCTTCAGACCAACATTACGAACAACTTTTACTATGGGGCCAACCCAAAATTCGAGGATAAAAAAAAACCAGCCGCTTTATATAAAATTGCAACTCGGAATCGACAAAATGTATGAAATGTATGATTTCTAGAAATTTTTGTTGGCCCCTTAGTAAAAGTTGTTTATGATGGTCTAAATCACCCCCTTTCGGCTTAGTACAGGGCAAGCAAATAACCCTGTATATATTAAGATAATATTATATGAGGAAATATATAGATATTGCTTATCCAATATCGTTCATAGGTATAGACCTAATATGTAGATACGATATTGGAGATCTTTAGGGGAGCTCTATGTCCATCAGTGGACGTCCTATGGCTGAAACGAACGAACGAACGATATTAAGAAAGAAGAAAGATAATATGTAGTTCACACTGAAAGAAGGATGCACGGAATTAACCTGTCAACATTTTTTATTTTTTTTTTGTTAGTAAAAAACCAAACATATTTTCTAAAAATGATACGTGCTTCAAAAATATAGGGATTTTTTGCTGTTTTCATATCACTAATTAAAATTAAAATTAACCCACCAGAAAAATTACAATGATTTTTTTATTGTTTTTACATTACGGATTACATACATAAGAAGTGGCGGTATGGTCTTAAAGACTTTAGTGTCCAAAAATGGGCGAATTATTTGAAAAAAAAAATCAATCTTTTATTACTGTTGCTGTCAAAAAGAAAGAAATGTCAAATTCAGTCAATCAGATGACGTATTTAGTGTTGCCAACTTCGTTCTCGGTATCCAGACTTAGTGATTTTGGAAATGTTGACGTGTTGATGTAATAATTATTTTCTTTTTAACTATTGGCACATAATCCTGCGTTAACTCGTTTTAGCCCGTAATGTTTACAAACTGAGGTGTTATTATACATTTTTATAGAAATATACATTTTTGTATACTAAAAGATTATCAAAAAGAAAGAATATTCTTATTATTTTTATATGTACTTTTTATCATATACTTTACTACTAAAAACAAAAAGCAGTAGTTGAAGTTATCCGAGAAATTCGTGGCAATTTTAATATTACTCGTAATAATCCTTAAGGGTGTTATTCGAATCTTTCACTTGCTTTACTACACTTGCAGCAGCTGCACTAGGCCGGCTGTGGCTACACAACTGAGGCGTTAGTCCAGGTTTACACATAAACTGAAATTACATCTGTTCTATATTGCCCTATACATTTTTGTACAGCGCCCCTGGCCGAAACGATGAAGAACTAACCAAAATGTATGGAGCCACACGCGAACGCAAAAGTTTAAGTAAACAACACAAAACCTGGACTAAGGGCTCTGGTTATCTACGTAGTTGTATGAATTTCTACAAAAAGATTCCGAACACGGCTGCGGCAGCATGTGCTACCGAGCCTCGGCTGCAAGTGTTGTTAGCCTGTTTAAACAAGTCCAACGTACCTGCGATGTACGACGTAGGCAACCAGCATCGGAATCATTCCCGACTGCGGATACAAGCAGCGGCTCATGTGTGTGCTACCTCCATTCGCAACCTGCATCCGCAGGCTGCAGCCGAGCTGAATTTATTCGAATAGCTGCTTTACTTATATTCTTAACTTATAGTTGCGGTTCTTGTACTTTTGCTAATGAAATGGATGAATACCGAATTTTCTTTATCATTCCATTTTTCATTTTCTTTTTATATCAGTCCTAGACATTGATTTTTTTGACGTGACAACGTCTTATAAATCGATGAACTCCAAAAAGTAATCTGATATTACAGACAAGATGACATGCACTGTTTTAAAAATCAATATAAATATCATTGAGACAATATTGACTAAAAATACATGACATCAAGTTTTTAAAATCGAGCACCATTTTAGCACTCTGAACATAACAAACCTGGCAATCCATAATCTTTAGTGTGTATACATGTCTATAAATAGGTACTTATAGCTTGAAAATTGTTTTCGTTTTTTCTTATTTTATATTCAATTTTAGCCAAATTGTCTTTATTTGAACAGTTTTAGAAGCGTCATAAATCACATTGGTGAACATATCATTCTTAGAAAATAAGTGAGGAAAAATTAGTCTGTTCGTATATAACAGGTCCTGGTATGTATGGGCTCGCGCATCCTTCTTTAAAAAAAAAACCGTCCATAACTGTTGCGTACTAGGTACGTAACTTACGCCCAATGTCTAAGGACATTTTGTAAGGAATAGCGAATGAATTTTTTTTTTTAATTATTATATACTACGGGACTAATCGCGCACTAAAATTACGAGATAAATAAATACCTCCTCATCCCGACGTTTCGGCCGAGTTGCATCGACCGTGGTCACGGGTAGACTGGAATGTGAAATAGCTGGTCGGCGTAGTATACAGGGTTACTTCTAAAACACCAGCAACCTCGCAGGACTAAATACCTAACACCATAAACAACATTTGTTCTACGACTTTTGTCAAAACTAAAAAAAAAAACAGCTGTTCCATACATTTTGTCGCAGGTGAACTAAATTTTTCTATGGAACAACAAATTTTTTTTTGAGTTTTGACAAACGTCGTAGAACAAATGTTGTTGTTTATGGTGTTAGGTATTTAGTCCTGCGAGGTTGCTGGTGTTTTAAAAGTAACCCTGTTTAATAATAATGTGTTCAAATCGCGAAAGTTTAAAAACAACATTTTATGCCACTTCCTAGGGCTACTTTACATTTTGTGTAGGGAAAAGAAAGTATGGCTCTACAAAAGAAGATAAATAAAATTATAAAATAAATAAAAAATATATTAGGGGACATCTTGCACACGGTATCTGACCCCATAGTTTGTGATATGGCTGCCTGATATACTAGATACATATTCGTATTTTAATTACATACTTATATAGATAGTACCTAAATAACATCCAGACACAGAGCAAACACCTATGTTCATCATATAAATGCTTGCGCTGGGTGCGGATCGAACCCACGCCTTTTTGATCCAGAAGTCAGGGTCACTAACCAATAGAATAATACTACGGCTGTAGTAGGTATATAAATAATATCGTACCTATCCTGTTGAAGTGTACACAAGGGACACTTCTATCCCTCGTTTGACCTTGTAGCTGACCTTAGAATAGCGTCTTGAGTCTTGACCTCCTATTTGACCTCTTTTCGTAAAAGTCGTAAACCTGAAACCGGGTTAGTCCTGACCCTGGGGTGTACGTGTGCCGCAAATTCTAAAACGATCTGACCTTAAATAGGTATTAAGGCTCTTTGAATTTAAATTAATTATACAAATAAATATTTTATTTATTTATTTATTTTTGGTAAACAAACAGCTTTGTTTAAAAAAAGTTAGTTCGCTAGTATGACATAAATAAGCCTATTGATGTTTACACTAATAGTACATAATAAAATAAAAAAATACATTTGTAACAATAATAAATATTGAAATTAATTTTGTGGGAGCTATACCAATGTAGATAGTTGAAAGGGAAGAAACAAATATAAATGTTAAGAATTTGGAGATTGAAGTTAGTCATCACAGAAAAAAGTTGAGTATATTAAGTTTTTGAATGCATTTTGTCTTGCAGTAAATAAGTCTACATCTTTAGAATAACTATAATTGAAAGTGTTACATACTCTGATGAAGTAGGAATTTTGTTTGTAATTGGTCACACACGAATCAGCATGGAGCATGAGATGGTTTCGTCTTGAAATGCGAGTAGGTATCTGAAGTTTTATTTTAGACAGAAGATCGCTACAATCAATCTTATTCAGTACTATGTTATGGAGGTAAGTTAAATCAGCCACCTCACGCCTACATGACAGGGGAAGTAAATGATGGTGCTTACAACTTTCATAATAGTCTTTAATTTTTACTCTGTGCCTGAAATTAATGAAACGCAGAAACTTCTTCTGTAATTTCTCTATACTATCGATATAGAGCTCATAACGCGGATTCCAAATCTGTGAGGCATATTCTAATTGGCTTCGTACCAACGAACAGTAAAGAATCTTAAGCGATTTTAGAGTTTTGAAGTTTTTGGTTATGCGAAATATGAATCCTAATGTCTTCATAGCTTTCGCAGTTATGCTCTCAACATGTTTGTCAAACAGGAGTTTTGAGTCCAGTATAACGCCGAGATCTCTGACATGATCAGTACGTTGCAGCGACTGCTGGTTTAGTTTGTAATTATAATGCAGAGAATGTCGAGATCTGGTAAATGTGATACAGTAGCATTTACTAATGTTTAAATCAAGTCTGTTGAGTAGGCAATATTTGTGCAATCGGAAAAGGTCCTGCTGAAGAAGTTCGCAGTCTAGCGGTGAGTTAATTTTCTTATATATTTTCATATCGTCAGCAAATAATAAGAACTTGGAATTTTGGAAGCACTGATTTATATCATTGATAAATAGTACAAATAGCAATGGTCCTAAAATGGAACCCTGCGGGACACCCGATGGTATAATGGAGAAGGGCGATTGTGAAGAAAACCCATTTAGAACCACAGTTTGACAGCGGCTCCCCACGTACGAAACGAACCACCGATGGAGATCGCCGCGAATCCCTGCCTTTAGTATTTTGTCCATTAAGATCACGTGATCAATTCTGTCGAATGCTTTACTATAATCTGTGTATATAGCATCAAATTGGCCACCAGACTCCATCCCACCGAAGAGATCATCCGTGAACGATAGGAGATTGCTTACAGTTGACCTACCCCGAAGGAACCCATGTTGCTGCGGCAAGAATGTGTGTTTGAGAGCAGCATATATCTGGTTATGAATAATCTTTTCGATGACTTTTGCTAACACACAGAGTTTAGAAATAGGCCTGTAATTTGCAACGTCGCGCTTAGGACCTTTTTTATGGATGGGAGTAACTATAGCGGATTTCCAAATTTTTGGCATGACGCCTTCAGCAATAGAGCGCCTGAATAATAGACAGGTAGGATAGGACAGGCTAGCAGCACACTTCGATATCAAAACTGGGTGCAGGTCATCTGGCCCCGCAGACTTATTACAATCAAGAGATTTTAGTATTTTACAAATTTCATTTTCGTTAAATTCTACTGTACGAATCTCTGTACATGAGTACGACAGAAAAGGAGCATCGGTTGTGATTGAATTTGATGAGGCAGATGAAGGCAAGAAGGTGGAGTTAAAAAACTCTGCAAAGGCATTACATATTTCCTCACCCGAAGTGAGCTCACTATCATTATAGTTCATGGATGAAGGGTATGAGTTATGTTGCTTATTTGCTTGTACGTAAGACCAGAAAGCTTTGGGGTTCTTTTTAATGGAGTTTTCAGTAATCATTATGTAATTGTTGTAACATTCAATCTCCATTTGTTTAGCTCTCTTGCGTAGAACGCTAAAAGCAACATTATCAATTTTGTTATTATATGTTCTGAACTTTCTATGTAATTTGTTTTTTTCTCTAAGTACTTTTATCAACGCGGGAGAATACCAGACGGGAAAATGGCTTGAACGCACTCGTTTAGAAGGTATAAACTTATCTCGCAAACTAAGAAGAATCTTATTGAACGCATCGACCGCTTCGTCTACTGACCCACATGACAATAAAGACTTCCAATCGCAGCCGTCGAGTTCCTCACATATGGCTGAGTAATCCCCTTTTGAGTATTGAAATTTCAGCCTAGAAATAGGTTTAAGCGGAGGTAAAACGATGAAGTTCGGTTGAAAGATTAGAGCCGGGTGGTAAGAGTCCTCATCTACCAAAGGCTCGGTGCAATGAGAGAGTAGGATATCTCCATTAGAGAGAACTAAGTCAAGTAGTCCGCCGAGATGATTTTTAATACTATTAAACTGATTTAAGTCACACACATTCATTAGGTCTCTTACCACGCTGTGATTAGGATTGGAGCCAGAGAAAGACGGAGTAAGATACGAGTTCAACCCAGACGGGGACCACGATATGTCGCTTGAATTAAAATCCCCGGCTATAATTATTCGATCGGACGGGTTATCAGTACATACTTCCTGAACTTTATCTGCAAAATTGGACAATTGTGAAGAAAAAGACAGTCCATTATTCTGTTGACATAAGTAAATACAGCCTATGTGAACGGTGACAGGAGGGATACCGCCATTCGCATCAAACCTGATAGACACCCAGATGTCCTCGGCTGTGGAATGCCAGGCTGGGCGCGCGCGCGCCGCAAGGTCACGGCGCACCCCGACGAGAACTCCACCGCCGCGGGATTGTGCAACCCTCGCATAATCTCTATCGCGGCGCCACACTGTGTACCTATCACTGAACAATTCCTCATTTTTTATGCCATCCAGCAACCATGTCTCAGTCAAAACTATTACGTCATAATTGTATAATTGAACACTTCTCTTAAACTGTGCCGTCTTCGTCCGCAAACCCCTAACGTTCTGGTAGTAAATATCAACAATCATGTATCACGGCCCGGCCAAAAAAGTTTGACCGGATCGCGACATAAATGCCAACAAATATATTGTACTTATTGGAACATCTTACATAGTTTGCGCTAAAGTTCCATATTACCTAAGTGAAACGAAACATGACGAAAATTTATTTGTTGGTCTCATTTGAGGAAAGGTAGCCCAACACTGCTTCGGCTTTCTCTACTACAGATGCGCAGACTGCGTAATCCTGCTAGGTATACTGAGCGCCACACAAATTGAAAGATGGAAAGTTAGCCGCAGATGACACTTCGCTGTGATTCGCTAATTATTGCACATGTGCAATAATTAGCGAAGATAAGATATCTGTTATTTGGCACGAGCTGTAGCTAGGTATGAGATGAATCTTTAATAATATTTTTTTTTTTTTTTTTTTTTTAATTTAAATTAATGGCCCACAGACTCCAGGGTCTATGCCTTTTGTTAAGTAAGTTACAATTGAAAGAATGCGACTGTACAATAGAGAGGGGTTAGTTTAAATCTTAGTCTAAGTTAGTGGTTTCATTGCACTGCGTGAATGCCACGAGCAAACCGGCGACCCGCATGCAGCACCCGATCACGAGTATGACGCATGTATCAGCCATCACTCTCCTCGACCATATTTAAGGGAAGAGAACGACCCGACACACGACGCCGCCGCAAGAAGGAGCCTTCGATGGCGAGCATGAATGCTCAAGGCATGCACGCAATGCTAGTTTCTATTTAATGCACACTTATTCTGATTTATTTTGTGAAAGCGATCACCAGCAGAGTCCAAGGCTACGTTTCCATGTGTTACTCGGTGGTATCTACTCTGCTTGTGATCGCTCCCATGTCCTTCTATTACAACTCTTTTGCCTCCTCCCGGCCCAGAGCCTCCATCACCGCCGCGTTCCGGTCTCTGATGGCCATCTGCAGGTTATAGTCCTTGATAGCCCTCAAAGACGCAGACGATGCACGCCGCACGAATCGACTGATGGCATCACCTTCAATGTCGTCAGCGTAGTAGATGAAAGTTCCAGTGTGCCGAGACAATGCAACGACAGCGTGTGAGACGCTTTCGTGTAGCTTTATTCTAGGCTTAGTTTTAATGGCGATTACCGACTCGTACGTCAGTCCCTGAGCTTCGTGGATGGTAAGGGTGCGCGATCCTGAGCCACCTCCATAACCCTGGCTTATTAGGGTCTCCTTTTCTTCCTGCGTATGCACTAAGAAAAGGGTGTTGGGGAGGGTTTTGGATATTTGAGCCCCCTTGAACCTTTTCTGCTCAAGAGACCTAATACGGGGAACTGAGGAATATATACCTGAGTATATTTCCCTCAACGCATACGCGACATCCATTGGGTTCCTATGTGTGCAGAGCAACTCCTGGGTGATGTTTGCAACCAGGGTAGGGCGATGGTACCTCATCTCGAAGAGATTTTCTCTGTCGATATAAGGCAGCTGATTGACGTCCCCAATGAGGACAAGTTCGCTAGCACCAGACAGTCGTGCAGCCATTATTATAGCTCCGAAATGGTTCATTAGAGCTTCATCCACCAGAAGGCGGCTGAAGCTCTCTTTTCCAAAACCATTTACGAGGGATGAAGCCATGGTTCGCACTCTTGATTTTACTAGATCTCCTATTCGGTGCGATAGCTTCTCTCTCAGGTCTTTTGCTGCTTCTGTTGTTGTTGTGATGATAGCGTCTCCGTCCACATCAAAGTGTCTAATCACCCATGTTGTCTTGCCACATCCTGGTACCCCGTTGACCCATTGTATCTTTGGTACAGCCCAGTTTTGCCAGCTTGTCTCGACATCCGAGCTCCGTTCGATGGTTTTAGCCATCTCGAGGATTCTATCGTCTAGCATTATCTTCGTGCACTTGGCGGTGACTACAATTGGGTCGTTTGATGGTATCGCGTATTTCGGTCTTCCTATTCGCTCCGTCTCTCCCTCATCCAACTCCACAAAACCACTTTCTGCGCTGTAAGCTGCCATATGCTGTCCTTTCATGTTCCCTCTGATGACTTGAGAAGTGAGGTTATTGTATATGGCTGCTTCTGCCTCCTCGAGTCTTGATTTTAGTAGACTCTCACTTACTGGACCACCCAGCCTAAAGAACTCCAGAATGTTGTCGCAGTTCTTAAGATTGACATTTTTTGTCGCTCTCAATAAGGCTAGGTATTCGATCAGGGCATTTCTCGCGTGGTCTCGTGGCGCTGAGGCCAAGATATAACGGGGCGAATCGACCTGTCCCATGTCGGCTCTCGTGCGGGTTGCCTGAGGTGGTGAAGCCCTCCTCGAGGTCGCCGTTGTCTGTGGAGGTGGTGTTTTAGGCATAAATCGGAACAAACTCTGCATTGCAACACTGAGGAGACCCGACATGGCACCATCATTACCACTTGGGCGGAGAACGGGTCTCTCAGAAGCTGCTATCAGTTCTGCTCTTTCAGAACCAGATTGGATGGTTGAATTTGGAATGGGGTAGCCCCAGCTATCTGTTGCATTATCAAGATCGTTACTTGGAGACTTCAAAAAACTCAGATTTTCTCCTCTGTCCTCATAAACGATAACCTCATGGTGTTTCGAGGCTTTAATGCAACCCAGCCGGTCTGTGGCTTCCGCCTTCGACCGTTCAACCACCATAGCGTCCACGCTTATCACCCGGGGAGTGCTGTCCACTATCCTGATAAGATGATCAAGCAATGCGCTAGCCTGTGCAAAAGGTGACTGGGCAGCCCACTCGACTAGTGCAATCGTTTTGTTTTTCGATCTCACCAGTCGGAATCGGTGGCCGCCTGCGTCGCACACTGGCATAGCGTCATAGGATTTCCGCTTCATTGTTACTTTGGCGGTGCTCCCGTTAAGTAGACATGCTAGACCAGGTGACAAGCGGACGCGTTTCTGGTTCCTAACTTGGCAAAAGCTTATTCCGAATCTTTCTTTGTTATTGTCCATAAATAGAGCCACACCTCGAATACGAATCCCCGGAACTCCCTCTTCCGCGTTCTGCAGAATTTGATCGATGGCTACGCTTTTTGAGGGTAGTAATTCTATGGCGGGGATTGAACTCTGTGTAGCTTCTGTGGACTGTGTGTGTGTTAAGTGTGTTGGAATGGGATCAAGTGTTAGAGTGGATGGCAGTATGTTAATGTTAGGTAGAGTGGGTTGAAGTGTTAGGGTAGTGCGGGATGGTAGGGTAGTGGAGGGTGTTGAGGTGGGAATGTGTTGTTGGTTGGAGTGTAGAGTGGAATTTCTTTTGGCCGCAATTCTGAACGACCTCTCCATGAAGGACAGAAGAAATTGTCTGGTTTTTGGATCTGCTAAGATGTTATGGAGATCTAAGACCACTAAATTTCTGTCTATCATTATTTCTAGGTCGTGTCGTGCGGCCGAGAATCTAGGGCAATCAATGAGTATGTGCCAGACCGTCTCGGAGACATCGGGGTCGCACTCGCATCCAGGGCTGTTCTTGATCTTGAACCTGTACAGATATTCAGCTATTCCTCCATGTCCCGTCACAGCTTGAACCTGAAAAGGAGTCAGTTTCGTGACGCGTGTCACCCGATAAGCATTTGCGATATCCGGGAAGAACGTCTGAGTGACTTTACCTGTTTCTGACGTTTCGTATCGGTCCTGCCACTTTTTAACTGACTCCTCGCGAATTCTGCCTTTGACGTAGGACAGGGGGATCCCCTCATAGTCCCGCGAAGCTTCAGTGAGTGCCGCTGATTTTGCGAGCTCATCAGCTCTCTCATTGCCGGCGGTGCCCACGTGCGCTTTCAGCCAGAAAAGACGAAGAGATCCCCCTTCTGCAGAGATCGTTCGAATGTTCTCCTTTATCCTCTTTACCAAAGGATGACTCGTTTTGGGGTTCCTAAGCAGTTCGAGTGATGATCGTGAATCAATTAAAAATGTTGACTTCAGAGTTTCCACTTGTTGCCACCATTTGAGTCGCTCGGTAAAGAGCATAAAGTTCCGACTGGAAGACTGTGCATTCGGGGTGTAGCTTGAATTTTGAGTACTTCACTTCCCTGCCGTTTTCCCACCAGGTTAGAGCTGCACCAACTTGACCCTTGATTTTGCTACCATCTGTATAGATTTGGGGTCCATCGGGTAGGCTTGAGGGGTTTTCTAGAAGCTCAAAGTCCACAGATATCTGGGTGGACGGGTGTGGCTGGTCCAGGTAACTGACATTGCGTTCGAGCTCCACTTCCGGTGGGAGATATTCTTGGGAGAAGTTTTTCTTCGCTCTGTACAGGCTTGCCGCTTCCTGGATTCGTAGGTCGATGGGGAGTAGACCTGAGAGGGCGAGTGCTGACTTGAGAGAAACAGTACGATATGACTTACAGATTTTCTGGGCAAAACCTCTTTGGAGTGCGTTCAAGTGAGACTTGTTTTCCTCGAGGTCTGCCGCTTGCGCCCATACGTTTGAGGCATACATGATGATGGGTTCCACCACTGCGACGTAGATGGTCCTCGTGATTTCGCTGTTCAGCCCCCAGGTCACTTTCGCTGCGCGCGCGAGCTGTTTGTAAATGCTCGCCACTTTTTTACACTGTGCGTTTATGTGCGCTTTGAAATTGAGCCTTCGGTCGATCAACAGGCCTAATAGCTTGATTTCTTCAACAAGATTAAGCTGAACACCTGACATGATTAAGTGTGGGGGTTCATACTTCAACTTTCTTGTAAACAACATCGCGTTGGTTTTTTGCGCTGCAAAGTTGAGTTTATTTCGTATTCCCCATTCCACAATCATATCTAAAGTGTGATTGGCCTGTTGTTCGATGATGGATGATGACTGACTTGTAAACACGAGGACGACGTCGTCCGCGAATGCTTGACAGTAAACTCCCTCAGCCTCCAGCAGTTGCAGCAATGAGTCTAGAATTAAATTCCAAAAGGTGGGTCCACTGATTGAGCCTTGGACACATCCTTTGGTTGTTTCCCTCTCGTGTGCTGCTCTAGCATAGTTGACTACGACCTTCCGGTCTAGGAGGTATGAGTTTCCTATCTCATAGAGGTTAGTTGGACACCTCTTCTTCGCTAATTGATCTTTTAAGGTGGGCCACCATGCATTATCAAAGGCGCCCTCTATGTCCAGGGAGACTAGGAGTACTAAATTTTTGTTGTTCACTCCTGTTTTTATGTGCTCTACCAGGTCATAAAGGGCATCTTCAGTTCCCCGTTGGGGCATGAAGCCGTACTGTCTCTGACTGATGGTTGGGAGGAGATGCCATTGGAATCGGGCCACCAAAAGCTTTTCGACGATTTTACCGGCGACGGGCAAGAGACCTATAGGACGGTAAGATTTCGGGTGTGTGTAATCTGTCTTACCGGGCTTGCGTAAAATGACCACATGCGCTATTTTCCACTGCTTGGGGAAATATCCCAGCGATAAGCACTTATTTGCGATGGCTAGGAATATTTCTCTTTCAGCCCTTATAGCTGCAGCGCAAATGTCAGCAGTAAGCCCATCTATCCCAGGTGCTTTTTTCGGATTTAGTGTACGTAACACAGATTCCAATTCTGCTAACGTGAATGGGGGGTCATTTTCTGATAGGTCCTTTGGTGTTTCTGTTGTCCGTCCCCTCAGTTCTGCATGGCACGGTAGATCTGTGCTTACAGAATCGTCGGGATAGAAAGTTCTGGCTAGTAGTTCTGCAGAGTGCTGCGGGGACAGGGTGTTGCCTTCGGTGTCACGCAGAAGCAGGTCATCTTGTCTCACCAAGGTTTTTCGGATCACCCTGTAGATCTTGTCCCACATGCTCTCTTTCTCCTGATTCGTGCAGAGCTCTTTCCAGTCCTCCACAATCGCTTTTTCGGCTTGTTCCTTGTAGTTTTGACGAGCAATTTGATATTGGTCAACTACATACTGGACTCTATGGGCGGCGGCATTCTTGATCCGTCTTTTTCTTCTGAGAACTTCTTTCTTCAGATCATCGAGTGTTTTTGTATACCACGGGGGAGTTGGGTTCCCTTTGCGTGGGCCTATAAGTGGGATAGTGTGTGTACAGGCTTCGTGGATACATTCAGTGTAACTCGTGATCATTGACTCTAGTTCATTTGGGTTTCTACATTCTCTTACTGACTTAGGTGATATTTTCCTATCCTCGAGTGAAGTTCTTAGGCATGACATGAAATCTGACCATTTTGCTTTCTTGGTGTTGTACTTGCGTGTAGTGACTGGCTTTAAATATTCAAGGGCCTTATCTAGACGCAAGGTAAACGTTATTGCATTGTGGTCTGACGTTGTGAGATTCCTGTCTACCTGCCAGCCGTCTATTTTTCCTAGAAGTGGCAAGCTGCACGTGGTAACATCTACTATACTTGTGCAGAGTTTGCCTCTTCTGACGACTTCGAAGGTTGGTGTGTCACCTGTGTTGAGTATGTGTAGGCCCAACTCGTCGAAGAAAGAGTGGACAGCCTCTCCTCTGTTGTTCTCCGATGTACTTCCCCACCAATGGGACCAGGCATTAACGTCACCAGCAACTATCAAGTTTTTGGTCGCTAGTTTTTCGCTAAAAACCTTTATCCTGTTTAGGTACGGATCCACATCTTTGTCTCCTTCCAAGTAGACTGAAATCACTCCCAGCTTCAGATCAGCGCTGGTCAGCAAGACAGCTGCTTCAGTTTCAGTAACAAGCTGGGGGTCATGAATTACCTCCAGTCTGTCACCAAAAACAATTACTGCTGCCTTTACTGGCTTTTGCCTACTCACACTGCACTGAATAATCCGGGTTCCAGGGTACTGCTTCATAACGCCCTTGTTGCCTACATACGGTTCTTGGACTAGGGCGACTGAAACCATTCTTTCCTTTGCAACTTTCAGGAGTTCGGCTGTTGCAGTCTGCGACCGATGTAGGTTAGCTTGAATGAAGCGCAAACCCGATTTCACCGTTACTCTTTGGGAGACTGAGCTATGTACCTCTGGAGTGCCCTCAGCAATACGAAATACGTGATCGCGCTATACCGTCCCATTTCACTCTTTCAGGACACTCACTGCTGAACGCATTGTGAGCTTGATCTTTATTGGAGTTATTGGGTTGTACGATTGCGCAATTCCTGCATCTTGGTGGCAAGCCTTCTTTCCTGGCCTTGCATTGGGACCAAGAGTGGGATTTTCCGCAATGACTGCAGAGCTCATCTCTTTCCCGGCAGATCGCTTTTGTGTGTCCAAAACCAAGGCACTTGGTGCACTGCACCAAGGGTGAATGATCTGACACTGGCCTCCTCTGGAGTCCAATGTAGACCTTGCCTGCATCTACAAGCGACCTGTGAATGCGAGGCGAGACCTCCAACACAGGATGGCATTCATGGGGGTTGCGCGCTCTCTTCCTGTACCTAACCCTAATAGTGCTCTCCTTCAGATCGACATCCTGCAGTAGGTGTTTATTCTGTGACAAGAGGTTTTCCACTATCTCTGAGTCCTTGTGATATGACAGGACATCTCTGATTATGATAAGTGGGTTACCTGCTTTTGCAGTCTCCACGTTCAGAGATACGTCTCGCTGGACACGGCTTCGCACTAGGTTTAGGTCTTCCACCGTTCCACAGCTCAGAATTACTTTTTGGTTCCTGGCTTTGCGTACTTGGTCAACCTTTGCTCCAGTTGTCTTGGTGTCCAGCGCCACTCTTATCCTGTCGATAAGATTCTCGGCAGTGGTCGTCTCGGTTGCATTTGAGGCTGTCACTATTAGGGTGTGATTTGGCTTCAGGACGGGTGCTTTAGCAGCGATCTTGGCATAGGTATGATTAGGCAGTCTACCCTGTTCCGCCTGTAACATTTCCGCGCCAATGCTGAGGTATTTGGGGTTGAGTCGTTTTTTCCTGCCGCATCGTGCGAAGTTCCGACGACACCGCTTCGAGACGCTCTGTTATGGGCAATATTTGTTCTTGGATATTTATCTGTACTGGGGCTGTGGGTGTACGGATAGATTGGCCTTTCTCTATGTGGTCTTTGAGTGTTTTCTCTATTTCTTTAAGAGAATCCGGATACTGTGGGGGAGGAGGGGGAGGTGTCGAGAGAAGGCTCTTCAACGCTTCTGCATTATTATGGAGGATCTCTGCCGTCTTTTCCTTTTCAGAGTGCGTGTCTCGTCTGAGCTCATCAATCTGTCTCTGGAGAGTTTCCACACCGGCCTTTAAGGCGATGTATAGTCCTCCCTCAGAGGTCCCAGATCGACGCGTTCGCCAGCAGAGGCGTCCTTTATTTGAACGCTGAGAGCCTTCACCGCGTCTGCCGTTAACTTTATTTGCTCATGCGGTTCTCTGGTTTCATAGCTCTGCCAGTCTCTGATGGCCTTTGCTTCCTTACTCATTTCGGCCATTTGTTCTCTGGCTAGAGCTACCTCGCTTTGTAGTTTTTGTAGCAGTGTGGTCGTCATTTTAACGTGCGCTCTCTCCACCGATAGAAGCTCCCTTGCATGCCTAGTCCGTTCACGCTCGTTAATTGCGATGTGGCGGTGCCTGGAGTCAGCCAAGGACAGGACGATCTCGAATAAATCCTGGAGACTTTCTATGGCAGTCTGCTTTAATTCCCGCTTTAGATTTGTAGATGCCTCCAGAGCGTCCTTTCCTCGCTGCAGTGCCTCGTTCGCGACTTTTGTGGCCATGTCCATCTCAACCCCTATCCGCCCCTATAATAATATTTTAAATCAGAAAGTGTGTTCGTTGGTTTGTTTATAACACTTTCACCCAGAGGGAAGGATCAACTTGATTTTGCATACGAGTACTACTACTACTTTTTATCGCGGAAAAATAAAAGGTTCCTAATATGCAATGGCACAACAAGATTATTTTTTGCAAACATTAGCATGACCGACTTCACCCGTGTACAGAATTCGCGAATATTTCGCACGGATCGATGTAAGTAGCATTTTTCACATTATTGTCGATTTATCAAAAATGGCTCAGCCGATTTCAATAAAATTTAAATGGGACCAATTTCGAAGTATACTCTTTCCAATAAAAAAAGAATTATTGAAATCGGATCACTACCAAAAAAGTTATGCGTGGTTATACATACAAATATATATATAAGCGTCGAATTGTATAACCTCCTCCGGTGGTTCGTCGATCAAAAAACAAAAATGTCACGCGGTAGAAGTCACGGGCCAAGCGAGTTACATTATAATTTATCACGTAATTAACATACATGCCACAGTATAGAATGAAAACTGATAAAAGGTACAATACTTAAGTATAATTATACCTAATTATCAATATTAATATAATTTTGACCACTAAGTATGTGTTGACCTATCAGTGGCACTTAAACCAATTAAGCACCGTTAGATATAAAATAGCGAAAATAGGTATTCATATTACTTATAAATCTGCCCGTCATTACATACCTAAATATTTCACAATAATTGCACTATATTACGAAATCGGGAATTCACAACGCATAAATAGCTGTGTCGTCACAGAGATACTTTCTCTGTGTGCGTCGTAGGTTAATTTATACGCAACTATTTTCCGTTTATCAGAATCTAGAAAGATAAAATCTATGTAAAAAGTTAAACATAAACTCTCTCTATTTGTATGGACTTCCAAAAAGGAGGAGGTATCTATGTTCGTCTCTATCTCTACGATATTCTCGCTACTTATGGACCGATTTAGTAATGATTCTTTTTTATTGGAAAGAGTTTACTGCGAAATTGGTCTCATTTAATTTTTTTCGAAATCGGCTGTACCATTATTGATAAATCAACAAAAATGTAAAAAATGCAACATCGATCCGTGTGAAATAATCGCGAATTCTGTACACGGTTGGAGTCGGTCGTGACATTTAAAAAAAAAATTCTAAAGTAGTATTAGCTTGCCATGCTCATCATTAATAACAACTTGTACTACGGGACCAACTGCGAAACACGAAAAAAAATCAGCTGCTCTCTGAGCAAATATCTACAGTGCCACAGTCCCTAAGTGAAAGTTGTAAAAAAAATGTCCGAACGCCGTCGTACTCGTACATACCGACTTGGATATTTACATTAAATAATATGACCCGTTTTCTCGTATCTCGACGTTATGTCACCTAATTACGGCTTGTAACCGAGCACTTATTAGGCATTGCGCGGCATTGTAGTCGACTAGGAATCGCCTTACGACTAACTAAAAAGCCTGCCCACTACGTAGCTTGGGCAGGATTTTGGCTCGGACTTTTTTTTGCACGATTGTGACTCTATAGATATTTACTCGATGGCTGCTCCGTACAAAAAAAAAATTGTCTCTTCATTTATATTTTTTTCGATTTCGCAGTTCGTCTCATAGTAAAAGTTGTTCATAATTAGGGGTACAAATATACATAACTAGTTTTTACCCGCGGCTTCGCCCGCTTGATATTTTGATTTTTGACACAATATCATAATAATTTATAGCCTATGTGTTATTCTGATATATAAGCTATATTAATGCAAAGTTTTATCTCAATCCGTTCAGTAGTTTTTGCGTGAAAGTAACAAACATCCATACATCCATCCATCCTCACAAACTTTCGCGTTTATAATATTAGTAGGATAGGATAGTAGGATGTACTCCTCTAAGTCCCTGCACTATACAAAAAACACCTTGTTTCTATCTATCTATCTATCTATCAGCCGTAGGGTGTCCACTGCTGGACATAGGCCTCCCCCATGGATTTCCAATAAGGCCGGTTTACACCCCTCTATTCCCACTAGTTCAGTTGTCCAGTTCAGTTAACTGAACTAGTGAGATTTTTTTTCTCGTTTGTTCAGTCAACTGGACTAGTGAGATTTCTTTTCTTGTTTGTTCAGTTCAGAAATAGAAAAAAAATAATTAGGTAGGTACACAGATATCTGTAAAATAGTGGGTACCTAGGTTACCTACATTTACTCAAACAAACATTTTAATTTTTTTTTATTTACTGTACACTGGTAGTGACGTTCTTATGTATGTAAACTCTTTACTTCTCACCAATAGAGTGCTGGCCACTTAAAATCAACGTGTAAAGCTCCGTGTATTCGGGAGGCGCCACAGAACTAATAATTATGCAGAAGCTTGGCATCGTGCGATCAACGGCATGTTTAAAACAAGACCAGCAACAATTGTTCAATTTTTTAATAATATAAAACAAGATGCAACGTATTTTGCAGTACTCACTTAAAAAAAAAAATACAAAGAAGAGGACAGAAATTCAAATCGAAGACGACGAATTCATTCGTCATGTACAAATGCAGTTACTAAATGGCGAAATTATTGTAGCTATTTACCTTTTTGGAAAAAAATTGTGTAAATTAAATTAATAAAAATAAATGTAACAAGGTGCAAAAGCTAGTCTTATTTTCAATTGAACAAACGAGAAAAAAAGTCTCACTAGTTCAGTCAACTGAACTGGACAACTGAACTAGTGGGAATAGACGTTTACACCTTGTTTAACCACGTATATTTGAATTAGATATTTAAAAAACCAGCAACATCATGAAAAGGCAGGTTCAATTGTTTGTTCAGTAATATTTGCTCGCCATATGTAGGTAACACTATACTCTATAAAATTTAACTTGATCTCTGCGACAGCTGTCAGAAAAATCACGCCTATGAAGTCCTGAATTCCTTAATAGTACAGACAGTACCTGTCAATGTCATACTTTATGGGCATGTCGATTAGTGTTGGGCGACGAATGATCGTGACCATAGAGTTTTAGATAGAGTTTTAATTAAAATATCGATAGTTTATACTGACGATATTTTAAATAAAACTTAATTTATCATTAATTTTATTGTATATTTTAATATCATAACATTTTTTACATGTGTAATTAACTTAAACCCAATTATATGTTACATTAGCATCGATAATAGTGAAAAACGTCGATAAATACTATCGTTACATTATTATGAGTATTTAATTAATATCCTAACATTATTTACATGTGTACATACTTGATCTTAAATAATAGTAAGTAAATAAAATCCAATTTCTCACCTTCAACTACTCATTCGATTTCATTACAACATTGTTTGAAAATCGATTTTTTCCACCACTATCTCAACTCTAAATATGTCAATATGTAACTGTCGCAGAGATCAAGTTAAATTTTATAGACTATAATGCGTATTTGCATTTTAGCACTAACTGTCGGCGCGGCGCAGTCTTATCCGTAGTAGGTATTTAAAACCATTGTTTTTCAGGAGGAAAAATGTTTTTTTTTTTCAGAGCGCCACCATCGCATTTTTAACACGCTTTTATTAGGTCGACCTCTATGTAACTATGTAATGGAATCTAAGGTAACTAATTTAACCATCTTCCAAGGGTCGTATAAATCTATAAGGAATAAATATGAAAACTGTACATTTTTATTTAAATCACAAAAAAAATAGGCCCTAGATTGGGTCCCTCCTGATGGTCAAACTCGGTAGTCAAACTGATTTGTCCAACAGGAAAAAAAATCCGCGTGGTCAAATTGCTGGACTCTAGAACTTTTTTCTGAATAATATGTGTCATTACCAAGTCATCACGTACAGTTACGAATAAAGAGTTTTCGCAGGAACGCGGAAAAATCCGGCTGGTGCACTTATCCCTACCGAGCTATCCCCCCTGGTAGGGATAAGTGCACTTTTTGTAGATTTACTTCTACCAGTAGCGATAGGTGCACTGACCATTTGTGTAGTGCACTTATCCCTACCGAGCTATCTCCTCTGGTGGGGATGGGTGCACTGCCTATTTCTACTATTTTCTACTCTTCATATTATATGCTATTGCTAATCGAATAAAATACTACGGAACGTTGGTTTTATTGAAACATTAATTTGTTGAAATGATGAAGTTTCATTAGGTACATATTTTATTTTTAAATGACAGATGTCAAAGTGACAGCTGTCAAACTTAAAAGTGAATTATCTCCGTAACTATCGCTTATAAACCATTGTGGTTTTAACAAAAGAAATAGAGCTTAATGAGATCTACATTTCGGATTGAAGCTGTCAAACTTAAAAGTGTATTATCTCCGTAACTATTGCTTATAAAACATTGTTGTGTTAACAAAAGTGATAGAGCTCAACGAGATCTACATTTCGGATGACAGCTGTCAATGTTAAAAGTGGATTATCTCCGTATCTATCGCATATTAACCATTGTTGTTCTAACAAAAGTGATAGAGTTCAACGAGATCTACATTTCGGATGACAGCTGTCAAACTTAAAAGTGGATTATCTCCGTATCTATCACATATAAACCATTGTTGTTCTAACAAAAGTGATAGAGCTCGACGAAATCTACATTTCGGATGACAGCTGTCAAACTTAAAAGTGGATTATCTCCGTATCTTTCACATATAAACCATTGTTGTTCTAACAAAAGTGATAGAGCTCGACGAAATCTACATCTCGAATGACAGCTGTCAAACTTCAAAGTGATTTATCTCGGCAATTATCCATTTTAGACCATTGCTATTTCACAAAAATGATAGATCTCGAAGTCAACAATGGTCTACAATCGATAATTAACACTATGACGTTTGACAGCTGTCACTTACGACAGCTGTTACTTTGACATCTGTCATGCTATTCTAGTACGAATTCAAAAATATAACAGCTGTCACTTTGTCATCTGAATTTGACATCTGTCAATATTTTTTAAACTAAAAATGTTTGTCCTGAAAGATCCTATGTTTTATTCAATGAATGAAGGTCTCTGATATGGCTAAACGGTGAAAACAACCGGGACCTACAATTTAACGTGTCGTCCGAGCCACGGTAGCATTCAGTTACGAAATTCCACTCACGATCACCCATCCAAATACTGAAAAATGACATCAGGGCCATAGCTACCCAGCTTATATAAACTTAGTTACCTAACGTAATAAAAGTTTTTTGAGTCATGTTAATGTTAAATAAATAGGAATGGAAGTGTTTGAAGGAATCCAGGAAAGTGCGCTCTATTTGATCCAATGGAAGATATGGCTCGCTCGTATGGGCTTTTGTATTGTATGTACGTTTTCAGCTAGATTATCAAGAATGACCATACAGAAAATCCCGTTATTGTATAGAATGTATACATCGGTACGTTAGATATAACTGATTTCGTTTCGAATTTTGATTTACTATTTGTCTTATTGACTGTACTATTTGTCACAAAAGACAATTTGACCACGCGGAATTTTTTTCCTGTTGGACAAATCAGTTAGACTACCGAGTTTGACCATCAGGAGGGACCCCCTAGATTCACAAAATATGGGTTCAAAATTCAAAGTGAGTAAAACGTATCATGTAAAATATCATGTAAAAGAGGTTTATTTAGCACATGCTAAAACAGGTTTTTGATTATTTTAACAATTGTGTAATTTTCGATGTATGACGAGAAAAGTGAAAAAAACAAACTTTTTTGTCGATGATTATAAGTATAGAGATTTTATTAAATTACTTCCCAATTTTGTGAATTTTTCTGGATTTGTACGGGACCCTCGGTGTGCGAGCCTGACTCGCACTTGTCCGGTTTTTTTTGAACTATTAATTTATTGTATTCACGGGCGTAACCATAGAGGATCCCATATTATAGGCCGAACTGTGAACATAATTATGTCGTTGCGCAGTACCAAAGAAGGATGCACGGAATTAACCTGTCAATATTTTTTATTTTTTTTTTGTTAGTAAAGAACCAAATATATTTTCTAAAAGTGATATGTGCTTCAAAAATATAGGGATTTTTTGCTGTTTTCATATCACTAATTAAAATTAAAATTAACCCACCAGAAAAATTACAATGATTTTTTTATTGTTTTTACATTGCGGATTACATACATAAGAAGTGGCGGTATGGTCTTTAAGGCTTTAGTGTCCAAAAATGGGCGAATTATTTGAAAAAAAAAAACAATCTTTTATTACTGTTGCTGTCAAAAAAAAAGAAAATGTCAAATTCAGTCAATCAGATGACGTATTTAGTGTTGCCAGACTTCGTTCTCGGTATCTAGACTTAGCAATTTTGGAAATGTTGACGTGTTGATGTAATAATTATTTTCTTTTTTAACTATTGGCACATAATCCTGCGTTAACTCGTTTTAGCCCGTAATGTTTACAAACTGAGGTGTTATTATACATTTTTATAGAAACATACATTTTTGTATACTAAAAGATTATCAAAAAGAAAGAATATTCTTATTATTTTTATATGTACTTTTTATCATAAACTTTACTACTAAAAACAAAAAGCAGTAGTTGAAGTTATCCGAGAAATTCGTGGCAATTTTAATATTACTCGTAATAATCCTTAAGGGTGCTATTCGAATCTTTCACTTGCTTTACTACACTTGCAGTAGCTGCACTAGGCCGGCTGTGGCTACAGCTACACAACTGTATGTTTAGTCTAGGTTTTGCATAGTATACTTAAACTTTCGCGTTTGAGTGTAGCTCCATACATTTTTGTACAGCGCCCCTAGCGGAAACGAGCAAGAACTATTCGTAAACAGATTTGGTAGTATGAGATTACAAAACGGCAGTTTACATGCTGTTTTGCTGTTTCATTCATTCATACACAAAACAGCGTGTAACTTTTTGTATCAAACGGCAGTACGAGTGTGCACTTTGACAATTTACCAACCGTATTTAAAACAGTGAACTTGAAGTTTACTGTTTTCAAACTCACTGAGAAATATTAGGTGAGAGCGTACATTAATTTCTTCAAGAAATTGTGCAGTGTAGCCTTAATGTATTTCGAAGGCTGTATTTTGTCGCAAGATTTATCGCAAAACCCAAAACTTTGCAATCAACTTTGTTAAAACGTAAAAATATACTTATGTTTACAAGTCAATACTACGGGTCAAAAGAAAGAAAATCAGCATTACCTAATGCAGAAGACTTACTAAGTAAGAATTAGGTAACTCAACAAGCCCCCTTTGGGGTTATATTGATGCATACCAAGCTTGTCAACAAGGAATATAGTATCGTGAATACAACGCTCAACAAGAACCTGTGTCAGTCAACGAAGTCAACAGTTTAGAATTAAGCTCAAACAATAACATCTGGAAGACTGGTGCACCAGTCAAAAGCTCAAGAGACAAGTTAATGCCAGTGCCAATCCGGAGTATCAAACATAAATCTTCTGCTAAAATAATCTCCTCCTGTGTGTTTTCCACAATGCATGCTAAGTGTAACAATGTGAAAAGAACTCGGTGCTTTTGAGATAAATACGAGTATGTGTTTATCCAGTAGAAATCACACACATATGCAATAACCTTCCAATTTCTTGTAATTGATTAGGTGACTATCATGCCTGATCTACTAAATGTATGTATTGAATATCTCTTGTTTTTTTGCTTTAAAATGAACTATCTATTATTATAAATTGCAATATTACTCATACATGTGTGAAACTTGTGTGAAATGCATTGTATAAATTCAAACTTATGAATGTTGGGAAGTAAACATTAAAGAATAGCACAGGATTTTTCCTTTTTTACCCTTAACACTATAGGTAGTCAACTGTTCTTGTATGAGCAAAAGACAAGCAGTTGTTAGGGATGATTTATATTAGACCAGGCCGGGCAAAGGCTGTGGATGGGTCACTAATGAGAGACGTTGTATACATTTAATATGAAACTTTATATTATAACGAGGCATAAACATGTCCCTTCTGGGCCCAGCATTGCCTAATATAAATCATCCCTTAATGTAGACAGAAGTTATTTTACTGTTCATTGTGGGAACCTAACTATCAATACACAATAATTAATTACTTACATTTTTCATTTGAATATGTATATTTTATTAAAATAACGAAAATTCATACATTACTAAATGAATTGTAATTATTTATAAAACAATAATTTTATATATTATGAAACAGTGGAAAGCAGCGGCGGGAAAATTTTCAACGTGCTAAACTTTTATTTGTATTCAAGCAGATAGGCTTCTAGTACGCTGTGCTTTTAACTTCCAGTTGTAACTCGCAGTAGCTACTAGGTTGTTTGTTTACATCGTCTTCACAGCTGAAAAAAAGAAACAATTTATATTAATTTCTACATTTCTCATTCATATGAATGTAGGTAAGATGATTATAAATTGAGGTCTGATAATCTAATCCTAAGCC
This sequence comes from Hypomecis punctinalis, assembly GCA_949316475.1. Taxonomy (NCBI): domain Eukaryota; kingdom Metazoa; phylum Arthropoda; class Insecta; order Lepidoptera; family Geometridae; genus Hypomecis; species Hypomecis punctinalis. Next base: position 20,802,856 of record OX438799.1, on the reverse strand, counting down.
CTAGGTATTATGGTCAAGTTAAACTAAGAATTTTTGATTTGGATTAAGTAGTGAAAATCACTTGTTGGCTATGAGAAGCACCACCATTATCAGCCGAAGGAAATCCACTGCTGGACATAGGCCTCCCCTATTGATTTCCAATAAGCTGGTTAGAAGCAGCTTGCATCCAGCCCGTTCCTGCAGCCTCAATTATTCATCTGTCTATAGTAATTATATACCTACCCTGAAGACAGCCTACGTTGCACTTGCCGGGGTATGATTTTTGAATTTTCAATGCGCTGAACATTTATTTTTATTCAAGCAGATAAGCTTCTAGTACGCTGTGCTTTTAACTTCCAGTTTGTAACACGCAGTAGCTACTTGGTTGTTTGTTTACATCATCTTCACAGCTGTAAAAAAGAAACAATTTATATTAGGTAATATTAAGTTTTACATTTCTCATTCATATGAATGTAGGTAAAATGATTATAAATTGAGGTCTGACAATATAATCCTAAGCCCTAGGTATTACGGTCAAGTTAAACTAAGAATTTTTGATTTGGATTAAGTAGTTAAAATCACTTATTGGCTATGAAAAGCACCATCAATATCATCCGAAGAAAATCCACTGCTGGACATAGGCCTCCCCTATTGATTTCCAATAAACTGGTTAGAAGAGGCTTGCATCCAACCCGTTCCTGCAGGCTTAATTATTCATCAGTCTATAGTAATAATATACCTACTTACCCTGAAGACAGCCTACGTTGCACCCCGGCAAGATGTGGTTTCCATTCGAGTACTTAATTTACAGCCAATATTTCTATGAACTGTTAAGTATTGCTAATTCTTTTTAAATTGAAAATAGTGAACATTGAAATGTAGGAATTAAATAATAAATTCAAATAGATTATGTTTTGATTCGATTTTTTCCTTGATTTATATCGGCTACCAGGATCAATTTATAATTTTCCCAAATTTGTGTTAATATTCCCTAAATGTCAATATTTCAAAAAAACATTTCAAACCTATTTGAAAGGAAAGTTCTTACTAAATAATTTACGACAATTTCGATTAAATAAATATTTTCCCATTTCACTTACTTCATCTTACTCGTGTCGTATTCTTATTCCGTATAATAATTTGGTGTGTACTTAGGTATCCATAGTCCTTCTGACAACCTCGCCTTCATGAATCTGGTTTTGCTTTTAGAAACACCGTTTAACGTCAACCCACACGATGTGCAGTTAAAAGAGGAATTTCAATCCCACTTGATATAATCATTATCCTTTCGTGGCAATGGCTAATTGTTTATTTTTTAAATGAGAGCATCATCACTCTGGCGATTCCAATTATTTTATGACTTTGAAACTGAAATATAGGTAAAACTATAGTAATGAAACTATGAATTATTTTCCTGACAATATTATTATTTTTAATTTAATTTCCCCAAATTTGTGTAATTTTTCCACTAGTTGGTAACCTTTTCGTAAAAGATTATGACTTGACAGTGACAATGATATCTCTCAGGCCAAATTAAAAAAAAAAGTATTCAAGCACATTTGCCAATGTTTATTTTAGAATATTTAATATTTTATCATAAAATAATGTAAATATAATATTGCTCTATTACTTGTTAAATTCCATTCTTTATTGTAAAATAATGTGGATATCGCTATATTACTTGTTAAACTTAATTCATGCTGTGATTGATAATCACAAGTAAATTATACAAAATGTTGGTCTATTAATGTTTCTCTTTCCCGCCAATACTATTTAGTTTTCAAGCTTAAACATTGGGTTTAATGTCAAATGCTTGAAAATGGCGACGTATATCCCTATCTCTTATTATCCACTGATGTGTGAAAGAGAAAAATTATGTTCATTCGTTTTCATTCTTGTCACGAAACAGTTGGTTTTGCTGTCTAGACTGTTTGTCATTTGAGACACTTGGACTGCCGAAAATACATCGAACATGCCGTTTCGTGTTTACTCCAGACTCACTATAGTTTGTGTATTGGGTTAACCTGGACTAAGGCTACAGAATCATTCCCGACTGCGGATACAAGCAGCGGCTCATGTGTGTGCTACCTCCATTCGCAACCTGCATCCACATGCTGCAGCCGAGCTGAATTTATTCGAATAGCTGCTTTACTTATATTCTTAACATATAGTTGCGGTTCTTGTACTTTTGCTAATGAAATGGATGAATACCGAATTTTCTTTATCATTCCGTTTTTCATTTTCTTTTTATATCAGTCCTAGACATTGATTTTTTTGACGTGTCAACGTCTTATAAATCGATGAACTCCAAAAAGTAATCTTATATTACAGACAAGATGACATGCACGGTTTTAAAAATCAATATAAATATCATTGAGACAATATTGACTAAAAATACATGACATCAAGTTTTTAAAATCGAGCACCATTTTAGCACTCTGAACATAACAAACCTGGCAATCCATAATCTTTAGTGTGTATACATGTCTATAAATAGGTACTTATAGCTTGAAAATTGTTTTCGTTTTTTCTTATTTTATATTCAATTTTAGCCAAATTGTACATATTTGAACAGTTTTAGAAGCGTCATAAATCACATTGGTGAACATATCATTCTTAGAAAATAAGTGAGGAAAAATTAGTCTGTTCGTATATAACAGGTCCTGGTATGTATGGGCTCGCGCATCCTTCTTTACCTACTAATGTCAGCGAAGGTGAGGAGCGTGAACCCTACAGACGGGCCGCTATGAAATCATTTAAATCACAGATTGGAAACCTAATCTAAAAATTGAAAAATAAGTTCGCGCTCGCTACACTTGAGCAATAATATATTTTCGACCGTGGCAGGGATTAGGGGTTAAACAAACTAGCGATAGATGATTAATAAACATAGCCACAGTAGGTATTTGCAGAAGTTCTCCGATCGAATCACAGAGTTCTGAACTTTTTCTGGTATGAACTAAGGAATAATAAAACTAGCTAATTTGGTAAATTACTTTATTGTGATAATAAAACGTTATATTATGTGGTTTGTTTACAAGATTATATCTGGTATACTGTACTGTAAAACCTGATAGTACGATGAGTACAGTACCTACAAGCCTGAAAAAGTATAATTCATGATTTGATTAGGATCACCACCTATTTAATGTTTTGTAAAAGGGTTAAAATAACATCAAAAATAATAAAGACATACTATTAGCATTATTCCTTTCTGTGACTGTGGTATTAGTAGGAAGAATTCCTAACGACGTTACTAGAATCATAATATGAAGTAATGTGGCGCCATCTCAATATTCTAAATTAGTCAATCAGTTATTACTAACTTCACGATGTACCTAGTGACTCAAGGAGATAGGTAAAAGTTAAAAATTAGCTAAGAAGTAGATTAGTTGTTGGGGCATCCCATTTTTAAGCAATACCTAAAGATTGGTACATAACTACATATATGAGAACAGTAAATTACCTATGGATATTGTCATACTATTTAGTTTACCGCACACTTTGCCTAGTTAAGTCTCTCCGCCTTACTGGGTCCATGTGTGGCGGCGTAGTTCTTAATACGGCGCTCCAGTTCTGGTCGAAAGTGCCGGATTAGGCCCTGTATGGGCCAGGCCCCACCGTCGGCCAGGGCACAGATTGTGTGACCTGCACATATATTTACCAGAAATTGTAAAGTCCGGAGAAAAATCCTAAAATACAAAAGTTTTGGGCATCTATAAATCTTCAAAATGTCATTCAAGCCTTTATGTTGTAAAAGTAGTTTTAATTTCGCCCATACAAAAATCCTGAGATTTCCTTAAAAGTTTAATTTGAAAGCCTTGAACCAAAATTCCTGAGATGGAAAAAATGTTGTGAGCTTAGGTTAAATCATAAGAAATGGTAATAATTATACTGACAATAAGATTCATTGAAAACTTGGTGACATCTTTATTAAATCTAAAATCCCTTAATGCCTGAAGACCAAGGTTTATAACCAAAGTGTGCTGCCCAAACTCACTTACGGCGCCGAAACATGGCCCCTTAGTGCCCCTTACTAAAGAGCATATTTACAAAATCTCTGTAGCTCAAGGAGCTATGGAACGAGCCATGCTAGGTATTCGTTTGGTTGATCGTATCCAAAACGTGGAAATTCAACGTCGTCCAGAAGTCAAAGACGTAGACACACGCATCGCTATGCTAAAGTGGAGATGGGCATGACACTTGGCTAGACTACATGACAACAGGTGAACCAAGGCAGTCACCGAGTGGTACCGAAGAGAAGGACGAACTTAGATTATATACATCTGTCTAGATGGACAACCATGAACATTAATCACAAAGAAAACGGCCCAGATCTTTGACAATGAGTGCGTACTTAAAATGTCATACCTGTCAAAATTTGTATGGATAGGCACCATGTATGGACCATATTTTTGGGCCGTTTTGCTCAGCTAATTTGGTATGTAGACAGATACACAATCAAAGAGGACGAAGATGTAGAGGCAGACCACCAGCCCGATAGTCAAATGACGTCATCAAACTTGTCGGGAGGCAATGGATAAGTCTAGCACAGGACCGGAAAGAATGGCGAGAAAGGGAGGAGGCCTAAACTCAGCAGTGGGTAGAACAGGCTAAATAGATAGATAGAAGATGTGCAAGATAGGTAGGTACCATATTTCTGAATAAACAAGTGTTGAAACAAATCCTAGTTTATATCTAATCAGTCAATGATATCATAGGTATAAACAAATAACAAACAACCGCACCCTCAATTTGCTTGGTGATTTCCCAGAGCATGTCGATTTCTTTTAGCGAAGCATTGCCGACGACAAATCTGCAAACCAAAAGTTGATGTTATTGACGTTTAGTATACGCCACACAAGTCGGCGTATGAGAAGTTAGCCGCAGATGACACTTCGCCGTGATTCGCTAACTATTGCGCATGTGTGCACAATGCCGACGCAAGTGGCGTAGTGTTGAGCACGGGCGTAGAGAGCACGCGGGAGGCGGGTTGGCGGGCGGGTCTGCCCCGGCGTCTCGTCTCTGGCTCCCGTATGCGACCTATATTTCTGCTTTTGCGCAGTGTTCTGAGCATAACTTCCCATCTGCCGATTTGTGTGGCGCTTAGTATATATAATGGTTGAATTAAACTACTTGGCGGCTGTGAAGTTAGCTAAAAGCTGCGCACATCCCCGCTTTTAGCGCAGCTGACATATTAATCTAATTTGTTACTGCGCAATGACTCGCCTCGTGTTCTCTGACGCCAAGAGCGATTGATTCTGCCTTTAATTTCAATTGGCTAATAAAGAAAAGAGAGCGCAACAGGAGGAAGAAGGAGGTGAAATCAACCAGTCAATCTGACCCAGCTTGCTTGTCTCTGCGGTATCGAAGACCCGAATCATCACATGTATTAGGAACCAACCTGTGAATAATCTTGTGTATCCACGAGAGACCCTCGCGGCACGGCGTGCACTGGCCGCACGACTCGTGCTTGTAGAAGTCTATGAGACGAGCGATGGCCCGCACGACGTCCGTGGACTTGTCCATCACAATGATGGCCGCCGTGCCGAACGAAGAGTCTACTGCTACCATGCCATCAAAATCCATGATGGCCGTTTCACATACACTGAAAAAGTGGGATATCATAAAAATAAAAACCATTACATATGATCAAGTAAATAAAACTAGCGCGTGCGAAATCCTTTTTTTGGGCGTTTACCCCAATTGTTTGGATAATTATTTCTGATTATCATGATTTCAGATTATGCATATACCTACAGCTACCTATATTGAATTTTTCTCCAATAGATAGAGTTTGTGCAAAAAGAGAACCGTCGTAGGTGAGGTCATCAGTGTACCATTTTACTAATTTTGTTATGCTGACAACACTACTCTGTCATTGCTAGTAGTCGGTTTATATCAGTAGACTCGCGTCTACCTAGTAGTCGGTACCTTGGATGCTGATTAAAATCGTATTGTTAGTTCACCGTAACACTACAACGGTTCTCTTTCTGCACAAACTCAAGTACCCCAAAGGTGGTAATTGGAATCGAGCTGCCAACTGCATCTGCCGACAGCACATGTAGGACTGTAGGTAGGTAGTGGTTGGCTGTAGCTCCACTAGGTACTTTAAGTAGTTAGTATCAGGGGCCTTATATTTCAACTTCGAACGCCTGGGAACGTATACGGAAATATGACAGGTTGTAAGTATGAAAACACTCTATGGAAGTTGCGAATGCTCCATACAAGTTACGAATACGACCAAACCGTGCAGTTGCGTTTGACAGCTCGGTTCAAAATAGTACCTTAAAAAATGAAAATAATCCCGTGTGCTAGTGGAAAATTTGGTTACAAGACCGAAACACAAAGTGACATGAAGTGTTGCAACCGGGAATTTCGAGGAATGTTTGCAATACTCACTCTTTAGGTATGAGCGGCGTGGAGGAGCCGCCGGGGATGATGGCGAGCAGGTTGTCCCAACCACACCTGACCCCGCCCGCGTGCCGCTCGATCAGCTCCTTCAGATTGACACTCATCTCTTCCTCGACCGTGCAAGGACAGTTCACGTGTCCCGAGATATTGTACAGTTTCGTGCCCGAGTTGCGCGCGCGACCGAACGACGCAAACCAGGCACCACCGCGGCGCATTATCGTCTATAAACGATGTAACGTTTATTTACTTAATCATCATAATCATCAGCTTATTTCGGCCCACTGCAGGGTATAAGCCTCCTGAGCCTCCTCCTTCTTACGCCAATTAAGGTACGCTGAGGTATCTGTCCTGTGCTGGTCTCATCCAGGTGTTGCCGCAAAATATGTCAATTACAATACTTCATACTTGATACAAACAAAAAGACTTGACTGGTGTGGGTACAATAAGAGTGGAGATTGGGATTGCCTCAATCTACAAAAAGATCTATCAGCTATATATCACTGATCTCTTCTCATGACTCTCATGATGGTGCCCATCTCTTCCTCGACCGCGCATGGAGAGTTCACGTGCCCTAAACGTGTGCAAGGCTGGCATTTTCTATAAGCTGAATTTTTGGTATTTCCACGGCGGTGTACAACAATACCCCAGAGTCAGTCAGCTATTTCTTACCCCGGACCCGTAAAAATAAATCCTTCATATGTATATTTTACAGCCTACTTAATTATGTATTTTTGAGTAGGCTATATTTTTATTGTAAACAGCAAATAACTTACAGGTGTCACAGAGATGGTCTCAACGTTGTTGACGGTAGTAGGGCAGCCAAACAACCCGATGTCAGCTGGGAAGGGCGGCTTGAGGCGCGGCTTGCCCTGCTTGCCCTCGATGGACTCGATGAGCGCGGTCTCCTCTCCACAGACATACGCGCCGGAGCCACGGTGGACGTACACGTCGAACTTGTAGCCAGAGCCGCACGAGTTTGCGCCTATCAAGCCAGCTTGGTAGGCCTGCCAGATCAAAAGAAAAGGTCTGCTCAAAGACGCCTTGTACCTATTAGAAATATCTGCAATGTAAAGACCGACAATAATAGGTGTATCTTTAACTTTTGAATTTGAATAGAAAAATTAAGATCATGAGGTTAAGCTGTACGCCTTTGCTTGGCAAAGGGATACAACCATTTTATTCACTTTTAATGTCAGTTGTCTTTGTCAATTCATACTTGTTTCACTTCGAGTAGATAAATTGGCGGATAGACAATTTGTCCCTTTGTAGTGTGCTAGCGGTACTGTATCGTATGGTAGCAACACTAGCAACGAGTATATGAGTATGGTAGTAGCGAGTGAGAGTGACGTAAAGCGGGTCAGCTACTCGTAGGTGGGTCTACGCTAGCGAGCCGAGCACGAGCGGAACACGAACCGAGCCAAAATTCGTGTAGTATGGACCGACTTACAAGCCTCAAACGAGCGCGCTTCGAGCGTTTGGCTCGTGCTCGACTGTGCTCCGCCTATTGTCAGTTTTTTGACGAACACAAAGGGATTTCGATCGCCCTCGTTAGTCTCGTAAGTCGGTCCACACTACACGAATTTTGGCTCGGCAAGTGCTCCGCTCGTGCTCGACTCGTCTAGCGTAGACCTGAGATGTCCAACTTACGTAAGGTAGGTACCTAAGTATAGTTTTAGAATAAACGCGTAGATGCACCGGCAAAACCAAAACCCGGAACAGCGAAACTAACCTCAGCGATAGCAAGTTGCAAAGTAGTGGCTTCATTATAAAATTCTCCTCTGATATAAATGTAAGCAGCCTGCGCAACAATCGCGCGTCCTGCTATGAGGCACCCTTCAATCAGCTTGTGAGGATCGTGCCTGATGATCTCGCGGTCCTTGCAGGTGCCGGGCTCACCCTCGTCTGCATTTACCACGAGGTACCGGGGCCGTTTGTCTGGAGGCTTGTCCATGAAGGACCACTTCATGCCCGTGGGGAAACCAGCGCCGCCCCGCCCGCGGAGACCCGATGTTTTCATCTCGTCTACAAATTTTAAAATTAATTTGTAAAGGTCCTAAGATAACTGGCAAACTCGTCTCCGACGTCTTGCATTATTTTTGCATTGCCTCCTGTTTAAGCTGTCTATCTTAAACAGGAGGAACTGCAAAGTTTTCGTGCAAGCAACGAGAACGCTTGTTGCGATCTACAGACACAAACGCAGCACGAGCGCCACTATCGCCTTACCGACCGGTAATAGTAATACAGACGAGTGGCACTCTCCGACGGAATGGCAGAGATATAACACGAAAAAATACCAATACTGTCCAAAAGAGAAAAGTAATATTTTGCCAAAAATGTAGGTACAAATTTATCTGTCTGTAAAAAATAGGTACATATTTTAGTATTTACATGATTTCAGGACAAAATATAGTCAAAACGATGAGAAGGTACCTAGATAAATTTGCCCGACGCGCGACGCCTAGAGAAACACATAGGTATATATTTTGCACAGCAACTTACTGACAATCCATTTGCTGCCCTTCAGCAAGATCTCCTTAGTCTTATACCAGTCTCCGCGACGTAATGCACCTTCAAGCCTCCAATCGTGTCGACCGTATAGGTTGGTGAAGATTCGGTCCTGGTCGGCGAGCGGACCGTATTGGCTCTTGCCGGCTGGAGCCTGCGTTTGCTGGTACCGCGCGCTGCTACTGCTTACCAGAGGCCCAAGTAATCCTAAAAGCGTAGATAAGCAGGCCCGTATTATTCGTAGTAGGTATTATTTAGATAGTTTGCGTGCTTCATCTTCGACCACAACGTCGCTTACCATCAGGCGAATAGGTCAAACGCTGACTTATTCGCGATAAAAAAAAGAACTAAGCACCTACTAGTATAGCAAACGGGACGCCCGATTCCTAAAGTCAAACAGTGTGGTAGAGCGTAGAGCAGTGTTGTTATAATTTATATGAACACCGGATACAACTCACGATTATTTGAACGGTCGAGCCGCTATGCGTCCGATCGGTTTCAGAGTAGTTAGTACTCCTTCATCAGGGAATACGCGCGCCCCCGACAATTATAATAATGAATCCTCACGCTAGTTTTAATGATGTTATTATTGTGTGTACCGCATACTACTGCTGCTTATCAGAGGCCCAAGTAGTCCTAAATAAACAAGGAGGACTCGATTAAATTAAATAATTATTAATTAGGTACTTACTGCACAAATAAATAAAGTAGAAACCACAGAATAGGCCCTATTACACAGGGCAGAATCTTGAAGGTCGCTGGTAGAAACTTACCTAATACGTAGGAGTAATCAAGACGCCCAATAATATTATATCATTAAAATGATTGTTTATAGTATGACCGAACTCATGATAAATAAATATAACGAAAATACGCACCCAGGGATGATTTTGTCCCTTGAAAGACTCTTGATAAAGAACCAGCCATTTTTAAAAAATAACTGTGATAAATAAATTCTTCAGTGAAGAGCGTCAAATTGAACTGTCAACTGTGATAGAAGTTGCTTTAGGAGGTTATACTTTTTTATTAAGTCTATGAAAAGTAAAAACGTTTGTTAAGCTGGAAACATACTATCGGACGCGGCTTACGGACGCGACTGACAGCCGCGACTGATAGGTATCTAGATAATGAATGTCCCCTGAGCCTTGCAAACTATCGGACATCAGTCGCGTCCGATAGTATGTTTCCAACTTTATAGTAACTAGGTACCTCTCATTGCTTTAATTATAGCCCAAGAGCTCATACACCAGACCTTCGTCTTTAAATAAAAGCAGAATTACCGTAGATTTACTTATATTTATAATACATAATTACCGTAGATTTCATAGATATGAAATCTACAGTAATTAGAAAAAAGGGATTGAAGAATGACCGAGGTACACTTGAATGAGCGTAATTATATACAGGGTTATTTCTAATCAATTAGCATCCTTTTAGGGGCTTATTCTGTAAATCAAAACTAACAACTTCTGTTCAACGAGTTTTGTGAAATCTTAAAAAAAAGTCGTTGTTCCGTAGAAAAATATCGTTGACCCTCAACAAAATGTATTAATTATTAAATGTATTAATTGTCTAATTGATTCGAAATAACCTTGTATATGCTCATTCAAGTGTACCTCGGTTATTCTACAATTTGGCTCCATTTTCCTAAATACCATACTCTTTATTAATTTTCATTGCTTTAAATTAACAGCCATTCTTTGATAAGCAAGATAATTTTTGCGTATCCCAGGCTTGTATAGTCAGTAATAAATTTAAATTATCAATTTGAGTCAAATAATAAAAAAAATTAAGGGTAAAAAAGGATTTTACAATAGGAAAAAAAGACTAATTTAAAGAATGGCCGACGAAGAAAAAAAAATAAATCATCTGATAAATTATTTTATTATAATCACAGAACATAAAAAGAATAACTACTATACAAAGTTGAAATTCTCATTGCGCATCGCATTTACTATCTCTGTCTCTATCACACAAATGGAAGTAGGAAAAATACATCAGACTATTAAATAAATCTACCAGGGTGAAAGAGACGAAACATAAGTATTTGTTAAAGATGGATAAGGACAGAGATAGCAGAATTTCATATTGCCTATATTTCATGATTTCATAGAGTTTCATTATTTTAACGTGGTTTGTACAAAAGATCTCGGTCAACACGACATAAATTTATTTTAGTAGTTCTCACACAAGATCGAGTTGTTTTACGTATTGTGTAGTATTCTGTGCCTATGACCGATGATCTAAAGATATTACGTAATGTACAGCTGGGCAAAAAAAGTATTTTCCCTGTTTGTTCTACGCCTCATTAGTTCGTATAGCATTTGTACAGTTAAATACGCATGTGCAAGCAGGATGGACGTTGCTGTAAACAGCTGTGTTAGACAGAGATTTTCTAAGCGAGACCGAATCCTCCCCGTGGCGTAAACGATATGTAACTAAAATAGTCGTTGACGAGTAGCAAATTCATAAGGGAGGCCTATGTCCAGCAGTAGACGTACTACAACTGATGAATGTATGATGAGCATGTGTCTATGACGTGGTAGCTCCCGAAAGAATGGCCAGATATTGAGGCGATTTTCAGTTTGAAAAGATAGATAGTTAGATAATTTATTTTTGTAATTTTATTAAATTCATTGTTACTCTTTTAAAATAATTACAATTAAAACTTTATTTTACACTTTTCTGACAATACACGATTCCAGTTTGTTCCTTGTCAAGATGTACAAGATTTCAACTATAGGGTCGGCCTTGTTAGGACCGTGAGAGAGGCCTACCAGCCCCCCGACCGCCTAAGCAATAGCAATCGTTTATGACTTCATTTTAGTCATTTGGCACCGCCTACGTGACGTTAGCCATGCATTGCTTTGCGCGGATTGCTCTAAGCAATCGTTGAATGAACAACTTTGATGGCTAACGTCACATAGGCGGTGCCAAATGACTAAAATTAAGTCATAAACGATTGCTATTACGATTGTTAGTGCTTAGGCGGTCGGGGGGCAGGCCTCCATAAGATATAAACATATATAAAAAAAGATGTTTCTTCGAATTCGTTAATTTTTCATTTAAAAAAAAGTGCGTAGTCGGTTGTTTTTAGATTTTATTTACACTAATATTTGCCAAGCTGTACAGGATTGAAGTAGAGGCCTAGTAAAGGCGCTCGGCCTTGCTGAGGCCGTGAGAGGCCTGCCAGGCCTCCATGCGGCGCTCGAGTTCGGGCCGGAAGTGCCGGATGAGGCCCTGCACGGGCCACGCGGCGCCGTCTCCCAGCGCGCAGATCGTATGACCTGCAATAACAAACGTTTTACACTTTCACGACAGAAACGTTTTAATTTTTTCCGTTAGGCTTGCTACACATATAAACAGGCCGGCATTGATCGGTAGTGCCGTAAACAGTTTTTTCTGCGCCTTGTGCGAACTTCTATAACTGCGCCCTTGTTTTTTGTAGATATTATAGGTACCCTAGCCAGAGCAATGCTGTGTATAGGCCTATTTTAATTCATTCAGGGTGATAAATACGTGAGTAGTACCATCAATGGAACTAATCAATGGTACTACTGACAGAAAACCAAAATAAAGTACAAGGATCCTGGTCTTGGTGGACCAATATTTTTGGAATTTTTTTTTTACTGAACTAGAAGTAATTGATGTGGGTAAATCAGCAGACGATTGTAATTTAACAGGCGTTTTTGATGATACTGGCATGTAGGTACCTATTTGTTGGAATCGAGCACTAGGAGCGCAGCCCAGTCGACGTAGGGTGGCGTGTCTGTCAGCCTACTATCGGATACACTTCGGTGAGTGCGCCCAGGAGTTGCACGATCTGGTCCCACCTGCCCCTTTCTTCTATCGTACGGCTAGACGGACGCGACCAAAGCGCCACCCTTTAATGGTGGACATTCCGCGCGTTAGAACCAAGCGTTTTGAGTCCACATTCCTCATACGAACTGCCAGAATGTGGAACGTTTTGCCTGAGTCTGTCTTTCCGCTAAAGTACAATGTAGGTGTCTTCAAATCTCGAGTAAATAGGTAAGCGTGCTACAACCTAGACCGTATATATGCTTAACATCAGGCAGTGTGCGGCCAAACGCAAACCTATTTAAAAAAAAGCAACAACTTATCAGGAGCAAAACGAAAAATTTGGCCATTCTTGCGCCTTCCAAAGTCTACGCCTTGTGCCTGGGCACCGGTGGCACCGCCCTGTTTACGGCACTGTTGATCGGCACTACTAGACCGTTAAATCGAATATGTATCGATGATTTGACACGTTCAGCAGAGCAGGGCGATGAAAAACGAATTTATTGTAGGTTAATGTTCCGGTATGTTGCGGCGTCCGGCTGAGCGACAGCAGTACAACTTTTTTCCTAAACATTCATCGTGTTTGACCGCACGGTCAGATCCAATACTTACACAAAATATGAGACCGACGTTGTTCATACATAATACGGACTGCGTTCAATTGGACCTGACCGCAAACCGCATCCAGTTTGTCAAATCCTTTATTATCCAATTTTACCGTCCGGTGGTGCCGATCGATGCCGGCCCGCTTATATGTGAAGCAAGCCTTACATCCAGCCAGCACGCATACATCCATGACAGCTCTGCACTGCGCATACTAATTTGAACTCCACACTCCACACAAATGGCACACCATTTCGCTCGCTTGCACACTACTGCTTGGCGATTAAATACGTAGCAAAGATCCCAGAGGTCAAAGATCAAAGATCTTCCCCAGGCAAACTCTGTACTGCTACAAAATTTCACGTTTGGAGTTTCGTAGTAAAACAAGAAACCCTTATAAGATCGTTGTGTTCAAAAGTCGCTAAAGATCAAATATAGAGCCCGGGTTAAGAAGTAGTCTATGTGATAATCCAAGGTTTAAGCTGCCTCCATAGTAAATTTTATCTAAATCGGTTCAGCCGTTTGTTCGTGAAAGTGTAACAAACATTCATACATACTCACAAACTTTCGCGTTTTTAATACTAGTAGGATATGAATAAAACAAACATACCTTCAATTTGTTTGGAGATTTCCCACAGCATGTCGATTTCCTTGGGCGATGCGTTACCGTCCACGAATCTGGGAACATAAAGCGAATGTGCTTATAGAACATCAGACGAGCGATATTCAACCTTATAATATTTTAATAGAGTCCAACCGACCTATATTTTGCGCAACTTCGCCCCATATGACAATCACGGAAGCTGACTAGACACATAAAGCTGAAAATTTTTCGGTCCAACGTAAATACCATCCTGCTCTACGGGTCCGAGACGTGGAAGGTGATGAAAGACCTCATGTTGAAGCTCCAAGTGTTTGACAACAGATGTCTTCGCCAAATACTACGGATTTTTTGGCCTAACAAAATCTCTAACATAGACCTACTACAGAGATGCCACGAAAGTCCAACCGCTGCGTAGGCCTCCAGACCACATTCCAAAACAAGCTTTGGAGTGGAACCCGCAAGGCAAGAGAAAACCGGGCCGACCAAAACACACCTGGCTGCGTTCTATCATGGCGGAAATTTGGAAAATTGGTGGGAAAAAAAAAAAACAAAACATGGTCGGAGGTGGAGCATGAAGCCCAAGACAGGCTGCGATGGAGAGTCTCTGTGGACGCCCTCTGCCCACCTTGGGGACCTAGGAACTTAATCAAAATCAAACCGACCTATATAATTATGATCTTATTTATCCACACGACTCATGCTTACATAATTATATACCATGACCAAACGAGCAATATGCGACCTTATTGTATTATAATAGAGTCCAACCGACCTGGATATGTTCTTATTGATCTACTCGTGCTTGTAGAACATGATGAGACGAGCAATATTCAACCATATTTCATTGTAATAAAGTCTAACCAACCTATATATGATCTTATTCATCCACGAGACACCCCCTCGCGGCAGGGAGTACATTGTCCGCTTGACTCGTGCTTATACAACATGATCAAACTAACAATTTACGACCTTATTGTGTTGTAATAGAGTCTGACCAACCTTCATATGATCTTATTCATCCAAGATACGCCTTCGCGACACGGCGTGCATTGTCCACACGACTAGTGCTTGTATAACATGACCGTACTAGCAATTTACGACCTTAATATGTTGTAATAGAGTCTAACTTACCTATAAATCATTTTATTCATCCAGGAAACACCCTCGCGGCACGGCGTGCACTGTCCGCACGACTCGTGCTCGTATAACATGACCGTACTAGCAATTTACGACCTTAATATGTTGTAATAGAGTCTAACTTACCTATAAATCATTTTATTCATCCAGGAAACACCCTCGCGGCACGGCGTGCACTGTCCGCACGACTCGTGCTCGTATAACATGACCGTACTAGCAATTTACGACCTTAATATGTTGTAATAGAGTCTAACTTACCTATAAATCATTTTATACATCCAGGAGACACCCTCGCGGCACGGCGTGCACTGTCCGCACGACTCGTGCTTGTATAACATGACCGTACTAGCAATTTAAGACCTTATTATGTTGTAATAGAGTCTAACTTACCTATAAATCATTTTATTCATCCACGAGACACCCTCGCGGCACGGCGTGCACTGTCCGCACGACTCGTGCTTGTAGAACATGATGAGGCGAGCGATGGCCTTCACGATGTCGGTGGATTTGTCCATCACGATGATGGCGGCGGTGCCGAGGGAGGTCTGCGCAGCGACCAGCCCGTCGAAATCCATGATGGCCGTTTCGCACACACTGGGGAAATACATATGTTTGATTAGAAGACATTGAAATGGAAGTATGGTCAGTTCTTCAAGCACTACAACTAAAAATTATCTTATTATCGAAATGCTGTTACACATTAGGCGATTTTTTTACCGATAATCAAGAAAACATAATAATAAATCGTCCCAAAATAAAACTTAGAAATTAAGCAATAAAATAAATGCGTATCAAAAGCAAAACAATATAATTAATAAAATTGCCAAATTCTTAATGGGGTCATACTCGTATGTATGTCGCGAATTCAGATGGATAAGAATCCGCGTGGTTGTCTTCGTTGTCCGCCATCGTCGATATTATCACTTGTCGGTGCGCACAAGTGGCGCAGGCGCTGTCTCGAGGAAGATTGAAGTGAATTCAAGTCATATTTCTAATGAACGCACTACTGACCGATAAAAGACAACTTCATTCGATCATCCATTCAATCAACACAGAAAACAAACTCTTGCGTTCACACGGTGTTGCCATTGGAATTGATTGAAATACTACTCGAATAAACCAAAATAAAACATTCCTCTAACATGTATAACTATAAAGAACCGTATGTAAATTTCATGTTGCATTAAATGATTAATTATTATACAGGGTTACCCAGAACTGGTGTACCAAGCCGAAAGGAGGTGATTCAGACTATCATTACGAACATTTTTTTTTGTTGAGACCAATCCGAAATTCGAAAAAAAAAACAGCTGTTCCATATATTTTGTCGATTCAGAGTTGCAATTTTATATGGAACAGCTGTTTTTTTCTAATTTTGAGTTGGCCCCATAGTAAAAGTTGTTCGTAATTATGGTCTTAATATGACTGCCTCGGTGGCTCAGTGGTTAGTGACCCTGACGCCTGGGTCAAAGAGGCGTGGATTCGATTCCCACCCAGGGCAAATATTTATGTGAATAGGTGTTTGCTGTCTCTGTTGTGGGTGTTATTTATATAAGTAGCTATTAAAAAATATGTATATGTAGTATATCAGTCTCTGGCAGCCATATCACAGCTTTGCTTAGTTTGGGGTCAGAGGCCGCGTGTAAGATATCCCCTAATATTTATTTACATATTTAAATCACCCCTTTCGGCTTAGTCCAGGATAAACGGATAACTCTATATTTAGTACAATACCTACTTATGAATATATGTAAAAATGTTAAAGCTTATGAATAAGGAAATAAACGATAGTTACTGTTATTCAACGGGTATTGCGGCGTTTCGCCCCGCAAGCAGTTTGGCCTGCGGGGCGAATCGACCATGACTCTTTTTGAAGGTCCCCCATTCGCCCGCTCTAAACAATGCGGGGCGAATGGG
Source organism: Hypomecis punctinalis (assembly GCA_949316475.1). Classification (NCBI taxonomy): domain Eukaryota; kingdom Metazoa; phylum Arthropoda; class Insecta; order Lepidoptera; family Geometridae; genus Hypomecis; species Hypomecis punctinalis. The sequence continues at coordinate 20,785,899 of OX438799.1, read as the reverse complement.
GACCTTCGAAAAGAGTTATGAGTTATATATATAATCTTGGGCGATTCGCCCCGCGGGCCGAACCGCTTGCCAAGGTTGCCTGGAAGAAATCGCCATGGGTGATAAGGCCGCCACGTTATAATCATATTTTTTGTCGTATATGTGTAAATAGTGTTTATTTTTCATATTGTGGTTGTAAATAAAGAGTTTTGTCTGTCTGTCTGTCTTGCGGGGCGAAACGCCGCAATACCCCACTCAACTACAACTAAGTACTAATGGAATCTGGAATGGGCGGTGACACAACAAATTATGTAAACAAAAATAAAAAATATGAATAAACAGTTTGATACAAACAATTAGTGCCAATGACCAATATCTTCGCAAGTCTTAATTTCCCTCATAAGACTATCAGACATTCAACAGATCCGGTACTTCAAAGCTTCTGATATCTAAAACAGTAATAAATTAGCTTTGGATACTTTTTCGTTCTTTTACTTGCTGAACTACATTACTGGAAAGAAACCAAAATATACAATATGTTTGTCTACCGGTGTCGGAGCCTTTTTTTTTTTAATTCAATTTCTTTTTGGGAGCTTTTGGACCGAAAGTCCATGCCAGCCCCATCGTAGCCTATATAAATACAAGCTTATTACATATTATACCTACACACACATATTTTTACATATCTTAAGATATAATAAGCCAGTGAGGCAGTCTCGTGGAGTTGGCTTGATTTAGAGACTGGAAGAAGGTCTCCACCAGTCTGTAAATCACTCCAGCCTCCTCAGAGACGGGATTACATAACAAACTTTGTAATGCCCCCACATTGGATTCGGTTACTTGAAGTTCGGCAAAGATTCGTTCTCTTTCGCGTTGATTCCGAACACATTCCATAAGAACATGGTAAACATCTTCTGGCTTGTCGGACTCCTCACAATTAGGTGACGATACTTTCCCAAGCGGTGACATATATGACAAATTTTGAACAACTTTTACCAACTCTGAAAACGTAAAAAAAACTGCTTGTCGAAAGTCTAGAAATCGTATTTCTAGACTTTCGACAAAAGTATGGAAGAGCTATTTTTTTTTTGCGTTTTCAGAGTTGACCCCACAGTAAAAGTTGTTCAAAATTTGCCATATATGTCACCGCTTAAGGCTCCGACACCGGTAGACAGACACATTGTAAATTAACATTGGATACTTTATCACTCTTTAACTTGCTGAACTACTTAACTAGAAAGAATATCAAAATATACTGTACTGTACTGTACTGTACCAGCCTGTTTAATAGTCTGCAGTGCAGGACGTAGGCCTACCCACGAAGGGTGATTGGGCCATATCCACCACGCTGGCCCAGTGCGGGTTGGTGGATTCACATACGCCATCGAATTTCTACTGTGGACGTATGCAGGTTGCCTCACGATGTTTTCCTTCACCGAAAAGCCAGTGGTGTGAAGCCGTGGTGGTCAAGAGGTAGTGACACCCGCCTTACAATCGTGAGGTCGTGGGTTCAAATCCTTGGTCCCGTACCAATGAGTTCTTTCGAATTTATGTACGGAATTTTACACCACATACTAAAATATGATTATCTTAAAATACATAATATTAGAGCTTGTGGTTGACCTGATTAATTTATAGGACCACAGACTTGCGATTTAGAAACAGCAAATATCAGAAAAACAACAGATCTATATCAGAATTGGTATACCGTCAAGTGTCTGCACTTTTTTTCTAAATAGAGGATCCTAAGACAGACATCACTTTACACATCACATTCCGTAGCAGAATACTTCATGGTTACCCAGACCTGTCTCTTGTCTCACTCTCATTTATATTTTAGGTATGAGCATGTAAATGGTGGATCCTTGTAAATAGTGGATCCTTGTAAATGGCGGATCCTTGTAAATGGTGGATCCTAGTAAATGGTGGATCCTTGTAAAACATATCATCTAATTAAAAAAAATCATAATAAATAATTTTATTTTTAATTATAATATTTATACTTAATAAAAAAAAAACTAATCTAAAAGACCCGGGGCAGAGGGTGTGGCCAGAATGCTGGCGGCGTTGCCTCGCTGAATTGCTATACTAATTTTTTGGCTAAAGTAGCTGATACAATACAGATTTTATTTATTTATATTCATTGCAAGAGCATGTGTTTTTTTAACATTTCAATTTTTGTCGCATTAAATAAAATATTTTTAAGTAGGTTAAAAATTACTCTAAAAAACCACCAACTCAACATTCTTAATTGTTCATGCCTAAGTTCGTTCAAAACTCACCTCTTAGGAATGAGCGGGGTGGAGGAGCCGCCCGGTATGATGGCCAGCAGGTTGTCCCAGCCGCCGGTGACGCCGCCCGCGTGCCGCTCGATCAGCTCCTTCAGCGGGATGCTCATCTCCTCCTCCACGGTGCACGGCGTGTTGACGTGGCCCGAGATGTTGAACAGTTTGGTGCCTGAGTTACGCGCGCGACCGAAGGACGCGAACCACGAGCCGCCGCGACGCATAATCGTCTGGAATATAGACAATTTTCTTTACTAAAACGTCTGCTGTAAGTGATAAAGTCATAATTTTGCTATATAATATAGGCCCTTGAAGGATTTAGCTACTGGAGAAGAATTCAGCTCGCTCCGCTCCATAAACCCGTCACCCGTTAACGTTTCGACTTTATCTCCGTATATTTTAGGTCGAAACTTCAGTGAATACCCCCTCCCCCAAGCCTCAAGTAAAGCTGTCAGCATGTAGTGCATGCGAATCGTAGTGCGTTTCTAATCCGAAAATAAAATGTCCCTGTATAGGCCGAATCATTAATGTCGGCGGATGTGAAGTTAGCTGTAAACTGTGCAATATCCAATCCTGACTCAAGCCGCACATGAACCTAATTGTATTATATATTGTACTAGCTGCACCCCGCGGTTTCACCCGCGCGGCTCACGATTGTGTTGGGTTGTTTTGCCACCAAGACATTTTACAATACTGAGTAAAATGTCTTGGTGGCAATTTAACAATTAGGTATATCTGAAAAGCCGTGGTAGTCTAGTTGTAGTGACACCCGCCTTACAATCGCGAGGTCGTGGGTTCAAATCCCGGTCCCGTACCAATGAGTTCTTTGGAATTTATAAACGGAATTTCACACCACTGGCTTTTCGGTGAAGAAAATATCGTGAGGCAACCTGCACATGTTAGTAGAAGAAATTCGATGGCGTATGTGAATCCACCGACCCGCACTGGGCCAGCGTGGTGGATATGGCCCAATCACCCTTCGCGGGTAGGCCTACGTCTTGCAGTGGACTATTAAAAGGCTGATACAGTAAAGAACAGTTATATCTCACACTGATAAGGCGCATCATATTATTGTTTAGTGTAGGTATCACACTTCGTGGGTAGGCCTACATGATGCAGTGGAATATTTAAAAAAAGGCTGATACAGTAGGTAACTATAATTAAATATCAATTTTTCTCATGTTACATACTTTGAAGCTATTTTCATCTGTAACCATAAGGAGCAACTCCTTTAGCAAGCATGAGAGAGCGAGACAGTAAATCTATTGCCTTCTGCAATACATCTGCACTATTTGGAATCACCAGATGATCTAATGATTAAAATCTCAGCAAGAGTATTATTAGTTATGAGGGATCATGATACACATCCACATTCTTTTCTTCCAGGCGGCCAGAATCCATCGATACAATAATACCATGCTGAGATTCTGGATTTTAAATCTAATTCTCCCATTCTTCCATATGTGAAAAATTGATATTTTACCAGTATATAACTATAATAAAATACTGCTAAAACTCATGTAATACTATACGGTCGATCCGCTGGGAATCCAACCAAATATTCATGAAGTTATTTTACCAATAATATAACTAGTTGTGAAAAGGCTAACATCGGTCGGGAACTTACAGGAGCGACAGCGATGGTCTCAACATTGTTGACGGTAGTGGGGCAGCCAAACAGTCCGATATCAGCGGGGAATGGCGGCTTCAGACGCGGCTTGCCCTGCTTGCCCTCGATGGACTCGATGAGAGCGGTCTCCTCTCCGCAGATGTATGCGCCGGCGCCGCGGTGTACGAACACGTCGAAATCGTAGCCCGAGCCACAGGCGTTCTTGCCGATCAGGCCTGCTTGGTACGCCTGCAAGTGCATAGAATACATATTTAATAAATAATTATATATTTTGTGCAATAACTTATTGCTAAACCAATGACTATCTTTCTGACCAGGTTACATTGGTCAGAAAGCTAGCTGAGCTAGCAAAATACATCATTAATAAAATTATCTGCTATCAGAAAGATGATTATAGTGGCTTTAAAACTCTACATGTAATTAGAGAATGTGTAGAATAAAATCATTACTACACATATCAAGCTTGATTTACCACCAAATAATAATATCTGTACTGTATGGTGTGCTCTATACAGCCAAAAATATAAAAAGCTATAAAAAATTTGGATCAGTTCCACAGTGTACTGCAGTCAGTTGATCCCAATATGATCTCCATGAGTCTAAATTTGTCACTATGCATATTAATTTTATACATGTGTACATACTGATTGTACATAAATTCTAGTTCCATCCAAATAACACACAAACCTCAGCGATGGCAACTTGCAGATTGCTGGCTTCGTTATAAAACTCTCCTCTGATGTAGATATAGGCGGCCTGAGCGCCCATAGCCTTGCCAGCAATGAGGCACCCCTCCACTAGCTTGTGAGGGTCGTGCCTCATGATCTCACGATCCTTGCAGGTTCCAGGCTCTCCCTCGTCGGCATTTACCACGAGGTATTTGGGACGGCCGTCCGAGGGCTTGTTCATAAACGACCACTTCATGCCGGTGGGGAAACCGGCGCCGCCGCGACCGCGGAGACCTGATGTTTTCAACTCGTCTGGAAATTTTTAAATTTATATCTATCTTGTTTTGACTGTTAAGCTTAATAATGTAGCATCATGTTAATTCATAGAAGATAATGGGTAATGTCCATAATGTCCATAGCCTGCTGAAAATGGGCATTTATCTTCACTTGTCTTAGTCAGACAGGCAAATGTTAATTATTCAACACTGCTTCATACAGGCACACCAGCATTTACGGTATAAATATTTGCAATTATTCTAAGACATTTAAAGGAAATAGCAAGTTTAAAATAACAACACTTAATTCTAAAATACCTGAAATTGTTTAAATGGTTATAAAGTCAGCTGGTTTTGTTTTGGCTGCTTAGGATAACTTTGATGACAAAATATTATGGACTTAAGTTAAAGTGCACTTACTGACAAGCCAGTCGGTTCCCTTCAACATGATCTCCTTGGTCTTGTACCAGTCTCCACGGCGCAAGGCGCCTTTGAGTCTCCAGTCATGTCGGCCATACAAGTTAGTAAAGACTCTGTCTTGGTCAGCGAGTGGCCCATATTTATCCTTGCCTGCTGGGGCCTGCGTCTGCTGGTATCGCATCGGCACATTGCTGCTGCTTACCAGTGGCCCAACAAGTCCTAAAAACACACGTCAAAATTATGTAAGCCCAACATCTGACAACAACAATGGTGAAATCGCGCAGTGGCGTAATTAACTTCTCTAACTATTAGCGACGTATCAAACATAGTACTGGTGTTAAAGTAAGCTGAAAATACTTGCCCAACGGGGGCTTTGCCCCTTGTATAACTCTAGCCAGCGCACCAGCCATTTTTCTTAAATAACCAAATCACAAAATTCACAAATTGAATTGATTTTTTTTATTAATGAACTGTCATGTGGTGGTTATGTCAGTGTCAGGAAATTAAACTGTCAAATGTCAGAAGAGAGTAAAAGTTTCTTAATTTTTGGCGTCGTAAAACAAATGCATTTGCAGTTCTTGCAAGAATAAATATTTGAAACGTTAATTACGTTAAAAATATTAATGTAATTGTAGTCACAGTCAAGATCTAGGTAATCTACGTACGTAAGTATAGTTAACAGATTTTGGACTCGACTAAGTGTAATTATTAAAAATAAATTTAGTTTCTAGTGATCATTTTATTTTACCATAAATAAAAAAAATGTACAAACGTAAATAAAAATAATTTAATTCTAATTTTAGTTAATTAATTCCTATTCATTGATGTCTTCTGTGATTCCTGTTTTCTACACGTCCACACATCGTCTGTCGTCTGTGATATCAAGAAATTATCTTTGTCGGAATAAGATCGGAATACATACTCTTCAAATCCCAAATAAACAAGCAAAGTCTAAAATCGTGATAACAGACAGCAATGACATTATGAGAGTGCGGTTTGTTATCTGATAACTTCTCTATAATATAATTAGCGAACTTTGGAACCTGTTATTTCATAAATAACAACCATGGCTGCAGTCATTCCAGCCGTTACGAAGCTCTCCAACAGAGTGATCAGAATCTTGGGATGCAATCCTGGGCATATGACCCTGCAGGGCACAAATACATACTTGATTGGATCAGGAAAGAAGTAAGTACAAAATAATTTAAATAGTTTCGTCCTGCTCTATGTACTTTGCTTTCTTCAGGGTTTTATAGAATTAATGTACTAAGCCAATGCTAGAAGTTGATTTAGACCATTACAATGAACAACTTTTAATATGGATTAAATTCTGAATTTAAGGAAAAATCTCCTGTTTGATACAATTTGTTGATTAGCAATTTTATATAGATAGGATTGATGATTTTTTTAATTCAGGGTTGTTTCCATAGCAAAAGTTGTCCACAATGATGGTCTTAATATCACCTCCTATCAGCTCAGTACAGGGAAAGTAGATAACCCTGTATCAAGTATAGTATCTATACAATACTTTACATTTTTTTAACCTGCTCGGATATGTGAAATATTCATACATTTCAGCCGTATTTTGCTGGATGCTGGTGATAAAGACGTACCAGAATACCAGAAGAATTTAGCTGAAGTGGTTCAGACGGAACAAGTAAACATAGAGCACATTGTGGTTACCCATTGGCATCATGACCATATTGGAGGCGTTGAAAACTTGTATGGAAGTATTGCAAGTGAGATACGATTTTGACTGTAGACAATAAAATTAAGTTTTATTTTTCATCAAAGTAAAATTCAACTGTCTAAAATGTTGCAACAGTAAGACTTGTATAGGCTAAATCATACAACTTGGTGCCTCTGATATTAGCTGCAAGCTGCGGATAGCCCAATCCTAACTGGAGCTCACTTAATAGCTGTGCAAGGATTGGTTTATCTGCAGCTTTAAGCTAACATGCAGCCAAGTTGTATGATTCCGCCTATATCTACTCAAGCATTGATGTAAAAGTGGTAAACAGTGCCCTTGGACCTCATTGCTATTTTGTAATATTAGGTGAACAAAAATTAATTTAATATTTGGTTGGGTGAACATCAAAAATGATTTTACCACTATCATGATTTTCTAGAGCAACCAACAGTATGGAAGCACAAACGGAGTCCAGATGATGCCCCTGATGCCGAGCTACCCACATCTATACCAGCCAACTGGCTGACCGACGGCCAAGAAATCTCCGTAGAAGGAGCCACAGTGAAAATCCACCACACACCAGGACACACCACCGACCATGTGGTGCTAACACTGCTAGAAGAGAACATCCTCTTCAGCGGTGATTGTATATTAGGTGAAGGAACAGCGGTATTTGAAGATCTTTACACATACATGAAAAGTCTTCAAAGAATACTGGACTTGGCGCCGGGAGTAATTTATCCTGGACATGGGAATGTTGTAGAGGTATGTTTTGTTGAATTTTATAGTATGAGAGACTGAAATAGTACTTTATGTAAATAGAATAGTTATTTAAAAAATGGTAAAACCGCTTTCCATCATGTATGAAATTCGAATATTACATCCTATGCAACAGAGTTGTCTACAACTGGAATAGGTTGCCTGAGGATGTCGTCTCAGCAAGAACTATAAACACATTTAAGAATAGACTGGACCTTTGGATAAAGATAAAGAAGGATAAAAATTCTTTAACAGATAAATACTAATTTTATTTGATTCTGCTTGATATAGGCACATCAGTATACACTGCTCACCTATAAACAAATAAATAAATTTCACTCGAATTGTTTACATTATTGTTGATTTTATAAAAACAACTGCCGATTTCTGTAAAATTTAAATGGGACCACCGTGGAAGTATAAAATTAAAAATAACCAGGTTGTCCACCCTGTAAATCCTGTATACCCTAAAAAATAATTTTCGATTCGGTTCACAATTGGAGAAATTATTGATGAACATACACAAAAAAATATTACATACATGAACATAGAACCTCCTCCTTTTTGGACGTCAGACAAAATATGTTTCCTAAGCTGCATTTGTTTATAGAGTTCCCACTGTCCACCAGAGGCTAGATCATTATGCTTATTCGCTTCAGTTCAAAAGTTCTTTTATTCTTTCAGGATCCCATCAAAAAGATTGAATACTACATAGCTCATAGAAACCAAAGAGAGCTGCAAATATTGGACGCACTAAAGAACAATGCCGACAAGCAGCTGAATGAAATGGATTTAGTAAAAATTATCTATACCGAAACTCCAGAACATTTGTGGCCAGCCGCTGCTTACAATGTGAACCATCATCTGACAAAATTATCAAAAGAGGGCAAAATCAAACAAATAGGGGAAGATGGGGAAAATAGGTGGCAGTACTTAGTGAGCGCCAATTTATAAAATTATTGCATAGAGATTGATATTCATTGAAATTTGTGATATTATAAGAGGTAAAAGATATTATTATATTTATTGATTTTTTGTCAGTAATAAAATGTTATTTATTTCAATTTCTCCTGTAAATAGAAATAGAAATAATCTTTATTGCGTTGCTGTGTACATACAATTAGATGTTATAAAAATATAAAAGTTCAAACAGCCTGCCCATTTCGGGCGTACAATAATGCACTTATAAGATTAAAAGTTAATTACCTACCTAATAAATCAAAATTACAAATAAGAGTTGGCATTATTAATTTATAAATTAGGTAAGCCAAAGACAATAACTTTGTGATTTTCAAAGTATTCTTTACTTGAGTAAAATACCTTTGAAATTAGCCAGGACTTCAGCGTCCTTTTAAAGTTATTACCTTCTAATATCTTTATATGAAATGGTAGACAATTGTACACTTTTATTGCCATAGCATAAGCGCTATTTGAAAACATGCTGTTGTTAAATTGAGGAATACAGATGTCGTATTTATGTCTGGACCTTTTAACATCGGCGCGGTTTGACTTTATGTCACTAAAATATCTTTGATTATTTTTAACAAAAACGCAAGTTTCATAAATATAGATACCTGTAAGGGTAAGGAAGTTATAAGTTTTAAACACATCGCGGAGAGTATCGGTGCTATCTAGCTTAAATATAGTTCTTAAACATCGTTTTTGCATAATAAATGTTGAGTTAGACTCGACTGAATTACCCCAAAACATGACGCCATAAGACAACTGAGGATAAACATAGCCATAATAGGCGTTTGTAGCGATTTGTTTAGAGGAGATGCTGGTTAAGATACTAATAGCATAACAATACTGAGACAACCTATTGTTTACTTTACTTACATGTGATTTCCAGTTCAGATGAGTGTCAATATTTACACCTAAGAAATTTGTATCCTGAACTGAGTTTATTGGTCTATTTTTGTATGAGATGTTAAGTTTTATGAGGGGTTGTTTGTAGTTCCTAAATTGCAGTATTTTAGTCTTTTCTATGTTTAAATTTAAGTTTTGTCTAACCAATCTCCTATACGTTTAATAGTGTTATTAATTTCTATTTCATATTCATGACAGCTCAAATTGTGTTTGGGAATAAAAATAGTAGCATCGTCAGCAAACATTACACATAAATGATTAGTTGTTTGAGGTAAGTCATTAATATAGATAAGAAACAAAAGAGGGCCGATGATACTTCCCTGGGGGACACCTGTAGCTAAATTTCTGGATTTGGAGACGACTTTTTGAACTGTTTTAGTGGATCTGTTGTATACATCAAGGACTATGGATTGTTGTCTGTTATGTAAATACGATTCTACAAGTTTGAGGGCTAGACCTCGAATACCTACTTCTTCCAGCTTCTTTAGTAATATGTGATGTTCAACACTGTCGAATGCCTTCGATAAGTCCAAAAACAGTGCAGCTCCAACCTCTTTTTTATTGATAGACTTGCCAACTAGTTTGAGCATTTTAAAAATAGCTAGAGTTGTATTTTTCCCTTCTTGAAAGCCAAATTAAATAGGTTTTCGTAAACAAAAAACAATAAATTTGGCAATTTACAGGTTTTTGCAAACAGTTTTGTCAAATGTTGACGCTAGAAAACCAGCATGTGCGTTATTTATGGACCTTACGAAAGCATTCGACTACGTAGACCATATAAAGCTTCTAAGAAAATTGCAATCGGATGGTGTTAGAGGTAATGCATACAAACTCATAGAATCATATTTAAGTGATCGTCAACAATGTACACAAATATTGAAAATTTGTCGTAAGTCAAAAAAAGAAGTACTACATATATCAAAATTTAGAACAGTGAAGTGCGGTGTACCACAGGGCAGCGTTTTGGGCCCATTACTATTTATTATCTACATTAATAGTCTTCCACGAACTACGACACACCCGACTGTACTATTTGCTGACGATAGTACTGTTCTATTCACAGGTGAAAACAAAGCATGTGTAGAAAATGACGTAATTAAAACCATGAATAATATCATACAATGGCTGACATCTAATAATTTAAAAATTAATCTTAATAAAACAAATATAATGACATTTTGTAATAAAATTAATAAATTAGATAATCTTGACATCAATTATTGTGGACATAAACTTGACATTGTTAATAATACTAAATTTTTAGGACTTTATATTGACTCAAACCTAAACTGGAAAGAGCATATAGAATATATGTGTGCGAAATTGAACCAGCACTCATATGCGCTGTACATGTTGTCTAAGACAGCAAATAGACATACTGTTCTGGCGGCGTATAGTGGTTATGTATCGTCAGTGATTAGATATGGCATAATATTCTGGGGAAACGGCCCTGGAAGGGAAAAGATATTTAGAGCACAAAAGAAATGCGTTAGAGCAATCTGTAATCTTCGTCAAAGGGACACTTGCAAGCCACATTTTAAAAACCTTAAAATTCTTACTTTCCCATGTTTGTACATTTATGAGTGTGTGATGTTTGTGCGAAACAACCTGAATCTTTTCGAACATTTGAATAGCCAACGCCACAAACACAAAATTAAGGTACCATGTCGTAAGACTTCTTTGCTAGGAAACAGTGTACTATGCATGGCTCCTCAACTGTATAACAATTTGCCAAAATTTATTATTGACCTAAAACTCACTCATTTGTTTAAACATAAATTGAAGTGTTTCCTACTGGACAAGGCATACTATACTATATTTGACTTTTTAAATGACAAATTTTAATATTAATATAATTCTTGGTACTTCATTGTCTATTTCAATTATGACATTTTAGTAAAAATTGACATTTCATATTTTAGTTTGACACATTTTTTCATTAATCTTACTACATTTTTGTGACTATGTTACATTTTGATACTTTTAATTTGGTATAAAATTTGTTATCTAAAATTGTTCACTTTCTATGTATGAATGTATTGGATAAAATAGGGACCGTGAATGGCCGGCTTTAAATTCACTTTGCAAATAGACAATGTCATAGACAAGTTAAGTGAATGAATGAACTTTTATTTCGCCAACTTTCTGTCAATAACATAATACTTTTTTTAGATTATTTGGTTATTGTTTTTGTGTATATAATGCATATTATTATTCTTATTATCCTCTACCTTTGTATTATTGCATGTCGAAAGACAGGATATGGCGATCTGTATTTTTGTTATTTTGTATCATCTGTAAACTAACCCATATACGCAGTAAATAAATGACTATGACTAAATTGGTTTTCGTTAATTATGTTAGCTGTTTTTGAAGCTTATAAATAAAACCAGTAACATATTTTCGAATCATTGTGTTTAATGAGTTTTCCACAATGAAAAATAATTAAAAATGTACAACATTGCTTTTTAATACCACCAACGATGTTTTGATGCAGTTCAGATTATCTGCATTGCTATTTCATTAATTAAAAACTTCATGCGAGTGAGCGAGACAAGTAATCTCTAATGCATCAAAACACCTTTTCCAGCAAGTTGCTTGACTACCACATTTAATTCATAAACTCATAATACAACAATAATTGTATTCCACTTAAACAATAATTGTATTTTACTTAAAACTAGAATTTCATTATTATGATATATATTTATTTATACTAAAAACACGAAAAAATAATATTCAGAATTCATGGTCGGTACAATTTGTGATTTTAAAATCTATAGTACCTAACGACATAGCCCTCTTATTCAAAAAACTAACCTTAAAATATTTCGTCTCTTTCCTACTTACTATGAGTCAGGCGCGAAAAAGAGAACACATTCTACCTAAAGTATCATATGTGGTCATTTCTGAATAAGAAAGAGCATGTTTTGGTCATAGTACAATTAACAATAACAATTGTCTATAAATAAATTATTGCCATTTTCTAGAGTAGCGGAGCGACATATTTACAGCGCAGAACAGCTGCCAAACAATGCATATCGCATTGTCGTGCCAAATACCATACATATCTACTCTTATTACCTTACTATTTGCGCAGCGTGTTTATTGAGTAGTTTTGGTAAGTCCATAAAAAAGTCATTTCAAATCTTGTAAAGAACTACTTGACTTGTAAGAAAGAGTACTAGAAGCTTCTTTACAGTTCTGATGATACAAAAAAAGTATATTCCACCACACAGTGTGTAAAAGAGAGTAAAAGTGAAGCTGCGTGGTAGAACATTCAGCTAAATAAATGAAAATATTATCAAACTTTTACTGATATGTTTTGGAAAATTAAATAATAAAATGGGACGACAGATTTTCCCGCGTTCACTCTAAAACCCCGAAATAGATAAATATGACCACAGTATGAAAATAAAGCCAGAGCAGAGATATGATTTTAGTCAAGAGAGAAAAAAAATATCTAGTTCAATTACAAGATTGTGTTTTAAGTTGAATAAAATAAATCCCACATTCCTTCCGAAACCCCACAATAGATTTTTACTATAATATGAAAAGAAAGCTTATAATATAAAAAAGATGAGAGATAAAATTCCTATTTAGAACTCCTATCATAGCATAGTATACCATTTGTTAACTTTGATGTTAGTTAAATGTTAATTTATACATTGGATTTCATTAATGGAGGAAAGACAATATGTCATGACGGGTGCTTTGTGGTGGAGAAAAAAAAACTACAGTCCGTTCACAGTCATTTTGTCTCTGAGATTTATTGCTGTCTCTGTCTAGTCTTTAATTTCATTTACATATACAGGTTAGACAGAGACACAGCGACAAATATCAGAGGTAAAATAACTGAACGGAATGTATCTTTCATTCTATTTATAGATTTTTACCAAGTTTTAAGTTGAAACAAAAACAATGAAGTTATTGTGAAAAAAAGGACGGGTTGCACTCCGGGAGTGCCGGCAGAAATAAAAACTTGCTCCCTCCGTTTTATGAATTTTCGAACAGGTCACTTTCTTGACGCGACTTTATTTTCACCTATTCCAAAAAAAAGCACTACGCCGCCAAAGAAGTTCTCACTTCAAAAAATAACACATTTTACGAAATAAATAGCACAATAAAGATAAAATGTCGCAGATGTTATGAAGACTTTTTTTAGCAATATGTTCGCTCCGCTACTCGCCGGGCGTTAAGCCGGGTACAGACTGCTGTAACGTTGATGAAAGGAGCATTTCATAAGTGTGGACGCAGTGAGCCGCCCATGTATCTACTCGCATTTGTATGCTGAGTGTGAGTTTTGTCGTAAACATGACGCGCTCTTCGGCGAGCGCGTAAGCATGTGAAATGTACAGCGCCACTATCGGCGCGTTTTTGAAACACAATAAGTTCATACAAATTACATGCTTACGCGCTCGCCGAAGAGAGCGTCATGTTTACGACAAAACTCATACTCAGCATACTGTTTCCGACATGCACGCGGCGAATATAGTCAACATACAGATACATAATCCGTCCACACGCTCCGTACGCACTTCGCGCCACTTTGTGATCGGCGAAAAACCCGACAAATGGCGGCATGTTGAAATGCTCTGATCGTGCGCGCAAGGCGTCCACACTATAGAAATCCTGTTAAGGTGCGTCCACACACTCCGCGAGACAACACGAGCACCGCAGCTGTAGCTAACTTCACATCGTAAACAAGTATTCAAGTCGGCGATGTGAAGTTAGCTATAAAAGTTTCTTTAGAAGCTTCTGTAGCTAACTTCACATCGCCTACTTGTGTGAACTACGATGTGAAGTTAGCTACAGCTGCTCTTGTAGCCTCGCGGAGTGTGTGGATGCACAATTACGTTGCAAGATACATTGAGACGACGTGGAGCCCAAATCTTTCACTGCATGTTACGTTACAGCAGTCTGTACCCGGGTTTTTTAGGGCGTCGCTACGGTATCGTCGGGCCGCTGCCCCGCGCGTCGCCGCGACTACCGGCGCACGCGCTTGGGCGGCGGCATGATGTCGGCGTCGTCGTGGAAGCGGTGCTGCTCGATGTAGTCCAGCAGGATCTCCTTCGTCACCGGCTCCTTTATACTCTCGCACACGGCTGGAACAAACGTTTCAATATGATAACTGAATACACCATCATTTTATCACATTTTTAAACATTTGCGTAAAATTGGGAGTGGGGATCGTTACGTCTCCTTTCTTACAGAAGTCTATACATTTGTACCTACGGCACTTCACGACGTCACGTGGTACTTTTACGGACTATAATTATATCTTCATCAATTTTTGTTTAATTGACAAAAGAAATAATACGCTCAGAGCAAATAAAAAAATCAAAGAGGGAACGTAGTTGAACAGTCAAGTGAGGCCGGTTATTTAAACATGTGTGAGTGCGTCGGTGTTGCGCCGCCATAGTTCGACTGACAAGCCAAAGCGTAGTTTCGTTGTACATGAATGTGTGTGTAATTGTCTGTACACGGCGAGACGTAGTTTTGGTTGGCTTCACTTGTTTGTTCACAACATTCTATCTTGATTTTTTATTTGCTCTGAGATAATATGTGTCTAATATTTTTTGATAGTCTATCTGAAGGACTAATTGACAAGTTTTCATATTTCACAAGGCTATGAAATTCCAAAACCATTTCGAAATATCGGGATGCTGATCATTATACTTATTTTTCCAAAATTTTTAGTGCAGTTACTGCTAAGATATTAGATAAAAACTCTCACCCAAGCCGTTTCTGGATTTATACTGAAAGTTCAGTTGCCAATGATAAAAAAAATACTAGCAATATAAAATGACAGTTAACACTGACAGTGTTGACACATAAAATGTAATTTAAAAATAAAATGTCAGTGTCATTTTCAAATTACTTATTTTGCTTTAGCCCGAGAGGTAAACGCAAAAAATGCAAATACTTTCCAAAAGCTGAATTATTGGTATTATTTTATCAAAATGGTGTACTTCAATATCCTGGAGTCAGTCAGCTGAGTTACCTAGCATTTGGTGGAAGAATCCGTTTGAATTTTACAAGTATCTTGGAACTAGTACTACTTATTCTTCTTCTTTTAAGTGGTGCTAATTTAAAGCCTGTATGGCAGACCCTGTTACATATTTCAGGTGATTGGCAGTTGTTAAACTTTTTTTATATTTTTCTTCCCATAGTATACCGCGGTACATAGTCGACTTTTCGCGCTGACCTCCCGGCCTATTTGTTGTGAATTGTGATGGATTGATTGGCATTGATAGTGACAGCAACGCTAGCACCTATTTTTTTCTAATGAGACTTCAGTAAAATTGTTTATGAGTCCTAAGTTTTGCAGTTACGGCCTTTTAGAATAAGCTACTTTTCAAAACTTAATTTTACGGAAAATATAAGTCGTATTGGAAAAATAAAAAATACGTATAAGTTATTTCAGATAATAAATAAATATAACCACGTTAAAAATTTGAAATGTTGTCAATTATATTTTTAATCATCCATCTTATCACACAAGTCGGCGGGTGTGAAGCTACAAGCTGCACAATTTCCAATCCTGAGTGAAGCTCACATAAGGCTGTTTGGGTTTTGCGCAAGTCGTTGCCAACTTCACATCCGCCGACTTCTATTATTCGGCTTATAACATCTTTTCAAATAAATTACACCCAACAAAAAATTATAATATGAACAATGAGTTAAATTGCATTACCTGTCTTATTAGTTACATTATTGATTCTGCTCGCTTTATATATTTATTTATTTAAGTAAGTATAAGTAATAATAGAATGTAATCATATTAGTAAGTTTATTTTTGTATTATGTAATACATGTATGTTTATGTATCTAGGTGGGCATATATATTTATTTCAATAACTATTATTTATTTATTGGTTAGATATTAGTATTGCTTATTTTTGTTTGTTATAAGTGTCCATTGTTTTTTTTTTTTGTTAAGGCCGCTGTTTTGTTAATCTGCTATTTCCTGTCCGTTCATGGTTGCCTGGAAGAAATTGCTTGAAGCGATAAGACCGCCATTTAGTATAACTAATTTTTAATGTTTTTTTAGGGTTCCGTACCTAAAACGGAAAAAACGGAACCCATATATGATAACTTTGTTGTCCGTCTGTGTGTATGTCAAGACTCTTTATCTCGGGAACGCGTAAAGATATCAAGTTGAAATTAAAACTGTATACGTATATACCTATGATCTCTTGCAGTCGTGTTAAAGAAAAACTTCTCGGTTATCGTTTAAAAAAGTTAGAGCCGTTTATGTCGTAAAAAACCGCATATTTCGCACTCACAAAAATCAAAACCTACAGGGTACTTCCCGTTGACATAGAACTATGAAATTTGGCGAGAAGCATTGTCTCAGAGTACACATATAGGAATAAATCTGAAAACTGTACATTTTAATTTAAATCATAAAAAACAGAGCCTCAAAATTCACAAAATATGGGTTCAAAATTCAAAGTGAGTAAATCGTATCATGTAAGGTATCATATAAAAGAACTTCATTAGCACATGCTCAAACAGGTTTTTAATTATTTTAACAACGTGTTTGTACGGAACCCTCGATGTGCCAGCCTGACTCGCACTTGTCCGGCTTTTTTTTCATGTGTTTGTATTGTAATTGTGGTTAAACTAATAAAGAATTATCTATCTATCAATCATTTATGTATTAGCATAGGGTAAGTATAGGTCGAATAATAAAAATTGGCAGCTGTGATGTTAGGTACAAGCTGCACAACACTCAATCCCGACTGAAGCTCACTTAATAGCCGCAAGAGGATTGGTTTTCGCAAAGCTAATTTCACAGCTGACAAGAAGTCTGATTGGGTCTATAAATATACTCATACTCATATATTTGTTAAAAAACAATTTACAAGTCAAAAAAAATAACAAAAATCATTAACAATTAAAAACAATCAATAAAACTGATTTCATTCATCACATTAAATAAATAAATTAATCAATAATTTTATCATTGAAGAATTCAGTTAAATCGTAAAAGGAGTGCTCAATAAGCCAGCGCTGGAGGCGGAATTTGAAGCTGTTCAGCGTTGGTGCTGAAATTATTGAGCCTGGCAATTTTTGGTAGACAAGTGGACCCGTGACATGTGTCAGTTTTTCAGACTTCACCAAGGATATTTTTTTATTTAGGTCGTGGTTATTGGTCTCATTATTCATGATTTCGTGTATACATAGCTACTTGCAATAAGACTATCGAAGGCAGTGTGAGTATTCTTAGGCTTTTAAAGTTATACAAATTACGCGTCACGTTGTATTTTTTTTGTTTTTGACTAATAAATAAAGATTATATATTGAGGAAAAAAACTTGAGAGATGGGATAGTTTATATCTCAATTTATAATCGCTATTTTTTTATTGGTGTTTTTTTTAAAATATTATAATGCTATAACAACGTTTGGCGGGTCAGCTATAAGTACTCTATTGATAAGAGATAGGTCTTCCTTGTTCATTAAATAGTCTTAATCCAGGGAGAGGGTCTCTACGTATCGTGTAGCTGTGTATAAGATCCAAGTAGCTCAACGAGCTATGAACAGGGCCATGTTTATGGTGCCTCCACACACTCCAGGAGGGGGCGAGGCGAGGCCCTCGCCACGAGGCGTTAGCCAATAGCCATCGACGCGTGGAATGACGAGGCGACACGAGCGCACTAATTCTAATTCTAGACGGGGGTGATGTGACCTGCACTGACATCCCGCTTGGAGTGTATTGTGCATTCCCCCCTTTGCCACCTTACTCAAACCAGCCGAGCTCCTTAAAACAACGGAGCACGGCCCTGGGTCGCTGGCATATTTGATCCATCTCTGTTGCGCCAGATGTTTCCTTGCTGGAGACTTGTAATGCGTCTTTTTCTTTTTCAAGGAGTCCCGATTTTATTCTTATATCTTCTGTAGCCTTGCAGTGGAGAAGCACGTGCTCTACAGTTTCGTTCTCTTGCAGGCAGCCTCGACATGGAGGGCTATCCGTAGCTCCAATTTTGTGTAAATAATAGTTTAGGTCACAATGACCTGTTATTGTGCCTATCATTGTACGCATATCAGACCTTGTTAGATTGAGTAGTTTGTTTGTGATGTTTTTATCAATACTCGGAAAGAAGGTTATTGCATGCTTTAATTTTATTCCAGAGACTTTGATGCTCTTTTCCTGAGTAACGAGCGCACTATCCAGACACTCGTGCTCGCGTCCCCTCGTGTCGCCTCGCGGAGTGTGTGGACGCACCATTAGTCTCTCTGCGAGATCGAATCAGAAATGAGAAGCTCTGTGGAAGGACCGAAGTTACCGTCGTCAAAACCTTAGGATTGCGTTTAATGTAAGTCGCTTTCACCTGGTCTTATTGGAGATTAGTAGGGGGAGGGGAGGATGGATGTATCGTGTAGTGTACCACTATTCTTCACTATATAGTATAAAACAAAGTCATTTCCCTGTCTGTATGTCTCTATGTATCTTTAAAACTACGCAACGGATTTTGACGCGGTTTTTAGGGTTCCGTACCTCAAAAGGAAAAAACGGAACCCTTATAGGATCACTTTGTTGTCCGTCTGTGTGTATGTCAAGACTCTTTATCTCGAGAACGCGTTAAGATATCGAGTTGAAATTTGAACTGTATACGTATATCCATGAATTCTTGCTGCTGTGGAAAAGAAAAGCTTCTCAGTTGTCGTTTAAAAAAGTTAGAGTCATTTATGTCGTAAAAAGCCGCATATTTCGACACTCACAAAAATCAAAACCTACAGGGTACTTCCCGTTGACATAGAACTATGAAATTTGGCGAGAAGCATTGTCTCAGAGTACACATATAGGAATAAATCTGAAAACTGTACATTTTTATTTACATCACAAAAAAATAGAGCCTCAAAATTCAAAGTGAGTAAATCGTATCATGAAAGGTGTCATATAGAAGAACTTCATTAGCACATGCTAAAACCAATGTGTTTTTTTTTTTTTTTTTTGTTTAATTATTATACTCCAGGGTCTGTGCTTTTTAAGATATACATTAAGAATAAAAGATTTGTACAATATTGCTTATAAAGGCTTAACAAAAGGACTCTAAATCTAACAAAATTAAAAACGAAAAAAAAATGACTTTAAACTACGTTGATTTTACATATCATTTTCCAAATTGCTACTTATACCGCGCAGAGCCTCCATCACCGCCGCGTTTCGGTCTTTAATGGCCATCTTTAAATTGTAGTCTACGATGACCTTAGGTGACGCAGTCGTCGCACGCCGCACAAAGTGGCTGATAGCGTCTTCCTCGTTGTCTGCAAAGTATGTGAAGGACCTGGTGTGCCGTGAAACTGCGACGACCGCGTGCGAAACGCTTTCGTGCAACCTCATCTTGGCCTTGATTTTAATGGCGATGACAGAGTCGTATGTCAGACCTTGAGCTTCGTGGATGGTAAGGATGCGCGACCCCGACCCCACTCCATACCCTTGGGTTTGTACGGAACCCTCGATGTGCGAGCCTGACTCGCACTTGTCCGGATTTTTTTTAATAGATAGAGTGATTCAAGAGGAAAGTTTGTATGTATAATACATCTGTGCGAAGCCGGGGCGGGAGCTAGCACTAATATAAAGGAGAACCCTTACCCGAGGCGGTAGTGTAGCTGTTGGGAAAGGACTTGTCGGTCCGCTCGCGCATGAAGGTCCACTGATTGTTCTCGAACTTGCACTCGATGATCTTGTTGTTGAGCGCGCGGAGTTCCTTGTTGAGCTTCATGACGGCGAACGGGTGGTCGAGCTGGCCCACGTACAGGTGGCCCACCTTCGTCGGTAGGATACTGAAAAAATATAGAAAAATAGTAGATTGTATCATACAGCAAAATAATATTTTTACGGCGAGGGCGCTTTTTTGAATCCAGAGCGAAGTGAGGGGTTCTTTAATAGAATCCTGAATGTAGCGAGGGATTCAAAGAACGTCGCCCGAGCCAAAAATATATTTTGCTCCCGAGTGGTACACTCTACTTTTCATCACCTCTATGAGAAAATAAAGGGCGCCTCATATTTTATTGTAATATTATTATTTAATAAAACGTAGATTAACAACTGCATTGAAATTAAATGGTATCTAATAATAAAACAAATGAAATGATGAAATCGCAGGGGCGACTTTGTGGAGAGTCGTCGGTGAGTGGCGACACCGCGAACCCTGATTCCCTGGGGCTAAATGAGACCCCTGACTCCTCTCTTGCCTTAACCGGCCGGTTTGGAGTGGAAACCGCAAGAGTTAAGAACCTAAGCTCCAGGGTGGAAGTGTTAAAGGGCATAACGCCGCGAGTAGCGTCTAGTGAAAGCGCAGCACACCTCTCGACACCCGACAGCCGTCCACACCAATGTTGCCCCTCCGGTGCCAACTTACGGTAGCCTTTATGGGGGGCCCATTTAGTGGACGGCAAGTCACCACCTGCTACGAAATTTTGAAATGGGGCATATTTAGCGGGTACCGTACCTCATTCCATAGTCTAATTTTACAAAACATTTAAAATTTCACCAAAATAGCCCAGTTACAATATTTCAAGTCATTTTATATGCCATAGTTTCCATTTCACGCTATCTTTTTTTATACCTACCACTGTTTTTATATTTCATAATAAAATTGTAAAAGGGGCCTCTCAATGTTGGCTTAGGCTCCATTGATGCCTAATAAAGGACCAGGCTAAGCCTGTGATTTCAGTTAAACAAATGAAAACTTATATTTACATTTTTTCCATTCATTTTCTTGGCGCTGAACACTAACATTAAAAATACTTCCAAATTCAAAAAGTGCGCGGCAAAGATCATTCCGTCGCATTTGTTCCAAATTCAAAAAGTGCGCGGCAAAGATAATTCCGGCGCACTTATAAAGTTCCTTATAGAAAACACCACCTTTGGGCGCACTTAAAGGCGAACCAAGTAGTCATTTTCGAATAGATGTGATGAAAATAATATTTCCATATAAAACTGTTGTATTTGCATGCTGCATAATTATAGGTATATACGCAACAATTATTTTTCGCAAAAAATGACATGACCGACTTCAACTGTGTACAGAATTCGCGAATATTTCGCACCGATCGATGTAGCATTTTTCATATTATTGTTGATTTATCAAAAAAGTTGCTCAGTTGATTTCGATAAAAAAATTAAATGGGACCAACTTCGAAGTATACTCTTTTCAATAAAAAATAATTATCGAAATCGGACCACTATGTATAAAGTAATGCGTGGTTATACATAAAAAAATATATATACATACGCGTCGAATTGAGTACCCCCATCATTCTGTGACGATTTTGACGATTTCATTCAGTTTTCAGATTCAGTGACGATTTTGAGTACATACCCCTGTCCGCTTTCAGTGACGATTTTGAGTACATACCCCTGTCCGCTTTCAGTGACGATTTTGAGTACATACCCCTGTCCGCTTTCAGTGACGATTTTGAGTACATACCCCTGTCCGCTTTCAGTGACGATTTTGAGTACATACCCCTGTCCGCTTTCAGTGACGATTTTGAGTACATACCCCTGTCCGCTTTCAGTGACGATTTTGAGTACATACCCCTGTCCGCTTTCAGTGACGATTTTGAGTACATACCCACGTCCGCTTTCAGTGATGATTTTGAGTACAAACCCCTGTCCGATTTCAGTGACGATTTTGAGTATATACCCCTGTCCGCTTTCAGAGACGATTTTGAGTACATACCCATGCCCGCTTTCAGTGACGATTTTGAGTACATACCCCTGTCCGCTTTCAGAGACGATTTTGAGTACATAACCCTGTCCGCTTTCAGTGACGATTTTGAGTACATACCCCTGTCCGCTTTCAGTGACGATTTTGAGTTTGAAATCGACGCTGTTCATATGGCTCGGCTTCCATTTCAGCACTTCGTCGCATCTCCCCGCCACGTACCGCTGTAAAGGAAAACGAGAATAATAAAGTATACAGGGTTATCAAGAACTGGTGTACTAAGTCGAATGGAGGTGATTCAGACCATATTTTTTTTTAGACTTTTTACACACGGCCTCTGACCCCAAACTAAGCAAAGCTTGTGATATGGCTGCCAGAGACTGATATACTACATAATACTTATTTTTAAATACATACTTATATAGATAGTAACTAAATAACACCTAGACACAGAGCAAACACTTACGTTTATCACATAAATATTTGCCCTGGGTGGGGTTCGAACCCACGCCTCTTTAACCCAGAAATTAGGGTTACTAACCACTGAGCCACTGAAGCAGTCAAGTCAGTCGAGAGGCAGTCATTATCCAAACACACAGTAGTAGCAGGTGCACGTCATGGCGACAGAGGTCTAAAACCGCCTCCCGGACGATGTAAGGTCAGCACCATCACGCCAGGCTTTCAAAACTAAAACTAAGAAATGGCTCGTTGAACAAGCATTTTATAGGCTGAAAGATTTTCTACCAAAAGTAGAGTAGGTAGTAGTAATTAAAATGTAAGTGACGTTTGTTTTAATTTCATTGTTTATAATTATTTTTGCATTAAATTATTGTTATTTATATATTTTTTTTCATAATGTAGACTATTTTATAATTATTTGTTTCATTTTATTTAATTGATATAATTATGAACTGTACTGTAAGATTAATTAAGTTGACATAATATAACACTCATCTGTTATGAATAAAAAGTATATGTGTATACATCAGCCGTGGGACGTCCACTTCTGGACATAGGCCGCCTCTATGGATTTCCAATAAGACCGGCTGGAAGTGGCTTGTATCCAGCGGGCACACAGTTCGAATAGGCGTAAAGTATTTTAGCAAACTTTTCCTCGTAAGCAACTCTCAGAAATGTTTCAAGCGAATACTGAAACATTTGGTCCTTCGAGCCAGGTGCCAGTATATTTACCTCTTTAGAAGGTTGGAAGATGAGACCGTCGGGTTTATGAGACAGCGTTTTAGCAAACTTCTCTCCGAACAACTGGTGTGGCGTGGGAAGCTCCCAGAACTGCTTTAGGAAGATGTTACACATTTGGTCCTTCGAGCCAGATGGCAGTATAGGTACCTCTTTAGAAGGCTGGATGATAAGACCGTCGAGTTCGTGAGACAGCGTATTTGCGAATTTCTGTCCGAGCAACTGGCGTGCCGTGGGAAGCTCCCAGAACTGCTTTAGGAAGATGTTACACATTTGGTCCTTCGAGCCAGATGCCAGTATATTTACCTCTTTAGAAGGTTGGAAGATGAGACCGTCGGGTTTATGAGACAGCGTTTTAGCAAACTTCTCTCCGAGCAACTGGTGTGGCGTGGGAAGCTCCCGGAACTGCTTTAGGAAGATGTTACACATTTGGTCCTTCGAGCCAGGTGGCAGTATTATTTACCTCTTTAGAAGGTTGGAAGATGAAACCGTCGGGTTCGTGAGACAGCGTTTTCGCGAACTTCTCGCCGAGCAACTGGCGTGCTTTGGGAAGCTCTGCTTTAAAGAAGCTTCTGCTTTAAAAGGAAGAACTGCTTTAAGAAGATGTTACACATTTGGTCCTTCGAGCCAGGTGCCAGTATATTTACCTCTTTAGAAGGTTGGAAGATGAGACCGTCGGGTTCGTGTGAGAGCGTTTTCGCAAACTTCTCTCCCAGCAGCTGGCGCGCCATGGGCAGCTCCCAAAACTGCTTTAGACGGATGCTGAATGGCTCCTTTTCTTTCCTTATTATGCCTTCTTTCATCGCTTTGTGCCTGGAGAGTGAAACAAATATAATAGAAGTATATCTGTAATTTCTGTTTAAAAACGAAAGTTTTTCTGTACAAGGGCAGATAACTGGGAAGCTAGCAACTTATACAGGGTTATCCAGAATTTGTGTACTAAGCCGAAAGGGGGGTGATTAAGACCATGATTATGAAAAACTTTTACTGTAGGGCCAATCCGGAATTCGAGAGAAAAAAACAGCTGTTTTATACATTTTATCCATTCCGAGTAGCAATTTTATTGTTTGGATAATGATGGTCTGAATCACCTTTTAGCTTAGTACACCATAATTTAGTATTATTTTTCCTTCATACCGATGTATGTGGTGGGGACATAAGACGAAGTGTTGAAATGAAACATCTGTTTTATTATTATTGTATACTACGGGACTAATCGCGCACTAAAATTACGAGATAAATGAATACCTTCATTCCGAAGTTTCGACCGAGTTGCATCGATCATGGTGATGGTTAGACTGAACACCCCCATTCGTCTTAGTATAGACAAAGAAGATATAATAATACTACGTATAGAACGGCCACTCGTTACCCCCCACCCGTTTGAGTCTTCCTCACTTCCACCCCGCGTCAGGACTCGTCAAATTCACTCTGCGCGCGGGTTGCACAGGCCGGTGATTTCGACTACAAAAAATACAGACTTACAATGGGGAAGACGTGTGCTGTTTATGGCTGTTCTACAACAATTCGCGACAAGATATCATTTCATTATTTCCCTAAAGATAAAATAAGGTACCTTATTTACTTTTAGTAGGTAGATAATATTGTTATAAAAATTATGTTATTCAAATTTAGTTCCTTTCTCTTGATAATTTGTTTCAAATAAAATAAATCGCTTACTTTTAGTTACAGTGCTGTCAAATTATTATGAATTCATTATACTTTATAAGCACTAGAATGATATTCATTTTTTAAATTTATTTCGCATCTAGCTCACTTCCGCATGAAAGTATGGCGGATCGGTCGTAGAGTACGCCAAGATAATTCTGCGCGCGGCCAAAATTGGGAACTAATTCAATGCTGATAGAGAATTCGTAATGCTACCAACATAACGTACGTAGCGCCGCTACTCGCGCGCATAATCTCTCGTTCGCTCGTCGTGCTGATCACAGATAGAGTTGCCATGGGCGTGAAAATACTAGTTATTATCGTAACGCAACTGTTACAGAATATCGGTATCGATATGCAATGTATTGTTTCGCGTTAACACATACATACCAAGTAGATAAGTGCTAATTTGTATTTGTATATTTTCTGTAAATAAACGAACATGTATATAAAATTGAGTTAATATGTACAGTCCTATAATTTGTAGTTATTTTTTCTACGTAAATACTAATACTAAATATATTTTAATACATAAAAAATTAGATTTTGTTAATCTCACAATAAATGACAAAGATAAACCTTGTCAAAGTTCGGGAGTAGGGAGTTATACTTTTCTTTTTTATTTTTGCTTTTCGCGGAGATGATTTACATAAGACAAAATGTTTGGAACGTGCGTTGTACGGGCCCACGTCCGCGCCCGTCCTGAGCCCGCCCTGTCTTTAATCATACCTCAACGAGCTATATCATTACCAATTTTAAAACCATTGTTTTGAATAAATATTTAGTGCTACTTAATTGACATCAGAAAAAAATCGTGTCAAATATTATTTAATAATTATCTATCTAACGGACTAATTATATTTTTTTGTCATCAAGCTAATTATACCTTTTACAAAAAAATCTTCTAGACATTCTCAAAAAATCTTTTTACTAAGATTTTTCCCAAAATATCAAGATTTATTGAAAAAAAAACGACCTCTGCAAATATGCCTAAAATTCTGATATTATATTCTAAAAAGTCGACAGAGACACCGAAAAAATACCGTTTAAAATTCTGGATTCTCATCACACTGGCACAAGACATGTACTGTACGTAGTATTATTATATCTTCTTTGATACATGTTAAGCTACTAAGAATATTGTGATAAACTTTTAGAACCTCCTTTTTGCGTCAAGGGTTAAAAATATTTTTTTGCAATTATTCGGAAACATTGCCAGAAACAGTTATGAAAACCAGCAACGATCCCGCAACCGCTATTTAACCGGTGAGGGGCCTCACTAGCGTAGGTGTATGAAATATGAAATTAGGGACTTCCCTCAGTTGGCCATCTGTCGGTGCGTTTAGCGCGTGATTTACTTAATCGTTAATTACTAGGTATATCTTTTGTTTAAATTATGGGAGGATTTTACAAATATACATAATCGTGTGTGTGCGTGTTCATATTACTGGATACTTCAACAATATGTGAGAAAATTAAGGGAATTTCGTAACAGTGCCGTGTTTTGGTTATGTTCTACGTAGGTAAATGAGTGATTTCATCGAAATAAGTGTATGTACGATTGTATGTGAAACCTGCAGCGGCTAGTACATCGTATCAGTACTCACAAAACTTCTTGGTAAGTCAGAATTACAATTCATACGGTCGACATGGGTCGTTGACAACCATAGGCGTTCTACACACAAATACCCGTGTAGCGTTCGTGCGTATGTGTAGTGTCTGTGAGTAAAATGTACTGTTGTGTGCGTAAGACAGCAGATTTTGTATGAAGAATCGCGGAGTGTCCGGGCTGTGGTATAGACTCAATAGAGCAACCAGATATCAGATATGACGGAGGGTTTTTAACGTAATAGGGATGTTTACTAAGTATGAAAATCATTATTATAATTAGTCCGTCAGTTAGATTACTGAAAAATATTGGACACGTATTTTTTCTTTTGTCAATCAAACAATTAGTGACTAAGATAAACCTTGTCAAAGTTCGAGAGTGGGGGCTCGTGACGGCACTAGCCGGTACATTTCATAGCGGTTAGTGACGTCACGCGGAACTTTAACAGGCTATATCTTCATCAATTTGTGTTAAATTGAGAAAAGAAAAAATACGTGTCTAATATTTTTTGACAATCTGTTTGACGGACTAATTATATCTATGTTTTGAATTAATATTTAGTGTATTTCCGCTACCTTGTTGTAGGCAAATAAGTTTAAGGGCATTAAGAAGTTTAAGGGCATTAAGTGCATTAAGGACATTTATGGAAAAAAAAAAATTTACAAACAATTACTAATATTACAATAATTATACATTCAAAAACTTAATTTTACAAAATAGATAAAATAATAATAAATATCACTTATTTTCACTACACTCTATATTATATATATTTTTTAAAAATAGTACAATAATAATCCGTTAACAACTAATAAAAAAAATCTTTTAAAAATAATATGACAAAATATTGAAAACACTTCACTACTAAATAACACCCTTATTCTCACTGCACTACACTCTGTTCGACACGTGTTTCGCCTCTCAACGAGGCATCTTCAGGACGTGTTGACTCTTCGAGGTCGCTCGCAAGAATGATACTAATTATATTTTTTTTAGTAAACATCCCTATTGGTAGTGTGTCTGTTTTCAAAGTTAGAGACTGCAGATTCAGAATAAAGTATAGTAATTTTTCTCAATCAGAATTTACAGTTTATGTCAAACTAGCTTTTTGTACATATTTTTAGATGATGAAATTTGATGATATGTACTTCAACTACTTCATTACTTAGAATTAACAATTAGCTTATCATTTTTTAAATATATTTTTTTCTTTTTTGGGTCACTGCTGCACTGCTGGACATAGGCCTCCCCTAATGATCTCCAATAAGACCGGTTGGTAGCGGGTTGCATCCAGCGCGATCCTGCGGTCTTGATGAGGTCATCCGTTCACCTTGTAGGTGGAAGTCCTATGCTGCGCTTGCGACCCCATCGGTCATCAGTCCTCTGTGCTATGTGCCCTGCCCATTGCCATTTCAACTTGCCAATCTGATGGGCTATGTCTGTAACTTTGGTTCATCTACGGATCTCCTCATTCCTGATTCGATCTCGCAGAGAGACTCCGAGCATAGCCCTCTCCATAGCTCGTTGGTATTAGTATTTCTTACCTAGGATTAACAATCTCCTTCTCTATGTAATTAAGCCTCGTGGGATAGAACTCCGCGCGGCCGATATCTTCCCCCTCGAAGCTGATGACGTCATAACACAGGTACCGCGGGATCTCTTGACCGTTCACCTTGTCTATCACCATTTCCTATTTCAAAACAGAAATAAATTACATTATTTTGATGAATTCAATAAAAAGACAGGCGTGGAATAGAATAGAAGCCGTGGTGGCCTAGAGGTAGTGACGCCCGCCTTACAATCGTGAGGTCGTGGGTTCAATGAGTTCTTTGGAATTTATGTACGGAATTTAACACCGTTGGCTTTTCGGTGAAGGAAAACATCGTGAGGCAACCTGCATACGTCTGTGGAAGAAATTCGATAGCGTATGTGAATCCACCAACACGCACTGGGCCAGCGTGGTGGATATGGCCCAAGCACCCTTCATGGGTAGGCCTATGTCCAGCAGTGGACTAGTAAAAAAGGCTAGTACAGTACAATAACAAGACAATTTTTTTGTCAAAACTCGAAAAAAAATATCAACTGTTCCATACATTTTGTAACGGGTGAACGATATTTTTCTATGGAACACCCAATTTTTCTTTGGAGTTTTGACGAAAGTCTCAGAACAAATTGTTAGTTTTGATGTACAGAATAAGCCCCTAAAAGGATGCTAATTGATTAGAAATAACCCTGTATACAATTGTTTGTATCACAATTTTCGTACAGCACTCTGGGCTACAATGAGGAAGAACTACGAAAAATGTATGGAGCCAAAAAAATACAAATAAAACTTGATATCCTTTTTAACCCGCCTGCCGAGAAAGGTTATGTTTTTGTAAAAACTTATATAGGCCCCTGTTGAGATTATCTTTATGAGTGAGGCATCCTCTACATACAAGGTTATCCAGAACTGATGCACGAAGTCGAAAGGAATTGACAAACATAAACTCGGAATCGACAATTTATGAAACAGATTTTTTTCCTCAAATTTCAGGTTGACCCATAGTAAGTTGTAAAGTAGCCGGGTGGCTAGTCCTGGTGTCAGAGGATTTAGGCTACCTGAAGGCCTCTGACTTGGTTGACCCATAGTATCAATTGTTCATAATGATGGACTTAATCACCCCGTTTCGGCTTAATACAATGTAAGTAAGCAGATAACCCTATTTAGGAAAGGAGTTGGTAAACTTTTTATATGGGAGGCGGTCCTTGAAAACCGGCAGCGATGCGAGCTGTATTAATGTTTAGTGCCATATTTAAGAATATTATTTCACGCAAAAACATATTTTTGTGTATCGCCGTTTTATTATAATATCTCTTTTTTATTTCACTAAGTAGAAAATATTTAGACTGAACTGGTAATACTAAGAGGAGGTCTACGTAGTCTACGTATCAGACAGGAATCTTCAAACAACCAATAGCGGGCTGGTATTTTAGAGTTTGACATTTATTTATTTTTTAAAACATGGCGACCAGCCCTCTTTTGGTTGTTCAATATTGACAATGTCATTTCCTTTTGCTGTTTCATAATGTCACTGTCAGGTTTTTTTTTCAATTTAGGCTTAATGCAGTTATTTGGTGTAGCACATAGTTCATTTTTCTAATGTTTTTAGAACCCATTTGAAAATTAAATGGCGATGAAAAAAATTCTAAAAAATATGTGTTTAAAAAGATAATTATATAAGCTTTCTATTGGTATATATTTTGTTTCTGCAAGATTTCAAAAACCGCATCTTTTCCATATCCTTTAGTGGTGGGATAATGGTATGAATTTCTTTTAATTATTATTAGATATTTTTACTACGGGAGTTAAATGTGGAAAAAAAGTAATATGTACAGAGCATACTAACACCGTCTAGTAGAGTATCTTTGAGATGCCTCCTGAGATCTTTACTGTGCAGGAATCGCAGGCCAAACACGTGGAACACGCAGTTGTCTCTGTCTATCATGTACACCTCTCCCTCGCCGTCTATCAGCATCATATATCTAGAACATAAATGACAAGACTTTAGATCATCATTCGCAACCTTTAGCGTGTTTGTCGGTCTTTTACCGGATACACTTCGGAGAGTGCGCCCAGGAGTTGCACAACCTGGTCCCCCCTGCCCCTTTCTTCTATGGTACGGCTAGACAGACGCGACCAAAGCGCCACCCTTTTATGGTGGACATTCCGCGCGTTAGAACCAAGCGTTTCGAATCCTCATTCCACATACGAACAGCCGGAATGTGGAACGCTTTGCCTGGCTCTGTCATCCCGTTAAAGTACAACGTGAGTGTATTCAAATCCCGAGTAAATAGGTATCTTCTAGGTAAGCGTGCTACACCCTAGACCGCACATCTGCTTAACATCAGGCAGTGTGTAGTCAAACGCAATCCTATTCGAAATAAAAAAAAAAAAACCTCTATCCCAATGTTGGATATAGGTCTCTCTTTTACTGTGCCATCTGCCTGTTCCTGTACCAATCGTGTCCAGCCGGGATAGAATGCCCGCCGCGAAATATTTCTTTCGCAGCAGACAGCGCTATGGCAAAGTATTGTTCGTCAAGCGCCTTCGAAGGCTGTCTTTAAGCGCCTTGTGCGGGAGCATTATTTAAAGTTGTCCAAAATCTCGAACACATATAGGATAAGCTATTTTTATCTTTTACTAGTTATTACTTAATATAATAGTTTATGTAAGTTTATGTATTTTATTTATTTTGAAATTGTATCATTATTTAGTACTAGTTTTTACCCGCGGCTTCGCCCGCATACGCAATATATTATTATAATTTATAGCCTATGAGTTATTCTGATATATAAGCTATATTATTGCAAAGTTTCATCACAATCCGTTCAGTAGTTTATGCGTGAAAGAGTAACAAACATCCATACATCCATCCATCCATCCATCCTCACAAACTTTCACGTTTATAATATTAGTAGGATATATATATTTTTTTAATAGTTTTGATCTGTGTTGGTTGTAGTTAATTTATCTCTTTGTCTATTTATTCATGCCTACTTCCCAATGTCTTCTACCTGTAGGTTGACTGGCAGAAAATGCTATTTAGCGTTAAGTCCTCCTTTTGTACAAATGGTGTGCAATAAAATGTTAAATAAATAAATAAATAAAAGTATCTGACACTTTTTCACATGTCGAAAAGAGTTATTTTACTTCAACTGTTATTCTTGTATTCATTCGTGTATTTCAATTTTAGTAAATAAATAACTTTCTTTCTTTCTTTCTTTCTTTCATTTTCGTAGTAGCATGGTTGACTAGCCGGTTTGACCCGCGATTTCGACTCAATCATCGACCCATCTCGCAGTCGGACGACCAACGCTTGCCTTGCATCGGCCAATCACGGGCGCTCCGTGCTTCAGTCGGACTTGGTTGAGATTATACTCGAGTTCTGGCGGGAACGCGGAAAAATCATGTCGCCTCATTGTATTACTTTGTTAAACTTGTGTTTTCATCAGTGATAATTAGTGAAAAATGGTGGTGTTTCGTTGATTATGGGCTGATTTACGTGCATGAGTGTAGGCAAGTGATATAATGTGACGTATCATATTGTTCCGTGTTGTTACCAAAACTCCATAGACGCCTCTAGTAAAGTCTCCACTGCTTTACTGAGGTATGACTTGGACTATGATTGGACTTGACAGCGACTTTATTGGACTATGACGAGACTATGACAGTGACTATTTTGATAAAATATCAAAAATAATTAAAACTTAATACTTGACACTGGCAAATGCACAATAATGCGACGCCAAAACTAAGAAGAAGAAGAAGAAGAAGAGATTATACTCCCGAATTCGAATGGTCGGGAGTATTCGAAGCTGTGTTCGCCTGACCGGGTACGCCACCGGATCCGATGTGCATCCAGTCGAAGAGATGCCGCCTGTACCTAGCTAGTGCAGCCCCCCTACCGCCTAAAGCAATAGCAATCGTAATAGCAATCGTTTATGACTTCATTTTAGTCATTTGGCACCGCCTATGTGACGTTAGCCATCAAAGTTGTTCATTCAACAATTGCTTTCGCAATCCGCGGAAAGCAATTGATGGCTAACGTCACATTATTATTATTATTATAGCCTTTTTTGCTGATTGTATAAGTTTTTTTTTATGTTTTTTTTTTTAATTTTATCATGCGATGTCAAGTTTTTGTCATTTACTATCAATATAAAATTCAATCATTCTGTCATGTTTAATTATTATTATGTATATATTTTTTTTTTTCGTCTTTTTTGTTTTGTTATTATTTTCCATTTACTTATTAATATTCTATGACATCAATAACACTAATTGTTACTCCTTATTTTCAACTTTCAGCTTGCCTTCTGGCATAGGCCTCTTCCTGGGACTTCCATTTTCTTCGATCTTGTGTCATTTGTTTCCAATTAGAACCACCAACTTTCCTGAGATCATCTTCCCACCTGAGTTGTTGTCTCCCCTTTTTTCTTTTTCCATCTCTAGGGTACCATTCTACTACATCTCTATTCCACTTTCCTTTCCTATCCCTCATCATATGGCCTGCCCAGCGCCATTTTTGACATTTTATTACATAACTAATGTTTTGCGTTTTTGTCTTCTCTTTGATTTTTTCCAGCCTCACTTTATCAATCAGTTTTACATTCAGTATACTTCTTTCCATGTTGTTTTGGCACACTTGCAGTTTACTAGAATGATGTTTTGTCAGAGACCATGTGGGGCAACCATATGACAGAATTGGGAAGATGCAACTGTTGAATACTCTTGCTTTGTTATGGAGAGGTATTGACTTATCTTTTAATATATCTTTTAGTGACCAAAATCTATTCCACGAGTTTCCGATTCTCTCTTCTATTTCCTTGTCCATCTGTTTCTCATTAGATATTACCTGACCTAAATATTTATATTCTTCTACATAGTCAATTTTGTGGTTATCAATCCCGATTGTCTTCCTTATTCTGTTGGTCATTAACTTAGTCTTTTCCAGGTTCATGCTTAGTCCCACTTCCTTGCTCTCTTTGGCTAGATCTTGTAGGTTTATTTGTAGTGAATCTGGATCTTGTGCCAAGAGTATGATGTCGTCTGCAAATCGCAGGTGACTAAGCATAGACCCATTTATATTGATGCCCAATTTCTTCCAGTTCAGTTTTCTGAATATACTCTCCAAAACAGCTGAAAATATCTTTGGGGACATTGGGTCTCCCTGTCTTACCCCTTTTCTTAACCTGAATGGTTTCCCACTTCTTTCCAGTTGTATTTTTGATGTGCTGTTGGAATATATACTTTTAATTATGTTGGTATATTTACGGGGGACACCTTGTTCTTTCAGGGATTTCCATATTTCTTTGTGTTTTATAGAGTCAAATGCTTTGTTGTAATCCACTAATGCTAAGTAGTAGTCCTTGTTGTATTCTCGATACTTCTCGATAATCTGTCTTATAACAAAGATGTGATCCATTGTGGAGTAGTTACTTCTAAACCCTGCCTGCTCTCTCGGTTGATTCATTTCCAGGGTGCTTGAAATACGGTTCAATATTATTTTGGAGAAAACTTTGTACAACGCTGACATAAGGCTGATAGGTCTGTAATTGTTAATCTGTTCTTTATCTCCTTTCTTATGTAATAGTATAATTGTAGTTTCGCTCCATTGGTTTGGTATGGTTTCAGATTCTAATATACGGTTAAATAGGTCAGTCAATGGATCAACTATGGCTTCAGATGTGGCTTTCAACATTTCATTTGACAGATTATCGTCACCAGG
The DNA here is from genome assembly GCA_949316475.1 of Hypomecis punctinalis. Taxonomy (NCBI): domain Eukaryota; kingdom Metazoa; phylum Arthropoda; class Insecta; order Lepidoptera; family Geometridae; genus Hypomecis; species Hypomecis punctinalis. The sequence goes on along the minus strand of OX438799.1, from coordinate 20,751,898 downwards.
TGCTTTCTTCTTCTTAAGAGATGCAATGGCAAATTCCACTTCACATTTTAGAATTTTTGGTATTTCGTCTTCATCATCTTTAACTCCTACTGATTCTTCTGGTGTTAGAGTATCTTCTTCATCATCATTGTACAAGTCTCTGTAAAAGTCAGTGGCAGTTTCCAATATACTCAGGCGCTTGGTGATCGTTTTATTCTTTTTGTCCTTAAATGTAGGTATCCAGCTTTTCATCTCGGTCAGTTCCTTCAAGGCTTGTTTCAAGCCTCCTGTTTTCTCTATATATTCGTTAATAATCATTCTCTTGGATTTTTCTCTAAATTTTCTAATACTTGTGCTGATTGATTTGCTAATTTCTGCAATTTGTTTCCTGTTACTTTTCCTATCATGAAGCATTTCTTTACGCTGGTCGATTAGAGTTCTTGCATCAGGTCCTATTTTATCGTTCTTCTTAAGAGGAGGTGCTAGTTTATTATTAATATTCTGCAATTCTTTTTCTATAAAGTCATATTTTTCTTGAACTGTATATAATGTTTTAGTTTTGTTCAAGGCCTGTTTCAGCTCTTCTATCCATGTTTCTGGGATTGGTGGAAAAACTAATCGACGCTTGTTTATATGTTTCCTTATTCTTCTAGATTTTTCTAATAGTATTTCTCCTCTCACAAACCGGTGGTCCGTATTGAAGTTGACATTGTTGATCACACTAATATTTCTGAATGCCTTTGGTCTGTTTGTGAGAATGAAATCCCTCTCATCCATGAAACCTGTAGGAGACATCCAGGTCCACTTATTTTTAAATTTCTTCTTAAAGAAGGTGACATCACTCTTAGTTGGTGCTTCAATGCAAAGTCAATCAGTCTTTTTCCATTATTGTTTGTTTTATTTCCTGTACTATATTTACCAATTACTGTTGGGTATGTTTTAATTCCTTTTCCAAAAGTGCTGTTCAGGTCCCCCAATAGAACAATGTTACTGTGAGATATGTCTAGTGCATGATCTAGATCTGCATAAAATTTATCCTTATCTTCATCACTGGCTCGTTCCGTTGGGGAGTAAGCTTGAATAATTGACCATTTCCCTTTATATCCTGGAAGCTGTATATTTATCATTACTATTCTTTCCGATAACCCTATAAATTCCTCTATGTTATCTTGCAGTTTTTTGTTAATTATAAAACCAACTCCATATGATCCCTTTGTTTCTCCCTTGTAGTACAGAATATAACTGCCTCGGTCTTCTATTTGACAGCTGTTCCTTCTTACCTCACTCAATCCTATTATGTCCCATTTGATTTCCTCTAGGGCATGTTCAAGTTCCATTAATGATTTGTCTTCTGATAGTGTCCTTACATTGTATGTCCCAATATAGAGAACTTGTCTAGCATTTTTTGTTATTTCTGATGATTCACTGATTTCATGTATAGTCCCAGGAAGGTAGTGGTCTAATTCCCCACGATGACCAGTCGGGTTGGGGAATGTTGCATTATTATCTTTCACGTTATTGTTTCTTTGTAACCGGTTACCGATGTCTTCTTCTAGTTTAAATTGTATGTGTTTTTGTCGGATGCTGCATATGATTTAGCTCGCATGTATTCAAATGCGTCCATTTTTTGTAGTTTGTTTGTTGCATTTTTTCTGCTGTCACGTGGGTACTGCCCAGGACTAGGCGTCCTAGGTGTCATGGTAGTCCTAGTCGTCCTAGTCATGGATCGCTTTCTTTTTTCATTTCCATGTTCTCTTTTTTCCTTTATTATAAGTTTATCCTGTCGTAGGTATGCATATTTTCCATTTTCTTGTGCCTCTTTCAACTGTGGTAGTAGTAATCTTCTTTTTTCTAACACTTCTTTGGTAAAGTCTTCTGTTATGTAGATGTGTTCTGGAAGAGTCTTTTTATTTTTCAATATTTCTAATTTCCTTGTGTAAGTTGTTAGCGTCACTACAACCGGTCTAGGCGTTGGAATCTGTCTATTTCACACTGGTTTAATCTGACAGTTGTATGCGCGATTACTTCCAGAATATTCGCTAATAATTCTTGTGGGTTTTGTTCTTGTTCCTGTATGCCTTGAATTATTAGGTTATTTCTCTTAAAACTACACTCTGCAGCTTCTATTTTTGTTTTCAACGTTTCTATTTCCATTTTAAGTCGTTTATTCTCATCAATAACGGGATTTATTTTCCGATCTACCGCGTCCATAATTTCCTTCGAAACTTTTTGCGTTATCGCTTCCGTTTGTTTATCAAGCTCTTCTTTAAACTTGCGGAACAGTAGATCCATGTCCATTGTAGACTTTTCCGACATTTCTCTGGTTTAAAGCGTTTATTTTTATCTTGGCAGATCGCAATCACCGTTAAACCAACGCAACTACAACCTTCAAAATTTTTCGAAATTATTCCACTAACGAAGTTCTAGAATTCCACTGTTATTTTACTTGTAACACATTAATTTGGGTTTTATTATAGTTTTTATTTGTTTTCCGACACTTTATGTGCACTTTTATCAATATTTAAGTATTTTTTTATCACGGCGTAATTTTAAAGCTGTTGACGTATCGGCACCGGTGTTGCACCGGTGTGTTAACGTCACATAGGCGGTGCCAAATGACTAAAATGAAGTCATAAACGATTGCTATTACGATTGCTATTGCTTAGGCGGTAGGGGGGCCGGTCGTGAAGACTCAGATTCCGAGACAAGATTAAGCTAAAACGGCCAACGCCAAAATCCAACGTCAAAATGGCGGGGTGAGGACGCCGAGAGATGCCTCCCGTTCTCGCGGAAAGGACTCGCGTCCTCCATTTCATTGGCAAGTAGTTGCTTGGTCCTGCCCCAGTAAGGAGGTTCGCCTCGACACTGGTACATCTTCAGAATGAAGACCAGATAAGCCAAACTTGAGCTCTCATTACCTCAGCCACCATTGTGTGACAGCCTTACGCCACCTGACGCCCCTTTTGCCCAGCTATGTAGGGGAGACGGAGAGTGACCTATATTATTATATATAGCATTAAGAAACCGATGTAGACACTGAAATAAGCTTCACTATGACTTATCCTACTAATATTATAAACGCGAAAGTTTGTGAGGATGGATGGATGGATGGATGTATGGATGTTTGTTACTCTTTCACGCAAAAACTACTGAACGGATTGAGATGAAACTTTGCAATAATATAGCTTATTTATCAGAATAACACATAGGCTATAAATTATAATGATATATTGCGTATGCGGGCGAAGCCGCGGGTAAAAACTAGTATTTCATAAGTTTATCTTTAAAAGATTTGATATGTGACTTTAAGTCAAAAGTGGTCCAATATGTTACTCTCCCATATGTACCCTGCCCAACTCCACTTCAGTTACATGACTACGGTCAACGTCTAAAGTTTAAGATCTTCGTCGAATTTCCGTATTGCGTACTCAATCTTGGAGACTTGGGAGTTTAATGCCGAGCATAGTCACATTATACATACCGGACACCGTCGGCCTTCCACGAGACGCGGTAGGGCTTCTCGTGCAACATGCGCAGGTTGCTCACGTCCATAGAAACGGGCTGCGAGCCCGGGAATCCTGTGCGCTCCCATCCGCACATCACCTATAACCACACGTTCTTTTTGAATGACAGTGACTACCTGCGCCTGATTGACTGAGCAGAGGTTAGTCCAGGTTTACACGTAAACTGAAACTACAGATGTTTCCGTATGGCTCTATGCATTTTTGTACAGTGCCCCTGGCGACAACGAGGAAGAACTAACCAAAATGTATGGATCCACACGCAAACGCGAAAGTTTATGTAAACTATGCATACTCGTAACCCTACAAAGCCACCTTTGATAGAGCTTCTGATCGACCTTCAGGAAGGAAAAACGTCTGTGAAACCCGCAGCTGTAACACAACATTTGCACAAAGGCACTTATTCTATAGAGGTCCATACATCAATAATAAATTAAACAAAATTCTTAACATATATCATCTCACTAGACATCAATGTAAACTATTATTAAAAAATTGGCTTCTCGAACAAAATTATGAAACTACTGAACAAATCCTAACAGTACCCTCCTAAAATCAGGTATTCACTGACTACACTATTCATATACACACACAGTATAACACGTGTTTCTCCTCGGCAAACCTTGACTCTAAAGAGCTCATGAGTATTGTCGAGGCGATTCACACACCCATTGGATACACTAAACATTACCTTCCCCTCCCCCAATCCTATTACTAACCATTATTTTATTTAATTTTATTTAATTATGTGTTTTTCTTTTTAATTTCGCCTTTTTCATGACGAAAAAGTCGAAAGTTAGTTTATGTTAAGTTTTATCTTATATATATCATCATTATGTAATTCCACCACTCGTCCGGCGGAGAATATTGTTATATCCATAACAGGTTCAATCCTAGCGTGGGTAACAATGTATCTCAATCTGGAATTCGATTCTGTAAATATGATTTTGATTACTTAATGACATACGATGTAAGTTATCACGAAATAAATTTCATTTTTCATTTTCATTTTTTTTACAATGTATGCTTAGTGTCACCGCCTTTCATGTGTAGCTAGTCCTATATATTGTTCCATTAAATTCTATTCGCATTCAAGCGTGACTCTAAAAACTTAATCAATTTTTTTTTTCGATTTATACAATTCAAGGATACGAAATCTAAACCTAACTTTGAGATAAACCTAGTGTGAGAAACACTATAAAAAAAAATCGATAAATAAATTTAACAATATGCATTGGACACTTCATTTCCAAATTTTTCATAAGCTAAGTTTGATTATAGGCCCTAATAACTTGGCATGCAAATGTTTTGTAAAATAGTCTTATTGTTATATTATAGTTATTGTTATATTACCTGTGCCTTCTTCTGTATCTCGCTGAGCCGGGGCTGCGTGTTGAACGGTTCAACTCCGCGGACTCCGGGCATGAATACAGCCTTTTTGTGCGTCACCTCGCGACGGCCTTTCTGTTTCTTCGGCCTGCAACGTTTACAATTATTATTTATTTTTCACCAAAAATGACACCAGACCCCCATGACCTCTCGCTGGATCCGCGCTTGTGTTTCTGTTCTGTTTAAAATACAAATTGTATTATTAAAGTTTGTCGTGAATTTTTTTTTTTTTTTAATCAAGTCAAGTCAAGTCAAAATTTCTTTATTCCGTAGACACAATACAGGCACTTGGAATCGTCTAGATACAATTTTTAAAAGTTCAACTTAATTAAATTTTTACTATAAATAAATGAGCACACTTTTTAAATTTTACCAAAACAGTATCATTAGGTACACAAAAAAATATATATATATTAGAATACAAATCGAAAATAAAATTGTATCAGTATCATGAAAAATAACAATGTCATTATCAGTTTAAAAATGTCAACAAGTATGAAAATAAAGAAATTATAATTACATATCAAAAAATTGAAAAATACCATGTTACGTTATTCAGCAATAGCATCGTCAAAGTAAAAGTTAAAACTAACGTTTATCACAGATAACAGTTTATTCAGCAATAGCATCGTCAAAGTAAAATTAAAAATAATATTAAGCTATCCTTGCAGAAAACATTATTTGTTGGAAACAGAAAAAATGTTCTTGTCAGAGATAGCATCTGATAGTTTGTAATAGCTCTTCCTCATAAGCTGATTTTTCACATAGTTTAAAATGTCAATTTTACATTTAACTCTTATAGATTCCGGTATTCATATTATATAAAGTTAAATTACCACTGACTGACTGACTGACTGACTGACTCACTCACTTAGATAGTTGTTTAGGAGGATGGAGAAGTGGTGGGTAAAAAATAACTACAGATATGTATAGAGATGAAAAATTTATCGAGAGGAAAAATCCCAAAGTTGACCTGAACGTAACCTGGACTTGGATCCCGAATGGATCTCAGAAACGGTAGGGTTTAGAGGTGTACTGTTTGAACAAAGTAGAGAGTACTACCTTGGTTCTTTTTGGAAAAATCAAAAAAAACATGGCTCCCATACAAAAAAACATGGCCGCCATACAAATTTGACATGCTTATAACTTCGAAACGGTTATACTTAGGTATAAACTGTTTGAACAAAAGTTGTAGCCAATCAATCGGGGCAACTGCCTATGATGACAAAAATCCAAGATGGCGGATTCAAGATGGCGGCCATTTTTCAAAATGGTCCGAGGGGGCTGATTTTTTGCATCCGGGGGTTTTTGTGGTCCCTCATTTCATTGGCGAAAAAAAATTTTGAAAAAGTTTTTTTTTAAAGATGGCCGCCATACATTGAATCTTTTTCATCTTTAGAGAGTTGTTTTGAGGAAACTGTTAGCAATAACGAAAAATTGATTGCGGATTCGTATATAAATAAATCAGTAGTTTAAGGAATAAATAATGAAACTTCGGAAGGTCAACTCCTCATATTGGACCCCCAACGGATCTCTAAAACGGTGGGGTTTAGAGATGTACTTTCTTCACAAGATATTGTGTACTATCTTGGCACTTTTTGAAAACGTTAAAAAAAATCATAGCTCCCATACAAAAAAACATGGTCGCCATACAAATTAGTCGTTGTACTTAGGTATGAAATTTTTGAACAGCAGTTGTAGCCAATTTACTGAACCGATTTAGAATTTTTTTTCACTACTGGAATCGGTATTTAATATTCAATGATAATTGCTATGTATTCTACTCAATTTTAGTACAAGTTCAACCTAATATTTCGAAAATTGTAAAAAAAGTCGGCAAAAAATGCAAATTTTCGACCTTTGAGACGCATGCGCTGACTACATAGTGCATAATACATAAAAATGATGTGCTACAAAATAACCGGCTTTACTTGGTCTACATAAAAGTCCGCGACAGCATATATCTATCTCCTAAGGTTTTTGAACTATGACAGTTTTTATAACTATAATTAGAGAGCGAAATAGTAGGTATTTTTCAAATGTTTTTTTACAAATAGTGTATCAATCCTTATCCAAATAAACACTTTAGTTAGCTTGGTCATTTCATACAGATCAAAATTGTCATTCACATCAAATAATTTCAACCGATAGTTTCGAAGATATCGTAAGATTAAAATTACAACGCAATAAAAAAATATTGCCGCTGTAGTAACTGTGTACATATTCTGTGCCATGACTTCTATTTATATCTAGAAAATACAAAGCTTTACTTTATCTAAGATAGATAAGATATTTAAGATTGAGATAAGAGCAAGTTTTGTCTTAGTTACAGTAAAAGCTATATTTGAGATTGAACTATACCTACACCGCTCGAATACGACTTGCCATATCTTTCAAGTAGAAAGCGGAAGCACTATTTTGAACCTTATGGTCATAGAAATAAAATAGATAAAATTCATCATTCAGCCTATACTTACCAGTATAGGGAAGTTATGCAAAAGCCGAACACCCGCCCGCCGACCTCATGACTCCCGCGCGCTCTCTACGCCCGTGTTCAATAGTACTCAATACTACGGTTTTTTTTTAGGATGGAAACTGTTGTACGATTAAGGTCAACTCCTGGTATTGGACCCCCGACGGATCTCGAAAACGGTGGGGTTTAGAGATATACTTTCTTCGCAAAATATTGAGTACTACCTTGGTACTTTTTGGAACAATTAAAAAAAACATGGCTCCCATACAAAAAAAAAATGGCCGCCATACATTTTATTTTTCACTTAGTTTTGTTTTGTTTTTTGTTTAGTTGTTATAAGGAAACTATCAGAGATGGGAAATATAGAGGTGAGAATATGATCGTAAGAAGAAATGAAATCTCGGAAGGTCAATTCTTCAACCTGGACCCCTAAGGGATCTCAATAACGGTGAGGTTTAGAGATGTACTTCATTGGCAAAATATTGAGTACTACCTTGGTACTTTTTGAAACAATTAAAAAAAACTTGACTCTCATACAAAAAAACATGGCCGCCATACATTGCATTTTTCACTTATTTAGATGGTTGTTTCAAGGAAACTATTAGGAATGACAAAAAACTGAACCCATTTCGACATTAAAGATGGCGGATGTCACTTTTGTTAAAAAGTCGTCATGGGTATCGTTTTCGAGGTATTCGGGGGTGTAGATTTCAAAAATGGCATTAATTTTGAAATTCAAGATGGCGGATGTCACTTTTGTCAAAAAGTTGTCATGGGTATCGTTTTCGAGGTTTTCGGGGGTGTAAATTTGGAAAATGGCACCCATTTTGACATTAAAGATGGCGGATGTCACTTTTGTTAAAAAGTCGTCATGGGTATCGATTTCGAGGTTTTCGGGGGTGTAGATTTGGAAAATGGCATCCATTTTGTAATTCAAGATGGCAGAAGTCATTTTTTTTCCCAAAAGGCGTCATGGGTGTCGTCGTCGAGGTTTTTGGGGGTGTAGATTTCAAAAATGGCATCAATTTTGAAATTCAAGATGGCGGTAGTCATTTTTTTGCAAAAAGTCGTCATGGGTGTCGTAGTCGAGGTTTTTGGGGGTGTAGATTTCAAAAATGGCATCCATTTTGAAATTCAAGATGGCGGATGTCACTTATTTTCAAAAAGTCGTCATGGGCATCGTTTTCGAGGTATTCGGGGGTGTAGATTTCAAAAATGGCATCCATTTTGAAATTCAAGATGGCAGATGTCACTTATTTTCAAAAAGTCGTCATGGGCATCGTTTTCGAGGTATTCGGGGGTGTAGATTTCAAAAGTGGCATCCATTTTGAAATTCAAGATGGCGGATGTCACTTATTTTCAAAAAGTCGTCATGGGTGTCGTTGTCGAGGTTTTTGGGGGTGTAGATTTCAAATATGGCATCCGTTTTGAAATTCAAGATGGCGGATGTCACATTTTTGCAAAAAGTCGTCTTGGGTGTCGTTGTCGAGGTTTTAGGGGGTGTAGATTTCAAAAATGACATCCATTTTGAAATTCAAGATGGCGGAAGTCACTTTTTTGCAAAAAGTCGTCATGGATGTCGTTTTCGAAGTTTTTGGGGTCGTAAAGTCGTCACCAAAGTAAATTCTAAATAAAAAACACCCTCGCGGGCCGCATGCGGCCCGCGCACCGCCCAAAATACTAGTTCATATTATATAAAGTTAAATTACCACTGACTGACTGACTGACTGACTGACTCACTCACTTAGATAGTTGTTTAGGGGGATGGAGAAATGGTGGGTAAAAAATAATTATAGATTTGTATAGAGATAAAAAATTGATCGAGAGGAAAAATCCCAAAATCTTCAAAAGTCTTCTCTTCAACCTGGACTCCTAAGGGATCTCAAAAACGGTGAGGTTTAGGGGTATACTGTTTGAACTAAATAGAGAGTACTACCTTGGTACTTTTTGGAAAAATAAAAAAAAACATGGCTCCCATACAAAAAAACATGGCCGCCATACAAATTTGACATGCTTATAACTTCGAAACGGTTATACTTAGGTATAGACTGTTTGAACAAATGTTATAGCCAATCGATAGGGGCAACTGCCCATGATGACAAAAATCCAAGATGGCGGATTCAAGATGGCGGCCATTTTTCAAAATGGTCCGAGGGGGCTGATTTTTTGCATCCGGGGGTTTTTGGGGTCCCTTATTTCAATGGCGAAAAAAAATTTTGAAAAAGTTTTTTTTTAAAGATGGCCGCCATACATTGAATCTTTTACATCTTTAGAGAGTTGTTTTGAAGAAACTATTAGCAATAACGAAAAACTGATTGCATATTCGTATATAAATAAAACAGTGGTTTAAGGAATAAATGATGAAACTTCGGAAGGTCAACTCCTCATATTGGACCCCCAACGGATCTCAAAAACGGTGAGGTTTAGATATGTACTTTGTTCACAAGATATTGTGTACTACCTTGGCACTTTTTGAAAACGTTAAAAAAATTCATAGCTCTCATACAAAAAAACATGGTCGCCATACAAATTAGTCGAAGTATTTAGGTATGAAATTTTTGAACAGCAGTTGTAGCCAATTTACTGAACCGATTTCGATTTTTTTTTCACTACTGGAATTGGTATTTAATACTCAATGATAATTGCAATGTATTCTATTCAATTATAGTACAAGTTCAACCTAATATTTCGAAAATTGTAAAAAAAGTCGGCAAAAAATGCAAATTTTCGACCTTTGAGACGCATGCGCTGACTACATAGTGCATAATACATAAAAATGATGTACTACAAAAATAACAGGCTTTACTTGGTCTACAAAAAAGTCCGCGACAGCATATGTCTATCTCCTAAGATTTTTGAACTATGACAGTTTTTATAACTATAATTAGAGAGCGAAATAGCAGGTATTTTTAAAATGTTTTTTTACAAATAGTGTATGAATCCTTATCCAAATAAACACTTTAGTTAGCTTGGTCATTTCATACAGATCAAAATTGTCACTTACATCAAATAATTTCAAGGAATAGTTTCGAAGATATCGTAAGATTAAAATTACAACGCAATAAAAAATATTGCCGCTGTAGTAACTGTGTACATATTCTGTGCCATGACTTCTATTTATAACGTAGGTACACTAGAATACAAAGCTTTACTTTATCTAAGAGAGATAAGGTATTTAAGATTGAGATAAGAGCAAGTTTTGTCTTAGTTACAGTAAAAGCTATATTTGAGATTGAACTATACCTACACCGCTCGAATACGACTTGTCATATCTTTCAAGTAGAAAGCGGAAGCACTATTTTGAACCTTATTGTCATAGAAATAAAATTGATAAAATTCATCATTCAGCCTATACTTACCAGTATAGGGAAGTTATGCAAAAGCCGAACACCCGCCCGCCGACCTCATGCCTCCCGCGCGCACTCTACTCCCGTGTTCAATAGTACTCAATACTACGGTTTTTTTTAGGATGGAAACTGTTGTACGATTAGTACTAAAGTCGCGTTTTGAACAAGCCGCCATACATTGGTTCTTTTTCATCTTTAGATGATTGTTTTGAGGAAACCATTTGCAATGACAATAAACTGATGGCAGATTCGTATAAAGATGGAATAATGATTTTAGAAAAAAATGGTGAAACCTCCGAAGGTCATGTCTTGGTATTGGACCCCCAAGGGATCTCGAAAACGGTGGGGTTTAGAGATATACTTTCTTCGCAAAATATTGAGTACTACCTTGGTACTTTTTGAAACAATTAAAAAAAACATGACTCCCATACAAAAAAACATGGTTGCCATACATTGCCTCTTTCAATCATTTAGATCGTTGTTCTGAGAAAACCATTAGCAATGACAAAAAACTGAGTGCATGCAGATTCGTATAAAGATAAAATAATGATTTAAGGATTAAATGGTAAAACCTCCGAAGGTCAACTCCTGGTATTGGACCCCGACGGATCTCGAAAACGGTGGGGTTTAGAGATATACTTTCTTCGCAAAATATTGAGTACTACCTTGGTACTTTTTGAAACAATTAAAAAAAACATGGCTCCCATACAAAAAAAAATGGCCGCCATACATTTTATTTTTCACTCAGTTTTGTTTTGTTTTTTGTTTAGTTGTTATAAAGAAACTATCAGAGATGGGAAATATAGAGGTGAGAATATGATCGTGAGAAGAAATAAAATCTCGGAAGGTCAATTCTTCAACCTGGACCCCTTAGGGATCTCAATAACGGTGAGGTTTAGAGATGTACTTCTTTCACAAAATAATGAGTACTACCTTGGTACTTTTTGGAACAATTAAAAAAAACTTGGCTCTCATACAAAAAAAAACATGGCCACCATACTTTGCATTTTTCACTCATTTAGATGGTTGTTTCAAGGAAACTATTAGGAATGACAAAAACTGAACCCATTTTGACATTAAAGATGGCGGATGTCAATTAAGTTAAAAAGTCGTCATGGGTATCGATTTCGAGGTTTTCGGGGGTGTAGATTTCATATATGGCATCCATTTCGACATTACAGATGGCGGATGTCACTTTTTTCAAAAAGTCGTCATGGGTATCGTTTTCGAGGTTTTCGGGGGTGTAAATTTGGAAAATGGCATCCATTTTGAAATTCAAGATGGCGGAAGTCATTTATTTGCAAAAAGTCGTCATGGGTGTCGTCGTCGAGGTTTTTGGGGGTGTAGATTTCAAAAATGGCATTCATTTTGAAATTCAAGATGGCGGAAGTCACTTTTTTGAAAAAGTCGTCATGGGTACCGTTTTCGAGGTATTCGGGGGTGGGAATTTCAAAAATGGAATCCATTTTGAAATTCAAGATGGCGGATGTCACTTATGTGCAAAAAGTCGTCATGGGTGTCGTTGTCGAGGTTTTTGGGGGTGTAGATTTCAAAAATGGCATCTATTTTGAAATTCAAGATGGCGGATGTCACTTATTCGCAAAAAGTCGTCATGGGTGTCGTTTTCGAGATTTTCGGGGGTGTAGATTTCAAAAATGGCATCCATTTTGACATTAAAGATGGCGGATGTCACGTTTTTGCAAAAAGTCGTCATGGGTATCGATTTCGAAGTATTCGGGGGTGTAGATTTCAAAAATGGCATCCATTTTGAAATTCAAGATGGCGGAAGTCACTTTTTGCAAAAAGTCGTCATGGGTATCGTTTTCGAGGTGTTCGGGGGTGTAGATTTCAAAAATGGCATCAATTTTGAAATTTAAGATGGCGGATGTCACTTTTTTGCAAAAAGTCGTCATGGGTGTTGTTGTCGAGGTTTTCGGGGGTGTAGATTTCAAAAATGGCATCCATTTTGAAACTCAAGATGGCGGAAGTCACTTTTTTGCAAAAAGTCATCATGGATGTCGTTTTCGAAGTTTTTGAGGTCGTAAAGTCATCGCAAAAATGAAACCCATCCAAAAAATACTCTCGCGGGCCGCATGCGGCCCGCGCACCGCCCAAAATACTAGTCATATTATATAAAGTTAAATTACCACTGACTGACTGACTGACTGACTGACTCACTCACTTAGATAGTTGTTTAGGGGGATGGAGAAAGGGTGGGTAAAAAATAATTAAAGATTTATATAGAGAAAAAAAATTTATCGAGAGCAAAAATCCCAAAATCTTGAAAAGTCAACTCCTCGACCTGAACCCCTAAAGGATCTCAAAAACGGTGAGGTTTAGGGGTGTACTGTTTGAACAAAGTAGAGAGTACTACCTTGGTACTTTTTGGAAAAATCAAAAAAAACATGGCTCCCATACAAAAAAACATGGCCGCCATACAAATTTGACATGCTTATAACTTCGAAACGGTTATACTTAGGTATAAACTGTTTGAACAAAAGTTGTAGCCAATCCATAGGGGCAACTGCCAATGATGACAAAAATCCAAGATGGCGGATTCAAGATGGCGGCCATTTTTCAAAATGGTCCGAGGGGGCTGATTTTTTGCATCCGGGGGTTTTTGGGGTCCCTTATTTCATTGGCGAAAAAAAATTTTGAAAAAGTTTTTTTTTAAAGATGGCCGCCATACATTGAATCTTTTTCATCTTTAGAGAGTTGTTTTGAGAAAACTATTAGCAATAATGAAAAACTGATTGCAGATTCGTATATAAATAAAAAAGTGGTTTGAGGAATAAATGATGAAACTTCGGAAGGTCAACTCCTCATATTGGACCCCCAACGGATCTCAAAAACGGTGGGGTTTAGAGATGTACTTTGTTCACAAGATATTGAGTACTACCTTGGCACTTTTTGAAAACGTTAAAAAAAATCATGACTCCCATACAAAAAAACATGGTCGCCATACAAATTAGTCAAAGTAGTTGGGTATGAAATTTATGAACAGCAGTTGTAGCCAATTTACTGAACCGATTTCGATTTTTTTTTCATTACTGGAATCGTTATTTAATACTTAATGATAATTGCTATGTATTCTACTCAATTATAGTACAAGTTCAACCTAATATTTCGAAAATTGTAAAAAAAGTCGGCAAAAAATGCAAATTTTCGAACTTTGAAGCGCATGCGCTGACCACATAGTGCATAATACTTCAAAATAATGTACTACAAAAATGACCGGCTTTACCGGGTCTACATAAAAGTCCGCGACAGCATATGTCTATGTCCTATGGTTTTTGAACTATGACCGTTTTTATAACTATAAATCGAGAGCGAAATAGTAGGTATTTTTCAAAACTATTTTGACAAATAATGTATCAATCCTTATCCAAATAAACACTTTAATTAGCTTGGTCATTTCATATAGATCAAAATTGTCATTCACATCAAATAATTTCAACGGATAGTTTCGAAGATATCGTAAAATTAAAATTACAACGCAATAAAAAAATATTGCCGCTGTAGTAACTGTGTACATATTCTATGCCATGACTTCTATTTATAACGTAGGTACACTAGAATACAAAGCTTTACTTTATCTAAGATAGATAAGGTATTTAAGATTGAGATAAGAGCAAGTTTTGTCGTAGTTACATCAAAAGCTATATTTGAGATTGAACTATACCTACACCGCTCGTATCCTTGAAGTAGAAAGCGGAAGCACTATTTTGAACCTTATTGTCATAGAAATAAAATTGATAAAATTCATCATTCAGCCTATACTTAGGGAAGTTATGCAAAATCCGAACACCCGCCCGCCGACCTCATGCCTCCCTCGCGCACTCTATGCCCGTGTTCAATAGTACTCAATAATACGGTTTTTTTAGGATGGAAACTGTTGTACTTTAATATGGCCGCCATACATTGATTCTTTTTCATCTTTAGATAATTGTTTTGAGGAATCCATTAGCAATGACGAAAAATTGAATGCAGATTCGTATAAAGATGGAATAATGATTTTAGGATTAAATGGTGAAATCTCCGAAGGTCCACTCCTGGTATTGAACCCCCGACGGATCTCGAAAACGGTGGGGATTAGAGATGTACTTTATTCACAAAATATTGAGTACTACCTTGGTACTTTTTGGAACAATTAAAAAAAACATAGCTCCCATACAAAAAAAAAATGGCCGCCATACAAATTAGACGTTACTTAGATACGCCATACATTGTGTTTTTCATTTATTTAGATGGTTGTTTGGAGGAAACCATATGAGATAAGGAAAAATTGAATATAAGGATGATCGATGGAAACAATGGTGAAATCTCGGAAGGTTGACTCCTGGACCTGGACCCTCAAGGGATCTCGAAAACGGTGGGGTTTAGAGATGTACTTTCTTTACGAAATATTGAGTACTACCTTGGTACTTTTTGGAACAATTAAAAAAAATATGGCTCCCATGCAAATAAAAATGGCCGCCATACATTTTATTTTTCACTCTTATAGATAGTTGTTTTAAGGAAACTATAAGTGATGGGAAAAAACTGATTGTAGGTTCGTATAGAGATGTATAAATGAACAAAAAAAGAAGCCCGAATCTCGGAAGGTCAATTCTTCAACCTGAAGTCCTAAGGGATCTCGAAAACGGTGGGGCTTAGAGATGTACTTTCTTTACAAAATATTAAGTACCACCTTGGTACAAAAGTCGTCATGGGTATCGTTTTCGAGGTTTTCGGGGGTGTAGATTTCAAATATGACATCCATTTTGACATTAAAGATGGCGGATGTCACTTTTTTGCCAAAAGTCGTCATGGGTATCGTTTTCGAGGTTTTCGAGGGTGTAGATTTCAAAAATGACATCCATTTTGACATTAAAGATGGCGGATGTCACTTTTTTGCCAAAAGTCGTCATAGGTATCGTTTTCGAGGTTTTCGGGGGTGTAGATTTCAAAAATGACATCCATTTTGACATTAAAGATGGCGGATGTCACTTTTTTGACAAAAGTCGTCATGGGTATCGTTTTCAGGGTTTTCGGGGGTGTAGATTTCAAAAATGACATCTATTTTGACATTAAAGATGGCGGATGTCACTTTTTTACCAAAAGTCGTCATGGGTATCGTTTTCGGGGTTTTCGGGGGTGGAGATTTCAAATTTGACATCCATTTTGACATCAAAGATGGCGGATGTCACTTTTTTGACAACAGTCGTCATGGGTATCGTTTTCGAGGTTTTCGAGGGTGGAGATTTCAAAAATGACATCCATTTTGACATTAAAGATGGCGGATGTCACTTTTTTGACAAAAGTCGTCATGGGTATCGTTTTCGAGGTTTTCGGGGGTGTAGATTTCAAAAATGACATCCATTTTGACATTAAAGATGGCGGATGTCACTTTTTTGACAAAAGTCGTCATGGGTATCGTTTTCGAGGTTTTCGGGGGTGTAGATTTCAAATATGACATACATTTTGACATTAAAGATGGCGGATGTCACTTTTTTGCCAAAAGTCGTCATGGGTATCGTTTTCGAGGTTTTCGGGGGTGTAGATTTCAAATATGACATCCATTTTGACATTAAAGTTGGCGGATGTCACTTTTTTGCCAAAAGTCGTCATGGGTATCGTTTTCGAGGTTTTCGGGGGTGTAGATTTCAAATATGACATCCATTTTGACATTAAAGATGGCGGATGTCACTTTTTTGCCAAAAGTCGTCATGGGTATCGTTTTCGAGGTTTTCGGGGGTGTAGATTTCAAATATGACATCCATTTTGACATTAAAGTTGGCGGATGTCACTTTTTTGCCAAAAGTCGTCATGGGTATCGTTTTCGAGGTTTTCGGGGGTGTAGATTTCAAAAATGACATCCATTTTGACATTAAAGATGGCGGATGTCACTTTTTGCCAAAAGTCGTCATGGGTATCGTTTTCGAGGTTTTCGGGGGTGTAGATTTCAAAAATGACATCCATTTTGACATTAAAGATGGCGGATGTCACTTTTTTGCCAAAAGTCGTCATAGGTATCGTTTTCGAGGTTTTCGGGGGTGTAGATTTCAAAAATGACATCCATTTTGACATTAAAGATGGCGGATGTCACTTTTTTGACAAAAGTCGTCATGGGTATCGTTTTCAGGGTTTTCGGGGGTGTAGATTTCAAAAATGACATCTATTTTGACATTAAAGATGGCGGATGTCACTTTTTTTACCAAAAGTCGTCATGGGTATCGTTTTCGGGGTTTTCGGGGGTGGAGATTTCAAATTTGACATCCATTTTGACATTAAAGATGGCGGATGTCACTTTTTTGACAACAGTCGTCATGGGTATCGTTTTCGAGGTTTTCGAGGGTGGAGATTTCAAAAATGACATCCATTTTGACATTAAAGATGGCGGATGTCACTTTTTTGACAAAAGTCGTCATGGGTATCGTTTTCGAGGTTTTCGGGGGTGTAGATTTCAAAAATGACATCCATTTTGACATTAAAGATGGCGGATGTCACTTTTTTGACAAAAGTCGTCATGGGTATCGTTTTCGGGGTTTTCGGGGGTGGAGATTCCAAAAATGACATCCATTTTGACATTAAAGATGGCGGATGTCACTTTTTTGCCAAAAGTCGTCATGGGTATCGTTTTCGAGGTTTTCGGGGGTGTAGATTTCAAAAATGACATCCATTTTGACATTAAAGATGGCGGATGTCACTTTTTTGCCAAAAGTCGTCATGGGTATCGTTTTCGAGGTTTTCGGGGGTGTAGATTTCAAAAATGACATCCATTTTGACATTAAAGATGGCGGATGTCACTTTTTTGACAAAAGTCGTCATGGGTATCGTTTTCGGGGTTTTCGGGGGTGGAGATTTCAAAAATGACATCCATTTTGACATTAAAGATGGCGGATGTCACTTTTTTGCCAAAAGTCGTCATGGGTATCGTTTTCGGGGTTTTCGGGGGTGGAGATTTCAAAAATGACATCCATTTTGACATTAAAGATAGCGGATGTCACTTTTTTGCAAAAGTCGTTATGGGTATCGTTTTCGAGGTTTTCGGGGGTATAGATTTCAAAAATGACATCCATTTTGACATTAAAGATGGCGGATGTCACTTTTTTGACAAAAGTCGTCATGGGTATCGTTTTCGAGGTTTTCGGGGGTGTGGATTTCAAAAATAACATCCATTTTGAAATTCAAGATGGCGGATGTCTCATTTTTGCAAAAAGTAGTCATGGATGTCGTTTTCTAAGTTTTTAGGGTCGTTAAGTCATCGCCAGAGTAAAATGTACATAGAAAAACCCTCGCGGGCCGCATGCGGCCCGCGCACCGCCCAAAATACTAGTTTAAACTATATACAGCTAAATTACCACTGACTGACTGACTGACTCATTTAGATAGTTGTTTAGAGGGTTGGAGAAGTGATGGGAAAAAAATAATTATAGATTTATATAGAGATGAGAAATTTATCGAGAGGAAAAATCCCAAAATCGACCTGAACGTAACCTGGAACTGGATCCTCAACGGATCTCAGAAACGGTAGGGTTTAGAGGTGTACTGTTTGAACTAAATAGAGAGTACTACCTTGGTACTTTTTGGAAAAATCAAAAAAAACATGGCTCCCATACAAAAAAACATGGCCGCCATACAAATTTGACATGCTTATAACTTCCAAACGGTTATACTTAGGTATGAACTGTTTGACCAAATGTTATAGCCAATCGATAGGGGCAACTGCCAGTGATGACAAAAATCCAAGATGGCGGATCCAAGATGGCGGCCATTTTTCAAAATGGTCCGAGGGGGCTGATTTTTTGCATCCGGGGGTTTTTGGGGACCCTTATTTCATTGGCGAAAAAAAATTTTGAAAAAGTTTTTTTTTAAAGATGGCCGCCATACATTGAATCTTTTTCATCTTGAGAGAGTTGTTTTGAGGAAACTATTAGCAATAACGAAAAACTGATTGCAGATTCGTATATAAATATAATAGTGGTTTGAGGAATAAATAATGAAACTTCGGAAGGTCAACTCCTCATATTGGACCCCCAACGGATCTCAAAAACGGTGGGGTTTAGAGATGTACTTTGTTCACAAGATATTGTGTACTACCTTGGCACTTTTTGACAACGTTAAAAAAAATCATAGCTCCCATACAAAAAAACATGGTCGCCATACAAATTAGTCAAAGTACTTAGGTATGAAATTTTTGAACAGCAGTTGTAGCCAATTTACTGAACCGATTTCGAATTTTTTTTCACTACTGGAATCGGTATTTAATATTCAATGATAATTGCTATGTATTCTACTCAATTATAGTACAAGTTCAACCTAATATTTCGAAAATTGTAAAAAAAGTCGGCAAAAAATGCAAATTTTCGAACTTTGAGACGCATGCGCTGACTACATAGTGCATAATACATAAAAATGATGTACTACAAAAATAACCGGCTTCACTTGGTCTACATAAAAGTCCGCGACAGCATATGTCTATCTCCTAAGGTTTTTGAACTATGACAGTTTTTATAACTATAATTAGAGAGCGAAATAGTAGGTATTTTTCAAATGTTTTTTTACAAATAGTGTATGAATCCTTATCCAAATAAACACTTTAGTTAGCTTGGTCATTTCATACAGATCAAAATTGTCATTCACATCAAATAATTTCAACGGATAGTTTCGAAGATATCGTAAGATTAAAATTACAACGCAATAAGAAATATTGCCGCTGTAGTAACTGTGTACATAACGCCATACATTGAATCTTTTTCATCTTTAGAGAGTTGTTTTGAAGAAACTATTAGCAATAATGAAAAACTAATTGCAGATTCGTATATAAATATAATATTGGTTTAAGGAATAAATGATGAAACTTCGGAAGGTCAGCTCTTCATATTAGACCCCCAACGGATCTCAAAAACGGTGGGGTTTAGAGATGTACTTTGTTCACAAGATATTGTGTTCTACCATGGCACTTTTTGAAAACGTTAAAAAAAATCATAGCTCCCATACAAAAAAACATGGTCGCCATACAAATTAGTCGAAGTACTTAGGTATGAAATTTTTGAACAGCAGTTGTAGCCAATTTACTGAACCGATTTCGAATTTTTTTTCACTACTGGAATCGGTATTTAATACTCAATGATAATTATCATGTATTATACTCAGTGATAGTACCATTTCAACCTAATATTTTGAAAATTGTAAAAAATGTCGGCAAAAAATGCAAATTTTCGACCTTTGAGACGCATGCGCTGACTACATAGTGCATAATACATAAAAATGATGTACGACAAAAATAACCGGCTTTACTTGGTCTACATAAAAGTCCGCGACAGCATATGTCTATCTCCTAAGGTTTTTGAACTATGACAGTTTTTATAACTATAATTAGAGAGCGAAATAGTAGGTATTTTTCAAATGTTTTTTTACAAATAGTGTATCAATCCTTATCCAAATAAACACTTTAATTAGCTTGTTCATTTCATACAAATCAAAATTGTCATTCACACCAAATAATTTCAACGGATAGTTTCGAAGATATCGTAAGTTTAAAATTACAACGCAATAAAAAATATTGCCGCGGTAGTAACTGAGTACATAACGCCATACATTGAATCTTTTTCATCTTTAGAGAGTTGTTTTGAAGAAACTATTAGCAATAACGAAAAACTGATTGCAGATTCGTATATAAATAAAACAGTGGTTTAAGGAATAAATGATGAAACTTCGGAAGGTCAACTCCTCATATTGGAACCCCAACAGATCTCAAAAACGGTGGGGTTTAGAGATGTGCTTTCTTCACAAGATATTGAGTACTACCTTGGCACTTTTTGAGAACGTTAAAAAAAATCATGACTCCCATACAAAAAAACATGGTCGCCATACAAATTAGTCAAAGTACTTAGGTATTAAATTTTTGAACAGCAGTTGTAGCCAATTTACTGAACCGATTTCGAATTTTTTTTCATTACTTGAATCGTCATTTAATACTTAATGATAATTGTTTTGTATAATACTCAGTGATAGTACTATTTCAACCTAATATTTTGAAAATTGTAAAAAAAGTCGGCAAAAAATGCAAATTTTCGACCTTTGAGACGAATGCGCTGACTACATAGTGCATAATACATAAAAATTATGTACTACAAAAATAACTGGCTTTACCTGGTCTACATAAAAGTCCGCAACAGCATATGTCTATGTCCTAAGGTTTTTGAACTATGGCCGTTTTTATAACTATAATTAGAGAGCGAAATAGTAGGTATTTTTCAAAACTATTTTGACAAATAATGTATTAATCCTTATCCAAATAAACACTTTAATTAGCTTGGTCATTTCATACAGATCAAAATTGTCATTCACATCAAATAATTTCAACGGATAGTTTCGAAGATATCGTAAGTTTAAAATTACAACGCAATAAAAAATATTGCCGCGGTACATACTGTTACATAATCTGTGCCACGACTTCTATTTAGATCTCAGATAGGTATTATAGTATATAAGGTATTTAAGATTGAGATAAGAGCAAGTTTTGTCGTAGTTACAGTAAAAACTATATTTGAGATTGAACTCGAATACGACTTGCCATATCCTTCAAGTAGAAAGCGGAAGCACTATTTTGAACCTTATAGTCATAGAAATAAAATTGATCCGGGTAAGTATAGGCTGAATGATGAAACTTGATGGCGTTTGTGAACACGAAGCGAGCCGTTGCGTAGTATCAAATTCATATATCAGAACCGATGCGATGTGGGGTTAAGCGTCACACAAGTCGGCGGATGGGAAGTAATGCAAAAACCGAACACCCGCCCGCCGACCTCATGCCTCCCGCGCGCTCCCTCCGTGCTAAATACTACGTCACGCACGCGGCGTCGGCATTATGCACACATGCGCAATTATGCACACTTGGCTATTTCATATAGATGAAAATTGATAGGTATTTTAGAAGATATTATTTATATTTAACCGATTTCATTAAAAGATGTTTTCACTCAGGCATTCGTGTTTTTGGATGTATGTTACGCGATTACTCCGTCAATTGTGAACCGATTGTAATTATTTCTTTTTTGTTTGGTAGATCAAAGTTTAGAATTGGTCTCATTTAAATTTTATCAAAATCAGGTGTGTTAGTTTTAACAGTTACATTAACATTAGACGAATTTTTTAACGATAATCAAAAAAATATTTTTCTCAAATAATTTTAAAACCGCCTTCTATCGTGTACAAAATTCGAATATTTATATATACAAAAAATATACATACAGACGAACATAGAACTTCCTCCTTTTTGGAAGTCGGTTGTAAACATAACAATAAATCGTTCCAATAAAAAAATAAAAATAATAAAATTGCTGCTACAGTCAACAAATTTTGCCATTCACTGTAAGTGATGTCCTGGCCAAGCGGTCAGGGGTAGTGAATAGTAGGATACGACGTCACCCACGGTACCGGTATCGAGTCCCGTCAGTCGCACGTCTTCTTTTTGCTTCTTTTTGTTGCATGAAAATATCTTTAGTTGACTTTTAATTTCTTTTTGTAAAATAATTATTTATACCGCTCATATGAATAAAATGCGGAAGTTTTATAACATAGAAATAAAATTGATCTGTGTATAGGCTGTAAGATGGTTGTTGCGGTTAGACTTGCTTATGGATACAATCTGATCCATCCATCCAGCAGCCATATGACGTCCACGGCAGGACATAGGCCTACCATATAGATCTGCAAAAAGACCGGTTAATAGAAACTTGCATCCAGCGCGTTCGTGCGGTCTGGAGTGTTTAAATAAAATATTATAAAAAATAAATTGAAAAAAATAAACTTGCGAATTAAAGGGGAAAATCCAAGATGGCGGCCGCCATTGGTTTCCATTTTGAAATTAAAGTTGGCGGATGTCCCTTATTTGAAAAAGTCATCATGGGTATCGTTTTCGAGGTTTTCGAGGGTGTAGATTTCAAAAATGGCATCCATTTTGAAATTCAAGATGGCGGATGTCACTTTTTTGAAAAAGTCGTCATGGGTATCGTTTTCGAGGTTTTTGGGGGTATAGATTTCAAAAATGGCGTCTATTTTGAAATTCAAGATGGCGGAAGTCACTTTTTTGCAAAAGGTCGTCATGGGTGTCGTCGTCGAGGTTTTTGGGGGTGTAGATTTCAAAAATGGCATCAATTTTGAAATTCAAGATGGCAGATGTCACTTTTTTTGAAACAGTCGTCATGGGTATCGTTTTCGTGGTATTCGGGGGTGTAGATTTCAATAATGGCGTCCATTTTGAAATTCAAGATGGCGGAAGTCATTTTTTTGCAAAAAGTCGTCATGGGTGTCGTTGCCGAGGTATTCGGGGGTGTAGATTTCAAAAATGGCCTCAATTTTGAAATACAAGATGGCGGATGTCACTTTTTTCAAAAAGTCGTCATGGGTATCGTTTTCGAGGTTTTCGGGGGTGTAGATTTCTAAAATGGCATCCATTTTGAAATTCAAGATGGCGGAAGTCACTTTTTTGCAAAAAGTCGTCATGGGTGTCGTTGTCGAGGTTTTAAGGGGTGTAGATTTCAAAAATGACATCCATTTTGAAATTCAAGATGGCGGATGTCACTTTTTTTTCAAAAAGTCGTCATGGGTATCGTTTTCAAGGTATTCAAGGGTTGTTTTGTATTGAAAAAAATTGTTTTTTATTACTTGTCTGTCAAAAAAACAAATCGCGGGCCGCATGCGGCCCGCGCACCGCCCAAAATACTAGTTATTCATATTATATAAAGTTAAATTACCACTGACTGACTGACTGACTGACTGACTCACTCACTTAGATAGTTGTTTAGGGGGATGGAGAAGTGGTGGGTAAAAAATAATTATAGATTTGTATAGAGATAAAAAATTGATCGAGAGGAAAAATCCCAAAATCTTCAAAAGTCTTCTCTTCAACCTGGACTCCTAAGGGATCTCAAAAACGGTGAGGTTTAGGGGTATACTGTTTGAACTAAATAGAGAGTACTACCTTGGTACTTTTTGGAAAAATGAAAAAAAACATGGCTCCCATACAAAAAAACATGGCCGCCATACAAATTTGACATGCTTATAACTTCGAAACGGTTATACTTAGGTATAGACTGTTTGAACAAATGTTATAGCCAATCGATAGGGGCAACTGCCCATGATGACAAAAATCCAAGATGGCGGATTCAAGATGGCGGCCATTTTTCAAAATGGTCCGAGGGGGCTGATTTTTTGCATCCGGGGGTTTTTGGGGTCCCTTATTTCAATGGCGAAAAAAAATTTTGAAAAAGTTTTTTTTTAAAGATGGCCGCCATACATTGAATCTTTTACATCTTTAGAGAGTTGTTTTGAAGAAACTATTAGCAATAACGAAAAACTGATTGCATATTCGTATATAAATAAAACAGTGGTTTAAGGAATAAATGATGAAACTTCGGAAGGTCAACTCCTCATATTGGACCCCCAACGGATCTCAAAAACGGTGAGGTTTAGATATGTACTTTGTTCACAAGATATTGTGTACTACCTTGGCACTTTTTGAAAACGTTAAAAAAATTCATAGCTCTCATACAAAAAAACATGGTCGCCATACAAATTAGTCGAAGTATTTAGGTATGAAATTTTTGAACAGCAGTTGTAGCCAATTTACTGAACCGATTTCGATTTTTTTTTCACTACTGGAATTGGTATTTAATACTCAATGATAATTGCAATGTATTCTATTCAATTATAGTACAAGTTCAACCTAATATTTCGAAAATTGTAAAAAAAGTCGGCAAAAAATGCAAATTTTCGACCTTTGAGACGCATGCGCTGACTACATAGTGCATAATACATAAAAATGATGTACTACAAAAATAACAGGCTTTACTTGGTCTACAAAAAAGTCCGCGACAGCATATGTCTATCTCCTAAGATTTTTGAACTATGACAGTTTTTATAACTATAATTAGAGAGCGAAATAGCAGGTATTTTTAAAATGTTTTTTTACAAATAGTGTATGAATCCTTATCCAAATAAACACTTTAGTTAGCTTGGTCATTTCATACAGATCAAAATTGTCACTTACATCAAATAATTTCAAGGAATAGTTTCGAAGATATCGTAAGATTAAAATTACAACGCAATAAAAAATATTGCCGCTGTAGTAACTGTGTACATATTCTGTGCCATGACTTCTATTTATAACGTAGGTACACTAGAATACAAAGCTTTACTTTATCTAAGAGAGATAAGGTATTTAAGATTGAGATAAGAGCAAGTTTTGTCTTAGTTACAGTAAAAGCTATATTTGAGATTGAACTATACCTACACCGCTCGAATACGACTTGTCATATCCTTCAAGTAGAAAGCGGAAGCACTATTTTGAACCTTATTGTCATAGAAATAAAATTGATAAAATTCATCATTCAGCCTATACTTACCAGTATAGGGAAGTTATGCAAAAGCCGAACACCCGCCCGCCGACCTCATGCCTCCCGCGCGCACTCTACTCCCGTGTTCAATAGTACTCAATACTACGGTTTTTTTTAGGATGGAAACTGTTGTACGATTAGTACTAAAGTCGCGTTTTGAACAAGCCGCCATACATTGGTTCTTTTTCATCTTTAGATGATTGTTTTGAGGAAACCATTTGCAATGACAATAAACTGATGGCAGATTCGTATAAAGATGGAATAATGATTTTAGAAAAAAATGGTGAAACCTCCGAAGGTCATGTCTTGGTATTGGACCCCCAAGGGATCTCGAAAACGGTGGGGTTTAGAGATATACTTTCTTCGCAAAATATTGAGTACTACCTTGGTACTTTTTGAAACAATTAAAAAAAACATGACTCCCATACAAAAAAACATGGTTGCCATACATTGCCTCTTTCAATCATTTAGATCGTTGTTCTGAGAAAACCATTAGCAATGACAAAAAACTGAGTGCATGCAGATTCGTATAAAGATAAAATAATGATTTAAGGATTAAATGGTAAAACCTCCGAAGGTCAACTCCTGGTATTGGACCCCGACGGATCTCGAAAACGGTGGGGTTTAGAGATATACTTTCTTCGCAAAATATTGAGTACTACCTTGGTACTTTTTGAAACAATTAAAAAAAACATGGCTCCCATACAAAAAAAAATGGCCGCCATACATTTTATTTTTCACTCAGTTTTGTTTTGTTTTTTGTTTAGTTGTTATAAAGAAACTATCAGAGATGGGAAATATAGAGGTGAGAATATGATCGTGAGAAGAAATAAAATCTCGGAAGGTCAATTCTTCAACCTGGACCCCTTAGGGATCTCAATAACGGTGAGGTTTAGAGATGTACTTCTTTCACAAAATAATGAGTACTACCTTGGTACTTTTTGGAACAATTAAAAAAAACTTGGCTCTCATACAAAAAAAAACATGGCCACCATACTTTGCATTTTTCACTCATTTAGATGGTTGTTTCAAGGAAACTATTAGGAATGACAAAAACTGAACCCATTTTGACATTAAAGATGGCGGATGTCAATTAAGTTAAAAAGTCGTCATGGGTATCGATTTCGAGGTTTTCGGGGGTGTAGATTTCATATATGGCATCCATTTCGACATTACAGATGGCGGATGTCACTTTTTTCAAAAAGTCGTCATGGGTATCGTTTTCGAGGTTTTCGGGGGTGTAAAGAAAGCGGAAGCACTATTTTGAACCTTATTGTCATAGAAATAAAATTGATAAAATTCATCATTCAGCCTATACTTACCAGTATAGGGAAGTTATGCAAAAGCCGAACACCCGCCCGCCGACCTCATGCCTCCCGCGCGCACTCTACTCCCGTGTTCAATAGTACTCAATACTACGGTTTTTTTTAGGATGGAAACTGTTGTACGATTAGTACTAAAGTCGCGTTTTGAACAAGCCGCCATACATTGGTTCTTTTTCATCTTTAGATGATTGTTTTGAGGAAACCATTTGCAATGACAATAAACTGATGGCAGATTCGTATAAAGATGGAATAATGATTTTAGAAAAAAATGGTGAAACCTCCGAAGGTCATGTCTTGGTATTGGACCCCCAAGGGATCTCGAAAACGGTGGGGTTTAGAGATATACTTTCTTCGCAAAATATTGAGTACTACCTTGGTACTTTTTGAAACAATTAAAAAAAACATGACTCCCATACAAAAAAACATGGTTGCCATACATTGCCTCTTTCAATCATTTAGATCGTTGTTCTGAGAAAACCATTAGCAATGACAAAAAACTGAGTGCATGCAGATTCGTATAAAGATAAAATAATGATTTAAGGATTAAATGGTAAAACCTCCGAAGGTCAACTCCTGGTATTGGACCCCGACGGATCTCGAAAACGGTGGGGTTTAGAGATATACTTTCTTCGCAAAATATTGAGTACTACCTTGGTACTTTTTGAAACAATTAAAAAAAACATGGCTCCCATACAAAAAAAAATGGCCGCCATACATTTTATTTTTCACTCAGTTTTGTTTTGTTTTTTGTTTAGTTGTTATAAAGAAACTATCAGAGATGGGAAATATAGAGGTGAGAATATGATCGTGAGAAGAAATAAAATCTCGGAAGGTCAATTCTTCAACCTGGACCCCTTAGGGATCTCAATAACGGTGAGGTTTAGAGATGTACTTCTTTCACAAAATAATGAGTACTACCTTGGTACTTTTTGGAACAATTAAAAAAAACTTGGCTCTCATACAAAAAAAAACATGGCCACCATACTTTGCATTTTTCACTCATTTAGATGGTTGTTTCAAGGAAACTATTAGGAATGACAAAAACTGAACCCATTTTGACATTAAAGATGGCGGATGTCAATTAAGTTAAAAAGTCGTCATGGGTATCGATTTCGAGGTTTTCGGGGGTGTAGATTTCATATATGGCATCCATTTCGACATTACAGATGGCGGATGTCACTTTTTTCAAAAAGTCGTCATGGGTATCGTTTTCGAGGTTTTCGGGGGTGTAAATTTGGAAAATGGCATCCATTTTGAAATTCAAGATGGCGGAAGTCATTTATTTGCAAAAAGTCGTCATGGGTGTCGTCGTCGAGGTTTTTGGGGGTGTAGATTTCAAAAATGGCATTCATTTTGAAATTCAAGATGGCGGAAGTCACTTTTTTGAAAAAGTCGTCATGGGTACCGTTTTCGAGGTATTCGGGGGTGGGAATTTCAAAAATGGAATCCATTTTGAAATTCAAGATGGCGGATGTCACTTATGTGCAAAAAGTCGTCATGGGTGTCGTTGTCGAGGTTTTTGGGGGTGTAGATTTCAAAAATGGCATCTATTTTGAAATTCAAGATGGCGGATGTCACTTATTCGCAAAAAGTCGTCATGGGTGTCGTTTTCGAGATTTTCGGGGGTGTAGATTTCAAAAATGGCATCCATTTTGACATTAAAGATGGCGGATGTCACGTTTTTGCAAAAAGTCGTCATGGGTATCGATTTCGAAGTATTCGGGGGTGTAGATTTCAAAAATGGCATCCATTTTGAAATTCAAGATGGCGGAAGTCACTTTTTGCAAAAAGTCGTCATGGGTATCGTTTTCGAGGTGTTCGGGGGTGTAGATTTCAAAAATGGCATCAATTTTGAAATTTAAGATGGCGTATGTCACTTTTTTGCAAAAAGTCGTCATGGGTGTTGTTGTCGAGGTTTTCGGGGGTGTAGATTTCAAAAATGGCATCCATTTTGAAACTCAAGATGGCGGAAGTCACTTTTTTGCAAAAAGTCATCATGGATGTCGTTTTCGAAGTTTTTGAGGTCGTAAAGTCATCGCAAAAATGAAACCCATCCAAAAAATACTCTCGCGGGCCGCATGCGGCCCGCGCACCGCCCAAAATACTAGTTCATATTATATAAAGTTAAATTACCACTGACTGACTGACTGACTGACTGACTCACTCACTTAGATAGTTGTTTAGGAGGATGGAGAAGTGGTGGGTAAAAAATAACTACAGATATGTATAGAGATGAAAAATTTATCGAGAGGAAAAATCCCAAAGTTGACCTGAACGTAACCTGGACTTGGATCCCGAATGGATCTCAGAAACGGTAGGGTTTAGAGGTGTACTGTTTGAACAAAGTAGAGAGTACTACCTTGGTTCTTTTTGGAAAAATCAAAAAAAACATGGCTCCCATACAAAAAAACATGGCCGCCATACAAATTTGACATGCTTATAACTTCGAAACGGTTATACTTAGGTATAAACTGTTTGAACAAAAGTTGTAGCCAATCAATCGGGGCAACTGCCTATGATGACAAAAATCCAAGATGGCGGATTCAAGATGGCGGCCATTTTTCAAAATGGTCCGAGGGGGCTGATTTTTTGCATCCGGGGGTTTTTGTGGTCCCTCATTTCATTGGCGAAAAAAAATTTTGAAAAAGTTTTTTTTTAAAGATGGCCGCCATACATTGAATCTTTTTCATCTTTAGAGAGTTGTTTTGAGGAAACTGTTAGCAATAACGAAAAATTGATTGCGGATTCGTATATAAATAAATCAGTAGTTTAAGGAATAAATAATGAAACTTCGGAAGGTCAACTCCTCATATTGGACCCCCAACGGATCTCTAAAACGGTGGGGTTTAGAGATGTACTTTCTTCACAAGATATTGTGTACTATCTTGGCACTTTTTGAAAACGTTAAAAAAAATCATAGCTCCCATACAAAAAAACATGGTCGCCATACAAATTAGTCGTTGTACTTAGGTATGAAATTTTTGAACAGCAGTTGTAGCCAATTTACTGAACCGATTTAGAATTTTTTTTCACTACTGGAATCGGTATTTAATATTCAATGATAATTGCTATGTATTCTACTCAATTTTAGTACAAGTTCAACCTAATATTTCGAAAATTGTAAAAAAAGTCGGCAAAAAATGCAAATTTTCGACCTTTGAGACGCATGCGCTGACTACATAGTGCATAATACATAAAAATGATGTGCTACAAAATAACCGGCTTTACTTGGTCTACATAAAAGTCCGCGACAGCATATATCTATCTCCTAAGGTTTTTGAACTATGACAGTTTTTATAACTATAATTAGAGAGCGAAATAGTAGGTATTTTTCAAATGTTTTTTTACAAATAGTGTATCAATCCTTATCCAAATAAACACTTTAGTTAGCTTGGTCATTTCATACAGATCAAAATTGTCATTCACATCAAATAATTTCAACCGATAGTTTCGAAGATATCGTAAGATTAAAATTACAACGCAATAAAAAAATATTGCCGCTGTAGTAACTGTGTACATATTCTGTGCCATGACTTCTATTTATATCTAGAAAATACAAAGCTTTACTTTATCTAAGATAGATAAGATATTTAAGATTGAGATAAGAGCAAGTTTTGTCTTAGTTACAGTAAAAGCTATATTTGAGATTGAACTATACCTACACCGCTCGAATACGACTTGCCATATCTTTCAAGTAGAAAGCGGAAGCACTATTTTGAACCTTATGGTCATAGAAATAAAATAGATAAAATTCATCATTCAGCCTATACTTACCAGTATAGGGAAGTTATGCAAAAGCCGAACACCCGCCCGCCGACCTCATGACTCCCGCGCGCTCTCTACGCCCGTGTTCAATAGTACTCAATACTACGGTTTTTTTTTAGGATGGAAACTGTTGTACGATTAAGGTCAACTCCTGGTATTGGACCCCCGACGGATCTCGAAAACGGTGGGGTTTAGAGATATACTTTCTTCGCAAAATATTGAGTACTACCTTGGTACTTTTTGGAACAATTAAAAAAAACATGGCTCCCATACAAAAAAAAAATGGCCGCCATACATTTTATTTTTCACTTAGTTTTGTTTTGTTTTTTGTTTAGTTGTTATAAGGAAACTATCAGAGATGGGAAATATAGAGGTGAGAATATGATCGTAAGAAGAAATGAAATCTCGGAAGGTCAATTCTTCAACCTGGACCCCTAAGGGATCTCAATAACGGTGAGGTTTAGAGATGTACTTCATTGGCAAAATATTGAGTACTACCTTGGTACTTTTTGAAACAATTAAAAAAAACTTGACTCTCATACAAAAAAACATGGCCGCCATACATTGCATTTTTCACTTATTTAGATGGTTGTTTCAAGGAAACTATTAGGAATGACAAAAAACTGAACCCATTTCGACATTAAAGATGGCGGATGTCACTTTTGTTAAAAAGTCGTCATGGGTATCGTTTTCGAGGTATTCGGGGGTGTAGATTTCAAAAATGGCATTAATTTTGAAATTCAAGATGGCGGATGTCACTTTTGTCAAAAAGTTGTCATGGGTATCGTTTTCGAGGTTTTCGGGGGTGTAAATTTGGAAAATGGCACCCATTTTGACATTAAAGATGGCGGATGTCACTTTTGTTAAAAAGTCGTCATGGGTATCGATTTCGAGGTTTTCGGGGGTGTAGATTTGGAAAATGGCATCCATTTTGTAATTCAAGATGGCAGAAGTCATTTTTTTTCCCAAAAGGCGTCATGGGTGTCGTCGTCGAGGTTTTTGGGGGTGTAGATTTCAAAAATGGCATCAATTTTGAAATTCAAGATGGCGGTAGTCATTTTTTTGCAAAAAGTCGTCATGGGTGTCGTAGTCGAGGTTTTTGGGGGTGTAGATTTCAAAAATGGCATCCATTTTGAAATTCAAGATGGCGGATGTCACTTATTTTCAAAAAGTCGTCATGGGCATCGTTTTCGAGGTATTCGGGGGTGTAGATTTCAAAAATGGCATCCATTTTGAAATTCAAGATGGCAGATGTCACTTATTTTCAAAAAGTCGTCATGGGCATCGTTTTCGAGGTATTCGGGGGTGTAGATTTCAAAAGTGGCATCCATTTTGAAATTCAAGATGGCGGATGTCACTTATTTTCAAAAAGTCGTCATGGGTGTCGTTGTCGAGGTTTTTGGGGGTGTAGATTTCAAATATGGCATCCGTTTTGAAATTCAAGATGGCGGATGTCACATTTTTGCAAAAAGTCGTCTTGGGTGTCGTTGTCGAGGTTTTAGGGGGTGTAGATTTCAAAAATGACATCCATTTTGAAATTCAAGATGGCGGAAGTCACTTTTTTGCAAAAAGTCGTCATGGATGTCGTTTTCGAAGTTTTTGGGGTCGTAAAGTCGTCACCAAAGTAAATTCTAAATAAAAAACACCCTCGCGGGCCGCATGCGGCCCGCGCACCGCCCAAAATACTAGTTCATATTATATAAAGTTAAATTACCACTGACTGACTGACTGACTGACTGACTCACTCACTTAGATAGTTGTTTAGGGGGATGGAGAAATGGTGGGTAAAAAATAATTATAGATTTGTATAGAGATAAAAAATTGATCGAGAGGAAAAATCCCAAAATCTTCAAAAGTCTTCTCTTCAACCTGGACTCCTAAGGGATCTCAAAAACGGTGAGGTTTAGGGGTATACTGTTTGAACTAAATAGAGAGTACTACCTTGGTACTTTTTGGAAAAATAAAAAAAAACATGGCTCCCATACAAAAAAACATGGCCGCCATACAAATTTGACATGCTTATAACTTCGAAACGGTTATACTTAGGTATAGACTGTTTGAACAAATGTTATAGCCAATCGATAGGGGCAACTGCCCATGATGACAAAAATCCAAGATGGCGGATTCAAGATGGCGGCCATTTTTCAAAATGGTCCGAGGGGGCTGATTTTTTGCATCCGGGGGTTTTTGGGGTCCCTTATTTCAATGGCGAAAAAAAATTTTGAAAAAGTTTTTTTTTAAAGATGGCCGCCATACATTGAATCTTTTACATCTTTAGAGAGTTGTTTTGAAGAAACTATTAGCAATAACGAAAAACTGATTGCATATTCGTATATAAATAAAACAGTGGTTTAAGGAATAAATGATGAAACTTCGGAAGGTCAACTCCTCATATTGGACCCCCAACGGATCTCAAAAACGGTGAGGTTTAGATATGTACTTTGTTCACAAGATATTGTGTACTACCTTGGCACTTTTTGAAAACGTTAAAAAAATTCATAGCTCTCATACAAAAAAACATGGTCGCCATACAAATTAGTCGAAGTATTTAGGTATGAAATTTTTGAACAGCAGTTGTAGCCAATTTACTGAACCGATTTCGATTTTTTTTTCACTACTGGAATTGGTATTTAATACTCAATGATAATTGCAATGTATTCTATTCAATTATAGTACAAGTTCAACCTAATATTTCGAAAATTGTAAAAAAAGTCGGCAAAAAATGCAAATTTTCGACCTTTGAGACGCATGCGCTGACTACATAGTGCATAATACATAAAAATGATGTACTACAAAAATAACAGGCTTTACTTGGTCTACAAAAAAGTCCGCGACAGCATATGTCTATCTCCTAAGATTTTTGAACTATGACAGTTTTTATAACTATAATTAGAGAGCGAAATAGCAGGTATTTTTAAAATGTTTTTTTACAAATAGTGTATGAATCCTTATCCAAATAAACACTTTAGTTAGCTTGGTCATTTCATACAGATCAAAATTGTCACTTACATCAAATAATTTCAAGGAATAGTTTCGAAGATATCGTAAGATTAAAATTACAACGCAATAAAAAATATTGCCGCTGTAGTAACTGTGTACATATTCTGTGCCATGACTTCTATTTATAACGTAGGTACACTAGAATACAAAGCTTTACTTTATCTAAGAGAGATAAGGTATTTAAGATTGAGATAAGAGCAAGTTTTGTCTTAGTTACAGTAAAAGCTATATTTGAGATTGAACTATACCTACACCGCTCGAATACGACTTGTCATATCTTTCAAGTAGAAAGCGGAAGCACTATTTTGAACCTTATTGTCATAGAAATAAAATTGATAAAATTCATCATTCAGCCTATACTTACCAGTATAGGGAAGTTATGCAAAAGCCGAACACCCGCCCGCCGACCTCATGCCTCCCGCGCGCACTCTACTCCCGTGTTCAATAGTACTCAATACTACGGTTTTTTTTAGGATGGAAACTGTTGTACGATTAGTACTAAAGTCGCGTTTTGAACAAGCCGCCATACATTGGTTCTTTTTCATCTTTAGATGATTGTTTTGAGGAAACCATTTGCAATGACAATAAACTGATGGCAGATTCGTATAAAGATGGAATAATGATTTTAGAAAAAAATGGTGAAACCTCCGAAGGTCATGTCTTGGTATTGGACCCCCAAGGGATCTCGAAAACGGTGGGGTTTAGAGATATACTTTCTTCGCAAAATATTGAGTACTACCTTGGTACTTTTTGAAACAATTAAAAAAAACATGACTCCCATACAAAAAAACATGGTTGCCATACATTGCCTCTTTCAATCATTTAGATCGTTGTTCTGAGAAAACCATTAGCAATGACAAAAAACTGAGTGCATGCAGATTCGTATAAAGATAAAATAATGATTTAAGGATTAAATGGTAAAACCTCCGAAGGTCAACTCCTGGTATTGGACCCCGACGGATCTCGAAAACGGTGGGGTTTAGAGATATACTTTCTTCGCAAAATATTGAGTACTACCTTGGTACTTTTTGAAACAATTAAAAAAAACATGGCTCCCATACAAAAAAAAATGGCCGCCATACATTTTATTTTTCACTCAGTTTTGTTTTGTTTTTTGTTTAGTTGTTATAAAGAAACTATCAGAGATGGGAAATATAGAGGTGAGAATATGATCGTGAGAAGAAATAAAATCTCGGAAGGTCAATTCTTCAACCTGGACCCCTTAGGGATCTCAATAACGGTGAGGTTTAGAGATGTACTTCTTTCACAAAATAATGAGTACTACCTTGGTACTTTTTGGAACAATTAAAAAAAACTTGGCTCTCATACAAAAAAAAACATGGCCACCATACTTTGCATTTTTCACTCATTTAGATGGTTGTTTCAAGGAAACTATTAGGAATGACAAAAACTGAACCCATTTTGACATTAAAGATGGCGGATGTCAATTAAGTTAAAAAGTCGTCATGGGTATCGATTTCGAGGTTTTCGGGGGTGTAGATTTCATATATGGCATCCATTTCGACATTACAGATGGCGGATGTCACTTTTTTCAAAAAGTCGTCATGGGTATCGTTTTCGAGGTTTTCGGGGGTGTAAATTTGGAAAATGGCATCCATTTTGAAATTCAAGATGGCGGAAGTCATTTATTTGCAAAAAGTCGTCATGGGTGTCGTCGTCGAGGTTTTTGGGGGTGTAGATTTCAAAAATGGCATTCATTTTGAAATTCAAGATGGCGGAAGTCACTTTTTTGAAAAAGTCGTCATGGGTACCGTTTTCGAGGTATTCGGGGGTGGGAATTTCAAAAATGGAATCCATTTTGAAATTCAAGATGGCGGATGTCACTTATGTGCAAAAAGTCGTCATGGGTGTCGTTGTCGAGGTTTTTGGGGGTGTAGATTTCAAAAATGGCATCTATTTTGAAATTCAAGATGGCGGATGTCACTTATTCGCAAAAAGTCGTCATGGGTGTCGTTTTCGAGATTTTCGGGGGTGTAGATTTCAAAAATGGCATCCATTTTGACATTAAAGATGGCGGATGTCACGTTTTTGCAAAAAGTCGTCATGGGTATCGATTTCGAAGTATTCGGGGGTGTAGATTTCAAAAATGGCATCCATTTTGAAATTCAAGATGGCGGAAGTCACTTTTTGCAAAAAGTCGTCATGGGTATCGTTTTCGAGGTGTTCGGGGGTGTAGATTTCAAAAATGGCATCAATTTTGAAATTTAAGATGGCGGATGTCACTTTTTTGCAAAAAGTCGTCATGGGTGTTGTTGTCGAGGTTTTCGGGGGTGTAGATTTCAAAAATGGCATCCATTTTGAAACTCAAGATGGCGGAAGTCACTTTTTTGCAAAAAGTCATCATGGATGTCGTTTTCGAAGTTTTTGAGGTCGTAAAGTCATCGCAAAAATGAAACCCATCCAAAAAATACTCTCGCGGGCCGCATGCGGCCCGCGCACCGCCCAAAATACTAGTTCATATTATATAAAGTTAAATTACCACTGACTGACTGACTGACTGACTGACTCACTCACTTAGATAGTTGTTTAGGGGGATGGAGAAGTGGTGGGTAAAAAATAATTATAGATTTGTATAGAGATAAAAAATTGATCGAGAGGAAAAATCCCAAAATCTTCAAAAGTCTTCTCTTCAACCTGGACTCCTAAGGGATCTCAAAAACGGTGAGGTTTAGGGGTATACTGTTTGAACTAAATAGAGAGTACTACCTTGGTACTTTTTGGAAAAATAAAAAAAAACATGGCTCCCATACAAAAAAACATGGCCGCCATACAAATTTGACATGCTTATAACTTCGAAACGGTTATACTTAGGTATAGACTGTTTGAACAAATGTTATAGCCAATCGATAGGGGCAACTGCCCATGATGACAAAAATCCAAAATGGCGGATTCAAGATGGCGGCCATTTTTCAAAATGGTCCGAGGGGGCTGATTTTTTGCATCCGGGGGTTTTTGGGGTCCCTTATTTCAATGGCGAAAAAAAATTTTGAAAAAGTTTTTTTTTAAAGATGGCCGCCATACATTGAATCTTTTACATCTTTAGAGAGTTGTTTTGAAGAAACTATTAGCAATAACGAAAAACTGATTGCATATTCGTATATAAATAAAACAGTGGTTTAAGGAATAAATGATGAAACTTCGGAAGGTCAACTCCTCATATTGGACCCCCAACGGATCTCAAAAACGGTGAGGTTTAGATATGTACTTTGTTCACAAGATATTGTGTACTACCTTGGCACTTTTTGAAAACGTTAAAAAAATTCATAGCTCTCATACAAAAAAACATGGTCGCCATACAAATTAGTCGAAGTATTTAGGTATGAAATTTTTGAACAGCAGTTGTAGCCAATTTACTGAACCGATTTCGATTTTTTTTTCACTACTGGAATTGGTATTTAATACTCAATGATAATTGCAATGTATTCTATTCAATTATAGTACAAGTTCAACCTAATATTTCGAAAATTGTAAAAAAAGTCGGCAAAAAATGCAAATTTTCGACCTTTGAGACGCATGCGCTGACTACATAGTGCATAATACATAAAAATGATGTACTACAAAAATAACAGGCTTTACTTGGTCTACAAAAAAGTCCGCGACAGCATATGTCTATCTCCTAAGATTTTTGAACTATGACAGTTTTTATAACTATAATTAGAGAGCGAAATAGCAGGTATTTTTAAAATGTTTTTTTACAAATAGTGTATGAATCCTTATCCAAATAAACACTTTAGTTAGCTTGGTCATTTCATACAGATCAAAATTGTCACTTACATCAAATAATTTCAAGGAATAGTTTCGAAGATATCGTAAGATTAAAATTACAACGCAATAAAAAATATTGCCGCTGTAGTAACTGTGTACATATTCTGTGCCATGACTTCTATTTATAACGTAGGTACACTAGAATACAAAGCTTTACTTTATCTAAGAGAGATAAGGTATTTAAGATTGAGATAAGAGCAAGTTTTGTCTTAGTTACAGTAAAAGCTATATTTGAGATTGAACTATACCTACACCGCTCGAATACGACTTGTCATATCTTTCAAGTAGAAAGCGGAAGCACTATTTTGAACCTTATTGTCATAGAAATAAAATTGATAAAATTCATCATTCAGCCTATACTTACCAGTATAGGGAAGTTATGCAAAAGCCGAACACCCGCCCGCCGACCTCATGCCTCCCGCGCGCACTCTACTCCCGTGTTCAATAGTACTCAATACTACGGTTTTTTTTAGGATGGAAACTGTTGTACGATTAGTACTAAAGTCGCGTTTTGAACAAGCCGCCATACATTGGTTCTTTTTCATCTTTAGATGATTGTTTTGAGGAAACCATTTGCAATGACAATAAACTGATGGCAGATTCGTATAAAGATGGAATAATGATTTTAGAAAAAAATGGTGAAACCTCCGAAGGTCATGTCTTGGTATTGGACCCCCAAGGGATCTCGAAAACGGTGGGGTTTAGAGATATACTTTCTTCGCAAAATATTGAGTACTACCTTGGTACTTTTTGAAACAATTAAAAAAAACATGACTCCCATACAAAAAAACATGGTTGCCATACATTGCCTCTTTCAATCATTTAGATCGTTGTTCTGAGAAAACCATTAGCAATGACAAAAAACTGAGTGCATGCAGATTCGTATAAAGATAAAATAATGATTTAAGGATTAAATGGTAAAACCTACGAAGGTCAACTCCTGGTATTGGACCCCGACGGATCTCGAAAACGGTGGGGTTTAGAGATATACTTTCTTCGCAAAATATTGAGTACTACCTTGGTACTTTTTGAAACAATTAAAAAAAACATGGCTCCCATACAAAAAAAAATGGCCGCCATACATTTTATTTTTCACTCAGTTTTGTTTTGTTTTTTGTTTAGTTGTTATAAAGAAACTATCAAAGATGGGAAATATAGAGGTGAGAATATGATCGTGAGAAGAAATAAAATCTCGGAAGGTCAATTCTTCAACCTGGACCCCTTAGGGATCTCAATAACGGTGAGGTTTAGAGATGTACTTCTTTCACAAAATAATGAGTACTACCTTGGTACTTTTTGGAACAATTAAAAAAAACTTGGCTCTCATACAAAAAAAAACATGGCCACCATACTTTGCATTTTTCACTCATTTAGATGGTTGTTTCAAGGAAACTATTAGGAATGACAAAAACTGAACCCATTTTGACATTAAAGATGGCGGATGTCAATTAAGTTAAAAAGTCGTCATGGGTATCGATTTCGAGGTTTTCGGGGGTGTAGATTTCATATATGGCATCCATTTCGACATTACAGATGGCGGATGTCACTTTTTTCAAAAAGTCGTCATGGGTATCGTTTTCGAGGTTTTCGGGGGTGTAAATTTGGAAAATGGCATCCATTTTGAAATTCAAGATGGCGGAAGTCATTTATTTGCAAAAAGTCGTCATGGGTGTCGTCGTCGAGGTTTTTGGGGGTGTAGATTTCAAAAATGGCATTCATTTTGAAATTCAAGATGGCGGAAGTCACTTTTTTGAAAAAGTCGTCATGGGTACCGTTTTCGAGGTATTCGGGGGTGGGAATTTCAAAAATGGAATCCATTTTGAAATTCAAGATGGCGGATGTCACTTATGTGCAAAAAGTCGTCATGGGTGTCGTTGTCGAGGTTTTTGGGGGTGTAGATTTCAAAAATGGCATCTATTTTGAAATTCAAGATGGCGGATGTCACTTATTCGCAAAAAGTCGTCATGGGTGTCGTTTTCGAGATTTTCGGGGGTGTAGATTTCAAAAATGGCATCCATTTTGACATTAAAGATGGCGGATGTCACGTTTTTGCAAAAAGTCGTCATGGGTATCGATTTCGAAGTATTCGGGGGTGTAGATTTCAAAAATGGCATCCATTTTGAAATTCAAGATGGCGGAAGTCACTTTTTGCAAAAAGTCGTCATGGGTATCGTTTTCGAGGTGTTCGGGGGTGTAGATTTCAAAAATGGCATCAATTTTGAAATTTAAGATGGCGGATGTCACTTTTTTGCAAAAAGTCGTCATGGGTGTTGTTGTCGAGGTTTTCGGGGGTGTAGATTTCAAAAATGGCATCCATTTTGAAACTCAAGATGGCGGAAGTCACTTTTTTGCAAAAAGTCATCATGGATGTCGTTTTCGAAGTTTTTGAGGTCGTTAAGTCATCGCAAAAATGAAACCCATCCAAAAAATACTCTCGCGGGCCGCATGCGGCCCGCGCACCGCCCAAAATACTAGTTCATATTATATAAAGTTAAATTACCACTGACTGACTGACTGACTGACTGACTCACTCACTTAGATAGTTGTTTAGGGGGATGGAGAAGTGGTGGGTAAAAAATAATTATAGATTTGTATAGAGATAAAAAATTGATCGAGAGGAAAAATCCCAAAATCTTCAAAAGTCTTCTCTTCAACCTGGACTCCTAAGGGATCTCAAAAACGGTGAGGTTTAGGGGTATACTGTTTGAACTAAATAGAGAGTACTACCTTGGTACTTTTTGGAAAAATGAAAAAAAACATGGCTCCCATACAAAAAAACATGGCCGCCATACAAATTTGACATGCTTATAACTTCGAAACGGTTATACTTAGGTATAGACTGTTTGAACAAATGTTATAGCCAATCGATAGGGGCAACTGCCCATGATGACAAAAATCCAAGATGGCGGATTCAAGATGGCGGCCATTTTTCAAAATGGTCCGAGGGGGCTGATTTTTTGCATCCGGGGGTTTTTGGGGTCCCTTATTTCAATGGCGAAAAAAAATTTTGAAAAAGTTTTTTTTTAAAGATGGCCGCCATACATTGAATCTTTTACATCTTTAGAGAGTTGTTTTGAAGAAACTATTAGCAATAACGAAAAACTGATTGCATATTCGTATATAAATAAAACAGTGGTTTAAGGAATAAATGATGAAACTTCGGAAGGTCAACTCCTCATATTGGACCCCCAACGGATCTCAAAAACGGTGAGGTTTAGATATGTACTTTGTTCACAAGATATTGTGTACTACCTTGGCACTTTTTGAAAACGTTAAAAAAATTCATAGCTCTCATACAAAAAAACATGGTCGCCATACAAATTAGTCGAAGTATTTAGGTATGAAATTTTTGAACAGCAGTTGTAGCCAATTTACTGAACCGATTTCGATTTTTTTTTCACTACTGGAATTGGTATTTAATACTCAATGATAATTGCAATGTATTCTATTCAATTATAGTACAAGTTCAACCTAATATTTCGAAAATTGTAAAAAAAGTCGGCAAAAAATGCAAATTTTCGACCTTTGAGACGCATGCGCTGACTACATAGTGCATAATACATAAAAATGATGTACTACAAAAATAACAGGCTTTACTTGGTCTACAAAAAAGTCCGCGACAGCATATGTCTATCTCCTAAGATTTTTGAACTATGACAGTTTTTATAACTATAATTAGAGAGCGAAATAGCAGGTATTTTTAAAATGTTTTTTTACAAATAGTGTATGAATCCTTATCCAAATAAACACTTTAGTTAGCTTGGTCATTTCATACAGATCAAAATTGTCACTTACATCAAATAATTTCAAGGAATAGTTTCGAAGATATCGTAAGATTAAAATTACAACGCAATAAAAAATATTGCCGCTGTAGTAACTGTGTACATATTCTGTGCCATGACTTCTATTTATAACGTAGGTACACTAGAATACAAAGCTTTACTTTATCTAAGAGAGATAAGGTATTTAAGATTGAGATAAGAGCAAGTTTTGTCTTAGTTACAGTAAAAGCTATATTTGAGATTGAACTATACCTACACCGCTCGAATACGACTTGTCATATCCTTCAAGTAGAAAGCGGAAGCACTATTTTGAACCTTATTGTCATAGAAATAAAATTGATAAAATTCATCATTCAGCCTATACTTACCAGTATAGGGAAGTTATGCAAAAGCCGAACACCCGCCCGCCGACCTCATGCCTCCCGCGCGCACTCTACTCCCGTGTTCAATAGTACTCAATACTACGGTTTTTTTTAGGATGGAAACTGTTGTACGATTAGTACTAAAGTCGCGTTTTGAACAAGCCGCCATACATTGGTTCTTTTTCATCTTTAGATGATTGTTTTGAGGAAACCATTTGCAATGACAATAAACTGATGGCAGATTCGTATAAAGATGGAATAATGATTTTAGAAAAAAATGGTGAAACCTCCGAAGGTCATGTCTTGGTATTGGACCCCCAAGGGATCTCGAAAACGGTGGGGTTTAGAGATATACTTTCTTCGCAAAATATTGAGTACTACCTTGGTACTTTTTGAAACAATTAAAAAAAACATGACTCCCATACAAAAAAACATGGTTGCCATACATTGCCTCTTTCAATCATTTAGATCGTTGTTCTGAGAAAACCATTAGCAATGACAAAAAACTGAGTGCATGCAGATTCGTATAAAGATAAAATAATGATTTAAGGATTAAATGGTAAAACCTCCGAAGGTCAACTCCTGGTATTGGACCCCGACGGATCTCGAAAACGGTGGGGTTTAGAGATATACTTTCTTCGCAAAATATTGAGTACTACCTTGGTACTTTTTGAAACAATTAAAAAAAACATGGCTCCCATACAAAAAAAAATGGCCGCCATACA
Organism: Hypomecis punctinalis; assembly: GCA_949316475.1. Taxonomy (NCBI): domain Eukaryota; kingdom Metazoa; phylum Arthropoda; class Insecta; order Lepidoptera; family Geometridae; genus Hypomecis; species Hypomecis punctinalis. The sequence continues at coordinate 20,710,060 of OX438799.1, read as the reverse complement.
TTTTATTTTTCACTCAGTTTTGTTTTGTTTTTTGTTTAGTTGTTATAAAGAAACTATCAGAGATGGGAAATATAGAGGTGAGAATATGATCGTGAGAAGAAATAAAATCTCGGAAGGTCAATTCTTCAACCTGGACCCCTTAGGGATCTCAATAACGGTGAGGTTTAGAGATGTACTTCTTTCACAAAATAATGAGTACTACCTTGGTACTTTTTGGAACAATTAAAAAAAACTTGGCTCTCATACAAAAAAAAACATGGCCACCATACTTTGCATTTTTCACTCATTTAGATGGTTGTTTCAAGGAAACTATTAGGAATGACAAAAACTGAACCCATTTTGACATTAAAGATGGCGGATGTCAATTAAGTTAAAAAGTCGTCATGGGTATCGATTTCGAGGTTTTCGGGGGTGTAGATTTCATATATGGCATCCATTTCGACATTACAGATGGCGGATGTCACTTTTTTCAAAAAGTCGTCATGGGTATCGTTTTCGAGGTTTTCGGGGGTGTAAAGAAAGCGGAAGCACTATTTTGAACCTTATTGTCATAGAAATAAAATTGATAAAATTCATCATTCAGCCTATACTTACCAGTATAGGGAAGTTATGCAAAAGCCGAACACCCGCCCGCCGACCTCATGCCTCCCGCGCGCACTCTACTCCCGTGTTCAATAGTACTCAATACTACGGTTTTTTTTAGGATGGAAACTGTTGTACGATTAGTACTAAAGTCGCGTTTTGAACAAGCCGCCATACATTGGTTCTTTTTCATCTTTAGATGATTGTTTTGAGGAAACCATTTGCAATGACAATAAACTGATGGCAGATTCGTATAAAGATGGAATAATGATTTTAGAAAAAAATGGTGAAACCTCCGAAGGTCATGTCTTGGTATTGGACCCCCAAGGGATCTCGAAAACGGTGGGGTTTAGAGATATACTTTCTTCGCAAAATATTGAGTACTACCTTGGTACTTTTTGAAACAATTAAAAAAAACATGACTCCCATACAAAAAAACATGGTTGCCATACATTGCCTCTTTCAATCATTTAGATCGTTGTTCTGAGAAAACCATTAGCAATGACAAAAAACTGAGTGCATGCAGATTCGTATAAAGATAAAATAATGATTTAAGGATTAAATGGTAAAACCTCCGAAGGTCAACTCCTGGTATTGGACCCCGACGGATCTCGAAAACGGTGGGGTTTAGAGATATACTTTCTTCGCAAAATATTGAGTACTACCTTGGTACTTTTTGAAACAATTAAAAAAAACATGGCTCCCATACAAAAAAAAATGGCCGCCATACATTTTATTTTTCACTCAGTTTTGTTTTGTTTTTTGTTTAGTTGTTATAAAGAAACTATCAGAGATGGGAAATATAGAGGTGAGAATATGATCGTGAGAAGAAATAAAATCTCGGAAGGTCAATTCTTCAACCTGGACCCCTTAGGGATCTCAATAACGGTGAGGTTTAGAGATGTACTTCTTTCACAAAATAATGAGTACTACCTTGGTACTTTTTGGAACAATTAAAAAAAACTTGGCTCTCATACAAAAAAAAACATGGCCACCATACTTTGCATTTTTCACTCATTTAGATGGTTGTTTCAAGGAAACTATTAGGAATGACAAAAACTGAACCCATTTTGACATTAAAGATGGCGGATGTCAATTAAGTTAAAAAGTCGTCATGGGTATCGATTTCGAGGTTTTCGGGGGTGTAGATTTCATATATGGCATCCATTTCGACATTACAGATGGCGGATGTCACTTTTTTCAAAAAGTCGTCATGGGTATCGTTTTCGAGGTTTTCGGGGGTGTAAATTTGGAAAATGGCATCCATTTTGAAATTCAAGATGGCGGAAGTCATTTATTTGCAAAAAGTCGTCATGGGTGTCGTCGTCGAGGTTTTTGGGGGTGTAGATTTCAAAAATGGCATTCATTTTGAAATTCAAGATGGCGGAAGTCACTTTTTTGAAAAAGTCGTCATGGGTACCGTTTTCGAGGTATTCGGGGGTGGGAATTTCAAAAATGGAATCCATTTTGAAATTCAAGATGGCGGATGTCACTTATGTGCAAAAAGTCGTCATGGGTGTCGTTGTCGAGGTTTTTGGGGGTGTAGATTTCAAAAATGGCATCTATTTTGAAATTCAAGATGGCGGATGTCACTTATTCGCAAAAAGTCGTCATGGGTGTCGTTTTCGAGATTTTCGGGGGTGTAGATTTCAAAAATGGCATCCATTTTGACATTAAAGATGGCGGATGTCACGTTTTTGCAAAAAGTCGTCATGGGTATCGATTTCGAAGTATTCGGGGGTGTAGATTTCAAAAATGGCATCCATTTTGAAATTCAAGATGGCGGAAGTCACTTTTTGCAAAAAGTCGTCATGGGTATCGTTTTCGAGGTGTTCGGGGGTGTAGATTTCAAAAATGGCATCAATTTTGAAATTTAAGATGGCGGATGTCACTTTTTTGCAAAAAGTCGTCATGGGTGTTGTTGTCGAGGTTTTCGGGGGTGTAGATTTCAAAAATGGCATCCATTTTGAAACTCAAGATGGCGGAAGTCACTTTTTTGCAAAAAGTCATCATGGATGTCGTTTTCGAAGTTTTTGAGGTCGTAAAGTCATCGCAAAAATGAAACCCATCCAAAAAATACTCTCGCGGGCCGCATGCGGCCCGCGCACCGCCCAAAATACTAGTTCATATTATATAAAGTTAAATTACCACTGACTGACTGACTGACTGACTGACTCACTCACTTAGATAGTTGTTTAGGAGGATGGAGAAGTGGTGGGTAAAAAATAACTACAGATATGTATAGAGATGAAAAATTTATCGAGAGGAAAAATCCCAAAGTTGACCTGAACGTAACCTGGACTTGGATCCCGAATGGATCTCAGAAACGGTAGGGTTTAGAGGTGTACTGTTTGAACAAAGTAGAGAGTACTACCTTGGTTCTTTTTGGAAAAATCAAAAAAAACATGGCTCCCATACAAAAAAACATGGCCGCCATACAAATTTGACATGCTTATAACTTCGAAACGGTTATACTTAGGTATAAACTGTTTGAACAAAAGTTGTAGCCAATCAATCGGGGCAACTGCCTATGATGACAAAAATCCAAGATGGCGGATTCAAGATGGCGGCCATTTTTCAAAATGGTCCGAGGGGGCTGATTTTTTGCATCCGGGGGTTTTTGTGGTCCCTCATTTCATTGGCGAAAAAAAATTTTGAAAAAGTTTTTTTTTAAAGATGGCCGCCATACATTGAATCTTTTTCATCTTTAGAGAGTTGTTTTGAGGAAACTGTTAGCAATAACGAAAAATTGATTGCGGATTCGTATATAAATAAATCAGTAGTTTAAGGAATAAATAATGAAACTTCGGAAGGTCAACTCCTCATATTGGACCCCCAACGGATCTCTAAAACGGTGGGGTTTAGAGATGTACTTTCTTCACAAGATATTGTGTACTATCTTGGCACTTTTTGAAAACGTTAAAAAAAATCATAGCTCCCATACAAAAAAACATGGTCGCCATACAAATTAGTCGTTGTACTTAGGTATGAAATTTTTGAACAGCAGTTGTAGCCAATTTACTGAACCGATTTAGAATTTTTTTTCACTACTGGAATCGGTATTTAATATTCAATGATAATTGCTATGTATTCTACTCAATTTTAGTACAAGTTCAACCTAATATTTCGAAAATTGTAAAAAAAGTCGGCAAAAAATGCAAATTTTCGACCTTTGAGACGCATGCGCTGACTACATAGTGCATAATACATAAAAATGATGTGCTACAAAATAACCGGCTTTACTTGGTCTACATAAAAGTCCGCGACAGCATATATCTATCTCCTAAGGTTTTTGAACTATGACAGTTTTTATAACTATAATTAGAGAGCGAAATAGTAGGTATTTTTCAAATGTTTTTTTACAAATAGTGTATCAATCCTTATCCAAATAAACACTTTAGTTAGCTTGGTCATTTCATACAGATCAAAATTGTCATTCACATCAAATAATTTCAACCGATAGTTTCGAAGATATCGTAAGATTAAAATTACAACGCAATAAAAAAATATTGCCGCTGTAGTAACTGTGTACATATTCTGTGCCATGACTTCTATTTATATCTAGAAAATACAAAGCTTTACTTTATCTAAGATAGATAAGATATTTAAGATTGAGATAAGAGCAAGTTTTGTCTTAGTTACAGTAAAAGCTATATTTGAGATTGAACTATACCTACACCGCTCGAATACGACTTGCCATATCTTTCAAGTAGAAAGCGGAAGCACTATTTTGAACCTTATGGTCATAGAAATAAAATAGATAAAATTCATCATTCAGCCTATACTTACCAGTATAGGGAAGTTATGCAAAAGCCGAACACCCGCCCGCCGACCTCATGACTCCCGCGCGCTCTCTACGCCCGTGTTCAATAGTACTCAATACTACGGTTTTTTTTTAGGATGGAAACTGTTGTACGATTAAGGTCAACTCCTGGTATTGGACCCCCGACGGATCTCGAAAACGGTGGGGTTTAGAGATATACTTTCTTCGCAAAATATTGAGTACTACCTTGGTACTTTTTGGAACAATTAAAAAAAACATGGCTCCCATACAAAAAAAAAATGGCCGCCATACATTTTATTTTTCACTTAGTTTTGTTTTGTTTTTTGTTTAGTTGTTATAAGGAAACTATCAGAGATGGGAAATATAGAGGTGAGAATATGATCGTAAGAAGAAATGAAATCTCGGAAGGTCAATTCTTCAACCTGGACCCCTAAGGGATCTCAATAACGGTGAGGTTTAGAGATGTACTTCATTGGCAAAATATTGAGTACTACCTTGGTACTTTTTGAAACAATTAAAAAAAACTTGACTCTCATACAAAAAAACATGGCCGCCATACATTGCATTTTTCACTTATTTAGATGGTTGTTTCAAGGAAACTATTAGGAATGACAAAAAACTGAACCCATTTCGACATTAAAGATGGCGGATGTCACTTTTGTTAAAAAGTCGTCATGGGTATCGTTTTCGAGGTATTCGGGGGTGTAGATTTCAAAAATGGCATTAATTTTGAAATTCAAGATGGCGGATGTCACTTTTGTCAAAAAGTTGTCATGGGTATCGTTTTCGAGGTTTTCGGGGGTGTAAATTTGGAAAATGGCACCCATTTTGACATTAAAGATGGCGGATGTCACTTTTGTTAAAAAGTCGTCATGGGTATCGATTTCGAGGTTTTCGGGGGTGTAGATTTGGAAAATGGCATCCATTTTGTAATTCAAGATGGCAGAAGTCATTTTTTTTCCCAAAAGGCGTCATGGGTGTCGTCGTCGAGGTTTTTGGGGGTGTAGATTTCAAAAATGGCATCAATTTTGAAATTCAAGATGGCGGTAGTCATTTTTTTGCAAAAAGTCGTCATGGGTGTCGTAGTCGAGGTTTTTGGGGGTGTAGATTTCAAAAATGGCATCCATTTTGAAATTCAAGATGGCGGATGTCACTTATTTTCAAAAAGTCGTCATGGGCATCGTTTTCGAGGTATTCGGGGGTGTAGATTTCAAAAATGGCATCCATTTTGAAATTCAAGATGGCAGATGTCACTTATTTTCAAAAAGTCGTCATGGGCATCGTTTTCGAGGTATTCGGGGGTGTAGATTTCAAAAGTGGCATCCATTTTGAAATTCAAGATGGCGGATGTCACTTATTTTCAAAAAGTCGTCATGGGTGTCGTTGTCGAGGTTTTTGGGGGTGTAGATTTCAAATATGGCATCCGTTTTGAAATTCAAGATGGCGGATGTCACATTTTTGCAAAAAGTCGTCTTGGGTGTCGTTGTCGAGGTTTTAGGGGGTGTAGATTTCAAAAATGACATCCATTTTGAAATTCAAGATGGCGGAAGTCACTTTTTTGCAAAAAGTCGTCATGGATGTCGTTTTCGAAGTTTTTGGGGTCGTAAAGTCGTCACCAAAGTAAATTCTAAATAAAAAACACCCTCGCGGGCCGCATGCGGCCCGCGCACCGCCCAAAATACTAGTTATACTATATAAAGTTAAATTACCACTGACTTATTGACTGACATAGAGAATTGTTTGGGACAACTGGGGGGTATGGGAGAAAAAGTGAATATAGGGTCATACAGGGGGTGGTTCAAAACCTCTGGGAAAAATCCGAAATTGGAAAAAAGTCATACCCTGATGGTGAGATGCCCTCGTATCTCGAAAACGATAAACATTTTTACTAAAGCAGTTGAACTAAAAATTGATAAAACCCTGGGACCTTTTTGGAGAATTGAAAAAAAACATGGCCGCCGAACAAAAAAACATGGCCGCCATACAAAATTGAAACGTCAATAGCTCGGAAACGGTAAAACTTTTATAACAAGCGTTCGACCAAATGTCATAGGGAATCGAGAGATCTACCTGGTAGGGTCGATGAAAATTCAAGATGGCGGATTCAAAATGGCGGCCAAATTTCAAAATGGTCCGAGGGGGCTGATTTTTTGCATCCGGGGGTTTTTGGGGTCCCCCATTTCATTGACGAAAAAAAATTTTGAAAAAGTTTTTTTTTAAAGATGGCCGCCATACATTTTTTCTTTTTCATCTTTAGATGGTTGTTTTGAAGAAACTATTAGCAATAACAAAAAACTGATTGCAGATTTGTATATTAATAGAATAGTGGTTTAAGGGATAAATGATGAAACTTCGGAAGGTCAACTCCTCGCATTAGACCCCCAACGGATCTCGAAAACGGTAGGGTTTAGACATATACTTTTTTCACAACATATTAAGTACTACCTTGGCACTTTTTGAAAACGATAAAAAAAAACATGACTCCCATACAAAAAAAAAAAGTTGCCATACAAGTTAGTATGTTGTATTTAGGTATGAAATGTTTCAACTGAAGTATTAGCCAATCTGCTGAACCGATTTCGAAAATTCTTTCATTACTGGAATCGCTATTTACTATTTAACGATAATTGCTATGTTTTATACTCAGTTATAGTACTATTTCAACCTAATATTTTGAAAATTGTAAAAAAAGTCGGCAAAAAATGCAATTTTTCGACCATTAAAACGCATACGCTGACTACATAGTGCATAATACACAAAAATGATGTACCACAAAAATAACCGGCTTTACCTGGTCTACATAAAAGTCCGCGACAGCATATGTCCATGTCCTAAGGTTTTTGAACTATGACAGTTTTTATAACTTTAAATTTAATTAAATCGAGAGCGAAAAAGTAGGTAATTTTCAAACCTATTTTGACAAAAATCGTATGAATCCTTATCCAAATGAATACTTTAATTAGCTTGGTCATTTCATACAGATCAAAATTGTCATTCACACCAAATAATTTCAACGGATAGTTTCGAAGATATCGTAAGATTAAAATTACAACGCAAAAAAAAAATATTACTGCGGTACTAACTGATACATAATCTGTGCCACGACTTCTACAAAGCTTGAAAATTGATCTGGTTATAGATTATATAGATTATCTGATTAGACTTGCCTATGGATACAATCAGATGCATCCATCCAGCAGCCATAAGACGGCCACGGCTGGACATAGGCTACCCATATAGGTTAATATAAACTTGCATCCAGCGCGTTCTTGCGGTTTTGAGGAAGTATTAGCTAATCTGCTAAACCGATTTCGAAAATTCTTTCATTACTGGAATCGTTATTTAATATTCAATGATAATTGCTATGTTTTATACTCAGTTATAGTACTGTTTCAACCTAATATTTTGAAAATTGTAAAAAAAGTCGGCAAAAAATTCAATTTTTCGACCATTAAAACGCATACGCTGACTACATAGTGCAAAATACAAAAAAGTGATGTACTACAAAAATAACCGGCTTTACCTGGTCTACATAAAAGTCCGCGACAGCATATGTCCATGTCCTAAGGTTTTTGAACTATGACAGTTTTTATTATAACTATAAATCGAGAGCGAAATAGTAGGTAATTTTCAAAACTATTTTGACAAAAATCGTATGAATCCTTATCCAAATGAATATTTTAATTAGCTTGGTCATTTTATACAGATCAAAATTGTCATTCACACCAAATAATTTCAACGGATAGTTTCGAAGATATCGTAAGATTAAAATTACAACGCAAAAAAAAAATATTACTGCGGTACTAACTGATACATAATCTGTGCCACGACTTCTACAAAGCTTGAAAATTGATCTGGTTATAGATTATATAGATTATCTGATTAGACTTGCCTATGGATACAATCAGATGCATCCATCCAGCAGCCATAAGACGGCCACGGCTGGACATAGGCTACCCATATAGGTTAATATAAACTTGCATCCAGCGCGTTCTTGCGGTTTTGAGGAAGTATTAGCTAATCTGCTAAACCGATTTCGAAAATTCTTTCATTACTGGAATCGTTATTTAATATTCAATGATAATTGCTATGTTTTATACTCAGTTATAGTACTGTTTCAACCTAATATTTTGAAAATTGTAAAAAAAGTCGGCAAAAAATTCAATTTTTCGACCATTAAAACGCATACGCTGACTACATAGTGCAAAATACAAAAAAGTGATGTACTACAAAAATAACCGGCTTTACCTGGTCTACATAAAAGTCCGTGACAGCATATGTCCATGTCCTAAGGTTTTTGAACTATGACAGTTTTTATTATAACTATAAATCGAGAGCGAAATAGTAGGTAATTTTCAAAACTATTTTGACAAAAATCGTATGAATCCTTATCCAAATGAATACTTTAATTAGCTTGGTCATTTCATTCAGATCAAAATTGTCGTTCACACCAAATAATTCCAACGGATAGTTTCGAAGATATCGTAGGTGTAAAATTACAACAACGCAATAAAAAATATTGCCGCGGTACGTACTGTTACATAATCTGCGCCATGACTTCTACAAAGTTTTAAGGTTTTGAGGTAGACTTGCCTATGGATACAATCAGATCCATCCATCCAGCAGCCATAAGACGTCCACAGCTTGACATAGGCTTCCCATATATGTTAATATAAACTTGCATCCAGCGCGTTCTTGCGGTTTTGAGGAAGGATGTATTAGCCAATCTGCTGAACCGATTTCGAAATTTTTTTCATTACTGGAATCGTTATTTACTATTTAATGATAAATGTTATGAATTATACTCAGTTATAGTACTATTTCAACCTAATATTTTGAAAATTGTAAAAAAAGTCGGCAAAAAATGCAATTTTTCGACCATTAAAACGCATGCGCTGACTACATAGTGCATAATACATAAAAATGATGTACTACAAAAATAACCAGTTTTACTTGGTCTACATAAAAATCTGCAACAGCATATGTCCATGTCCTAAGGTTTTTGAACTATGACAGTTTTTATAACTATAAATCGAGAGCGAAATAGAAGGTAATTTTCAAAACTATTTATTTTATTATCGTATGAATCCTTATCCAAATAAATACTTTAATTAGCTTGGTCGTTTTATACAGATCAAAATTGTCATTCACACCAAATAATTTTAACGGATAGTTTCGAAGATATCATAGGTTTAAAATTACAACGCAATAAAAAATATTGCCTCGGTACTAACTGATACATAATCTGTACCACGACTTCTTCAAAGCTTTACATTAATCGGATAGATCGTAAGGTTACTTAGATTGTTGGCAAGTTGAAATGTCAGTGGGCAGGGCACTTAGCATAGAGGGCTGATGACTCATGAGGTAGAAAGATTCTGGCACTCCAGAACCTTTCTACCTCATGAGTCAACGTACCGTCAAGTGCAGCGTAGGACTGCAGAATCGAGCTGAATTCAAGCCTATCTATAGCGGAGGCCTATGTCCAGCAGTGCACGTCTTTGGAATGAAGTGGCGGGTGTTTCTCACTGATCAGATTGGCGACTACAAAAAATATGTCTGATCTACATTGCTATATAAATTAAAACAGGCGCACTTCGACATGCTTATAACTTCCGAACCCTTAAACCGATCGTCCACCGCCAGCTAAAGGAACTAAGCTAAGCAAAACTAGGAAATAAGTTAGAAGGCTCAATACCGAGGCAGCCCCTGGATGGTCTAAATAGACCTAGATTATTTTCAACCGATTTCATAAAAAGATGTTCTCACTCAGGCTTTCGTTTTTTTGTATGTACGAATATGTTACGTGATTACTCCGTCAATTATGAACCGATTGTAATAGTTTATTTTTTGTTTGGTAGATATAATTTCGGATTTGATCCCATTTAAATGTTATAAAAATCAGGTGTGTTGTTTTTGAAAATTAACATGAGCGAATTTTTTAACGATATTCGAAAAATGACAAAACCGCTTTCCATCGTGTACAAAATTCGAATATTTCGCTCGAATCGGTTACGTCATTGTTGATTTTTCAAAAACAGCTCAGCCGATTTTCGTAAAATTTAAAAGGGACCACCTCGGGAGTAGGTACATAAATACCCCTTTGAACTAAAAAATAAAAACATACACAAAGAATTCAAACATAGAACCTCCTCCTTTTATAGTTATGTATACCGGTCATACGATTTACGCGCCATATTTTGAACCTTATGTTCATAGAAATAAAATTGATCTGGGTTTAGGCTGTATAAGATGAAAAAAAACAGACTTGCTGTTAGACTTGCCTATGGATACAATCAGATCCATCCATCCAGCAGCCATAAGACGTCCACGGCTGGACATAGGCTTCCCATATAGATCTGCAATAAGACCGGTTAATAGAAACTTGCATCCAGCGCGTTCTTGCGGTCTTGAGTGTAGTTTTACAAAAAAATAAATAGATAAAAATAGATAATAGTATGGCATTCATTTTGAAAGATGGCGGACATCACTTTTTGGAAAAAGTCGTATATTTTTTGTTCTTATTTTTGCATGAAAATATCATATGGAAGCTTTTGAACAATATAATTGAGTTAATATGACTATTGATACATTCTGATCCATCCATCCAACCATCCAGCAGCCATAAGACGTTCACGGCTGGATATAGGCCTCCCATATACATCTACAAATAAAAATACAATTTATACTATATATAACGGAACTGAACTCAGGTGTAGCGATAGTCGTAACGCGTATAGTTAACGACTATAGTTTAGCATTTTTCACAGTATTGTTGATTTATCAAAAATTGCTCAGCCGATTTCGATAAAATTTATAATTTATTTAACTTAGGCACGCCATACATTGCTTCTTTCACTCATTTAGATCGTTGTTTGGAGGAAACCATTAGCAATAACAAAAAGAATTGCAGATTCATATAAAGATAGAATAATGATTTAAGGAAAAAATGGTGAAACTTCCGAAGGTCATCTCCTGGTATTGGACCTCCAACGGATCTCGGAAACGGTGGGGTTTAGAGATGTACTTTTTTCACATAATGTTGAGTACTACCTTGGTACTTTTTGGAACAATTAAAAAAAATATGGCTCCCATACAAAAAAAAAATGGCCGCCATACATTTTATTTTTCATTCAGTTCTATTTTGTTTTATTTTTTGTTAAGTTGTTTTTAAGGAAACTATCAGAGATGGGAAATATAGAGGTGAGAAAATGATCGGGAGAAAATATGACCAAACCTCGGAAGGTCAATTCTTCAACCTGGACCTCTAAGGGATCTCAATAACGGTGAGGTTTAGAGATGTACTTCCTTCTCAAAATATTAAGTACTACCTTGGTACTTTTTGGAACAATAAAAAAAAACTTGGCTCCCATACAAAAAAAACCATGGCCGCCATACATTTTATTTTTCACTCGAAAATGTATGGCGGCCATGAAAGATGGCGAATGTCACTTTTTTCAAAAAGTAGTCATGGGTATCGTTTTTGAGGTTCTCGGGGGTGTTGATTTCAAAAATGACATCTATTTTGACATTAAAGATGGCGGATGTCACTTTTTTCAAAACGTCGTCATGGGTATCGTTTTCGAGGTTCTCGGGGGTGTAGATTTCAAAAATGACATCTATTTTGACATTAAAGATGGCGGATGTCTCTTTTTTGCAAAAAGTCGTCATGGGTGTCGTTGTCGAGGTTTTTGAGGGTGTAGATTTCGAAAATGGCATCCATTTTGAAATTCAAGATGGCGGATTTCACTTTTTTGCAAAAAGTCGTCATGGGTGTCGTCGTTGGGGTTTTTGGGGGTGTAGATTTCAATAATGGCATCCATTTTGAAATTCAAGATGGCGAATGTCACTTATTCGCAAAAAGTCGTCATGGGTGTCGTTGTCGAGGTTTTGGGGGGTGTAGATTTCAAAAATGGCATCAATTTTGATATTCAAGATGGCGGATATCACTTTTTTGCAAAAAGTCGTCATGGGTGTCGTTGTCGAGATTTTTGGGGGTGCAGATTTCAAAAATGGCATCCATTTTGAAATTCAAGATGGCGGATTTCACTTTTTTGCAAAAAGTCGTCATGGGTGTCGTCGTTGGGGTTTTTGGGGGTGTAGATTTCAATAATGGCATCCATTTTGAAATTCAAGATGGCGAATGTCACTTATTCGCCAAAAGTCGTCATGGGTATCGTTTTCGAGGTTTTCGGGGGTGTAGATTTCAAATTTGAAGGTCTTTGCACCTATAAACACTCTGCACCTATAAACAAACTCGCGGGCCGCATGCGGCCCGCGCACCGCCCAAAATTCTAGTTTTATTATAAAACTCAATACCCAGACAATAAAAGCTATTGGAAGTTTTAGTGAGTCTTCTACGCGGTCTCGCTAGATTATTTTTGTATCTACTATTTCGTCCGTTAAGATCATTAAGTGTTTTCATTAAATTGATATTTTCAAGGACATACAAGACGTTTTGGTATACTACTTCACCTACCATCGTCATAATTCCCAATTCTATAAACACGTTTCTGCAGGAATCCATTTGTTTAAGTCCCAATATATTTCTAACAGCTCTTTTCTGGAGAATAAAAACCCTATTTGTATGGCAATGAGCAGCTGAGCCCCAAAAGAGGATCCCATACGTTAGGAGTGAGTGGAAGTAGGCGAAGTAAACAGATCTCGCCGCTGTGGACCCGGCTAATTCTCTAATCTTTTTCACAGCGTAGGTCGCGGAACTAAGTTTTTTTGTCAGCTCATTAATATGAGTGGACCACATTAGTTTGCTGTCCAGCGATACTCCTAAGAATTTTACTTCTTTCGAGAGCGACACCTTTATATCTTTTAGAGTTTCAATAGCCATATGGCTGGGTAGTGATTTGATATTATTGCCGAGGTTGAAGTTAACAATATGAGTTTTATCTACATTTAATAGCATATTATTGGCAGAAAACCACCGTTCAATATTTTTGATAGTGTTTTTTATTTTTACACTAGCGAGAACATCGGTTTTTTCTTTGACTATAAGGCTAGTGTCATCCGCAAACAAGACCATGTCTACATCCACAGCCACCACTGACAAGTCATTTACATAAATTACAAATAACAATGGTCCAAGAATCGAACCCTGAGGAACGCCCATCTTGAGAGCTGCCATTTCTGATCTACAACCATTTACTTCTGTAACTTGGTGTCTAAGATTCAAGTATGATTTTAGTAAATTAGACTCCCTATGTCGAACACCATAATGATTTAATTTAGCAATGAGGATCTCATGAGACACACAGTCGAAGGCCTTAGAAAGGTCACAGAAAACGCCAAAGGTTTTCTGTCCCTTCTCCAGGCCAGTAAGGATGTCCGTGAGGAGCTGCGTTATAGCATGTTTGCAAGATTTAGCCTTCTGAAATCCAAACTGGCGAGTGTTTAGTAGATTTTCTTCGACCATGTACCCCATGAGCTCATCGGTGATATATTTTTCAAAAATTTTGCTGATGCTAGGGAGGATTGAAACTGGGCGGTAGTTATTACAGTTAGTAATATCACCTTTTTTAATCAATTTTAAAGAGCTTTTTCGTTTTCTTGAACGAATATGCCGCTCTGATTACATTTGCTTCTTACCATTTATACTCTGTGAATTAGTTTGAACAGAATTCTGGCCGAGTCCGACAGTGGATCAGCTAGAATGCTATTGCAGTGTCCTATGTTATACATAAATTGTATTTTAGAAAAAATATTTCTGCGTACAGTTTCATTCTGTGCACACTCCATTATAATGTGAAATATATCATCAATTCTGCTTGTACATGTTTGACAGTATGCGGTGTTGGATATTCCCATCAAATTTAAAAATTTGTTGCATGGAGTATGTCCAGAACGAAACCTTAAAGCAGTTACAATGTCATTTCTGTCTAGGATATTGTTGTCTATCCATTTTGTCGTGAATCTATTTTGTAATTTGTATTTTAATTACTTGCGATACAGTATTTCGTAATTTGTATTACAATTAAAGCAAAGCATGTATTTTTCCCAGCCCTGACTGGGTCCACGTGGTGGATATGGACCAATCGCCCTTTATAGCAGAATCTGGAAACTACGAAGGTCAGGCTCGACGAAACTTTGTTGTATTAACCAAACAATCTAACAGGTAGGAGATACCTAACCTAAACATAGGTACATTTTGAAATATTGCTAGTCGCTGAATTCAGTGAACATAATACACAGGTTAACACAACTTTTGTTCTACGACTATTGACAGAACTCAAAAAAAATAATCAGCTGTTCCATACATTTGGTGGCGGGTGAACAATATTTTTCTATGGAACACCAATTTTTTTTTTTTAGTACATGTTCTTACTTTGATGTGTCCTGTGCTGTGCTGCTGTTGCTCGGTTTGTCGTCGTCATCATCATCGAAGTCAACTTCTTCTTCCTCTGAAAATGATATTGTTTACATCACAACATAGTATAAAACAAGTTGCTTCCCTGTCTGTCTGTCTCTATGTATGCTTGTATCTTTGAAACTACACAACGGATTTTTTAACAGTGATTCAAGAGGAAGGTTTATATATATAACACCTGCACAAAGCTGGGGCGTTTCGCTAATAAATTATAAACCTATTTATTAATATGGACAGACAACAACTTGATCTGAAGTTACTGTAGCATAGGGTGGTATAGGTCACCATGCCCACTCTAGAAACTTTTTTTTTCTCTATAGAAAACTGAACATTATTTTTCTGTGATAGGCAAAAATAGGCAGCTGCCCCCATTGGAATGAAACTCTTAGCTATGGCAATATACTGCTGTCTTAATTGATAAATCATGTCTGTAGTTGTCTCACTTTTTTAGGGTTCCGTACCACAAACGGCAAAATCGGAACCCTTATAGGATCACTTTGTTGTCCGTTTGTGTGTATGTCAAGACTCTTTATCTCGGGAACGCGTAAAGATATCGAGTTGAAATTTAAACTGTATACGTATATCTATGGTCTCTTGCAGTTGTGTAAAAGAAAAACTTTTCAGTTATCGTTCAAAAAAGTTAGAGCCGTTTATGTCGTCAAAAAGGAATATTTCGACACTCACAAAAATCAAAACCTACAGGGTACTTCCCGTTGACATAGAACTTTGAAATTTGGCGAGAAGAATTGTCTCAGAGTACAAATATAGGAATAAATCTGAAAACTGTACATTTCTATTTAAATCACAAAAAAATAGGGCCTCAAAATTCACATAATGTGGGTTCAAAATTCAAAGTGAGTAAATCGTATCATATAAAAGAACTTCATTAGCACATGCTAAAACAGGTTTTTAATTTTTCTAATAACGTGTTTGTACGGAACTCTCGATGAGCGAGCCTGACTCGCACTTGTCCGGTTTTTGCATTATGGAAGGGTTTTGAAATACTCTAATATAATATTGATTTTTATTTACCATTGCACCAGTCAGGTCGAGGCGGTGCAGCGGGAGTGTACTCTATATCATCGTATCTTCTATACAGCTCTTGGATGTAGTCTTGTTTGTAGATACCTGGAGGCCTGTGCAACATACCCTCATTAAGATTAACATATAGGCTTTCACCTGCGGGTTCTTATTAATATAGATAGTTAAGATTAAGTTAACTTGTATAATTTGTGTAGTAAGAAATAAAACAACTATTTTATTTTTATAGACCAACTAGCTGACCCGGCCACGCGTTGCTGTGGCTAAATAAATTAAAATTGCGACTATAATTTGAGATTTAAACTATCCTATCTCTCAAGTTGGATCGAACTGCACATGGTGTGCGAATTTTATTATAATAGGCTAAGTGGTTTAGGAGTCCATTGAGGACAAACATTGTGACACGAGATTTATATATATTAAGAAGATGAGGAACAAACATCCATACATACAAACTCTCGCGTTTATAATATTAGTAGGATTAATACCTATTTTTTAAAATACTGCACAGAGCACTGTATAGACGACAAATAAACTAGGCAGATGTGCAATAAAAAAAGAGTTGTCTGTAAAGTTGGTTTAAGGACAACAATATTTCATGACAACATCATAAAAAAACATTGTAGAATCAACAAGTGAAACAAGCTTAAGGCGGTCTTGCCTCTCTATTGCTTGTTTCGCACTCTTGCTTGCATGCTTGGCTCAGGCGGAATGTGACAATGACTCATGTTTTTTTCTGCACACAGCCGGTGTTCATGAGAATCATTTATTTGTTTATAGGCAAGCAGAATGAAGAAAGAAAGAAAAAAGAAGTCAAAGAAATTTTTTCCTTATTTATCCAAAGGTCCAGTCTATTCTTAAATGTGTTTATAGTTCTTGCTGAGATGACATCCTCAGGCAACCAATTCTAATTGTAGACAACTCTATTATTGCAGAGGATGTAATGTACAGTGTTGGTTTGTGATGGTGTAGGCTGTAAGAGGAACTTATGGCGTCTGCTATCGCGCATATTTTCCTTCAAGGAGTACATGTTGTCAATATCCGGAAGATTATCGAAGCCATTGAGAATTTTGAAAGTCTCAATCAGGGGCCTTATTGTGTAAGCGCTCTGACGTTCGGCTTCGCTTTTCCTCCCGCTCACTCTCGTGGCGTGAGTAACTGACGCAGGAGAAAAGCGAAGCTGAACATCAGAGCGCTTACATAATAAGACCCCAGGTCTCCACATAATTATTATTCTTCAAGGGTTGTGTGACGAAGAGCTTTTAACCTATCTTCGTAGGTTTTGCAGCACAGAGCACATGGAATCCTGGTGGATTAATTTTTCATTTCATTTCATTTATTTATTCAGCTTTTGGTATGATACATACACTTAGCGGCGTCATTCCGTACATTTCAGTTTCAAACGACTTCAAATTCAAATTGCAATACTATGTGGGTAAAAAGATGTTCATTTTAATTAAATTAGTATAAGATGTTATCATGTCAAAAAATGGGGCATGACAGTAAAATGCTTAATTAGGAATAACTGCTCATATATTTTTTGCAATTTCAGAATCTGGACAGAACAGAAAAAATTGTTCATACCCATCCTCTAGCAAATGGGGAACCCTTTAAAAGTTCCAACTCACCTGATTTTAGCGAACAAGCCCAATGCCACCTCAACATTGCAGTCCATCTGGTCCACCATATAAGATACGAGTAAGAATCCCGTTCTGTTGAACCCATGTGTGCAGTGTACTCCTATCACTTCTAGAGGATTCTGGCTTTGGAACTTTGTCACTACGTGGATGAATTCTCTGAAAATTAATAAAGACAAAAATGAAAAGGGTAGGGTGACTCTATGAGAACATGTATGGTACATACTAAAGTTAGATGTTACAGGTTGCGGTACGTAAGTCTAGTGCTGAGCGAAGTGTGGAAGGGATGGTTGTGCATGGGTTTAGTAAGGCGGTCATCATGCGTAGCTATCCCTTCCACACTACCCTCAGCGCTATACTTACATGCTGCAACCTGTGTTTATACATTATCCGTAATTTAAAAAAACTGATTTTCATAATTTTCAACAGACTTCCTTTTAAGGAGTGCCACCACGCCTATATAAACTTATTGAAGTTCACACAAACATTTTTTTTTACCTGGTCTGCTCCTGTGTCGGTGTTTCCCCATGTCCTCTACATTGCAATTTTACATATTTACATCCCGTCTCCTCCACCTCTTGTTTGTCGTAAAAGCGGCTAGTGTTTGTGAGATCAATCCATAGTCCTACCTTTACCTAGAATCAAAATATGAATTAATTTTGATTTTACGAAAGTTCTATTCTAGCTGCAATTTTATTCTGAAGTTTAGAAACTTATGATTTATTCTATTCTGCAGGTAAGATAGGCTTGATCCATTTGAAATGCTATACAATGAAATAAACATAATAATGAAAATGCCAACACTAATATTTACGGTACTAACGGCAGCGAAGTGTTAGGGACCAAAATATGAAAACACTTATCAGCTGACGCCAATATCAACAAAAACACTTACTTTCATGCTTTTCATGAACATGAACAGCATCGAAGGCGTAAACCGATTCTCTTCGGGTACTTTGCTATTAAAATGAGACCCCAGAGGAGTCTTGAAAGCTAAGAATTTGTCAGCAAATAAGCCACTTGCTTTCCGTGGACACTTCAGCCACCTATTCGGGATGGGGCCGGGGTCTCTATTCGCCATTATGCTTTGTTTTTTGGAACTACCCACTACAATATAACACGGACACTTTATTTTATTCACATTTGGGTCTTTCTAGAGCACGAAAACGATGATTTTTTGGAAAAATATGAAATTAGCCCTCTTGACGCAGCATCTCCGAGCATTTCTCTCGGAACAGATAAAAAAAAAATGTTGCCAGTATAGTCAAAAGAAAAAGTAACAAAATAAAAATTATGGCTTGGAGGTTTCGGTTACTGCAGATAGCTTAAACGTAAATGCTCCTCTGTCATAGCATGAGAGTAGGTACAAAATATCAGGTGGAAAGGATACACTGGTAATAGACTTGCATAGATGAACACTTAAGAGTCGAAGTAATATTGCATTCTTGCATTGTTCACGCTCGCTTTGCCACGCGCCACCCGCGCGGCCGTCGCACCCGCCTTATAAATCTGTCGTATTGATAACGTCCATTAAGATTTATTATTTTTCACGTGCGATGTTATTGCTGAAAGCTTCTACCGTGGTTATACCAGTAGTTCTCTGGCATAATAGAAATTGATTGTCTGTAAAGTTGATTTACGGACGATAATTTTAAGTGCAACAATGTTTTCTTATGACGCTATGTCGAAAAAATTGTTGAATGAATAACAAAAACAAGCCAAATGCTTAGGCCGATAGTGCGTCTCTGTAGCTTGTACCGCACTCGGGCTTGCATGCTCTGCTTAGGCAGAATGTAACACTAAACTTTTTCGTGCGTTCGTCGATTTATAAGACGTTGTCCTCTAATCACTTGATTTTTAGTAACAAATAATATATCTGTTTTAACCCTTAAGGTAGTTTTGTTAAGTATACAATACATTTATTTAGAAAAAATCTAGTTTCAAAGTTCGTGTTTCGTGCATTTCTGTTGAATTCCAATACCATAAAATCTAAGGAGCCAAGTATATTCTGTCTCTGCTTACGTCGACGTCGTTGATTCGTGGGATTTCAGGTAAAAACAATGATGCTCAGCTTTTGTGGCATGATTGTGCGATAGTTACGATGCTTTTGTCTGTGATAATAAATTATTAAAATGATGGCAAATAGCGCTATTGATCAAGCAAAGGATCGTGGTATGCGAGATAGACAATATTTTCGAAAGATGTTCTTTTCTTTATAACTTGGCAACATAATATTTGTTCATTTAATAAAGTAGGCCAATAGATGCCGCTAGCAGTTTTCATTTTACTAATAAGTGCGTTCATATTCAGAGATAAAAACACAACTTTCATTGACAGGAGATTAAGATAATTTTCTACAGATAAAAGAACTGAACAAAATATCGTAAAATAAAAATATTTTGCCTAAGTTGCAAAGTGTAACTTGCAAATGGTTGTCATCCTGTAGTTATTTATAAAAGCTTGTAAGAATTTAAAAATATTTTTGTATTACGCTTGGAACGCATCTTTATTTCAACTATTTTTGGCTGTTTGCAGTAGTGACAACATGACAATGACAATTAAATTAAGTCAAGTTTATATTTTGTTTCTTTCACACTCGCACAATTCGTTTCAAGAGTGAGAGAGTTAGATGTTGAATGTTTTCGTGCCACTAGTTTGGCTACATTTGACTGAAGATTTTGAAGTTGGTATTTGTCTTGCTTGCCAATAAAGATGGGTTAATACCGATATTTCACAAGATTAGGTCATATTAATAGATTACCTGAATATTATTATAATACCTTAACTAATATTAAGTATTGATAATATTTTTCGGACGTGGATCTTAAAAATCCCGCCGCATCCGTCATTCAAAATATTATTGCACGTTTAAGCCTGGTCATCGTCATCTGTTGTCATCTTACGTAAACTTTTTAGTTTCCGTTTAGGTGGCCGTACTATTTAGTTCCCAAATTCAGACATCGAACTTCAGTGGTGGCGCGATTGCTTATTTATTTTCCATCTCATTCTTACTCCAGTAATTTGCATATGAGCGTATGAAATGGCGCATCTCTTTCATTCGCTATTACGAATAAGATTCGTTATTGTTCCCTGAATCCGATATCCGCTAATCATAAAGATCTCGAGCGATATTATCCGGCTTCTTGAATGGTCATTTCGAATATTAAATGAATACAAAAGATTAGGACATTTGATTTAGTGGGATTGCTAATACTAGATCTTTCCAATATTACCAATCTCTTAACTAATCTTAATATATTAACCACACGCTTACTTGCCAAGAGCCTGCCATTTTGTAAGATAGAAGGGAGATAAAAAATAGTTTTATGGTGTTAAAATTTTACAAAAACTCCGTTGCCATTTGTATTAGGGACAGAAACAAATGTTTAAATGGACGCTTCGTCCATTATAACTCAAGTGTCACGGGATGACGAACAATTAAACAATTATGGATCCGACAGAGGTAAATCCCAACTGAATTACACCTGTTACCTACTGGCATCAAATTAGAGCGTATAATGTTACCTCCTCACGACACGTAAATATTTGTGTATCGTGATAGATTGTGAATCGACCGATTTGTGAGTGTTTTGTGCTTCCCGTGTAAAGTTTCGGGTGTGTGCGGTTCGTGGTAAACAAATTGGAACGTGCGGACGCGGTAACATTCCTGGTGCAACCTTGAGGGGCTCGAGAGCTCGCGCCTCTCAGTTCCAGTCGAGATTGCGAGAGGAGTGGCCGTGTTGATGTGGAATGGTTGTTTTAGGGTCATCCCCTGGCGGGCAGCACAATGAGGGCGACGGGAGCCCGGTGGCGGGCGCGCCGCCGCTCGGCGGGAAGAAGTCGAGCGGGAGCGGCGGGTTCCTGCGCTCGCTGCTGTGCTGTTGGCGCGGCGGGCGCGGCAAGGGCCCGCCCGGCGGCAACGGCACCAGCAGCATCGATGGCCGCGCCTCGCCCCCGCTCCTGGTCATGAACGACCATAGCCCCAGACCGCTCCTCCCGCCAGTCAGACACCAAGACATGCATAAAAAGTGTATGGTTATAGACCTGGATGAAACGTTAGTCCACAGTTCCTTCAAGGTATGTATACATTTTGTTGAAACATCTACGCAAGTCATTAATTTGGCAAACAAGTTGTTTTTACCTGAACTTTTACAATGTATGTAAGTAGTGATAGTACATCCATAGTATAGCAATATTTCTGGAGATAGTGTTGTTTGCATCTAAGATTCAATTCTCATCATGCTCTAATAGCACCATTTCAGGAATGTATTTAAAGAAATCCAAAATCTTGAACTATTGCATTATGCTATATACCGACTTATTAACTAATGAAAAATTTACCTTTTCAAGCATTTTGTAATCCCATTTGGCCCTACACCAAGTCTAAAATTGGGGACTTATCTCAAATGAGTCTACAATATGGTTTTCATTTATTAAAATCAGGGCTACCACAATTTCCCAATCAACTGTCTAAGTGAGATCTGTCTCGTAACAAAATAAGTACACAGTATTGTTGAAATTCCATTTCCACTTGGAACTGTTTGTTGGTTGAAACGTATGGTATAGCAAGGAAATCTAAATAGAGAGAGAAGAACTAGATTATAGGATAGATAGTCAATCTTTCACTATCAAATCTACAGCTCTCCAAAATCCTTAAGTCCCCTTTATTTCTGCTTTAAATCTATAACTCTTACTATAGTTATCGATAACTATTGAAATGATTCCTAAATACTCTCAAAACTTTCATGACACTAGACTAGCTAAAAATGCCTGAAACTACACCAGCACAGTTGTGATTGTATAAAACATCCCATGTAAGATGTCATTCTAGTCTTATCACTCTGCGCTCACTTGTAATATAATAGGGATTAACATAGACATTCCAGCTCTCTGAAATAAGTACTAACACCTAAATTACAGTTAATCATAGCTCATTGTAGAACTAATGTGGTATGGTATTCTCGATGCTATGGTATTACATCAGGTAGACTAATTTACTGCCCTGAAGTTGGAAACCTGTTGCTTACAACATAATAATGGGTTTTAGCAGCTTTTGTGGCCTAGTCCCTTTCATGAAATAATATTGTAATCACCTGATATTCAGGTCCATTTAAAATGACATGTATCCTGTTCTGATGTTGTTTGGATATTTTGCTGTACAGTATTCTGGCCCATTTTAGAAGCGCTCTTCTTTGTTTTAAAAATCTACTAAAAGAACGAAGGATAGTGTAATTTAGGGAGTAAAAATAAACAAGAAAAAACCCTAAATCAAACATTATAAAGCAAAGTCGCTTCTTTGTGTGTCAATCTGTGTATCCACTTACTTCTAAACTACACAACATATCGCAATGCAGTTTTCAATATCTTTAAAAATAAATAAAAAATGGGCGAATACTGGGGGAAGCCGAGACAGGCAGCTAGGATTGAATAGTCTAATATCTAGTAGTTAAACTGATACTCATTTTAAGTTTTATGTGTTCATTCATTGTGTTTGTATAGAAAATACCTGTCTGCATTGATGAATATACCTGATTGCATTTGAGGATTTTATTAAAACTAACTAATAACACCCTTTCAAGACAGCAGCTGAGATTCAAATAGCATTTAAAAAGCACAATACACTCCAAGTTAGATCTCAATACATCACACCCATCTCAAATTAGAATCATCTTCTAAAACAATTCCTGTCCATCCATCATTAGGCATTGGACATCCACTGCCAGGACATAAACCTCCCCTTTGGATTTCCAATAAGACTGGTTGGAAGCGGCCTGCATCCCGCGCATCGCTGTTGTCTTAATTATATTGTCAGTCCACCTAGTCGTAGTCCGTGGACATCCTATGCTGCGCTTGCTGATAAGTGGTCTCCATTCAAAAACTTTATGGCACCACTGCCTTTTTAACTTGCTAACCCGCTGGGCTATGTCGGTAACTTTGGCTCATCTACGGATCTCCTCATTCCTGATTCGATCTTGCAGAGACAATTCCTGTAATCATACCTGTAAAATTATCCATAGACCATAGTCATTCGATCAACACTGCCCACAAATTCGTCTATTCTTTCTAAGAAGTACACGAGTATCATTCTCTAAACTGGGAGTAGGTTAATGGTCCTAACTAGTCATTACCCTGAATTAACACTGGCTTTTTTATCTCCATCATTGACCAATCTATGCCTGCTCGGACAGCTGTGTGTTTTATAATACCTTACTCAATTTATGTTTGATTTTATTTATGCAGTCTAGATATCTAGAAATTCTTTGAATAATTTTGGCAGTCATGACAACTTAATTTGAATATTAATTTTAGTTTTTAATAGGCTTGAATGAGCATTGATTGAATGAAATTAGATTTTTGATATATAAGAATAGAAATAAAAAAATATATATATTTATAACTTGGGCACTGAAAAGGTGTTCTCATACTTCTGATAGATTTTATTTTGTTGAATATGTAATAAGACTTCCACGTCTCGAGCCATGCGCGGTCACCCATCCGAACACTGACCGTGCCGAACATTGCTTAAATTCTGTGATCGCTAAAACACCAAATCAAATTATGCCACGACTGCTAAACGACACGACACAACTAATTTGCCGTCTGTTTAACAACGGTCACTAGGCCACTCTTACTACACAATGACTCACTGAGAAATTTTACATTTTCATTCATAGGCATTCAAAAATTTCTCACAATTTAATGTTTTGGTACTTGAAAACAATGTAACCACCTGTTACATTGTTTTGAATAAAGCTTTTGAGTGGTATGTCAGATAAGTTAATGTTCTACATTTTTGTTGTTATTCACTGTTTCGTTCGGTACAAGTATTTATATTAGGAAATTGTGACAGCCTTATACAGATTCTTATTGGATTTCTAATGTCTAGTCTTGAATGCAAAGGCATGTATCTCTTCACTATCACTACATAGTATAAAACAAAGTCGCTTTCCTGTCTATCTGTCCATAATCTTTAAAAGTATGCAACGGATTTTGATGCGGTTTTTGAAATTGATAGTGTGATTCAAGAGAAAGGTTTATATGTATAATACACCTGTACGAAGGCGGGGCGGGTCGCTAGTGTATAACTTTTTCAGCTCTATGTAGAGCATTGGGATCACAATTAAGATACATTAATAAAATACTACTAGCGCCATTTTCTAAAAACAAATAGAAGCCAGAGAACTTGAACGTTTTTTAAAGTCGGACATTTCATACAACACTACTGGCGATGAACAAGAAGTAACGTTAGAAAAATGACTTTTATTATCACATAATATGTAATATCGCGGGTTTAACCCGGACACGATTAGTAAAGTATCGAGACACTACAAGATGCCTAGGTATTTCCAGCAGTGGCATAAAAAATGCTGATGATAAATCGCAAGCTGATATGCTTCCCTATCGTACCAACGCAGATTTTCAATCCTCACTCGATCTCGTGATCATTTACGTACAAGTATTAGCCAGCTAGCTGTTCAATATTAGAGCCCCTGGCTATACAGACGTAGTCACAGGCAAGAGCTAGTGAAATAAATAAATTACACATCTGTCTGCTAAATCATTCAAAATTGAGCTCCACGATACCTTATATGCAATGCAATTGTATCAAAGTATTTGCCAATAAAATGCTCGATATTATTCCAATAAATAAATTGGTATACAGTTTGAAGTTTCCCATTGCCTAGTTGTGGTTTTGCTATTGTTTATAACCGCCATTTATCTACATTTAATTGGCTGGCTTATTATCTGTTCTCGGTTTCCACTCTGGGCCCTGATTCTCTATCGACAAAACGTAACGTAACGCGGTAAGTATTTTTTTTATTTCCGTGAATTTAGTTTGGAGAAATATTTGATAAATATAAAATTACGTTAAAATGAATAAAAAACTGAGTTTAAGTTATGATATTTAAAAATTTAATATTTTTGATAAGAATTTCTTAAAAATAAAGAGCACGTTAGATCGCGTTACACGCTTGTTTTCAAACAGAATCACCCACCAGGGGCCTTATTTTGTAAGCGCTCTGGCGTTCGGCTTCGCTTTTCCTCCCGCTCGCTCTCGCGGCGTGAGTAACTGGCGCGAGCAGGAGAAAAAGCGAAGCCGAACGTCAGAGCGCTTACAAAATAAGACCGCTGGTTTGATATAGTTTTGATCCACGACGATGGAGGCCGTAGATGATTATTTAAAATTATCATTACATAGTATAAAACAAAGTCGTTTCCCGCTGTCTGTCCCCATGTATGCTTATATCTTTAAGACTACGCAACGGATTTTGATGCAATTTTTTTTAATAGATAGAATGATTCAAGACGAAGGTTTATAAGTATGTATAATACACCTGTGCGAAGCCGGGGCGGGTTGATAGTTAAAAATAAAAATAATGTATTGAATTTGAAACCACTGATTACTTAAAAATATTTATTCTAAGAAAATGCTATTACCTAAGCGTTTTGTATAGGTAATTAATGCTGATAATTTACCGATTTCCAAAAAAAGGGGAAGTGCTTTTGCGGTTTTTAAGATGTCGCGATGTCTGTTGTTATAGCAGTCATATTAGTGCACTTATTTAACTACCTACTAATTTCTAGTTTTACCTTACTAAGAATACAGCGCTGATAGACGGAACGAACCAACAGCGAAGCTTTTGTGATAAGGGATACTTTTAGCCCTGTTTAGTTCATCGTCATCATCATATCTCCCGTCCGCTGCTGACACAGCCCTCCACTTTAGATCTTCGATAAGACAGGTTGGAATTTGGAAGAGGCTTGTATCCAACCAGCGTGAGTTTTTATGAGACCATTTCTCTACCTTGCGTGTTACAATGTTTGAATCTCTAAAAAAACTTACGGTACCTTTTATTTAAAGTCAGTTAAAAAATCAATACGGCAAATCTCAAACTGAATAATTTAGTTGTCAATCAAGTGAAAGTGCCGCCAATCGTTTATGGGTGCGCAGGCGCCACTCGAATACAATGGGGCGGGGACCATTTCTATAACCCGTTCTGCCATACACGTGCTGCTTAGCATTAGAACTTAGCGCCAATATTCATGACCAATTGGTTCCTACAAAAGTTTCTCATCGTTATTGGCCGAATCATACTTCTTGGCGGCTGTGATGATAGCTACAAGCTGCGCAACGCCCAGTTATGACTAACGCTCAACAGGCAGAATAGATCATGCCTATAGACTGGAAGAAATCGCCATGGGTGATAAGGCCGCCACTTTATAATCATATTTTTGTCGTATATGTGTAAATAGTGTTTATTTTTCTTATTGTGGTTGTAAATAAAGAGTTTTGTCTGTCTGTCTGACTGGGTAAAAAAATCATTATTATAATTAGTCCGTGAGTTAGATTATAAATAATTATTTTTTGCAAAAAATAGCATGACCGACTTCTGCCGTGTACAGAATCATTACATAGTATAAAACAAAGTCGCTTTCCGCTGTCTGTCCCCATGTATGCTTATATCTTTAAAACTACGCAACGGATTTTGATGCAGTTTGTTTTAATAGATAGAGTAATTCAAGAGAAATGTTTATATGTATTAATACACCTGTGCAAAGCCGAGACGCATCGCTAGATATGCACGGCTCGATGTAACATTTTTCACATTATTGTTGATTTATCAAAAATGGCTCAGCCGATTTCAATAAAATTTAAATGGGACCAATTTCGAAGTATACTCTTTCTAATGAAAAAAGAATTATTGAAATCGGACTACTATGAAATGCGTGGTTATGCATAAAAAAATATATATATACGCGTCGAATTGTAAACCTCCTCCGGTGGTTCGTCGGTCAAAAAAATGAGACACGTATTTTTTCTTTTGTCAATAAAACATGAAATGACAAAGATAATTCTTGTCAAAGTTTGGGAGTGGGGGCTCGTGACTCGTGACGTCACTAGTGCGACTTTTTTGGAACGTCAATGTACATGCTAGAAGGCACTGGTGCATTCCATCGGAGATCCCAGTGCCGTCTATAGAGCATAAAAGGCGGCTACCGAGGGGGTTTAGTGGTTAAGTCCACATAACCCAGTTGCACCCCAACGCAGCTGGGTATCTGTAAAAGATTCCCCCCCCCCGTCAACAAAAAAAAAAGTGAGATATCGTCATGAGATACTGGTGACAGACAGACGGACATACGGACAGACGGACGGACAGCGGAGTCTTAGTAATAGGGTCCCGTTTTTAACCTTTGGGTACGGAACTCTAAAAAGGACTTTAGTATTCGACTGTATCTGATCATTTTGCGACTATGTTACGCGAATTTTCGGAATGAAAATCTAGAGCGGTGGGACATATCCACACTTTTTCTGTATTTGTAAAGTGCCTAGGAACATATTTATATTTATTCTTTGCTACAACTACTTTTAGCTTCAGCTACTTCTACTCTACTTTCATAGAGTAGCGCTCATAGCGTAGTCCGACTAGACTATCTTTTTGTTAACCAAGTTAAATGCAACGTAAATTGTAGGCCCCAATTGTTTTATCCCTTTTCCCATGCCAGAGTCCTTCAAACTTTGACACCGAAATAAAACTTATTGAATACTAGTTTTTGCCCGCGGCTTACCCCGCATAACGTATTGGTTTTTGTGCCATCACATGGGAACCATATATTTCCGGGACAAAAAGTTTATGACACTCTCCGACTATATATATCCGTGTAAAAATCAAAATCTAGCTGCTGCTCTGTTGCTACGTGAAAGAGTAACAGGCAAACCAACAAACATTTATGGATTTATTATATTAGTATAGGCCGAAACTTCTTGACGCCGGTGAAGTTAGTTACGAGTACATGCTTCGCGAAACCCTATCCTCGACAACAATTCCTCCTCAACACCCAATAGACATGGTGACTAAAAATATAATTAGTCAGTCAGATAGATTTTAAAAAATATTGAACACGTCTTTTTCTTAATCGTAAATTAAACAAAAATTTACGAAAATATAGCCCGCGTGACGTCACGAGTGCAGTAATATAAAAGTACAGACTACGTCGCACTTTTTTTTTTCTTGACGGGGGGGGGGGAATCTTTTACAGATACCCAGCTGCGTTGGGGTGCAACTGGGTTATGTGGACTTAACCACTAAACCCCCTCGGTAGCCGCCTTTTATGCTCTATAGACGGCACTGGGATCTCCGATGGAATGCACCAGTGCCTTCTAGCATGTACATTGACGTTCCAAAAAAGTCGCACTAGTGACGTCACGAGTCACGAGCCCCCACTCCCAAACTTTGACAAGAATTATCTTTGTCATTTCATGTTTTATTGACAAAAGAAAAAATACGTGTCTCATTTTTTTGACCGACGAACCACCGGAGGAGGTTTACAATTCGACGCGTATATATATATATATTTTTATGCATAACCACGCATTTCATAGTAGTCCGATTTCAATAATTCTTTTTTCATTAGAAAGAGTATACTTCGAAATTGGTCCCATTTAAATTTTATTGAAATCGGCTGAGCCATTTTTGATAAATCAACAATAATGTGAAAAATGTTACATCGAGCCGTGCATATCTAGCGATGCGTCTCGGCTTTGCACAGGTGTATTAATACATATAAACATTTCTCTTGAATTACTCTATCTATTAAAACAAACTGCATCAAAGTCCGTCTGTGTGTATGTCAGACTCTTTCTCGGGAACGCGTAAAGATGTCGAGTTGAAATTTAAACTGTATACGTATATCAATGAATTCTTGCAGTTGTGTAAAAGAAAAACTTCTCAGTTATCGTTTCAAAAAGTAAGAGCCGTTTATGTCGTAAAAAACCGCATATTTCGACACTCTCATAAATCAAAACAAATCTTAATTTGGCGAGAAGCATTGTCTCAGAGTACACATATAGGAATAAATCTGAAAACTGTACATTTTTATTTAAATCACAAAAAATAGGGCCTCAAAATTCACAAAATATGGGTTCAAAAAGTGAGTAAATCGTATCATGTAAGGTATCATATAAAATAACTTTATTAGCACATGCTAAAACAGGTTTTAATTATTTTAACAATGTGTTTGTACGGAACCCTCGATGTGAGAGCCTGACCTGAGCACTTGTCCGGTTTTTTCAGTTTACAAATCATAATTAATTGCAGAATTCAGTTATCTTAATACTTTTAACTAATTCAATATTAGTCAACTACCCTATTAAGTTAAAAGTCATTTGCAAAATAGTCCTAAAAGGTAATACAGCGTTGCGTAGCGCAATACAAAAGCACCGAGATCTCCATTCATTTAGCTATCAATATTGAATTACTTATCAAGTTATCACATTATCACCATTCCAACATTGGAGATTGGTTATCTCCTTATCTCGCCCGATTCATGGATATTTAGATAACCTTGGGGCGGTGCATTGAATTGTTGATGGATGACATTGTGTTGTCTGGACAATGCAAGCGCAGTAGATTTGTTAACCACATTGGCTGTATGTTGAATTATTATGATAATTATTCTGTTTATACCTGCGAGAGATTCGATGGCTAACCGTCACACGGCTCTTGTGTATCTGTAGCATGCCTGCGATCGTGTGGTACATTATTGTTAATATTAGCCTTTTATTCTGTGCGAGTTTTGGTTAAATGTATTTTGGTTATTATTGCTAAACAATGTCCCTCAGGTCAGTGTGCCTTTTGGCATAGGCCTCCTCCATAGTGGCGTATTATCCTAAAGGTTAACTAGGCTTGTGCCTAGGGGAGCGCTTGCGGAATTGTGAAATAAAGAAAAAACAATATAATAGCATAAAATTAATTGCCCCAGTAAGTAAGCCACCTACTTACACTATAAAAACTATTATTTTTCATCTCGCCGTGTTTTCCTTAATGCAGCACAGTGGCAGCAATTTTGGTCAAATTATAGTACGAGTTATCTACACTTATAATATTAAAAAGAGGAAAAGTTTGTATTTTTGTGTGTGTGGGTATGTTTGTATAAATAAACTCGAAAACTACTGTGTCTATTTCAAAAATTATTTCACCATTGGAAAGCTACATTCACCTTGAGTAACATAGGCTATATAAGCTTATTTACACCCGTGCGAAGTCGGGACGGGCCGTTAGTTTTTAATATGTATAGGGGCGCCGATGAGATGCTTGCCTACGGCGCTCTCAGTGTTTAATCCGCCTCTGCTCCTCCAATTGTCTCCACACTGTGGTCTATCTTCAGCGACTCTTGTCCAGTACGGTCCCAGGGTTAGTCTGATATCGTCGTCCCATCTTCGGATTGGACGTCCTTGCCTTCTAGTGCCATCTCTTGGGTACCATAGTGTGACTAGTTTACACTAGATTTGCCGCGAATACTCGCTATTATTCGGTATTCGGCATTACTCGTCATTTTTTTGATATTCGTCGAATACCGAATAATAGCTAGTATTATTCGGCATTCGGCGAATAGTCGTCGAAAATAAACTTTTAACGAACAAAAGAACTAATGAATTAAAAATAATCATTTTTTAAATTATTTTACTTAATAAAACAATACACAATATCAATTATTATCTGTAATATGTGCCTGTGCCTATCATATTGATGAAATTAAATTAGTAAGGCTTTTTAATTAATATTTAAAATCCAACAGAGGCAGATTGTGGTGCAAAAAATTTTTTCTGCACACGTTCTGGAGCAAGTCGGTTTCGTTTTTTCTCGTAAATTAAACCTGCCTCGGAAAATAGTCTTTCTGAGTAAACAGAGCTTGCTGGTGTGATTAAGTATCGTTTAGCAAGCTTACTTAAAATAAGAAATCTATTCTTATTGGTACTCAAAAAGCTTACCATTCATATGGGTTTATTTTTCTGTCAGCCTTTGCTAATGCGATGTAGTTGGCGATTTCTTCAGCAGTGGCATTCTTGGGTTGCTCTTCAGTAGGTTGCTCTATAGATGATTCTTCAAAACATGCCCAAAATAGTTTATGAGTTTCCGAATCATGCTCACTTTCATTGTCTAAACGAGACCTTTTGGATGCCGTTTCTGGATCCGAATCATCATTTTCGTCATCTAAAGAAAGCCTAAGACCTCTGAGCGCAGCTCTACGGATCCGTTCAACTTGGGTAGCGTCAAAGTAAAAGTTCTTGTAGCGGGGGTCTAAAAATGTCGACAAGTAATATGTCTTCGTAAAGCATAGATCATCCAAGTTAAAACGGGCTTCCATATTTTCTATCAACGCCTTTCTAAAATCATCAACGTGTGCAGTATGTTGAATCAGCGCATCTTTCATTAGGTATCTGATCAATGAACCAGTGCTATAACATGAAACAGATTTCTTTAACTTTATTGTTTTCTTTTCTCACAACCTTAGAAGAAATTAGAAATATTTATTTAAACACTATTCGCGGCAACTCTAGTTTACACCATTTATACGCAACATGTGTCCTGTCCAGCCCCGTTTCTGATGATCTATACGTCGTGTGGTACATACATAGTACTTATGTTTTATTTGTTATTGCTTTTATCCTCGGCTTCCGGCAGAATGTTTTATTTGTTTCGGGATAAAAAGTAGCATAGCTCTCCGATCTATGCAAAAAATCTAGTCGTTCCGTTGCTCAGTTGCTGCGTGAAAGAGAGTGCCAACAACACTATCGCTCGGAATGATTAATATTAGTAGTAATTATAAAGCCGTGGTGGTCTGGTAGTGACACCCGCCTTACAGTCGTGAGGTCGTGGGTTCAAATCCCGGTCCCGTACCAATGAGTTCTTTGGAATTTATGTACGAAATTTAACACCAATGGCTTTTCGGTGAAAAACATCGTAAGGCAACCTGCATATGTCAGTAGAAGAAATTCGATGGCGCATGTGAGTCCACCAACCCGCACTGGGCCAGCGTGGTGGATATGGCCCAAACACCCTTCGTGGGCAGGCCTACGTCCTGCAGTGGACTATTAAAAAGGCTGATACAGTACAGTACAGTAATTATAAATAATAGAATCTGCGTTATTATATCGGTCGAGACTAGGACCACTTGTAGGTAGCGTCCTATACTTTGTGAGATTCTGGACATAGTAGGTACGATGTAGGACTCTAACAGGGCCAGTTGTTCTATTGATAATCGTCTTTCCCGCCTTAAAGGCAGATAATTTGACATCCCACGCAAAGCAAGGTTGTTTTCCACTTGAAATGTGTTAAGCTCTGTATATCAGCTTAATGGAAATGTATCCTACCATGCTAGCTTAGCATACGACTGCGAAAAAACACTTTACGACGTGTGAAAAAGTGACATATATACTTCACCATAACTCTCTGGTTCTGACACGTCGAATGAATTATTTCGTGGTGTGTATACTAGCCCGGCTGGTCTCCATTTTAAAGCCTTCTATGCTGCCGTAGCGTAAGGCCAATACTGAATTTCCCGGGTAACTTGATGACCCTAGCCCTTAGCCCCTGTGCATCGAGACGAGTGACGAGTCGACTCGCTCTTTGCCAATGTGTTTTATCATGGACAGGCCAGAAAAATATCCAATTTCTCAAGTTACCTCTGACCATAGAGAAATAATAAGCTGTTCTGTGACTTAGCAAAATTATTTATTTTACGTAAAAATGTGCGCTAGGTATATTAATTTATTCATGCGGTTTTAAATACCACATGTTGTGTAGGTATCTGGCCCACGCATTCTTGCCATCCTCACGAATATTACGAGTACAAACGTGGTGTTTGTTATTTTTCTGTGGCTAAATAGAATTATAGCGCAATTTGGTAGAGTGTAGGAGCTTAGCTAAACAAGTTCGTATTTATATGATTTTATTATTATTACTTCACTAGTTTCCCGCCTCGTCTTCGTCTGGATTGATACATAGCCTGTGAAAATCTGGAATAATGTATCTTGCGAAACAATTAGTGAAAGTTTTTTTTTAAACAGGTGCGCCCGGAACATATAAATATTAGAATTGTCGTGATCCCTATACAAATATTATTCTTTCGTACTACTTAAAGCTCGTGAATTTTCCTCCGATTTTCTTCAAGAAAAGATCCATATATCTATTACATCTTTATTGCTTACATCCGATAAATTTCAGAGAGCAGATATGAATATAGAATGTAATTAAATGTAAAAATGGCCGTGGTGACCTATAGGTAGTGACACCCGCCATACAATCATGAGGTCGTGCGTTCAAATCCCGGTCCCGTACCAATGAGTTCTTTGGAATTTATGTACAGAATTTCACACCACTGCACTGGCTTTTCGGTGAAGGAAAACATCGTGAGGCAACCTGCATACGTCCGTAGAAGAAATTCGATGGTGTATGCGAATCTACCAACCCGTACTGGGCCAGCGTGGTGGATATGGCCAAATCACCCTTCGTGGGTAGGTCTAAGTCCTGCAGTGGAATGATAAAAGGCTGGTACAGTATTACAAATGTAAAAAAATATAGCTAAGTCAAAACAATCTCTTGTATACATAATCAGTAAAAATATATCGATTCGATGGTGAATGTACACATTTCGTCGTCGAACTCCCCTTCCGCTCTTCTCTATTCGATATTGTCACAAAAATCTAGAGACCACATACACGACGACTACACACAAGGTAAAGTACCTCATTAAACCGCAGAATCGCGCTAGACAAAAGCCGCTACCAACCGGTCCTATTGGAGATCTTTAGGGGAGGCCTATGTCCAACAGTGGACGTCCTATGGACGATGATGATGAACATTCCGATAGCCAGATCCAAACTTCCTTCACTTACGCGTTACGCGCAAAGCAAAAATAGCAACATTTTACAGTGTCCATATAGTTTATCGCGGCGGTGCTATAAAATATCCATTCTGGCGAGAAAGGCCCACAATCACGGCTATTTTTAGTGACGTAATTATGGCATGTAAGCTCGATTACAGAAATATGAAGCCATTCAACTGTTAACGTGATTTTTACGTGCTGTTATTATGATACGTAGTCGTAATGCTCGAAAGCTGTAACTATTGCTTGGGGCGGGTGCTTCGAAAAAATTTGAGCGAAAGCTTTTGCTCACACTTTTATTTTCTTGCTCTCGTTGAAGTTGCAGTTGTTCTAGTGTTGAAGTTGTCCGTAAACTGTGTGACAAGACACAATATCGAAGCAGGTCAATAAAACAACCATCTAGATTTACTAAACAAAGTTAAGTAGAGACATTGAAAAGGAGACAATACTTGTTTACTCTGGATTTTGAGATAACTTACTGTAAAGACTCGGGTAGAGTTCCAAACTCTATATTTATCAATAAGTAGCGACCCGCCCCGGCTTCGCACAGGAGAATTATACATATATAAACATTTCCCTTGAATCACTATATATTTAAAAAAACCGCAACAAAATCCGTTGCGTAGTTTTAAAGATATCAGCATATGGGGACAGACAGTGGGAAGCGATTTTGTTTTACGAGTATACTATGTAGTGATAGTGATGTTGATACTAAGTTCGATTCGATTGTAGGAAATATATTATGTAGTTCTTATGATATGATGATTGTCCAGCCGTCGCAAAAAAAATCACATGTGACGTCGATTCTTTAATTCCGTCCTTTAAAGTGATGAAAGACGCGACTTTGATATTCCTCTCCCTGTGGTTCTCTTTATTGATCCGGGGAAGTAAGTGCAGCATACTTTTTAAAAGCTTAATTTTTGGTATTAGATACGTTATCATGGTCGTGTACAACAATACCCCTGAGTCAGTCAGCAGCTCAGCGAGTTTCTTAGCGTTTGATGGGGATATCAATTTGAATTTAAAAAAAAATTAAATAGTATCTTGCAACTAGGTAAGTCTAAAACTGAAAATTGGTGTAATGTTTTGCCGAGTTTGATTAACCTTTTCTAACTTCGTTTCCCACTTTAACCTCTTAAATATCAGGGTTCCTTTCTTTTTGTGATAAACATTTCAAAAATTGACGCGTTCGCAGGATATGAACCTGCATCAGTAGTTGGTAAAAATGATAAACACTTACTAATTTGGCGGGTTCGCAGGGCGCGATTTAGCTTAATTGGACAAAGCATCTGGGCCGGTGTCCCAGAGAATGCAGGTTCAAATCCTGCGAACGCGTCAATTTTTGAAATGTTTATCACAAAAAGAAAGTTTCTATACACCTAGTGTGTGAAGCACGATAAAAATAATTTCATTGATTAAGCAATGCGTCATTTCTCGTTAATGGTAAGAAGTTCTAATAATTTCACATTAAGTGACTGACTGGTTTAAAGCAGTTCTCACAAATGGCGCTTCCAACAATGCAGTAGTTGGTAAAAATGATAAACACTTACTAATTTGGCGGGTTCGCAGGGCGCGATTTAGCTTAATTGGACAAAGCATCTGGGCCGGTGTCCCAGAGGATGCAGGTTCAAATCCTGCGAACGCGTCAATTTTTGAAATGTTTATCACAAAAAGAAAGTTTCTATACACCTAGTGTGTGAAGCACGATAAAAATAATTTCATTGATTAAGCAATGCGTCATTTCTCGTTAATGGTAAGAAGTTCTAATAATTTCACATTAAGTGACTGACTGGTTTAAAGCAGTTCTCACAAATGGCGCTTCCAACAATGCAGTAGTTGGTAAAAATGATAAACACTTACTAATTTGGCGGGTTCGCAGGGCGCGATTTAGCTTAATTGGACAAAGCATCTGGGCCGGTGTCCCAGAGGATGCAGGTTCAAATCCTGCGAACGCGTCAATTTTTGAAATGTTTATCACAAAAAGAAAGTTTCTATACACCTAGTGTGTGAAGCACGATAAAAATAATTTCATTGATCAGGGTTCCTGTTCAGATAAGAATTATTTTTTGCACGATCGTTTACAACCTGTTTGTATGCGGATCAATATGAATCTTGCCTTCGCTTCCTTCCGCTTCTAAAATCTGTTATCGCCAAGGTTGCGATACGTACCTACCAGTTTTAACCGACTTCAAAAATGAGGAGGTACTATTTCGTATGTATGTTTTTTTGTTCATCGATATTTACGTCAATTGGGAACCTATTTGAAAAAAACACTTTCGAAAAAATAAAAACCTAGTGTCCCGAAGTGCTCCCATTTAAATTTAATCGAAATCGACTAAGCCGTTTTTGAAAAAATCAACAATAATGTGAAAATTACTACTTACATCGTTGATACTTTGATCCGTGTGAATTATTCGAATTCTGTGCACGGTTAAAATAAATAAATAAATAAATATTTTGGGACATCTTACACACGGCCTCTGACCCCAAACTAAGCAAAGCTTGTGATATGGCTGCCAGAGACTGATATACTACATATACTTATTTTTAAATACATACTTATATGGATAGTAACTAAATAACACCCAGACACAGAGCAAACACTTATGTTCATCACACAAATATTTGCCCTGGTGGGGATCGAACCCACGCCTCTTTGATCCAGAAGTTAGGGTCACTAACCACCGAGCCACCGAGGCAGTCAAAAACGGTTGAAGTCGTTTATGCTATTTTTGGCGAAAAATAATTATTTTATTTAATCTTTTATAGGTAATTATTATCCCTTCACTAACAGTGTGATGTGGTTTCACCCGCGATTTTGTCGTCATTATTTCAGCGAATCTGATGGGCATAGGCTTTACCTACTGCTTTCAGTGAGGACAAACTGGAAGCGTATTATATCCTGCTTTATCCTGTAGGCTATACAAGCTCATCTGTCCTTGTTTTAGGTCAATTCTGGCTTTTCTGGGCTACGTTTTCCTGTCCGTTACTCCTTTTCGGGAACCTTTCAATGTAGTTGTGATACATATTTAAATAAAGGTATTTATTACTATACTACATTGAAATTCAGAACTATATAGAGTTTGTGCAAAAAGAGAACCGTCGTAGTTGGGGTCGCCCGTGTGTCATTTTACTGATTTTGTTACGTTGACAACACTTGTAGTCAAACGCAAACCTATTCGAAAAAAAAAAAAAAAAAAACTTCTGAAAGGGACTAAAATTGTTTGATACTTGGTAGACACCAATTCGGTTTATGGTTTAAGATATTTATTTTCTCAAAGAATTACATAAAATTCACTTAGAGAGAAAATACAAACTAGATTAGTGCTAGATTGAAGATTAAATAACAGCTGTGAACACAACTTATTATTTTACAAAACTATTAGGCTAAACTATTTTTATTCTTTACAAAAATACGGACTCACGAAACGTCAAAGTACCAACTTAACAATAATATTTTACACAGGCAGGAATAGGTACCTACTTAATGAAGTAGATACTCGTACCTACTAAGGACTAAGGTAGGCAAATAAACTTCCATATGTGGTGTAGTTTACTACGACAGTGAACAGATTAGTACATTGTTCACCGAGAGGAGAAAGTGACCGATTACTGTCGAGGGTGTCGTTTCAAGCCCGAGCCGTAGGCGAGGGCTTTAAAACACCCGAGATCGGGAATCGCACTTTCTCTCGAGTGATACATAGTGTTTTATACTACACCTACGAGGAAAATCAAAAACTAAATCTTTACTAATTGAAATTTATATCGAAATTGTTGCAGTTAGTGAAGCTACGAAAACTGAATCCTCAAACAACACACAAATTGAAAATGGCGCCAATGGCGTCTGCAATTTTCACATGTTCTTTTTTCAAATTGTTTGACACCATCCAACACACAGCTAGTGGCCAGTGTCATTTTGCGAACTTGGAGATAAAAACTCACTGTAAAAACTTTTTGGCTTTTGATATTTAGGTTACCAGCGCATAGTCTTACCCAAAATTAAAAAAGAAAAACCACGTAAGAAATGGATTTTCATACACTTTTCTCTCCCGCTCAGATGCGTTTTCTCGCCGCATATTTGTTCGATATGCAATGACGTACTTTCTACCGTAAATTTGATAAAGCATCAAGGTACTTTCCGAGCAGGTGTAGTATAAAGGTACTTTGTGTACTCAATAGGCAAGAAAGATCTCCGCACCGATGTGATTCATATAAATAAATAAGAGATAAATATGGTTTGCATCAGTAGGTTCGCGTCTACCAAGGAGTCGATACCTTGGCTGCTAATTAAAATCTTATTGTAAGTTCACCGTAACGACTTTGATGACGACGACGATGACGATTCTCTTTTTGCACTTACTCTAAATAGAAAATTTTAAATGTTCACACCAGAAACTAAACATAACAAAATTTCCTACGCATTTTTTTACGTACACTATGTTTAAAAAAAAATGCGAATTGAATCTGACTGCGAAAAGAGACTGAAGGCTGAACGAGCCATTAATAATTCCCCGGTAATGGTTTCGCTGATGTCATATATCTTATATCAAGGGCGCGACTATTTCATTGATACCCGCCCACTAGAATGTTAGTTTGCATAAAGGTCAGTACGCACTGAGAGCTTTTGCGTGGTATGGGCCCGCAGAGATACCAGAGGGATAATGTGTATCATTAGTCGTAATACCCCTGACACGATCTTGTTAGGGATTTTAGAAATTTGAGAAAAAAAAAAAGGGATAATGTGGGCGACCGAAATCTGAAGGAGATGCATTGATTTTATATAGCTACAGTTAGGAAGAGACATGAACAATATCTCGATTCAGTGGCTATATTTTTTTCGGATAGTGTCAAATCCCGATTCATATTTGACAGTTTTGACAGCTCTAGGTAAAAAATTTAATTCATTTTTAGGGTTCCGTACCTCAAAAGGAAAAAACGGAACCCTTATAGGATCACTTTGTTGTCCGTCTGTGTGTATGTCAAGACTCTTTATCTCGAGAACGCGTAAAGATATCGAGTTGAAATTTAAACTGTATACGTATATCTATGATCTCTTGCAGTTGTGTAAAAGAAAAACTTCTCAGTTATCGTTTAAAAAAGTTAGAGCCGTTTATGTCGTAAAAAACCGCATATTTGGACACTCACAAAAATCAAAACCTACAGGGTACTTCCCGTCGACATAGAACTATAAAATTTGGCGAGAAGCATTGTCTCAAAGTATACATATAGGAATAAATCTGAAAACTGTACATTTTTATTTGAATCACAAAAAATAGGGCCTCAAAATTCACAAAATATGGGTTCAAAATTCAAAGTGAGTAAATGGTATCATGGACATGGTATATTAGGACATGTTAAAACAGGCTTTTAATTATTTTAAAAAAGTGTTTGTACGGAACCCTCGATGTGCGAGCCTGACTCGCACTTGTCCGCTTTTTGTATTTGAGATTGGCTTCAAGTGACAACAGCGCTCTGCAGATATCTCTGGTTAGTTAGAGCTGTGTGTAGCCCGAATCATACGAGTCGGTGGATGTGAAGTTAGCTACAAGTTGCCCAATATTCAGTGCAGCCCCCCGACCGCCTAAGCAATAGCAATCGTAATAGCAATCGTTTATGACTTCATTTTAGTCATTTGGCACCGCCTATGTGACGTTAGCCATCAATTGCTTTCCGCGAATTGCGAAAGCAATCGTTGAATGAACAACTTTGATGGCTAACGTCACATAGGCGGTCGGGGGGCTGACTGAAGCTCACATAAAGCAGCGTGTTCCCCGGGTTTATGGTGCCATCGGCCACGCCTCGGCCTCCTGTGCCAATCGTGTCCAGATTGATTAGCACGCAAAATTCTAATATTTCGTCTTTTGCAGCTTACAGCTCAAGTCTCATCTCATCGGGGGTCATAAAACTAGTCGTATGACATATTGTTTTCATATTAAGCGCTTGCGCTTTTTTTAATAAGCAATTTATTTCATGAACTTCGAGAGGTCAATTGTAAATGGCATATAAAAACCCAAGATCATTTTTTTTGCCAAAACTGGCATACCGACTTTTTTACCGCGTACAGAATTCCAATAGTTCGCTCGAATCGATGTTTAGTCCTTGTAGTAATTTTTACAATAATG
The DNA here is from genome assembly GCA_949316475.1 of Hypomecis punctinalis. Taxonomy (NCBI): domain Eukaryota; kingdom Metazoa; phylum Arthropoda; class Insecta; order Lepidoptera; family Geometridae; genus Hypomecis; species Hypomecis punctinalis. Next base: position 20,669,848 of record OX438799.1, on the reverse strand, counting down.
TTAATTATTTTCTAAAACGGCTTAACCGATTACAATAAAATTTAAATGGGACTACGTCGCCGCGTCGGGAGTGTACCCTTTCGAAAAAAATAATTAAATAGTTGAAAATGTATAAAATAAATACATACAGACGAAAATACACGGCTAGGCAGACGCAACCAAAGCGCCACCCTTTTATGGTGGACATTCCGCGTGTTAGAACAAAGCGTTTCGAATCCTCATTCCTCATACGAACCGCCAGAATGTGGAACGCTTTGCCTGGGTCTGTCTTCCCGCTAAAGTACAACGTGGTTGTCTTCAAAATCCCGAGTAAATAGGTATCTTCTAGGTAAGCGTGCTACATCCTAGACCGCATATCTGCTCAACATCAGGCAGTATGTAGTCAAACGCAAACCTACAAGGAATAAAAAAAAAAATGGTACCTCCTCCTTTTTGGGAGTCGGTAAAAAATTATTTTCGCCTGCTGCCCGAGCCCATCCGACGTCCATATACATAACTAGAGTTTTTATATTGACCGTTTCGTAAAGGCGTGAGATCCCAAAGACGCGGCACGGTCGATAATAAAATTAAGGTATTTATTGCCTTGTAAATCGTAGAAAGAAAGCAAATCAGTGCGGTTCTATTGGAATCTGTTTAGCTCGGCATGTTGACGAATCATACAATAAAAATTCAACTCATGTTCAGAAGAACATCTATTCATTCGTCAAACATTCGCTATTGTTATCGCTGCCTTAGAAGAGTACTATAAGAATATTTTTAAAAAATTTGCAATTTCTGAATCTTTTCAGAGTTTAAAATTGTACAAAGTGTCACTAGTGTTATAAATCTGAACTTGTTGGTCTGTTACTCTTTCACGCAGCAACGGATCTACATAATGACTTGGTTTTTTGCGTGATTTATTACGCGAGTGAAGCAGGGGATAAAAACTAGTAGGTACCTAAATAAGAAAATTACCGTTTCTCACGCTATCGCGCTCAGTGCGTACTAAACTTTACGAGACCTTGTTGTATGCCGCGGTCTCTACGGACAAGTCTGTCGCATATCTTATTATGCAACGCCGTTCCTATTATCTTAACTTATTGTAAATATTGGTACGCTTTTTAATCTTTCGCGATTTGAACACATTATTATTATATACTACGGGACTGATTAAGCCGTGGTGGTCAAGAGGTAGTGACACCCGCGCCGCCTTACAATCGTGAGGTCGTGGGTTCGAATCTCCGGTCCCCGTACCAATGAATTCTTTGGAATTTATGTACGGAATTTCACACCACAGGCTTTTCGGTGAAGGAAAACATCGTGAGGCAACCTGCATACGTCCGTAGAAGAAATTCGATGGCGTATGTGAATCCACCAACCCGCACTGGGCCCGCATGGTGGATATGGCCCAATCACCCTTCGCGGGTAGGCCAACGTCCTGCAGTGGACTATTATAAGGCTGATACAGTACAGTACAGTACATATAATAATAATATGGCTTTTAGTTGGCAAGTAGCGTTCATAGCGTAGTTTGACTAGATGTTTGTCAGCGATCAACGAAACAATATTTGGATGGGTGACCGCGGGTGGCATTTTCCAATTCCGTAGCTCGGATGACATGTTAATTTGTAGGTCCCGGTCAACAATATACGAACTTACTTTTTTTTTACAATAAACGGCTCTTAGTTGGCAAGTGATATCATATTATGGTGCGTCTACATCAGTGTTTAATCTTTGGATCTACAGTCGTAAATTTTAAAACTAGAAATTTTGAAAATAAATACATATTGTTATTATGCCAGTTTGTGCGTTTGGATCAGAGAGATAAAAGAGTAGAGTTAGTCTCGAAAAAAAAAGTTTAATCATTGCCTTACCAGTCACCCAGAGACTGGTCAACATTTAGCAACCTTTTAGAGGCTTATTCTGTACATTAAAACTAACAACTTTTGTTCTGCGACTTTTGTCAAAACTCAAAAAAAATCAGCTGTTCCATACATTTGGTCGCGGGTGAACGATATTTTTCTATGGAACACAATTTTTTTTTGAGTTTTGATACAAGTTGCAGAACAAAAGTTGTTAGTTTTGATGTACAAAATAAGCCTCTAAAAGGTTGCTAAATGTTTACCAGTCACACTATAATCACATTGCTACATTTTTATGCTGAGTTTTATACACAGAAAGCTGTCTCACTCAAAATTGTAACTCTGAGGCGACAAAACGTTTGAAGCATTCTGACTTTTCTCGAATTCCGGGATTTCGGAATTCTCGAAGTTGTTCGCAATGACTTACTCTTTTTCGGCTTAGTACACTCTTTCTAAATAGCCCTCTAGTATCTGTTATTGACGCTATTGTATTTTATTTTTGAATATCAGTTTATTGTAGCATAAATTCCCACCATCATCACATCAACCCTAAAGACTCCAATGTAGAATTCCCATTCAGATATTTTTAACTTTTAAAAAGAAAAATATGCGTCAAAGTTTCTGCCTTCCTAACTTATTATGAGTCGTAGAGGGGAGTAATTCCTTCTTCAAACAAATTGTACCGACCAAATTAACATTAGCCATGTGTACATAAAAACCACACGACATCGCCATCTCAAGCGAATTAGGAATCACGCATAATGTGATAATAATTATCACGACACAACTAAGTCGTGATTTTCGACTTCCTCCGACTAAATAAGGCTTGTGTGTGCTTTTTCCGGTTTCGAAGACGCGTTCGATTCAGATTAGCATTAGAGCGTGTTAGTTCTACTACTGGGATCATCCATCTATCCATCAGCCAAAGGATGTCTACTGCTGGATATAGGCCTCCCCTAAAGGTCTCCAATAGGACCGGTTGGTAGCTGATTGCATCCAGCGCGATCCTGCGGTCGTTAATCAGGTCATCCAACCACCTAAATAGAAGTCCTAACTTACGATACCGGAGCGTGGTTTCCGTTCGAGAACTTTTCCGACTCTATCAAGTATCAGTCATCAGTCCTCCGTGCTATGTGCCCTGATCACTGCCATTTCAACTTGCCAATCAGCTGGGCTGTGTCTGTAACCTTGCTGGGATATGATAGTATTTAAGTAAGTTTGTAAGGGCCGGGTGGCAAGCCCTGGTGTCAACAGGGACCTACCATTTAACGTTCATGGTATATTTATTATATAGGCCAAAGAGCTATGGAAAAGGCTATGCTCGGAGTCTCATTGCGAGAACGAATCGGAAGTGAGGACATTCGTAAAAAATCCAGCCCAGCGGATTAGTTGCATGAAGTTAAAGTGGCAGTGAGCAGGGCACAATAGCGCACAAGACTGATGGTCAATGGTATCGCCAAACTTTGGAATGGACATTGTGCAGGCGCATTGTATAGGACGTGCGCCCATTATGTGGACAAATGACCTGGATCGCGCCGAATGTAAGCCGCTCACGATTGGTTTATTGGATATCTTTGGGAAAGCCTATATTGGGTATTTAGACAGCGGATCGTATCGAATCAAACTTGTTGGCGACTGGGCAGTTGGATTTAGGTTGAATTAAATATCTTATAGAGTCAAAAGCCCAATTAGCCTCAAAAAAACTTGGTGTTCTCTCTAAGGTGAGACGGTATTTCACACCTGAGCAACTGCTTAGTCTTTATAAAGCGCAAGTCAGGTCTTGCATGGAATACTGCTCTCTCCTTTGGGATGGCTCTGCCAAATACCAGTTGGAGGCTTTGGAGTCCATTGAAAGGCGAGCCAGGAGGCTGATAGGCAACGAAACCTTGACTGAGTCGAAGCTGCAAAGTCTTGAGCATCGACGTAGGGTGGCGTGTCTGTCTGCTTACTATCGGATACACTTCGGTGAGTGCGCCCAGGAGTTGCACGATCTGGTCCCACCTGCCCCTTTCTTCTATCGTACGGCTAGACAGACGCGACCAAAGCGCCGCCCTTTTATGGTGGACATCCCACGCGTTAGAACAAAGCGTTTTGAGTCCACATTCCTCATACGAACTGCCAGAATGTGGAACGCTTTGCCTAAGTCTGTCTTTCCGTTAAAGTACAATGTAGGTGTCTTCAAATCTCGAGTAAATAGGTATCTTCTAGGTAAGCGTGCTACATCCTAGACCGCATATCTGCTTTACATCAGGCAGTGTGTAGTCAAACGCAAACCTATTTGAAATAAAAAAAAAATATCTTGGTGGTTGTCATGTTATCTACAAGCTGCGGATGAACTAATCCTTCCGTCGCAGCTGTTATGTATGCGTCAGTCAGGATTGGGTTATCCGCAGCTTGTGGCTAACTTCACAGCTGCCAAGAAGTTTGATTCGGCCACTACGGGTAAAATGATGATGTAATTATAAAGGACATGTCCACAAAATGTATGTAGGCTGGTATAATAATAATCAAAAATTCTAACCAAAACACTCGTTACATTTCGAGAAAGTTCATATTTTTCTGAGTCTATTACAACAGTTAAAAACAAAAAAGAGGCCTCCGATTTTTTTTAAAATTAATTTTGAATTTATTAGAATAAATAAATATATTTGGCTCAATAGGTAGTTTATCTCTATCAACCCTGATTAAGTAACCTCCAAATAGTTAAATAAAAGCATTTTTACCTAGTAGACACACTTTTTAAGTGTTTTTTGTCACATTGTACCTACTAACTGGTCACACTGGTAGGTTATAATTTTTAATTTTAGCAAATTAAGAGATGAATTTGGCAGAATCAGCTATGAATGCAAGTAAAATAACGATAGGAGCTCTTTATTACTGCAAAACTAGAAAAAATAATACGCTGTATTGTTATTTTTCATACAAATTATTCTTCGCATTTACAAAAAATTGGAGGGGTGAAAAAATCTAAATTAAATATTTTTGGGAAGCCCATAAAACAAGCTTTCAAATGATGTATATACAATCTTAGTTCGATTTTTCTCTGAATAATATACCACTTGTGGACGTCACCTTTTCGACTTCCTCAAACTAAATACGACTAGCCGCGTTGCGTTTTCCGGTTGTGAAGACGCGTTTGATTCAGTTTAGCAACTAGAGCGTGCGCTGGACGGCGGCGGCCGTCTGCCAAAGGGCCCGATGCACAAAGAAACGAGAAATACGAGATTGGGCGCGAATAAAAAGTGCGTAACAGGCTCGCGGAATAACTCCCTAATGTTTTGTATTAAGTAACTGGATGAGATGAAAGTTATATATCTGGATATGTAGGTATGTGTTTATATGCGAGTTGATGTATCTTTATGGACAGGGCTAATAATATGCAATCTGATAGATAATGTTGGGCCTTCGAGCAAATATCTACAGAGCCATAGTCCCTAAGTGGAAGTAGTAAAAAAAAAATTCGAGTGTCGTCATAAATATCGGCTTATTAGATATTTATTACCTTCGAAGCTTGTCAAGCAGAGCGAGGTTAATAATTAATTTTAATTATTAATTAATTAATTTAAGCATTAGAGCGTGTTTGTTCTACTACTGGGATCATCCATCTATCCATCAGCCGTAGGACGTCCACTGCTGATGATAGGCCTTCGCTAAAGATCCCTAGTCATACCTGTTGGTAACGGCTTGCATCCAGCGAGATCCTAGGGTCTTAATCTGGTCATTAATTAATTATTTAATTTACATTAAATAATTTTAAATTTTAAAATTTAATAATTATTTAATTTACATTAAATAATTCACAATTACCCGTTTTCTCGAATCTCGACGTAATGTCAACTAATTAGTGCTTGTAACCGAGCACTTTAGCATCGCGTGGCGTTGTAGTCGGCTTGCAATCGCCTTACGACTAATTAAAAAGCCTGCCCACTACGTAGCTTGGGCAGGGTTTTGGTTCGGACTTTTTTTGGCACGATTGTGACTATAGATATTTGCTCCAAGCCTACAGCTGCAATATTTGGTAATGATAAAAAATTGCTACGTGCGTAACAGGGCTGTAGCCAGGGCAGGCTTATAAAAATTTAGGGCAGACTGAACTAGAAACCTTCATCATCATTATAGCTGTGTTGCAAAACACAAAATAAAGCTTGACCAACGAATATACGGAATGGTTTGGTTGCAATAATATTGAAGTTTAGAATTTTGAATTCTTTAGCTAGGTCAAGTGAGGAGCTAGGGCAGGCTCAAAATTTTCTAGGGCAGGCTAAACCTGCCCTGGCGCATCCCCGGGCATCCCCGGGCATCATCTATGGGCGAACCGGGGCACTTGCCTCGGGCGCCAGTTTCATTGGGGCGCCAAATCCAAACAATCCAGTAGACAAGATTTCGAAATATCGAACGAATGAAGCCTCTTTTACTACAATCTCACACAATAAATAAAATTTTGGACGTTTTGCACTATAGACATTTTGCTTCCTAGTCATTGTGCGCTTTGCACATTTTTTCTTCCTAGTCATTGTGCGCCTTGGACGTAATGCTCTTTGAACATTTTGCTCTTTGTACAATTTGCGCCCCGGTTGTCATTTCGCGCTTTTGTCATTTTGCGACTAAAACCTAAGTTATCGAAGCTTACTATTATATGGTTGAAAAATAAACAAGCAAAAGAAAGCACGCCGTTAAAGTTGTTGTCTTTCCTGGTTGAATATTTTTTCTTTGTTTCTGTTTTATGTTACCAAATGAAAGTTATTAGTTATTAGATTACAAAACGTTTAAATTTACTAAAGGATTATTATTTTAACAAATGGTCACAAATCACACACAATTTTTTTTCTCAAACACTGAAGGGAGGGGGCGCCGCTATCAAGGTTTTTCCCCGGTTCGAAAACATCGTAGACATCAGTCCGGAGCCTGCCCTGGCGTTCCTCTGGCTACGGCCCTGGTGCGTAAACAGGTGGCGAAATAACTCCCTAATATAATATCAGGTGACTTGATGAGATGAAAGTATATTGTCTCTCGTTTTGTGTGTGAGCTTTCATGATTATGCGTGAACTGGTTTTGGTGGAATTCGCCGGAGATGCGTAAGAAATTCTGGTTGCATTTTTTATCAGCCCGGTGTTAAATTGGCATTCCCACTTTTGGCGCGGACTTTTCCCATAAAAATCTTTCGAAAATGTTATAAAATAGATGAAAATAGAGTCAATCCAAAATATCTGTTTATCGTTTCTATTAATTTGATTTATGAATGAAAAAAACATGTCAGAAGGCAATGGATGAGGCTAGTATAGGACCGACAAGAATTGCGACAAAGAGAGGCCTATGTTCACCATTAGGTGGAACAGGCTGAATAGACAAATAGATAAACGAAAACAAAGCGAAGGCTTTGATTCTACCCAAATAAACTATAAGTTTAGATGAAATAGTTGTATTTTAGCGCACAATTTTGAATTGAGCTGAAAGAAGGAATCGATGGAAATGACTCACATAAAATAATGTGTTCTTGCTGAAAAATTGCTTAACTGCAATTTAACTAAACCCTAAATACCTTCTTCATGCCTACTTTCATTTCACACAGTAGTTCTCAGTCTCACAACGCATATTGCCTTCCCCGTTCGATTGAAACCTGTGAAATGCAACCACGACCACAGCTTACGACATAACTACCACCACAGTTTACCTTCCAGTTCTCACGGAGTAAAAATACGTAGGTACTTCCGATAACCTGCTTGGGGACCATCCATAAAGAACGTCATTAAAACACGTTAAGGGGGAGGGAGTTGACGAAGTGTTACATTATGTGATAGGGTCGTAAGTTTCTTTCGTCCTAAGTGACATAACATTTCAAAATCTTATACATTTAAATGTTAAAATGCCGACCAAAATTAATAAATATACTTTATCAATATGATCATAATGCTTAAATTGTTTTGTTGGCGAATTCACATTAGCTCTACTAGCGTATCGCGGCGGTCGTATTTAAAAAAAATAAATAAATGGAAATAAAACTCATTTCGAAACTATAATTTTACCAAATTGGAAAATATGTGTTGTAAACACTAAATAATAGGGAGGTACAAACAAATGTGACCAACTATGACAAGGATGGGAGAGGGGTCAAAAAGTCACGAACTTTGTATGACGTAAGTACTATATGGATAACCCCCTGGGAAGTGAACCTGTTCCCTCGATTATGATATTTCTATCTAAACGCATAAAATGATAATCTGGTTAGCAGTTTCGCGACCGCTCGATGCAAGCCCGGGTATTTGCAGAAAATATTATTACTTAATACTAGCTTGAGTGTTAATTTGTATGCAAGCTCAGGGAATACGCATTCTCTAATTGGTAAATTTGGACCTTGTGTGCATGGGCTAAAGATTGCTAATTGTGTTGTGCGAAGTTTCTTACTAAACGCATGAGACTGGCATATTTTCTTTGAACATGGAGAAGTATTTTCTTCGAAATGAAGTAAATATATTTTGTAGCTAGAATACAAATTGTTACTAGTGTAGGTAGTTCTAATTAGTATTCTAGTAGAACTCTTATATACAGATTTTTCACAGATTTCTATAAAAGTGCTATTTTTAATCAGTAGTATCCCAAGATTGTCTGGAAAAGTTCGCTATAAGCCCTGAGGCGGTCAGTTTTTGCACTAGTTATTAGGGATAGTATAATTGGCCTTTTGACAATTTCTTTTTCAAAAATTTCTTGAGTAATGTAAAAGATCATAATTATAAAATTCCTAAAAAATATTATTTTCATTAATTTCTTTTGAATTGAAGGCACTTAAATGATCATGTATAAGTTTCCGTACAAAACTTATTTTTTTATTTATTCCTAATCAACAAAGTCACTATACTACATTAAAAATTGATTCCTAGCCGAGTACTGAAGTCTCGCCGACTTTACTGGAACTCGAACGAGCGTGTTATACTAACCGCCACACAAGCCGGCGGATGAGAAGTTATCCGCAGATGATACTAGTAGTATACTTTGTTCTTTTCGTTTATCACAAAAAAAATATTCAAAAGACCAAAAATAATATTGTGCTCTGCTTCATATTAAGTGTGAACAATAAACATCAAACGCTTATTGTTCAGGTTATTACCCGGTACAAAGTATCCAGAAAAAAAACACTGTTTCTGTCTGGGTTCCGGGGCAATGCTTCTAGAATGATTACAGTGCATAAAAGGTTTCTTTCATTGTCTGCAACGTAGACGTTTGAACTGCCGGAGTTCAAAATTGTGGGTGGCGTTGAACTAGTATACAAAACGATTAGGTTCGCCTTTCTCATTTAAGACATTATTATAGGCTATTAAATCTCTTTCAAACTTTACAACAAAGAATATAGAGGAAAACAGAATTATCGACAAATCACGTCAATTATAAAATTTCCTAGAAAATCATTTTTTAGATGAAAAACAAAATACGTCAAGCTACTTACGAGAATTAATTCCTCTTAGTGAGTTCGCAGAAATACCTGTTTTTCGCCCGAGGTAAGTGGGAGTTTTTTTGCTCGGAAAGCTTTTGGCGTGGAAAATACGAGAAAAAGCTTCTTAAGTTCTTCCTACACGTATCTGTAAAATCCAATAAGTGTTATAAAAAATAACACGTTAAATGAGAGCAATAAATAATCACAAGCTGGCCATAAATCTTGCATTATAATAGGCAGGAAACTGCAAAGTATTGGAGCGCGTGTTACTCAACCGATATTTTGCCTCGGGCGACGAGATTAGTCGCAAAAACTCGATAGATGTCATTAGGCTCGCGGAATAACTTCTTAGTCTGTAGATTCCGCACTTTGGAACAGTTCTCAGCCCGCAAGCAAACCACGCATACAACGCTGTGTGGTACGCTTCAAAATCATCAGTCGAAATACGGTTTAATTTCAGTTTCGATCATGTCTTTTAGACGTACTGGTTTCAAGTGGTAATCAAATACATTTGCTATGCACATACTACAAAAATACTCTATTAGGTTTTCACTTACTCTCTTTTCTTTAGTAACATTCTACATCTCTCTTTTTAACCGACTTCCAAAAAGGAAGTGGTTCTATGTTCGTTATGTTTTTTTTTTATGTTTTTCGATTTTTGGCAACTGTGAACCGATTTTGATGATTCTTATTGTTTGATAGTTTATACTTCAGATGTGGTCGTATTAACATTTTATTGGAATTAGATGAGCCATTTTTGATAAATCAATAGTTGGAAAATTACTACCTCGATCCGTGCAAACTATTCGAATTCTGTACACGGTTGAAGTCGGTTATACCATTTTTGGTGAAGAATATTTATCTTTAACAATATTCTACATCAGTATTTCACATAGCAAATAGAATTTTAATAAAACGTTTTGTTTCTTAATGCCTCCAAAACATTATTTTCCAATTTTAGTACATGTTTTATCTGAATGAAAATACTATAATGCTGTATCTAACACAGGTTAATCTGTTCGAGCCCTGTCGTTCTTGCATAAATGATGTCTGCCGTATCATTCCGCCGAGGAGGAAACAATCTTATGTTTTTACAGGACTGCTGCCTCCAAAAGGTGCTGTATTTTTATGATTTTACGAGTATTTATTACAGACATCAAATGTTATTCAAATTCCGCGCTCCACGCACGCAATGAAACCTAAAGGCTTTCCCCAATGAAGATCTTACAAAGTAGGCCCTCACTTTGTACAGTAGCCCAAAAAATCGTCAAAATATGGTAAACAGATTCACAGAAAAACAACGGCATTTAATGCTTAATTATTATGGAATTTCATGTTTTCTAATTTGATTTTAGTTGAAGGCCGCCATCACGCCGCCATATTTGACTAGCAATGTCAAAAGAAAATAAGATCCGAAAATATGAAATTCTTTTAAATGCCGAATGTTACTAAAAAAATCATAGGAAAATCATTTATCAAAACAAATAATCAAATACTTTATAAGGTGGCCTAAGCTCGACGATATATTTTTGCATTATATCTTTTCGTCAAGTTTCACATAATTATGATTCGACCTTAGGGCTTACTGCTTCCACGTGGATTTTCAAAAGATCGGCTGCCATTGAGTTGCAGCCAGCGATTTCTGCGGTTATTATCAGGTCATCGTCATCGTACCAGTTTGTGGGTGGACGTTCCACGTTACTCTGTGGTTACGGTTATCTTTTACACTAGCTTGGGGTCAATATAAAATGTTATGTTACTTATTTCCTAAATTCTTTCATAAATTTCTTGTAGATCTGTATGGATTTGACATACCAGTAACGGAAGCTCTATTTGTCTTCAATTTTTGTGCTATATTTAGATAAGCATAAGTAAATATGTTTATGAAGACCCGGGCCGATATTTCAGCATCGATTTGCCAATATATTTCCGTCAATACTCTAGAGACGTAAAAATGATGGACGTGATGGGCTCTAACTTGGACTCTTGGAAAGAAAAGCGATTCCTGACATTGGTTCCGTTGTAAACGGTGCCAACTGACAGAGTACAAAGTAAAAGTAAGAGGACAGCCGCAAAGTGAAGGGCATAGGCCGCAATGGGCATAGCGAAACGTCATTAGTGCTAACCATAGAAATCTATAGGCCCTTTTTATCCGGTGTGCGAGATACTTTATGTGAGCACGATACTTATATATAAATTATATACGTCGCAAAATACATGTTTACAATGCATATACATATTGCAGAAAGCACTGCACTGTTGTGTGAAAGCTTATGAATAGATTTGTTGTACTCTGTAATTAATAATCGTGTAATTATTGGCGTTACGCGTAGTATGAGTAAGGGAAAAGTAGTTAAGTGGGAAATTAGGGCCCCGCGTGATCGAGGCACCATGGCCCGTCGCTAGATCTATGGTGCTAGTCGTGTTCCATCTCCCTTCCGGCGCAGTATATGTAACAGTTTCCACGTTCCACATTGGCGAGCCCATCTGATAACGTCCAATGAAGCAACAGATAGAGTTTGTGCAAGAAGAGAACCGTCGTGGCGTTATGGTGAACTAACAAGATTTTAATCAGCAGCCAAGGTACCGACACTACCGACTATACTTGGTAGACGCGAGAACTGATCAAAACCAAATTGGTGTCTGCCAAGTATTTATCAAACAATTTTAGTTGTAATAGCAATGACAGTGTTGTCAACGTAACAAAATTAGTAAAATGGCACACGGGCGACCTCACCTACGACGCTTCTCTTATTGCACAAACTCTACGAACTACGTTTTCTAATACGGCCGATGAAAATAGTTTTAGCGGCTGAATGAACTCCCGAGTGCGAATCGCTGGTGCGTGGCCGGTCTATTTGCGTGGGTGTCAAAGTTCACCTCACACCCCTGCGGGGCCAATTTATAAATAGAATTATCATTTCACCTTTGAATGGGAACTGTGGCGATTGCGGCAGCTTTATGGCGTTCTGTGGTTTATGGCTGTTTGTGTTTGATTGTAGCTCCATTGATTTATAGGCTTTCGTATTTCTTTTGCCGCGAATGAGCGGGTGGTGTGATCAGTTCTGTTTTAACTATGTTGGCACACGCACACTAAGCCAATGTGTCTAATATAGAACTTGGAGCTTTTACTATCATTACCATTACTTCTATGATATCCTTACTAATATTATAAATATGTATCCGAAAGTGTGTTTTTTTTGTCTGTTCCTATTTCACGCAGCAATGGAGCGACCATGGACATAGTTTGAAAGACGGAAAGTGACCTACGAGTAAGTCACTTTTTATCCCAGAAAAACAAAATGAAAACTTGGGATAGCACAAAAATTTAAATACCGCGCGGACAAAAGCTAGTTGAACATAAATTTACCAATATAATTATTCTATATGAACTTAGCATCGAGAGTTGGGTCATAAAACGAGGTCTAAATTTTCTTTTTGCAAAGTTAATATAAGTTGCTTTATATTATAGCTAAACTTGCATGCAACCTTACTTGTGTTAGTTCAAGGCTCTGCTGCCAATTATGTACAAAACATTATTTTAAGGTATTGAATCCTTTGATTGAGTAAATCTATGAATCTGTGACCTTCGTTGCCCACATGTGCTGTCCACATTTTTTGTCTGTCATAAACATGCCGGTAAAATGTTCTTCCTGATTGTCAAAATCATTCTGTAACAAAGCTAGTTTCATGCAAATTATGAACGTTGACTATCACTCCAGTGTATGAGTAATAAGGATAACTACAGACTGTGGCACGGGACGGTAAAGTTTGGCCAATAAATCGTCTAATGGCTGTATTGTGTTGTGTACACACATGTGGTAATGCCGGCCGGAGACGTAGAGCGCAGAAGACGCTTGATTGAGCAATTGTACGTACGTGCGCGTGTCTTGCAATTTAGCAATTTGTATTGCAATTTTTTTTATTAGAATTGAATAATCCAAATAATGTGAAACCGGGCTACAATAATCGGAATAGGTATATGAAGGAGATAATTTCAGCTATGAGCGATCATGTTTACGGGCTGAAAAGTATTACAACTATGATAAATTCACATAAGCAATCAATCCATCACATAACAAATCAACAGAAACAGACCAGAATTTGAGAAACACATGTATAACTTGTATGTTTAAAAACATAGCTTTGCGCACATAAATCTTACTATAATTCTGGAGTTTATTGCTGTAATATATTTTCTTCCATTTTTCACGTATTCAAAGCCGTGACTGCTAGCAAAAGCGGAGCACGCATTGCTATACCAGCGTCATCTAGAATTAGGCGTTATATTTTATCCATAAAATAAAAACACAACTTTTCCTTTTGCTTCGTCGTAGTCGGAATCACTAAAGCGCTCCCTACACCGAACGAGTGAGAAAGACAGTGTCTTCTGTTCCGTTCCGTTGTAAATGGAAACCCGAGCTGAGTTTTCAGACAATAATAACTACCTACTTATAATACAAATTGATAATCATCATAATGACCACATTTCACCATGACCATGGGACCAACTCCACGATCGCCAAAAAATTGCTTTTACACACATTAATTTCATCTACTCTTGATATGATAAATTAACAGCAGTCATCATTTTCTTTCACGTTTCACATATTCAAAGCTATATGTACTCGTAAGTCGTGACTGTGCAAACTTGGAGCGCGCATTACTAGTTAACTTGCGTCATCTGTTCCCCCGATCTCCGGTCAGCTCGCCATGTATGCTAGACTATTGTGTAGTTTTGGTTGCTCCTCACATGTCAAGGCTCCGACCTTGGACGCCAGGACCTTGGTCATGTTTGGACAGACAATCGGGAATCAGTGTACAGTGTAAACGGAACTTTATTAGACTTACCAACAATGTAGTAGTTGGTAAAAATGATAAACACTCACTAATTCGGCGCCTTCGCAGAGCGTGATTTAGCTTAATTGGACAAAGCATCTGGGCCGGAGTCCCAGAGGATGCAGGTTCAAATCCTGCGAACGCGTCAATTTTTGAAATGTTTATCAGAAAAAGAAAGTTTTTATTAGACCCGATCTGAGTCTTCAGACTATAATATATATTCTCCTGTTTTGTTATGTCACACAATTTTTCATCGTCATCCAGTCTTTATACCACTGCTGGGTATAGGCCTCTCTATACTGTGCCATCTGCCTTGGTCCTGTACCAATCGTGTTCAGGTTCGACCCACAAATCCAACTTTACCTTCGCTCCATCTTATTTTTTTTTAATATGGCAAGTGCTTGTATTAACTACTATTAAATACAAGACTTATATTATCTAAAACTACATAAACTACTACTAGGTACCCATCTTATTGATTTAGATCACGGTATTTTTATTTTATTCTATCACTGTCTTCAAACTTTGAAATCTAAAAATGTTACAGAAATACATAAATCTACGGAATACTTCTAGAAGTGTTCTTGATACTTAGATACGCGTGTTTTTATTCGGTTTTGATTCAACATTGTTTTTTACTGTATAAAGTTGTTTCACAAAATAATGGTCATTGTTCCCATCGTAGCAGATTAGTAGTCATTGTACAGAACTAAATAGAAGTCTTTTCAGATTAAGCTATAATAGAGGCCTAGCCCAACTGCGCTGGCTGATACACCTACAAAACAACACATGATGCATAATTGGCGTCTATCTTTGAACCTAAATCCTCTTAGGACGAACCGTTGACACCGATTAAGAATACGAGTAAGCATTAAAAATCTGTTTTAGTGCGTAACGCATACGCTTTTATTATAAAAGTCATTAATTTCTAACGTTTTACTAATTGAGCTCCTCCTAGACATTAGCAGGATATTTGATGACTGTGTATGTTGGCTATTAGATCCAAATAACAGTGGATCTAATAGCCAACATATACAGTCATTTATTATTATACAGTTTATTTATCATACTATGTCTAGTGGCAAGTAGTTGGCAAGTTGAAATGGCAGTGAGCAGGGCACATAGCGCGGAGGACTGATGACCGATGGGGTCGAAAAGTTCTCGAGTGGAGAACACTTACCGGCAAGCGCAGCGTAAGACGTCCACCTACAAGGTAGACGGATGACCTCATTAAGACCGCAGGATCGCGCTGGGTGCAAGCCGCTTCCAACCGGTCTTATTGGAGATCCATAGGGGAGGCCTATGTCCAGCAGTGGACTTCTTATGGCTGATGGATGGATGGATGGATGTCTAGTGGCTTTGTCTGAAGCAGTCCCTATTCTGCTATTGAGATGGCGATTTAATTGAGTTCCGAGTACGGAGATGTCTAGCATTTAATAGCTTAATCACTCTAATTGCTTGCGATCTGTCCTCCGTATATAAATATGTAGTATACACGTATCATACTCGTAGACTAAATGTAAAGAGACTTATGTAGAGACGTAGTCTGTTTGAGAAAGACGTATGTTCTTGGATACAGATGGAATATACATAGAATATAATACTAATACAATGGAGTTTTTAGAATTCGCTAGCTACTGTAAGTTCTGCGAAACTGTCGAGATGTCTGAGGAGTCGAATAGTAAAATATGAGGTCTTACTTGACAATGGAAATAACGAAATTCTACCCGTCGATGCAACAGTATCTTTGTGTAGTTTTCATATGTACTCATTTGATTTTTTTCTAAACTTGAGAACTGTTCTGTGCTTGAGAAGTACAAATGAGTATGACTCCGTTGGTAGTGATGCTCTTGTAGATTAGGTATGTCTCGTTCGACGTCACTGCCACTCGTCATACATAGATTTTTTTTTAAATTATTTAACCTGTACTGTCCCACTGCTGGGCAAAGGTCTCCCCCAATTCCTTCCATTCCTTTCTGTTCTGTGCGTCCTCCGTCCAATTCTTTTTAAACCTCTCGATTTCGTCGCGTTATCGTGTTGGAGGACGGCCTCGGGGTCGACTGGACAGAGGAACCCACTCCGTTGAGACCTTTGCCCATCTGTCTGGGTGCATACGACTCACGTGTCCCGCCCACTCCCATTTGAGCTTTGCAGATTTTAGAATACTGAAATTAAATAAAATAAAAGTTGTTCCCAATTATTAATACAATACCTAAGCTTTTCATACTTACTTATAACCATTGAACATTCCTGAAAGTTAATAAAAGAAATTCCAAACTATCGCTTAACTTTACGAACCTTCCCTTGTAAGTTTCCGTACGAAATACGAGTAGTGTCCAATAAAATAGTCTTCGTATAGGCCGAGTGGCTAGCCCTAGTGTCCGAGTTTTAATGCCGCCCGAAGACCTGTGACATGGCTAAGTGATTAAAACATCCAGGACCCACAATTTAATGTATCATCCGAGCCACGCAAGCGACCTATAGTAAATGCCACCCGCGATCCAAAGACTGACCGTGCCGAACGTTGCTTAACTTTGATGATCGCTAACGAACACCTAGTCAAGCTACGCTATTATAAACAGTATCGCGGAATTGAGGTTCTGTTGATAATTAGACTGTATAATTAGACCACGCCAAGGAGCTGTTATAGAAATGACTTCTAACATTCTCCATAATTACACGAAAGCTGCTTTAACTGCCATCCTTGAGACATTCTCAAAATATAATAAAAGCGCCAGGGGGCAAAAATTTGCGCGTTCGTAGGCCCCGTAGGTATGTAATATGTATAATTTTTGAGAAATTTTATACTACATTTTTTTTACAAATGAAGTAATACTCGTTGTCAGGGCTTGACGTATACATATCATTACTACTTTTTAATTGATCCAACTTACAAGGGGTATAATTTTTAATACTTACGTTGATAATGTCGTTAACCTTTTTTAAATGGTCCATCTATCCATTATAGCCGTGAAGTTAAGCAATATGTATAATTTTTGGGAAAATTTAAACTTGTTTTTTTTTTTACATATAAAATAAAACTCATAATCAGGGCTTAACGTATACATATAATTACTACCAACTTACAAGTAAGGCGAATAATTCTCAATACTTACATTGATAATAGGCCCAATTTTGAAGGCGCCATCGTAAATTTAATAGTAACGTAAAAAGTGTTCTCTCTATCCAATGCCTAAAGTGAAAAAGAAACAGAAATAGTCTAATTAGCTATTATAATTACGATGGTGCCTTCATAATTGGGCATAATATATCGTCAATCCGTCTCCCTTTTATATATCGGGCATCTATCCCTATAGCCGTGAAGTTAATTTTATAATGTACAAAAACACCGTACCTACCTATATCCAACAAGCATATATTTTTTATGTATCTTAGTGTTTAGATTCCGAAAAAATATTAAGTATCGGGTATTCAATCATGGAGTTTATCAAAGATCACTTTTCACCTTAAAGGCACGGAACCCTAAAAAGCGTCGGCAAACCGTAAGTGACTTGCGGCATGCGAGCTCCTACGCAACCAGAATAAGGTTTATTTATGCTAATGTGGTATTAATTTATTGTGAGAATGGCTTTTTATTCGGAATTTCTTTCGGCTTGTTTTAATATAGGTAATTATTTTATTTAAATTAAATCTTTTTTTCGATTTAAACCGGCTTTTGCTCAGTAGGGTTCGGACTAGAACTCTCTCGATAGCGATAGCAAAATGTGCGGAAAATTCGTGTTTGAGTTTTCACATTTGCCACATACCTGTATTGAGTCAGCGTTGGGTCCCATTGAGTATTTAGTATGAGATTGTAATAGTAAAAGAAAACTTCTATCGTTTTCGTCTGGCTCTATACATATTTGTTATCCTTGTATCCGCCAGGGGCACTGGAATAAAATGACGTGCAGAAATTCTATACGAAAGTTTCCGCTTATGAATAATCTCACTTTAACCCTTAATTACCCCTCTCAAGTGAAACTTAGTAGAATTATATTTTTATTCTGAATACTATTCTCCTTCATCGGATATAGTCATTTGTGATAATAAGTGTAGTGGCGTTGGACTTGATGTTTTATCCTGTTTACGATAATTACTTGCCACATATTTGTTATCCTTGTATCCGCCAGGGGCACTGGAATAAAATGACGTGCAGAAATTCTATCCGAAAGTTTCCGTTTATGAATAATCTCACTTTAACCCTTCATTACCCCTCTCAAGTGAAACTTAGTAGAATTATATTTTTATTCTGAATACTATTCTCCTTTTTATACTATACTAGTTTTTACCCGCGGCTTCGCCCGCATACGCAATATATCATTATAATTTATAGCCTATGTGTTATTCTGATATATAAACTATATTATTGCAAAGTTTCATCTCAATCTGTTCAGTAGTTTTTGCGTGAAAGAGTAACAAACATCCATACATCCATCCATCCATCCATCCATACATCCATCCATCCATCCATCCTCACAAACTTTCGCGTTTATAATATTAGTAGGATATAACGGGAATGAACTCACGTGTGGGGATAGTCGTAACGACTATAGTGCAGCAGTGCATTGCGAGACGGCTCCGCGTGCTAGCACTCGCCAACTTGAGAAAGGTCGCCGAATGCGACCGAAACTATAGTCGTTACGACTATCCCCACACGTGAGTTCATTCCCGTTATATATAGTATAAAATGTGTGAAAACCACGTTAATTTCCATACTATTCTCCTTCATCGGATATAGTCATTTGTGATAATAAGTGTAGTGGCGTTGGACTTGATGTTTTATCCTGTTTACGATAATTACTTGCCACAGGAGCGAGCGAGATATTACACGAAAACCAACGACAAAGCGCTTAGTTTATAATGTCCCAGGATATGTTTTCTGTATAGAATGCGTATTGTTGATGAGTAATGGGGAAGACCTGCCGAATATAATGACTCATGCATTTTGTAAAATTTGTTAAGATGGTATTATGTGGTCGAATGCGTAGGGTAACTTTGGCAGGGGAGCTTTATCAAAGGTGTTTTTGATACGTCTCCTTAGCAGTTAGGAAAATGTCTGGTAGTATAAAAAATGCAACGTATGCACTATAGTGTTTTCTTTTAAAACTTAAAAACTAGCTGTTTGTATTACCTTGAATGAAATGTTATATTTGTAGTAATGTACAGACGAATCATACAAGTCGGCTTATGTGAAGTTAGCTGGAAGCTGTGAAATATCCAATCAACGCGCAGCTTTATGTGAAGTTCAGTCAGAGCCCTTAGTCCAGGTTTTGTGTAGTTTACTTAAACTTTCGCACTTGCGTGTGGCTTCATACATTATGGTTAGCTCTTCCTCGTTCGCGCCAGGGGCGCTGTACAAAAATGTATAGAGTGGAAACATCTGTAGTTTCAATTTACGTGCAAACCTAGACTAACCCCTCATATTGGATAATAATATATGCAACTTCACATCCGTCGACTTGTATGATTCGATATCTTAATATATATAAATCTCGTGTCACAATGTTTGTCCTCAATGGACTCCTAAACCACTTAACCGATTATAATAAAATTCGCACACCATGTGCAGTTCGATCCAACTTGAGAGATAGGATAGTTTAAATCTCAAATTATAGTCGCAATTTTAATTTATTTAGCCACAGCAACGCGTGGCCGGGTCGGCTAGTATAATATAAATATTAATTAATTAATATAATATACATATAGCGACATATAAAGCCCGATTATAGAGGCGCCAGCGTAAATTTAATAGAAACGTAAAAAGCGTTCTCTCTATCGAATGCTTAAAGTGGAAAAGAAACAGAACTATCTTATTTAGCTATTATAATTACGATGGCGCCTCTGTAATCGGGCTTATAATCCTACTAATATAAAGTGAGGATGGATGGATGCATGGATGTTTGTTACTCTTTCACGCAAAAACTACTGAACGGATTGAGATGAAACTTTGCAATAATATAGCTTATATATCAGAATAACACATAGGCTATAAATTATAATGATATATTGCGTATGCGGGCGAAGCCGCGGGTAAAAACTAATAAATCATAAATTTATATCGACACTGAAAGTTTGAACTAGCTTTTTTGATCTTTACTAAAAGAAGTGAATAGCTTGGTCTCGTCACTCAATTAGCTGAAAAAAATACACTTTTGTTTGAATATAAACTGTGTATGGACAACAAACATTGTACATGCATTTGTAGTGCAAAGATATCATCATACAAAACAGAATACACCTTATAGTGCCACTAATTAGGTACGTATTTCCTTGTATGTCCCAATCATCATTTACATGCAAAACTATCTGTTGAGTCTTCTTGTTTATCATCGGCGCTAATACGCAGTGTTGTCGGCTGTCATCTGACTCAGTCAACAAATATCTAATAAACACGTGTAGGGTATTTTCCTTCTAAATATAATAATATTTTAACTAAATATTGAATTAAATATATAATATTTCGTAGGAAAATTGGACGTATGTATATAGCGCCATTTTATCAATCATTTCCGCATAGTACCGCTCGGTTTTATTATTCTTTCCATGCCGTACCGGTTTTTCTATAACCAGATCACTGATGAACATAGGCTTACTTACGAAATGTGATGCTAGACCAGTGCGGATTGATGTATTATGGGCTTTCCGCTCCGGTTTATAATGTTGAATTAGCAAAAAGATGAATTCCAAAAATGTTGAATTTGAATGCATATGTCTCATAATGTTGAATTTAAACTAATTTTAGAATGTTGAATTCGCCGTACAAGAAATGGGTCCTCAAAACGATATCGGTTATTTGGGATGTAAGTTTTCTTTATTTATGTAAAGAAAATCCGCGAAATATGTCTTTAAAAACAACTTTATAAAGATCACATTATTATTTTGGGTTCGTTGCGCGATTAGTCCCGTAGTATAAGAATAATGTGCTCAAATCGCAAAAGTTGGATCGTTTCTGTAGTTTTATAATAGACTCAAATTGTATGAAAATAATTTTGAGGCTATCGCAAAGCACGGCAGTTTTAATTCAATTGTCAGATTTTAGTAAAAGGATTATAAGTAATGTATTTCAGTTTATACCAGTCAAAACTTTATAAATAATATTTTTCATAGTAGTTTCCTCTTTAATATGTACATTATTTTAATTATTGAAATACTAGTTTTTACCCGCGGCTTCGCCCGCATGATATTTTGATTTTTGACGCAATATCATTATAATTTATAGCCTATGTGTTATTCTGATATATAAGCTATATTATTGCAAAGTTTCATCTCAATCCGTTCAGTAGTTTTTGCGTGAAAGAGTAACAAACATCCATACATCCATCCATCCAGCCATCCATCCATCCATCCAGCCATCCATCCATCCATCCATCCATCCATCCATCCATCCATCCTCGCAAACTTTCGCGTTTATATTATTAGTAGGATTTTGTAGGAAAATTGATAGTGGCGCTGTCAAATCAAAAACTTTAGCAAAGCAACGCGTGCTCCAAGCCGCTGTTGCTAGTTTTGTCCAAGTCTGCTCTGTATTTGTCTCGAAACGTTTCGGTGAAAGTGAACGTTATTGTATTCGACAGCAGTTTTTCATTGCACAAGTATAAGTTCTTTTGTAACATTCGGAATTTGAACCACGTGAAATGGAATGCCATTTCTGAGGCACGTATACATTGGTAGAGTTGATTTGTAGAGAGTAGCTTTAAAAAGGGACTGAACAATGTAAGCAGTTTGATGGGAATTTAAGATTAATTTTATCCATGTTCAAAGATACTAGAGTAATGATGATGTATAGAAAGATAGTATACTAGGTGATGTATAGAAGAAATTAGTAGAGTTAGTAGAAAATTTCGATTAGAAATCACTTACTAACAAACATCTTGGACAAAGTAAGGTATTAGACCTGATTTAAAACGCACTATATCTTTCTTATAGGTTTGCGTTTGACTACATACTGCCTGAAGCATATATGCGGCCTTAGGGCACGCTTACCTAGAAGTTACCTATTTACTCGGGTTTTTGACCGACGAACCATCGGAGGAGGTATACAATTCGACGCGTATATTTTTTTTTACACAACTTTTTACATAGTGGTCCGATTTCAATAATTCTTTTTTTATTGGAAAGAGTATCCTTCGGAATTGGTCCCATAAATCGAAATCGGCTGAGCCATTTTTGATAAATCAACAATAATGTGAAAAATGCTACATCGATCCGTGCGAAATATTCGCGAATTCAGTACACGGGTGAAGTCGGTCATGCTGATTTTTGCAAAAAATAATCTTGTGAAGACAACCACTTGACGACTGCCTGCGTAATCTGTAGAAGTTGTACTTTAACGGGAAGACAGAATCAGGCAAAGCGAATTATTTTGTGACTATAGCATTGTAAGTTAATTGTCTAATTTAGCAACAAATTATTAGGAAGACCGATTTGTGCCGATGCCTAATTCAAACTCCATAATTCAATTACCATAGCCGAATCTAAAGAGAAAGTCATCATAACAATGATTATTCCGAATTCGTGATTATCACATTATCGTCTAGAGTCGCTAAAATACATTCTGCACCGTTTCTGTATAGTGTAGGTACTCAGTCGTTATTGTTCAATCGTTTCGGCAAATCAGTTTCGAAAACTCCAGTGAAATTACGACATGTTAGGAACATAAGCACCGAGCTCTTTGATCAAATAGAATAATTAATAATAGTGTATTATGTCGACTTACACATAAACCAGGCAAATGTTTAAAGTAAGCTGTTTCTAGTAGTAAGTATTTGAGCTATCGTACTTCCTACTTAATATTATAAACGCGAAAGTTTGTGAGGATGGATGGATGGATGTATGGATGTTTGTTACTCTTTCACGCAAAAACTACTGAACGGATTGAGATGAAACTTTGCAATAATATAGCTTGTATATCAGAATAACACATAGGCTATAAATTATAATGATATATTGCGTATGCGGGCAAAGCCGCGGGTAAAAACTAGTAATATTGTAAATTCGATAAGTTTGTTGGTTTGTTCCTCTTTCACGCAGCAACGGAGCAACGGATTGACTTGATTTTTGGCATGGATATAGTTCAAAGGCCGGAAAGTGACATAGGCTACTTTTAATCCCGAAAAAATGAAAGGTTCCTGTGGGATAGCACAATAGTCAAAATATCACGCGGACAGTGCCGTGGGCTATTAAGATATTTTTTTTTATTTAACCTGTACTGTCCCACTGCTGGGCAAAGGTCTCCCCCAATTCCTTCCATTCCTTTTCTGTTCTGTGCTACCTCCCCAGTAAGCTATAAGGAGGTAAAAATCTTCATTGCGTTACGTTTGCTTGTAAAGAGTGCGGTTCATTTTCGCTGCTGTAAAATTGACGTAATATTTTTCACACAATTTGGTTCCTTATTGTATGAGGCTTCGTGTTATCGGGATGGTAGAATGGATGGATTGATAAGAGATCTTAGTGAACGCAAAAATTCTTCATTGGGCATATTTTGTTTTTTTTTTTTTAAATCTTTATTTATTGGGAACTTCAGTCGCTACGCGACTATGCCAGTTCCATTGTTACATTCTTTGATTTACTTAGCACTACTTATATAATATCGCACAATAATTTACAAAGTGTTTTAACCGCCTCATTTTCTGTGTTTAAAAAAAAATGCAGTATTAGTTCCTCTATCAATGTCTACATACAAGTTATGTGGCAGTTACATGATTTGTTGAAAAATATATTTTGTTTGCCTTACCGTCTACCCGGATAGTAATTAGCCCGAACTGAAATTAATAAACTCATTTATAATTATGAAAATAATTTACCGGTATGTAATGAATATTTCGTCTGTTTGTGCTAGTCGTTCCGATTGATTTATTTAGTTGAGGCGATTTTATTACGCTTTCATTTAGAATCTTGCTTTGAAGTCTGACACGGGTCTGCCTCCGAGATTTTGTACTGTAAATGTCGCACTTCATCTTAACACCTATTCTGGGTTGTGAGGAAACCAATCTAACAACGTCATAATTATATTGCCTTGCCAAAGTTTTGTATCGACACGGTGTTCTTTACTGTTGTTTGTTGTTCCGAAGAATTATTCATTCTTCAGATTGTTAACAGTAAACAACAACGTGTCGATACAAAGCTTTGGCAAGCGTATAGAGATATCGAGATATCTCACTCGTACAAGAACATGTTTACTTCCACGGCGTGAAGATACAAGGTTACTTGTATCTGCTTAACTCTTAAGTTTCGAACAGGGAATCTCTGAGATATCTCTAATACGAATAATTCTTTAGCACGTCACGAAAATTCCTGACTTCTACTAAGACTTCTACCGCGTAATACGTATCATCATCATCCGCAAGAAATCCGCTGTCGGACGTAGATCTAGCCAATAATAGTAGATTATTAACCATTTAGCCAAGGGCTGTAAGGCATCAATTGCAGCCCGAGATATTTAGATCTATAGTTCGAGGGTGCAATTGGTGCTTCCACCCGAGCTAACTATTCTGCTTTACATCTCGATTGTGAGGTAAGTAGAAATTATGGCATTACAATAATAAAACATTGTTAATTGCTGCTTCAGCTTCCATTTTCATTGAATCGGTAGTGCAGCTTATGTCTTCATCACTTGAAGAACTCCTGTTTTTTCCTAATTAGCTCGTTATTATAAAAAAATCCCAAAAACAAACAATATTTAAAGTAAAAGTTTTCTATTTCCGCCTTTTTTCATTAAAAAGAATCAAGTAAAGAACTTATTAATTTTTTTTTCAAGAACGTAATTGAGCTTCGCCTTTCGATATTTAAAATTGATGACTATTATACTCACACGAAGACAAGGCTGAATAGCAAAGCGACCTCGACATGAGAGATGTAGATGTCCTTTAGGACCCGATGTATGCCGCTTGCATCCAGTGTGATCCTGCTGTTCTAAGTATCTGAAAGTGGAAATCTTATGCCGGGCTTGCGGAGCCTATGTGAATATCTATGTGTAACATATACTGGTGGGATCCCATTACACTTTACAACCGTTTCCTAAAAATAGTAATAGTCGATGCGATCGATTCTCGTCTACGCCTCTACGGTCCCTTCACGCAAAGAGTTAAGGTATCCATTACAGCCAATCGATCTGACTACGCACCACGATAGGTGTAATTTACGTTGTCATCCTTGAAATGTCATGGGGGAATAGATTGACGATCGTCAGGGCCAATAAACACAGATTTTGTCAGGGCCACCGACGGTACACTATTGCTATGGGCCACTTTTGTATGCCAGTCTAAAGAACCTATCATAAATCAATGAACGGAACGCTCTGATTACGAAACGTTTTTCCATAAGTGTCCATTGTTATATGTTTTTTCAAATAACGTCACTTGAAAACAAATTGATTTTATTTTCTTTTGTGATTAAGTCTAAGGGACTGATTTCCATTAGAACTATTTATAGTGTACTCGAGCATTCGCTCACTTTAGCTATGCCACTAAAGCTCTCGACCGGGACGTCACGGAGTCCCGTGAATATTCATGGCTGAAAAAGAAAACGCATAGAGTGAAAATGTTCAAGTTGAACTGACACACACATCAATCACTTACCACAAGTGACTTCTACGTCCCTTTATCTAGTCCTTTAAAATTATGAAGTCCTAACAGACTCGTCTCCTCTTTCCAGCCAATCAATAACGCCGACTTCGTGGTACCGGTGGAGATAGACGGCGCGGTGCACCAAGTGTACGTGCTGAAGCGGCCGCACGTCGACGAGTTCTTACGGAGATGCGGCGAGCTGTACGAGTGCGTGCTGTTCACTGCCTCCCTCGCCAAGTACGCGGACCCTGTAGCCGACTTACTCGACAGGTAATGTATGATGAGGCAAGCGATGTTAACAGGAGTTCTTACGGAGATGCGGCGAGCTGTACGAGTGCGTGCTGTTCACTGCTTCCCTCGCTAAGTACGCGGACCCCGTTGCCAATCTTCTCGACAGGTAATGTATGATGAAGCAAGCGAAGTTAACAGGAGCTCTTACGGAGATGCGGCGAGCTGTACAAGTGCGTGCTGTTCACTGCTTCCCTCGCTAAGTACGCGGACCCCGTTGCCGATCTTCTCGACAGGTAATGTATGATGAAGCAAGCGAAGTTTACAGGAGTTCTTACGGAGATGCGATGAGCTGTACGAGTGCGTGCTTTTCACTGTATCGCTCGCCAAGTACGCGGTACGTGACCGACGTACTCGACAGGTAAATTTATGCTCCTCCACAAGGTGATTTTTGGAGGGAGGGGTGGAGCTACAATTTAACACACTTCAAGAAAAATACTAACAATCCTTTCCTAAAGAATAAGCGACGATAACCTTACCATTAGATCTATCAGCTTATGTGCCATTTTATTACATAAAAACATTGCAAATATAAGCCTTATAATTTTAATTTAAAAAATAAGTTGATTTTAAGTTTTATAAATTGCAATGTCGTTATTAGGCCTAGTAGAGAAAATGACTGAGATAACAGATCGCAACTATTTGATTTGATTATATTTATCAATGCCACAAATTATCACAGAATGGTCATTGTGGTTTACGACCGATAGGCAATCAAATATCTATAATTATGTAGGTTATTTACTTTATCAAGAATAATACCGCATTCAGTTACCATCTCACCTATTGGTATGACGTTTCAAAGAAAAAGATTTAAGCGATTCGTGGTTATCAGTCTGATAAATTAATAGTATAACGATGGGTTAGCATGAATCGATGAGCGTAGAACTCTAAAATCCATAACTAACCACCCGTAACTGCCGCGCAGATGATGGTTACACAGAGATATCCGTGCCAAAACTATAAATTAATGTTTTAATGACACAATCACCGGAACTATTCTCTTTACTCAGTATTGTGATCGAGTAATTGTAGAAAATGAAGGACACTAAACAATTGAATACACGAAGAAAACTGCAATACACAATTTTGTTTCATAAGTTTGGGACAATGTCCTGCTTTCTGGACTAAATAGCGATATTTGCAGAATGCCTCCCAGTAACTTAAAAAGATGCTATACTCTATAAAATTTAACTTGATCTCTTCGACAGCTGTCAGAAAAATCACGCCTATGAATCCTGAATTTCTTAATAGTACAGACAGTACCTGTCAATGTCATACTTTATGGGCATGTCGATTAGTGATGGGCGACGAATGATCGCGACCACAGAGTTTTAGATAGAGTTTTAATTAAAATATCGATAGTTTATACTGACGATATTTTAAATAAAACTTAATATATTTGAATATCATAACATTTTTTACATGTGTAATTAAATTAAACCCAATCATATGTTACATTAGCATCGATAATAGTGAAAAACTATTATCGATAAATACTATCGTTACATTATTATGAGTATTTAATTAATATCATAACATTATTTACTTGTGTACATACCTGATCTTAAATAATAGTAAGTAAATAAAATCCAATTTCTCACCTTCAACTCATTCTATTTCATTACAACATTGTTTGAAAATCGATTTTTTCCACCATTATCTCAACTCTAAATATGTCAATATGTAACTGTCGCAGAGATCAAGTTAAATTTTATAGAGTATAGTGTCAGTGTCTGGAAAAAAAGTGTCCTGTCCTGTCTTTCTAGAAACCTAAGTCGAGCAATCAGCAGATAATGATGACATCAACTATCAGTTTATATTTGGTTATCCAGAACTGGTGTGCTAACCCGAAAGGAGGTGATTCAGACCATGACTATGAACAACATGGGGCAAAACCGAAATTCGATAAAAACCTTTTGTTTCATACTTTTTACCGATTCCGAGTTGGAGTATGGAACAGTTGTTTTTTTCTCAAAGTTTGAGTTGGTCCCATAGTTAAAGTTGTTCATAACCATAGTCTTCTTTTGGCTTAGTTCAGGGTGAGCAGGTAACCCTGTATTAACCATGAATCAGTTGATTAATAAACTCTTCCGCTCACTCCTAAAATCTCTTGATTTTGATTGAAAATAACCAGACAAATATTTTCACTCACTGTACCAAAACATCTGAGATTACATCGAGGAAATCCCCAAGACTTCCTCTAATAAACCAATCTATCTTCAACTACTTGTTTGTAAACGAAATCGTAATGCAACAATGAATGATCGACGTTTTCCTACAAATAATTGCTGATAAACGGTTACTCAGTACTAAATAGGTCAGGGAGTCAGTAGTGCTCGTCATACGTTCACAGAATAAATAATACTAGTTTCTGAGCACAGATAGTCGTCACGAATGCAACGTCGAGTAAAGAAAGTCAGGCAGTCTGTGTCAATGTAGTTTTTCAGACTTTGGCACTGCCCTTGTTGTTACTACGATAGTATTTACTTGCTTCATATTCATACTAAGTATAGACATTTATTTGTGTGGTAGGGTTTTACTGCGGAGCCAACTTTTTGAACGCCAAGAGTAGAATTAATTATATTATATTAATTAATAAAGGTGACGTCCACAAGTGGTATATTATTCAAAGAAAAATCGAACCAAGATGATATATACATCACTTGAAAGCTTGTTTTATGGGCTTCTCAAAAATATTTAATTTAGATTTTTTCACCCCTCCAATTTTTTTAAATGCGAAGAATAAGTTGTATGAAAAATAACAATACAGCTTATTATTTTTTCTAGTTTAGCAATAATAAATTGCTCCTGTCGTTATTTTACTTGCATTCGTAGCTGATTCTTCCACATTTAAAATATCTTAATTTGCTAAAATTAAAAATTATAACTTACCAGTGTGACCAGTTAGTAGATACAATGTGACAAAAAACACATAAAAAGTGTGTCTAATGGGTAAAAATGCTTTTATTTAATTATTTGGAGGTTACTTATTAGTTAAGGCTGCTAGAGATAAACTACCTATTGAGCCAAATATATTTATTTATCCTGATAAATTCAAAATTAATTTAAAAAAATTCGGAGGGCTCTTTTTTGTTGTTAACAGTTGTAATAGACTCAGAAAAATATGAACTTTCTCGAAATGTAACGAGTGTTGTGGTTAGAATTTTTGATTATTATTATACCAGCGTCCATACATTTTGTGGACATTTCCTTTGACATAATAATATTCATTGATAATATTTTGTATTGACTAATGTTTAAATTGTATTTTTCTATAATTTGTAATCATTGAATCATTTATCTGATAATTATAACTTTGTGAGATAAAT
Organism: Hypomecis punctinalis; assembly: GCA_949316475.1. NCBI lineage: Eukaryota > Metazoa > Arthropoda > Insecta > Lepidoptera > Geometridae > Hypomecis > Hypomecis punctinalis. The sequence continues at coordinate 20,640,558 of OX438799.1, read as the reverse complement.
GTAAGCGTGATGTAATCTCGTTTTTGTCTCAATAAAAGAATTTGAATTTAAATAACTTGAGAGTGGTACCACACTTTTGCCAAATATTCGACGGACCCTAGATCTATATGAGAGACATATGTCTAGCAGTGAACGTCTTATGGTTGAAATAATTGGAAGATAACGCTCCCAGCGAAATTTCCTAGTTCGAAATTCTGGGTGGCTCTGTATGCCGAATGTGAGTTTTGTCATAAACATGACGCGCTCTTGGGCAAGCGCGTAAGCATGTAATTCGTATGAAGAAATGTACAGCGCCACTAGCGGCGCGTTTTTGAACTCACAACAAGTTCATACAAATTACATGCTTACGCGCTCGACGAAGAGCGCGTCATGTTTACGACAAAACTCACACTCAGCATACTGATATGAAAATTAAAATCATGATTGTCATTAATAGTAGAGTATATTTTTAACTCATTCAATTTCCATTCGTATTAAAAAACCAGAAGCTACGAGTATAATACTATGACGATAACACGTTTTCCTATATTCAGATTGCATTTATACAGAATCTTCGTGTTAGGGTATAATATTGTAGCAGAGTGTGAGGAGCCCTTCATTCTGGGACACGTTGACCTAATGAGGGTTAATGTAGGTACTGTGTTTATATAAAGATAAATATTAATAGTTGGCTTCCTAATGCGTCCGATATTTGGGTATTGAAGCGTGTAGATTCCGACAGATCAAACAAAATCGGGAGGTGCGCTATCGCTATTATGTTATAGTTGCTAAAAACTTTCCTGCGTCAAAAGAATCTGCAAAATTTTGAATTTTTTTTTTTTTTTTTTTTTTTATTGGAAAATTACAAACCACAGACTCCAGGGTCTGTGCCTTTTGTTAACTAAAATATTCAATTATTCGATTTTACTATACAAAAAGAGTTAGTACAATAGAGATGGGTTAGTTTAAGTTTTAGCCTAAGTTAGTAGTTTCAGTGCATTGCGTGAATGCCACGAGCAAACCGGCGACCCGCATGCAGCACCCGATCACGAGTGTGACGCATGTGCCAGCCATCGCTCTCCTCGACCATATTTTAGGGAAGAGAACGACCCGACACACAACGCCGCCGCAAGAAGGAGCCATCGATGGCGAGAATGAATGCTCAGGGCATGCACGCAATGCTAAACTCTAGATATTACACACTTGTCATGATTTACTTTGTGAAAGCGATCATCCGCAGAGTCCGAGGCTACGACTCCGTGTGTTACTCGGTGGTTTCAACTCTGCTTGTGATCGCTCCCATGTTCTTCTATAACAACTCTGTTGTCTCCTCCCGGCCCAGAGCCTCCATCACCGCCTCGTTCCGATCTCTGATGGCCATCTGCAGGTTGTACTCTTTGATGGCCCTCAATGACGCGGAAGATGCACGCCGCACGAATCGGCTGATGGCATCATCTTCGATGTCGTCGGCGTAGTAAATGAAGGTTCCAGTGTGCCGTGATAATGCAACGACAGCGTGTGACACGCTCTCGTGTAGTTTCATTCCAGGCTTCGTTTTGATGGCGATTACCGACTCGTACGTTAGTCCCTGAGCTTCGTGGATGGTAAGGGTACGTGATCCTGCGCCCTCTCCATAACCCTGGCTGGTGAGGATTTCCTTTTCTTCCTGTGTATGCACTAAGAAAAGGGTGTTGGGGAGGGTTTTGGATATTTGAGCCCCCTTGAACCTTTTCTGCTCAAGAGACCTAATACGGGGAGCTGAGGAATATATACCAGAGTATATTTCCCTCAACGCATACGCGACATCCATTGGGTTCCTATGTGTGCAGAGCAACTCCTGGGTAATGTTTGCAACCAGGGTCGGGCGATGGTACCTCATCTCGAAGAGATTCTGTGGAGGTGGAATTTTAGGTGTGAATCGGAACAAACTCTGCGCCGCAGCACTGAAAAAACCTGATATAGTGCCAAAGTTACCACTTGGGCGGAATACAGTTCCCTCAGAAGCTGCTTTAAGCTCTGCTCTTTCTGAACCAGATAGGGTGGCTGAACTTGGAATGGGATGGCCCCAGCTGTCTGTTGCATTATTAGGGTCGTTACTTGGGGACTTCAGAAAACTCAGATTTTCTCCTCTGTCCTCATATACGACAACCTCGTGGTGTTCAGAGGCTTTGATACAACCCAGCCGGTCTACGGCTTCAGCTTTTAATCGTTCAACCACCATCGCATCCACGCTTATCACCCGGGGACTGTCTCCTTGTATGCTAAGATGTTCAAGCAATGAGCTAGCCTGCGTGAAAGGTGACTGGACGCCCCACTCGACTAGTGCAATCGTTTTGTTTTTCGATCTCACCAGTCGGAATTGGTGGCCGCCTGCCTCACACACTGGCATAGCGTCGTAGGATTTCCGCTTCATTGTTACTTTGGCGGTGCTCCCGTTAAGAAGACATGCTAGTCCAGGTGACAAGCGGACGCGTTTCCGGGCCCTGACTTGGCAAAAGTTTATTCCGAATCTTTCTCTGTTGCTGTCCATGAAGAGAGCCACACCACGGATACGAACCCCAGGAGCCCCTTTTTCCGCGTTTTCCAGAATTTTATCGATGGTTACGCTTTTTGAGGGTACTAATTCTCGGACGGGAATTGCACTCTGTGTCGCTTCAGTGGACTGTGTGAGTGTTAAGTGTGTCGAAATGGGATCAGGTGTTAGAGTGGAAGGAAATATGGTGATGTTAGGTATGGTGGAAAGTATTAAGGTAGTGCGGGATGGTAAGGTAGTGGGGAGTGTTGCAGTGGGAAGTGTTGCAGCTGGAATGTTTTGTTCGTTGGAGTGGAGAGTAGAATTTCTTTTGGCCGCAATTCTGAATGACCTCTCCATGAAAGACAGAAGAAATTGTCTACTTTTTGGATCTGCTAAGATGTTATGGAGATCCGAGACCACTAGATTTCTGTCAATCATTATTTCGAGGTCATGTCGTGCGGCCGAGAATCTGGGGCAATCGATGAGCACGTGCCAGACCGTCTCGGAGACATCGGGGTCGCACTCGCATCCAGGGCTGTTCTTGATCTTACATCTGTACAGATATTCAGCTATTCCTCCATGTCCTGTCAAAGCTTGAACCTGAAAAGGAGTCAGTTTTGTGACGCGCGTCACCCGATATGCATTTGCGATATCCGGGAAGAATGTCTGAGTGACTTTGCCTTTATCCGAGGTTTCATATCTGTCCTGCCACTTTCGGACTGATTCTTCGCGAATTTTGCTTTTGACGTAGGACAGGGGGATCCCCTCGTAGTCTCTTGACGTTTCAGTGAGTGCCGCTGACTTTGCGAGCTCATCAGCTCTCTCATTACCAGCGGTGCCCACGTGTGCTTTCAGCCAGAAAAGACGAAGAGATCTCCCCTCTGCAGTTATTATTCCAATGTTTTCCTTTATTCTCCTTGCCAAAGGATGACTCGTTTTGGGGTTCCGAAGCAGTTCGAGTGAAGATCGTGAGTCACTCAATATGTTGACTTCAGAGATTCCGCTTGTAGCCGCCATTTGAGTCGCTCGGTAAAGAGCATAAAGTTCCGATTGGAAGACTGTGCATTCGGGGTGTAGCTTGAATTTTGAATACTTGGCTTCCCTGCCATTTTCCCACCAGGTTAAGGCTGCACCGACTTGACCCTTAATCTTGCTACCATCTGTATAAATTTGGGGTCCATCGGGCAGGTTTGAGGTGTTTTCTAGAAGCTCGAACTCGACAGATGTCTGCGTGGACGGGTGTGGCTGGTCCAGGTAGCTGACATTTCGTTCGAGCTCCACTTCTGGTGGGAGATATTCTTGGGACAAGTTTTTCTTCGCTCTGTACAGGCTTGCCGCTTCCTGGATTCGCAGGTCAATGGAGAGTAGACCTGAGAGTGCGAGTGCTGACTTGAGAGAAACAGTACGATATGACTTACAGATTTTTTGGGCAAAACCTCTTTGGAGTGCATTCAAATGAGACTTGTTTTCCTCGAGGTCTGCCGCTTGGGCCCATACGTTTGAGGCATACATGATGATAGGTTCCACCACTGCGACGTAGATGGTTCTCGTGATTTCGCTGTTCAGTCCCCAGGTCACTTTCGCTGCGCACGCGAGTTGTTTGTAAATACTCGCTACCTTTTTACACTGGGCGTTTATGTGCGCTTTGAAATTGAGCCTTCGGTCGATCAACAGGCCTAACAGCTTGACTTCTTCAACAAGATTAAGCTGAACGCCTGACATGATTAATTTTGGGGGTTCATACTTCAACTTCCTTGTTAACAGCATAGCGTTGGTCTTGTGCGCTGCAAAGTTGAGTTTATTCCGTACTCCCCATTCCACAATCATATCTAACGTGTGATTGGCCTGCTGTTCGATGATGGTCGATGACTGACTTGTAAACACGAGGACGACGTCGTCCGCGAAGGCTTGACAGTAAACTCCCTCTGCCTCTAGTAGTCGCAGCAACGAGTCTAGAATTACATTCCAAAAGGTGGGTCCACTGATTGAGCCTTGGACACATCCTTTAGTTGTTTCCCTCTCGCTTGCTGCTCTGGCATAGTTGACTACGACCTTCCGGTCTAGGAGGTATGAGTTTGCCATCTCATAGAGGTTAGTAGGACACCTCTTCTTCGCTAATTGGTCTTTTAAGGCGGGCCACCATGCATTGTCAAAGGCGCCCTCTATGTCCAGGGAGACTAGGAGTACTACATTTTTGTTGTTCACTCCGTTTTTTATGTGCTCTACCAGGTCATAAAGGGCATCTTCAGTTCCCCGTTGGGGCATGAAGCCGTACTGTTTCTGACTGATGGTTGGGAGGAGATGCCATTGGAAACGGGCCACTAAAAGCTTTTCGACGATTTTTCCGGGGACAGGAAAGAGACCTATGGGACGGTAAGATTTCGGTTGAGTGTAGTCTGTCTTACCGGGCTTACGTAAAATGACCACATGAGCTACTTTCCACTGCTTAGGAAAATGTCCCAGCGACAAGCACTTGTTTGCTATGGCTAGGAATGTTTCCCCGTCAGCCCGGATAGCTGCGGCGCATATGTCAGCAGTAATCCCATCTATTCCAGGGGCTTTATTCGGATTCAGTGTTCGTAACACAGATTCCAATTCTGCTGACGTAAATGGAGGGTCACTTTCCGGTAGGTCCTTTGGCGTTTCTCTTGTCCGTTCCCGTAATTCTGCATGACACGGAAGGTCTGTGCTTACAGAGTCGTCAGGATAGAAAGTTCTGGCCAGTAGCTCTGCAGAGTGCTGCGGAGACAGGGTGTTGCCTTCGGTATCGCGCAGAAGCAGGTCTTCTTGCCTCTCTGAGGTTTTACGGATCACCCTGTAGATCTTATCCCACATGCTCTCTTTCTCCTGATTCGTGCAGAGCTCCCTCCAGTTCTCCACCATCGCTTTCTCGGCTTGTTCCTTGTAGTCTTGACGAGCAATTTGATATTGGTCGACTACAAACTGGACTCTGTCGGGGGCGGCGTTCTTGATTCGTCTCTTTCTTCTAAGAACTTCCTTCTTCAGATCATCGAGTGTTTTTGAGTACCACGGGGGGACTGGGTTCCCCTTTCGCGGGCCTGCCAGTGGGATGGAGTGTTTACAGGCTTCGTGGATACTTTCGGTGTAACTCGTGATCATTGACTCCAGTTCGTCTGGGCTTCTACATTCTCTTACTGACTCCGGCGACAACTTTCTATTCTTGAGAGTGGTTTTCAGACATGACGTGAAATCTGACCATTTTGCTTTTCTAGTGTTGTACCTGCGTGTAGTAACAGGCTTCAAATATTTAAGAGCCTTCCCCAGACGCAAGTTGAACGTTATTGCATTATGGTCTGATGTTGTTAGATTTCGGTCTACTTGCCAGCCCTCTATTTTCCCCAGAAGTGGCAAGCTGCACGTGGTAACATCTACTACACTCGTGCAGAGCTTGCCTCTTCTAACGACTTCGAAGGTTGGCGTGTCACCAGTGTTGAGTATGTGTAGACCCATCTCGTTGAAAAAAGAGTGAACAGCTTCTCCTCTGCTGTTTTCCGATGTACTACCCCACCAATGGGACCAGGCATTGACGTCACCGGCGACTATCAGGTCTTTGGTCGCTAGTTTTAAACTAAAAGCCTTTATCCTGTCTAGGTACGGATCAATATGTTGGTCTCCCTCCAAGTAGATTGAAATCACTCCCAGCTTCAGGTCTTCGTTGACCAGCAAAACAGCTACTTCAGTTTCAGTAACAAGCTGGGGGTCATGGATTACTTCCAACTTGTCACCAAAAACGATTACTGCTGCAATTTTGAATTTACAAGGTTATCTACTTGTCCTGTACTAAGACGAAAAGGAGTAGGTAATTCAGGTCCTCAGAGCAATTAAAAAAATCAAGAGAGAACGTCGTTGAACAGTTAACTGAGGCCGGTTTTTTATACACGTGTAAGTGCATCGGTGTTGCGCCGCCATATTTCGACTGACAAGCCAAGGCGTAGTTTCGTTGTACGTGGATGTGTATGTAATTGTCTGTACACGGCGAGGCGTAATTTTGGTTGGCCTCGCTTGTTTGTTCACAACATTCTGTCTTTATTTTTTTTATTGGTCTGAGTTCAGGCCATCATTATCAACCATTTTTAATAACAGGCCCACTAGGAATTCGAGAATTGAAATCAGCTGTTCCATACAAAATTGCAACTCGGAATCGACATACTGTAAGAAACAGCGGATTTTTCTTCTCGAATTTCGGGTCGACGGTAAAAGATGGCTTGGTACATCAGTTTTGCATGGATAACCTTGTATTATTATAGTTGCTGAAAACCTCCCTGCGGCGTAAGAATCTTCTAAGCTCTGAATGTACAAACAGTACATTATCGACATAGGTTTTTGGGCTCCTTCTTCACCAGATCCCTGTTTTTTCTTCTTAAACACCACTGGTATTTTTATACATCACATCTCTGGTCATCATCATACACAGATTTAAGCCGTTGTGAATTGGGTATCTTCAACTACCTACTATTAGTTACAGTTCTGTAATTTTTAAAGGCTGATAGAACTTCATCTCACACCATAATTTGGTATGTGTTCTTGTCCTATAAGCTTTGTCAATTTATTATTTATATACTTTCAAGAGTAGTATTGCCTACGCTATCCAATAGAGGTTGGCTAATCATATACAGCGAGCTTGAATAGTCATAATCTTGCTGAACCTATTGATGTGTCAGTTTCCCAGGACTACCGAAGACTGACTCAAGATAATATAATATTCACCCATCAGAAGTATACGGTATTTCTTGACCAGTACCTGCCTATTGGAAAGTCGCAAGTCATTTTTCGTGAAATCGTTTAATTAATTAGTGGTAAGGTTTTTCTTGTACGTACTCGTAAGTACTCCCGCTGTGGTCGGGGTAATTTACCATAACATTGTAATTTACAATTGAGAGGTAGTCCTCTTTTGTGATTCAGTAGTTTTATTATCAGTTACTTAAGATAAAATTACATAGTTAAAAGTACCTAGTCTTTACATAATCTATCGGGTTATGTTCGGCAGTGCCCAGCCAGTAGCTGCTTCGACTTTTATTATATTATCACAAAACGTAATTTTGGGGTTTTATACATTTTCGTAAAGCGCCCTAGCATAAAAACGAAAAGAGAATTATCCAAAATGTATGAAGCTAAATGAAAACTAACTTTTGTTCTATAAATAATCTCATACTATTAGGCCTGAGATCATTTAATCATAATTTTCGAAAACTGTTGTGGCATCATCCATTATTCGTAAATTGAATTAGACAGCAGGAACACATCATTGGCTTTTTCCGTGAAGGAAAACATCGTGAGGCAACCTGCATTTCACGTTCGTAGAAGAAATTCGATGACGTATGTGAATCCACCAACCCGCACTGGACCAGCGTGGTGGCTATGGCCCAAACCCCTGTTAAAAGGCTGATACAGTACAGTACAGACAGCAGGAACACGTTGGATGCAAGCATACAACTTCCAATCGACCTCATCGGGAATCCAGAAGGTCTATGTCTAATGGCCGTTCTACGGATGACATGATAATGATAGTAATTAATCTAATCGACGAAAGACTCATCAATAATCTTCCAAACAAGCTTGTTTAGAAGCTCTCCTGTCAGTTGCGTTAGCTTTCGTGACTGGATTCCATTAGACGCTTCAGACCTTTTTCAGCGGATAAAGACATTTTTACGACTTTACGCCTTGTTTACGGATCTACTTACCGGTGTCACGCAATACCCTTGTTGGGGTAGGTACAGTAGAATTACTGAAGTCTTCATTTATTGTATAAGTAAGTGGCATTGGGTACTTGGTTATACTTGTGGTGATGGCTTTCGAAGGTTCTTGATAAGGTGGTAGTTGCGTGCACTTGCCGCTGCGTACACTAAAGAACATATTTCACCGTAGGCCCAGACTTTGTACTGTGCTTCAGAATAATCTTAAACATATGGCAAACAAATGAGTTGCAGAAAAATCGGCACAGACAGCATCCAAGCAACTGGAGCAGATGCCAGCGGTCCAGAGCCAAGATTTGTTATTTGAACTTGGCTTTGGCTGGCTCGGATAGACGCTGGAGGAGGAATGCACAACACCCCATGCGGGACATCAGTGCAGGACTTATCGCCCACACACCGAATGAGATTATAGACTAGCTCCATACATTTTTGCTAATGAGATGTTATGATTTTCCAGATGGGGCGTATTCCGCGCTCGGTTGTTCCGCGACAGTTGCGTGTTCCACCGCGGGAACTACGTGAAGGACCTGAACAGCCTCGGGCGGGACCTTCGCCGCGTCGTCATCGTGGACAACTCGCCCGCCTCCTACATATTCCACCCCGACAATGCTGTGAGTACATTCTGTATATAGGTGGTTCCATCGCGGGAACTACGTGAAGGACCTGAACAGTCTCGGGCGGAACCTGCGCCGCGTCGTCATCGGGGACAACTCGCCCGCCTCCTACAATTCCACCCCGACAATACTGTGAGTACACCCTGTATACAGTTGGTTCCACCGCGGGAACTACGTGAAGGACCTGAACAGCCTCGGGCGGGACCTGCGCCGCGTCGTCATCGTGGACAACTCGCCCGCCTCCTACATATTCCACCCCGACAATGCTGTGAGTACATCCTGTATACAGTTGGTTCCATCGCGGGAACTACGTGAAGGACCTGAACAGCCTCGGGCGGAACCTGCGCCGCGTCGTCATCGGGGACAACTCGCCCGCCTCCTACATATTCCACCCCGACAATGCTGTGAGTACATCCTGTATACAGTTGGTTCCATCGCGGGAACTACGTGAAGGACCTGAACAGCCTCGGGCGGAACCTGCGCCGCGTCGTCATCGGGAACGACTCGCCCGCCTCCTACATATTCCACCCCGACAATGCTGTGAGTACACTCTGTATACAGTTGGTTCCACCGCGGGAACTACGTGAAGGACCTGAACAGCCTCGGGCGGTACCTGCGCCGCGTCGTCATCGTAGACAACTCGCCCGCCTCCTACATATTCCACCCCGACAATGCTGTGAGTACATTCTGTATACAGTTGGTTCCATCGCGGGAACTACGTGAAGGACCTGAACAGCCTCGGGCGGGACCTGCGCCGCGTCGTCATCGTGGACAACTCGCCCGCCTCCTACATATTCCACCCCGACAATGCTGTGAGTACATTCTGTATACAGTTGGTTCCATCGCGGGAACTACGTGAAGGATCTGAACAGCCTCGGGCGGAACCTGCGCCGCGTCGTCATCGGGGACAACTCGCCCGCCTCCTACATATTCCACCCCGACAATGCTGTGAGTACATCCTGTATACAGTTGGTTCCATCGCGGGAACTACGTGAAGGACCTGAACAGCCTCGGGCGGAACCTGCGCCGCGTCGTCATCGGGGACAACTCGCCCGCCTCCTACATATTCCACCCCGACAATGCTGTGAGTACATCCTGTATACAGTTGGTTCCATTGCGGGAACTACGTGAAGGACCTGAACAGCCTCGGGCGGAACCTTCGCCGCGTCGTCATCGGGGACAACTCGCCCGCCTCCTACATATTCCACCCCGACAATGCTGTGAGTACATCCTGTATACAGTTGGTTCCATCGCGGGAACTACGTGAAGGACCTGAACAGCCTCGGGCGGGACCTGCGCCGCGTCGTCATCGTGGACAACTCGCCCGCCTCCTACATATTCCACCCCGACAATGCTGTGAGTACATTCTGTATACAGTTGGTTCCATCGCGGGAACTACGTGAAGGATCTGAACAGCCTCGGGCGGAACCTGCGCCGCGTCGTCATCGGGGACAACTCGCCCGCCTCCTACATATTCCACCCCGACAATGCTGTGAGTACATCCTGTATACAGTTGGTTCCATCGCGGGAACTACGTGAAGGACCTGAACAGCCTCGGGCGGAACCTGCGCCGCGTCGTCATCGGGGACAACTCGCCCGCCTCCTACATATTCCACCCCGACAATGCTGTGAGTACATCCTGTATACAGTTGGTTCCATTGCGGGAACTACGTGAAGGACCTGAACAGCCTCGGGCGGAACCTTCGCCGCGTCGTCATCGGGGACAACTCGCCCGCCTCCTACATATTCCACCCCGACAATGCTGTGAGTACATCCTGTATACAGTTGGTTCCATCGCGGGAACTACGTGAAGGACCTGAACAGTCTCGGGCGGAACTTGCGCCGCGTCGTCATCGGAGACAACTCGCCCGCCTCCTACATATTCCACCCCGACAATGCTGTGAGTACATCCTGTATACAGTTGGTTCCATCGCGGGAACTACGTGAAGGACCTGAACAGTCTCGGGCGGAACTTGCGCCGCGTCGTCATCGGGGACAACTCGCCCGCCTCCTACATATTCCACCCCGACAATGCTGTGAGTACACTCTGTATACAGATGGTTCCACCACAGGAACGACGTTTACGTTCCCGACAAAGATAGAAGAGTTGGCAGTAGCTGGCGCTAGATACTAATGTTTGTAAGTGGAAGTATTTCTAGAATATAATATTGAGAAAATAAAATACTGTTAGTGTCACACTGAATGAAGGAAAGAAGAATTAATTATAAAATTATATCCAACTCGAAGGACCAGAATTGCAGGTTCGTATTACATAGGGAGTCTAGAGTTTTGAGTTTGTAAGCGACGTTGTGGTCAAAGATGAAGGACGCAGATTTTGATGGTACCTATTTTTTGACTTTGAAAAATTTCGTATTAATTCTCCCAAAAATAGGAAAGTTGACAGCTTTCTCATCAATTATCTGCATCTTTCTCTTTCTCTCTGGTTTGTACGAATACAACACCAACACATATAATACAACTACACAAAGCCGCTTGCTTTTGAAAGCCGCTCGCTGATAAAACCTTCAGTTCTAATTAGTTTCAGTGCCAAGGAAAATCGTATCTTCATAGGTTAATGGCTCGACGACAAGGAAATTAGTACATTATCAAACAAACGCACCACTTTACAATAGTGAATCAGCTCCATTGTCGCCGTGACATCTCGCGCTATCTCGGAATAACTAGTGCTTTATCGCTCTTATCATTCCATTGGAGATACGGGCTGCATTCTGGACGATGACTTGTCTTATTTTGCTATAGTTTTCGTTTAGCTACGTTATTGTGTGGGATATGGTTATTGTTTTATAATAAGGAAGTTTCCTTTATCATAAAAACTAAAAATAATTATATACATTTAAAGACGTTAGAATTATATTAGATACAGTGAAAAAATTACTCGAATATCTTGATAAATGACGGAGTTATGGATGTCTAAACATGACCGCACGAAATGCGGTCATGTTTAAAAATTCATAACTCCATCATTTTTGAAGATAATTGAAAAATAAAAACACCATAATTTACTGCAGACTTGGTGTAATTTAATAAAAATAAAACTAGAAAACGGGAAACTTCCTTATTGCATGCGTTGCAATCTTTTGGCGCGCAGACATCGATTCGAGCTAGATGTAGACAGACACAAATCTTTACTGGATAAATAAATACTCTGGTAACTAATACATTTTTAGTGTAGAATTCTAACAGAGGGCATTTTTTTCAGGTACCTGTCGCGTCATGGTTCGACGACATGACAGATTCAGAACTATTGGACTTGATACCGTTCTTCGAGAAACTGAGCAAGGTTGACAGTGTGTACACAGTGCTGCGCAATTCGAACCACCCGTACAACCCGACACAGAACAATTCGCCGCCCACATAGCGACGCCCGAAGTACGCCCCCGCGGTACGCGGCAAGCGTACGCGCGACGTACCGGTACGCGGTAAGCGTACGCGCGAACCGGTACGCAGCAAGCGTACGCGCGCGATACGCAGCGTACCCGACGCAGAGGCCGCGCCGCGGACGCCCGCTTTCCTCACACTCATCAAAAACGGAGCGGACTTCGTATTAAGTGCCAATTTTGCCTTCTGGTTAGTAAGGACGTTATTTGTACCTATTTTACATTTTAGGTATTTGTTAGTGCGTAAGTGGAAAGTATGATGGATTTGTGATTTTTTTATACAGTAATTGTTTCTGTCAACTTTTAACTTTTTATCCTCGATTGCTTGCAGGAAAGTTTTTGATCGCTACTAACAGTTTTGGTGATGTTCTATTCAATTATATCGTGCTTGGGATCAATATACGTATAAGTTAGGGTACCTTTGTCCTTTCAGCAGATTATACTCGGTTTACGTGTATTTGGAATTGATTTTGTATATGGTAACATTAAACAAACATCTGTTGAAGTATAATTATTTTCTCCGCGTGAATTGTCAATTTTGCTGCTCGCCGTAAGATGTTCAAGTGGGAGTGAGAGCGCTATATCGATGTTTTTACGTTGTAACAGCGTCTCGCTCTGAAGTATCATAGTTCAATATGCTAGCAAAAAATAATCTAATAATCTTAATTTCAATATTATCTCTTCAGCAAAGAATTTTGATCGTAATTTTTTTTTTAACGGTTTGTTTTTTTCCGTCGCTGATTATAATGACGTATAAAAAAAATCTTATAGACTTGTAACATAATCACGAATTCTAAAAATTCGACTGGTATACTTAGCTATCCTGCACTAGTGAAAAGTGTAAATATTTTTTATATTACTAAGATTTGCGGAGTGAACAGCTTCAAATCATGTTTTAGTATAACGCGGATTACGAAGGTAAATACAGGGTGTTCGGTGAAGTGACGGGTTTATTCGTTTCTAATATATTGTTGGGTTGCGTGCTACGAAAAAAAGCAATAGATTATATTGTTTAAGCTTAGCTTGAAGATGTCCTCAAATGAATTGAACGTTCTATTTAAAGACCGCAAATAAGCTGAATTCATATCGATTCCAACGATATAACATTTATTAGGACGTTCCATATAAAAGTTATGATAAATCTTGATTTTAATGGGTCGCGGCGCAAATTCGTAAAATTCGTAGGCATTGCCGCTTCCGGACCTCCGTCCGTCGTCGATTAAGAGGACAAAGTGATACACTTCAGCAAAATTCTGTGAATGTGTGGTGAAATCAAATATTTAAAGCGAGTCGGTCGATTTTTCTAAACACTCGTCATTCATCTTATTAGGTTGTTTACTCTGTCTATGATTCTATGAGATCAACGACGATGTTCGATTAAATGATGTTTATCGTACATTTCAGTTCAGTGATAAATCGTCCATGGGAGAGTGCACTTCCAAAATATGAAGTTATGAATTTTAATATTTAGAATGAATCAAGTGAATCAAAATCAGCCCATTGCGTTACCGAACATCTTGTATACTCGTTGTGACTGTGTCTATGTATAAAATAATATATGTATCTATACAATAAGATAGTAATCTTAGGTGATTGCGATAAGCGACTAGATTACATTTATTACATTGATTTGTGTTTACAAATATTTTCTTTATTATATCTCTGATAAAGTCTAAATTTATCTGGCGCTTATTTGTCTGGTTTATACGTTTCTACTTCAAAATATTCTCGCATTCTGCAAACTATTTAATCCGGCAATGCAAGTTGGCCGATACTTGTTAGCAAAATTTTTTGACGCGTCCACACATTGGTCATAATGTTTTGCTCGAAGTTAACCCACTGGAGCCAATACGCCAAAGTGTGGATTAGTGTTGGTATTAAAGTCAATGTGAAGTGCAGTACTATTGTGTTGTCAATCGTAACTGAGGAGTTTAGTCATAAATTTTGTATATTTCTGTCTCGCTCGCACTCGTTCGCGGCAAGGAGCATCGTATTGCTGTCTCTTTCTGGTTTTATGCAGTGCCTCAGTTAAGGTGAGGCTAGTATAGTTCTTTGTACATTTCATATTGGAGCCAACTTTGGGCAACGTTTTGTATAGTTGTTACAAACAACAAGCGCATCGCGGTCTTCACATGTATTATTCGTGTATTGCACATTAGGCCCAATTTTAAAAGCGCCATCGTATTTTTATTAGCAATTTAGAATATTCTTGTCTCTTTTTCACTGTATACATTTGATAGAGAGAGCGCTATTTTACGTTGCTATTAAATTTAAGATGGCGCCTTTGAAATTGGGCCTATTGTGTTTCTGTGCGTGCCTAGCGAAGCGATCAGTCGTACACACACACATGTATACAAACACAGCTTAAAAAGATGTAAAAGCCACGTGCGTTCGTGATTTGTAACGAGTATAATAAAAGAATATTTTTCCTTATTATACGGCCAATATGTATTGCCGGTATTCGAATATCATCAAATCATTATCTTTGTTTGATAGTTCTCAAATCGTGTATAAATGCGTGTACATAACTTGTAGATTTTGTACTCGATTTCTCTACTTTTAAAGTTCGTTTATGACAATAATGAGTCAATCGCATCAGTGTCATATGAGTTTGTAATTAGCTAAATACCATATTTTTTTTCACATAATATAAACATGATTCGTCTTGAAGAATGCTGTTATAAATCAAAACTATCCCTTGGCATGGACGTAACCAATTATTTAAAAAAGACATCAATTTTTTTTAAATATATTTGTCTGAATTGATATATGATTCAAAGAATAAAAAAGGAGAAATAAAAAAACATATGAACAAACATGAAAATTGACTACTTAAAAACCTCATCATATTAGAAGTTGGTTGATAAGTTACTTAATATGCTGCAGTCTTTAATTTATAAACTACTTACAATAAAAATGAATTAGTTTCTTTAATCTCCAAAATCATTTTCTTGAATTCAAGTTCAAATAAAAAATAATTAATTTTGAAAAGTAACAGCATTTTTCAACTCAAAAAATAATATAAATACAATGAAAAAACGTCATCTCAGTATTACCTAGCTTTGTAGTGTTTGATGCCATTATATCTAATACACACATTAAATAAAATAGATCGTAAATGCTATGCGAAAGAACATATTTTATTATAACAATATTTTTTAATGAATTTATTGAGTGATAAGTTATTACTCGTGGTTAGAGCTACGGAGATAATATAGCAACCGACATTACGATTTTATGAATTTAACTTTAAGGCACATTAATAAGATCGAAATTTCCTTGCACGATGAACAATGCGTCAACTTCAAATAGGGATTGGGCTTGCTTCTTTAAATTCAAGTTTATAAATGAAGCCAAACTATTATCTACTCGTAAAGTAAACATTTTATTGGTTAACTAGTTTTACCCGCGGTTCCCCAAGGAACCCTTTATTTTTTCCGGGATAAAAGTAGTTATGACATTTTCCGATCTTTAGACTATAACCATGCTTAAAATCAAGTCAATCCATTGCTACGTAAAATAGTAAACAAACCAACAAACACTTTCGGATTTATAATATTAGTAAGGATTATATCTTACTAGCTACCCGCTTCCGCTTCGTTCCGTTCCGTTCGTTCTCGGTCTTTCTATACTATACAGGGTTATTCCTAATCAATTAACATCCTTTTAGGGGCTTATTTTGTACATCAAAACTAACAACTTTTGTTCTGCGACTTTTGTCAAAACTCAAAAAAAAACGTGGTTCCTTAAAAAAATATAGTTTGTACAATATGTATAGAACAGCTGTTTTTTTAGTTTTGACAAAATTCGCAGAACTAAAGTTGTTAGTTTTTATGTACAGAATAAGCCCCTAAAAGGATGCTAATTGATTAGGAATAACCCTGTATAATATTCTAATTTTGGGTCAGCCTATCATCAATCTAATGATGAAAACCGTGTTAACGTTACAGACCGTTTCACTCACGAAGTCGCGCCCCTCCACAGTAAATTATTGGTTTGCATTTATACGCGTAGACCTCGTTTGTACACAACGCCTTAGTGTGCGTGTAGAGGCTAATAGTACAGACAGTAAAAAAAAAATATGATCACTTAGGTTAGAGGGTTACTTTCAATAAATATGGAAGGGCGCGCCTTCGTGAGTGAACAGATCTGTACGTACTTTAAAAGATCTAAGCGTACAGATAGCGGGTTAGCGTAAAATATTGTTTTGTACCTACTATAACTACATATGTATTTAGACACAGATACGGAGATATAAAAGTTTGCGCAAAAACGTCTCTATTCGAAACAATTATTATTTTCTGTCACGATAATACCATCCTACTAATCTTATAAACGCGAAAGTTTGTGAGGATGGATGTATGGATGTTAGTTACTCTTTCACGCAAAAACTACTGAACGGATTGAGATTAAACTTTGCAATGATATAGCTTATATATCAGAATAACACATGGGCTATAAATTATAATGATATTGAAAAATCAAAATATCATGCGGGCTAAGCCGCGGGTAAAAACTAGTAATGATCATAAGTTAATTCCTAGAGAAATAGTAGAAGTATGGGGCCGCTAGTAGTTAAAATTTGCACACTCTATTTATTTCTATTTTTACTGCTAAGCTCTAAAGACGTGTCTAAAAAAATAATCCTCACTAATACTTTAATAAAAAAATCTAAAATTGAAATGCAACGTGATTTGTGTACTTTACAAAATTGATTTTAGTCTGGTCTTCCAAAGCTTATCGAATACTCAAAAATGCTATCTAAATCCGAATAAAAAATATCGCCTGTCAGTCGAGCCCTAATAGCAAAAACGCAAAATTCAAAAATTGAGTGAAATGAGACGTCATAAAACAAAAATGTTTAAATTAGTTGATATGACTTCTAAAATGGTGCTTTCAGTATTAGTTCAGTAGCAAATCAGATTGTAAGTAACTATTGCACTTTGAACGCACATTGGCTCAATATTAGAAAACATTGGCGTAACTTTGGCATAATACTATTTTTTGGCATAAATAAATTATGAAGAAATACGTGACATAATGAAAGAACGATATTTTATTTATTGTTTTATCGTAAATTGCTTAGCAAAAAAGATTTGTTTTTATGTTTATTTTTAAACGATAATATTGTTTTAATAGGACGCGTGTAAATAAGATTTTTATTAACTTAACGATGAAAATTGATTATTGAAATCGATTTTATAAATTAAAATTATTTTTTCGTAATTATACAAGTTAGTTTGTTATTTAGTGGCTACGCCGGTGTATGTATATAACTTTTATACATATGTGTAGTATTATCACTAATTATAGTTATAGCGTCCTCTTCGTGAACCTTCCAAACATATTTTTATTTATCATGTAAGTAATCCACTTATTGAGGCCATATTTTTCATAGGAACCTTTATACCTACTTTCTTTTTACCATTTTTTTGAGACAAAAATCATAGTCTATATTTTTAATAATTACCAAATGTTTTTAAAAATTAAACGCCTGTGTAAACAATTATTTTCTAATCAGATGAAAAATATAGGATACGCATTGGGTAAAAGCGAAAGAACGCTTATAAAAACCGTACGGTTCAGTATCCACCAATGAGAGAAGCCGAGATGAAACATTGACCAATCAAATCTCTCAATCTATTATGACGTGACAGATGTCAGTTTTGTGTAATTCTATTGGTCAATGCTTTTAAAAAAGGCTTAGTAATGGAACGAATTATTTTTTACTGTATTGTCTCATTCGTAAAATCGAAGTTTTAATTGAGACACTAATTAAGTAACTTATAGATCGATTCGTCGAAAAAATATCGCCGTTCCACTCTTTGATTGGAATACTAAGCCTAAATATACCGTATGGGTTCATTCTTTTACACCTCTCTTTTCAAACTAAAAAAAGTGGATTACAGTGACGTCACACCACCCACACATCCACTGTAGACAGCATTTATCTGTAAGCATTAACATTAGTTGTAGAATGTTAATTAAAGTAATATATGTTGATTTCTCTAGGCATATAAGAGTTCTGTTGTTTATGATGCGTTTTTTTAAACATATAGCATAGGCTTTAGGCAGAATACTTTCCCTGTGAACGTATTGGCTATGTTCACTTCAGAACTGTAGGGGCAATGTACTAACAACTTAGTCTTTTATAGGCTGAATCATACAAGTCGACGGATGTGAAGTTAGCTTCAAACTGCGCAATATCCAATCCTGACTGAAGCTCATATACAGCCTTGGCCAAAAGTATTAGGCACCCTGTATTTTTACTCTATTTTCTAACTTTCACTCCTTTTTGGCATTTTTAACACAATTAGGTGTCAATTTAATCACATCAACAGAAATGAAAGCTTGTTTACTTGTTAGAGTCCAGAACACAAGTGACCAAACATTGACTGATAAGAACCGATAAAAACGGAGTCCTTTGTTTTCGGTCACCAGGTTTTTTATGACCTTAACAAAGAGCCGCTTAACTAAGAAGTTATTTATGACCCCGGTAAGTCATTTAAGATAAGCACTCAGTTATTGGTTAAGTAGTAAACATGCATTTTGATTTTTTATAGGTGCCTTAATACTTTTGGTCAAGGCTGTAAAGCTGCGTGTTGATTTGGTTTCGTGTAGTTTGTAACTAACTTCACATCCGCTGACTTGTAAGATTCGGCCAATGAAATACAGCGCATTTTTGTGCTGATCAGAATGAACGAAATGTTAGTTCATTCGTTCTTTACCTTCTGGTGTGAACTTAGCCTTACTATTTTATCTTTTTGACTCTCGCATCGTCCAACAAAATGTTATTTAGCGATAATAATTGTTAATTTTTATTTATATTGAATAGTGCATGCAATAAAAAAAATCAATTGATATTTCGCTCATGTCATAATTATTAATTAAATAAAAAAAAATATTGTCTAACATTTTATAGAGATTTGGTAATTCGTTGTTGTAACAATTAATTTGAATGTTTTATAATAATTTAACATTGATGTGTAAGTGACATCGATAATATGATAAGCGATACCTACTTATGAAAATGGAAATAGTGATTTAACGCAATAATTATTTTTTTTGTATGTTTCGTATCTGAATTGTTGTTATATATTTTGCTAGTACTCGATGTTATGCAATCGCGGTGCTTTCTTACCGATTTCTAAATGAAACTCGTTTCT
This sequence comes from Hypomecis punctinalis, assembly GCA_949316475.1. Taxonomy (NCBI): domain Eukaryota; kingdom Metazoa; phylum Arthropoda; class Insecta; order Lepidoptera; family Geometridae; genus Hypomecis; species Hypomecis punctinalis. Next base: position 20,621,172 of record OX438799.1, on the reverse strand, counting down.
AAAATGTAGATAGAAAAATCCCGTAATGCTAAATTTAATAGCGTCTTATAAAATTTGAAACGTCCAATATGTAAAAATAATCAATTTACGCAAAATAAATGCCAGAGCGACGCGGTTTTTTATTTATGTTTAAAATACTGGCATTACTGGGTAAATGCTATCTCATTTCTTTGAACAACATTTACAATTTTTGTCATCTATTGAGTACCTATTCGTCTAGTTTCTTTTTAAATCTATATGTTTAGATTCGAGTTTCTTTAACATTGTTGAAACGTTGTTTGTTTAATCTATTTGAAAGTTAGTCTGTTACACGTGATGTTCGCCGAATTTTTTCTTGGCGGCTGTGGGACTTTTTGGGAACGCGGAAAAATCATGTCGCCTCATTATTTTGTTAAACTTGTGTTTTTGTCAGTGATAATCAGTGGAAAATTGTGGTATTTCGTTGATTATGAGCTGATTTACGTGCGTATGTCGTTGTTACCAAAACTCCATAGAAGCCTCTAGTAAAGTCTCCACAGCTTTACTGAGGTATGACTTGGACTATGTTTGGACTTGACCGCGACTTTATCTGACTAAGACGTGACTACGACAGTTACTATGAAAATATTATCCAAAATTATTAAAACTTAATACTTGACACTGGCAAATGCACAATAATGCGACGCCAAAACATAAAAAAAAGAAGCTGTCCAAAATCCAATCCTGACTAAAACTCACGTAACAGCTTTCTCGTAGCTTGTAGCTAATTTCACAGCCGCCAAGAAGGTTAAATCGGCCTATACTTAGCTTGCGGTGAGTTGTAACTTGCACCAGTATGGCTGTCAGTTGCAATAATGTTTTAAAGGTAAATTAAATTAATAAAAGCTGTAAAAATTTCAGTGCAGGTCCGTAACTTACGAGTAACATTTCTTGCGCAAGCTATCGTGTAAAATAGGCTCGACAACTTTGTAAAAGTCGTTCAACTGTTCAAAACATTTTAATCAGTATATAGGGGTTGTATTAATTCTGTATGTATAGTTATCTAGAACTTATATGCTAAGCCAAAAGAGGTGAATCAGATCACCATTATCAACAATTTTTACTATGGGTCCAACCCGGAATTCTAGAAAAGCATCGGCTGCATCGGCATTCCGAATTGCAATTTTGTATGGAACAGCTGATTTTTTCTCGAATTCCGGGTTGGTCTCATAGTAAAAGTTGTTCATAACGGTGGTCTGGAACACCCCCTTACAGCTTAGTATAAGGCGAAAAGATAACCCTGTAGAAGCAAACATTTTCTGCCCTTGAGTCACTTGTAAAGACAGTACAAATTCAGTTGCATTGCTTGTTATTCTGAACAAATTATATCTGTTGCTTCCTTATATGGAAAGTAGAATATTGACGCAGATTGAGCCGATACTTTTAAATTCTTCTTTATTTGTAACTATGCAATGTTTGTTACAAAAGTGATATGAAGTATACAAAAAGTTTTCAGCTGTTAGAATGTTTTTGGCTTATTCTATATTTTTCTAAAGTGATATATCTAAAGTATAGATCTATATTTTTCTCTCAGTCCGTTAGATCGATTTTCAAAATATATTGAACACGTATTTTTTCTTTTGCCAATCAGACAATAAATGGCAATGATAAACTGTTAATGTTCGGGAGTGGGTCTCGTGACGTCACTTCTGGGTTAAAAGTCTACTACTGTAATGTAGTACTTTTGTAGTCTAGTCGCGACGTCACGCTGAACTTTAACGGGCTGTATCTTCATTAATTTTTGTTTGATGGACAAAAGAAAAAATACGTGTCTTATATTTTTTGATTATCTATCTGTCGGACTAATTACTAAATATTTTTAGTTATCTATCTAGTCTATTGTATCTTTTAGCCGTTTCTAATGTCGATATGTCTATCTTTTCACAAAAGGAAGCTATAAGGCCGTGTTTTCGATCGTGCTAGCAAAGCACTTCGATGGCTAATAGAATTTTATCGTGTACGTAGCTGTCGGGATGTTCAACGCTACGCCCGTCGAAATCCAAAACGCGGCCGAAAATGTAATTCGATAAATATTAAGGTTGTGCTTGTGCTACCACATATCTTTATTGACTCGACATTTTTATCTTGCCTTTTAGCATGAAAGATGTACTCGAATTTTAAACAAATGTTCATATTCCGCCTTACAAGTAGGGCTGTAAGAGGCTCGTAATAAGGTTTATTATCGAAGAGCTTAGTAGTAAAATGAATTATTCGATTAGTTACTCTTACTACTGTAGCCTCGAACGATCAATGACGAGCAAACCGCTTCGACATTTAGAAATCACTTGTGTGCAATATTTGATTCGATTATTACAGGGTTATTTTTAATTTCACAAAGACATTGTACGAGCAACTTTGTATTACCATTCAATGTTCAAACGCAAAGCTAGAAATCTGAAAATAATAATTTGCAATCTAAAACTGATAAAATTTAATTTTTTGAAAGTTGTGAAACAAAGTTGTCAAATGACCTTGAAACGCTGCCAGGAATATATATTTTGGTACCTACATTAAAAATAACCCTGTATACATGTAAAATTATTTCAATAGAGTTGACATTGTAGATACGTTGTACAGCATTAATGCGTTTGTTAGAACCCAGTCGAATTTAGTATTCGAGCGGAGTTCTCACGGCGCCACTATCGGTATTATGAAGGAACTACCTATCAGACAAGTGAGAGGACTATAATTAATATATTTACGTGTAATAGCCATGGAAATAGAGGGAAATCACGAGAGTAGCTAGGTAACATTTACCTGTGACGAAATTTATATAATGGTGTACATTTTTGATATAATGTTGTACAAAAGAGACATTTGGTATGCTATTTTATAGGAATGAAAATAAATAGCCTTAATAAACGAAATGAATGTGTTATTTTAGCTCTAATTTATTGAAGTAATATATCCCCATAAAATGCGTCTCACAGACAGCTGCGGCCTAGTCACAACCAATCACAGAAAACGGTTTATAAGAGATTATGCAAAAAATATCTTGAGCTTAGGCCATTACCTATTTACTATAACAGAATACGGCTAAAACTCACGTTATAATTATAAGGACGATCCGCAAGGAATCCGACCAGTTTCGGAGTATTTAGAACTCCATCCACAGGGAATACGCGCACCCCCGTCGACTGGCGCGCGCGCACACATTACAACGTGAGTTTTAGCCGTATTCTGTTATAGTAATGATGAATACTCACGGTAGTTTTAATATCGTCCAAAAGTTTTTTTTAATCGCGAGTAAGTTCGCGCTTGACCAACTCGCCTGATGGTAAGCGATGTTGTGGTCAAAGATGAAGCATGCAGACCCTGAAGATACCTATTCACTCTGACCTTGAAAAGCTTTAGATTATATCTCTTAGGAAACAGGAAAGTAGGAAGACTGTTCCATTCTCTGGCGGTACGAATCAGTAAGTCACACCGCTTCGTATACTGAACGCCACACAAATCGCAGATGAGATGTTAGCCGCAGATGACACTTCGCCCTGATTGGTTAATTATTGCGCATGTGTGCACAATGCCGACGCCGCGTGTCGTAGTGCATAGCGAGCGCGCGGGAGGCATGGGCCGGGTGTGCCCCGGCGTCTCGTTTCTCTGGCTCCCGCGAATGTCTATATTTCGGCTTTTATGCAGCGCTCTGCGCAAAACTTTCCATCCAATATACGAATCGAAGCAAAATCGACAGTGAAGGGGGTGGTAATGTGGCGCCCTCCAACTTGTCCTGTAGTAAAAAGGGGATGGTAGGATAAGGTCGTGCAGCTCAGATGTACTCTCCGAAATGAATCCTATAGAAAATGGACAGACTCGCAACCCTACGGCGATGCTCCAGGCTATGAAGTTTTTTTGCAACTAACTTTTCATCACCTGTAAGCCGAACAGCACGCCGGTCCACCGATTCCAAGGCCTCGAGCTGATACTTCGCCGAGCCATCCCAAAGATGGCAGCAGTATTCCAGACACGAACGGATCTGTGCTTGATACAGAGTAAGCAATTGTCCCAGTGTGTATACCGCCTAACCTTGTTCAGGATACCCAGCTTCATACCAGCCAATTTGGCCCTAGAATCTAGATTCTAGGTACGTGCCGTAGTTCAATGTGGGAGCAAGTGTTAGCCCCAGCAGTTCAAGGCGGTCTATCTCTGTTAAACGAATATCTCGAAATATAGGCGACAGTGCAAAGGGACACTTTTGATATATGCTATTTTATATTTAAAAACGCTTTTTTGGGCTATTGTACAAAGTCTGGGCCGACCCGACTTCGCAAGATCTTTCAGACACCCATTTCTATGCCGCAGCTGTCTGCGGGACGCCTTACAGTTGATTTCTAGATGAATATCAGTAGTCTAAAGCAAATCTATAGAACCTAACAACGGCTACCAGTGGTTAGTTCTAGTAACTACCTATACATGATTTTTCAAACACTACAGGGTTATCTAGAACTGGTTTACGCCATAGTTCGCAAGAGATGTGCTTCGCTGGTGCGGCGGGCGCGGGGGAGTCCTAACAGCATGCTGCTCGCACTCGCTGATAGATTAGATTGTCCCTACATTGCTCACGGTTGCAAAATGCACACTCCTTGTAGAGCTCGTGAGAGGATATTTTAGTTATAATTTACTTCATGACATTTTTAATTTTATAATTTAATTGTAATAATGTTATTTTAATTTTATCGTAATGTAAAGTGACTGCCAATAATGTTTGCTGTTTCATGTATGAGTCCTAGTTACTCGAAATAAACGTTTTATATATGTATATAGGTATATATAAGCCGAAAGGAGACGATTCAGATCCTCATCATGAATAACTTTTACTATGGGGCCAACCTGAAATTCGAGAAAAAAAGCTGTTTCATACATTTTGTCGAGTTCGAGATATAATTCTGTATGGAACAGCTGATTTTATTCTCGAATACCGGGTTGTCCCCATTGTAAAAGTCTGAATCTGAATCCTTCGAGCAAATATCTATGCTCGAAGTCTGAATCACACCCTTTCGGATTACAGGGCAACACATTATTTTCCTAGCATTGACTGGGTAAGTGCTTTAAGAATTATGGACTTGGGCATTTTTTTCCATATTGATGACTATATTGGCTATAATGAAAAGAAATTACCTAAATAAAAAAACAAACTTCATCAATATATTTTTTTAATAATTTAAACGCACACAGTACTGGAAATAGATATAAATATTCATAACATTTAATGATATGGTACTCAATTGCATTCATTTAATCCATTTAAACATCATTCAAAACTTAGAACTATTCACGTCATACAAACAAAAATAATTAAGCCTAAAAAATTGGCAACAAACATAAAAATAAATTGTCCGATATATGTAACGATTCTTATATTTGTACTAAAAGACCTTTGGAATAATTTTATAAGGTACAACGTGAATATTTGGAATGCATAAGAAGTTTATTCCCAAAAATATTAAAATCTCGCACATTTCGCCAAGAGACGCTAACAACATTATACAGCAGTCTCATTTTAATTCAGTGCCATGGAACGAGATGGCAACACTAAACTAAATAACAACGTAAAATTCACAGGCTACTCTTAAGCCTGCGCTACACGGTATTAAACAGCGGTTTGAAACATAGGTTTGAAACAGTATAGACAGTTGTTTTAAACCAAATTTCATGTGACATTCAAACGCCCTTGGTAGCACGGCTTGCGTTGCAAACCACTGCCAGAAGCGATGGTTTGAAACCGTCTAGCCGCTTGTTTAAAACCAGGCGTACGACAGTCACGTTACTTCGTTTCGTCTACCTAGGTATAAGATGGCGCAAGAGCAACTTGAACATGATGTGAGCATATAATTTATGGAATTATATAGAGACTTGCACTGCCTTTGGGATTTGACTAGTAAAACATACAAATACCCTAATCAGAAAAAACAAGCGTGGGATATTTTAGGTAAAAATTTAAAATCTATTGACCTAAAGGCAAACGCCGCGTCTGCAAAAAAGAAAAATGATAGATAAAGCGTCATGCCTTCGTTGTAGTATAAAATACTGTAGGTAAGTACGTGAACGAGATTACGACACGTCCTATCCACGCAACGTTTTTAAAAACACTGTTGGTTTCAAACCATGTAGCCGGCAATCCGCATCTCACTTTTGTTCAAGGTGACCTTGGTTTCAAACCTCGTTTCAAACCGTGTAGCACAGGCATAAACTTATTTTTAAGCGCTCTAGCAGCTCTTCAATAGTTTAAAACGCTGATGAAAACCGAGAATTCTTTTGTACTAAGGCCTTTGCCACACTATCTAGGCGGATCAGTCGAGGAAAATCGTCACTACATTTTATCTCTACAATTCTTTTTGACGGATTTATATAACCGAGGTATGTTTTGATATTCCCCGATCGGTGCAAGCTGTGCAGAATAAAGTGAAACAAACAAAGCCGTGTCAGAGGCCTTGAGGCGGCCAACTGACGCTGGCGTACCTCTGGCTACCCACTTGGCCTATACCAACTTATTTGTGCACAGCTTGCGGAATGCTGTGCAGAGTTTAAAGTGTGGCAAGATATCAGAGCATCTACAGGGTTACAGGGTTAGTCGACCTATTCCCGTTAAGGGTGTGTAGTTTACTTTGTTTCTGACTAATTTGACTATGAAATACACTATCCTAAATTAAAAAAAAAAAAACAGATATTTGAAATTGGTATTTATAAAATTCCCAATTTTCGGCTATCAGCTCAGATATTTTGAAACGTGTAAGTCGTATTATTATTTTTATTTGATTTTTACATGTAAAATAATGTTTTATGACCTCACTACTTAATATTGTCCGTAACATTTAACCTTTTATAAAAAATATTTGAATTAAAATATCTCTAAAACTGTGAGATTTAGGATATGGTGTTTCACAGTAAAATCAGTCAAAAACGTAGTAAACTACACATGCTTAACGGGAATAGGTCGACTTAGCCTGTAACCCTGTATATCGAGAGTTATACAGCCGAAGTAAAATAAAGAAAAAACATATGTATTTTAATATCTTTGGGTATACTAAGCGCCAAAAATCGACGGACGAGAAGTTAGCATCAAATGACACATCGCCGTGATTCGCTAATTATTGCGCATGTGTGCACAATGTCTAAACAAATGGCGAAGTTGTGTGCACGGGCGTAGGGAGCGCGCGGGAGACATGAGGTTAGCGGACGGGTGTGCCCCGGCGTCTCGTCTCTGTGGCTCCCGCGCATACCTATATTTCAGCTTTTGCGCAGCGTTCTGCGCATAACTTTTCATCCGCCGATTTGTGTGGCGCTTAGTATTTATAGCAACGTAAATCACCTTATCCATATTTGGGGCAACCATGTTCTTATCAATAGTAACTGCAGATTACAAACAGCATTTAAAATATTACAATTAAACGTCGTAACGCTTACATTACAATAAAATAACTGAACTTATTATTACAATTTGGCACTAAAACAAAAGCTGCAAAGAGATGCATTCGCTTAACCATACACGCAATCATTATTCATACTTAGTTAGGTACAACATTGATACACAATTTTATAAAACTTTCTCTCGAATGCAATTAGAAATAAATAACAAATATAGTGTTGCTTTGTTAGGTGCGTGAACTTTCATAGGTATAAATATACTCAACATCTTTCACTATGGAACAACCAAGAAATCGCAAAAAAAAGAACCTGTTTCATACAAAAAGTTCGAACAGCTCATTTTATGAAGTATTGTGCATACGTGAGCTGATCAAAAATTCGTAAGACGGAAGGAGAGAAGACCGCCGTCGCGGCGTAGGAGAGGTGGTATACTCTATAAAATTTAACTTGATCTCTGCGACAGCCATATTGACAGATTTAGAGTTGAGATAGTGGTGGGAAAAATCGATTTTCAAACAATGTTGTAATGAAATCGAATGAGTAGTTGAAGGTGAGAAATTGGATTTTATTTACTTACTATTATTTAAGATCAAGTATGTACACATGTAAATAATGTTATGATATTAATTAAATACTCATAATTATATAACGATAGTATTTATCGACGTTTTTCACTATTATCGATGGTAATGTAACATATAATTGGGTTTAGTTTAATTACACATGTAAAAAATGTTATGATATTAAAATATACAATAAAATTAATGATACGAGTAAATTAAGATTTATTTTAAATATCGTCAGTATAAACTATAGATATTTTAATTAAAACTCTATCTAAAACTCTGTGGTCACGATCATTCGTCGCCCATTACTAATCGGCATGCCCATAAAGTATGACATTGACAGGTACTGTCTGTACTATTAAGAAATTCAGGACATCATAGGCGTGATTTTTCTGACAGCTGTCGCAGAGATCAAGTTAAATTTTATAGAGTATAGTAATATCCCCCTCTTACTACCGCGCGAATATGTACGACTACTCCTGCTGTTTCGTTTAAGTTTCTACCAAGCTAATGAAAAGGTACCATGATAATGAATATTTTTGAATCCATTTGAAAGTATTAGTACCTTTGAAAAATCCTGCACTTTTCAAATCAACACCTTGTATACTAAAATAACTGTAACTGTAAGAGTATTGTAAGACATCCTAATATCTAGTTCATTATTAAAAGGTGGGACCATAGCCATTAAGTACCGCCTTGTCGTTTCAGCCCATGTGCTAATTTACTAGGCATTCTCTTGAAAAATATGTGTCTGAAACCACAAAGAGGTAGCAAATGTCTCAAATTGAATTACAAGATATTGATGTATTCCTTAATGTATACAAAACTTTGATCTCTGTAAACCTGAAAATATAAAAGTACTTTTTAATGTAGTAAACTGAAAACAAAATGAATTAAAACTCATTATTGGTATCAGCAATGCTTTCACTTTGTGATATCAAAATGATAGAAATAATCCAATACCATTTTGTCCAATTTTCAGAAATTCGATGAATTTTCTATTTCCAAGTCTAAGATGGTATAAGTTATGTGACAGGTTTTGTAATATGACTATAAATCCTAGTGGTTTAGAGCTTTCAACTTAACAACAACTACTACAAAATCTTTCATTTATCGCTACGTAAAATAAAATAGATATGGCTTACTTGTGTGAAACTGTAAGAAATAGGTACAATGCGGTCACAACAACTAGACGCTTGACCATGTGACGTTATTTTGGCGCTCAAGTACGGTGTACAAAAAAAACCGACCATGTGATCAAAGAGTCGGACTCCAGCATGAAAGGTTCCGAACCATCATCTATAAAAGATAATTTTCTACCTGTTTATTAATATCAGACTGCCTCGGTGGCTCAATGGTTAGTGACTCTAATTTCTGTATCAAAGAGGCGTGGGTTCGATCCCCACCCAGGGCAAACATTTATATGACGAACATAGGTGTTTCGCGCCGCCATGAGAGCAGTGGGCGCGAGCATTTGGATTGTTATCTTTAGATCTTCAAGGTTGTCAAAAACATTATATGTATATAAAATGCATTTAAAAATATGTATATGTAGTATATCAGTCTCTGGCGGCCATATCACAAGCTTTGCTTAGTTTGGGGTCAGAGGCCGTGTGTAAGATGTCAAATTAATGCGATGCGTCGAGTTAATGTGACCGCGTTATAGGTACTTTGCCATAGAATACCTATAGATCGAATCAAATTTCTAGGCGTCAGTGAAGTTACGCAGCTGACATATGAATTTGCTATTGCACATGTACTCGCCTCGTGTTCACAGCCGCCAAGAAGTTAGCTTCGGCTTATCCAAATGATTTATAGTTATTGTATTATGGCTACAGGTAAAGGACGGTACCTACTTCACTTCACCGACTTTTTTTTCAATCACATCTCCTACAGTTGTATTTTTAGGGTTCCGTACCTCAAAAGGAAAAAACGTAACCCTTATAGGATCACTTTGTTGTCCGTCTGTGTGTATGTCAAGACTCTTTATCTCGAGAACGGGTAAAGGTATCAAGTTGAAATTTAAACTGTATACGTATATCGATGAACTCTTGCTGTTGTGTAAAACAAAAACTTCTCAGTTGTCGTTTAAAAAAGTTAGAGATGTTTATGTCGTAAAAAACCGCATATTTCGACACTCACAAAAATCAAACCCTACAGGGTACTTCCCGTTGACATTGAACTATGCAATTTGGCGAGAAGCATTGTCTTAGAGTACACACATAGGAATAAATCTGAAAACTGTACATTTTTATTTACATCACAAAAAAATAGGGCCTCAAAATTCACAAAAAATGGGTTCAAAATTCAAAGTGAGTAAATCGTATCATGTAAGGTGTCATATAAAAGAACTTCATTAGCACATGCTAAAACAGGTTTTTAATTATTTTAACAATGTGTTTGTACGGGACCCTTGCGAGCCTGACTCTCACTTGTCCGGTTTTATATTTTATGTAGGTTACATTTGGCCACCAACTCGCCTGATAGAAAGCGTAGTTGTAGCCGAAGATGGAGTATGTAGACTTAGAAGATACCTATTTACTCTTGACTTGAAGATATCCAAATTGTAATTGTCAGGAAAAAATGACGGAAATAATGATATTTTAGTCTAACCGCCAAGTAATGTCTTTAGATAGAAATGGAGTTAAGAAAAATGGCGGTAAAGGTCTTATTATCATTTAGATGGTATTAATATCGCATAACTTTACCATACACATAATATACAGGGTTATTTCGAATCAATTAGCAACCTCTTAGGGGCTTATTCTGTACATCAAAACTAACAACTTTTGTTCTACGACTTTTGTCAAAAATAAAAAAAAATGTTGTTCCATAGAAAAATATCGTTCCCTCAACAAAATGTATGGAACAGCTGATTTTTTTTTTTTGAGTTTTGACAAAAGTCGCAGAACAAATGTTGTTAGTTTTGATGTAAAAAATAAGCCCCTAAAAGGATGCTTATTGATTAGAAATAACCCTGTATAAGGCGAACATAATAATTTTAATTATCGAAGCTGCAAGCTTATGGTTAACTACAAATTGCCAAAATATTTACTTATCACATCTGTTTTTGTAAGTTAATTCTGATTGTTCCATAAGAGGCGCATTATTTTACTTATAGTTACACGCATGTAACGCGCTCGTGTTACGTTTTATTTTCGTAAAAAAAAGAATACCTTATTTGAGTCGCACAGAATCAAAGGCGGCAATGTTAGAAATGATTTACATTTAATTTTATAACCAAAGCAAACTTACACAGTATAAAACAAAGTCGCTTCCCGCTGTCTGTCCCTATGTATCTTTAAAACTACACAACGGATTTTGATGCGTTTTTTAAATAGATAGGGATTCAAGAGGAAGGTGTACAAATACACATGTGCGAAGCCGGGTCGCTAGTGAAATATAAAATCCAAAGTAAACCAAAACGTTTATAAGTCCTCTTTAAAAGTATACTAGCAACCCGTCCCGGCTTCGCACAGGTGTATTATACATATAAACCTTCTTCTTGAATCACTCTCTATTAAAAAAAAAACCGCATCAATCATCGTAGTTTTAAAGATATAAGCATACATAGGGCAGACAGACAGGGAATCGACTTTGTTTTTTTTTTTTTTTTTCTTCTTTCCCCATTTGGGGCATTTGGCTTCGCGTCGACTTTGTTTTATACTATGTAGTGATGACTGAATTCATGGTTTCCTTGTTCTTATAATTCCTAGGTCGATAATCTGTATTATACGAACTAGGTACTTTCCTATTCACAGTGACTGCAGACAAAACAAAAATAATTCAAATTAAATAAAACAAAAATACCGTAATTTATAAAGTTATAGAATACAATTAATGAAAATGAAAAAAATAACATGGGCGCGTTCACAGTTGCGTTACAATAGTTTGTTTGTATAGTCCGAATCCTACAACTCTGCGGCTGTACAGTGCCACCAACTGTTCAGGTGGGCAAAATTGGAACTAAATCCTATTTCACGAAAGAAGTCGCGCAGATGCAGCAGCACAATCGTATGGCCAGTCCGATCTTCTAAGGTTATAACTAGTTCTACTAATTTTCCGTGGGACTTCTTTGATGAAAAGGACTCCACATGTGCGTCAGCCGCCATTTTGAAAACATCATTCCGCTATCAGTTTCTGCAGATACGAGGGTCAAACTGAAAGTTCTTAGAAAATCAAAAACTGATTACATTAGCCAGTTATTAGTTTTATTATATCTTTTCAAAATATTGTCCATTCACGTCAATACACCGCTGCATGCGATGGAACCACTGGGAAAAGCACTTTGCCCACTCGTCCTTAGGGGTCTCTTCAATGGCATCGCGATACGCAGCCACCGCTTCTTCAGCATTCATAAACCGCTTTCCTTTAAGTTTTTCTTTAATTTTTGAAAATAAATAAAAATCACAAGGCGCGAGGTCGGGGCTATACGGCGGGTGACCCAGTAATTCAACGTTTGATGTCGCCAAATAGTCGATCGTTCGCTTGGCGGTGTGCGATGAGGCGTTGTCGTGGTGAAGGAGGATCCTACTGCGAGGTCGTTTCTCTCGAACTTTTTCCAAGACAAGTGGCAAACAATTGGTAGTGTACCATTCTGCAGAAACTGTTTTTTGATCCTCTAACACAATTGTCGCGAAATGACCTATCCTTCCAAAGAACGAGGCCACCATTTTTTTCCCCGCACTTCGATCTCTCTTCACTTTAGTTGGCAACTCCTCGAAAGGAAACACCCACTGAGCAGATTGTCTTTTGGTTTCAGGATCATAACAGTAAATCCAGCTTTCGTCACCTGTTAGTATGTCGAACACAGCATTTGAGTCACCTCAGTTAAATCTTTCAATCATTTTACGGCACCAATCCACACGATGGAGTTTTTGAGCCTCAGTCAAATTATGAGGTATCCACCGGGCGCAAAGCTTCCTGACCGCTAAATGTTCGTGTAGGATTTTGTGCACTTGACTCATACCGATGCCTAAGCTTGTCCGAATCTGCTGATAGGTCACTCTTTTGTCAGTCTCTATCATACGCCGCACAACACAGATGTTATCTTCAGTCGTCGCCGTAGAAGGCCGTCCCTCACGTAAATCATCAGTGAGATTAGTGCGACCACGTTTAAACTCATTAAACCAGTTGTAAACAGTCGCACGAGATGGGGCTTCATCGTGAAAGGCCAATCGTAGTCTATCATAACTTTCTTGTTGACTTAAATGACATCGAAAGTCATAAAAAATCATTGCACGAAAATTTTCTCGTGTTAAATTCATGTTGACGTGACACAGACAATTTTCAATTTGCCGCCAAATCGTAAAACAAATGACAAATGAATGAAGTATATACTCAGTAATATTGGCAAAGAGTTCTATTTTCAAATTATAGAATTATTTTTTTATTATATTGTTTATAAGTGGCCAGTTCTAAGAACTTTCAGTTTGACCCTCGTAAGTGCAGATTGCAGACTGTCTTAAAAAGGGGCCCTATATTTTATTTGTGATGAATTTCTTAGATGGCAATATCAAAATCTCTTTATCGACGCCGTCAAGGAGCATATTAACCAGTGGCGAAAGTGCGCGGGGCGGCCTCGCTCACCATCGATAGGCCCTTTAGTTGACAACCGATTAGGGATGCTCGATCCAGGTGCTTTGTATCGATACTTTGGATTGCAATGGATCGCATCGCTGTGTATCGATCCGCTTGTTTCGATACGATATTTTGGATCGATCCGGTAATGTATTTTAAAAATAGAACATATTGTCTTTTATACCATCAATAAATATAAATAAAAACATTTTTACGTCGGCCAACCTGTAAGTGGCAAAGTACACAGAAATAATATTTTCTAAAGCCGCACTTTGTTGAGACGATACGATTGTGTGGTTTCGATACGATATTTGATTCTGTATCGTGTCAATAGTTAAAAAGATGTGTTGTTGCAATACGATATTTTAATCAAAGTAGAACCAAGTCAAAAATATCGATATCTTGCTAGTAACATTTTTGGCACCACTACAAGAACTGTTGTCATTGCGTCATTTTGGCGTCAGCCAATTACAGCCAGCGGAGCTTACCTCTCCCCCCGCTTAAAATCGGTGACCTATTGTTTCAACAAAAACGGGGCCCACGCGCTCTCCAGTCTCCTCCATGGACGCCGTCAACTGAACACCTAAGTTAGTGGCACTGTAATGTTAGCTATAAATTTAATAGCTGTCCTCCCGGGATTGGATTATCCGCAGCTTGTGGCTAATATCAAAGCCGTCAACAAGTGAGATTTGGTTTATAATATTACTTATGGAACATAAATCTGCACTCAAAATTAGCGAACCTACAAATAGTATTTTACTCCTAAGTACACATTATTGCTTATCGCTTGGCCTGGACCTTTGAACAACTATTCAATATAACATCTACAATTTAACAATAATTTATTGCAAATCAATATTGCCCATTTCTCTTATACTTAATAGCATAGATATTTTAGTTTCATATGACTAAGGCATATTTTTTACGAGTAAAGTGTACTGTAAAGGAAAAATATACTATATAACATGCGTCTCGAGATTTTTCTCAAGTTAAAGAGATAAAGTTAAGAAAAAACTATATATCTGTCTCATTTTCACATGACATAATACAGTATAATCTCACTAATCCGGCACAACAATAGACCGATACTTCCAGTAATCCGGCACCGTTCCCCCCGCGCCTCCCTTGCCACTCTACGTCTTGCAGGCTAACTTCAAATTTCACGCAATATATTTATAAATTACAGTCTATGTATTACTCTGTTTTTTTTTTATTTCGAATAGGTTTGCATTTGACTACACACTGCCTGATGTCAAGCAGATGTGCGGTCTAGGGTGTTGCACGCTTACCTAGAAGATACAAGTATAATTACTGATGTACAAGCATTATTATTGCAGTTCAGTAGTTTTTGCGTGGAAGAGTAACAAATCTCCATACATACTCACAAACTTTCGCGTTTATAATATTATTAGGATATTTTTTTCTCTATAATCCAGTAATCCAAACTTTCCAATAATACGGCACCCTCTGGTTTTGAATAGCGATAGTGCCGGTTTAGTGAGGTTATACTGTATTGATATTGTGCGCAAGCTACACTAAATTCTGACATAGTCTTGGGTAGTTGTCTATTAATACACAAACTGGAAAATATTAAATTGAATGCAAATCAGTGGGGCTTAATACATATATGATATTAAATGTTTTGAACGGGGTTTTAATACACAAGAGCCACAGGGCTTTCAAGCTAAACACACAAACCTCTATAAAATTCACCCCAAAACATCGATGAGACTCAACAACTTTAATTTATTACAAACACGGGTAAAACCTCTGAGCTTTGGAACTTTTGATTTTGTGTGTAACAACTCAGTGTCTCGACCACTCAAGTGGTGTCCCAATGATTATTTAAAAAAAGGTGAAGCATTGTGCGGAGAATTAACAAATTAGTCAGTGTGAGAAACCGCAACTGGGCCAGCGTGGTGGTCCATTTGCCCCTTAAAGGGTAAAATATTATATATATAATATTTTGGTTGATACAGCATTGAAATTTATTGAAATCTATTCAGAACTCAAGAACGATCGCGGTTTCATTAAAAACCGGGTATCGCTATCTATTAGGTAAAAATCAGGTATACTGAGCGCCACACAAATTGAAAGATGGGAAGTTAGCGGCAGAGAGCTGCGCAAACGCCAAAATATAGACGTTAGCGGGTGCCAGAGAGACGAGACGCCGGCGCACACCCGCCCGCCTACCTCGTGCCTCCCGCGCGCTCCCTACTCCCGAGCTCACTACTTCGCCATTTGTATAGGCATTGTGCACACATGAGCAATAATTAGCGAATCACGGCGAAGTGTCATCTGCGGCTAACTTCCCATCTTTCAATTTGTGTGGCGCTCAGTATACCGAACTTTTTCCGGCATAACAATAGCCTACGTCACACATAGGCCAAAGCAAACTTCTTGGCGGCTGTGAGCAGCTGACCGAAGCTCACGCAGCTTCGCAGCTTGTAGCTAACATCACAGCCGTCAAGTTGTGCGATTCGGTCATTACTCAAAGTCTCAACTATACCTATGGAAAGTTACATCGTTTTGTTTGCTGCTTAAAAGAACGAAACAAACACATTTACCCATTTATAATATTAGCAAAAAATATTGGCTTGCATGAGGTTCCAGCCTATACAAAGCCTACACGCAAATGGTTGCAAAACAAGTCACGTTACGCACCGTTTAGAGATCATTCGTTCCATTTCAGACGCCTTTCTCAGTTGATTGAAGTCTTCTCTTGTAGTATTTGGAAGTAACACGCCTGGAAAGAGAAATTGAAACTAAGTTTAAGTGTTGAAAAACTGTACCACACCCAGTGCCGGACTATCCCTAAGGCAGATTAGGCAATAGGCTATTTGACAACATTGAAAATATACTATTGATTGTGGTAATCCTTAAAGACAACAGCCTGAAAATGACATATTTCACTTTATTTAAACTAAAATATGCCTAATTTTCGCAAATCAAACGAAACAAAATACGATATTTTTTTTTTGTATTTTATCTGTGACGTGAACGCTCTAAGAAGGGCGGCAACTCTGATGACGTCACATACTAGTAAACAAGAATTTCTTGATTGACTGTTGTTTGTGTAATTTGTGTTTTGTGATTTCGGAGTAATATTATTGGATCTGTAAGTTACTTTTAAAGTATATTTTGTCAATTTTTAGGTGTGAACTAGCGTATTTAATAGTATTAACTAACGTTATTTACTATTGTGTGACGTCAAAGACCAGCGCCATTACAGAATGTCGTTTTTGACGGGATCTTAAATATCTGTTCTTTGACACTGATTTTCATTGTTGATACAGTAGATCTCTCGGAAATATAAATGTAGTGTGTTTATTATGTCCTAACGAATAATTAAAAACGATTTCCAAAAACTAGTCAAATAGCCTATTGCCTAGGGGCCCCGCATCGACTAGCCCCCCTAGGCACAAGTACGGGGCCCCATGAACGCAAAAAAAACTGGACCAGCGCGAGTCAGGCTCGCCTACCAAGGGTTCCGTACAAATCACTATAAGATACCTAGTATTGAAAAACTATTGAAATGCCCCCTACTCCCGCGGTGTGGCTGTGAAGGTTCTGTAATAGGGCCTCGAGAATGGCACTGCCTAGGGGCCCCTGATAGGGTCAATTCTGCACTGACCATACCTATGGTCATTATTTTCAACTTGGATAACTATGAGATTGCATACAATATGTGGGACTATCTCCTTGATCTGCTCTAAGCCAAGATGAAGCTTATTTTGCGAAGTCATTTCGTCTTAGTACACCAGTTCCGGATATCCCTGTGTACAAAGTTTCGTCGAGAGACGTTGAAAAATGCGGAAAATCCTCCTATAGAGGAAAATCAACATCTGGACAGACTAAACCAAATTCGTCGGTTTGTCGGTTTGAGAGAGCTTAGCTTTTAAGGCAGTTGGAATATGTTTATTTGACAAAAATTGTTACATAGCTGTTGGATGATATGCCATAAAGGAAATTACAGACAAGAGTTGTTGGACTTAACTGCGGGTTCCAAACTCGGCTAGGCCTGTTTTTGGTAACCCAAGTGAAGTTAAGAATTGCCCAAGTATACAGTGTGCGCGCTCTTGTTTACAGTAGGTATACTGTACCAGCCTTTTTAGTAGTTCACTGCAGGACGTAGGCCTACCCACGAAGGGTGATTGGGCCATATACACCACGCTGGCCCAGTGCGGGTTGGTGGATTCACATACGCCATCGAATTTCTTCTACGGACGTATGCAGGTTGCCTCACGATGTTTTCCTTCACCGAAAAGCCTGTGGTGTGAAATTCCGTACATAAATTCCAAAGAACTCATTGGTACGGGGCCGAGGATTCGAACCCACGACCTCACGATTGTAAGGCGGGTGTCACTACCTCTTGACCACCACGGCTTTACGGCACGGCTAAAATAGGTATATAGTATAATTATAGCGAAACATTTTTGATACAATAATAATATAAATTAGATAAAATAACATTATAATAATATGATATGCGGTTAGACAACTATATAAGGATACTTCATCAATTGAAAACCTTATACTTACTAAGTTATAATTCTTCAAACCATACAGTAATTAGAATACAGTTATCAACATCATTAGACATTAGAATCAATCCAACTATTTAAATTTCGTGAGATTATTGCCAAGAATATAATAACTAAAGTTTGGAATAGATGTATACAATCTAGATAAAGAAAAAACATATATATCTTTATAAATTCAGGTACCTAGAATTTACAAAAAGAAAGTTTCTATACACCTAGTGTGTGAAGCACGATAAAAATAATTTCATTGATTATGCAATGCGTCATTTCTCGTTAATGGTAAGAAGTTCTAATAATTTCACATTAAGTGACTGACTGATTTAAAGCAGTTCTCACAGATGGCGCTTCCAACAATGTAGTAGTTGGTAAAAAATGATAAACACTCACTAATTCGGCGCATTCGCAGGGCGCGATTTAGCTTAATTGGACAAAGCATCTGGGCCGGTGTCCCAGAGGATGCTGGTTCAAATCCTGCGAACGCGTCAATTTTTGAAATGTTTATCACAAAAAGAAAGTTACCTAGAATTCAATCAAAGATCGCCAGTTGCCCTTGGCATTAAACCTATACGATCACGAATGGGTGTGTGTGTGTGTGTGTGTGTGGGAGTAACGTTGTGTTTACCTTGAGCGTAGTGAACATGAGTCCCAGCTCCCCGTGTTGCATGCCGGGGTCCAGGAAGTCCTCCACGAAGTGTATCTCCGAGCCGAGCTGCAGGATCCTGGCGCGCACCACCACGAAGTGGAACACCGGGAACAGCTCGTCCATACTCCACAGGTAGTTCGAACCTGAAGACGCAGATAAGCTGTTGTTTTACTAACTTGTCGTAACAACTAGTCACACGGTACAAATCAAAATTACTAGTTCCATACAAATAAAAACCGGACAAGTGCGAGTCAGGCTCGCACACCGAGGGTTCCGTACAAATCCAGAAAATTTAACAAAATTGGGAAGTACGAGTATGTTGTTAAAATCTCTAAACTTGGTTATAACAAACGAAAAAAAATTGATTTTATTACTTTTCTCGTCATACATCGCAAATTACACATTGTTAAAATAATTAAAAACCTGTTTTAGCATGTGCTAATGAAGTTATTTATATGATACCTTACATGATACGATTTACTCACTTTGAATTTTGAACCCATATTTTGTGAATTTTAAGGCCCTACTTCTATGTAATTTAGATAAAAATGTAGTTTTCAGATTTATTTATATATGTGTACTCTGAGACAATGCTTCTCGCCAAATTTCATGGTTCTATGTCAACGGGAAGTACCTTTGTAAGTTTTGATTTTTGTGAATGTCAAAATATGCGGTTTTTTACGACATAAACGGCTCTAACTTTTTTTAAACGATAACTGAAAAGTTTTTCCTTTACACAACTGCAAGAAACCATAGATATACGTACACAGTTTAAATTTTAACTCGATATCTTTACGCGTTCCCGAGATAAAGAGTCTTGACATACACACAGACGGACAGGCGGACAACAAAGTGATCCTATAAGGGTTCCGTTTTTTCCCTTTGAGGTACGGAACCCTAAAAATAAATATATTAAGTTTTAGAGCTTTTGTAAGGCTTCTTACAAAATAGGTACATGAAACGGTTGACTTATGGGAAACTATTTTTAAAACACTTTTATTTGACAAGTAGCCGACGTCGTTAATAGTCGGTCGACATCCAACCAAACCTAGGAGTCGTCTGTTCTTATCACATCTTGTTAAGATGATGCGTTTAGGATAACATCGTCTTCGATAAGTCTTGAGCATCGTCGCAAGGTAGCGTGTTTGTCGGCCTTTTACCGGATACACTTCGGAGAGTGCGCCCAGGAGTTGCACAATCTGGTCCCCCCTGCCCCTTTCTTCTATCGTACGGCTAGACGTACGCGACCAAAGCGCCACCCTTTTATGGTGGACATTCCGCGCATTAGAAACAAGCTTTTCGAATCCTCATTCCTCATACGAACAGCCGGAATGTGGAACGCTTTGCCTGGGTCTGTCTTCCCGTTAAAGTACAACGTGGGTGTCTTCAAATCCCGAGTAAATAGGTATCTTCTAGGTAAGCGTGCTACACCCTAGACCGCACATCTGCTTAACATCAGGCAGTGTGTAGTCAAACGCGAACCTATTCGAGATAAAAAAAAACATCTCAAAGGAGTGCTCCGAGCGAGGCGTTGTGCCCGGGATAGCTATCCGACAGTCAGTGTTGCCAATCCCCGTGTCCAAAAAATATCCTGATTCCCCACAAATTCCCTACTTTAAGTTTTTTTGACCGACACATGTAATTTTATGTATGTTTTACGTAACTTTTGATTTTCACATCGCCAGGTCGCAGTACTAGGTTGGTTCCATCGTAGAATTCCTACTCCAAAAGACGTATTAGGGGTCGTTCAAGTATTACGTATTCAGTATAGGAGTGTGGGGGGTTTATCATTTGCTTATTTTTGATGATATGGGGGGGGGGGGGGGGGGGGAGGTCTAAAAGGTGATAACGTCAGCTATAGTTATTTATTTATTTTCGTATATGTGTGTTAAAGTTCTCTAAGCTAAATCTATTTTCATATTTCAAGAATTAAATCTGCAGCTCATGAATCCATAAAAAAAGAATAATGTATACAGGTACCAATGTTTACGTAAGAATGGGGGGGAGGGGTAAGAACTTTGCTTACTTTTGCTGACAAGGGGGGATGGGGGGGTATATAATTGTAATAAATCTGCCGACGTAATAATTAAAAGGCCCCTTATCAGGCATAATAGATCGTCCCATATCACAAGTATCAAGTAATGACCACGGACGCTTTACGAAGAGCGTAGAGACAACGCAACACTTTAAGGCGGAGTGCCTCCATACAAATTTCACTTGACCTTCTTTCGTAACCTGCTATGATTTTCAACTTATTATTACTTAAGATAGACCTAATCTTGGCTTTTACATTGGCGATTTCAATAATATGATCATTTTATAGCCGAGAAATACATTATTTCAATCTAAAAATTCGGCTAATTTTACATTTGTAGTAGTGCAAGTTTTACTAGCACGTCATAATAGTTGACGTAGATTTTGAATGCTAAAAACGACGTTGTCAGACTGTGCAATGCAAGAATAGAGCGGCGCTATATCGCTGTGTTGGCGCGACGCGACGTTGCCGCTTCGCGTGAAAACATTTTTTAGCATATAATCAAAAGTACAAAAAACAAGTTGTTTTCTTTACAAGCTATTATTGAAATTTCTTCACCTGTCCTGATGTCCGCTTACCGACTGAGCTGAAATTTTGCATACATGTGTAAATCGCGTGACAATGCCAAATTATGATGATATAGTGCTGAGCTGATGATGGAGCTGGATGGAGGTCAAAGGAACTTCACAATGAAATTATACAACCTCAGAGAGACCATCGTAGAGCATCGTAGAGTTTGACCTTTTTTGAATCGTCTTGACGAGTAGTTTGTTTTTCAATGGTAACCAGGGTCAGATGATGGAGCAGGCAGAGTCATATGAACTCGGTATTGACATGACATAACCCCACCGAGTTTTAGCTCGTTTGATTAGTGTTGGCGAACAATTTATTTTTAGATGGTTGTCAGGCTCTGATCTGATGAACTCAGAAAATAAATGACGCAACCCCATCGAGTCTCGGCGCGTTTGTTTTGTCTTGACAAGCACTTTGGTGCTAGATGGTAACCAGGATCTGATGATGGAGCTGGAAGGTGGATTTAGAAACTCAGTAATAAAACGACATAGCTCCATCGAGTATGGACTTGTCTGATTTTCTGGTCAGGGTCTGGTGATGGAGCCATAGGAACTCAGTGATTAAATGACATAACCTCATCGAGTATGGGCTCGCTAGCTTGGCCTTGACGAGCACTTTGGTGCTAGATGGTAACCAGGGTCTGATGATGGAGCTGGAAGGTGGATTTAGGAACTCAGTAATGAAACTACATATCTCTATCGAATATGGACTCATCTGATTTATCATGACGAGTACTTAGGTACTAGACGGTAACCAGGGTCTGATGATGAAGCTGGAAGGTGACCATAGGAACTCGGTAATTAAATGACGTCACCCCATCCAGTCGGGTCGTTCCCGTAAGTTCTACCATTAGTTCTAATAGTAGAACTAGCGGTATTACAGGTGTCAAAGTAACAGCTGTCAAAGTGACAGCTGTCAAATTTCAAAGTGATTTATCTCGGTTATTATCGATTGTAGAACACTGCTGTTTTCACAAAAGTGATAAAGCTCGACAAGATCTACATTTCGGATGACAGCTGTCAAACTTCAAAGTGATTTATCTCGGTTATTATCGAATGGAGAGCACTCCTGTCTTCACAAAAGTGATAGAGCTCGACAAGATCTACATTTCGGATGACAGCTGTCAAACTTCAAAGTGATTTATCTCGGTTATTATCGATTGTAGAGCACTGCTGTCTTTACAAAAGTGATAGAGCTCGACAAGATCTACATTTCGGATGACAGCTGTCAAACTTCAAAGTGATTTATCTCGGTTATTTTCGATTGTAGAACACTGCTGTCTTCACAAAAGTGATAGAGCTCGACAAGATCTACATTTCGGATGACAGCTGTCAAACTTCAAAGTGATTTATCTCGGTTATTTTCGATTGTAGAACACTGCTGTTTTCACAAAAGTGATAGAGCTCGACAAGATCTACATTTCGGATGACAGCTGTCAAACTTCAAAGTGATTTATCTCGGTTATTATCAATTGTAGAGCACTGCTGTCTTCACAAAAGTGATAGAGCTTGACAAGAACTACATTTCGGATGACAGCTGTCAAACTTCAAAGTGATTTATCTCGGTTATTTTCGATTGTAGAACACTGCTGTCTTCACAAAAGTGATAGAGCTCGACAAGATCTACATTTCGGATGACAGCTGTCAAACTTCAAAGCGATTTATCTCGGTTATTTTCGATTGTAGAACACTGCTGTTTTCACAAAAGTGATAGAGCTCGACAAGATCTACATTTCGGATGACAGCTGTCAAACTTCAAAGTGATTTATCTCGGTTATTATCGATTGTAGAACACTGCTGTCTTCACAAAAGTGATAGAGCTTGACAAGATCTACATTTCGGATGACAGCTGTCAAATTTCAAAGTGATTTATCTCGGTTATTATCGATTGTAGAACACTGCTGTCTTCACAAAAGTGATAGAGCTCGACAAGATCTACATTTCGGATGACAGCTGTCAAACTTCAAAGTGATTTGTCTCGGTTATTATCGATTGCAGACCACCGTTGACTTCACAAAAGTGATAGAGCTCGACAAGATCTACATTTCGGATGACAGCTGTCAAACTTCAAAGTGATTTATCTCGGTTATTTTCGATTGTAGAACACTGCTATTTTCACAAAAGTGATAGAACTCGACAAGATCTACATTTCGGATGACAGCTGTCAAACTTCAAAGTGATTTATCTCGGTTATTATCGATTGTAGAGCACTGCTGTCTTCACAAAAGTGATAGAGCTTGACAAGATCTACATTTCGGATGACAGCTGTCAAATTTCAAAGTGATTTATCTCGGTTATTATCGATTGTAGAACACTGCTGTCTTCACAAAAGTGATAGAGCTCAACAAGATCTACATTTCGGATGACAGCTGTCAAACTTCAAAGTGATTTATCTCGGTTATTATCGAATGGAGAGCACTCCTGTCTTCACAAAAGTGATAGAGCTTGACAAGATCTACATTTCGGATGACAGCTGTCAAACTTCAAAGTGATTTATCTCGGTTATTTTCGATTGTAGAACACTGCTATTTTCACAAAAGTGATAGAACTCGACAAGATCTACATTTCGGATGACAGCTGTCAAACTTCAAAGTGATTTATCTCGGTTATTATCGATTGCAGACCACCGTTGTCTTCACAAAAGTGATAGAGCTCGACAAGATCTACATTTCGGATGACAGCTGTCAAACTTCAAAGTGATTTATCTCGGTTATTATCGATTGTAGAGCACTGCTGTCTTCACAAAAGTGATAGAGCTTGACAAGATCTACATTTCGGATGACAGCTGTCAAACTTCAAAATGATTTATCTCGGTTATTTTCGATTGTAGAACACTGCTGTCTTCACAAAAGTGATAGAGCTCGACAAGATCTACATTTCGGATGACAGCTGTCAAACTTCAAAGTGATTTATCTCGGTTATTATCGATTGTAGGACACTGCTGTCTTCACAAAAGTGATAGAGCTCGACAAGATCTACATTTCGGATGACAGCTGTCAAATTTCAAAGTGATTTATCTCGGTTATTATCGATTGTAGAACACTGCTGTCTTCACAAAAGTGATAGAGCTCGACAAGATCTACATTTCGGATGACAGCTGTCAAACTTCAAAATGATTTATCTCGGTTACTATCGGTTCTAGACCATTGCTGTCTTTACAAAAGTGATAGAACATAAATAATGTTGAAGTTTGACAGCTGTTATCCGAAATGTAGATCTTGTCGAGCTCTATCACTTTTGTGAAGACAGCAGTGTTCTACAATCGATAATAACCGAGATAAATCACTTTGAAGTTTGACAGCTGTCATCCGAAATGTAGATCTTGTCGAGCTCTATAACTTTTGTGAAGACAACGGTGGTCTGCAATCGATAATAACCGAGACAAATCACTTTGAAGTTTGACAGCTGTCATCCGAAATGTAGATCTTGTCAAGCTCTATCACTTTTGTGAAGACAGCAGTGTCCTACAATCGATAATAACCGAGATAAATCACTTTGAAGTTTGACAGCTGTCATCCGAAATGTAGATCTTGTCGAGCTCTATCACTTTTGTGAAGACAGCAGTGTTCTACAATCGATAATAACCGAGATAAATCACTTTGAAATTTGACAGCTGTCATCCGAAATGTAGATCTTGTCAAGCTCTATCACTTTTGTGAAGACAGCAGTGTTCTACAATCGATAATAACCGAGATAAATCACTTTGAAGTTTGACAGCTGTCATCCGAAATGTAGATCTTGTCGAGCTCTATTACTTTTGTGAAGACAGCAGTGTTCTACAATCGAAAATAACCGAGATAAATCACTTTGAAGTTTGACAGCTGTCATCCGAAATGTAGATCTTGTCGAGCTCTATCACTTTTGTGAAGACATCAATGGTCTACAATCGTTAATAACCGAGATAAATCACTTTGAAGTTTGATAGCTGTCACCTATGCCACCTGTCAAGCCACTAGTTCTACTAGTAGTACTTATAGTAGAAGAACTCACAGGAACGTTCCGACTCGATCCGGTTATGGCGTTTATTTACTGAGTCTCTATGGTCACCTTCCAGCCTCATGATCAGACCCTGGGTACCATCTAGTGCCAAAGTACTCGTCAAGACGAAACAAACGAGATGAGACTTGATGGAGTTATGTCGTGTAATTACTTAGTTTCTATGACCACCTTCGAGCTCCATTTTCAGAGCCTGGTTACCATCTAGCACCAAACTACTCGTCGTGACTATTCAAATGAGCCCAAACTCGATGAGATTGTGTCGTTTCATTGCGATGTTCCTTTGGCCAGCAACCTTCCAGCTTTATCATCTGATCAGTCATCATAATATTTCATTGTCACGCGATTCGCATATCATGCATACTATGCAACTTACTGGGAACAAATTATTAGGTAATCTATGTACAATAAATAAAGAAAAAAAAATCTTCTGCAAAATTGAATATTTCGAATCTAAGATTCGAACTCAGTACTACAGATTGGAAATTCTTCACATCACAGTACAACTTTGCTATTTGAGAAGATGACAATGTGACCAATTTTGATGTATAGTTATTACTGTTAATTTCATTTGCTAGTGTGTGTGTTTTGTTTACACGCACGAGAGTAGATCTTTTCATTGAACTTTTCTCAGGAGTTTAGGTACCAAAAGTTTCAATTGTGTTTTATACGCCTAAAGAATGAAAGGAAATATTCTCAAAAATACTTTAAATTTGTTATTTCATGCTAAATAATGAAAAATTAATAAATAACATTAGTTTCGAAGAAATAGCGCCATCTCCCGGATTAAGTTGCTTAGCTCCACGTGTCAAAAACCCTTAAAGAAAGTAACTCATCTTACCAAGTTCGTGCTGCACGGCGGTGGTCATCTTCTGGAAGGTGGTGCGGATGACGAGCAGCTTCTCCAGCGGGGAGAAGGTGGTCTTCAGCTGCTGCAGCGTCTCCACCGGCTCCTGGAACAGCTGCTCCTTGGCTGGAGACTGAGGGGGTTGCCCGCCCGTGGTGTAGCCTTTCCAGAACTTTCTGCAAGCGCAAGCACTTAAATCATCGAAAGTCTCAAGTACTACAGGTTATGATTCACAGTGTAGACCGCTGAAGCATACTTCTTGGCGTCTGTGAACAAGAGGCGAGTGGTTGCGCAGCATTAATATATTCATAAGTCAGCGGCGCAAGAGAGGACAGTGCGCAACTTGCAACTTTTAACTTTACAGCCGCCAAGAAGTTGATATCAGATCCACGCCTCACTCTTCGTCCCTGGCATAAGACGTCCACTACATCCACTACATAGCTGGACATGGGCTTCTTATGTATTCTCCAATGTACCGGTTGGAAGCAGCTTGCTTCCAGCGCAAGCCTGCGGTCCGAATGAGGTTATTTGTCCACTTTGTGGGTGAACGTCCTACGCTGCTCTTGCCGGTCGTGATTCGAGAACTTACAGTATAATTCATCGATCCTCTGTACTATGTGCCTTACCCACTGCCATTTTTAGGGTTCCGTACCCAAAGGGTAAAAACGGGACCCTATTACTAGGACTCCGCTGTCCGTCTTGTCTGTCTGTTTGTCACCAGGCCACAGCCCGGACACTCCGCGATTTTTCATACAAAATCTGCTGTCTTACGCACACTACACAGTACTTACTCACTGACAACATACACACGCACGAACGCTACACGTGCATATGTGTGCGGAACGTCTATGGCTGTCAGCGATCACCACGACGTGACGACATGCCGCTTGAGTAAGACAGTTGCGTATACAATTTAGCAAAAATGAATATAAATCTAGTGCATATAAAAGTATAACAATTACTTAATTTGGAAGCATTTTAGCAATAAGTAACCGATTTACTTTATTTGAAAGAAAATATGAAGAGAAAGTTACCAAATAATGTAAAATAAGTTCCTATTACTTATCCTTAGATAAAAATTAAAATGTATTGTTTTGTTACGTATTATTGATATTCACAGCACAATTCTTCCCTATTATAACAGTCTACGTATTTTTTATTATAAAATGTACCGGCCAGTGCAGCCCGCGCGCAGAGTACACGATCGGTACGTGAAGCGCGGGGTGGAAGTGAGGAAGACTCAAACGGGTGGGGGGTAACGAGTGACCGTTCTATACGTAGTATTATTATATCTTCTTTGACCAGGCTGTATCTCTTGAACCGTAATAGATAGAATGTTGAAATTTTCACAGACGACGTTTTTCTGTTGCCGAAAAAAAAACATTTATAAATAATTCAAATAATTTTAAAAAAATCCCATACAACAAACCCAAATTTTTATTCCTTTTTTTTTTCGTTTCCATTTACGATATTGATAACGGTGATAGCTTCAAATATTCTCAGAATATTCAGTTAATTACTAACCTAATCAAATTAAAATAAATAATTAAAGGGGGCTCCCATACAAGACACGTGTTTTTTTTGCTCGATATTAAAAACGGCAACAAGAAGATGCTTGAAATATACATTCCGTTAAAAAATAAATAATTAAATGTCAATCCGCTGACACTATATTACCGATATCTCATTCACGATGAGATAAAAATTATATTGTTGAAAAGTTAAAAAGAAAATTATTAGACCAATTATTAGGTCTGTGGATGATCCAATTGCTTTCTATGTAGTAGTAGTGTAGTATTGTCATTATTAGACCAAATTCATATCTTGAAAAACCTTTAAGGAAAACACTGGGACTAAAATATCACAATGTGAACCCGGGATGAGTCAAACTTTAACCGATTTCCAAAAATGAGGGTGTTCCATGTTAGTCTGAATGTATTTTTTGTGTGTATGTTCATCGATATTTTCGCCAAAAAGTAACCCTTACGAACTAAAAAAATCTTTTTTTGTTGAAAGGGTATACACACTCTAGGACCACCCTTTGAACTATTCTAATTATGTACACGGTTAAAATCAGTAATCCCATTTTTGGCGAATAATATACATAATTATAGTGATGGGGATTGTCAGTATAAAAGCTCATTGTCGTTTAAATGATTATATGAAGTTTATACTACTGCTCGCGCTGACTTGCGGTAGTGACGTCACCGCTGGTCCCAACATAATATCAGTGCTGGTTGTATATAACCAGCAATATGCTGAGTTGGGATCAGTTTCGTGGCAAAGCATTGGGTATGAATTGTTCTATTTTTAGTTGTTTTTCGTGTTTTGTTTCTGTGTACCTAATTGTTTTGTCCCGAATAAAATTTTCTGTATTTCTGTATTTATAGTATTATTGTATCTTCTCTGGTCATACTTACTGATCTATCCCCAGCATGGGCATTAAAGTGATGTCAGGCTGCTTGTTCCACTTGAGCAGCCTCCGCCAGTACAGGTCATCTTCCCGCTTGTTGTGTAGCGCGTACAGCACGAATAATGATGGGTGTGCGCGCGGCAGCAACGCCGCCTGAGCCAAGGATGCGCCCGATATCTCCTCACTGTCGAAACAACACAATAATTAATTAAGAAAATAAAATTAACTAAGTTCGTACACGCCGGGGAGTTATTAAGAAAATAAAATACCCGATATGACTTTTCACCATGGAGGAGACTGGAGAGCGCGTGGGCCCCGTTTTTGTTGAAACAATAGGTCACCGATTTTAAGCGGGGGGAGAGGTAAGCTCCGCTGGCTGTAATTGGCTGACGCCAAAATGACGCAATGACAACATTTCTTGTAGTGGTGCCAAAAATGTTACTAGCAAAATATCGATATCGATATTTTTGACTTAGTTCTACTTTGAATAAAATATCGTATCGCAATAACTCATCTTTTTAACTATTGACACGATACTGGATCAAATATCGTATCGAAACCTAACAATCGTATCGTTTCAACAAAGAGCGGCTTTAGAAAATATTATTTCTGTGTACTTTGCCACTTACAGGTTGGCCGACGTAAATAAGTATTGTTTATGTACCTAAAACAATAAACTTTGTAAACTTTGATGGTATAAAAGACAATATGTTCTATTTTTTAAAATACGATACCGGATCGATCTAAAATATCGTATCGAAACAAGCGGATCGATACACTGCGATGCGATCCATTGCAAACCAAAGTATCGATACAAACACCTGGATCGAGCATCCCTAGTCGGTAGTCATCTAAAGCGCCTATCCATGGTGAGCGAGGCCACCCCGCGCACTTTCTTCACTGGTTAAAATGCTCCTTGCTTTTCACAAACTCAACAGATATTAAGTAAATAAATAAATATTAGGGGACATCTTACACACGGCCTCTGACCCCAAACTAAGCAAAGCTTGTAATATGGCTGCCAGAGACTAATATACTACATATACATATTTTTAAATGCAAGTTATATACATATAAACACCTATGTTCATCACATAAATGTTTGCCCTGGGTGGGGATCGCACCCACGCCTCTTTGATCCAGAAGTCAGGGTCACTAACCACTGAGCCACCAAGGCAGTCAATTTAGTACAAGGGTAGGAGTAGTGTCAGAACCCTGGAACCGGGGTGTTAGAATACGGTTCCGGTATCCCCTGCCTGTCGTAAAAGCCGACTAAAAGGGGCACCTGCCGGAGGAGACAACGGCACGGCTAATTTAAAAAAGCACCGTTTTAATAAGCCATGTATCGTTTTTGGAACGTCAATGTACATGCTAGAAGGCACTGGTGCGTTCCCCAGTGCCGTCTATAGAACATAAAAGGCGGCTACCGAGGGGGTTTTAGTGGTTAAGTCCACATAACCCAGTTGCACCCCAACGCAGCTGGGTATCTGTAAAAGATTTCCCCACTCCCCGTCAACAAAAAAAAAGGAGTAGTGTCAGATTAGTACAAGAGTAGGTTTAGAAATGGCGAAGAAATCGCAGAGCATCCAGTAGTTCTCCAAACAGTAGACCTCGGGGCACATCTCTTTAACTGAATCTTCGTAAGCCTATATCTAGACCGATTTGGTTCATGCTCGCAAATCGTTAGAATTTAGATACTAAATGACGTTGCAACCCCCCCAAAACCAATTGATTTTTTTCTAGACAATACACTATCAGCACCATTTCCTGCATTGTCTAGACAACGCAAGAAATAACTGCCGCATAACTTGGTAAAGTCTGCTGATCACACTTTTCACTTCTTTGACTGCGTGGCTTCATTACAACAGCCCAACCTGTTGTAATGAAGCCGCGCAGTCTAACCTCGTCAAATCTATACAAATAAATAAAATTGGAGTGTCTGTTGGAAATAATGGTTTTTAGTACGTATATGAATGTATACACGGTACATACACCAAAATAACATTTTTTACAATTTTTGTCTGTCCGTTTGTTCCGGCTAATCTCTGAAATGGCTGGACCGATTTTGACGGGACTTTTATTGGCAGGTAGCTGATGTAATAAGGAGTAACTTAGGCTACGTTTATATAAAATAACACCAGAAAAAATACGCGGTTTCAGTGGGGTAATCCACGCGGGCAATGCCGCGGGCAGAAGCTAGTATTATAATAAAATTTACCCATCCCATCCAAAGAATTGCGCTCTTCCTCCATTCTAGACAACACACTATAAGCGCCATCTGGCGGTAACGCAGAAGACAATAATCTAATCATTTGATAAAATCTCCCGGTCACACTCTTCAGCTCTTTAACCACATAACAACGACAGACAGACTAACCTCGTGGTAATAAGATGATATATAAAATAAATTCGCTCATCTAATGAACTGCCCTTTTCTTCCTTCCTAGACAACTCGCTATCAGCGCCATCTGGCGGCAACAAGGAAAATAACAATCTCATCACTTGATAAAGCCTTCCAGTCAGCTTTTCACTCTTTAGTTTTTTGACTACCAATAACGGATGGTCTCTGACCGTGTGATATCCTACTAATAAAATTATAAACGCGAAAATTTGTATGTATGAATGTTTATTACTCTTTCACGCAAAAACTACTGAACGGATTGAGATAAAACTTTGCAATAGCAATGCCCATACATCAGAATAACATATAGGCTATAAGTTATAAAGATATTACGTGAAACGAAGTTCGCCGGTCAGCCAGAAAGTCTATAAGATTGTATAATAAACTTACCCATCTAAAGAATTACACTCTTCTTCCTTCCTAGACAATACGCTATCAGCGCCATCTGGCGGCAACGCAGGAAACAACAACCTCATCACTTGATAAAGCCTCCCAGTCACACTCTTCAGTTCTTTGACCGCGTGGCTTAACAGCAATGGATGGACTCGGACTCCGCCATAAGTCGTGTTGAAGGCATTTGTTAGACCGAGCACTAGTTGGCCTAATGGGTGGTGACTGGATTCACATGCCTAAGGAAAAAACATCATGAAATAGTGTAACTTACAAGTAATTTTAGGGGCCGTATTATTTAGTCAGCAAAAGTAAGTATTTATTAGTAAATCAAAGATCAGGTAAAGCCGCGGCTTAAAACGGACCCATGTCTCAAAAGAGACATGGGTACATTTATTTAAATTATACTGTATTAGCAAGTTAAAATGACAATGGGCAGAGCATATAGAACACAGAGCTGAGAGCTCATAGTCGATGGGGCCATAGAGAATTTAAATGGAGATCAGCAAGTGCAGTACATCCAATTACTACCGACAAGTAAACGTGAACAGTCATTGGGATAGAGGGAAATCAAAGTCCAGTAGTGGATGGCTCACGAGTCAACGCTGATATGATGACAACGGTTAGAGTTCAAATGTTGACATTTTACTTACATTCTGCAAATACTGCTTCAACTCCATGTAACTCTCAAGAGTGAGGGTCTTCTGCCCAAACTGCGGTATCACCTCCAAACAATCTACCGACTTCTCTAACTCCGAACTCCTTTGTATCTTCATCACAACCTTTTTTCTGTCTTTATGGGAGCAGGAAATGGCAACAGCGACATTCTGCCAAATTTTCGCATTGTCTATGGTCTGGCCGGAAGGTCCGTTGGCGAAGTGGTTTCCGGTTGGTGTAAGGATGGACTCTGAGACGCCGAGACTTTGAAAACATTGACGGAATAGCGCGTTCCATTTTTGGTTTGGCGCTACGCTGAGTTTGCCGAATGAACTGTAAGGTAAGGGAGTAAGATTAAGTATTGAATAATGTAAGAATGGGCCCAACAATGAATGAAAGTATTGAATAATGTACGGTGAAGATCCTGCACTAAGAGGCCTAACTTAGACATAAAATTGGCTCGTTCCATATGGCAATAGCTACATGCAAGCTTACTTCTGTGACTTCCTTCGCACACAGCTCATCTGATAACAGAAAGAGCCTTAGGGGAATTCGATACCAAGATCTGATCTCAAATCTTGCAGCTGTATGAATTGCAACAATGTCAGCATTTCATTGTGCTGCTTCTTGTTCAGAATCGCAGCGGTGCCTAAAGACAAAAATCCGTAAAACGTCATGTTTTTCGTCGCACAGTTAGGCGTAACTGTTACTGATACAAACTTGGAAAAAATACAGAGCACACAATAACAGTTCACAAGAGATACTTTTACAATAATATTGGAAAAAGAAATCTGGTATCTTGAAAAATTCACAAAAATAAGCTTTATAAAAAAATCTTTCGTTTCGCATTTCTCAATATTTAGATCGATAACTACTATATTTTTTGTAATCATAAAATAGGAAATTTACTAAACTAAAGACATATCTATATATTTTATTGCAAACACGGCTTAAAAATTATCGAATTCTCATCTCCAGTTTCGTCTAAAAACAAACAACACGCGATTTTAGACTCTATTTGTATACTGCAAGACATTATTGTAAAATACTTAAAAGTTTACTGTTTTGTCTTAAACATTTATCCATATACGTGTCACGTATGGTTGCAGCTGCTGCTTCAGGATATAATTCTTGCTGTTCAATAGCATTCCTATTTTTAACATATAAGATATTGAAAGCTAAGAAATACTCGCAGTTACCGTCAGTTGGGCTTCGAATTAGCCGGCAACACGGAGTTAGAAACATTGAGCTGGATGGTAGCGTTGTGATCTTTACGTTTTCTGTCCAGGCCTCCAGGTTCCCCTCGATCTTGTCCCCGCTAGAGAAAACTAAGAAATACTCGCAGTTACCGTCAGCTATCAAATACTCTCTTGGGCTTCGAATTTGCCGGAAAGACGGCGTAAGAAACATTAAGCTGCATGGTAGTGTTGCTGACCTTGACGCCCTCTGTCCAGGCACCACTCAGGTTCCCCTCGGCTTGAGAAAGTTAAGGAATACTCGCTGTACCATCACAAGACCGGCTGCCATCAAATACTCACTTAGGTTTCGAATTAGCCGACAATACTAGAAACATTGAGCTGCATGGTAGCGTTGCTGATCTTGACACTACTCAGGTTTAGGTCCGTTCAGGTACTACTCATGTTTCCCTCTATCTTGTCTCCACTGGAGAAAGTTAAGGAATACTCGTGGTTACCATCACAAAACAGATTACTATCAAATACTTACTTAGGCTTCGAATTAGCTGGCAACACGGGGTTAGAAACATTGAGCTGCATAGTAGCGTTGCTGATCTTGACGCCCTCCGTCCAGGCACCACTCAGGTTCCCTTCGATCTTGTCCCCGCTGGAGAAAGTCAGCACGCCCTTGCCGGAGAACACGCCGGCTGAACGGAACTCCCCCTCGTAGTGAGTGCCGTCTTCGAATACCATCACTCCGTGACCCTGTAATTTGACCTTACTTCCTTTAATAATATATTAATTAAATATAAATAATATTAATATGCAATGAAATGTACTCTTTTGCAAAAAGTTCATAATCCGCGCCACACAAGTCGGCGGATGAGGAGTTAGCCGCGCAGATGACACTTCGCCGTGATTCGCTAAATATTGCACATGTGCGCACAATGCCTACGCAAGTGGCGAAGCCGAAGTAGTGAGCACGGGCGTAGGGTGCAGATACCTACATTTCGCTGTTTGCGCAGCGTTCTGCGCCTAACCTCCCATCCGCCGACTTGTATGGCGCGGATTATAAAAGTCGATAATTAATATTCAAATCAAATAAATATAAATAGCGTATTTGTACGTACTACGAGGGTTTTGGATATTGCTGATGCGGAGATCGACTATATGTTTCTTGTTTGTGGCTTCTGTGAGGTATCGACTATATGACTACCTACTTTACACTTTGTACGATTTGTAACGTCGTATCAGCCATAAGACTGCACGGGACTTAAGCATTCCTTATTTCTAATACGACCGGTGCGAAGCGAGTCGCATGCAGCATGCATTTTTACTGAGATTTGAATCCCTGATCGACATACAAAATAAAACCGCGGTTTTTAAGTTTTCTCTGTGACATGACGGGATAACGATATAACCACAGAGAAAACTTTAAAACCGCGGTTTTTAAGTTTTCTCTGTGACATGACGGTATAACGATATAACCACAGAGAAAACTTTAGAACCGCGGTTTTTAAGTTTTCTCTGTGACATGGCGGTATATCGATATAACCACAGAGAAAACTTTAAAACCGCGGTTTTTAAGTTTTCTCTGTGACATGACGGTATAACGATATAACCACAGAGAAAACTTTAAAACCGCGGTTTTCTTTTGTACGTCGATTAGGGGCTTTAATTAGATCTTCGGTGTTTATCCATCATTGTTAGAGTTGGTACACATATTGACGGGGAAGTGTCAAAAACCCTTACCTTTTTTACGAAAACGACTTATGAATGCAGTTCAATACAAATCACGTCTACTGGTGTGTTAATGTTCGCCAAATTGACGTAGCTATAGGCCGCAGAAATATTCTATCTGATTAACGGTTTTCTTCGCCTCCTGTGAAATTTGGTTTTAGGAGTTGTTAGCACTTCCCCGTCGATATCGTAGACAGCCTCGGAGGCTCAGTGGTTAGTGACCACTATAACTTCTGGATCAAAGAGGCGTGGGTTCGATCTCCACCCAGGGCAAATATTTATGTAATGAACATAAGTGTTTGCTCTGTGTCTGGGTGTTTATTTAGTTACTATTATTGAAGTATGTAATTAAAAATAAGTATATGTAGTATATCAGTATCTGGCAGCCATATCACAAGCTTTGCTTTGTTTGGGGTCAGAGGCCGTGCGTAAGATGTAAAAAAAAATAAAAAATAAAATAAAAGATATAAATTTTAGTGAGTGAAAATTGGTGGTAAGGGAAATAATCCGACTGGGCTGAACCAGAACCAGAGTTTCACGACGAGCAGATGAAAAAAGTAAGTAGAACCCACTTCCGCTGCTACTTTCTTTGATTTTTGTAATGCCTGTCCTATTTACAAGTAAATTAATTTCAAAGTCATTGAAAAGACCACAGTAAGCAATGCCAGCTGATGACTGATGACAACCAAGGTCGCGCTCCGCGTTAAATTCTTGTTGATTTTTAAAATCAATAACGTAATAATTTGGCAAATTTTGAATAATGAGAAAGTGTTTTTAATGCCGCTTATTCAGATCGTATGAAAATAAGAAAATTACAGCATAGTGATCTAGTTACCGTATATAGCCGTGGTGGTCTAGAGGTAGTGACACCCGCCTTACAATCTTAAGGTCGTGGGTTCAAATCTCGGTCCCGTACCAATGAGTTCTTTGGAATTTATGTACGGAATTTCACACCACTGGCTTTTCGGTGATGGAAAAACATCGTGAGGCAACCTGCAATTTCCGGAGAAGAAATTCGATGGCGTATGTAAATCCACCAACCCGCACTGGGCCAGCGTGGTGGATATGGCCCAATCACCCTTCGTGGGTAGGCCTACGTCCTGCAGTGGACTATTAAAAAAGGCTGATACAGTACAGTACTACGCGAATTGACTTTACAACCTTGCCTTGAAATTGTATGTAAAACGATTTGGTAAAGATTGTTGGTAAGTAGATGAACAATCAGAAAAACACTAAGGTCACGATTCTATACTCGCTGTATACGTACTTGTTCGTTGAATGAGCATTTGTGCAAATCATTGGCATGGAACATAGTCGACTAAGTAATAATGGTGTTGAGAAAAAAAATCATATGTATTGTTACAGGCATCTATGTATTTTTCATCACATCTATTCGAAAATAACTACTTGGTTCGCCTTTAAGTGCGCCCAAAGGTGGTGTTTTCTATAAGGAACTTTATAAGTGCGCCGGAATCATCTTTGCCGCGCACTTTTTGAATATGGAACAAATAAGTGCGACGGAATGATCTTTGCCGCGCACTTTTTGAATATGTAACAAATAAGTGCGAAGGAATGATCTTAGCCGCGCACTTTTTGAATTTGTAGTATTTGTAATGTTAGTGTTCAGCGACAAGAATATGAATGAAAATAATGTAAATATAAGTTTTAATTTGTTTTATTATTAGATACCATTTAATTTCAATTTAGTTGTTGCTCTACGTTTTATTAAATAATAATATTACAATAAAATATTAGGCGCCTTTTATTTTCTCATAGAGGTGATGAAAAGTAGAGTGTACCACTCGGGCGCAAAATATATTTTTGGCTTGGGCGACGTACTTTAAATCCCTTACTTCGCTCTGGATTCAAAAAAGCGCCCTCGTCGTAAAAATATTATTTTGCTCCCATATGATACAATCTACTATTATTACTATTTAGTAAAAACTGAACGTATCGTAGTGTTATATAAATTAATGGGACAACATAGATTTCCATCATCATATCAGTTTAATGGTTTAACCATATCAGAGGCATACAGGTGGCTTAAAAACTGACATCAGTGCTAGCGACCTCATACACGAACTTATTCACTATTTGCGCATGATGAATAGTCTGTAGGCTTTATCGAATTGTTATTACCTACTATATCTATAATGTACAAATAAACATTAAAACCCTAGACCACATATCTGCTTAACATCAGGCAGTGTGTGGTCAAACGCAAAAATGAAATAAAAAAAACCCAACAAAATAATACAATTTTAACTAGGCACTCGCTTTTCCGGTTACGGATTATAAGTAGAATGAGGAAATTGTTACTTTAGAAACTTCGAGCATAAATATTTGGTCGAAGTTTAGAAATCATAAAATGTTGAATTGTAGCGCAGTTCCTAATAGCTACTAAGTCACGAAAATCTTTTGAAAAAGACTTAAATACTAAGGAATAAGGATTCATGTCCTTAGCAGGTACTTCTATTATTATTGAGGATAGTCTTGCAAGTCACCATATATTTAATATTAACAGATTCGGTATAAGATGTAGCACACTTACAAAAGACGACCTAAATATGTACTCTTGCTTTGAAGACGTTACATCTCTTACGTTGTACTAAACCAAAAAAAAACCGGGCAAGTGCGAGTCAGGCTCGCACAACGAGGGTTCCGTACAAACACATTGTTAAAATAATTAAAAACCTGTTTTAACATGTGCTAATGATTTTTTTTTATATGACACCTTACATGATACCATTTACTCACTTTGAATTTTGAACCCATATTTTGTGAATTTTGAGGCCCTAGTTTTTTGTGATGTAGATAAAAATGTACAGTTTTCAGATTTATTCCTATATGTGTACTCTAAGACAATGCTTCTTGCCAAATTTCATAGTTGTATGTCAACGGGAAGTACCCTGTAGGTTTTGATTTTTGTGAGTGTCGAAATATGCGTTTTTTTACGACATAAACGACTCTAACTTTTTTAAAAGACAACTGAGAAGTTTTTCTTTTACACAACTGCAAGAGTTCATCAATATACATATACAGTTTAAATTTCAACTCGATATCTTTACGCGTTCTCTAGATAAAGAGTATTGACATACACACAGACGGACAACAAAGTGATCCTATAAGGGTTCCGTTTTTTCCTTTTGAGGTACGGTATACTAAAAATGTCAAGTTCACGATAGTAGGTACTACGAGTATAAAAAAAAATCTATCGAGAGACAGACTCAGTGACTCGCATTCTGGTTCTTCATATGAAAAATGCGTTTTTGATAGGACTTACAGCATTTATTGAGAGAGTTTTGCAGATGGTCAACAAGAAGGTGGAAATTTTGAATACAATTAAAAAGCGCAAGCTGCAGTACCTTGGACATGCGTAATGGCAAATATGACCTGCTCCAGTTAATCATGCAAGGAAAGATCCAGGGAAAACGACCTCCCGGAAGAAGGCGAACTTCGTGGCTCAAAAATCTTCGTTCGCGGTTCAATCTGAGCACAAGATCACTATTCCGTGCAGCTGTTTCCAAAGTCCGCATAGCCCTAATGATAGCCGACCTCCGGTAGGAGCTGGCACCTCAAGAAGAAGAAGACAGCATTTATTCCGCGATTGTTACGGAGTAAATCCCGTAAGTAGGTATTAAAAAAAATATAGATAAGTATGTATATTGTATAGGCCAGGTGGCTAGTCCTGGTGTCAGTTTTTAGGCTGCCTGAAGGCCTAGACCTAGACATGGCCAACGGTTAAAACAACCGGGACCTACAATTTAACGCTCAGTTGGAAAATACCACCCGCGGTCACCCATCCAAGTACTGACCGTGCGGAACGTTGCTTAATTTCGGTGATCGCTGACAAACACCTCGTCAAAGTGCGCTACAAAATAGATTAAAAAGTAAAAAATGCTTACCGTAAGAACGTCCTGCATAAACAGCCCCTCGTAGTAAATGCCGTCCAAGGTCACTATAAGCCCACAGCCATGCTTCTTATTATCACTCCAGTTCCCCAAATACTTCTCCCCTTTCCCGATATCATCCATCACTCCATATCCCTGTTTCGCCCCGTTTACCCACTCGCCCGTGTATATTGTAGCTGAGGATGAGGTGAAGTCCCCTTGCTTTTTGATCCCATGGCCGTGCGGCTGACCGTCTTTGAAATAGCCTTCGTACATATCGCCGTTGGTGTACTTCATGGCACCGTAACCGTTTTGGAGGTTGTCCTTCCATTGGCCTTCGTAAATGCCTAAAAATTTAGAATAGTTAACACAAATCGATTTACCTATCACCGATGTAGTGTTTTTTACATTATTGTTGATTTTTCAAAAATTTTAACAACAATAAATATTTAAGGGGTATTTATTTTTTTCTGTTTATAGTATTTGTTATTATAGCGGCAACAGAAATACATCATCCTGTGATTATTTCACCGTCCTAGCTATCACGGTTCATGAGATACAGCCTGGTGACAGACAGACAGATGGACACGGACGGAGCGGAGTCTTAGTAATAGGGTCCCGTTTTTACCCTTTGGGTACGGAACCCTAAAAACCATAAAATCGAATTGAGGATCTCCTGTTTTGAAGTCGGTTCAAATTATAGTACAATCCTGGAACAAGTTGCGACCGGATGATCACATTAATTAATAAGGTCCATTAAGGGCCTACTTGAGGAAAAGGCCCGCATCATTAAGTATCAAGTACGTATAATATTAGAATCTGGTATAACGACTCTGATGGTGCGTCCACACACTCCGCGAGGCGACACGAGCACCACAACTGCAGAAACTTGTATAGCTACTACACATCGCCGACTTGTATACTTGTTTACGATGTGAAGTTAGCTACAGCTGCGGTGCTCGTGTCCCCTCGCGGAATGTGTGGATGCATCATGAGAGGGCCGACAAAACTGACTTATAGACCGCGTCACACAAGTTGGCGAAAATGAAGTTAGCTACAAGCAGCGCAATATCAAATCAACTCGCAGCTTTGTGTGAGCTTCAGTCAGGATTGGATATTGTGCAGCTTGTTGCTAACTTCATTTCCGCCAACTTGTGTGACGCGGCCTACACTACCCAGATAATGCACTAAACAATCAGATAACCAAGCGTTTTGGACCTACTTCGATCAGGAAATCTTTGATCGAAGGTTTTGTACATACTATGTGTGAAACCTAACTTAAGGACACGAGGACGTCGCTAAAATCAGTTAAGCAGTCGTTACAAATGAAGTCATGGTAGCTATGAGCTATGACCGAAGTCGAAAGCCTTTTCAGAAAGAGTTTTGCGTGTCTATAAAGAAAATATAGGTGACGCAAGATATCATTGACACAATTACGAGTACCTAATACCTAGGTACTTTCCTTGTAACACGTTTGTCACGAATTGAGACAATTCGTCACGAAGTTACGTACGAAATATTGAGAATACTTATTGGGTTCGGAAGAAATTGATGACTCATATCGATTTTGATTTTTCATAATCAAAATCTATCTAATGTCATAGATTTTGATTATGAAAAATCAAAATCTATGACATTGTTACAGTTACACAGTTTTTGGAGTAAAGATAAAACTTACCTACACCAGGCATTTCCATTTTTCCATGGCCATAGAGCGCGTTCATCTGGAACTGACCCACATAATGCTTCCCATCAGGCCAATCCACCTTCCCACTTCCATGGATTTTACCATCCAACCATCTTCCGATGTATTTAGCATCCTTGTAAAACGAGTTCTTGCTTGAAAAAGTATGACTAGCTGTTCTAACTGCAGGAGGCTTGAAAGTAGACTCTTTGTGTAGTATTTGTCTGATAGTTTGGTTCAGAACGTGAATCCATTCCGTTTTTTCTTGTTCAGTGCTCGTGGATACTGATAATACTTCTTCAGGTGTTGTCAGTTGTATGACGTTGACTAACGAATCAGTATTAGAAATTGGTTCGACCCATAATGTTTCTAAGGGATGAACGTTCGGTGTGCTGCCGTTTACGTGAATAAAGAGATCATTGAATAAAATAAACCAATGGGAAGAGAACCTTCCCGGGTTGACTAAATTAAGCTGTCGAGATTTGGACTCTCGTATCAGTCTGCGTTCGGGAGTCCGAAATTGTTCGAGGCTTTTGCCTATGGTCTCCCAGAATAGTTTCGTAACGTCTGCTTCTTTGCGCTTCTTTTCTTGCTCATCTATTAGCGCATCTAGTGACGCGATAACTTTGTTCAACCGCTCTTCAATGTTGGATTTGCCATCGACTTTTTTTCTTTTCGTCTTGTACCGCAGCAGAGATTGCGCAATGCATTTGTAGGAGCTCAATCTCGTTAGAGGTTGCACGAAAGCCAAAGCCACTATGGCTTCAGACGTTTTCTTGGTATTTTTCTGCTTATTAGACGGCAGTTGATCGCTAAACAAGTTATAAATACTCGTCGGAACATCAATAACGCTATTGATCTGCATGAAACCACCAATAACAATTAAATTACTTACAGCTACATAATACTTTCTGTACAAATAAATATACTCTTCTAAATTTTTTATCAAAGAAATATCACATTCATTTATATGCTTCTCTGCATATTGCCAGACAGAGAGCACATTCAGAGCTGTAATGTTCAAAATGTCACCAAAAATATCACAAACTGTTTCATAAATATTGGAATGTGAAGTTACAGCTTTGCTTTTCTTTAGAAAAGGCTTAACAAGGAAATGGTATATTAAAAGCATCTCTTCTAGGTATCTTTGAGCAATGGACAAATCTTGGAATTCTGGTGTTGTTCGGGGCTCCTCGATGGAGCAGTAGCTGATGTTACCTGAAGATAGAATCCTCCAATGATAGCACATATTCTGGGGTTTGTTTATGAAGACTTGGGGGTCATTATTTTTAACTACTGCTTCTTCATCTTTCTTTTCATTAACCTCTTCCTCATCAATCTTTTTGTTAAGGTTGACTATTGAATCGGTGAAGCCTTCTGTATGTTTCCCCATGTAGAAAATATTTTCATTATGAGTGTAAGCCAAGGTGTGATGATCCATTGCTATCATGTCTCTAACCCTATCACTGTCTGAATTTTCTGTAAATTGTTTTGGACCACTTTTGTCTTCCCTAGTGTCAAAGCTGACTTGGTGAAAATGGTTGTATCCCCACATAAAAAGCCTTCCATCCAGAGTTAAGGCTGAACAATGCCATTTTCCACAAGATACCTTTTGCAGGCCAAATCCAGACAGATTCATTACAACCATAGGTTTCACTCTCTTGACTGTGTCTCCGATACCTAACTGTCCATATGATATGTCTCCCCAAGTCCACAACTCTGTAGCCAAAATATTCCTACCTAATTTTGACATGTTCTTAAGATTCTCACTCTTTCTTACCGCTTCCAATTCTTTCTCACTGCTTATTGTGCTTGTTGAGAACTGTAGATCTTCTAAATTGCAGTTAGAGGTACAACTGTAAAGAAGCGAGTTGACATCTTCATTGTGGTTGCGCATTTGAAATTCTGCAGCGTCATTGTTATCGCTGCTTCCACTTACATGTCTAGACAATGTTGCCACTTTATCTCCTACAGTTTTAACGCCCTCATAAACAAAATTGGTAAGATTTGAAACATTTTCTTTGATTATTCTTGTGGGTTTTTCAGTATATTCTACAAGATAATCTTCCCCTGCTGATACCCAAGAAAGCTGTCTGCTTAAAAACTGTCTCGCTGCATCAGTGTTTATAAAAATATTGTTCAATTTATCTGTACAAAGTTCAGGCGATTCACTATCTCTTTCTGTGGATTCATCTTCATCAGCATTAGTTTGAGAGTTTTGTTCTAATTCTAAGTTTGCTGCTTTTTGACCATTTATTCTAGCGATTTTGGATTCTTCAGAAGAAGGACTAGAGTCTTCAGTCAAACTTTGAGCATCAACGTGAACATCTGTCTGTGGAGCCGTGGTACTGCTGGAGTCTTCGCTGGATTTGCTGATCTGGACACCGAGTGGACAGGTCTCTGAGAGGGACGGTACTGAGGCAGGAGATGCCAGCCCTATTATGGTCTGGCACTGTGAGCAATTTGAAGCAAACACTTCTTCATCATCATTATCACTGTCAGTGTCACAATTCCCTGATGTTCGAACATTCTTTCTTGCTATCACAGCAGCAAAGTTTTGACCGACAGACGCACTGTACACTGTCCTACCTTCGAAAAAGGGTATTTTTTTAATAGTACTACTGTCTAATGATATTTGGGGCATAGCACCTAAGCCCCAGAGTTGGCCATCGGTACTGATAAAAAGCTGTCCAAAATCATTTGTTACAACATTTCTAAACTTCACCTTATAACTGGAGCTTTTAAATCCATGAGGGCAGCACTTGGAGTCTTCCTTAACGACTATTTCCTCTTTGTTCTTGAAACTTGAATTTGTTTTATACAACCGTCCATGCACATCAATAATGTAAAGGGCATTGTTATGATATGATATGTCTATGGCTGAGATACCACTAATTCTTCTGAAATTTAAGGAATCTTCCGCGATATCGCACTGGTACACTCCATGATCATTTCCAAGGACTATAAAATCGTCGCCAAGGGCACATAACTTGACAATTTTATCAGGTACTTCCTGAGATGGTGACACATTTAAAGGCGTTAGTCCTCTCCAGAACTTATGCTGACTCATTATTAATACAAGTCTTCCTTTTTGGGCTGGAAAGTAGGAGTATAGTGCAATTGGTGGTAGAACCAGTTCGTATGTTTATTTGAGATTGATAAGGACATTGTTCTGAACAATACACTTGTTATTAATTTCTGCGATCATGAACTTCACATATTTAATCACTCACATCACTTGAAACAAAATTAATTATACCTGAAGGAATTATTTTATTTTTGCACAGTATTTTTGTCTATCTCTAGAATTTCTAGCTACAAAAACCATTTGAAAATGAAATGAAATGACTGCTGTGTTGCCAAATACGAAGTCATAGATAGGTATTTATACTTACATTTTGACACAT
Organism: Hypomecis punctinalis; assembly: GCA_949316475.1. Taxonomy (NCBI): domain Eukaryota; kingdom Metazoa; phylum Arthropoda; class Insecta; order Lepidoptera; family Geometridae; genus Hypomecis; species Hypomecis punctinalis. The sequence continues at coordinate 20,577,252 of OX438799.1, read as the reverse complement.
GGTTACTGGCACCACTGAAATTGCCAGATTGAAATGCTACTATTGGTTATGTGTTTTTTTGCATGTTGAAACAACGTTAAATTCTAGAACACAGAATGTCTGTGTTCTAGAACTGAACATTTTGCATAGTGAAGTATATAAGTAGAAAAGGCGCTAAATAATAATAATTACAAAAGTAAGAAAAGGCGAGATGTGCAAGTATAATGAGTGAACAGGACTAAAGTAACATCTTATGTCTCTATTTGCGTTTTTGTCTGACTACTACGCACGGCCTAGACGTTATTTCTAGTTCCATTTTTAATGGAACTAGAAATAATGGATCTAGTGTTAATTTTGAGTTTCCACTAGTACAAGCACACTTTTGAAGTTCCTTGTCAACTCAGATATAAAAGTTTTTCATGGCAAGAAAAGGTTTTTATAAAACATTATTATGTGCGCTAAACTGAATTCTTAACATTTTATTCCACAAAATTTTTATCTTTCTACCTTTTAACATTTTTATGGTTAAAACGGAAACGGAAAAAACGGAACCCTTATAGGATCACTTTGTTGTCCGTCTGTCCGTCTGTCCGTCTGTCCATCTGTCCGTCTGTCCGTATGTGTGTATGTCAAGATTCTTTATCTCGAGAACGCGTAAATATATCGAGTTAAAATTTAAACTGTATACGTATATCTATGGTCTCTTGCAGTTGTGTAAAAGAAAAATTTCTCAGTAATCGTATAAAAAGTTAGAGCCGTTTATGTCGTAAAAAACCGCATATTTCGACACTAACAAAAATCAAAACCTACAGGGTACTTCCCGTTGACATAGAACTATGAAATTTGGCGAGAAGCATTGTCTCAGAGTACACATATAGGAATAAATCTGAAAACTGTACATTTTTATTAAAATCACAAAAAAATAGGGCCTCAAAATTCACAAAATATGGGTTCAAAATTCAAAGTGAGTAAATCGTATCATGTAAGGTATCATAGGTATAAAAGAACTTCATTAGCACATTCTAAAACAGGTTTTCAATTATTTTAATAATGTGATTATATGGAATCCTCGATGTGCGAGCCTGACTCGCACTTGTCCGGTTTTTTTAAGTTATCTTAATATCAACTTGTATTTTGTCTTTGATAACGTCTTTAAAGAATGGAGTTAACTTTATTTGTACGTAGTGTAGGGTTACTATACGAAGGCTACTTTATCTCATTCCAACATGTAATGTTTGCGAGTATGTATTTCTCTTTCCTTCACATTGTTTGCATTATGGTACAATACCTCTTTGTTCTATAGCATCGCAGGGCTTTGATAATTTGGGCGGCAGAGCTTTCAGAACGACTAGACTGAGTAGACGGCACTCGTGCCTGTTATACATAAGGCATAGAATATTTTAAGTACTTATACAACGGTTTAAATGGTAGAGTTATGTAACTCATAAATATACTCATCATGTGAAAATGGCAAATGTACTTAAATCATTGACTCATGTATAAAATGGAAAATATACATCATGTATGGAAAACACTGGACGTCGTTTGATTTCCCTGACCTTAGGACAAAAGGTCAGAAGAGGGGATAACAAGAAAATATATCATTTTCTTGCCACGCTCGCTCGCTCGGAAAAACGTAAGTTGTTGTTGCATTTTTTTTTTGACTAACCCAAACGTTTAGACACGCTGGATTTTTCTTTGTGTTTTGTCATTTCTATTAGGTAATGTGAACAGCGAATTTGTTTCTTTTTCCTTCCTTCAACCAACTCACAAAAAGAGGATGATCTGTCTTTGACTGTGATCGAAATGCACATAGAAATTACAAGAGTAATTTAATAAAGAAATCATCCAATTTTACTTTATTATTTTTTTCGTTTAATCGTTAACATACGGTAATGTTTACGAACATGTTTGAACGGAAGCGCGTGATTTTAGTAACTAGCTCTAATTAACTAAAAAAAAAAAAAAACTATGATGGTATAATTATTTTAATGGTAACTTGGTTTTCGATGATCATATAGGTAGATCCTAACGAAGTTGTCGAAAGCAAATTATTCTGCTGTTCACATAAGTAATGCGTACTACGGTCAGGGATGTGGAAATATGGTAGAACATCTAAACCCAAGATAATTATGTTTTCGGAAACGACGTCATGGATGTGGGAAATAATATATTTAAAGCCAAGATGTTTTCTGGAATGGCGTCATGGATGTGGAAAGTAAGGTAGAATATCTAAAGCCAAGATTTTTTTTTGAATGTCGTGTCGTGGATGTGGGAAATAAGGCAGAATGTTTAACACCAAAATATTTTCTAGAATGCTTTTAACATGGGAAAAAAGGTAGAATATCAAGGGCCGAGATGTTTTTTTTGAAATAGCATTATGGATGTCGGAAATAAAGTAGAATATCTAAAGCTAAGATGTTTTCTGGAATGGCGTCGGTACAGCCTAAAGTTTCATGAAACTATGGTGGTGACATGTCGATGTTTTTACTGATAAGTAAAATAATAATAATAAAAAAAACGAATGCGCTGATTTTCTAAATGTCATAGTCGATTCTATGGTGGGCAGTTTTAACCCTTTACCGCATATCGTGCCATATTTGGAACACTAACATTTTTCGTTAAAATATTGAGCTAGCAACATCAGACTCCGAAAATTTCATGTGTAATTGTTCATTGAAATGTATCCGATCGAAAAAAGTCAACAGTTAACGTTTATGACGTCTATGGTTTTATATTTCAGTGTCAAAGTCGGCCTCGTGACCATTTTGCATGAAGCGTTCAATTGTGAAGTTAGAGTCTCCAATTTTTACGTGATTCTGTGTGAAAAAAAATTGAATTCTTATTTTAAAAGAAAGAAAAATGGATCCTCAAAGATTTTATGGCATAAAACGTAAGTAAAATGAACTAATTCTAGCAAAAAAATACCAACAAACTTTGTTCCTAAAATGGAACTGTATGCATTAAAGTAAATTTAGCATACCCAAATATGGAACACTGTGCAGTACTCTCAATAATGGGCTTTGGTCGTAAATGGAACTATATGCAGTAAAGTAAATTAATGTTTATTTGATGTTTTATTGCTCTATATACATGTGTATGGTAAAATAGGTATATGACTGATGTCATGTCGTATTTTCTTTTATTACAGGATATAAACATACAAATCTTTACATAACTACATAACATAGATTATGAACTGCCATAAGTTAACAATTGACGAAATTGACTCTGAATTAGATTCTGAAGACATTATTGACAGTGAAGTTCTTTATTGGCAAAAATTTGAAGAAGATGTCGATGAGGCGTTGGAACAGGCACCAAATTCATAAGAATATATTTAAAATAAAAATATTAAAACTACGATGTGTAAATGGTAATGTCTCTGATATAATAAAAATTTAGCAACTCACATTATTGTTCTCTTTTTACCCGACTGCCCAAAAGGGAGGTTATGCTTTTCGAGTGTATTTATGTATGTATGTCTAATTCTTTGTGACCCTCTAGAGCCTAAATCGGTAGACTGATTTTAATGTGCAAGTTGTTAAAGTTGGATTGGTCTGATTTTGCAAATAATTATAGGCTATACGACTTGCGTCCTGCGGTTTCGCTCGTTTATATAAGGTGTTCAAAAGTTTATCAATCAGTCTAAACAAAAGTTTTTTTTCGTTTATATTATTGTACATATTAGTAACAACCATGTCACATTATAAGAAAACCATGCAGCCATTTCGAAATAACAGCATAAAACTTCCTAGCAAATGTTTTTTTATAGTTCACATTTACCTGACTGCATACTGTTCCAAATATGATTTTTTACCATTTTTGCATGTTGTTCCATATATGGAACTGAGCTTATTTTCCACATTTTCTCGGGTTTGTCTGATTTTTTATTTTTTTCCGCATTTTTATAGAATACTACAAAGTGTAAGACATGCCCTAAATTAATTTGATAGGAATCTAAAAATCCATGCGGTAAAGGGTTAAGGCAGAGATAATTTTTCAAAGTGACTTTTATTCTTATCCATAATTAGCCACATCCATGGTTTTAGTTCTTACTAAAATAACACATCGTATCGCTCAATAATATTAACATGACGATTATAACGAAGGTAATATTATAATAATAATAAAAAAAACGAATGCGCTGATTTTCTAAATGTCATAGTCGATTCTATGGTGGGCAGTTTTAAGGCAGAGATAATTTTTCAAAGTGACTTTTATTCTTATCCATAATTAGCCACATCCATGGTTTTAGTTCTTACTAAAATAACACATCGTATCGCTCAATAATATTAACATGACGATTATAACGAAGGTAACGCTAGAAGGCTGGAACAAAGAAGTGTTGTCTTTGTAATCAGAGTTTATTTTACACCCATAAGTATTGTGTTGAAGCTTGTGTTTATATGTTGCCTTGCCGTCGAAATACTTTTGTTGAGTACCTACTTGTTTTGCTTTACTCATGATGTAATCCTAAGTATGAATAATTATGACACACGTGCTACGTTGATCGAGGAAATATGTACTACATTGATTGTTACTACTGGTCAACGTGGTTCGTTACGGGAACTCTGATAGCCGATCGTGTTTTGAGTAGGTACTTACCTTCGTTATGAGAACACACTTAATATTTTTAAATTGAGACTCATTTTTCTTGATGAGCTTGATGAGGTTCATTTTCGGAAATATTTATAGAGTTGAAGAGTGATCAAACATTTTCTAAAGAGCCTCTATTGGCACAGAAGAAGATTTGGAGTGCACTATATCGCTGAAAATTAAACACATATCCGGATTTTTCCTTAAAAATTTGGCAGCTGTAAATTATGAGTATGAACAAATAAGGTTTCATGAGGACATATCTAAAAAAAAGCGGTATCAAGGTTAGAGTCCAAGGATGTTTGTTGGGCAACTACTGCTGGATGGTCAAAAGGGGCCAAATTGAAGCCAAATGTACACGAAAATTTCAAAATTTGTATACCTACCAGTATAGCTATTGGGAGAATATAATAGAAAAATATTTTCGAATCTTATCATTACAATATTAATATCACAACGATGTTGCAGTCATGCCACTATAAGCATGGATGAAATATTTGCTACCAAGTTAATAAGCTGACTTTATACGGCATATTTATTTAACATATTTTATTTTGATGCGCGTACTGTAACAGTGTACATAATTACGACGTACTGCGAAATCCAATAGAAAGAATAGGACGTGCTACTATGAAGCTATACATAATTACATAAATAATATGGTGATAAATTATGTCTATAAACACTTTATTAAGCCTGTTCGTGGAAGTTTCAGATTTCGATCAAACGGAGAATAACGACAAATGCACCTGAAGTGAATGACCCGAATATGAGGTCATGAAGGGATATACGTGGGTCCAAGGACAAGACTAGCACGCAGTACCCTAAAATTGGGTCCAGGAGGGATGTGAGGAAGAGTCCAAGGACAGGACTAGCGCATAAGCGCGTAAGACCCGAAGACTGGGTCCAGGAGGGATGTGAGGGAGAGTCCAAGGACAGGACTAGCGCATAAGCGCATGGGATCCAAGGACTGGGCCCAGGAAGGATGACGTGAGTCCAAGGATAGGACATACACTTATATACCGGAGGACCCGAGGGATCGGGTTCAGGAAATGCAAACTAATACAATATGGAAGGAAACGAGCAAGTTCCAGACGAGGGCAAGTCCACTGAAGTATTTGTATCTGAAGAATGGATCATTTTAATAGTAAGCTAATAGATAAGTTTTTGTTCATTTAAGAATAATTTAAAAGCACTGACAATCTTAAAATGACATTCAATACGAATGTGATACCGGAATTTGACCTATTAATTAAAGAACAATCTGTGACATGGATAACTGAAGTAGAAGAATGTGCAAAATGTATGGATAGATATAGAAAGAAATTATCCACTACTCTAAACCTAAACTGGTTGGTGTTCAAACAACATAGAACTAGGGTCCAACTTCGATATTACATTCGCAGATGGAATGGAAAATATAATTAAGAGAGCTAAAATAGTGATGTACGAAGAGCTTTTAGAAACTTTTAATAGTATGAAGATGAATTTGTTAAATAGTTGTAAAATCTATAGTAGGCAGGCAGGCAGTAAATTTGTACTACATGACATTGAGGATCGGACGGTAAAGGTTGGTGTCCACACCCTGCTGAGCAGTTTAAGGATCTGGAACAGGTATTGAATTATTTCCGAACCGTTAAGGTCAGTCAGGCGAGAGAAACTCTGAGCGCGACACGCAGATTAAATGAAAGAAAGTTTGGACCCAATCCAAACTATAAGGGATTTTTCAAACCAGGTATCAGTACGACGGCTTCGGACATTAAATGTTTCGATTGTCAAGAAGTCGGATATTCTAGCTATAAATGTTACAAATTTGCCCTGAAATGCAATAAATATTGTAACCGTTTCGGCCATCGAACATATAACTATCCTAGGAACAGGGTTGGAAACGAAACAGAAAAGGGCAAAAAGTGTCAGGTAATGATTTCAAACGGAAACGGGTTTTGGGGTTAACAGCTGAAAATAAGGTTATTGATAAATACATTCTCAACGTTAAGCTAAATGGATCATCAATTTCTTATCACGTTGATTTGGGCAGCCAATGTTCTCTTATCGAGTTGAGTGAGACTAAGTCTCTGAACTTTGAAATCACTGAACGAGTTTCAAACCGACACCAAATTTACCAATGCTCGAAGGTATTGGGGGAAATTTGTACTCGCCGTTTGAGAATATCTCGCGTTGCTGTAGAGGTTCAGAATCTGACATATATGGTTGGCTTATATGTTGTAGAGGACTATGCATTTGTAGCATTCCGTAATTGATGGAGGAGATCATAGATCGTAAAGTCCATTGTTGATGGTGGGCTTCGAGGTTTTGATTTGAGGTAAGGTATATTATTTATTTCACGGTCAGTACAAGATCAAGAACGAACATGGAGCGTTTTTGCTATACACTGCTCTGTCGAGGATGTTAACTTTTTCAATAACTCCAGGAATTAAGGTAACATAAAATATGCTATCGTATACACTATACATGGACAACGTGCTTATACCGTCTAAAGGTTTCGATGAAGACACAAAGATTAGACGAAAGTCAATAATAAAGGGAAGGGCTTGAGTTAAAAGAAAGTAAGTGCCACATTGTTCTCGAATTAATAGATCTCCTCGGAATTGTTGTAAGCGCGGTCAGTATTCGTCCAGGCAGGTGAAAGTAGGAACGATCTCCGAATTCCCTTAGCCAAACAATCAACATGAGGTATGTACGTCAGTTTTTGAGTTTATTAGAATTCTTGAGACGATTTGTCAAAAGTTATGAAATAACACTCCGAGTGGCTCTGGACAGTAAGTAAATTAAAAAGGGTTAAGTATTTAATAATATATTAATCCTTACTTTATAACATGCTGTTATAAGCTGGAACGGAACTCCATACGCATGTTTGCGAACAGAGTCTGGCAGGAATACTCCTAGAAAAGAACTCGAATGACGAGCTGCAACTAGAGTCCTATTTTAGCCATAAAACTACGGTCGACAAACGTTAGTGGCATTTCCACGAATCGGAGACATTAGCGGTTATCACTTCGTTAAACCGGTTCAGAATCTACCTTGTAGAAACTAATTTTGACGGACTGGAATGCTTCTCTTCTTTTTCATGCCGATGGTTCTAAGTGAGATCTATTTAGAGAAGCTTTGCCCAGTAGTCCCAAGGAGAGGTGGCTTTATATTGACCCTAGCAAAACGTGATTTCGTATCCCGAATTAAATGATGGTAGGTCCAACTTTAGGAATATGCTTAAACAATAGAATATCGTCCTGGAGCTCAAACGCAAGATGACCTCAGCAGAAATCTAGCTCTACGGTTGAGCAGTACATACGATTAAATTGTCCGATGACGGGGTAAAAAAAAAATAAAATAAAAGAATTAGAAATAAAAATAAGGATTACTACCTAATACTAGCACTGGTTGATGAGCTTATAAAGTACTTAACTGCACATCTCGTAAAGGATACGAAATCTGCGACTTTGGAGTGAAAAATAAAGAATTTCATCACTTACTCTGGAGTTCCCTCACGTCTTATTACTGACAAAAGTATTAGTCTTACTAACAAGACATTTCACGACTATATCACATACTATTCAGGTAGGTCCAAAATGCAACGTAGACTTTGGTACAATGAGCAGGTAAATCGATTTAACGGGATAATACTAGACACCTTGTCAGCTTTTAGCTATGGAAACTACGACCAATCCTAGGAAGAACATATTTCTGACGAACAGGTAGATATCAACACAGCAAAAGATAAAACTACAAAAATGTCTTGAACTGCCGTATTTCATAAGCCAAACAAAAGGTGAGGTATTTCGTAAAACTTTGAGAAACGCTCCCATGGAAGAATTGAAAGGAGATGAAAAACAGGAGAAAAGATTAAGTAGCAACAGGTAAGAGGCGCCGTTTATACGAGTATATATTAAACGCAGGAAGACTCCAAACCAACACAATGAAAAAGACCCAGTAAAAGAGAGACAAAGTTGAGTGGAGAGATAGCTGCCGCATGATGGTAAGTTTCAATAGTTGACAATAAATACCAAGGACCATACCGAATTACCGAGATGCTCCTCAATGACATATTTCTGATTGAGGGCACACTTCTGACTTGTAAGCGAGGCATATAATTGAAAACCGTAGTTGCAGTTGACAAGATTTAACTTTGAACGATTTTTAATAGAGATTTGGTAACCAAATCATATGATAATATTTCTAGTGATAACGAGCAGACTTGAGCCTCCAACAAAAAACACACGAATATAAAAAAAAAAAACAGTCAATTGTAATTGAAGTTTATTGTCTGTATGGTGAACCAATTTGATTTAAACTACTGCATTATAGCAGCAATGAATGTTTATTTAGGTTATACATATAATTTAGTGAAGTAAGTGACTATCTGGTTTATATAGCCAATCATAATATAATATGATTATAAATATGTTAATGATTATCATTACTACTTGATCTTGATGTTAATTTCACTTATTCGATATTTTGTGGCCTAGAATAAAAATATTGCCTCTGTCAAATTAAGAGATAGAAAAATGACTTTGAATTACAATAAAATGTGTACATGATTGAATATATTTTAGTTGATGCAAATAATTATCATAAACAAAGCGTGAATTGAATAGTTAGTACTAAATAGATATTTCGCATTTCAGAACAGTACATTCTTGAAACTACGATGAATAATTTGGACTGTAATAACCTTTTATTGAATAGAGAATCTACTATTTTGGACAGTCGGAGTGCTAATTAGCCGTTTATCTTTGACTTTTACTATTTAAAAGGTTTGCTTACTCATTCATAGCGATGGGACTCGCTAGAAGTAGGATGGCCGAGCTGTAGGGTTACTATACGAAGGCTACTTTATCTCATTCCAACATGTAATGTTTGCGAGTATGTATTTCTCTTTCCTTCACATTGTTTGCATTATGGTACAATACCTCTTTGTTCTATAGCTTAATCGCAGGGCTTTGATAATTTGGGCGGCAGAGCTTTCAGAACGACTAGACTGAGTAGACGGCACTCGTGCCTGTTATACATAAGGCATAGAATATTTTAAGTACTTATACAACGGTTTAAATGGTAGAGTTATGTAACTCATAAATATACTCATCATGTGAAAATGGCAAATGTACTTAAATCATTGACTCATGTATAAAATGGAAAATATACATCATGTATGGAAAACACTGGACGTCGTTTGATTTCCCTGACCTTAGGACAAAAGTAGGTACTAGTACTTACTTACCTATACGTATACATATATCATAAAAGGAATTAAATTAAAAACACTTTTTAAAAACAAGCTGTATTGTCACGCAATTTACATATCAGCTCAATCGGTAACCGAAAAGTGAATCTTATTTAATCTGCAAGTTTTGATGACAGATATGTGAAACTAAAAAGCTTGTAAAAATAAGATCTAGTGATGACAAAATCGACATTAGTTCCATTATTATCAGACACTTTAAGGATGGTACTGGTGTTAAAAATCATTATCAGTAGTTCCATTATGGAACTGTGAATGGTACTAGTGGAAACTCAAAATTAACACTAGTTCCATTATTTTTAGTTCCATTTTGAATGGAACTAGCGTTGTTTTTTATCAGTAGTTCCATCATGGAACTGATCATGGTATTAGTGGCGATGAACCGATTTTTGATGAGATACTTAAGTAAATCAACATATTTATAAACTATTATCCATTTTCTATCACTTCTATTGGTATTATGCAGGTTTTTACTATTATCTAGAGTCTGAATAATATGATAAAAATATAAATATTTGTTTTCTCACACCCTATACGCTAGTAGCTTCTCTAGTACATACTTGCTCCAAGACATTTTGAGTATAAAAATTATGGTACTTGATGTGCGTGAGTCATTACGCATATGTCAATGTCAATGTCTCGCGTATCAAGCTATTTTTTACAAGTTTTGATTCTGACCTCCATATTTTATAGGTATGCACACGCATAATATATTTTTAATTAGTATAGGTACACACTATTCAAACGGCACCCATGGCAGAATTTCTAAAACGCGCTACTCATATAATAATATTTATAATAAATCGTTTCTATATAATCAGAAATATATAATAAAAAATTGAACAAAAGTTCAAAAATACTTGCAATTTAATGTTTTATTGATATCACATAAAATCACGTTAGTTAATCTCGCATAAAATAGCTTTCACTGAATGAGCAGCCTTAACTTCATGAATTAAAAACACATAATTATGTACGTGACAAGTTAAGTTTTTTGCGATTCTCCCAAAGATTTGCAAGAATCAGAATCGCACTATGGTAACAATGATATATCGTGCAAGGAAGAGAAAGAGTTTCCCTCTCAGTTTAAGGCTGCCATACTGATATTTTTTTGTAATTTACCGTGCTTTTTCAGTATCAACTTTCGTTACTCAGACTCTAACTGTTCATTAATTCTGTTATACAAACAGCAGGTCAATCGCGTTAATTTTAAACAGCTGCGTTCCATCTGTAATCCAGTTAAAGTTCGGTTACAATCAATTGAAGTTAAGTTTCGATTCAGCTTTAAAGAATTCGGTATTGCGCTAAACTTCATACACCAATCGTTTATTTGACAGCGGTTACGTTCCAATTCTGATTGAGCTGCGTTTCAACTTTTGTCAAAATCATTAGCGCGATACGAAAATAGACAAAAAGTTGAAGTTCGGTTAAAGTTTAATTGTGGTTCAGCTGCAGTTCTTGTTGTAAAGAAAGTAGGTAGAGTTTGTGGAATAAGGCGTGTAGAGTTAAAAACTTGGCATTGTGTGAGATCTGACAACTTTTTGATAGTGTGAACTGTGATTTAGTCATGGCTACATTTCACATGAAAAAGATCTGAGTGAATTTTACAAAAATGTACTAAAGAAACGTTACTTTAATTAAATCGAATCTGGCAGCATTCGTTCTTTTTGTGTTTCAAAAATGGCGAGTCGTGCTGGTCCTGCGAGACGCGTTCCTGAAAATGAAGCCGCGATAACTTATGTCCAGTGCGATGGATTGGTCAGTAACAGTGTTGTGTTATATATTTATTGTTTAGAAAATAGATTCAGTGATTCTACTTGCATTTAGCTTGAGAAATCTGTTCGAGTCCGACACGTCATGTTCATCTTTGTTTTGTCGTTTTCTGGTTGTCTTTGTCCTATAGACAACCTGCAGCTATGATAACTTATGTTTCCCTTGAGATCACCTAAGTGCGAAGAGTATAACTTAGCTTAATCTGATGTAATTATAGGGTAACTGTTATATCAACTTTTAGGTTATGTTTGGGTTCACTAGTATCAAACTTTATTTTGCTACATGGTATTTTTATTCCATTTTTACCTTTATTATTTACAAGTAAACTTATTCTATAGTGATTCCTATGTTTATTCCACTTTGTTTTATACCTAGTACAAGTTATTACAGCCAAATCAAAAGAAAAAGGAAAATTAATTTTTACTACTGTCTAGTTGAAAGTGATTATAGTGATGAGTCATTTCTCTTTTGGGACAGTGAACGGTCTGTGAACCGCTAAATAAATGAGTTTAGAAGTGATGATCTCATAGATTATCTTGGTGTTCACTATTTGTGTTGACATAAACCAGCAGATGCATTTGTCATGAGTTTGTTTTGACTATGATTTCATTGTTTGGCTATACGTTTTCATTTTATAGCCAGACTAACAGCACCTAGATGTTTTACCTGCTAATTCTGGCATCCTATTGACTACAGTATGACTATTTCCTGGTTACATCTTAAAACAACTAACATAAGGACAGGTACCTATATCTTCCAAATTCTAATACCAATATTTGGTCATGACAATGGTTACAGTTCAACCAAGAGCCGACATTCAATATATAAAAAAAATTGCCTTTATTCACTAATATAATTATTATGAATTTATAGAACATTACTCTTATATCTATTTTTTAAACACTAAACTGTCCGCTCCGGACAAAGGCCTCCTCTAGAATTTTCAGAGCTCCCTATCTCTTGGGTACTAGAGCATGACATTTTTGGCCCATTTATCTTATTTGCTTCTCAGTATATGCCCAACACCATTTAAATTTTATATTTTTCTGGCTTATGTCTGTAACGCCTGTGGCCTTTCGGATTTTTGTCAGTCTTCACCTATTTTTTACTTTATATGGAGCATACATACGAGGGGAGGTCAAAAAGTTCGCGGAATGAAAGGCAAGGGGGGTGAATTTAAACACGAAATTATTTTTCCTTGTCAATATATTCTCCATTAACCCTAATACACTTTTCAGAACTTTCAAATAATTTGTTCAATTCAATTCAATTCTTGTTTGTGGCTTCTGTGAGGGTGTTTCACAATTTTGCCAATGTCTTGTGTACGTAACTGCCATCAAACGTAGAGAATTTGTACGGTGTCTAATGAAATACTGTATTTAATTTGTCCACAGTTTTTAGGATTTTATACCCTTCACCTCTGAAACAAACACAGAATACCTTCAAAAAAAATTATTTGTCAAGGCTTTCAAAATATGCAGAAACTGCCGACTTCACTTCATCGTCATCCGTAAATTTCTTTCCATGAAGCTCTTTTTTCATGTTTAGGAACAAATAATAATGACAAAGGGCCAAATCTGGACTATAGGAAGGGTGGTTGAAAGTTTCGAAGCCGCACTTGCATAAGGCAGCCATCGCAACATGACTCTCGTGAATGGGTGCGTTGTCGTGCAAAAGGTGCACACCTCGAGACCATTTTCCCCTTCTCTTTTCTTTAATTGCTACTTTTAATTTTTCCAATAATGTAGCGTAGTATTTTTCCGTGATATTGACACCTTTATCTTTATAATCAATCAATAAAATCCCTTCGGAATCCCAAAAAACTGTAGCCATAATCTTTCCGCCCGATTGTGACACCTTAAACTTCTCAGGCGGTGCTGCGCCTTTTTTGCACCACTGCATTGACTCCTGCTTTGACTCAAGTTCATAGTGATGAACCTAAGTTTCATCTCCAGTCATAATTTGGTTCAGAAATTCATCCCTGTTTTCACTACACATCTTCAAAAACTCGCGCGAACACTCGACGCGCTGCTGTTTTTGAAGCGCTGTGAGCATTCTCGTTACCCATCTTGCACTGACCTTAGACATGCCAGATGGTCATGGAGAAAATTCAAAATGGTCGTTGATGATACTCCAGTTATCTCTGCGATTTTTTTCTTCTTCAGGCGTGCATCTTCTAGAACAAGTTTTTCAACTTTTTCAACAATGTCTGAGGACGTTGCTTCAATAGGCCGACCTGAGCTCTGATCGTTTTCAATTGAGTCTCTGCCTTGCTTGAAAAGACTATGCCACTTATAAATCATTGTTTTTCCAGGATAAGAATCCCCGTAAACTGATGATATTCCTTCCATAATGTTCTGAGGCGTTTTTCTTTGCTTAGTGAGGAACTTAATCACGGCACGATACTCAATTTTCTCCATAGTTGATATTTTTTTCCGATTGACTAGTTTATCCAGCGATATCTCAAAGGTTAGTGAACCGATTGGGCTGAAACTTAGTATTTATACTTGTATTGAGTCAACAAGTAGCGACAGGTAAAAATAACTACCCCCTCCCGTCTCTAACCCCTCCATTCCGCGAACTTTTTGACCCACCCTCGTACATACTTGATATTACAATACACTATATTCTATACTTTGTGGATTCACCTTACACCTTTGTTAATCTTTTATTGGTATTTTTTCTACAACTGCATTTTATTATTGAGTAACTGAATGCAAACTTGAGCGAGTATAGGCCGAATCATACATCTTGACGGCTGTGATATAAGCTACAAGCTGTGGACAATCCTATCCTGGCTGAACCATACAGTACAGTTGAGTGAGGAATGGGTTATCCATAGCCTGTTCAGACTTTACACCACCATCTGAAAGTCTCCCATCTGGACATGAACTCCCGTGGCCAGTCTGGAAGTCTCTTAATCGGCTACGTGTCGGGGTTGGCCGCTGCAAAGAGAATATGGTCAGATGGGGCTTTGAAGACCAGGAACAATGTGAATGTGGTGCTGCCATCCAAACCATGGCACACCTTTTAGTTTGCCCGCTTTGCCCAAAACAATGCACACAGAAAGGCCTGAATCTGGCCACCGTGGACGCGGTAGAGGTCGCCAGATACTGGTCCCAAAACATATAAACCATGTAAATAAATTGTATATAGTAAAAAAAAATAATATTAAAAAAAAAAGACATTAAAAAAAAGAACTAAAAAAAAATAGGAATTGTCTAGCCATTGACACGAGATGAATGAATGAACAGGCCGAATCATACAAATTGGCAGATGAGAAGTTAGCTACAAGCTGCGCAATATCCAAACATCACTGAGGCTCACATAAAGCTGCGAAATGATTGGATATTGCGAGCTTGGAGCCAACTTCACGTCTTCCGATTTGTGTGATTCGGCCTTTAGCTAACATCACATTTGGCAAAAAGTTTGGTTTGGCCTATAATAGAGCTAAGCACCATTTTTTTATAAGTTCACTTTAAAATTGAGGCTACTAACTTTCCACCCTCTCCTACCGTGCTAGGATGAGAACGAAGTAATATTTCTTTTGACATATCAGAACGAGACAGCGTTATGGCAAAGTATATCTGTATCTATCACTTCACATGTTGAAAAGAGTTCTTTTCGTGGCTTTTCGTGGTCGCATGCTGGACTAATTGGAATGTCACAACAATAATTTATGTATGTCTGTTCTTCTTCCAGGCTGTTATGAAAATAGTGAAACACTGCCATGAAGAGTCATGCAGCAATATGGAGGTGGCGCAGGGCGCGCTCCTGGGGCTGGTGGTGGAGAACCGGCTGGAGATCACTAACTGCTTCCCCTTCCCTAAGCACGATGACACCATGGATGAGGAGGAGTACCAGCTCGACATGATGAGGCGTCTGCGCAGGGTCAACGTTGACCATTTCCATGTTGGATGGTGAGTTATGAATATAACAGTCATACAGCAAACATGAAGCGTCTGCGCAGGGTCAATATTGACCACTTACATTTTGGATGGTGAGATAAATAAATAAATAAAATTTATATCATTGTACATCTTCTCTCTAACAAAGCAGAGCTAGTGAAATGGTTGCCAGAGACTAATATGTATACTACTTAAAGGATGGCTTCTTTTTCATAACTTTACTGTTATCACATAATAAAAGTTGGTCACAGTAATGAATACAATGATCCTAGAAAAATGTGTGTATTATTCCTTAATCACTATCTACTTATAGTCCCCGCCATACAATTCTGCGGATGAGAAGTTAACCGTAGATGACACTTTGCCGTGATTCGCTAATTATTGCGCATGTGTGCACAATGCCCGTCGCGTGGCGTAGTGGTGAGCAAGGGCGTAGAGAGCGCGCGGGAGGCATGAGGTTGGCGGGCGGGCGCCTCGTCTCTCTGGCTCCCGCGCATACCTATATTTCGGCTTTTGCGCAGCGCTCTGCGCATAACTTCCCATCTGCCGACTTGTGTGGCGCTTAGTATACTCAATCTCAAAGTTTTACTAGAAACGTGAAACAATCACCTTGTTTTATAAAGTGATCAATTGAAAGGTATTTTTACACATCAAAATAATATTTTATCTATGGCAGATTTATCAAATGTTTATGTTGGTCATGGCTTGACAAAATACTTTGATTATTCCAGGTATCAAAGCGCTGATGTGGGCAACTTCCTGAGCCAGTCTCTTCTGGAGTCGCAGTACCACTACCAGACCTCCATCGAGGAGAGTGTGGTAGTCATCTATGACACCAAGAAGTCGGCCCGTGGCTTCCTGACTCTCAAGGCTTATCGTCTCACTCCTCAGGTGAGCATTATTGTGAAATTAACAAAGATATCAGAGAGATAATGTCGTCGATTCAGAAAGTCTCAAAGAGATGCATTGATTCTATATGGCATGGAGCATGGAACATTTGAGCATTATCACTGAGATAAAGCTAATTCCAGTGTCAACACAGGAATTAACTTCACTGTCTCTGTGGTAGTGCTATCACTGTCTTTTACTATTTGTACAACAACAATGTCTATAATCCTACCACTTAACTTAGTCCTCGCCTGAGCGGTACAGAGGCTCTCATATTTGCATACCGAAAGGTCGAATATGGCGTTCATTTTTGTTGTATTGTTTTTACCATCCTATTTTTCTGTACCCATATGCGCAAATAAATGTTTATGAATTATGAGGCGCCGGGGGACACGACAAAGGGGACTGAACTAAATTATACTAAATTATAACAATAGTATAATTTCAATTTCCGTCTGAGAGTAGAAACTGATTTACTAAATATATTTTTTCTGAATCTGGATATTATTATCTATTTTAATGTATTTATTTAAAAATATAATATATTTTAGATATTTAATATATTTATTCTCTAGTATATTTTTTCAGAAAAAAAAAACATGCAAAACGAATGTTCATCACAATGCTTACTCTGAGTGGGAATCGAACCCAAGCCTCTGGCCTAGGGGTCATGGCCACTAACCACTAGGCCACCGAATCTGTCAAACTATTATAACGATAATACCCTGACTTACGCTACCCTGTTTACGCGAATTCCGTGATACACGGTGTTATTTTTGATGGGGTTTCCATAGGGGGGGGGGGGGGGGGGGGGGTTCGGTTTACGACAAATTCGTACGTGTTCCGCGTGGAATTGTTTTACGTATCCAGTGCATAGTCCGTTTCTAATTTCAATCGTATTTATACATATATCGCGTAAGGCTGGGGTATTGCTGTAATTTGATCATATAACAATGTTTCAGGCCATAGCCATGTACAAGGAGGGTGACTACACGCCGGAAGCCCTGCGCAATCTGAAGATCGGCTACGAGAGCCTGTTCGTAGAGGTGCCCATCGTCATCCGCAACTCCCCGCTCACCAACATCATGATGTCGGAGCTGGCTGAGATGATCCCCGAGGAAGAGGGATCCAAGTTCCTGGACCTCGGAACTGCTTCTGTCCTTGAAGGTAAATATTTAGATGTCCTCTTAAGCCTTTAGTTTTAAGAAATATTGCATGTCATAAAAGTCATGTCATAAAAAGAAATGATGCATGTCTTAAAAAAGCATAGAACCAGAGTGAGAGAGAAAAATAAATTAGAAAATAGGTAAATATTGGCTACGAGAGCCTGTTCATAGAGGTGCCCATCGTCATCCGCATCGTTTACCAACATCATGATGAAATGATCCCCGCTGATCGGAGCTGGATGAAATGATCCCAGTAGAAGAGGGATCCAAGTTCCTGGACCTTGGAACTGTTTCCGTGCTTGAAGGTAAATAAATAGCTGTGATGGTTTTGATCCTCTAGGTCTGTAAACGTCGGGCGTTGTTCTTAAACAATTTATTAGACATGCTTGCTCTGCTGTCTGTATTTTATTTGAGCTCATTTTCATATAAATTTTCTCTATCAAATCCCGAAGAAGATCCTGTGATCTATCTTACACCACCAGTTTATTGATGGCCTATAAAATCGAATAGTTCTCGAGACTGGAGATCACGTATCATCCTATGCATAGCATAGGATGTCTACTCACTAAGTGGACACAGAGATCGCTATCAGCGATAAGGCCGCCCATTGTGCTACTGTTTATGTACCTTTGTTCCTCTATTTTGTTTATTTCTTGATGTGCAATAAATAATTTATCTATATATCTATCTAAGTGGACTGGTAAATGACCTCATCGAGGCTGCAAGATCGCGCTGAATACAAGCCTCTTCCAACCAGTCTTATTAAAGACCTGTTGGGGAGGCCTATGCCCAGCAGTACATCCTAGGCTGAAACGACGATGATGACGAATTTCACGTTTTGCTCAACATAATATATTAATAACTTATCCACAAATCAATAATTCCAGGGCAACTCCGCAGCCTGATGGAGCGCGTGGACGAGCTCAACCAAGAGGCGATCAAGTTCAACCGCTACCAGCAGCTGGTCGTCCGCCAGCAGCAAGACAAGCACCGCTGGCTCGTCAAGCGCGCGCAAGAAAACGCCGCCCGCGCCGCCAAGGACGAGCCCGCACTACCTGAAGAAGACGTCAACAAACTCTTCAAGCCCCACCCCGTGCCCCCCAGACTAAACCCCATGATAGTGGCTGGACAGATCAACACGTACAGCCAGCATATTAGCCAGTTCTGCTCTCAAAGCCTCGCTAAACTGTACCTCACCCAGGCCCTGCAGAATGCTAAGGAGTCGAAGCAGAATAACTAGTGTTGTAATTAAACTGTACTGTCGCAATGTGTTGTTTTTGTTCTACCTGTATGAGGAATGGTAAAATCGTGGGTTATGATAAGATGTGCTAACTAAAATAAACGTTTTTGATCGACGTCGTACAAAATGTTTTTCTTTTAACTGCATTTTTTGTGGTGATTAGCCGCGTACCCACCTGGCGCACAGGCTCGCGCGGCAGCCTCGCGAGCCAAATGCCTCGGTTGGTGTGGACGTGCCTCGGCCTGCCTCGGGCGCGCATTTGCTCGACCGAGCATGGCTCAGCCCCGAGCCATCTGTTGTCGGTAAACTTGACGCGCTCAAAGGTGCCTCAGTGAGCGCTGTGCGTTAGGTGGGGACGGTTATGTTTTGGCTCGCGCGCGAAGCTACTTCAAGTTTTGTCTCTTGCCGTGTTTGTCTTCTGTAATTTTGATATCATGGGCAGTCAGGAGGAGTCCATTTGCTCTATCTAGAAGCGTCTAGGTTTTTTCTTGATACGTGACTGTTTTCGTTTCTTTAAACAGTAAGCAGCTAGGAAAATAGCTGCAGCTGAAAATACACGACTGTCCATTACGAATACTCGCGGAATTATGATGGCTCAGCCTGCCTCGCGAAGCGGCCTCGTGTAAATTGAACAAAACTACTGAGGCTGCCGCGGGAGCCATTGCTCGCGATCCGGACACCGAGGCTGCCGCGCGAGCCTGTGCGCTAGGTGGGTACGCGGCTAATGGAACTTGGCAATGGTAGTTTTATTATTTTTTTTTGCTGTGGAGACAAAAGGTCCCAGCAGATATCGGTGGAATGGAATAAGTGACTCAGTAAAACAATTACTATGTTTAGTAAATACCTAGTTATTTTTAACAGCTTTGTGCCTATTATATAGGACTTGGTCCTCATCCTACTAATATTTAAACGCCAAGTTTGTGAGTATGTATGGATGTTTGTTAATCTTCAACGCAAAAACAACGGATTGACATGAAACTTTGTAATAATAATGCTTATACATCAGAATAAAAAAATAGGCTATAATTAATAAAGATGAACGAAGTTCGCCGGCTCAGCTAGTTGTATATGACCAAGAATCTTAACGCTTTTTAGTAAGCGACTAGTCCCGTAGTTAAAAGTAATAATTAATAGATCTACATTATTACCATTTATTTATCATTAACTAGTTTTTACCCGCGGCTTCGCCCGCTTGATATTTTGATTTTTGACGCAATATCATTATAATTTATAGCCTATGTGCTATTCTGATATATAAGCTATATATATATTGCAAAGTTTCATCTCAATCCGTTCAGTACTTTTTGCGTGAAAGAGTAACAAACATCCATCCATCCATCCTCACAAACTTTCGCGTTTATAATATTAGTAGGATTTAATTTCACACTCTTGCTAGATATTCAATTATACTAAAGTAATACTTAGAAGATTAATCAAAAAGTTTGTTCAGAGATTTCTTTACGAGCGGAATAGCCTATCAATCCAAAATCTGGACACTTATTAGGTACTACGCCCAGTTTCTCAAACTACATTTTATACTGCCATTCTTCACTATACAGGGTTAATTCGAATCAATTAGGATCCTTCCAGGGGCTTATTCTGTAGGTACATCAAAACTAACAAGTTTTGTTCTACGACTCTCGTCAAAACTCAAAATAAAAGCTGTTCCATACATTTTGTCGCGGGTGAACGATATTTTTCTACGGAAAAACAATTTTTTTTTAGTTTTGACAAAAGTCGTAGAACAAAAGTTGTTAGTTTTGATGCACAGAACAAGCCCCTAAAAGGATGCTAATTGATTAGAAATAACCCTGTATAGCTCGTGCATGTTGTCAATCACTTGTAGAAAAAGTTAATTGTTCCATTATTCGACCTTCACACCCATTACAGATGCACCGCAGGGCCTTGAAAATGTCTTCACGTGCGAGCAATCATAGTTATGGCAGACGGAGCCATTATGCACAAAGTTGGTGTGGAATGGTCCATCAAGGGCAATGATTGACAACTATGAGGCTAATTGGTGCTGACGTCGCAGTAACCTTTTATTTATTACTGAGAACTTAATTAACTGTGGATAATTCGTGGTTTAATTGGCTTGGTAGGGAGTAGGTAAATTTTATTATCTTTTTGTTTTGCGCTCGTTATGTAACATCCTTTCCACCGGCTTTATCTCAGTCATACTACATTTGCAAGACTGAATAACGTAAGCAATGATTTAAAAAAATATCTTGTCGATGTTGTGCGATGTCGCGGCGACACCGCCCGTGTGGCATGTCTGTAACTGAACACCTTTGATCCAAATTGGCAGGAATCAACACAAGACCGACTAAACTGGAAATCTCGAGAGGAGGCCTTTGTCCAACAATGTGATAATAAAGGCTCATAAACATACTAACAATTCTTTTTATAGCGTTGCACATCTGTTGATATTTTTAGTCGGATTTTTATTTTATGTCATGTAATTTTATGTGTGGCTGTACCATAAGAAATACGTAATACTGATGCGGGAAATTGATCTTTATCAACGTGGGCCCAAACGACTTCTTCCTTCATAGTTCTCTGCGTTTCGCCCCGCGGGCCCAATGGGGGCCTTCAAAAAGAGTCATGGTCGATTCGCCCCGCGGGACCAACAGCTTGCGGGGCGAAACGCCGCAATACCCGGTAAAACATCTCATTCTTCGTAGCTTTAAATAATAATCGGCCGTACGAGCCGGACTCGCGCGCGAAGGTTTCCGTACCGTATAATTTTTAGTTGTAAGACAATTAAGACATCAACCTAATAGGTACTGTTGTTACTGTTATCCACGGTCTGATGATGGAGCTGGAAGGTGGTCATAGGAACACCGCAATAAAAAGACATAACCCTATCGAGTTTGGGCTCGTATGATTCGTCTTGATAAGCCCTTTGTGTCCAGATGGTATCCAGGGTCTGATAATGGAGTTGGAAGGTGGTCATAGGAACTCCGCAATCGTTAGTTCGTTTCAGCCATAGGACGTCCACTGGTGTACATAGGCCTCCCCTAAAGATCTCCAATAAAACCGGTTGGTAGCGGCTTGCATCTAGCGTGATCCTGCTGTCTTAATGATGCCATCCAAGCAGCTTGTGGGTGGACGTCCTACGCTGCGCTTGCGGGTACGTGGTCTCCACTCGAGAACTTTTCGACCTCACGGAACCCCGAAATAAAAAGACAAAACCCTATCGAGTTTGAGCTCGTATGATTCGTCTTAACGAGCACTTGGTGTCTAGATGGCCTGATGATAGAGCTGGAAGGTGATCATAGGAACTCCGCCATTAAAGGACAAAACCCTATCGAGTTTGGAATCTATGATTCGTCTTGACGAGCACTTTGTGTCTAGATGTTACCTGAATAACATCAAGACACAAAGTGCTCGTCAAGATCTGTCATGGTCTGATGATGGAGCTGGAAGATGGTCATAGAAACTCCACTATAAAAAGAGATAAGTAACCCTATCGATTTTGGGCTCATATGACTTGTCTTGACGAGCACTTTGTGTATAGATGGTAAAGTAAAGTAAATTTTATTGCTTTAAACTGTGTCATTACAAAGATGTTACAAGTACATTATTGGTTTCAACAGTTTGTCCTAGCGGACATGCAATACCTATGCAATATGGTAGCTATCCTAAGACAGACTAGAGACGTAATAGATGGGTACCATAAGCGTCACTTACATTTATAATATAGAATAATAAGATATAATAAGAAGTATTTAGAATAATAATAATTAGCTATTTACATCAAATTTTTGTTGTTTATAAAATTCGTTTCTGTAGATATATGTATATTTGAGATCAACCATTAATAAATTATACAATTTATAACAATAATATTTAGAATAATAATAATTAGCTATTTACATCAAATTTTTCTTGTTTATAAAATTCGTTTCTGTAGATATATGTATGTTTGAGATCAACCATTAATAAATTATACAATTTATAACAATAATATTCGCTTTATCTTATATTTACAATATGTTATTCTAAAAACTGAGATCATCCATGAATAAATACAAAATTGTTAGGTATGGCACAAAGTAATTTTTTGTAATATAAATATGGGCCCGATCCGTGAGTACATGCGTAAAATTCGTTCATGTCACAAAATGATTTTTCAATTAGCCATTTCTTCAGAGAATTTTTTAATCTATTTCCACCTAATGACTTTATTTCGGGTAAATCATTGTAAGTGTTGATAGCTGTCATGTATGTGCTTTTGTGAAATATTGTATTGTTAGCTTGAGGAATACTAATGTTATATTTGTGTTTGGAGCGTAAACTATGTGACCGCAAAGATTTTTGATCAGTGAAATATTTTGGGTGGTTTTTTACAAACATGCAGAGTTCTTATATAAAAATGGTCGTAAGTGTCAATAAATTATTTTCTTTAAAAATATTTCTTACTGAGTCAGTACTGTGTAGATTATAAATGGCTCTTATACAACTTTTTTGAACTTTAAATGTACTATTGACATCGACTGAGTTACCCCAAAAGATTGAAAAGATTATACCATAAGTACTTATTTATTTATTTATTATTTAGGTAAGTAAGTAAAGGTTTCACACAACTGCAAATCAAAATCGACAAACTGTATGAAGCAACTTTATTTATTAAAAAAAATCATTTCCTTATTGATTAGGTATATTAGTTCGCGAGTTAGATTATCAAAAAATAATTAACTCGTATTTTTTCTTTTGTCATTCAAACAATAAATTACAAAGAAAACCTATATAGGTATAATTATATAAACTTAGTCAAAGTTTGGGAGTGTTCCTGTTCCTCTACTTCCTCTGATAATATTCTTGGTTCCTTTTGAATTGATGCCAAGTCGAGTCTTGTGGATGACTATGGGTCGAATTCTAGATTATAAATAGAATATAGAGGGCCCAATCGTATAAGCCGGCGGAGCTTGTAGGCCTTGTAGCTAACTTCATACATAAGTACTTAAGCTTGATTTTAACCTTTAAATCGAAATTAGATTATTTACCATTTAAGAACACGAAAAGTTCTGACAAAAAGCTTGACATGATAATATTTTTTTTAGTCACAAAACACAAACGAAAATTGATATTTTAGTTTGAACTAATTGGTCCGCAATGGAAGATATTTTATTCTTTTCTTTGATTGTTGTAAAGAGGATTTTAGATTTTTTTGTTAATTACCTAATTGTAAAGATAATTCAAAGATTAAAGATATACCTAATACAGTTTAGATTTTAATTAATCTTTGTTCATTTCTCATATTCAATCTAAGTACACTAAAAAAAAAAAAGAAATTGGGACAAATCTGGGTCAAGTCTAAAGCTGGGTTCCCACGTTGCGTGATTCTGCGGATCATCACGCACAACCGACGACCACGGACGGCAACGCACACAGACAGGGCTCTTCCAACAGTGCTTGTCGGTCTGTGTAGATCTTTTGATAGCTTCATTTCAAATGCAAAGTGAAAGAGAATCTATCGTCGCTGTAGCTACGGCTGTGGTACATAATTTGATAATTGTTAATTAATAAATTAACAATTACCAAATTATGCGATCTAGTAAAATATCAGCTCTGGTGGATATCAGGATACAACAAAAGTCGTTTATGGTAAGTGTAAAATATTCTAATTTTATTTTCTGTCTTGATCATGGTAGAAAATTAACGAATAACATAAAATATTCCCTGTCCTGTGATCCTACCGGTGCGGCCATGGGGAATGATTCGGGAAATTTATATCGCATCGCACCTTTGAAGTTACTGCCTCGCGACAGTCGCGACGGATACCGGCGCACCGCCACAGACAGCCAGTGCTACCACAGACGAGACCCTCCCCACGGTGCGTCGTGCGAGCTAGTCCGCGTTCGTCCGCGATACCACGCACCGTGAGAACCCAGCTTAAAACTTAAAAGTCCGGACATGTCCGCACTAATCCGGAAGTGTAGTAATCCTAATCCCAATGCAGCTTGTTTTAAATTTTAAATTCCCTTTCGTTTGACTGTAGGTACTGAAAGTCACCCAGGATGCATCGAAATCTGAAATAATATTTTATTTTTTTTATTAATTATAAAAATATTTGATCCTACCAGAGCTTCCAAAATAGAAAAAAAAAACAACGGGTTGCACTTAGGGAATGCCGGCAGAAGTGAAAACAGCACTTGAACGCCAAGGTCACGGACAGTTTGAGAGACTTGAGTGGTCATCAGTGGTGTCGAATTAGACGAACGAATTTAGTAAGTCTAGCCTCCTTAAACATCATAATAATCTAGGTTATCTTTGGAGTGTTGGGTTCTAGTCATAGGCCTAATCTCTAAACTAACAGGGATCAGTAGACTGTCGCTCAGTATCATTTCATCACCTACCACTCTATCATAAAGGAAATTACTAGGCTTGAAGTAGGTATCTTCTATCTGAAGTACGCAGTTCCACATAAATAAACATTCATCAAACATCCGGCGAGCTATGTTGATTTAAAAATACCGTAGCATACCCGAATGTATAGAGAATCTTATTTTATAAAGTTATGAGAGAAATAAAAGTAATAAATGCGAAATATGAAATCCCTAAGTGCACACTCGCGCAGTCGCCCTGCAAAAAACGAACGAAACAGCGAGGTAGAAAGAGAGGGGGGTATTGACGGTCTACTCTCCCTCAATCTTACGAATTTTCGATCAGGATACGTGTCCTGACTCCTGACGCGAGTTTTAACTTCAAAATAATAACATTTTTAATGGTCCCCTATCTGGATTCAGGATGCGCTGGATGCAGGTCGCTTCCAACCGGCCTTATTGGAAATCCATAGGGGAGGCCTGATGGATGAATAGATCGATTAAGTAGGTAAGTACAAATTTATGTTTTGTTTGTTTACGTTTTTCCAATAAAGAGGCATGAGCAGAAAGATCGACATGTGTCAAATATCAGGACATTTAGTTATTATTACATTTAGTTAGTACATTTAGGACGATCAAGTGCAAATCGGGACGCGTCCCTGGACCCCTGAAAATCGGGACACCTGGCGACGCTATTATCCACACAGCTTAATGAAGAATCATGTAGGTACGCATTTCATTCTTTTTCCGTTATTTTCTTCTACCTATTCCGTAAAGAAAATTTGAACTTACCCTTAGATTCCTTGGTGTTTTCTAGCTTCAATTCTGTTGACACCTCGAAATCGCGCGGTTCATGTGTCCCCTGTAAGTAATCAATAGTGAACAAGAAGCACCTACTTGCAGTACCTACCAAAATATAAAAGTAGCTACTTAGGTTAAAACGAAGGCGTGCTAAATTCAGTGGGACAGAATTTGTCGAACGGCAAAGAAAGCCGACCCGAAACAGTTACTATAATAATAAGCGCCACAAAAATCGGCGGATGGGAAGTTATGCGCAGAAAAGCCGAAATATAGGTAAGCGTGGGAGTCAGAGAGACGAGACACGCATATTTATTTTCTTGCTTGACAAAGAGCGCACTATTAGTCCGGGAGGTAAGCGCAAAAAATGCAACTACTTTCTAAAAGCTGATTTTTTGGTAGTAGCTTGTCATGGTGGTGTATAATAATAACCCGGAGTCAGTCAGCTAGGATGCTTAGCGTTTGGTGGGGAGAACCGTTTGAATTTTCAAAAATATAAATGAGTATCTTGCAACTATTGCTAAAATCTGAAAATTGGTGTACGGGTAGATAAATAATTTAAAAAGAGTTTAACCATAGCCAATTACCCATAACATGTAACAGAGGTTATCAGTGAGGTTTTAAAGCGGCGCTACTTTAAAACCTGACTGACTGGCATTGTTACTTGTTTCAGGAAATTTTCTGCGGTTAAACTTTTTTTTATTATAGTTTATTCTACCCCGCACGCCAATTTTCAACTTTGAAAAGTAGTTGTAAGATTTAGCAAGATACTCAAACCAAACGATAAAGTTGACTGAATCCGGGGTATTGTTGTACACCAACATGATTACCTAATATCAAAAAATGGTTTTAGAAAGTAGATGCATTTTTTGCGCTTACCTCCTGGGCTATATAGCAGGCTAGGACGTCACGGCCCGTAAGTGTCATACATTCGCCATACTATGGTATGCTTTGTTTTGTGGGAAAGGGACAAAGCATCCCCTCCTAATCCCTACCAAAATCTTTACAAGCGTATATCTCTGAACTCGGTTAGCCAATTTTAATTATTTCTTCAGTTTACGAATCATAATTAATTGCAAAATTCACTAATCTTAATATTTTTAATTAATTAAATACCAGTCAACTACTCTATTGTAACGCAGTAGGCGCTCGTTGTAGGTTTGCAGTAACTATGATGTAACCTGCGGTGTTTACGTGATCCGGTTCTGGGAAGCTCTATTGTTCTGCGTTTTTATTGATGCCTTTTGTATTTGGTCTTATGGCTTTATGACTCAAGCGGGATCAGTCTTTGTATCTCGTGTATTGCTTAGTTTATTTGTTGGGTGTTTACGTATTTGAAAAACAATAGGGATTCTCGAACTTTCAAGTTGTTTACTTGTTAACACAATAGCGTTTATTAAGATCGAGTAATGTTGCGAAATATCTCGTAGGTTCGAGACTGTAGGAAATAACGGATATAAATACCGGCCGACCCTTGCGGATCAGTTTTTTCGTTTACCGTCGAAGCGAAAACATTTCGTGCGATACCAGTGATTGTGAAATGACTAGTTTGTGCGAATATCAGTGCCAGTGTGAAGTGTTTGTGCGAATCAGTTCTGTCGTGTGTTTTTGTGATTTTTGTGAAGTGATTGTGTACAATAAAGTGCAAAGTGATTAATCGGCATTTTAACTGATTATCCAAGAACCCATCTCGTAACACTATTATGTTCTAAAATATAAAATATAAATAAGTAAATACTTACCAATGTAACAAGAAAATCGTAGCACGGATTCATGGTTTCAATCTTCGACAAATCATAATTATGAATCGGGTTTTGAAACTTGGCAGGAGCAGTTATATTATTTTTTATCTGAATATCTGAAAATATATAAAACGTTAAGTCTATCTGTGCCAGCGGCCCAGAGCCGCGCTCCGCTACTGGGGAGCGTTTTTTGAATTTCGCACGGTTTGGTCGTATACGGAACTTCTATGGAGTAGGTACTCGCAACTTCCATATACAACATAGAGATTCACCTGTCATAGAGATCAATCTGTCAAAGTTCCGTAAACGTTCCTAGCCGTACGAATCTCAAAAATAGCCCCGGTTATTTTAACTGTTTAAAGCCACGTGTTTTCTTCTTCTCCATGTATGGAGATGAAGATGTATGGAGTAGCTTATAGCTTGTGTATACACAAGCTATAAGCTGGTACCTGTAAATATGATCCGATTTAAGTGTTTTTAGGGTTCCGTACCTCAAATGGAAAAAAACGGAACCCTTATAGGATCACTTTGTTGTCCGTCTGTTTTTTTATGTTATCAGTACTTCAATCCCTAAAGTCTTGCAGTACCTACACAGCTCTCTCTACAGTTTTTAAGTGACCTAAAGTTATAAGCCTCTAAAAATTCATATTATTACGCCAAACTTAGAATTATTAAAATAAAGTAGGTGCCAATTTATTAACTAAAAACTTTTCTGATAAAAAAATAAGACGTAGGTATCTACGAGTGTGCAATATTTCTTACTCAAACGATTATAAATATATTTGTTATAGCATAGTCTTTAGGAAAGCAAGGAGACAAGATAAGAAGTGTAGATATACACACAATATTCTTGCAACCGTAGCACCCAACCTTGGGGTATTACGGTGGAACATAAGTACAAAGTAATGAATTAAAATTAAGAATCAGAAAACTAGCATAATTAGGCGTTCAATCAGCAGCCTAGCCGAGTAATAATAACACAAGATAATAAGACAAATGTGAGGTGCCAATTTGTTCATACAATAACTATTTTCTATCTACCATTAAATATTATCCGATTTGAGTGATTTTTACTCAAAACTGTGTATGAAAAGTAGGTATAGGGTATAGGTACATAAAATAAAAACTTTAATGAGAAACAAATAAGACCTGTACTGTACTGTACCAGCCTTTTTAATAGTCCACTGCAGGACTTAGGCCTACCCACGAAGGGTGTTTGGGCCATATCCACCACGCTGGCCCAGTGCGGGTTGGTGGATTCACACACGCCATCGAATTTCTTCTACGGACGTATGCAGGTTGCCTCACGATGTTTTCTTTCACCGAAAAGCCAATGATGTGAAATTCCGTACATAATTTCCAAAGAAACTCATTGGTACGGGATCGGGATTTGAACCCACGACCGCACGATTGCAGGTCGGGTCTTACTACCACTAGACCACCACGGCTTCACCTACTACGCTAATAAGACCTACGGACGTGCAATATTTTTTACTCAAGCGATGGACGCCAAAAACATAATATTTTGTTACAATTTAAGGGGTGAAAAGTGTTTTCTTCCGGAACGTAAATTTTATCAAAAATGTACTGAAAATTTTCTCGGTGTTCTACAGAAAACGCGAAAACAGCGGTCGATTCACAATCTAAAAATTCTGATACAAGGGCTAGCCACCAGGTTTTGCGTAGTTTAGGTACCTACCTACTTACTTAAACTTTCGCGTTCGCGTGTGGCTCCATACATTTTGGTTAGTTCTTTCTCGTTTCCGCCAGGGGCGCTGTACAAAAATTTATAGAGCCATACGGAAACAGCTGTAGTTTCAATTTACGTGAAAACCCGGAATTACCACTCCGGCTTGAACTTACTTAACAAACACACTTTTGAATTATTATACCTTGTGCTGCGGGCTACACATAATATATTATCTAGGTACTTACTTCCAGTAATGTTTTTCGATTTTTTATTATATTCAATATTGAGGCATACTTTCACTGTACAATTGTCGTCTTTTTCGAATAGATCCTGAAAACATTGGAATTAATAAAATCAGTGTTTATTACCGTATAATGTATAGTTTTCCAATTTAATTTAGGGTCTAATTTGTAACAGCAGAATTACATTATTTACCTATAGCATTATATTTTGTCGTATTTAATAAAGACTGGAAAAATGATTAGGAAAAATCCATGTAGTAGGTACTTTTCTAGCCAAGCCCTGTCATTAACCCTGATTCATTGTATCATTTTGTTAACCCTTTTCTTGGCATGGTATACGTGGGGATACATGTATCTTTAAAAAATATTGGAACAAAAGCATGAATTTTCAAATTTTATTTTTTCTATCCGTGATAATTATTGGTATTTCGTTGATTATGAGCTGAATTTTGTGCATGAGTACAAGCAATTACTATAATGTGGTGTATCGTGTTGTTACGAAAATTCATAGACGGCACGGTACATAGTAGGTAAATTCTCCACTGCTTTACCGAGGTAGGATTTTGACTATGATTGAACTGGACCGCAACTTTTTTGGACTAAATATGACGTGACTTTATATTATTATTTTGATAAATTATCAAAACAATATTTATAAGTTTTACTTGATTCTGGCAAATGCATAAACCATGCGACGCCAAAATATAATAGAAGAATAATCCTGATAGCAATAATAAAATCAAGTAATAATTAACTGACCTGGTCCACAAGGTCAACAGAGACAGTAACGTTGATCGCTTGGATACTCCTTAAAAGAAGTGCTGACGCAGCGCCAGGAGCTCCAATTGCCAGTTCTGGAAATAAAGAGCCTTGTTAAAAATCATTAGGTAAACGAAACTTCAAAAGAGACTCCAGGTACCTTCAATACCAGAAAACTGCCTAAATTCCGACAGGTGAATGGATCTATTTTGTACACAAATAATTCACACACACATAATAGAATCTATTTACTTAGAACCTACAATTGATTGTCAGCCGCGTCCGTCAGCCGCATCCGATTTAGAGTTGCTCCTAAAAAGGCTTGCTTGTTGTGTTCTCAATCCATTCAACGATTCTGCTATCCTACTTTTTACTTCTCCATCTTTTAACTATCAACTGAGCCCCAAGGAAGGTTCTCGTATGAAACTGCCCTTCATCCAGGTTTTGCGTAGCTTACTTAAACTTTCGCGTTCGCGTGTGGCTCCATACATTATAGTATTTATGGTTAACTAACCAAGTCTTCGATTCCGCTAGGAGCGCTGTACAAAAATGTATAGAGCGATACGGAAACGGCTGTAGTTTCAATTTACTTTAAAACCTGGACTAACCCTTCTGTATTGAATCAGCCTTTTTAATAATCCATTACTGAAGATACAGTACCTACCTACGAAAGGCAGCTGCACCGTATCAACACGCTAATGATATCTAAATAAAGTATACATCAATTTTACTGATCAAGGTCCAGGGGTTCAATAATTGAACTTCGAACGGCTGGGATCGGGAAGTTTAACCGATTGTACGGAGTGTTCGCAAGTTTTGTAGGAGACCTTCTTATAGCTCGGGAGGTAGACGCAAAAAATTGCAACTACTTTCTAGAAGCTGAATTTTTGGTATTACGTTGTCATGGTGGCGTACAACATCTATTAATCTACCTAAATACGGTTTATTCACAGTGTTACTACCAATCTTACTACCAGTAGTAAGAAAGATAAAACAGGCATCAAAAGAAGGATGCACGGAATTAACCTGTCAATATTTTTTTTTTTTTTTTTGTTAGTAAAAAACCAAACATATTTTCTAAAAATGATATGTGCTTCAAAAATATAGGGATTTTTTGCTGTTTTCATATCACTAATTAAAATTAAAATTAACCGACCAGAAAAATTACAATGATTTTTTTATTGTTTTTACATTACGGATTACATACATAAGAAGTGGCGGTATGGTCTTAAAAGCTTTAGTGTCCAAAAATGGGCGAATTATTTGAAAAAAAAATCAATCTTTTATTACTGTTGCTGTCAAAAAAAAAGGAAATGTCAAATTCAGTCAATCAGATGACGTATTTAGTGTTGCCAGACTTCGTCTCGGTATCCAGACTTAGCAATTTTAGAAATGTTGACGTGTTGATGTAATAATTATTTTCTTTTTTAACTATTGGCACATAATCCTGCATTAACTCGTTTTAGCCCGTAATATTTACGAACTGAGGTGTTATTATACATTTTTATAGAAACATACATTTTTGTATACTAAAAGATTATCAAAAAAAAATATTCTTATTATATTTATATGTACTTTTTATCATATACTTTACTACTAAAAACAAAAAGCAGTAGTTGAAGTTATCCGAGAAATTCGTGGCAATTTTAATATTACTCGTAATAATCCTTAAGGGTGCTATTCGAATCTTTCACTTGCTTTACTACACTAGCAGCAGCTGCACTAGGCCAGCTGTGGCTACACAACTGAGGCGTTAGTCCAGGTTAACACATAAATTGAAATTACATCTGTTCGATATTTTCCTATACATTTTTGTACAACGCCCCTGCCCGAAACGATGAAGAACTAACCAAAATGTATGGAGCCACACGCGAACGCAAAAGTTTAAGTAAACAACACAAAACCTGGACTAAGGGCTCTGATTATCTACGTAGTTGTATGAATTTCTACAAAAAGATTCCGAACACGGCTGCGGCAGCATGTGCTACCGAGCCTCGGCTGCAAGTGTGGTTAGCCTGTTTAAACAAGTCCAACGTACCTGCGATGTACGACGTAGGCAACCAGCATCGGAATCATTCCCGACTGCGGATACAAGCAGCGGCTCATGTGTGTGCTACCTCCATTCGCAACCTGCATCCGCAGGCTGCAGCCGAGGTTCGAATAGCTACTTTACTTATATTCTTAACTTATAGTTGCGGTTCTTGTACTTTTGCTAATGAAATGGATGAATACCGAATTTTCTTTATCATTCCATTTTTCATTTTCTTTTTATATCAGTCCTAGACATTGATTTTTTTGACGTGACAACGTCTTATAAATCGATGAACTCCAAAAAATAATCTGATATTACAGACAAGATGACATGCACTGTTTTAAAAATCAATATAAATATCATTGAGACAATATTGACTAAAAATACATGACATCAAGTTTTTAAAATCGAGCACCATTTTAGCACTCTGAACATAACAAACCTGGCAATCCACAATCTTTAGTGTGTATACATGTCTATAAATAGGTACTTATAGGTTGAAAATTGTTTTCGTTTTTTCTTATTTTATATTCAATTTTAGCCAAATTGTACATATTTGAACAGTTTTAGAAGCGTCATAAATCACATTGTTGAACATATCATTCTTAGAAAATAAGTGAGGAAAAATTAGTCTGTTCGTATATAACAGGTCCTGGTATGTATGGGCTCGCGCATCCTTCTTTAAGTTTGACAGTACTTTGACACCTGTTATGCAACTCTATTATGAATTCCAGAATGACAGCTGTCACTTTGATATCTGCCATATTTGACTTGGACTATGACCTGAAAAAATCATATTTCAGTTTGACAGCTGTCACTTTGACACCTGTCATGCAACTCTAGCATGACAGGTCAAATTTTGTTTCTCTTTGCTATTTCAGTTTTACGGTAGTAACACGGGTAATTTATTTATACTGTCCCAACAACTTTCAACCGCAGTAGTAACAACGGTTCAGTTTGACTGAGGTTTATGCTAAATTTTGAAGCCTGAAAATTCACACAGTGACTCCATGTTAAAAATAATAAAACACGTATTTCAGGGCTTTCAGTAAATCACCACCGATCCTTTATAGTAAAGTATGGAATTATCACACTCAAGCTTTTAATGTAGTAGGTGATTCCTGAAAAAAATAAAATTGTAAAAGCGGGTTAAATTTTAATTTACCATTTTTAAACCCTGTTAAAAACACATTACAAAAGGTTTTATTAAGATTAATTAACTATCCCTTGATTCCGAGGTATAAAGCTTACGGCACTCCACTATTACGTCTTAGTAGATCGAGGTTAGTGGATAGACATAAGGTGGGCATACACGGTCAGTTCAACTGATCAGTTTTTCGCGTCACTCCAATTCGGGCTCATTCAGTAAATTAAAAGGTAGGAATTGGTGGCTCCATGTATAACCCACTACCAGAAGCTGGGCACACAGGATGAAATGATCGCATCAGTTCATCAAATAATTGCAGCGGGGTCCTAATGTAGTCAACTATTGCCGATAGGTACTGCGATGGTTTGCATGTTTGTACCACTTCGATGATTAACTGAATCTTCAATAACTCACGTAATTTCTTTTTTTTTTTAAATATCTGAACCAAATTTGTTTGGAATTCGATTTACTACAACTTTAATTCACATCAACTTTTGTAGGATCGATATTTTTCGAATATGACAGTGGTGCCATTGTAAAGAATATGGCACCACCGTCTTATCAAAAAAAATATCGATCCTAGAAAAAAATGATGGGAATCAAAGTTGTAGGAAATCAAATTTCAAACATTTTTGGTCTCTAAAATTTCTCATGAAAAATTTAACTAACACAAGTTATGGAAGAAGCAAAATGGCACCACTGCCTTATTTAAAAATTATCTATCCTATAAAAAGTTCACAACTTTGATTCCCGTCAACTTTTTCCAGGATCGATATTTTTTTTAATAAGACAGTGGTGCCATTTTGTTTCTTCTATAACTTGTGTTATTTCAATTTTTCATGAGAAACTATCGAAGCCGAAGTTGCTTGAAATTTGATTTCTTACAACTTTGTTTCTCATCAACTTTTTCTAGGATCGATATTTTTTTAATAAGCCAGTGGTGCCATGATGTTTCTTCGATAACTTGTGTTATTTCAATTATCATGAGAAATTATCGGAGCCAAAGTTGTTTAAAATTTGATTTCCTACAACTTTGATTCCCATCAACTTTTTCCAGGATCAATATTTTTTTTAATAAGTTAGTGGTTTCATTTTGTTTCTTCCATAACTTGTTATTTCAATTTTTCATGAGAAATTATCGAAGCCGAAGTTGCTTGAAATTTGATTTCCTACAACTTTGATTCTCATCAACTTTTTCTAGGATCGATATTTTTTTAATAAGCCAGTGGTGCCATGATGTTTCTTCGATAACTTGTGTTATTTCAATTTTTCATGAGAAATTATCGGAACCAAAGTTGTTTAAAATTCGATTTCCTACAACTTTGATTCCTATCAACATTTTCCAGGATCGATATTTTTTTAATAAGTTAGTGGTTCCATTTTGTTTCTTCCATACTTGTGTGATTTCAATATTTCATGAGAAATTATCGCAACCAAAAATGTTTAAAATTTGATTTCCTACAACTTTGATTCTCATCAACTTTTTCTAGGATCGATATTTTTTTTAATAAGGCAGTGGTGCTATTTTGCTTCTTCCATAACTTGTGTTATTTCAATTTTTCATGAGAAATTTTGGAAACCAGAAATGTTCGAAATTTGATTTCCCATCAAATTTTTCTAGGATCGATATTTTTTTGATAAGATGGTGGTGCCATATTGTTTACAATGACACCACTGTTATATTCGAAAAATATCGATCCTACAAAATTTATGTGAATTAAAGTTGTAGTAAATCAAATTCCAAACAACTTTGGTTCAGTTTTTTTTTTTATAAAAAATTGAAATTACGTGTGTTACTGAAGATTCAGTTAATCATCGAAGTGGTACAAACATGCAAACCATCGCTGTACCTATCGGCAATAGTTGACTACATTAGGACCCCGCTGCAATTATTTGATGAACTGATGCGATCATTTTATCATGTGTGCCCAGCTTCTGGTAGTGGTTTATACATGGAGCCACCAATTCCCACCTTATAATTTACTGAATGAGCCCCAATTGGAGTGACGCGAAAAACTGATCAGTTGAACTGACCGTGTATGCCCACCTATAGATCGCCATCGAATTTCTTGTACCTACAGAGTACAGACGTATCTAAAGGTGGGCACACACGGTCAGTTAAACTGATCAGTTTTTCGCGTCACTCCAACTGGGTGCTCATTCAGTTAATGAAAAGGTGGGAATTGGTGGTTCCATATTTGAAGACAGTGGAGCCATGATATTACTTCGATAAATAGTGTTAAGTGTTTCAATTTTTCATGAGAAATTATTGGAACCAAAGTTATTTGAAATTTGATTTTCCACAACTTTGATTCCTATCAACTTTTTTTAGGATCGATTTTTTTTAATAAGCCGGTGATGCCATGATGTTTCTTCGATAACTTGTGTTATTTCAATTTTTCATGAGAAATCATCGGAAAACAAGTTGTTTGAAATTTGATTTCCTATAACTTAGATTCCTATCAACGTTTTCCAGAAATTAATATAGTTTATTGTATATCATTACAAAAAATGTTCATTACACATACAAAATGTGAGTCTTACAAAATTGTCAAAATAGACATAATAATAAATAAACAATACAGAGAAAATAATGACAAATCCTATGTGTCTATCCTAATTGAACAATCCTCCCCTGATAGTTCCTTGGCTGAAGGTGCCCATAATGCTAGCCGCGTTTCCACGCTGGATCGCCAGTGATATATGCTGCACCAGATACAAGCCCGAACGTGGGTCGCGGCCTTTTTCTCTAAAGCGCCGTCCCAGGTCGAGCACAAATTTCCGAGCTTCGGAGCACCATGGACCAGCCGTCTCGACGGCAAAAGGGACGAAGTCATACGCCGACTCCAGGCAGGAATATTTGAGGCGTTTGCCTCTGGCGGCGGCCTCTGCTCCCGCCCCAGCTGATTGCTGGGTGGCGGGGAGGTGGCAGGACGCAAAAGTACTAACGCACGTTGCGTCCCACACGAGGCAGCGTCCTTTTTGCCATGGAATCAACGTAAGACCGTCAGGTCTCTTGCCGTCTGACCGAGACAAACCGGGGGGCTCCAGTACGCTTGGAATCTCGGCTGACACAAGGGCACGCTGCAGCAAACTATTGATCGCGTGGTGTCGTGGTCGTCGTCCGGCACTACGAGTGCACGTCAGCCCGTGATGGCCGTCCGGTTCCACCTTTGCTCCGCAGATGCAGATGTGGGGCTCGCAGACGTCGCATCCGAGACGAAGGGCTGCGGCTACTCTCAGCGAGTCATCGTCTAACAGCGTGCCTATGTGCGGCGAGGGTAGGGCGTGAAGCCAAGCACCAGAACCGTTTTCCAGAATCGATATTTTTTTTTGCGTTATTTCAATTTTTCATGAGAAATTATTGGAACCAAAGTTGTTTGAAATTTGATTTTCCACAACTTTGATTCCTATCAAATTTTTCTAGGATCGATATTTTTTTAATAAGCCGGTGGTGCCATGATGTTTCTTCGATAACTTGTGTTATTTCAATTTTTCATGAGAAATTATCGGAACCAAAGTTGTTTAAAATTGATTTCCTACAATTTTGATTCCCATCAACTTTTTCCAGGATCGATATTTTTTTTAATAAGTTAGTGGTTCTATTTTGTTTCTTCCATAACATGTTATTTCAATTTTTCATGAGAAATTATCGAAACCGGAGTTGCTTGAAATTTGATTTCCTACAACTTTGATTCTCATCAACTTTTTCTAGGATCGATTTTTTTTAATAAGCCGGTGATGCCATGATGTTTCTTCGATAACTTCATGTGTTATTTCAATTTTTCATGAGAAATTATCGGAACCAAAGTTGTTTGAAATTTGATTTCCTACAACTTTGATTCTCATCAACTTTTTCCAGGATCGATATTTTTTTTAATAAGTTAGTAGTTCTATTTTGTTTCTTCCATAACATGTTATTTCAATTTTTCATGAGAAATTATCGGAACCAAAGTTGTTTGAAATTTGATTTCCTACAACTTTGATTCTCATCAACTTTTTCCAGGATCGATATTTTTTTTAATAAGTTAGTGGTTCTATTTTGTTTCTTCCATAACATGTTATTTCAATTTTTCATGAGAAATTATCAAAACCAAAGTTGTTTGAAATTTGATTTCCTACAACTTTGATTCTCATCAACTTTTTCCAGGATCGATATTTTTTTTAATAAGTTAGTGGTTCTATTTTGTTTCTTCCATAACATGTTATTTCAATTTTTCATGAGAAATTATCGAAACCGGAGTTGCTTGAAATTTGATTTCCTACAACTTTGATTCTCATCAACTTTTTCCAGGATCGATATTTTTTTAATAAGACAGTGGTGCCATTTTGTTTCTTCCATAACTTGCGTTATTTCAATTTTTCATGAGAAATTATTGGAACCAAAGTTGTTTGAAATTTGATTTTCCACAACTTTGATTCCTATCAACTTTTTCTAGGATCGA
This sequence comes from Hypomecis punctinalis, assembly GCA_949316475.1. Lineage (NCBI taxonomy): Eukaryota > Metazoa > Arthropoda > Insecta > Lepidoptera > Geometridae > Hypomecis > Hypomecis punctinalis. The sequence goes on along the minus strand of OX438799.1, from coordinate 20,539,255 downwards.
TATTTTTTAATAAGCCGGTGGTGCCATGATGTTTCTTCGATAACTTGTGTTATTTCAATTTTTCATGAGAAATTATTGAAGCCGAAGTTACTTGAAATTTGATTTCCTACAACTTTGATTCCCATCAACTTTTTCCAGGATCGATATTTTTTTTAATAAGTTAGTGGTTCCATTTTGTTTCTTCCATAACTTGTTATTTCAATTTTTCATGAGAAATTATCGAAGCTGAAGTTGCTTGAAAGTTGATTTCCTACAACTTTGATTCTCATCAACTTTTTATAGGATCGATATTTTTTTAATAAACCCACTGGTTTATTAAAAAAATATCGATCCTATAAAAAGTTGATGAGAATCAAAGTTTTGATTCCCATCAACTTTTTCCAGGATCGATATTTTTTTTAATAAGTTAGTGGTTCTATTTTGTTTCTTCCATAACATGTTATTTCAATTTTTCACGAGAAATTATCGAAACCGGAGTTGCTTGAAATTTGATTTCCTACAACTTTGATTCTCATCAACTTTTTCTAGGATCGATTTTTTTTAATAAGCCGGTGATGCCATGATGTTTCTTCGATAACTTGTTTTATTTCAATTTTTCATGAGAAATTATCGGAACCAAAGTTGTTTGAAATTTGATTTCCTACAACTTTGATTCCCATCAACTTTTTCCAGGATCGATATTTTTTTTAATAAGTTAGTGGTTCGATTTTGCTTCTTCCATAACATGTTATTTCAATTTTTCATGAGAAATTATCGAAACCGAAGTTGCTTGAAATTTGATTTCCTACAACTTTGATTCCCATCAACTTTTTCTAGGATTGATATTGTTTTGAACAAGATAGGTGTGTCATATTGTTTCTTCAATAACTTTTGTTATTTCTTTCTTTAATGAGAAATTATCGGAACAAAGTTTTTTTTAAATTTGATTTCCTACAACTTTGATTCCTATCGACTCTTTCTAGGATTGATATTGTTTTGAATAAGATAGGTGTGCCATTTTGTTTCTTCAATAACTTTTGTTATTTCTTTCTTTCATGAGAAATTATTGGAACCAAAGTTATTTGTAATTTGATTTCCTACAACTTTGATTCCTATGAACTTTTTATAGGAAAGATATTTTCTTCAATAAGATAGGTGTGCCATATTGTTTCTTTAATAACTTTTGTTATTTTTTTCTTTAATGAGAAATTAACGGATCCATAGTTGTTTGAAATTTGATTTCCTACAACTTTGATTCCCATCAACTTTTTGTAGCATCTATATTTTTCGAATAAGATAGTGGTGTCATTTAGTTTCTTCAATTAAGCTTACCAGCAATAGTTATCAACATTAGGCCCCCGCTGCACTGATCTGATGAACAGATGCGATCATAGCATCGTGTGAGCTCAGCTTCAGGTAGTGGTTCAAATCGTGTACCACAAATTCCTACCTATTAATTTACTGAATGAGCCCCATTTGGAGTGACGCGAAAAACTGATCAGTTTAACTGACCGTGTATGGCCACCTTTAAGGTGGTATTCAGTAAATTAATAGGTAGGAATTTGTGGTACACGATTTGAACCACTACCTGAAGCTGAGCTCACACGATGCTATGATTGCATCTGTTCATCAGATCAGTGCAGCGGGGGCCTAATGTTGATAACTATTGCTGGTAAGCTTAATTGAAGAAACTAAATGACACCACTATCTTATTCGAAAAATATAGATGCTACAAAAAGTTAATGGGAATCAAAGTTGTAGGAAATCAAATTTGAAACAACTATGGATCCGTTAATTTCTCATTAAAGAAAAAAATAACAAAAGTTATTAAAGAAACAATATGGCACACCTATCTTATTGAAGAAAATATCTTTCCTATAAAAAGTTCATAGGAATCAAAGTTGTAGGAAATCAAATTACAAACAACTTTGGTTCCAATAATTTCTCATGAAAGAAAGAAATAACAAAAGTTATTGAAGAAACAAAATGGCACACCTATATTATTCAAAACAATATCAATCCTAAAAAAAGTTGATGGGAATCAAAGTTGTAGGAAATCAAATTTCAAGTAACTTCGGCTTCAATAATTTCTCATGAAAAATTTAAATAACATGTTATGGAAGAAACAAAATAGAACCACTAACTTATTAAAAAAAAATATCGATCCTGGAAAAAGTTGATGGGAAGCAAAGTTGTAGGAAATCAAATTTCAAACAACTTTGGTTCCAATAATTTCTCATGAAAAATTGAAATAACACAAGTTATCGAAGAAAAATCATGGCACCACTGGTTTATTAAAAAAATATCGATTCTATAAAAAGTTGATGAGAATCAAAGTTGTAGGAAATAAAATTTCAAGTAACTTCGGCTTTGATTATTTCTCATGAAAAATTGAAATAAAAAGTTATGGAAGAAACAAAATAGAACCACTAACTTATTAAAAAAAATATCGATCCTGGAAAAAGTTGATGGTAATCAAAATTGTAGGAAATCAAATTTCAAACAACTTTGGTTCCGATAATTTCTCATGAAATATTGAAATAACACAAGTTATCGAAGAAACATCATGAAACCACTGGTTTATTAAAAAATATCGATCCTATAAAAAGTTGATGAGAATCAAAGTTGTAGGAAATCAAATTTCAAGCAACTTCGGATTCGATAATTTCTCATGAAAAATTGAAATAACAAGTTATGGAAGAAACAAAATGGAACCACTATTTTATTAAAAAAAATATCGATCCTGGAAAAAGTTGATGGGAATCAAAGTTGTAGGAAATCAAATTTCAAACAACTTTGGTTTCAATAATTTCTCATGAAAAATTGAAATAACACAAGTTATCGAAGAAACATCATGGCACCACCGGCTTATTAGAAAAATATCGATCCTAGAAAAAGTTGATAGGAATCAAAGTTGTGGAAAATCAAATTTCAAACAACTTTGGTTCCAATAATTTCTCATGAAAAATTGAAATAACGCAAGTTATGGAAGAAACAAAATGGCACCACTGTCTTAATAAAAAAATATCGATCCTGGAAAAAGTTGATACGAATCAAAGTTATAGGAAATGAAATTTCAAACAACTTGTGTTCCGATGATTTCTCATGAAAAATTGAAATAACACAAGTTATCGAAGAAACATCATGGCACCACCGGCTTATTAGAAAAATATCGATCCTAGAAAAAGTTGATAGGAATCAAAGTTGTCGAAAATCAAATTTCAAACAACTTTGGTTCCAATAATTTCTCATGAAAAATTGAAATAACGCAAGTTATGGAAGAAACAAAATGGCACCACTGTCTTATTAAAAAAAAATCGATCCTGGAAAAAGTTGATGGGAATCAAAATTGTAGGAAATCAAATTTCAAACAACTTTGGTTCCGATAATTTCTCATGAAAAATTGAAATAACACAAGTTATCGATGAAACATCATGGCACCACCAGCTTATTAAAAAAATATCGATCCTAGAAAAAGTTGATAGGAATCAAAGTTGTTGAAAATCAAATTTCAAACAACTTTGGTTCCAATAATTTCTCATGAAAAATTGAATTAATGCAAAAAAAAATATCGATTCTGGATAAAGTTGATAGGAATCAAAGTTATTATAGGAAATCAAATTTCAAACAACTTGTGTTCCGATGATTTCTCATGAAAAATTGAAACACAACACTATTTATCGAAGTAATATCATGGCTCCACTGTCTTCAAATATGGAACCACCAATTCCCACCTTTTCATTAACTGAATGAGCACCCAGTTGGAGTGACGCGAAAAACTGATCAGTTTAACTGACCGTGTGTGCCCACCTTTAGTTGCCTCACAGGTAAGTTGCTGGGTTTGGTTCCACGCCTCACTTTTTTATGTAGGTATGTTCGTCAGGTCTTCCTCTGACTATAGTTTAAAATAAGTCAGAGTCGTTGTGTAACAAACATTATTTCATCCTTTTTATACTAGGTTTGCTGTATGAAGTTTTCAGCCGCACACATAACTATTGGCTCGTCATGGGTCTTGTTTTGAAAGAGTTTTAATTTATTACCTTTATTTACAGATTGCTAACTATTACTTAAAACATTACTTATTGACCTTATTGTTATACTTTCTAGTACGCCTCCTTTCTTCTTTTACTACGCTTCACTTTTCTAAAAGAGGGCATTTTCCCACAGTAGTGGTAGGTATACTAAGCGCCACACAAGTCGGTGGATGGGAAGTTATGCGCAGAACGCTACGCAAAAATCGAAATACAGGTATGCGCGGGAGCCAGAGAGACGAGACGCCGGGGCACACCCGCCCACCAACATCATACCTCCCGCGCGCTCCCTAGGTCCGTGCTCAAAACACGACACGAGGTGTCGGAATTGTGCACACATGCGCAATGATTAGCGAATCACGGCGAAGTGGCATCTGCGGCTATCTACTCATCCGCCGATTTGTGTGGCGCTTAGTTTAATTTACTTACCATCGCATCCATTTCCATCTATATCGGGCACAGGCAGCAAACTGAAGCCGAACAACGACATGTCGGTGCGAACTACCTTCTGTGTATGACGCAATTCGGACACCTGGATAGCCATGGAGCTGGCGGCTTGGTGGAGGTTTGTTTCTTGAAACAGAGTGGTCTTCAAATCGTGCCCGGATAGAATATAAACTACGCCGTTATCTTCGTATGGAGCACTCACGAACACCTCTAGAAATTGAAACAGTTCATGTGAAGTTATGGAAACTCCTTTAAACTAGTACTTAGTAAAACATGACTTAACGTGATGTTTCAAGCGGGAAAATTTATTGCATTTATTCAACAAAATAGTAAAATTTATAAAAAAAAAAATATACGCAGTTCCGTAACCACTTGCAGTTGTTTAAAAATCAAACTTCTTCGTATCATACAAAAAGTTTGTACCGTTGTTTCTATCTATCTATCTATCTATCAGCCGTAGGATGTCCACTGCTGGACATAGGCCTCCCCCATGGATTTCCAATAAGGCCAGTTGAAAGCGGCCTGCATCCAGCGCGTTTCTGCGATTTTTATTATATCGTCAGTCCACCTAGTCGGTGGACGTCCTACGCTGCGCTTGCTGGTCCGTGGTCTCCATCAGAGAACTTTAAGGCCCCATCGGCCATCCGTTCTTCGAACAATGTGTCCTGCCCATTGCCACTTTAATTTGCCAATCCGCTGGGCTATGTCGGTAACTTTGGTTCGTCTGCAGATCTTCTCATTTCTGATTCGATCCCGCAGAGAGAAACCGAGCATAGCCCTCTCCATAGCACGTTGGGCTATCTTGAGCTTATTTATGAGGCGCACATTAAAAGACCACGTTTCAGTTCCATATGTCATCACTGGCAACACACAACTATCTAAAACTCTCGTCTTGAGGCACTAAGGTATATTGGATGAAAAGATGTCACGCAATTTTCCGAACGCTGCCCAGCCAAGTCGGATTCGGCCTCTTTCTTAAAGTTGGACTTGCCTAGCTGGACTACTTGTCCTAGGTAGACGTACGAGTGAACAACTTCAAGAACCGAGCTCTCAACAGATATTGGGGTGGGTACAACATGGGTATTACACATGACCTTCGTTTTATCCATGTTCATTTTGAGGCCTTCGAGCATCGTGCTGAGTTCTTCCATCGACTTCGCCATGACCACAATATCGTCAGCAAACTGAAGGTGAGTGATGTATTCGCCATTGATCTTGATGCCGAATCCTTTCCATTCCAGGAGCTTAAAGGCGTTCTCCAAAGTAGTAGTAAACAGTTTCGGAGATATCACCTCTCCCTGTCTGACCCCTCTTTTTAAAGGGATCGCCTTGGAGCTCTCCTCATGTACTCGGACCGACATAGTGGCGTTATTATACAAGCACTTCAACACTTCGATGTACCGATAGTCTATACGGCATCGTTGGAGAGACTCGCGCACAGCCCATGTCTCGACCGAATCAAAGGCTTTCTCATAGTCCACAAACGTTAAACAAAGTGGCAAGTTATACTCTTCGGTCTTCTGTACAACTTGCCGCAGCGTAAAGATGTGATCCATGATGCTAAAGCCTTTTCGGAATCCGGCTTGTTCGGAAGGCTGGAAGTCATCAATCCTGCGCTCGAGACGATTCGTAATGACCCTTAAAAACAGCTTATAAACATGGCTTAGAAGCGAGATGGGCCTGTAATTCTTCAATAAGGTGTTGTCACCTTTTTTAAAGAACAACACCACCACGCTTCTGTTCCATGTGCCGTTTATGTCGCAAAAACCGGATATTATAGATAGGGTACATCCATGGATGTACTCGTATTACTATAAAAATCCTTGGGTACATCACATTTTTGAACCGTGAGGATCCCGTTGAGTTCGAACTATAAAGTTTGACAAAAGCATTGTCATTGTCCACCCGCAAGGTGGACGAATAACCTCATAAAGACTGCGGGATCGTGCTTACAACCGGTCTTATTGAAGATCCGTAGGGGAGGCCTATGTCCAGCAGTGGACGTCCTAAGGGTGATGGATGGATGGATAGATTATTTTACAGTACAATATAAATCTGAAAACTGTACGTTTTAATTAAATCACCAAAAAATAAGGCCTAGAAACGCAAGAAATGAGGGTGCAAATTCAAAAGTGAATCTTGAAAGAGCTTCATTTGCACAATAAAGTAAAGTAGGTTGTTTAGTTTTTTTTATTTTTTTTTAATATAAAACTACCTAGGTACACTGCTACTACATAGAAAGCAATTGGATCATCCACATACCCTTGAAGGTCTAAAGACAATCCAAATGCTCAAGCCCTCTGCCAGATGGCAACGTGCCCAGCATGCTGGCAGCATTGCCATGCTGAATGGCAATGCTTATACGTTGAGCCAAACAAACACCAGAATTCTGGTCACTCGCATTCACCAGACGCTCAGACTTAGTATTTTTACTTTAGTATTTTTTAGTATTTAGACTTTAGTATTTTTACGCTGTGTTATTCTCAGTTTATGACGAGAAACGCAGAAAAATGTTATGAATAGCTTCGTTCCGAAGTCGTGCATTTGTACGTAGTTACGAAACCCTCACTCGGTAGCCGAACCTGCCTCGCACTTGTCCGGCTATTTTCCGTGATGCGTGCATGGGGCTCCAAGACCGTGCCTAGGCACTGGCATTGAATTTAATGCTGTCGTACCTGGAATGCTATCTCCGTCAATATCGGCTGCAGCTATTGTTGATCCAAAACGACCCATACTTTTGGTTCCAAATATAGTACGGTTTGTAACGGTTCCGTCAGACCATGCTTCCTGAAAAGTAAAATGTGAATAATTTTAGCAATTCTATTACTCGGGCGTCATCTGAGAGAGACGGGGCATGTATAGCGTTGTCAGGTGTCCCAATGAGGAGTTCCTCGTGAACCAACTGCTTTCGCACAACTAGTCGGACATCCAAAATACGTATTCCTAATTGCACAACTACGTCCAACTAAACACAACTATGTACAATTATGCGCAGGACGCGACGCCCCGATTTTCAGGAGTCTGGGGTTCCGATTCGCACCTGATCGGGACACTGAATTTTCCGATTTTAATTATAAAACTTTTACTATGGGGCCAACCTAAAATTGGAGAAATAAAATCAGCTGTTTCATACAAAATTATAACTTGGAATCGACAAAATGAATGAAACAGCTGATTTTTAGGGTTCCGTACCTCAAAAGGAAAAAACGGAACCCTTATAGGATCACTTTGTTGTCCGTCTGTCCGTCTGTGTGTCTGTCAAGACTCTTTATCTCGAGAACGCGTAATGATATCGAGCTGAAAGGAATTGGTAAACTTTTTATATGGGAGGCGGTCCTTGAAAACCGGCAGCGATGCGAGCTGTATTAATGTTTAGTGCCATATTTAAGAATATTATTTCACGCAAAAACATATTTTTGTGTATCGCCGTTTTATTATAATATCTCTTTTTTATTTCACTAAGAAAATATTTAGACTGAACTGGTAATACTAAGAGGAGGTCTACGTAGTCTACGTATCAGACAGGAATCTTCAAACAACCAATAGCGGGCTGGTATTTTAGAGTTTGACATTTTTTTTTTTTTTAAAACATGGCGACCAGCCCTTTATTGGTTGTTCAATATTGACAATGTCATTTCCCTTTGCTGTTTCATAAAGTCACCGTCAGGTTTTTTTTTCAATTTAGGCTTAATGCAGTTATTTGGTGTAGCACATAGTTCATTTTTCTAATGTTTTTAGAACCCATTTGAAAATTAAATGGCGATGAAAAAAAATCTAAAAAATATGTGTTTGAAAAGATAATTATATAAGCTTTCTATTGGTATATATTTTGTTTCTGCAAGATTTCAAAAACCGCATCTTTTCCATATCCTTTAAACTGTATACGTATATCGATGAATTCTTGCAGTTGTGTAAAAGAAAAGCTTCTCAGTTGCCGTATAAAAAAGTTAGAGCCGTTTATGTCGTAAAAAACCGCATATTTTGCACTCACAAAAATCAAAACCTACAGGGTACTTCCCGTTGACATAGAACTATGAAATTTGGCGAAAACCATTGTCTCAGAGTACACATATAGGAATAAATCTAAAAACTGTACATATTTATTTAAATCACACAAAAATAGGGATTCGAAATTCACAAAATATGAGTTTAAATTTCAGAGTGCGTAAATCGTATCATGTAAGGTATCATATAAAAGAGCTTCATTAGCACATGCTAAAACAGGTTTTTAATTATTTTAACAATTTTCGATGAATGACGAGAAAAGTAAAAAAAAAAAACTTTTGTCGATGATGATGATGAGTATAGAGATTTTAACAACGTACTTCCCAATTTGTGAAATTTTCTGGATTTGTACGGAACCCTCGGTGTGCGAGCCTGACTTGCACTTGTCCGGTTTTTTTTTACCGACTTTAAAAAAGGAGGAGGTACTATGTTCGTCTGTATCTGTTTTTTGTGTATGTTCATCGTTATTTTCGTCAATTGTGAACCGATTACGAAAAATAGTTCGAAAGGGTATACTCCCGAGGTGGTCCCGAGTTGTATTTTATCGAAATCGGCTGAGCCGTTTTTGATAAATCATCAATAATGTACATTGATGTAACATCGATTCGTGCAAACAATTCGAATTCTGTACACCGCGGAAGTCGGGTGTAGTGTTTTTTTTTTTGCAAAAAATAATTATGTTTTTTATTCTTTCAAGTTTTTATGAACCGATCATGAGTGTATTGAAAGATCTGAAGAAAATTAGTATTTTGCATTGTATTACAAGTTGGATAATAGGACTGTTCTTAGCTTACTATTCTGTAAAATACTATACTCTGTACTTTTTAAAATTTAACTTGATCTCTGCGACAGTGACATAGTGACATATTTAGAGTTGAGATAGTGGTGGAAAAAATCGATTTTCAAACAATGTTGTAATGAAATCGAATGAGTAGTTGGAGGTGAGAAATTAGATTTTATTTACTTACTATTATTTAAGATCAAGTATTGTACACATGTAAATAATGTTATGATATTAATTAAATACTCGTAATAATGTAACGATAGGTAGTATTAATCGACGTTTTTCACTTTAACGGGTTTACGGGTTTAATTTAATTACACATATAAAAAATGTTATGATATTAACATATACAATAAAATTAATGATAAATTAAATTTGATTTAAAATATCGTTAGGAAAAACTATCGATATTTTAATTAAAACTCTATCTAAAACTCTGTGGTCACGATCATTCGTCGCCCGACATTTATGATAATATAAGATCATAACCTCGAAATTAACCTATCAAAAACCTCAATTATACAATTTAGACCTTATTAAAAAATCCCCCTTGACATAAATTTTTCATATAATAATAATAAAATTGAGTCAGTGGACATGACAACGTTATTAGGTATAGATATCGACACGCACCTAAATTGGAAAAGCCACGTTAGAAAAATAAAAGCTAAACTATCAAGTTTCACATACGCACTCAGAGAACTGCGATATGCAACAAATCTAGACACAGCTTTATCAGCGTACTACGCGTTTGCATATTCGTGGCTAAACTACGGCATCATCCTCTGGGGAAACAGTGTAGATACTAACGACCTGTTCATAGTTCAAAAAAAGTGCGTACGGATATTGGCCAATATCAAGCTTCCAAATACAAATAGACAACAATTCCACAAACCCTACTTCATTAAATTAAAGATATTAACTGTGGTGTCAATATATATCTTTGAAGCGTGCAAATTCGTAAAAAAATACCCACACTTTTTCACAAAACTATCAAGTGCAATGCCCTTACGTACTTTCTGTTACAGGGATCTCACAACAACTTTGATCCAAGTGGGGACGGGAACAGAGAAAAGGAAAATCATCCTTGCCTCTGCCTATCTCCCATATGAACTTAAGGAACCAGTAACACCACTAATGAGAAGACTGGTTGACTACGGCAACCAAGAAAACCTCGACCTGATACTTGGCTGCGATGCGAATGCACACCACGTCGTTTGGGGCAGCTCGGATGTCAACAAACGAGGAGAGGATTTGTTGGACTTTGTGGTAAGCGCTTCTTTACAAATCCTTAACGCAGGCAATAAACCTACTTTCAGGACCTCTGCAAGAACTGAAGTTATTGACCTGACACTGGCTTCAAACAGGGCCAGCGCTCATATTGAAAACTGGCATGTATCGGACGAAATCTCTCTGTCTGACCATAATTATATATGCTTTAGGTTTAGGACGGCGGGAGACGCCGAAACTAGACGAAGGAGAAACCCAAGGCATACAAATTGGGACTCGTACAGGAGGGACCTAAAAGTAAACCTAGGGAGCCCTAAAGGTAAGCTTAATTCCATACTAGATATAGAATTTGAAGCGGACAGAATCAAGATGGGCACCATCGGTGCATGGGAAGATAACTGCCCAGAGAAAAAGGCCTTTTGTAAAAAGGTACCATGGTGGACTCCTGAACTAGCTAAAATACGTAAGGAAACACGACAGGCCTTTAATGATGCAAAAGCCAGGAAAGATTTTTCTGGCTATCACAGCATGCTAACGAGGTATAATACGGCGGTACGCAAGGCCAACAGAACTAACTGGCGACAGCATTGCACCTCCATCGAAACTCTGCCAAATGGAATGAGGTTGTGCAAAGCAATGTCCATGACTAAGACAAACCCACTATCATCTGTAAAGGATGAGAATGGGTATCTCACGGAAACTGGACAGGACACTCTGGGCGTGATGTTTAGGACCCACTTCCCAGAATGTGTACTGCGCGACAGCAATGAAGAGGAACCAGTCACAAGGGACGAACTCACAAGGCACACGTCCAAAAATAACTGGCTCACGGCAAAGAAAGTGGTAGATGAAAATAAACTGAAGCTGGCCATAGCAGGCTTCCAGCCTCTCAAATCCCCGGGTCCGGATGGCATCTACCCAATACTATTGCAAGAAGGGGCATCTGTTTTGATAACTCATTTGAGTAAGCTCTACAGAGCCTGCATAGCCTTTGGGTATGTACCCAAGGCATGGAGGGAAGTCAAAGTCACCTTTATACCGAAGGCAGGTAGACCGACTTATGAAGAAGCTAAAGCTTATAGGCCAATCAGTCTATCATCTTTTCTCTTGAAAACTCTGGAGAAACTGGTAGACAGGTACTTAAGAGAGGGACCACTGAAAGTACTCCCTCTGCATAAACTACAATGCGCCTACAGCCCTGGCAAATCTACGGAAACGGCATTGCACTATGTTGCGAGTCGAGCCGAGGCTGCGCTAGAGGGACAAGAAATCTGTGTCGGGGCTTTCCTCGACATAGAGGGAGCCTTCGACAAGACAACATTTGAGTCCATACGCATTTCTGCAAAGGAGCATGGCATCAACGATACCATGTGCAACTGGATTGACTACATGCTGAGAAGCAGAATAGTCAGATCGGAACTGATGGGTGACAGACTTAGTGCAAAAACAACAAGAGGTTGCCCGCAAGGCGGAGTGCTGTCACCATTATTGTGGTGCTTGGTAGTAGACTCGCTACTTACCAAACTCAATACCGGACCATTCTACACAGTAGGCTATGCAGATGACATAGCTATAATGGTCAATGGTAAATTCCCGAACATAGTCTCTGGATTATTACAACAGGCATTGAGGATGACGGAGGAATGGTGTACAAAGAATCACCTCTCTATCAACCCAAGCAAAGCAGTAATTATTCCATTCACGAGGAAGAGACAACTGGGTAACCTAGAAGAGCTCTCCCTCAATGGAATAAAACTGCCTTGGTCCACCGAAGTTAAATATTTGGGTGTAACGCTTGATAAAGAACTCAGGTGGAAAACTCATGTGGAAAATATTACGACTAAGGCCTTACGAGTGTTCGGCATGTGTCGTTCCACCTACGGCAAAACTTGGGGGCTAAAGCCCAAAGTGATACGATGGCTGTACCGGACAATGATAATACCTATTATTACATACGGTAGCATAGTGTGGTGGCCTAGAACAAAGCTTGCCTCGTGCAAAGCGCCACTCACCAGGTTACAAAGAACAGTGTGTCTTGGCATCACGGGTGCTTTCAGGACAACACCTACGGCAGCGATTGAGAGATACCTCAATATCCCTCCACTGCATATGATGGTTGAACTCGAGGCAAGGAAGACACTACATCGTCTTGCTGTTGCAGGACTATGGGATGCCTCTAAGCCAAAGACTAACCATACAAAGTTCGACGAAAACGAAGGCCTAGATCGGGTAACAAGCATGTTATCCGATAAAATGCAAACTGTGTTTGTGTTTGAAAGATCTTTTAAGGTCCAAATCCCTACAATAGAGGACTGGACGAAGGGACTTGATCCACCAGAGCAAGATAGTCTGGTGTGGTACACTGATGGATCCAAAATGGAATCAGGTACAGGAGCGGGCATATACGCAAAAGGCTACAAATGTAGCAAAAGCTTAGGGAAGATGGCAACTGTATTCCAAGCAGAAACATATGCCATAATATCCTGCGCTCAAGAGAATATAGATAGAGGAACCAGTGGTAAATCCATATATATTCTTAGTGACAGTCAGGCTGCAATCAAAGCCATGGCATCCTACAAAGTGGACTCCGGACTTATTCTGGATGCTATCCAGACCCTAAACAGGCTTAGGAGGCACAACAGGGTAAGACTGATGTGGGTCCCTGGGCACAAAGGATTCCATGGTAACGAAGTGGCCGATGAACTGGCAAGAGAGGGCTCAGCAAATGATTTTGTGGGTCCAGAGCCATGTGTAGGCATTTCAACGTGTCTCGTGAAAGCCGCATTTAGGGAGTTTGCAGATCACAGACAGCGAACTTATTGGCTGTCTAATACCGGTCTACAACACTCCAAGAAGTTCCTAGGCTCTACGTTTAAAGCCCGGGAATGCATTTGGAACATGAGCAGGGGACAAATCCGCTACCTGCTTGGGGCCTTTACTGGGCACTTTGGTACCAACGACATGCTCATGAAGATGGGTCTAACCGCGACACCCATGTGCAGGTTGTGTGGGGAACATACGGAACGCATGGAGCACCTTCTGTGCACATGCGATGCAATGGCTAGTAAGCGAATGAGTCTCCTAGGCGTCGGATATCCAAAACCAGAAGACTATAGGCTCGTATCTCCTAGTCTCGTTGTAAAACTCATGAGAACAATTTTCGACGAGACTGGGGAGGAGTAAGTTATCTAGGGGACCACAATAGATCCCAATGGGTCGAAGTGTCCGAGTTATTTCTTGGCCCCTCTGTAAGATAAGATAAGATAAGATCAAGTGCACGTGTCCATCCTGGCAGATCCCAATATCAGCATAACTTAATGTTACCGAAATCAAAATTATCGATACACAGCTCCGGGCCATGCTCGATGGCTGTTAAAATATTTAATAAACTTCCGGTCGAAATTAAGAAAATTGAAGACGAAATCGAATTTGCAAAAGTATTAAAGAACCTACTTATCACGACATGCTATTATACATTAAACGAGTACCTATTGGACAGTCATAAAATAGCAAATTGAAACAAATAAATCGCTCCGCACAATATTGCTATACCCTAATAGGGTCATATGTATAACTTATAGAATATAGATACTAAACATGTTTCTTAAGACCTGCATGTAAATTATACTACATATGATGCAATAAACGATTGATTGATTGATTGATTGATTGATTGCCCATCACTAAACGGCATGCCCATAAAGTATGACTTTGACAGGTACTGTCAGTACTATTAAGAAATTCAGGACGTCACAGGCGTGATTTTTCTGACAGCTGTCGCAGATATCAAGTTAAATTTTATAGAGTATAGATACTTGCTCGATGGCTTTAACTTACTATATTCCCCCCTAAATAGATATGAACTGCACCAGATTCCACTTCGTTAACATTTTTAGACTGCAGTGGCGCCCCCACGAGCAGTTCCGTGAAACCATCCGAGTTTAGGTCTGCAGCAGCTAAGCAGTACCCGAACATAGTTCCAACCGTATTGCTATTAATCATAAGAGGGATTAGACGATCGGAATTCAGATACATTAATCTCAACTTCTTGTCAGCATGGCTACTTGAACTTGCCGTCATGTTATTCCTTGATCTCCGCCTCTGTCCTGATTTTACTGTATACTCTACAAATATTATCTGAAAGTAAAGGAAATTTACTCGTACATGGTGGGTATTGCGGCGTTTCGCCCCGCAAGCTGTTTGGCCCGCGGGGCGAATCGCCCATGGTTATCTGCTTGCCCTGTAGTAAGTAAAAAGGTAAAAACTAACTAAAACTGAAGTGAATCTAAAGATTCAGACCATAATGATGGAAAACTTTTACTATGCGCCAACGGAAATGGAGAAATAAAAACAGTTTTGTAACTGAAGCTGTTCAAATGTATGAAACAGCAGATTTTTTCTCGAATTCCGTGGCCGGTCCGTGGTTGGTCCCATAGTAAAAGTGGTTTATAATGATGCTCTGAATGACCTCTTTTCAGATTAGTACAGGGTAGCTGATTTGAGTGTGCTGGCAAATGCACAGTACTCCTCAAGGCAGGTGGCAGTGCAGGTCACGTCACTCCCACCTCGAATAAAGGTGTCTGCCAACTGTAACGCACCATAGACCTGTAGAACTATACCTCATTTCCAATATCTCCGTAAGTGTGGCGTGATTGGCATTGCAAGTTGCAATTTAATAGTTGCAATTTACAACTGATAATTTGAACTGACTTTGCAAAATATGTAGACGACTTGTGATTTCCTCGCTTAGGTGGGATGAAAAGTTACGTGTTGCACACGAGTGCAAAGATTTTTCGCCTTGTGCTCTTTTGATTCCCTCGATAACGCTCAGGATTCTAATTATTGAATCACTCGCTGTGCTCGTAATTACATTTTAGAATCCTTCGCTTGCTCGGTCATGAATATTGATCACGCGGTCGACAAGCAACATTGCGTTCTTGTATAACAAATAACTATTTTTGCCTGATACGTTTCTATCACGATCATGGTATGGTACGTTACAGTGGGCATACACGATGCGATGAACTGATCAGTTTTCGCTTAGCTCCCAGTTGCTCATTCAGTTAATTATAGTAGGCATTGGTAGTTCCATATTTGAACCACTATCTGAAGTTGGACACACACGACGCGATGATCGCATCAGTATTCAGTTCATCAGGTCAGTCCAGGGCCAAATGAAGTTAACCATTGCCGGTAGGTAGTTATTGAAGAAACAAAATGACACCCCTAATGACCCCTATCTTATTCGAAAAATATCAATCTAACAAAAAGTTCATGGGAATCAAAGTTGTAGGAAATAAATAATTAATGTACCTAATTAGAAAAGCACAATACCGCAAAAAATATGACACTCACATGCCCAATCATCTCTCTGCTTTGTTTGCTTACAGCGTAAACAGTTTCATTCGAAAAGAATTTTCCTGCTGTGATACCATACCCTGGAATGCACAAAACCATAGGTTACTTTATTATAAAACAAGGAGAAAAATAATTAAAATCACTTATTTACATATATCACAAAGTATCATTAAGTATGTTAGGTACTTAATGCATAGTATGTATGTACAAGACTTAGAAGGTAATGTTTGTTTGTTTCCGTTTGAGGTTAGAATTCAAATAAATAAATAAATATTTTGGGACGTCTTACACACAGCCTGTGACCCCAAACTAAGCAAAGCTTGTGATATGGCTGCCAGAGACCCAGACACAGAGAAAACAATTATGTTCATCACATAAATATTTGTCCTGGGTGGGGATCGAACACACGCCTCTTTGACCCAGAAGTTAGACTAACCACTGAGCCACCGAGGCAGTCCGAGAATTACGAAGCGTATACAAACAAGTGAAAAAATTAATACATTATTCCAAATTTAAATCACTGTACTCCCTAGAGAGTTTCATACAACATTATTGACCTGCCATGGCCCTCGATATTGTGTTAAGATAATAATGACTCGTTTTACATTGAGATTGTACGACATATAATGAGTCGTTTTCGAGCAGGTGGTATGAAAATAATAATGAACGAAAAATATTAATACTATTGTAAAAAAAAAAATATTGTACACATTTTAGTTTGATATGCTATGAAAGCGTGTTTTTTTAGTTTTTTTTAAATATATTTATTTTTCACCTTTTAGTAATCGAATAAATGCATTGTCATCGGTCTTTGATAGACGTGTGCTAAGTTTAATGAAAATCTGGTCGCTCAAAGTAGGGCAAAATTGAGCTGAGAGGGGTTGGTAAGCAAGCAAGCAAACATACAGGTGAAACTAATATAAGCGTGTTAAAAAGGTATTTGAGTAAGTACAATACTCAAGTCGACGTGTACATTTTTCTTGATGTATAGTATACTATACCACGCATAAATTTTTACAGAGTGGTACGATTTCAATAATTTTGACTGCCTCGGTGGCTCAGTAGTTAGTGAACCTGACTACTGGATCAAAGAGGCGTGGGTTCGATCCCCACCCAGGGCAAGCATTTTTGTGATGAACATAGGTGTTTGCTCTGTGTCTGGGTGTTATTTAGGTTGCCCTGATGCCGGGGCACTAGAATACGGCATCGGTATCCCCTGCCTGTAGTAAGAGCCTACTAAAAGGGGACCCCTGGGCTCGTGGGTGGTTAGAGTTGGGGCTCTGGCCATCCACTCTAGCGGGCCCGAGAAGGACGGCAGCGTTGTGGCAACGCTGTCGTACTGGACCGCACAAGCCTGGTCTACTACCAGGCGAGTAGACACACGAAGTGCCGGGAGCACCGGTGCGTTCCTTTTGGAGATCCCGGGGCTCCCAAGAAGGCACATAGGCTGGCCACCGAGGGGGTTTTACAAAGCGGTCGGGCATCTTTGGAAGATTTCCCCCTCGTAAAAAAAAAAAAAAAAAAAAAAAAAAAAAGGGTGTTATTTAGGTACTATATATATAAGTATGTATTTAAAATATGTATATGTAGTATATCAGTCTCTGGCAGCCATATCACAAGCTTTGCTTAGTTTGGGGTCAGAGACCGTGAGTGAGTTGTCCCCCAATATTTATTTATTTAATAATTTTTTTATTGGAAAAGATAAACTTCGAAGTTGGTCCCATTTAAATTTTATCGAAATCGGCTGAGCCATTTTGATAAATCAACATTAATGTGAAAATTGCTACATCGATCCGTGCCATTTATTCGCGAATTCTGTACACGGTTGAAGTAGGTCATGCCATTATCTGTGAAAAATAATTGTTTGATGCCTAGTAATAATTTGTCTAGCATTTGTATGGGAAGAGACTACTACTAATAGAGATACTTTATCCATTCAAACAATTCATTCCACAAAATGTCTTTATACTACTCGGAAAGTACCTAGATACTTTATCAAATTTACGGTAGAAAGTACGTCATTGCAAATCGAACAAATATGCGGCGAGAAAACGCATCTGAGCGGGAGAGAAAAGTGTATGAAAATCCATTTCTTACGTGGTTTTTCTTTTTTAATTTTGAGTAAGACTATGCGCTGGTAACCTAAATATCAAAAGCCAAAAAGTTTTTACAGTGAGTTTTTATCTCCAAGTTCGCAAAATGACACTGGCCACTAGCTGTGTGTTGGATGGTGTCAAACAATTTGAAAAAAGAACATGTGAAAATTGCAGACGCCATTGACGCCATTTTCAATTTGTGTGTTGTTTGAGGATTCAGTTTTCGTAGAAAAGTAAAATAAAACTATCAAAATGATAAGTAGTGATAGTGATGATGAGTGTACTATAAAGGTGTAGTATAAAGCACTATGTATCACTCGAGAGAAAGTGCGATTCCCGATCTCGGGTGTTTTAAAGCCTCCCTCCCTTCAAACGACACCCTCGACGGTAATCGGTCACTGTCTCCTCTCGGTGAACAATGTACTATTCCTTACCAAGGTCAAGAGAATCAAACATCAAAGAGCGATATTCCCAGTCAGTAAACACCGCGCTGGGAATACGGAGAGGATCAGAGATACGCAGATAATAAAGGAACCCGAACACGGATGTTTTAGCCACCAACAATAAATCATTTTCTTCATCCACCAGAGTGTTCCAACCTGTACCTCCAGGCACATCTAGAAGACAATACAAAAAAACATGACTTTTGATCTTTCCGTACAAAAGTAGCGTGTAAAGTAATCGAAAGAAATAAATAAATTAAAAATGCTAAACTTATTATATTTATAAATGTAAGGTATTATCATTAAGTAATAAATTACATAAACTAGCGACCCGCCCCGGCTTCGCACAGGTGTATTATTCATATAAACATTCCTCTTGAATCACTCTTCTATTAAAAAAAACGCATCAAAATCCGTTGCGTAGTTTTGAAGATATAAGCATACATAGGGACAAACAGACAGGGAAGTGACTTTGTTTTATGCTTGTAGAGCTCCGTCAAACTATGACCCCTATGAAAGCTACTCAGTGTGAAATTCTGCTGAGACCGAAGTGAGGTCACGTGCAACATAAATGTAAAGGTGACGTCCACAAGTGGTATATTATTCAGAAAAAATCTAACCAAGATGATACGTATGTCGCAGGCATTTTGTATGATTCCGCCGTTTACATACGGCGTCGTCAGTTTAAAAACGCTCGCAGTTATGTAAAATGCCGAAGGCAAAATGACAATTCGATCAATAGTAATAATTTCAACGTCGGTTGTAGTTTTAGGGTGACCATGACAAAACACACTTCAGACAAATCAATTCAATCAGATCGTGTATAATCTCGATATATAGTTTGTTTAACGGTTGGAGTGTACGAAAGGGGACACTGAGCCTAAACCGACCTTGGGAATGCGATGGGATGTGGGAGTATAAGGGTGGGGAAATACTGACCTTGACTCCAAGACTTGATCCCGTGACTTTTACGCCAGGATAAGTGGAGCAAACTTAGTGACCTTAGGCCAAACTTATATAAGGTTTGTAGGTTAGGTTAAGTTAGAATAGTACAATATGTCCTTATTATGAGTTTAGGACCTTCCTTTAACTAATCAACATAATTTAAGCACTTATCTAAGGTATTTCGACTTCAACTGTTTAGGTTAGCCTCCATTTATATCCTCTGACCATTTTTTAACGATGGTCGATATGTAACAATCGGAAGACTCCTGTATATTTCAGGAGTCCTCGGAACACCAGATTCTATGGACACCTTAGCATTTTTGAAGTACCGAAAAACCTTGTAAGTTGTACACGGCGTGTTTATTGCTTTCGTTTAAGAATCCTAACTTTTTTTAATTCACTATAATAAATGTCTTTAAAATCACAAGGATTTAACGAAAAGCCTTTTGTACACGTAGTATTTTCATTATTTTCTTGGGTCATAAAACCACTACTTGACGCCATTTTGTTACTTTTGATCAACAGCGACGCGCGTGGAAAGAAACAGAACTAAATACTTTAATTTGCCGCGGCATTATGTATACGGCGTTTCAATTGTCAATCAAATGTTTAGGCATAATATATAATGCCACGGCAAAATACATTTTCCCTTCGGCATTTTACATAACTGCGAGCGTTTTTAAACTGACGACGCCGTATGTAAACGGCGGAATCATACAAATTGCCTGCGACATATACATCACTTGAAAGCTTGTTTTATGGGCTTCTCAAAAATATTTAATTTAGATTTTTTCAACCCTCCATTTTTTTTTAAATGTGAAAAAAATAAATTGTATGAAAAATAATAATACAGCCTTATATTTTTTCTGGTTTAGCAATAATAAAGAGTTTCTATCTTTATTTTACTTGCATTCGTTGCCGATTCTTTGACATGCATCACTTAATTTGCTAAAATTTAAAATTATAAGCTACCAGTGTGACATATACAAATACAAACATTTATTGATAACATGAGTAGTTATAAGTCATTACAAAAGTATAATTGGTTCTTTTAATACAATTATAAAAATCAATTAATAAAATAAAATAATTAATCAATGGTAACAATTAAGAATGATTTCACAATCGAAATCATTTATTATTTAAATGAATTTGATTGTGAATAAAATTCATTTATAATAATTTAAAATTATTTATAATTTCATCAGTGATTTTTTAAAATTACCAGAATAATAATTATGGTAATTTTAAAAATTCAAAAGTGAATGAGAGAAAAGTGAAAAATTCATTAAAGTAAATTTTTAAAATTACCAGAATAATAATTCTGGTAATTTTAAATATTCACAAATTCATGAATTATTATTCTGGTAAGTTTAAAAGTTCACTGATGTATGATCACTGTGTAGTTTTTTAGAACAAGGGTGTGATCGGCCGTGTCGAAGGCGCGGGAGAGGTCGCGACATACTAGAGCAACCTGCAGACCTGCCTCTCGCGCACTCAGCACCTGCCACACTACTTCACGCACCAAATCGGTGGTGGAACGGCTAGCCCGGTATGCAATTGACGCTTTGATAAAATTCTACGATTTGATGCAAAGTTCAAAAGCCTCCTATTGAGACCTACCTCGAAGACTTTACTGATGACCAGAACCAAGGATATGGGGCGGTACGATTTTGGATCAGCCTTTTTTCCTTTACCTTTATAAATAGGGCTAATTTTGACTTTTTTGAGTGCCGCAGGGTAAGTGTCATTTCGCTTTTACTTACTTAATCAGGATTGCTAGAGATAAAGTACTTATTACTACTTATTGAGCCAAATATATTTATTTATACTGATAAATTCAAAATTAATTTAAAAAAAATCGGAGGGCTTTTTTTTGTTTTTAACTAATGTAATAGACTCAGAAAACGAACTTTCTTAAAATGTAATTAATGTTGTGGTTAGAAGTTTTGATTTTTATTATACCAGCCTCAGTACATTTTGTGGACATGTCCTTTCAACATTAGTTGCCACATGATTAACGATTCAGAATCAGAATCAGAAATTTTTTATTGCATAAAACTGGTACAAAGGTGTTATAAATATTATTGTAGTAGGTATCATAGTTTTACCCTTTTCGGGCGTGCAATGTTTAAGTTCATCAGAGTCAAATCAATATGCAAACAAATACACACATATAAAAGCACACAACAAAATCAATATTCTTTAGATTACAGTACAGTATCAGCCATTTTAATAGTCCACTGCAGGACGTAGGCCTACTTACGAAGGGTGGTTGGGCCAAATCCATCACGCTGGCCCAGTGCGAATTGGTGGATTCACATACGATATCGAATTTCTTCTACGGACGTATGCAGGTTGCCTCACGATGTTTTCCTTCGCCGAAAAGCCAGTGGTGTGAAATTCCGTACATAAATTCCAAGGTATTCATTGGTATGGGGCCAGGATTTGAACCCACGACCTTGCGGTTGTAAGGCGAGTGTCTTTACCATTAGACAACCACGGCTTATTCTTTAGATTAATACATCAATAAACATAATTCTACATCACACTATTAAATATTTTCATACGAATGAGGCCAAAATAACATAAAAGAAAACAATTTAATCGATAGGTAGGTTTTCTAGTCTTAGAACAACATCAACAAATTAATCAAATAGGTAGGTACACAGTTCATAAAGCCATTACTCAACGGACATTAATAATGAGATCACAGTTTCCACTCTAGATGGCGCTTGTATCGTTTTTGAGAGATTCTTCACTTTTTAAATGAAGAAACTAAACTTTTTGAGTTTATAATTTGAAACAGCACATACTTTGCACGCTATTTATGGGAAATGGTATATTGTTCCAACATTTTGTCACTGCGTATCGGAAGCTGCCTCTAAAAGCCCCTGAGTGATGACCTGATGACGTTCCGTCCTCAGAAGAGACAGATTCGAACATGTGCGAGTCACGTGAGGGTTACGACCTTGCTTCGCTTGACAACTTCGCGTACAGATAAATCGAGGCTTTGTATTTTACGACACGACACAAAAGACATGCTAGATGAATTTTCCTGTGATGCATGAGATGTCTCTAGACACGCGGTAGCGTGTCCAGCCAAGACTAAGAAAAAGGGTCTGGCGACGCGACGTGTGTAATATTACACGAACCATTTCGAGCCGCTTTGACCCCTTCATAACTCGAAAATAATTTAACCTAAATATATGAAAAGCCAATGCCTGAAATTGGCGCCTTTTAAAAATTCGCGCGGCCATTAACCAAACCTTGTTTTTTTAGTACAATAAGATGTTATAAAAAACGTTTATTAAACAAAAAAATTCTACCCTCAGTCCGAGAAAAGTTATGAGAGTTAGAAGTTTGTAGATATTCATCAGGTTTTTTGTAAATATACCGCATAATAGATCATTTAAAACATCTAAATAATAGTTATATCGGTACCTACTATATTATGGTGCGCCAAGCTTGTGATTTGACAGTGGTCAATCCACTGGCGTTTTGGAATCGCCGCACGCACTGCCGCCGCCACCGCTGAGGATGTGTATGTACATAGTTGGCTGTCTCCTGTCTTACTCTAACGCGCACAGGAGCTTGGTTTGTTTCAATTTCTCACTTACAAACCGCCCCCTTTCCCCGCTCCCCACCCCCCGGCAATCGGAATAATATGGATTCACTAATTCTCACTCACGCCTCGGTATTCGGTTGGGCGCGCTTCACTGGACATACCACGCGCTTTTGCGCCACACACGGACCCCAACTCGCGATGCCTAGTATCGCGACACCCAGCCATCGTGCCGCTTATGTGACGCGAGGTCGCATCGGGCCTCACCACTACGCAAGCCCGCCACGGTGGCCGGGGTCACCAAAAAAATATATATAGCTCTAGTTGGGAACCTCACTTCCGCCAAACACGGGGGGAGAAGAACCCGGAGTCGCCTCGGAATTAATTGTTCTATGCTCTCACGCCTTCATCTTTGTGTTATGTGAGCGTGTTTTGAATTATTGGTGACCAGTGTTTTAAAACTACGACTCAGCTTTTGTTTTAGGACTCTGATATCTATCTAGCACTGCTATGATTATAAATCTCTGGTGTTATTGTAAACAACAGATATATTACGCGGTATGCATTATACACGGTAAATAAAGGAATGAATGAACACTTCATTGCACACAAAGACACAGACATAGACAAAGACATTATCGAAGCAATTTCTTCCATGCCATCTTTCAAGTAAGTAGTCAATTACCGCATTACAGACAAAAACAGATAATTTGGAGATGAAGTTTGCAGAAGGCGAGATAGCTCCAGGTGCAATCTCACTCCTAACAATTCTAAAAGCATTCAACAGTTTTTATTTATGTCACTTAACTCGTAACTTGCGCCTAGGTGATAAAAATAACCTTAAAAACAAATAAATCTAAACAAACTTCTAAGTCTTGTAACTCTTTTTGGACTGAAACAACAGCTGCAGCATTTCATAATCATCATTTGTTACACTATACTGAACTATAAAAACAAGGTTTGGTTGATGGCCGCACGAAAAAAAAAGGCGCCACCTTCCATACAAAAACTTTTTGGCTTTTAGCCTATTTATTAGTTCTTTAGCCTAGAATACCAAATTTCCAGATTCCAGATGACCTAGAAACTCAATAATTAGCATCAACGTAGACTATTACACATATACACAGGAAAAAATCTAAAATTTCGAACTTTTACCCCCAACCCCCTAAAACTAGGGGATGAAAGCTTATATGACACTTTTACTAATTTTCATGCTAGAAATCTAAAAATTCATATGAATGCTCTTTGTTATAAATAATAAAATACCTACACATTTCAGGTTTTTTAATAAATCACCCTCCAACACCTAAAACTGGGGGATGAAAGCTTGTATGTATGAGACTTTCACTAATTTTCATGCCAGAAGTCTAAAAATTTATATGAAGGGTCTTTGTTATAAATTATAAAAAAACGTAGGTACTTTAGTATTTTTAGTTAATCAACCCCCAACCCTTAAAACTGGGGAGTAAAAGTTGGTATAAGACTACCGCAAGTTCGACCTAGCTAGGAATCTGAAAATCGATTAAAGTACCTACTTCTTGTTATAAATAATCTACAAAAAGAAGTGAAATCTAACAAAAACATTTCCATGTGAAATATAGCTAAGACCACAGTTCGCACTTTCTAAAAGTTGCCAGATCTTATGTAGAGCCAAGTTTCTAACTCTACACGTCTTAACTCTACAAGTCCTTACTTCACAATGTCTACAGTACTCTACACCTTATTCAATATATGCGGCTTGGCTGTTTCGCTATCTGCATATGGGCGTAAAGTGAAGTTCACTTAGTTCTTGTTGTAACGAAACAGCCAAGTCACACACACACACATATACCGTATATATATATATATTGACTAAGGTGTAGAGTTTGTTAAGTTCGCGTTCCCGAGATAAAGAGTTTTGACATACCTACACACAGACGGACAGACGGACAACAAAGTGATCCTATAAGGGTTCCGTTTTTTCCATTTGAGGTACGAAACCCAAAAGATGCAATATGTTTGTTATACCTACAAGAAATCTCATTTTTACTTACCATAGTCAATTTGAGCCAGACCTGAAGAACATTACAAAAAAAATGTTGAACAAATATTTGAACAATACAATGTGGTATATTTGTGGAGCGCAGGGATTTATTAATTTACATTCGTTGATTACTCAATGTACTGTAACAAAAATTTTCTAGGTAGGTACCTACCTATATCATTATCGAAAATTGAACCGTTTCGATCGATTATACCTATCGAAACGTTTAGACCTAATGCATAACACCCGCCACCGCGCTCCTCATGCCAAGCTGACAAAATGTTTAACGTACAGTAAGGCTTGTGCCGTGGCTAGATCTTGCAAGCGCTGACCTAGGCATTAGAACTTGATAAATTAATATAAAAAATAAAAAATCTTCCCTTTGACACAAAAATAAACTCTAAAAACTAACAACCATGTTCTTTCAATATCATTGAAGTAAAACGGTACCAATTTTCGAATCGATCGGACAATAAGGTTGTAAGTCAGATCCCCTCATCAACTGGAAAAGAGCTGATGATCTTCAAATGGCTGAACAGATTTTCATAAACGGAAATCGGTTACGTTACCACAGACGGATATACAGACAGACACCTTAAATTTATAGCACCCCTCTCATTGTCAGGGGTTAAAAACGTAATACAATGCTACGTACGTGATCTGCCGCGGGCTTTGTTTTGGTATCTGTACAGTCCTTGGTGCTCAATTGATGTGCCATTGGGCATTGTCAAAAAGCACGACCCGTAAGCATCTAAGTAGTGGATTCCTTGCATGCTCCAATATCCTGTTAAATCTTTTGTAACTAATGGAGCGCACGTCTGAAACATTTTTTATAGCATGAATAAAGATGATGTACGGCGAACGAAGAGACATCTATACTTGACGTGTTAGTGCTCCAACCTTCGAGCATATACCAAAGGAGATGTTAACGTAAGGCGTACCCCTCCTAGGCCATACACGTTATATAAAACTATTTCACTCGCGACCGCCGCCATTAGGTGTCGTTTCGTGTCGCGAAGTAGTGCTCCGTGAAAATGGTGAACTGTGCAGTATTTTTGTGTAACAGACGATCAGCGACATCAAACTCACTGGAACACGGTATTTCCTATCACAAGTAAGTGTTATTTTTGTCAATTGTGCAAGTAGTTTTGAATAATTGTGATTTAAAAGAACTACCAGTTGCGATAGATTATCGACAGTTTTACGACGCGACGACGTCTTGGTAGAAAGTGTAGTGCGGGGACAAGACGAGAGTGAAATTGATTGAATGAATTTTAAATTTTCAAAATGCGATGTACTGATTCCTGCCTATTGGATTATTTGGCTCTCGTTTACAATATCACCAATCGCTTTCGCGGTTTGTATTTTTTTTTCATAAACTGTACTATACTGTACCAGCCTTTTTAATAGTCCACTGCAGGACGTAGGCCTACCCACGAAGGGTGTTTGGGCCATATCCACCACGCTGGCCCAGTGCGGGTTGGTGGATTCACATACGCCATCGAATTTCTTCTACGGACGTATGCAGGTTGCCTCACGATATTTTCCTTCACCGAAAAGCCAGTGGTGTGAAATTCCGTACATAAATTGCAAAGAACTCATTGGTACGGGACCGGGGATTTGAACCCACCACCTCACGATTGTAAGGCGGGTGTCACTACCTCTAGACCACCACGCCCTACTAAGTTCGCGTTTGACTATGCACTGCCTGATTCTAATTCTAATTTGAAGTAGGGTCGATAAGTCCTCCACTGACGTCCCGCATGGGGTGTTTTGTGCATTTCCCCCTCCAGCGTCTACCCGAGCCAGCCCAGCTCCTCAAGGTAACGGAGCGTGGCTCTGGGCCGCTGGCATAACTGCTCCAGTAGCTTAGATGGTGAATGAGATGATGGCGATGTAGATGACAAAGCCGATGATAATGCAGAGGCATCATGCAACCCGTTAGCTATTCTAGTGTTTTCCGTGGTATTGCAGTGCCACAGAACATGCTCTACAGTTTCGGCTTGAAAGTAATTAATAAGATTATTGAATTCTGCAATTCATTGTGAATCGTAAACTGAAAAAATAATTAAAAATGGCTAGTCAAGTTCAGATATATAAGCTTGTAAAGATTTTGGTAAGTAGGTATTTACAGGCGATGCCTTGTGTAATGTATTCGACACCCAGGGGTCGTGACGTCATAGCCCTGCTATAGTGCGCTCTTTGTCTAGCAAGAAAATACATATGCTTGTAACTAGAGGGGATGCCTTGTCCATTTCCCACAAAGCATAATATAGTATGGCGAATGTATGACACTTACGGGCAGTGACGTCATAGCCTGCCATAGTTCGCTCTTTGTCTATACTCTATAAAATTTAACTTGATCTCTGCGACAGTTACACATTGACATATTTAGAGATGAGATGGTGGAAAAAATCGATTTTCAAACAATGTTGTAATGAAATCGAATGAGTAGTTGAAAGTGAGAAATTGGATTTTATTTACTTACTATTATTTAAGATCAAGTATGTACACATGTAAATAATATTAATTAAATACTCATAATAATGTAACGATAGTACTTATCGACGTTTTTCACTATTATCGATGCTAATTTAACATATAATTGGGTTTAATTTAATTACACATGTAAAAAATGTTATGATATTCAAATATACAATAAAATTAATGATACATTAAGTTTTATTTAAAATATCGTCAGTATAAACTATCGATATTTTAATTAAAACTCTATCTAAAACTCTGTGGTCACGATCATTCGTCGCCCATCACTAACCGACATGCCCATAAAGTATGACATTGACAGGTACTGTCTGTACTATTAAGAAATTCAGGACTTCATAGGCGTGATTTTTCTGACAGCTGTCGCAGAGATCAAGTTAAATTTTACAGAGTTTGTAACTTCTTTATTTTTATTTTGGTTTTTGTTATAAACAGAGCCGTTTATGGTTAGCTGTTCAAGAGGACTTAAAAAAAATGTCAACTAGCCTGTTCTGTCTGACTTCATGTCTAAGTCTTGTGATAAAATTATTACCCACTTGAAATAAAATATGTACTTACAAAGAGAAACGTCTCTGTCGATGCAATTGAAGCTCCTAAATAAAAGTTTTGGTTAGGATTCAAACCTGAAATGAGCGAAAAGAGATTACTCGTATCGTATGTAATGATCGAAGCTATTATCATCTCCAAATACAACAGTGAGTAAGGTAGGTAAGGCATATAACCACCAGGCCCACCTTTATTAAAATTAAAATATTTTTACCCATTGATGAGGTAATAAACAAAAGTCTCCCCATATTAATTATAAATGTATTTAATTAATATGGGGAGAGTTCCGTCATGAAATAAAAAAAACATAAAATTATAACGTTATTTTTGAAATACGAAGTGTTTTTTAAAACCATCACTTCGGGCCTTATTGAACACTATGAGTATAAAAAGGCCCTAAATATAAATTAACATTCTAAGAAAATTAGCAAGTTTAAACGATATTAAACTATAACAGTAAACATAAAACAACATATGGTCCTTTTAAAACATGAGTATTTTCTTAATTATTAGAAATAAAAGACCTTGGGCCTTATTAATCTATAGGTATTAAAAATTTCCTACGTTCCTTTAGAATATGTTGCTAAACACAAATTTGAACATTAGGTAAGTATAATCTTACTAAATTAAAGTTATTCAAAAAACAACAACAAAATCGCTAACACTTTGATAGCTAACAAAACTTCTGTGGGCCTTATTACACTAAAGACTTTTCAAATACTGAAGATTCAACGAATATAAAGTTCTTATAAGGTAAATTTTACAACTTATAGTAAATGGCAAAAAATAACTAATAGTTAAGTAGGACGCCTATCAACAAAAACTCGCGATCATTATGAGATGACGTACCTAAATATATTAAAAGAATAAAATTATTATTATTTATTTTTATGGTTTATATAATCTTTCTGTGCGTTTAGTTGACGCGAAGTAAAATGCGGATTTTTATATTTAGCTCAACATAGGTACATATATAACGCGGTCACCTTAACTCGACGCATAGCATTAATTTTTAAGCAATTTTTACTCGATTTTAATAAACAGGTGGAAACTTATCTTTTATAGATGATGGTTCGCAACCTTTCGTGCGGGAGTCCGACTCGCACTTGGCCGGTTTTTTTCGCACATCGTACTTGAGCGCCAAAATAATGTCACATGGTCAAGCGTCTAGTTAATGTGACCGCGTTGTAACTGTCCAACATTTTTTAATAATCTAACTAACGGACCAATTATTATAATACTAGTTTTTACCCGCGGCTTCGCCCGCATGATATTTTGATTTTTGTGCTATCCCATAGGAACCACTTTTTAACCCGAATAAATAAAGATTTATCCGGGTTAAAAAGTAGACTATGTCACGTTCCGTCTTTCAAACCCGATCCAAAAAATTAAACAAAAAACGATTTGACGGTTGTTCGATTCGACAGTTGATTTTTTTTGACATTTCTTGAAGCGCACTCTAGAATAGTTCTCAGAGTTCTCAGATCTTACTTAACACTTATCGTTATATTATGAACAATTTACCCATTATTATTATAATTTATAGCCTATGTGTTATTCTGATATATAAGCTATATTATTGCAAAGTTTCATCTCAATCCGTTCAGTAGTTTTTGCGTGAAAGAGTAACAAACATCCATACATCCATCCATCCATCCATCCATCCATCCATCCTCACAAACTTTCGCGTTTATAATATTAGTAGGATGTTATTCTGATATATAAGCTATATTATTGCAAAGTTTCATCTCAATCCGTTCAGTAGTTTTTGCGTGAAAGAGTAACAAACATCCATACATCCATCCATCCATCCATCCATCCATCCATCCTCACAAACTTTCGCGTTTATAATATTAGTAGGATTGATTTTATACCTACTCAGTACTGTTGCTTTTTAAAGTTGTAGTAGCGTAAGTGTACTGTTTTATAGTAGGTATTTTGTTGAGGTTATTATAGACTTTTTCCCGTTTTAAAACCTAATAAAACGTGACTAAAATGTTGGTATTCATTTGGTTCAACTATAAGCATAACAATTCAGCGTTGTTAAGCCCGAATCATACAAGTTGGCAGATGAGAAATTAGCTGTGCAATATCCAATTAAGACGCTCCAACAGTAAACTTTTAGGTATTTTACAACAATGTCTTGCAGTATACAAATAGAGTCTAAAATCGCGTGTCGTTTGTTTTTAGACGAAACTCGAGATGAGAATTCGATAATTTTTCACAGTTTTAGTTGGTTTAAAAAGAAATGAAGCCGTGCTTGCAATAAAATATATAAATATGTCTTTAGTTTATTAAATTTCCTATTTTATGATTACAAAAAATATAGTAGTTTTCGATCTAAATATAAATAAGATTTTTTCTAAAGCTTTTTTTTGATTTTTTTTTCTAGATACCAGATATTTTTTTTGCAATATTACTGAAAAAGTCTCTCTTGTGAACTATAATTGTGTGATCTGTATTTTTTCCAAGTTTGTATCAGTAACAGTTAAGCCGGAAACATACTATTGGACGCGGCTGACGGACGCGACTGACAGCCGCGACTTAGCAATGTGCACAGTCTTAAGACATCCCGTGTGCCAGATCGCTCTCGGACGTCCAAACGCTCAAGGTCGTCCAAAGGTGACGTCCGCGACTGATGTCCGATAGTGTGCACGGCTCAGTGTACTTTCATAGTCTAGGTCGCGGCTGTCAGTCGCGTCCGTAAGCCGCGTCCGATGGTATGTTTCGAGCTTTACGCCTAACTGTGCGACGAAAAACATGACGTTGTACGGATTTTTGTCTTTGGGCAGTGCCTTGAAAAAAAACGAAGGTTATGGTCATATCGATAGCCATCTCAGAAAATCTGAGCGAACATTAAGGTCGATAACAACATGCTAGAAAACGTTGGCAAATACAGATACTTAGGCTCGTGGCTAACGGACACATGGGAGAGCGATACAGAGATCCGCACACGTATCGAAGAAGCTCGAGCTGCATTTTCAAATATGCGTAAGGTTCTGTGTAGTCGTCAACTAAACGCGTCTATTAAATTACGAACCAGGCTCCAATGCTACATGCTACATCTGGCCCGTTGTCTTGTATGGATGTGAAGCATGGACTATGAAGGTAGAGCTTCGGGAAAAATTGAAGCTTTTGAGATGTGGTCTTACCGTCGCATGCTCCGCATCAGTTGGACGGACAAAGTTACAAACGTAGAAGTTTTAAACCGTATGGGGAGGAAACTAGAACTTGTCCGAACGATAAAACAGCGGAAAGTCGCCTACCTCGGTCACGTACTGCGACATCATCGGTATTCTCTCCTGCAGACCATTATGATGGGCAAAATACCGGGAAGCGCAAGAGTGGAAGGCGGAAGATGGCATGGCTTCGGAACATCCGGGAATGGACAGGCATTAAGACTGTCGAACAACTGTTTAGGCTTGCCCTAGACAAGGAGAATTTCAAAAAGCTGACTGCCAACCTTCATTAATGGAGAGGAAGAAGAAGAAGAACTCAGGATTGGATACTGCGCTGCTTGTAGCTAACTTCACATCAGCCGACTCGTATGATTCGGCCTATAATGCTACCAGCATGCTGGGCACGCCACCAGCTGACAGTTGGGTTGAGCTATTGGATTATCTCTAGACCTTCTGGAGTTTGTAACTTATCTAATAATTAAGTTATACACTGACAACTTGTTACGTGTAGTAGTAGCTAAGTAGTACCTATTTAATAAACGGTATTTTTTGTATTAAAAATAACGAAATTACCTTCAAGAAAATTTCTACAGAGTCACAACCGTGCAAAAAAAGTGTCCGAGCCAAAACCCTGCCCAAGCTACGTATTGGGCAGGCTTTTTATTTAGTCGTAAGGCAATTGCAAGCCGACTATAACGCGGCAACGCCGCGCGATACCAAAGTCTTACAAGTCGGTTACAAGCTAATTAGGTGACATGATGTCGAGATTCGAGAAAACGGGTCATTGTGAATTATATTTAAGTCGGTATGTATGACGGCGCTCGGACATTTTTTAACTATTTTCACTTAGGGACTGTGACTCTGTAGATATTTGCTCGAAGGAAATAACCCAAAATAAATAAACTTACCACGTAAGGAAGTAGTAGAATTGAAAACGTATAATAAACTGCAACTTAGTTTATTGTCCACGATTCCTGACAAAGGGCATCTGAATATTTCTCCATCCAACGTACTTGTTGGTGAACTAACAACTGAAGAAAAAACATGTATATATTATCCATCTATTTTCTTATCTTCTTCTTATAATATAAAAATTAATCGTGGATGTTGTTAGTCTCGCTAAAACTCGAGAACGGCTGGACCGATTGGGCTAATTTAGATCTTGAAATATCCGTGGAAGCTAAGTGAAGATTTAAACGGCGAGAAAATATAAAAATGTAGTGAGTGATTTAATAAAAACATGAATTTAATATTCCCATACAAAATGTTCCAGTTGACAGATTGTGAGATGAAGTTCACCGGGTCAGCTAGTATTATAATCAAGATTTTTTAGTTTATGTAATACATTCATGATTAATTTAAAAAACTTGTAATCACTTTCTTTGAAATACGCGGGAGTGAACGGCTTGTCAGCTTGCTTGTTCAATGTTTGAATGAATTTCCCTTGGATTTACAAAAATTAATTGCGGGAACCTTATTATTTAGTTTTAACCATTACGAAAAGAGAAAAAATTCCAAGTCGATGGTTTTAACTTTAACACATACCCAACAAACAAACGAATTGTCTACGGAAAAATGTTCACTAACAAAATTATGACCGCGTGTAAGATGTCCTCTTTTTTAAATATTATTTTTACATGAAAAAGTCTAATTATTCGTTAAAATTCAAAGTGGCCACAACCGGGGCCCCTTCTCCTTTACATACTACATACTCGTAATTTTACACGTTTTGTCAAATTATTTTGTTTTCAAATCTCTTGAGACAAAACAGAGCTAAAGAAACGATAACATTTGTATTTTATCTCCCTACCGCACGGTGTGAAACTTTTTACGGCAGGTCGTTTGCGTTTCAGGCAGTCCAGCCCCCCGACCGCCTAAGCAATAGCAATCGTAATAGCAATCGTTTATGACTTCATTTTGGTCATTTGGCACCGCCTATGTGACGTTAGCCATCAATTGCTTTGCGCGGATTGCGAAAGCAATCATTGAATGAACAACTTTGATTAACATATTTAAAGATCAGGTTAAAAACCATTACTTGCAGAAAATGTTGATTCTTTAACTTTGTAACTGTTGTTGTTGTTATTTATGTTGTTTTATGTAAGTCGTTATTTTAATTTGTATTATGTATTAGTTTATTATTTTATCATAGGTTTCTTTTATATATTTTTTTTTATTTATTGCTTTCTTTATTTTTAGGTAGGTACTTTAAGTATTTATATCATTTTTTTTATTAGTATGTATGTTTATGTATAATGTAATTTATATTTTATTAAATGCGCACCCCGTCCTTTATTTATTCGCTTTCTGTCCTCTCCATCCTAAGTTTGCCTGGCAGATATTGCTATCAGCGATAAGGCCGCCCATTGTTACACTGTTTATGTTTATTTGTTTTTCTTTGTGTTTATTCTTGGTGTGCAATAAAGAGTTTATCTATCTATCTATCTCTGTTAAATAAAAATTAAATAAAATACCAACCGACCCAACCACACCAATTCTACGTCTACCTATACTAATTTTCAGCTCTATGCAAATTTTAGCTCAGCGAAATATTTATTTTGTCTGGGCTATCACTTCACATTGAGTTAACCCCGAAATCGCAAAATATTTCAGCTGCTCCTGTTGCATACAAAGAATCATTCACTCTCATATTTATGTATGGAACAGTTAATTTTTCATATCATCTACTTACTTATTCGAAAAGGACGGGTGGGGTTTTCTGTAAGATTTTTTTTGCGTGCACCTAATTAGTTTTTAATCCTCTTAATAAGTGCAACGCAATTATCTTTGCCGGGCGCTTTTTCAATTTGTAACATGTTGCTGTTCAGCACCAAAGAAATCGAACGCAAATATTGTTATGTTTTATTATTAGATACTATTTAATTTCAATTTAGTTGTTTCTCTATGTTTTATTAAATAATTATATTGCAATAAAATATGAGGCGCCTTTTATTTTCTCAAATGTTATGTTAGATGAAAAGTACCTAGGTATAGTGTATCACACGGGCGCAAGATATATTTTTGGCTCGGGCGACGTTCTTTGAATCCCTCGCTACGTTCAGGATTCTACTGAAGAATCCCTTTTTACGCTCGGGATTCTACTCTAGAATCTCTCACTTAGCTCTGGATTAAAAAAGCGCCCTCGCCGAGGATATATTATTTTGCTTCGTTATGATACAATCTAGGTACTATTTCATCGCAATTTCGGAATCCGCCCATAATAAATGTGGAGCGAAATGATTGGTAGATAATAGTAATAATCGTTTGCGATGGTAAAATAATAATAGTAGTACATAATTATTTAGAAACAGCGTCTCTAGGTTTTCAATGAAAATAAAATAAATAAAAATAAAATAAAATAAAATAGCCTTTTATTTCTTGCACTCTTATAAAACATTAAACATTTACATGTTTACCTCTTAACACTAATTATTTTCTAAAACAAATTACTTCTTTTTATTTATTTAAGTTTCTATCTAAGGTACCTATTTTTAGTATATATATTTCGTATCAAAATAATCTATGTGTTTTTTTTTAAATTATAAACTTTTCTCTTTTTCTATTATGTAACTAACTATAATATCTGTACTATGGCATGAAACTATAATATGTAACTCGCCTTATAATGTTATTTAAGTACCTAAGCTTCTATCGACTTAATAGGTGTATCTGTACTATAATATCTAAATATCTAAGCTTATATATACTTCTATTACCTATTTAACTATATTAATAACCTATCTAACTTTCTCTTTTCTTTCAAATTATGTTTATTTATTTGCATAGTTTACGTGAAGGTGACATAGATGGCGCTATGGCTGCTCGATGTCGTCCTTAAAACGCACAAAGCTTAGTTCAGATCTTAGATAATTATGTTTTATGTAGCATGTCGTTAATATTTATCTAGTGTGTTTTTTTGTTACTTTTATAAGTTTAATGCTTGTTGTTTTTTAGAACCTCTCGCTTTATATAATATGACATTGTAATGCTTAGTTACTAATTTGCAAGAACCCCTTACGGGTCAAGGCCTCCTCCAAAGAACTAATAAAATTGCTTGATTTTCTTACTTAATTGAAAACCTTTCTATTTCATTGAAAACCTTACTAAGTAAGGTTTTCAATGAAATAAAACGGTAAAATAATACTTACTTAAACTGTCTTTCCAATATTCAAGAGAAAAACCAAAATCAGTGGGATTTTTCGGTTCAAAATTAGGTTTAACCAAGACTGATGATGGCTCGTGAAAAAACACGTGGCCGTTTGCCAGCGACTGCAGCGCCAAGGCAAATAACAGGCGGCAAGGCGTTAACTTTAACTTTCCTGTAAGAATTATAACTAGGTATTATTATTGTGGTCAATTATGAAGGCGCCATTCTAAATTTGATAGCAATGCAGAATATTTTTTTCTCTTTCAATGCATATATACAGGGTTATTTCTAATCAATTAGCATCCTTTCAGGGACTTATTCTGTACATCAAAACTAACAATATTAGTTCAAAAGTTGTTAGTTTTGGTATCCAGAATAAGTCCCTAGAAGGATGCTAATTGATTAGAAATAACCCTGTAGATATGTATTAGTGAAAAAGAAGCATAGATATTGACAAATCTATTTCTATAGCTGGGTACTTCTTCGAAGACAAAATTTTGAACGCCTATGGGTTTATTTCTGAAAGCAACGAACAAAACGGTGTGTACATTTTCTATGCAGTTTAGCTTTAACTGTACCTGGGACAAGTGATATTTTTCAAATAATTGCAGTCTAAGTATAAATTAAAAATATTTGTAGTTTGTTCTTCTGATTCATATACCGCGTCCGCTTGCCATTTTTCGAAAGAAAATGGTCGATATCGCATTTTCCCTTTGGTAAATCATTATAAATTATAATTAAATCAAAAGGAAATGAATTGTTCTTTCACAAAAAAAATGTGTATTAGTTATAACTACCTTAGTATGCTTATAAATAGGCAAATAAGAAGTGTCCGGCATATAATACTGATTAATGTGGCGTATGCTGCGCTTGACCGTGCTTAGTCGGGTGATGATGATGAGAGTCTGACTTCCCGCGCGGGGGGAAGCCAGTCGTGCAACAGACGAGCCAGAAGGTGGATATGCGGCTGGTTTGCTTGGATTCCGGAGTTACAAAGATAAATGTCTGATTCATCTGTGCTTAGTTCAGGTGGCTTTATGATTACAATGCCTACTTTATAATATTTATTTTTTGGATTTACAACTTCAATCTGTGTTTCGTGTAATGCTTTTTTTGGGTTATAGATTCTAGTAGAAAAGTGACAATACTGAAGTCAGTATGTATGATGAGTTATGCATGTATTACGGAAAAATCCTGATTCATCTGGCCTGATTCATTTGGTCAAAACACCATATAAATCATAAAATTCATACTGGAAAAGCATTAAATTTAGCTTATATAGACCTCGATGACGGCAGCTTTTGGATTGAGACTTCGTCAAACGATGAAAAAAAAATTACTTACTCTAAAATTCACCAGAGATGTCCTATCGACCCTTCTTCAGAAAAACGTGGATGATTGTTCAGATTCTGACGATGAGGGCATTTTTGTGTTTAAAAAGCTTCAATAAAATAAACTTATTAAAGAGTCTCACGCTGCTGGTGAAGTATGATTACTCAATCTTCTTTTAAAAAATTAAGATCTCGTCAACAAGAAAAAGGTTTTAAGTATGACATTGAAAGTAGTTTGGGCTCGGAAAGATTTTTTTCTTGTAGTACTTAACTGTCACTTCATTATTTATGGTTAACATACTAAGAAAAATTATGTTTCTTTGACAGTTACCAAGGAAGATTACTGTCAAAATTTCCAATTAATTAAAGTTGATCCCATATTTCTTACTTTATTTTTTTTAATTATGAAAGGTTATATAAGTATAAGCTAAGTCATAAACAAAATAAACAGATAGAATAATACCTATTATATTGTACCAATTACTATACTAACTTACTAATTTTTCAGTTACAAATATTAGCAATAGTTAATTTATGTAATTTAAAATGTTTTCGCTTACCCAGGTAATATAAGAATTATAATTAAGTATTACAATTTTTAGATTTCTAAAATGTACCTATTACAAGAAATATTGTTCATTCGTCAACTTTTTTTCGTGCTATGATAGTGTTAAAATTTTATGTACGTATGTAAAATATGATTAGGTATTTCCCTATTACACAGCCAAACTACATAGTTTTTCATTTTTAGTTCTGATTCATCTGTTATCAATTCTGATTCATCTGGGCACAAAATATTTGAACGTAGATATCTTAAAAATTACTTAATAAAAAACAAGTCCCTCATTGAAATATATGTTCTTTAGTTACCTTTTTTACATATGAACATGTGCGACAGAGCTAAAAGTGAAATAAAATTTTGGCCAGATGAATCAGTCGAAGAATGAAATTTCGAAGAAGTACCCAGCTGTCGTATAGAAATTTAGTCAAATGTTGAGTGTTTATCAGAAGAAATAGCCAGTTGTTTCTCTTTGACAAAGATTTGTTGATGTTGCAAAACTTAATATCGTCGCAAACATACAGGAGAAAGCTTACATGACTCTAGTAAGAGATATGCCTTTCGCACACGTAAGCGTAACTAGTCGTATCGTAATCGTAAGCGAATCGTAATACTGGCCTAACTCCCTTCGCACACGGCGTCGTAGCGTAGGCGTATCGTAGAACGCGCGTAGGACGAGAGCAATACGAGCGCGTACATGTTCAAACAAGTCCGCACAAGGAGCGGTGCCTCCTACGATACGACTACGCTAGTGTTTCCACTTTTAGGGATTTTGCCTAAAATAGGGCGAAAGTATATGATTCATGCATTGAAACAGGGATTTATAGGGTAAAATGACTTCATGCCACCAGATTTACGGATTTTTAGGGTAAAATGACTTCATGTCACACAATTTACTTGGCTTAGCGCTGGGAGCCCCAATAGGATTTCTATTTCTCATTTAAGGTTTTTTTTCGGACCTTTAAAAACAATTTAATATTTATTTAAATTAATAATTTGCAAAAAAAATAATGACATATAACAACTTTTCAAATTTCTAAGTACCTACTATTTTTTATAGATTTCTTATGACGCCAACTTTTCCCATAGCTATTTATTTATAAAACGCTAATCGAACAATTAAAACCTACTTACTTAATTTTCCGGCTTTGTAAAAGCTGTACAATAAGTATTATAGGTACCTACCTGCAAAATTACTCATAGCTTCATGACTATAAAATAAAATATGCTTACCGACCATTGCTATCCAATTTGTGTCACTTACAAATGAACACTGAATATGAAAAATAATCAAATTAACAATAACGATCGATTAAAATAACATTGAGAATTATTTATATAACACAGGTCACCGATAACAGCTAAAATTTGAGTCGAAATTACAGGAACAACAATTTTATACTGCGGTATGAGGATAATAATGTTAAAAACATATTGATACTGACACTATTTTAAGTATTAGTCTCGTATTTATATTTTTTTGGGTTTTAGCAATTAATTGCTGAACTACCTGTGCACGATCTTCTTTATTTATTTGGCAAACTCTTTCGGCAAAATATTCCAAATTCAAAATTATTAGTGCGATTCGCGCTTGACTTTTTCTTGTCAAGAAAAACAGTGGATATAAGTTTGTGAAGAAAATAAAAAGGTTTCGATTTCGGTGATCCTGTAGTTTCCCTTAGACGAAAACACCAAGCTCCACATCAGCAATAAGGTTCCCTCGGGCGCAGACGCGCTCGTGGGGAACACTACCTACTCACCTTGAATCTACGAAAACCGTTTTTGCGACTATGAATAGCTTCTATTTAACAATTACTATCGCTAATATATCACTATCACTACATAGTATAAAACAAAGTTGCTTCCTGCTTTCTGACCCCATGTATGCTTATATCTTTAAAACTACGCAACGGATTTTGATGCGGTTTTTTTAAATAGACAGAATGATTCAAGGAGATTGTATAATACACCTGTCCGAAGCCGGGGCGGGTCGCTAGTTGCATATACATAGACCTACAATGATTGATTTTGATATCTTTCGACTGAAGAAAAAGAGATCGAATAAAATTGTTATTTCAATTTTTGGGGTTCCGTAGTAAACGAGGAACCCTGATAACTTCGTTGTGTCCGTCCGTCCCTCTCATTAATACAAAGCCTATAACTTCCACATTTATCAACCAAATTGCATTAAATTTGATATTATGATTAAAATGATAAAAAAATCAAAACTGTGCATTTAAGGGGTAGCTCCCATAAATGTAGAGTGGGGATGAAAATTTTTTTCAGTCCCGCCCCTCATGTGGGAATATCGTTATATAGATAATTAATAATATTGTTGCCGATAACGTAACTATAATTATTATGATATCGTTGATAACGATAACGTATCGTTCTTAAATGCTACTTGTTTCGTATCTGTACCTGTTGACATCCAAATTGTCAAATGACACTGACATTAATTATTTTTGTTTCTATTGTATTAATCTTGTTTTATTATTAATTTATTTTAGTTAATTTGTTGTAGATATTTGATATATTTTAGTTGTATTTTGATAAGTTTTAAGTATTTTGTAATAAAATTTAATTTTAAGTAATAATTCTATAAGCATAATTTATTATAAAAGCATTGTTAACGGACGTTTTCAAGAACATGTAATTTGTCTACGAAATAAAGAGAATTTGACTTTGACTTTGACTTAGATCGTTGAATAGAGTTTCTAAAATTAATGTAAGGTTTCCTTAACGATTTTTTTGTCACATGTACCATTGGTGTGATATAGGTCACAAAGTTGTAAAAAGAGTGCTTCCCCCCTTAATTTCTAAAGTATGCCACGTATGATAGAATGTTCAAACTTTCTAAGTTTATAGACCACATCAAAAACTTTCCTTAAATTTTTTTACGAGTACTGTGAAATCATAACTTTTTGAGTTATAAAGAATGTTGGCGATCTCTTTATTATATTTTAATGTAAATACTTTTCCGTAAACTATGTTTTTTTATGCCATTATTTAACAAGTAGAATGTTTTAGTTTTCTTTTGTTCTTCCTGTCTTTACTTCTGCTTTATATTCAATACAGTGATGGTGTCTTAATTTGTGCGCTCTTTTAATTTTATTAGCTCCAGTTATTGTCCTCTACATTACTTCAGAAGTGTCCAACCAAGATGCCCATAACAAGGTCAGTAACAAAAGCTAATAAAACACAACCCGGTGCGGCGAGCAGCGCTGTGTCGGGACCGTCTGATGCCGATGCTCCTTTGCTTGGTGCGCCTTTGGTGCCAACGTCGGCTCAGTTGGTTGGTCCCACCCAAGACATAGCGCCTCTTATTTCCGCTTCTGTCGCTCCGGCATCAATCAGAAGTAATATATCTACAAAAGCTCAAAAATTCACGCTAAAAGCGCAGTATGCCCGCCGTATAGCGGAGCAAGAGAAAAAGCTAGCAGATTTGGAGCTCCAGACCGCTGCGCGTTTTGTAAAACAAGAGAAAGAAGTTGCAGTTTTAGAGCTCCAGACCGCTGCGCGTCTTGTAAAACAAGAGAAAGAAGTTGCAGATTTAGAGCTCAAAGCTGAGCTGGCTGTTTTAGAGTCCTCAGCATCGATGCGTAGCAGCTCAACACAAAAGTGGTTAATAGAGTGTGACGATCACACTTTTGATGTGGAAAATAATCAAAATGTTTGCAGTGATCTCCAACCCCCACTAACCACTCCAGCTCCTCTAGAGAGACATAATTATGGTGCTACGCCGCAAAATACCTTTCAACAGCAGTGTGTCCAGGTGCCTGTGCAGAATATATGCGCCACCCCTCTCCCTAGCGCGATTCCAGCGCCGGGTGGCGCCTTAAGACAAGGAAACACTATTCACGCATTACCTTCAGGCACACACCACGCTAATTTACGCGATGAATGTTTTGAGAACACAAATAAAAGTAATATGATAGGTACACACAATTCTTTATTACACCTGGCGGAAGTTATCGACGTCGCAAGCAAGAGGATGCAGGTTGGTGGTACACTTCCTTCTTTCGACGGCCACGCTTCAGGGTGGCTGCGGTTCAAAAGGACTTTCGCAAGAACGCAGGCCGGATTCAGCCCCGAAGAAAATGTGGCCCGCCTGAGCGCGGCATTACAAGGTCCTGCTAAGGAAGCTGTTTCTGCCCTGTTGATAACTGCCGCGGATCCAGGTATGATAATCACATCTTTAGAAACTCGCTTTGGTAGGCCGGAGTTTATAATCTTCCATGAACTTGCCGTTTTACGAGGCCTACCAAGGTTAACTTTTCAGGACTCTGTACGAGACCTCAACGTTTTTGCTTGCCGAGTTCGAAACTCCGTGGAAGTGATCAGAGATCTGCACCAACCAGAGTATATGGCTTCACCTGAGCTCGCTCAGACTATCGTCGGTAAGCTTACGCCGATTTTACGATATAGGTGGGCGGATTATGCTGCATTACATGACTCTGGTAAGGCCAAACTCGAACTTTTGGCAGATTTCTTAGATTTTGAATCTACAAAACAAATAAGATTTGGTTTGTCATACTCTGATCCGACATACGTCAAACACTTTCCAGTCCCAGTTACTAGGCAACCTAGCAAAGAAAAGATATTCACAACTTCTTTGACAACTGCCAACAAGTGTCAATACTGTCTGAGTGATTCTCATAAGGTTGGAGAATGCAAAAAGTTCATATCACTTTCAATGGACGAACGTTGGGATTGGGTAACTAAAAATAAAGTTTGTTATCGATGTTTATCCAAAGGCGGACATAAATATAATGCTTGTAAAAAGGTATGTAAAGTCGTCGGGTGTCATCTACGACACAACATACTTTTACACAGGTCAACGGTAGACTCAAATTGTGTCACGGTAGAAGTCGAAAATGGAGTCGACGAACCGGAAAATAGTCTACTGAAAGAGCCAGAGGTAGCACTTGTTTCACACAGCTCTCAACCGGAAGAAAATAGGCCGTTGCTCAAAATTGTTCCGGTTACTGTGAGTGGACCTAAAGGTAGTACAGATACATTTGCTCTGTTGGACGACGGAGCCACCGGTTCTTTTATTGACCAGGCTGTGGCGGACTTCATTGGCGCAGTGGGACCCAAAGAGTCTCTTCGTGTAAATTGTATGGGGGGTCTTACGAAAGAATGCGAGGTAAGTTATGTAAATATCAAAGTGAAAGGCTGCCACAGTTCGGATGTTCATACGATTGTTGTACGATCTATTGTTAATTTAGCAATAACAAGTCAGTCTGTGCCGTCCAAAATAATTCAAGGCATTGACTATCTCAACGATTTGCGCGACGTGTTATGCTATGAAAATGCAAAGCCTACACTTTTAATAGGAATTGATAATTGGCATATCACTTACACTAAAATGATTCGTAGTGGAACTTCATCTCAACCTGCTGCAGCCTTAACTCCATTAGGTTGGGTTTTATATGGGTTTTCTACAATCAAAGCAAAGCCTATGGACTTTATTAATCACGTCACGTTGGACAACATTACAGTGGACCGTTCGTTAGATGAACTCTTAAAAGAAAACTACAGGCTAGAATCCATTGGTATACAAAAAAAGGATTGCCGTTCCACTGACGACGAGAGAGCACTTAAGTTGTTGGAAGAGACAACTCAACGTTTATCTTCAGGTAATTTTCAAACAGGTTTATTATGGCGTGATAATATCGAACGTGTACCAGTTAGTCGTAATCTAGCGTTGTCGCGTTTTAGATCCCTTGAAAGAAAAATGTTCAAGGATCCTGCATATGCCGAAAATTATAGACAGAATATTAAAGCCATGATTGACAAGGGATACGCTGAGAAATGTCCTCATGTCCAGCCTTCTTCTACCGGAATAACTTGGTATCTTCCACATTTTAGTGTGATGCATCCTCAGAAAAAGAAACTCCGTGTGGTTCACGACGCTGCGGCAAAGTGTGAAGGGGTAAGTTTAAACTCAATGCTCTTACCTGGCCCTGATCTTCTTCAACCACTTCTAGCAATTTTGATGCGTTTTAGGGAAGGTCGGATTGCTCTGTCAGCAGATATTCGAGAGATGTTTCCACAAATAAAAATAAGGCCAGAAGACAGAGATGCTCAACGTTTTTTCTGGCGAGATGGTAATGAACTGGTAGAGTACCGAATGTCTTCTATGATATTTGGTGCGGTATCTTCTCCTTGTACAGCTCTATATGTTAAAAATAGGAATGCTATTGAACAGCAAGAATTATATCCCGAAGCGGCAGCTGCAACCTTACGTGACACTTATATGGATGACTTTTTAGGTAGCTGCGATTCTGAGCAAGAAGCAGCACAATTAAGTGCGGACATTGTTGCAATTCACATAGTTCCAGGTTTTGAGATGAGATCTTGGGTATCGAATTCCCCTAAGGCTCTTTCTATGATACCAGATGAGTTGTGTGCGAAAGAGGTTACTGAAGTAAGCGTAGGATCAGTTTCTGCTTCACAAGTACGTGTACTGGGCGTTACTTGGAATGTAGCCGCCGACTCACTTTCCTTGCCATGTTGCACTTCTGAAAATTTACCAAAAACTTTTACTAAGCGCAATGTGCTTTCGATTTTAATGAAAGCTTACGATCCGGCGGGATATCTTACTCCTTTAATAATAAAAGGTCGTGTGCTTTTTCAAAAGACGTGGAAGATGGCAACTACGTGGGATGAAGCACTACCTGATAAGTTTGTGGCAGAATGGTTAGAATGGATCAAAGATTTAGAAAAAGTCTCAAATATTTCGATTCCTCGTTGTTACGTCGAGTCTTTGGAACAAGTAGAGTCTTGTCAACTTCATTTTTTCGCGGATGCCAGTGAGCGTGCTTACGCATGTGTTGGCTACTGGCGCTTTTTGTATTCAAGCGGAAACATTAAATTAGCTTTAATTGGTAGTAAAGCACGTGTTGCTCCTCTAAAACCTACTACAATTCCGAGACTGGAGTTGCAGGCAGCCTTAATAGCAGCACGGCTAGCCACTTACGTGATCGATGCGCATAAACGCAAGCCAGATGAAACTTTTTTCTGGTCAGATTCTCAAACAGTTCTTAAGTGGTTGCGTTCAGACCCAAGCGTGTTAAGATCTTTCGT
The DNA here is from genome assembly GCA_949316475.1 of Hypomecis punctinalis. Lineage (NCBI taxonomy): Eukaryota > Metazoa > Arthropoda > Insecta > Lepidoptera > Geometridae > Hypomecis > Hypomecis punctinalis. The sequence continues at coordinate 20,494,993 of OX438799.1, read as the reverse complement.
TGCGCATAGAGTATGTGAAATTTGTGAAATTACTAATGTTTCCGATTGGAACTACGTGCCTTCGTCTTTCAACGTTGCAGACGATGCTACACGATTTAAAAATGAATTTACAATTTCTTCACGGTGGTTTACCGGGCCATCATTTCTTCTTTTACCAGCACAAGAATGGCCCTGTGAACCAAATATTGAAGTTGTACCAATTCTTGAGTGCAAGAAAAATCAAGATTTGGTAGGATTAACAATCACACAATCATGTGAACCACCTTCACCGGTGGTTGCTGATCATCTACGTTTTAGCGCTTGGTTACGTTTCGTTCGCGCTACTGCGCGGGTACATCAAGCGTTATTCCTTTTTCGGGATTCAGCTCAAAATTCTAAGTTAACACCCGTTCACCGCAAACGTGATTTGATACCTTTAGAGATGTCTTTTATTTTATCAGCTGAACGTCATATATTTCAACGTGTTCAACTAGATTCGTTTATGAAAGAGTATATTGAAATTAACGCTGCACGCCCCGTTTGTAAAAAGAGTAGGTTAAAGAATATATCATTAATTCTAGGCGATGATAGGATCCTTAGATTATCAGGCCGTACTGGAGCATCAACAGACATCGATCCACATCCGATACTACTCGACGGGAAACATAAAATAGTTCGATTGTTGATCCACTTTCACCACGTGAAATTCGCCCATGGAAGCAATGAACTCGTCGTTAATGAACTACGTAAACGGTTTTACGTTATTGGATTGCGTCCCGCTGTAAGAAGCGTTGCAAAGCAGTGTCAACTCTGTCGTAATCTCAAAGCGAAACCATCTATACCACCGATTGGAGATTTACCTGATGTCAGAATGGCTCATCACACACGCCCTTTTACTTTCACCGGGGTGGATTATTTTGGGCCTCTGCAAGCCTCCATTGGTCGTCGTCAAATGAAGATTTGGATCGCTTTATTTACGTGCCTAACAGTTCGAGCAATACACATAGAAATTGTTGAATCATTGACTTCAGATTCTGCACTGATGGCTCTCCGCCGCTTTATAGCTCGTCGTGGTTGCCCTGCATGCATCTACTCTGATAACGGCACTGCATTTGTAGGTGCTTCAAACATCCTACCTGACCTTTACGACTTTTCCATAAACAAGGGCATAAACTGGAAGTTCATCCCACCCTCCTCGCCATTCATGGGTGGCTGCTGGGAACGTTTGGTGCGCAGTGTAAAAACGGCATTAAAAATTACCTTAAAAGAGAGGACTCCACGAATCGAAGTTTTGAACACCCTGCTTTTAGAAGTAGAAGCCATGGTCAATTCCAGACCCCTTACTCATGTCGGAGTCGACGTTGACAGCGATCAAGCAATTACTCCTTTTAACTTCTTGATTGGAACATCCAGCAACGATCACCAACTGTGTGAGTTCACAGATGCTGACTTGATCAGGAGAGTGGACTGGCGAAAAGCTCAAAGATTGGCTGATCACTTCTGGCAGCGATGGGTTCGAGAATGTCTTCCGCTTCTGACTCCGAGGCAAGCAGTACCGTCGCATCAAGCTGTAGATGTCGGAGACGTGGTACTGATAGCAGATGGGAACTTACCACGAAACCATTGGCCTTTAGGGAAAGTAGTTAAAAAATTTGAAGGTAGAGATAAAATAACTCGGGTCGTCGATGTAAAGACCAAAGGGGGTGTGCTGCGTAGGCCATTACGAAAGTTGGTGCGCCTTACTATTTAAACTGGTGTTTCACACCGCTCGGGGCCATGTTGGCGATCTCTTTATTATATTTTAATGTAAATACTTTTCCGTAAACTATGTTTTTTTATGCCATTATTTAACAAGTAGAATGTTTTAGTTTTCTTTTGTTCTTCCTGTCTTTACTTCTGCTTTATATTCAATACAGTGATGGTGTCTTAATTTGTGCGCTCTTTTAATTTTATTAGCTCCAGTTATTGTCCTCTACAAAGAAAAACTGATAAAAATAGATCTCTGAGATAAGTGGAATTGTGCATCTGTAAAATTTCAATTTTCATTGACCTCTAATAGTAGATTATGTACCAATAGAACCAAGTGGTGTCTTATTTCACAGGCGACAATTGGACCCTGAGCGTAGCGAGGGACTCTACAGTTAACTCCCGAGCGCAGCGAGATCGCTCGGGAATTATTTAGAGTCCTGAGTGAAGCGAGGCGTGCAAGTCGCCCAAGACGAAGATAAACTTGTTTCTAGAAGTCCATAATCTACTTTTCATAAAGACCCTAAAGCCGGAAACATACTATCGGACACGGTTTACGGACGCGGCTGACAGCCGCGACTGATAGGTATCTAGACTATGAAAGTACACAGAGCCGTGCACACTATCGGACATAAGTCGCGGACGTCACCTTCGGACGTACCTACTTGAGCGTTCGGACGTCCGAGAGCGATCTGGCACACCGGATATTTTAAGACTGTGCACATTGTTAAAAACCGTGGTGGTCTAGAGGTAGTGACACCCGCCTTACAATCGTGAGGTCGTGGATTCAAATCCCCGGTCCCGTACCAATGAGTTCTTTGGAATTTATGTACGGAATGTCACATCACTGGCTTTTCGGTGAAGGAAAACATCATGAGGCAACCTGCATGCGTCCGTAGAAGAAATTCGATGGCGTATGTGAATCCACCAACCCGCACTGGGCCAGCGTGGTGGATATGGCCCAATCACCCTTCGTGGGTAGGCCTACGTTCTGCAGTGGACTATTAAAAGGCTGGTACAGTACAGTACATTGCTAAGTCGCGGCTGTCAGTCGCGTCCATCAGCCGCGTCCGATAGTATGTTTCCGGCGTTATGCTCCATTATTATGAATTACCAAAGATTCAAAATTCAAGACTTTTTATCAAAAATATTTATTTTTGTTAGTTCATTTATTTGTATGTATGTTTTTGCCTATTATAAATTCTTCTTTAGATATTCTTTTCTTTTTTCTCAAAGCACACCCCGTCATTTTTCTATCGTCAAGTGCGTTTCTCTCCATTTTAAGTTCTACTCGTAAGTACCTAAATATGATTGGTCTCGCTCATCAAGCGGAGCGAGACCAATCATTTATCGAAGGTTGCCAAGAATAAATTGCTTGTAGTGATAAGACCGCCTGCTGTTGCCACTAGTTTTTAAGCTCTTCATTTTCATGTTTGTGTGTATTATCTGGTATGAACAATCTGTCATTAAATAGAAGTTACAGGTTTCTCCCAATAGGGATATATCACGGTTCTCTTAAATATTTGTTTCTTACCTCAGACCAGATGAAAAAACCGGACAAGTGCGAGTCAGGCTCGCACATCGAGCCTCGTTTGCCCGGTTTTTTTACATGTGGTGAGTGCGTCAGTGTTGGGCCGCCATAGTTCGACTGACTAGCCAAGGCGTAGTTTCGTTTAGTTTCGTTGTACGTGCGTGTAACTGTGTCTATACACGGCGAGGCGTAGTTTTTCCGGCCTCACTTGTTTGTTCAACATTCATAACAATCTGTCTTGAATTTTTATTTGGTCTAAATTTCTTACCAGGAAATTTATTGCGCTACACTGAAAGTTTTCTATGATTTAATATGCAATCGTGAGCTTTATATGATGATATTTTACTATGATATTTCTGTGATATTATGAGACTGGGTGGTAATATAAATATATATTCAAAACATTCATCAACATAATTTTATTATAGTCCTGATTTGTTATTTCAGTGCATTGTGAGACGGTTCCGCGCGCTAGTACTCGCCAACTTGAGAAAGATCGCCGTACGCGATCGAAACTATAGTCGTTATGACTAATCAGTCCCGTTATATAAAGTATAAAAATGTCCTAATTAGTGTTATTTTGTCGTACTTTGTGACATTTTATTCGAGTATTTTGTTTGTTTTCCTTCTTGTTATCAGGTCAGCACTGGAAAAATATTGCTGCATACATCTTAATTACAAAGCTAATAACTTAAGAGCGTGACCGGCATTGTTAAGAATCATTAACATGTCATGGCATTTTTTCTTTCTTTATTGATGGTCTGAGTTCAAAAGATATTCCGGTGGGTACAACGTGGGCATTACACATGACCTTTGTCTTGTCCATATTAATTTTCAGACCCATCTGTTGAGAATCTCGATCGAGGCCTTCAAGCATCGCGCTGAGTTCTATAGACTTTGCTATGACTACGATATCGTCAGCAAACTGAAGGTGATGTATTCGCGATTGATATTGATGCTCAATGATTTCTATTCCTGGAGCTTAAAAGAGTTCTCCAATGGGCTGTGGTAGTAAACGGTTTCGGAGATATTACGTCTCCCTGTCTTGTGCCACTTTTAAAGGGCTTGCCCTGGAGCCCTTGGAGCTATCTTCCTGTACTCGGACCGACATAGGTAGTGGCGTTATGATACACTTCGATGTATCGATAGTCAATACGGCATTGTTGGAGAGACTCGAACACAACCCATGTCTCGACCGAATAGAATCAAAAGCTTTCCCGTAGTCTACAAACGGTAAGCCACACGCTAAGCAAAGTGGCAAGTTATACTCTTCGGTCCTAGTATAACCTGCCGCAGCGTATGGATGTGTTCTATGGTGCTAAAGCCTTTTCGAAAACCGGCTTGTTCGGAAGGAAATCCTTAAACTAATTAGGTATTAAAAACCTCTATTTTTTATAATTATAAACCTACACTGTTTAATTAGGAGCTACTAATTTAATCTGAACCTAAATAACATGGTGCGATATTTTTCCTCGTACAAGTACCAGATAAAGACTTTGGTATTGACCACACGTGTATTTGGATATCAAAATGAATAAAATTATATTTTTCGTTTTAATGTTGTATTTAAAAAGAGTTATGTTAGATCCTTGCGAAATTCATAGAACTTGCCGGGACTGCATACGAGATGCAACTGTCTGTGATTGGTGTGCTTCGGTAAGTGCCTTCACATTGTTCTTAGTCTTTTTTTTTATTATTGTTTTAATGTATGTAGTGTTTTAATGTGCAACGAGCAACAAATCCTTCGATTTGCTAGCTCGACTAGTTGTTTGGCTACCGTATCAGTACGTACGAGTATACAGGCGTGGTAGCGCGTTGTAAATACTTTCACAAACACTTTCAAACGTTTTGAATTTTGAAGGGGCGGGTCGTGTTATCGTAGTAGATCTCTAGTTTAAGTAGGTGTTTGTCAGCGATCACCAAAGTTACGCAATCTTCGATACGGTCAGTCTTCATTGACCGCACGTGGCATTTACATCTGGGCGTTATCGTGGCTCGCATGACACGTTATATTGTAGATCTTGGCTGTTTTAATCGTTAAACCATGTCAGAGTCCTTAAGGTGTCTTAAAACCTATACGCACATACTTAGTATTGTACATACTTTTTTTTCCTATTTTATTTATTTATGTCACGCGATAGGCGCGCGCGCACGTTGTTTACGGGTAGGTATGCGGCAACTAAGACGTAAGCTTCGGTCTAGGCCTTTGTTTAAGTCTATCGTCTTAGTTTTTTGGTGTTTTGATCACTTTATAATCACAGGGTTTTCTAGACACTTACACTTGTTTCACAATGGCACCGAATATTCTAGAGATTTCTACGGAACTTTTATTCCGATATAAATAGAGCGATGGTTTTCTTTCGTCTCAGTTTAGTCTTGTATCGGAGCGAAAGCATCTCGTGTTCAATGTGGGAAAAGAAAAGGCCCCAAAGATTTTGATCTCACAAGCTCACGATGGGCCTGATCATAAATGGTGTCATCAATGGAACTTCTGGCAAGCTGAAATTGGATACTGGAGCTTCTCGCACTGTCATCAGCTCCCAACTGGCTAAGCGTTTTCTTCTGAACTTCGAAAGCTCCCAAACAGTTCAACTTCTGACAGCGACCGGTCAGCACATATCCGTTCGAGGAGAGAAGCTGGTGGAGTTAAAGTTGGGTGAGAAAACCTTTCAACACAAATTCATTGTGGCAGATATATGTAGTTGATGATTGCATTCTGGGTCTTAACTTCGTGCGAGATTGTCATTGTGAGATTGACATCAACCAAAGCATCTTGAGGTGTGGAAGAGAGGAAATCTTCATGGAATGCGCCATATCAGGGAAGGTGGGCGTACACTAGGCATGATGACTATAAAAATATAATTAGTCCGTCAGATAGATTATATATTTTCTTTTGTCAATTAAACAAAAAAAGAAGAAGATTTAGCCTGATAAAGTTCCGCGTGACGTCACGAAAGTCATACAAATGTATACTTTCGTGAGAGACGTGACGTCACGACCCCCACTCCCAAACGATGACGTGGTTTATCTTGGCCATTTCTTGTTGAATTGACAAAAGAAAAAAAAACGTGTCCAATATTTTTTGACTCACGGACTAATGAAAAAAATAATTATGAAATTAATATAAAATAATTATGAATAATAAAAATAATTATGAAATTATTTTTTTACCCAGTCAACACGCCTATTAGACGTAGTGGCGTCATTCGAACATTTTGGTACTTTGATAATCTTACCGCTCGTTGCCTCGCGGACCGCTTCGGCTCATAGCAGCAAGGTCGTGACCGAGTGGTTATTATTGTTACGAGATGGGTTCTTGGATAATCAGTTAAAACGCCGATTATTCACTTTGCACTTTATTGCACAAAATCAGGATACGCACGACACAACTGTTCGCATATCTCTAGCTTTTAAATAGTGTCATCAATAAGCAACATTGTAGAATAGGTATGTTTTTTTACAAGCTTTTATTTAACTTGCAATATAATTATGTATGTATGTATGTAAGTTCGGGTGGAATCTTGCAAGTTAAACTTGACCAACTTCCTGATTTTCGATTAAGCTGAAATTTTGCACGCATATTTTTGCCTGACAATGCAATATTAGGTATGGTACCCTGGAGCTGATCTGATGATGGAGTCGGAAGGTGGCCATAGGAACTCCTGTACTAAACAAGATAGACCCGTCGTGTTTGGGCTCGTTTTACTTGTCTTAGCTGGCACTCCGTTGCTATATAATATCCAGGATCTCAAAAGTCTTGTATTTAAAAAGTTACATTTTTATAATAATTTATTGTGTTGTGAATCTTCGAGTATTATTTAGCTATATTTTTCATTTTCATTCACAACATGTAAGATAATAAAAATGTAGACAGTGTACTTATTAACAAAATTATCTCTTTTAGGACGTACAAATGGAGTACCGGTGTAAATCCAAAAGCTTCACCTCCACCAACGCAACGTGGTGCCCTGATAGCCTTGAACGTCTACGGGGTTCCATTAACCCTACCAAAGACGTCTCTTTCAGTTCCCAGCCTGGAAACATAATCCAAATCAAGCCGCAGAGTTATCAGATTTACCTCAGGCCTGGCGTACCACAAAAATTCAATTTTGCTTTCAAACTATCCGAAAATTACCCTGTTGACATGTACTTTCTATTCCATTCATCTGCAATGATGGACAAATTCAGAAAGCATACCGAGCAGCTATCCAAACATTTATACGATACCATGATAGATTTGACCAAAGATGTGTTTATAGGGATGGGAACTTTCGTAGATAAAAATATGCTACCCTTTACAATGTAAGTTCAATTATTTATTTGAAAAATATTTCTGATGTGACTTAAAATAATACAATTCTGTAACACAATATAATACAATTCAGGTAATTTCAAAAAGTCATTCACATCATAAAATAGTTGGTCATGTAGCCAACATTTTCTCATTTATTCTTAATATTGGTATTCGGTTGGCCTTTGTGTCAGAAGTATCATTGATTTGTAACATTGATTGTACAAGTGACACAACTTTGTATCTTTAGTACCAGTAAAGAAAAATGAGGATATTCCCCCGTAATGTCAACCGATAACTATGGAACTAGTGATACAACTTTGTATCTCAAGTACCATTAAAGAAAAGTAAAGATATTCCACGTAATTTCATTTTTGACATGCATTTATTTTCGTCTATCCCCCGTGGCTCTACTGCTTGGCTCAACTAGTAGTGCCAAAGGAAATTTCTCTCTCCCGTGGCACGATCAATTTTTTATGGCTGCTTAGTCTATAAAATCTAATTACCCGTGAACTTGGCCATTACCCATGGCACTACTGAATTTAGGAGGACGAACAATTTGTAACTTAAATTATTATATTTTTTAGATTAAAAAATTACAGGTGTCATAATGACTGCTGTCAAAATCAAGAATTCGTATGAGTTTCATGACAGGTGTCAAAGTAACAGCAGTCATTTTCTAGAATTCATACTAGAATAGCATGACAGGTGTCAAAGTGACAGCTGTCAAACTTAAAAGTGGATTATCTCCGTAACTGTCAATGCTAGACTATTGCTGTCTTCACAAAAGAGATAGAGCTCAACGAGATCTACATTCCAGATGACAGCTGACAAACTTAAAAGTGGATTATCTCCGTAACTATCAATGTCAGACTATTGCTGTCTTGACAAAAGTGATAGAGCTCAACGAGATCTACATTTCAGATGACAGCTGTCAAACTTAAAAGTGAATTATCTCCGTAACTATCCAACCTAGACCATTGTTGTGTCCACAAAAGTGTCAGAACTCAACGAGATCTACTTTTCAGATGACAGCTGTCAAACTTAAAAGTGAATTATCTCCGTAACTATCAATGCTAGACTATTGCTGTCTTCACAAAAGAGATAGAGCTCAACGAGAACTACATTTCAGATGACAGCTGTCAAACTTAAAAGTGAATTATCTCCGTAACTGTGTCATAACTCAACGAGATCTACTTTTCAGATGACAGCTGTCAAACTTAAAAGTGGATTATCTCCGTAACTATCAATGCTAGATTATTGCTGTCTTCACAAAAGAGATAGAGCTCAACGAGATCTACATTCCAGATGAAAGCTGACAAACTTAAAAGTGGATTATCTCCGTAACTATCGATGTCAGACTATTGCTGTCTTCACAAAAGTGATAGAGCTCAACGAGATCTACATTTCAGATGACAGCTTTCAAACTTAAAAGTGGATTATCCCTGTAACTATCCAACCTAGATCATGGTTGTGTTCACAAAATTGATAGAACTCAACGAGATCTACATTTAGTATGACAGCCGTCAAACTTAAAATCGGATATATTATCGATGGTTACGGAATTAATTGACTTTCAAGTTTGACATCTGTCGTTTTATATAGTAAAAAATATAATTAAATGGTGCAAATTGTTATATCATTGGACTTTTTTATGTCACGATTGATTACGGGTAAAAAAGGGCTAAAAAGTATTATTATATGGTTTTATATACTAACAAATGAAATTCTTTATTAGCTAGCCCAGTCGTGTCACTGGGAATAATATTGCCCGTGACACTACTGGATACAGAGTAGTGTCATGGGAAATGTACTTTTACCCGTAGCACTACTAGTAGTGTCACGGGAAAGTAAAATTTCCCTTCGCTCTACTAGTTGAGCCAAACAGTTGAGTCACGGGGGATAGACGTTTTTTATTTTGTATTGTCACAAAGATATAGGTAAAATTAAAAATAAAACCGAAACTTCTTAACGCAAATAAAATAAAGTTACACAACTACCGGCGTAATTTTTCTAGAAATAGTGGCACATTAATTTCGCCATTAATGAGCTGCATTTGATTTTGACCGTTTAAAAAACGGCATCGTTGTATGTACTTCAAATTATTAGTGGCCAGTATTTGGCGTATCGTAAGTATAGTATTTATTAATTGCGACAATTCACTTTCTGGGCCCACTCACTCCACGGTACTTCAATGTTTAGTTGTACCATTCATGGTACTAGCGATACATCAATTTTTATGATGGTACTACTGATCCTAAATAATTGTCACTAGTACCATTAATGGTACTAAGGATACAAAGCTGTGTCACTTGTACCATTAATGGTACAAATCAATGGTACTTCTGACACAAAGGCTTCGGTTGAATATAGCGGGCCCACCAATATACTATACTTCTCCGATTTCACCAGCTTAAGAGAAGGAGTCACCAGAATATATATGTAAGTATTTGTATATGTGCAAAATGTTTCCAATGCGCGCAGTGCACTAGAGGTAAAGGTACTAAGATAAACTCTAACCTATTGTACGTAGTATTATTATATCTTCTTTGCCTCTTGGTTGTTTTTTAGGGTTCCGTACCTCAAAAGGAAAAAACGGAACCCTTATAGGATCATTTTGTTGTCCGTCTGTCCGTCTGTCCATCTGTCCGTCTGTGTTTATGTCAAGACTCTTTATCTCGAGGACGCGTAAAGATATCGAGTTGAAATTTAAACTGTATACGTATATCTATGGTCTCTTGCAGTTGTGTAAAAGAAAAACTTCTCAAATATCGTTTAAAAAAGTTAGAGCCGTTTATGTCGTAAAAAACCGCATATTTCGACACTCACGAAAATCAAAACCTACAGGGTACTTCCCGTTGACATAGAACTATGAAATTTGGCGAGAAGCATTGTCTCAGAGTACACATATAGGAATAAATCTGAAAATTGTATATTTTTATTTAAATCACAAAAAATAGGGCATCAAAATTCACAAAATATGGGTTCTAAATAAATATCTAAATATCATGTAAGGTATCATATAAAAGAACTTCATTAACACATGCTAAAACAGGTTTTTAATTATATTTACAATGTGTAATTTTCGATGTATGACGAGAAAACTGAATAAAAAAAACTTTTTTGTTGCAGGCTACAGTAGGTACTTACCTATAGAGATTTTAACAACTTACTTCCCAATTTTGTGAAATTTTCTGGATTCGTACGGAACCCTCGATGTGCGAGCCTGACTCGCACTTGTCCGGTTTTTTTTCATTCTGTAGTTAGGTAATGTAAATCTGTAAACCACAGAATAAGTTTTATTTTCCGCCCTAAATATGCGTATTTCGTTATTGTAATTGAGATTTTTTATTATGACGCTACTAAAGAATAAGAGTGGGTTGACTTAAGTAGGTATTTAGGTAGGTACTTACAGCATTGGGTGCTTATTTAGAACGTCACTTACCTTCTTACCAACCGGTCTTGTCAGTATTTTAACGCACTGTTAAAAATATAAACTATACTCTATAAAATTTAACTTGATCTCTGCGACAGTAGAAGATTGACATTTTTAGAGTTGGGATAGTGGTGGAAAAAATCGATTTTCAAACAATGTTGTAATGAAATCGAATGAGTAGTTGAAGGTGAGAAATTGGATTTTATTTTCTTACTATAATTTAAGATCAAGTATGTACACATGTAAATAATGTTATGATATTAATTAAATACTCATAATAATGTGACGATAGTATTTATCGACGTTTTTCACTATTATCGATGCTAATATAACATACAATTGGGTTTAATTTAATTACACATGTAAAAAATTTATGATATTAAAATATACAATAAAATTAATCATAAATCAACTTTTATTTAAAATATCGTAAGTATAAACTATCGATATTTTAATTAAAACTCTATCTAAAACTCTGTGGTCACGATCATACGTCGCCCATCACTAATCGGTATGTCCATAAACTATGACATTGACAGGTACTGTCTGTATTATTAAGAAATTCAGGACTTCATAGACGTGATTTTTCTGACAGCTGTCGCAGAGATCAAGTTAAATTTTATAGAGTATAACAGTCTACTCAATTTGATAATTTCGTTTACCTATGTAAGATAATTGTTTACGAGCGCTGACAAATCTCTTGTTATTATCAAAAAATAGTTTGCTTATTCTTTATTTACTTTATTTCTCTGTACTTTGCTTGTATCTTCTATATAACTAGGTACCTATATTTACAATAGAAATGTCGATTTTAGTTTTAGTATAAATGTTCATATTAGGCTGTAACTCAAATATACTTACTAAAACTATGTACAATCTTTCTAAGATTCCATGATTACATTCAAAAATCCTGCATAAATATAAATTAACTCAAATGCTGAGGAATTTAATAACAATTCACATTTTTTCCTTTTAACGACGATCAAGACTTGCAAATTACATGTGTTCATAAAGCCTTATAAAGTCACAGTAGCTATTATGTTTAATCCCGAAGTTTTTCTGATAATGACAGCTTTTTTTAAGTTAAGCAAAATATCAGTAGTTTTTGTAGTACATAATAATATATTACATTATAGACCAGATTAAAAAAATACCTGCTGATAGCCTGTAATTAAAATTATAATTCATATCAAAGATTATTAAAATTTTTAGTCTATGTTCATATACAACAAATAACATTTTTAAAATTTGCATTTTCAGAAATGTTATGAAAAATGAATCATATTCATTCCGACATCATTTAAATTTGACAAATGATTACACAGAATTCCAAAAAGCAATTGAGGAGATAAAAAGGGGAGAAAATCAAGATTCGCCTGAAGCTGGGTTAGATGCGCTAGCACAAGCCATAGTTTGCAAAAATGTAATTGGCTGGAGAAATGAATCCAGGAAGATACTGGTACTGATGACAGATGCCTTATATCACACTGCAGGAGATGGAAGATCAGCTGGCTTATTTAAACCTTATGACGGAAAATGTTATACAGAAGGCAACGTATACACAAAAGAACAGGAAATGGACTATCCATCTGTGACTATGATAAATAAAGTGGTTAGAGAAAATGATGTTATTGTAATTTTCGCAGTGACTTTAACTGATGTATACTCTGGACTTGTTGATTTCGTCTCTGGATCTAAAATGATTAAATTAAATTATTATCGTACTGATGATATTGTAAACAAACTAAAGGGAATATATGAGGTATGTATCTGTATGTAATATTAAGATTTTTTAAGGCTTATGTCAAACCATATATCTAGAAAAGTACTGACAAAAAGCTACCTACAATTTATTTTACTTTTAACCAAACTTAATATTTTATTTAATTATGACGCAGATTGCAACTTGGATATTTGTACACAATCGTGATTTATACTTGTATTTGATTTGTAGCAACCTGGTACAACCCAGAGATTGCGTCCAACTTAGCCGGTTTTATTTCTAATTTTCTAGCTCTTAATATAGAAACTGAGACCAAAGATTCGATTGTTTCAATATTTTAATCTGTATGCATATATTTGTTTTCAGGATAGAACCACTGATATAAAGCTAAATGTAAAAACAGGAACTGATGCCAGTGGATCTACTCGCCAAAAGGATTTCCAAATAGCATTTGATCCAGACTGCCCCAAGGATCATAAGGATAGTAACGTTCCAGGCATCAGCCCAAAAAAAATTACTGGAACGATACAGATGCTTGAATATCGCGGGTACGATAGAGCTACTGTAGATGTATCTATAGAAGGGATCGCTGAAAAACTTACTTTAGATGTAAATATCATTAATACTTGTGGATGCGAAAAATCAGCAGAAGATAAGTCGCCACTTTGCGATAAGGAAAAACGAGAATGCGGAGTTTGTGTGGGCAAAAAACCGAAGTAAGTGGACTATTTTCAGAGATTTTCAGAGTTCCATATTCAACAGAAATCGGAATAGGTGCTATTGCAATTTCGCAGAACATTTACGATGTTTTATGGTGACTTGAAGCACATAGTAAAACACATATAACTGTATAAAAACCAAGGTTATCAAAGAAAGCGCTGTGCTTCTTTGTCACAGGTCACACAGAGGAATCAAGTGATTGATTTCATATTTTGTGTTAAGCTAACCGCTCATTTTCATGTGCCGATGGGGCCGAACGAGTTGCGATCATCAATCTGTATAATGAAAAAAAAAACCCACCATAACATAAATATAAATAAGAGCCAAAGTTCGCTGACAAAAAAATTGAGACTACTAAATGAGTGATAAGTTCTAAGTAGTAGTTTTATACAAGTTTTGCCATTAGATGATTATTTAGTGTCCTTTTGGCAGATTTACAGGTCCATACTGCGAGTGCTCCGTGTCGAATTGCCCGAGCGCCAATCACAGCAAGTGCCAGTGCGATGGAACGTGTAAATGTGACAACAAGTGTCCAGGTAATGCCTGCCAGAGCAAAGAAGAGCTATGCGTAATACCTGCTGCAAATACGGTAAGTATCACCACTAGAAAATGCTGCTTACGGCCACAAAATGCAATAAAAAAATTTGGTCGCCTTTATTGGAACCCACGACCGATGGTTTTAACGTGAAACGTCTATATCAGCTAGTCATTTTTATCGATGGGCACTACGCCCATGGACAGTTTTTGAAACTGTGTTTGATTCGGTATGGCCGGCATCGAAACCGCCTCGCTCGCTCAGAGCCGGACATTGGGGGTCCCACACTTGGTCCATTACCCCTTCTTTCCGATGATAGCCATGCTTTTTATTTCTTGCTGGCTCTTTCGCGGGCTGAAGCTGACAAATTTAATTGTAAAGTATTTTTTTACACTCTCCGTTTATTTTTAACTGTTAATATTATTTATATAACACTTGTTTTATGAATCATTGCACTGAATAAAACTAAAGAAAACGATCTTCCGCGGCCCGCTCCAAATTCAAGGTCATATTAGGGAGCTGAGTATACATATAAGCTAAATAACGACACCAGATTTATACTTTTATAGTTACATAACATTATCAGTAAATAAATATAAATGTGCAATGAGAGAATATATTCTGAAGAGTGCCGAAGAGTGCCTATCCAGGGTTGCATGCTAGCCGTATACTAAGCCGAAAGGGGCCTAAGTAGCATTAGACCATCATTAATGTTGTTTGATTGTTGTAAGTGATCAACTTTCGGCTTAGTTCACCGAATATTGATAACCCTGTATCTATAATATAGATTAGAAAAAAAATATAAATTTAAGCAGGATTCGCGAGGCTACTTAGGTACAATGTCGTAGGCGTAGGCTCACTTCGCCCACATTAAGTTACACAACTGTGTAGACACCTAAATATGCCTTTGTTGGGCTACAAAGAAGATTTTTTGCATGATTGGATCCAGGAATTAATAGATCCATAGAAGAGTAAAAACCAATGTTATGATTTTATTTTTGAGTGCTTTCCACACTAGATTTTATCTCAAAGAGTTATCTTTGTGATAAGCATTTCAAAAATCTGAAGCGAACGCAGTCGGCGAAGCCAGAAACGAATAGCTTTTGTAGATTAGGTGTAAACCGAAAAATAGGTTAGGTTATGTTAGAACATGACAAACAACGCACGAGGTTCATCACCGCGGCAGCGGCCGGCGAAGTACCAGAAGTGAATCGCCTTTATAGAAAAGCCGTCGTCGGACAAACGTACTAAATTACACGTTTCAAGTATAACTCCATATTTTACACTTAGGCTTTGTTACTCTTGTCAACTGTTAGCAATTGAGTATAGATTACTTTTATAATTTACTTCGATTTGATTCAAATCCTATCAAAGGTTTTACTTTAATTTTTAGAACCCACTTCTATCGAACTTAGCAGGGAATTGTAGTGACAAGATTCGATTAATGTTACTACAATACCCAGTTAGGTCCAAAATGCAACTCGGCCATATAGCTAAATCTACAAAACTACAAAAGCCGGAGCAGTACTTGGCTGAAATGCACGGGGATGTGTAATGTCGCGCTTCTCCAACCTTGCTTACCGTTCGACCACGTGTTTTGACTTTAGCGACAGCGCCAGTGGGGACGCCGCCGCGCCGGCGGGGTTTACGAGCGCTGGGGGACAGTGGGGGAAAGGCGTCGTGACGTCATTCGATCACTTTAGTAGATTGGTTTCTTACCGCTCGTTGCCCCAAGCCCCGCTACCGCTCATAGCGGCGAGGTCGTCGTCGATTATAAGGGAACAAGGCCTTGTTCCCTGATCTGTGATTACTAATAAGGCCTAATAACCGCTCGGCGACGACCTCGCCGCTATGAGCGGTAGCGGGGCTTGGGGCAACGAGCGGTAAGAAACCAATACCGCGGACGTTCTACGATAATTGTGAAAAATGGTTACACTAGGAGAATATAGGATTACCTACTAGTTTGCAACGGAAGTACTGAATTCGAATGCCAAAGCATGAACTAGACGTACTTCGTCATTTCGAATTTATACCTCTAGCTATTAAATGGTGTAGTACAACATCAAGAAGAAACATTGTGAAATATGTTTGTTGTGTTGTGAATCTTTGCGTATTATTTTGCTATATTTTCTTCTATTCACCACATTGAAGATAATATGTAAAAAATACACAGTGTACTTATAAACAAAATTCATCAATAAATCTCTTTCAGGACTTACATGTCGAGTACCGGTGTAAATCCAAAAACTTCACCTCCACCAACGCAACGTGGTGCAGGTGCCCAGACAGCCTTGAACGTCTACGGGGTTCCATCAAACCTACCAAAGACGTCACTTTCAGCTCCCAGCCTGGAAATGTAACCCAAATCAAGCCGCAGAGTTATCACATTTACCTCATGCCTGGCGAACCACAAAAATTCAATTTTGCTTTCAAACTAGCCAAAAATTACCCAATTGACATGTACTTTTTATTCGATTCGTCTGGAACGATGAAACCTTTCAAAAAGCATACCGCGCAACTATCCAAACATTTCTACGATACCATGATAGATTTGACCAAAGATGTGTATATAGGGATGGGAACTTTCGTAGATAAAAATATGCTACCCTTTACAATGTAAGTTCAATTATTTATTTGAAAAATATTTCTGATGTGACTTATTCGTCAACAGCTCTGTGCTTTGGTTGCGATCTTCTATATAACTTTAACTAGGTACCTATATTTACAAAAGAAATGTCGATTTTAGTTTAAGTATAAATCTTCAGATTAGGCTATAACTCAAATATTCTCACTAAAACTATGTACAATCTTTCTAAGATTCCATGATTACGAGTACTTTAAAAAATCCTGCATAAATATAATTTAACTCAAATGCTGAGGAAATTAATCACAATTCACATTTTTTTCCTTTTAACGACGATCAAGACTCGCAAATTACATGTGTCATAAAGCCTCATAAAGTCGCAAATTACATGTGTCATAAAGCCTCATAAAGTCATGGTAGCTATTATGTTTGATCCCAAAGTTTTACTGGTAATGGCAGCTTTCTTTAAGTTATGCAAAAGATCAGTAGTTTTTATAGCCTTATATTATACCTAGACCAGATTAAAAAAATACCTGCTGATAGCCTGTAATTAAAATTATAATTCATATACAACAAATAACATTTTTAACATTTGCATTTTCAGAAATGTTATGAAAAATGAATCATATTCATTCCGACATCATTTAAATTTGACAAATGATTACACAGAATTCCAAAAAGCAATTGAGGAGATAAAAATGGGAATAAATCGAGATTCGCCTGAAGCTGGGTTAGATGCGCTAGCACAAGCCATAGTTTGCAAAAATGTAATTGGCTGGAGAAATGAATCTAGGAAGATACTGGTACTGATGACGGATGCCCCATATCACGCTGCAGGAGATGGCAGATCAGCTGGTTTATTTAAACCCTATGACGGAAAATGTTATACAGAAGGCAACGTATACACAAAAGAACAGGAAATGGACTATCCATCTGTGGCTATGATAAATAAACTGGCTAGAGAAAATGATGTTATTGTAATTTTCGCAGTGTCTTTAACTGATGTATACTCTAGGCTTGTTGATGTCGTCTCTGGATCTAAAATGATTTATTTAAATGATTATCGTACTGATGATATTGTAAAAAAACTTAAGGGATTATATGAGGTATGTAACTGTATGTAGGTACTTAAATATTAAGATCAATTCATATATCTAGAAAACGACTTACAAAAAGCTACAGTTTATTTTGCTTGTAATCAAACTTAATTTAATTATGACGCGTATTGTGACTCGGATATTGGCATTTAATTATTTTGTACTCGTAAAATTCAACAACCCAGAGGCTGCTGCCGACTTAGCAAGTTTGATTTCTAGCGATAAAATCGCCAGAAATATGGAAACGGGGACTAAGGAATCAACTGTTTCAATATTTCAATTTGCATTTTTCGTTTTCAGGACATAATCACTAAAATTAAGCTAAATGTAAACATAGGAACTGATGCCAGAGGGTCTACTCACCGAAAGAATTTACAAATATCATTTGATCCAGATTGCACCAAAGGTCATGAGGATTGCAACGTGCAAGGTTTCGGTTCCAAATTTTTTACTGGAACGATACAGATCCTCGAATATGGTGGATATGATAAAGCTACAATAGATGTATTTATAGAAGGGATCGCTGAAAAACTTGCCTTAGATATAAATATCATTAATACCTGTGGATGCCAAAAAATAGCTGAAGATGACTCACTGACGTCACTTTGCGATAAAGAAAAACGAGAATGCGGAGTTTGTGTGTGCAAGGAACCGAAGTAAGTGGACGATTTTCAGAGATTTTCAGAGATTTTCAGAGTTCTGTATTCAATAGAAATCGGAATAGGTGACTTTTGAAATTTCGTAGAACACACAAATGTTAAAAACCAAGGTTGTCAAATAAAGTCTTGGGGGCCGTTCAAGTATTACGTAAGCACTGTAGGGGGGGTGGAGTAAGGTGCTTGATCTCATACTTTGTGTAAAGCTAACCGCCCATTTTCATGTGACGATGGGGCCGAACGAGTCGCAGGCATCAATCTGTATAATAAGAAAAAATTGTATGCAATATCGCGTAGGTACGTTTTTGCGCCGCACGTCCTGTCCCGTATTACTGCCAGGCGTTAATATTTTCCGTGCAGTGCGGTGCAGGTGGAGCACTCTAACTGTACGGAACTTTAATTTATTTATATAACTTTGTTATCGTATCAACTCGCTGAAAACTAGGAATTAGGTAGAAAATCGGGAAAATTTGTTCCAAAACACAACTTTTCTTTGTTGGAACCTCGAAATTTGGTAGAAAAGTGGGAAAAATTTTGCATTCTCAGAAATCGTTGAAAAATTGATTCATTTCGGTAGGTCGGTAGGACAGGAGCCAAATTGGTAGGAATACTGAAACATCGGTAGGTTCGAAACCACTGCTTCGAGCGGCAAGCCACAAGAATCTGTGTCTAGAGGCGGTGTCTGACTGGGGTGATGCTAACCTGGTCAAGTTTAATGCCACGAAGACTCAAGGCTGTTTGTTTTCGGCCAAAAAGAGACCCTTCCAATTGTCTCCCGCTTTCAGTGGTGTCTCCGTTCCTGTAACTGGCAGCTTGGAACTATTAGGAGTTTCGCTCTCATCGACTCTTAACTTTGGCTCTTACATAGAGTCAAAAGCCCAATTAGCCTCCAAACTTGGTGTTCTCTCTAAGGTGAGACGGTATTTCACACCTGAGCAACTACTTAGCCTTTATAAAGCACAAGTCAGGTCTTGCATGGAATACTGCTCTCACCTTTGGGATGGCTCTGCCAAATATCAACTGGAGGCTCTGGAGTCGATTGAGAGGCGAGCCAGGAGGCTGATTGACAACGACACCTTGACTAAGTCGCAGCTGCAAAGTCTTGAACATCGACGTAAGGTGGCGTGTTTGTCGGCCTTACATCGGAGAGTGCGCTCGGGAGTTGCACAATCTGGTCCCACCTGCCCCTTTCTTATGTCGTACGGCTAGGCAGACGCGACCAAAGCGCCACCCTTTTATGGTGGATATTCCGCGCGTTAGAACAAAGCGTTTCGTATCCTCATTCCTCATACGAACAGCCAGAATGCGGAACGCTTTGCCTGGGTCTGTCTTCCCGTAAAGTACAACGTGGGTGTCAAATCTCGAGTAAATAGGTATCTTCTAGGTAAGCGTCGTAAATCTTAGACCGCATATCTGCTCAACATCAGGCAGTATGTAGTCAAATGCAAACTTACAAGGAATAAAAAAAAGAATCATGTCGCGATAGAAATTGTGCGGTGGCAATACTGGCAACGCTACGTTGCCAGACTTCACCGCTCGGGCATTCAACGCTATCTGCTAATGCCTTATTATAATATGCGAGCAACGCTATTTGCGAATGAATAGTTGCCATCAGGCTTTTGCAGTATTTATCTTTAAAATTTATTAAACTATACTTTTAGAAATAAATGTCTATTCAAGCAAAAGGTGCAATAAATTGTTTGAGATATCCAACATTTTATTTCAAGTTTCATTCAAAATGGACTTACCGATCCATGAAAAATGGGATAAACAATAATTACTTTCTTAAGTGATGTAGTAATACTTTTTAAATTAGTTCCAAATATTAATAATATTTTAAAAGTCCACCTACTAACTGAAGATTATGTATAACAAGATTTACTCATTTCAAACCTGCCTTATCATGCAGTAAGGTCAGAACATGACTGAAAAAACACGTAGGTACCTATTTCTCACATATCACCGTCTGAAGTATCATACAAAATTAGATACAATTAATGATCTACTGTGTTACATGTAATGGTATGATGAAAGTATTGTACATTTTCCAGCTCTGCAACAGCCATGGAAGTTACAACTGCGACACCTGTGCTTGCAACGATATAGCGAAATGGGACATGCGTATCACCGAAAACAAGCACTGTGTAATCCAACCATGTTCCAATTGCCCCGAACCTTAGTGTAATGTACTAACAAAAGAGTGCGCAGTCTGCCTCATGAAGGAAGAAAAAACTAAAAAGGACCATTTTGGAGAAGATCTCATCTACACGGTACTCGGTGAATTACCAGACAACATAACCCATTTAGATAGCAATGAGGAATGGTATTAAATTTATGCACCAAAGTTAGATCCGATATAGGTTGTTACACTAACTTCACCTACAGGTATGAGACCAACCCGTATTAGCCCGAGGTCCCACAGCAAGAACCTCAAGCTCATAGCGTACACGGTTCAAACCAATTTTTTAAGTAGTAATTATATGAATAGAAGAATATATTTAAATAGGGTTGCTTTGCGCAATTTGGCCCCTAGAATTTGATTAATTTAATAATGTTTATTTTTTTATAGGAAAACGTTTCCTTCATTTGTTTTTGTTATATAAATGTATCAAATAGGAAAATACATATAAACCAGGTTGCCTTGAAAAATGTGACTGCCAGTATTTTTGATTGAAAATATTGGTTTAAATATGTATTCCCCTATTCATTAAGTTTATATAAAAAAACAAATGACGGATATGTTCCCTATAAATTAATTGAACATTATTAAATTTCAAATATTTCCGGCCAAATTTAGCAAGACAACCCTATTTAAACATATTTCCCTATTCATATAATTACGTAAAAAATTGGTTTGAACCGAGTACGCTATGAGCGGGATATTCCTGCAGTGGGATCTCAGACTATATGGGATTCATTTACGATTGCAGAAGAAACAGAAAACAGAGTACCTAAGTCTATTTTTGTATGTATTTAACTGAATAATTACATTAATAAACCTTTAAAAATAAGATGACTAACTTTCAATAATTTAACACTTTTTTAGGGTTCCGTAGTAAAACAGAGAATCTTAATAACTTCGCTGTGTCCGTCCGTCCATCCTAATGTTACGATGCGATGGCTTATAACATCCACGTTGATAAACCAAATTGCGTGTATACCAGCATACAGGTGTCAAAGTGACAGCTGTCATGACTTTGCAAAAGAACACTTTATATGTATAAAACATTGGCTGAGTTCAAATTGTTTAATTCGAACTTCCTTCCACGGCATTCGATCCCATCCCATCACATCTCATCTCATTCCATTACATTCTAAGAACATTCGTTAGTTCCATTGCCAAGTCCATTGGGACTATTGAGAATCAAAAGTATTAGTAAATCCATGAAACAAAAAAAAAAGGTTGGACTCCGGGAGTGCCGGAAGAAGTTAAAATTTGAACATCTCCCTCCGTCTTATGAATTTTCGATAGCGTTCAGAAGCGAGTTTAACATTTTTTACCCATTCCAAAACAATTGCACAACGTCGCTAAAGAAATTTTCACTTCAAAAATATTTTTTGGAACCACAGATAGCCCGCAAGAACATCCCGCTCATAGCGTACACGGTTCAAACCAATCTATTAAGTAATTATATGAATAGCAGAATATATTAAAACAGAGTTACCTTGTGTGCGCAAGTATTTGAAATTTAATAATGTTTGATTAATATATACGGAAAATATATCCTTCATATGTTTTTATATTAATGTATTGAAAAGGAGAATATCTATATTAATAATTTCGTCAAGGGGTACGGTAGACTCGATCAAAACTTTATCTGAATGATAAAACATAAAAAATATTGATTTCGAGTCGACAACATATATCCGGAAAATTCGGGTTATCGAGTATTTTAATAAATTATAACGGTGTTGACAAACAAAAACACGGTCTCCATAATGACACCGGATGACATATCTAGAGCAGTGTTGCCAATAGCACAAATAAAGAAAATGCTAAAATGGTTAAAAATTGTGGCAAAATAAATATGTTAAAAATTGTGATATCATTTTTCTATATCAAAAAGTAACAAAAATAATAAAATATATTATTAATAACCAAATTATGTGTTTTAATCGACTTTGAACTGTTATATGCTATCGAATAAAATGTATAAGTATATTGGTCTTCATCGAAAATGAATGTGCTTGAAGACGAGCTAGCGTCATTGCTCAGACTGTATAGATCTCTTTGGTACCTACAGAGCGCAGTGCGTTCTCTGGAACTAAGAGTAGCAGCAATTCTTTGTCTTTTTTAAATCGAATCTAATTAAGAAATTTAAATGTATGAAATAACATTTAATTTTTTACTGATTCCGTAGCTTAGTTTTTAATACACTCATTTGAAAAAAGAAACCCGTTCAATTTCGGCATTTGAATGTGGTAGCGTTAAAAACGATATTGCTGAAATAAATCTGCAATTCTGCATGAAATTTTCATGGTATCAAACTTTTATTGTATAATATGTGTATAATTATTTTACAAGCTAAAAATATGGTGTATGCTAAATTGCAAATACATATGATAAACAAGATGAAAAATTATGCTAAATTGGTATCACTGTTCTTTAGCAGTCATTCATCTTTATCTATCTTTTGTTTTGGCGTCGCATTGTTGTGCATTTGTCAGTGTCAAGTATCAAGTTTGAATAATTTTTGTTAATATTTTATCAACATATTCACTGTCGTAGTCACGGTACGTTAAAGTCCAAAAAAGTCATGGTCAAGTCCAAACATAGTTCAAGTCATACATCAGTAAAGCAGTGCGGACTTTATTAGAGACGTCTATGGCATTTTGGTAACAACACAGGATACGTCACATTATTTGCCTACACTTATGCACGTAAATAAGCTCATAATCAACGAAATATCAAAGTGTTTCAATAATTATTACTAATAAAAACACAAATTTAACAAAATAATAGTACAATGAGGCGACATGATTTTTCCGCGTTCCCGCAAAAACTTATTTTTGAGCAATTACTTTGGGATATTGTATGATATTTGCATCGTGCCGAAAGTCCCTATTTCTTAAAATGAATGTCTTTTATTGGTCTTTCATCATTGTTTTGCTTGATGATACCTACATAATTTTGTTATCAGCTTAATTTCCTTGCCATCGATGAAGGACAGGTCTTCGCTCCGAGCGAAGTGAAGACCTATCCTTCATCTATGCTCCTTGCATTTGGTAACCATTGTCATAATTGTGAAAAATTGATGCAGCGAAGGGCACTTCGTAAAGATGGTGATCGAGTAACAGTAAAATTATGATGAGTGTGTGTATTATGAGTCACATTTCACCCGAGCGAAGCCGGGTTCTCATCTAGTATATTATATTTACCAGGTTGCCTTGCGAAATGTGGTTACCAGTATTTTTGATTAAAAAAATATTTTTTACAAAACATTTTATTCACTTGTTTTTTAGATACATTACGAAGCTTAGAATCTTAAAGTATATAAGTAACTATATTTATTCTCTAAGCTTAGAATATACAAGGTTGCCTAACGAGATGTGGAAATGAAATTTTAGGAAATATCAAAACTTAGAAGCTACAATTCGCTAGGAAACCTTGTATAAATATATCTCAGATTCATAATGTATCTAAAAAACAAGAGAATGAAATGTTTTGTCAAAAAATATACAAACTTTTTTCAATCAAAAATACTGGGGCCACATTTCGCAAGGCAACCTGGTTTATTTGTATTTTCCTATTCAATACTTTTATATAATAAACAAATAAAGGATATACTGTACCAGCCTTTTTAATAGTCCATTGCAGAACGTAGGCCTACCCACGAAGGGTGATTGGGCCATATCCACCACGCTGGCCCAGTTCGGGTTGGTGAATTCACATATGCCATCGAATTTCTTCTATATACGGACGTTAATGGTGTGAAATTTCGTACATGAATTCCAAAGAACTCATTGGTACGGGACCGGGGATTTGAACCCACGACCTAACGATTGTAAGGCATGTGTCACTACCTCTAGACCACCATGTCTTCTTTTTCTTCTAACTGTAGTCCGCCCGAGACTTGGACCTCGCGCTATTCCTATTTTATATCATAAATACCTACTGGGAATTGAAAAAATGTAACAATATTTGTATGAAAGTTAGCGATTTATTTTAAACAAATGTTGAAAGACATAGATAACATTCGGTGAAATGATTAAAATAGTCATCCGCAACTCCCGCAGAAAGTGGCGACGTTTTGCCTCTTTTTACCACGGCCCTCGTATATTAGCAACCACTGAACAGAAGTTGCTCATATTCGAACTTAAAACTTCTATAAATATAAACTACGTTCATGCTAATTTCATGGAGATCGGTTGAGCGGTAATTGAGTTATCGTCGAACAAATATACATAGGTACATACAAACATACACCCAACTGCCGGCTCGTCCCAGTAGACTACGTATATAGTAATTTTATATATCAATTAAATTTCAAATACTTGCGACTACATTTCCCAAGGCAACCCTACTTAAATATATTCTCCTATTCATTTAATTACGTAAAAATTAGTTTGAACCGTGTACGCTATGAGCAGGATGTTCTTGCGGTGGGATTTCGGATCTATATTGGATGTGACAGTTGTAGTGTTGCCTGTATGTGAACACTAAAAAAACTACATTCTACGTATATTCTACAACACTCTCAAGCATCTGACATAATAATTATGTAGCATCATTGAAC
The DNA here is from genome assembly GCA_949316475.1 of Hypomecis punctinalis. Taxonomy (NCBI): domain Eukaryota; kingdom Metazoa; phylum Arthropoda; class Insecta; order Lepidoptera; family Geometridae; genus Hypomecis; species Hypomecis punctinalis. Next base: position 20,469,958 of record OX438799.1, on the reverse strand, counting down.
TTGTAGCATATTGAATTTGCTATAGGATATTACTCGCCTCGTGTTCACAGAGGGCAAGAAGTTTATTTCGACTAATACCTCCTTATCCTACGTAAATTCCAAGTTACAGGTAAAGTTTAAATCCCGCATATAATAGAAGAATTGAAACACCTCAAACTGCCGACATTTAGGACGAATTATCCGAAATTAGGATGCGTTTAGACAGATGTTGCGGTCACCAATCATCTTGCGGTAGCCAAATAACGTCTAATGGTACCAAAATTAGGCTGTACCAATCGACCTACAAAATGTAGACTTGGGTGAGGGCGCTACCATCAATTATCCCAAGGACAAATAAATCACTAAACATTTTAGTTCTTCCATTTGACCACTTTAAAAAATAAAGTGAGTCGCACAGTCCAAGTGATCGGCAAGTCGTCTCGCTGCCGGCGACATCTCATTTCCTTCCACTAATGGCTTTATTAAATGAAAGTAATATTTGGTCCTGAAATTAAGGATTGTCCCGTAATCATTTTAAAAAAACTAGTCACGCGATGTCTTGTTTCTTAAATAAGAAACTGGACAGGTGATTGGTATAACTAGGCCGATTCAAACTCAATCGCCTATCTGAAGTTAGCTACAAGCTACGCAAGTTCCCACTCCTTGCGCTGACATGTGAATAAATTGCTTCTGTGCAACGACTCACCGCTTGTTTAGAGACGCCATTATTGATTTGGCTTCTGCGTACCTAGGCTACCTATTGTTAGAACAGGAGTATTAGGGTGGTGCATGTATATCCTGGCAATTCCCTATATGACGACCCCGCTACGCTAGTGATCTCCCTCATGAGGTGAAATCTGAGAAGAGTACCTACTTCAAGCCAAGTAATTTCCTTTATGATAGGGTGGTAGGTGATGAAATAATACTGAGCGATAGTCTAATATATATAGATAGTATAGATCCCTGTTAGGTTAAAGATTAGACCTATGACTATAGCCCAACACTCCACAGATAACCTAGGTTATGATGATTTTTAGGAGGCTAGATTTACTTACTAAATTCGTTAGGAAAAACACAATTGTAAACATTTTTAATGACTAGGTAGCACCTTTTACCAATGTACCTAAAATGATGTTACCTACATTTAAATTCTTATAAAAATATAATTTAGAAGTTGTAAATACTAGATGTTATGTTACCCTACACATTTTTTGTTTGTGTGTGTATTATAGTGGCTATAAGATGTTATACCTACCTAGACCTATAAAAATAGGTAATTAGGTATGTATTCAGTAAAAATTGCACGCCCGAAAAGGGTAAGACTGTGATACTTCTCTTATAATTTTTTAACAACATATGTACCAGTTTTATAGCAATAAACGATATTCTGATACTGATACAGAAATAAGTCATTAGATACAGCATTTATTATATGTTACCTTCAACATACATCTTAAGACAATAGGCAACCTGAAACTTCAACAGGTTACATTTTATACAGATTAACAAGTACAGTAACAACAGTTATTACAAGTCATATGTATTACAGAATAACATTAGTGACGGAGTAACATAAACGCCGAGTACATTCAAGTTAGCAATTACTTAGCGTTCTAAGGCCTCATAGGTTTCCCTCAACATTTAACCCTTAGGTAGTATTATTATATCTTCTTTGCCCTTAGCATGAATCCCTATTCGTAAGTAATTAATGCATACTTAACTTTGTGACTTCCCTCACGTTTTCAACTACCTTTCCAGTATTTGTGTGTCCCTTATCGTCTATTTCCTTAATACTTTTGTTTTACTCATCCGCGACACCCTTCCATGTTGGTTTTCTGCAGTCCTCATTCTCACATTCCTTTTATTTGGGTAATGTAATCAAAATCATATTTATTTACATTTTAACTATTCCACAATGACGTAATTTAATTTAGATTAAATGTTTTGTTATTCAATTAATTTCTCAATGCTTCTCATTCTTCTTTTGTTTTTTTATTGCTCTAGCTCACCCTTTTAGTAGTGTTGCTACTGTTGGTAGATCGTCAAGTCTCAATTTCCTAACATACATTTTCAATTTTTGTGTAAATTAATATGGAATAATCATATAATATAATCTAACACTATATTGCTCCTCTGGAGTGGAGTACAAACCTACACCCAAAGATTGATGTAGGTATAGTAACGCTATTTTAATTAAATTTAACCTTTAAGCTCCTGGAATAAAAAGGATTCGGCATCAACATAAACGAATACATCACTCACCTTCGATTTGCCGACGATATCTTGGTCATGGCAAACTCGATGGAAGAACTCAGCACGATGCTCGAAGGCCTTAATCGAGTCTCTCAACAGGTGGGTCTTAAAATGAACATCGATAAGACAAAGGTCATGTGTAATTCTCAGGTTGTACCCACCCCTATTTCAGTTGGGAACTCGGTTCTTGAAGTCGTTTACTCGTACGTCTACCTAAGACAAGTAGTCCAGTTAGGCAAGTCCGACTTCAAGAAAGAGGCTAATCGCCGAATCCATCTCGGTTGGGCAGCGTTCGGAAAATTGCGTAACGTCTTCTCGTCTGGCATACCTCAGTGCCTCAAGTCGAAAGTTTTCAACCAGTGTGTGTTGCCAGTACTTGTATGGCAAGAAACGTGATCTTTCACTATGGGCCTTATTAGTAAGCTCCAAGTAGCCCAACGAGCCGTGGAGAGGACTATGTTCGGAGTTTCTCTGCGAGATCGAATCAGGATTGAGGAGATCCGTAGAAGAACCAAGGTTACCGACATAGCCCAGCGGATTGGCAGGTTGAAGTAGCTGCCAATAAAGGGTGCTCCCAGTTATGCATTCCGTTCATTTACATTAAGCCTGTCATATAACCTATCATATGCCAGACCCGAAAATGTTTAATCTTTGTTTAGTTGTCTTGTCTAATCATATTTTAGAGTTTCACGTACAACAAGTTTCGTAAGTAGATAGGTATTACAATAGTTGCAGGTACTATTGCAATTTTAGAGTTTTTGCTCCAAAAAACACGTATTTATTCTACTTCGAAAACATATTTATACGTCTCCGACTATTTCCCATGTGACATATGGTGAGATTTGTTTCGACAACTTTCCCCCTAAATGCCTATAGTTAATCTTCACCCTCTTATATTTTGTACCTACCTAAAGGTAGGTATACCCCGTATATACTATATATACTTCTTGGATTCATACTTTTTCATAGATAAATTTAATAATATATAATTATCAATTCGATGCTTACCTTTTACAGGTAGGAATATATAATTAGATGTATAAATTATTCCAGGGATACGATTAATTTCTAACCATTAATATAATCTAGTTAACCACGGTCGATCTAGAAAAACTGCTTCCAATCAACACTTTCAAGAAACCGTTTCACTTCCAGCTGTTTAGCATGCTAACTACAGCCTGGGCCAGGGGCAGATTTACAAATTTGCCGCCAGTAGGCTGTTGAATTTTTGCCGCCCCCCTAAAATCTGCCACTCTAATATGAGACTACGCAAACGGATAGACAGTAATAAGTATTAGTCCTAGAAAATTAAGCCGATAATTATTTTTTACAAAAAACAGCATGTCCGACTTCACCCGTGAATCATTACATAGTATAAAACAAAGTCGCTTTCCGCTGTCTGTCCCCATGTATGCTAATATCTTTAAAACTACGCAACAGATTTTGATGCAGTTTGTTTTAATAGATAAAGTAATTCAAGAGAAATGTTTATATGTATAATACACCTGTGCAAAGTCGGAGCGCATCGCTAGAACGCAAATATTAAGCACTGATCGATGTAACATTTTAAGCTAATTTCAATAAAATTTAAATGGGACTCATTTCAAAGTATACTCTTACCAATAAAAAAAGAATTATTGAAATCGGACTACTATAAAAAAAGTTATGTGTTATACATAAAAAAAAATATACCTATACGCGTCGAATTGTATACCTCCTCCGGTGGTTCGTCGGTGAAAAAAGGACAATCAGGGAAATTTTTGACACTAATCAAGTGTTTTTTTGAAAATTGCTACAGTTATACCTTGTGGTACCCAGATGAATACTAAAAGTCTTCAAGGGTGTGAGGTGTGCTAAGGGTGTGAAGGGAGGTTGAAGGTATCTGTTTTGATATCTTTGCTCATATGATTACTTTTAGAGATATTTATGAGATGCCTGTGTCCAGCAGTGGAAGTCATATGACTAATGAATAGATGACAGTAAGCAATACCCTTGAGGACTTTGAGTAGGTTAGAGAGAGTTCATCTGGGTACCATAAAGTATTACTATAGCAATTTTCAAAACTACTCGAATTAATTCCCCAGATATTTTATGGACTAATTACTATTTCAGAGACTATAAGTGATAAAACGTATTACATGTTGGTTGTTTCTGTAGACTTAATATAAGTATCATAATAAATCTTTCATTTTTGACCATAATAATGAAATGAAATGGTTTAAAATTTGCCGCCCCCCTAAAATCTGCCGCTCTAGGCTCCAGCCTCCTCAGCCTATTGGTAAGCCCGCCACTGGCCTGGGCACAGATTTGATAATAGTTACTACGTAACTTGAGCTAACTAGACCCCGTCAAATGGAGTACCTACTGGTAAATGGTTAGAGCAACTTGCCCGTTAATGATGCAACATAACACCGATAACATGTTAGCAGATTATAAGCCAACGCTATCGAAGATAGGGTGATCGCCTGACTTTTACATATCTTGTGTGTAATAGGATAGATTCAATGCATATGCAGGCACTTAATAAGGTAATAATTAGCGAATCACGGCGAAGTGTCATCTGCGGCTCACTTCTCATCCGCCGACTTGTGTGACGCTTAGTATACCTTAGTACCTACCTAGCTACTTATCCTACCTGTACTCTACTAACTACTACCTCTCCCCTCTTAAGGCTATAGATTGGCCTATAACTACGCTCGCGCGTGTCTTTTTAAAAAAAAATGTTAGCGAAACCCTGGAGTCTGCCCGCTTCCCGAAAATCCCCCTAAGTACTTACACCAATGAACAAGCTTTTTTGTCTTTAAAAACTCATAAAAGCTTTATGCGGTTTATGTGTACAATATCTTTATTGCGAGCGTCGTATTGGAATCTGCGGGAGAATAAAAATAAGAAAAAACAAAAAAAGACAGTTCATCAATTTAGCAAAATGATGATGAAACTTTGATAGATTGATGAACAAAACAACTTTTAATGCGAGGACTATGCAAAATTGATTAGCCTGCCTCGTTATCCAGATAATTTTATTATGCAAATGCAGCATAAAGTGTTGCCAGACATAATCGATCGATTACTGGCAATCTGCCGGAGACAAGTCTGTTGAGTCTGTGATGAGTTTGCGCGGGAAAATATTGGCGCGGAACGTATGCGCTCAAACAGCTTTGAGCTGTTAGTTGATTTGATGATGCTGTACATTAAGTACAATGATTACTAAAGCTTTCCAAAGCTTTAGAATTTAATCCTATTAATTTTATAAACGCGAAAGCTTGTGAGGGTGGATGTTTGTTACTCTTTCACGCAAAAACTACTGAACGGATTGAGATGAAACTTTGCAATAATATCCTATCCTATAATATAATAAGCCTTTTATTCCGAAATTTTACAATTATTCGTTCCACTAAATAATCACTAGTACATCAATTATAATAAGTCCCTAATTTCGGTGTGCCTTATGGTATAGGCCTCCCCCAACGTCTTCCATTGTTCTATCGGTTGCAATTCTTAGCCAAAGGGGACCTATCCTATCCTACTATAATATTATAAACGCGAAAGTTTGTGAGGATGGATGGATGTTTGTTACTTTTTCACGCAAAAACTACTGAACGGATTGAGATGAAACTTTGCAATAATATAGCTTATATATCAAAATAACACATAGGCTATAATTATAAGCCGCGGGGAAAAACTAGTAGCTTATAAAGCTTTAGAATTTAATCCTATTAATATTATAAACGCAAAAGTTTGTGACGATGGATGTTTGTTACTCTTTCACGCAAAAAACTACTGAACGGATTGAGATGAAACTTTGCAATAATATAGCTTATAATTATATCAGAATAACACACAGGCTATAAATTTTATTGATATTGCGTAAATGTTCCATAATATGACGATAAGCGTTAAGTAGGAAAAAATCTGCTATCTGCGAGCTATTCTAGAGTGCGATTTAAGAAATGTCAAAAAACAACTTTCGAATCGAACAACCGTCAAATCGTTTTTTTATTTATTTTCCACCTCCTTTATTACGGGTGGTAAGATAGGGCCTCGGGTTTGAGAGACGGAAAGTGACATAGTCTACTTTTTATCCCGGTTAAATAAAGGGTTCCCATGGGATTATGGAGGGTTATCTGCTTGTCCTGTAGGTACCTACCATACTAAGCCGAAAAGAAATGATTAAGACCATCATTATGAATGAACAACTTTTATTATGGGACCAACCCGGTGTTCGGAAATAATAACATCAGTTCTGCTATTACATTTTGTCGATTCCAAATTGAAATTTTAATAGGAAAGCAGATGTTTTTTTTTCGAATTCCGGGTTGATTCGATTGTAAAAGTTGTTCTTAAATACTGCTGTGTTTAATCGTCCCTTTTCATCTTAATGTAGAGCAATTATTTTGTTCTCTTCTTAAGAAGTCGCCCCTAACCCTATAGGTCGGTACATTAGGGAATCGATTCGCACCTACATAAGTAATACTTTAGGTTAGGGGTAATGGTAGGTACATGTAAAGATGCATTTAAAAATCTTGTATCTATTATATTTTAAAATAGGCAAGTACCTATTATTTTATTATTCAGCACTCTCGTACGAATTACTGGATTTTTTTCCAATGAGTAAGTAATAATAATTCTCAATATTCTCATTGGCAGATTTTTCGGAAAAGTCATGAAAGTTGATCATGTTAGATGTTTTTTCCATTCTAACATGATCAACTAAGTCTTTAACAAGAACAAAAAAAAAATTAATGTATTTTGTACATTACAGTTACAGTTTTCTTTTATGGCTTAAACAAATAAAATAACTGTGCATCTACATTTGTAACTGTACAAAGTCTGACACCAGCACTATAGTCACCCCTTTAAGAACTTAGATGATACTCGTAATAAAAATAATTTATTTACATATATATATATACAAAGCTTAAAGAGTAAAGTTTGTTAAATATGAATAATAACAATAACAGAAAATAAAATATATTCACATATTTAAAAAAATTAATCAAATAACCCGCCCCTCATCGTTCTTGGTGCAAAGGTGCCCATAATTCTTGCTGCATTGCCGCGTTGGATGGCGATGGACATTCTTTGCACAAGAAACGAGGTAGAAAGTCTTTAACTAGGTACTATATAGTTCCTAAAAAATGCATGATGCACAAGAGGACGACCATGCAGTTAGTCAATTTAGTGTCCAGCAAATTGTTGACGAAAATTTAGCCAAAGGTTTGATAACGCTTAAATATTGGTTTTGGCTTGAATTTAATCAAAACCCGACATATTACAGTTATTACGGAGGCCGGGTTAATTTAAAAATATGCGATAAAAGAGGCAAAAATAATATTTAATGGAATTAGGCTGCCGTTGTGTGCGCAATTTGGTAGATTACGGTGGCGAGGAGCGATGGATTTCTGTGAATTTTTTAATTAAATTACGACCAGATGCTGTAAAGTTAATAGGCCGCCATTTATAAGGCTTATTACTAGTGACCTCGGTGGCTGCTCGCTGCATCTGCGATTATCTAAAGTCAGTTGGAATTGGTGGCAAGATTGTTGGCTACTTTTTGGGATTGAGTAAGCTTAAATTAGATAGGTACATACCCGTATTGTGTCGTATTGATTTAAAAAATGTTGACTCGTAGGTACCTAGCATAAATTCCCAGGGAAAAATATCGCCATCTACATAATAATTATATGCACTGTACCAAGTTTATTAGTTTTCTGCTGAATGTGAATAGGTTCGCCCTATCCACGAAGGGTGATTCGACCATATCCACCAAACTGACTCAGTGCTTGTTGCTGATCCTCCGTTATCGAATTTGGACGTACCTATATGCCAGTTTATTTTGTGGGAGTTTAAGATCCAAGTTAGAGTCTTCTTATTCTTTTGTTTGGCGTCGCATTGTTGTGCATTTGCCAGTGTCAAGTATTATTTTATCAAAATAGTCACTGTTGTAGTTACGTCATAGTCCAATAAAGTCGCGGTCAAGTCCAAACGTAGTCCAGTCAAGTCATACCTCAGTGAAGCAGTGGAGACTTTACTAGAGGCGTCTATAGAGTTTTGGTCACAACATGATACGTCACATAAAACATTATATCACTTGCCTACACTCATGCACGTAAACCGGCTCATAATCAACGAAATACCACAATTTTTCACTAATTATCACTAATAAAAACACAAGTTTAACAAAATAATACAATGAGGCGACATGATTTTTCCACGTTCCCGGCAAAACTGAAGTCAGAGTCATATGCTAGCAGCTTATGACAGCAAAAAGATTCAAGGATGAAGGTTCTAATGAAATCGTCAAATTTTAAAGAGACATTCCGTGCCAAAACTGGTAGGTACCCTACCTAACTCGAAAAGTAAGAACCGCCTACCTTAACTAGAGATTATTAAGGTTTTATCACAAGGAATTATTTCATCTGTGCAGAGAAAGCGGGCGGTAAGTAAGCCATAAATCTGTCAGCGTATGACGCGTGCGACGCGACGTGATAAACATGGCGGACGTGCGCCAGCGCATATTTCACGCGCGCGACCATTGTGCTATAATTTAGCCATTATCGCAGTTACAATGTTGTTTGTATTTTAATAATTATGTAGGCATTGCTGCCTTATTTTTGTTTAGTAGGAATTCACTATTACTAATTCCTATTAGCATACTTAAGCGTAGGCGTGCGGCACTTAGAGAAAATATATAGCTATACTAATGACCATTCGATAGCATATAAGTCCTGCACTGACGTCTCGGATGTGATGTTTTGTGCATTTGCTGTGTTTTTCCTAGTGTCAGAGTCAGTCTTCGAGGATGACACAACTGCTCCAATGACATGTTCACAAACAATATTTTTGTTACAAACTTTGATTTAAGAGATAAGTGTAAGTTCTGGCTCTACCGGGTCTCTTTGCAGCACCATCATTACGGATTTTTTCTTTGTTATTGATGCTCTACAACTTAACATAACCAATGACAACTATATATTAATGATGTACTTAACTTTGCAGTAATAAATTTGGTGAAGTGGTTATGTGACCGAAAAAACCCTTATTCTTGTATCTAGGTAGATATAACTAGCTATAGGTATACATTATAGAGTCACTGTTATTGTGCCAGAGTATCCGCTGAGATATCTTCTAAACTACCTACCTAACAGATTGCAATGTGATTTTCACCATCTTTTAGATTTTTCTTCCGAAAGGTTTAAATAGTGGATATAGTTCATCCGAAGCCAGGCGAAGCCGGGACGGCTACCTAACACGTTTATATGTTCTACTTATACTCTACTTGTGTATTAGCACTTCGCTCTGGCATTTTTATCGGCAGCAATTGACGCCCCGCCACACTAAACACTTATATAGGTTTTTGCATACCGCTGCGGTTACTTCCATTTAATTCCATTATCTCACATAGAAGAGCAATTTAGCAGTAGCGTGCCTTCCCAATTATAGGTAATTTGTTGCGAGGCCACGGTCGTAAAGAATCGCGCCGGGATGATAACTCACACTCTTTATAAGGATTCGACTTATGAAGGATAATGGAGTAGCCGCTATAAGGTTTTATGGGAGTCAGTTAAGCTTAGGGCACACTAGTTGCACTTTTCGGTACAAAAGGTCGCTCCGGTTTTAAAACAATTTTTGATCTGGAAATGCATTTTTGGCACAACCAGATCAAAAATAGAAGGCTGTAAAAATCGATGAGATGATAACTCTCTCACACTATATTTATAAGGATTCTAGTTATGAAAGATAATGGAGTAGTGTTATTCTATTCAATTTTAAAATTGAAATCTGGCAGGTTTTCCGATTTTGGTAGGTACGTACCAATTTAATAATTTAACTTTTACATACGTACATATTGCTCTACGTGTAAGTACCTAGTTCTGCTGTTCTGTGGGTAAGTATATCAATACATACCTACTAATCCCGATTACAGAGGCGCCAGCGTAAATTAATTAGCACCGTAAAAAGCGTTATCTCTATCGAATGCCTAAAGTGACAAGATTATTTTTTGCAAAAAATAGCATGACCGACTTCACCGGTGTACAGAATTTGCGAAAATTTCGCACGGATCGATGCAGCTTTTTTCACATTATTGTTGATTTATCAAAAATGGCTTAGCCGATTTCGATAAAATTTAAATGGGACCAATTTCGAAGTATAATCTTTCTAATTTGTGCTTTTTTATGAAAAATATTGTAAATTATCCTACAATGAATCTCCGAATGAAATAGATATCGTTTTATGTATCAAATACATCATTTTCGCTCGACGCCAGATCAAAATCAGATCTTTCTAATAAAAAAATAATTATTGAAACTACTACGAAAAAAGTCATGCGTGCTTATACATAAAAAAAAAATAAGTATACGCGTCGAATTGTATACCTCCTCCGGTGGTTCGTCGGTCAAAAAAGAAACAGAACTATGCTATTTAGCTAATATAGTTACGATGGCGCCTCTGTAATCGGGCTTACTGTTCTTACAAATAATTATTATCTATATGAAAGTGTGTTTGTTGGTTTATTGCTTTATTCCTCTTTCACGCAGCAACGGATTGATTTAATTTTTGGTATGGACATAATTTGAAAGTCAGAAAGTGATATAAGGCTACTTATTCCGAAAAAATTAAAGATTCCTATCCAAGATTCCAACAAAGAAATCAAAATGTCGCGCGGTCAAGCCGCGGAGAAAAACTAGTACATACTTATATAGGTACCTAATATTTGCCGAATTTTAAACGAAAACTAACCGAGTAGGCCCGTGTATACGCTCCTTATTAAGTGACCAATTTTCGTACTATGTTACGAAAGCTCTGTGTCGGCGGTCAGTTCGTCTGTTTGCGAGAGTAATGAAATTTTATCTGTTTCAAAGTATGATTACTGGTTTTTCTTTCAGTGTAAAGGCTTCTTCTGACTACGCTATGATTATGTACCTAGTAGATACTAGTAGCTTTATAAATGGAAACACATTGATGACATTACTGAATGATGACATAGGGGTGTCTAAAAAATAATCTGTTTTCCGTTTGTTTCATTTTGATATACAGTGTAAACTCCACGTAACGTCCCTCGATTTAACGACAAACTCCCTAAAGCGTCGAAATCAATTGGCTTTGGTTGGTTTAGCTTGTCTTCCATACAATAATACACTCTACATAGCATTACATCCACTCTTCATAACGACCACAATTGAGTAATAAAAAGTACCTTTTAAGTTGCTAAAATTAGTAAAAACTGCGCAGCTGTGTACGTTCTTTTGTCGCTTTACTATCCTGGCCTGCAATAAATTCGACTGTCGGCATCATGTATTTCTAAGAAATTCGTTCTTTTGTTTACAAATTGGGATTGCTTGCACGTGTAGATTGTTATTGACCATGACTAATAAGTAGGACTATATACGACTATAGACACTATTTTGAAATAAACTTTTCTTTTTCTATTTCTGATTTTTCTTATCTCCATTTAACGACAACTCTCTATAACGCCATAAAATGGACAGTCCCTTCAGTGTCGTTATATAGAGTTTACACTGTAATTATGTTAATATTGTTAATGTTTAAAATGTTTTTGGGAAATTATTTAATACCGTATTCAGTAAAAATTGGGAGGTGGAAAGTGGTCTTGGGATATGCTACAGTTGGTCACTGAGAGGGGTGGGGGAGATAGGAAGGGGGTAATCTATTCGGAAATAAGAATCAAGTACTGTGGATGCGTTCCCTAAGCTCCTTTGCTAGGTAATTACTAGTCGCATGTTCCAACAAAGCTCCGAGTTTGTCTCAGTTTGTAACCGTTTATTCTCAACATAATAACAGTTATCCCCAGATATAGCACCTGATTATCCTTTAGATTAATATCTTTGATAATCACGATGCGTCTGTTCAACGCAGTATGTAAATGCCACCGCGGTGGGTCTGTCTCGGCGCGTTGAAATAAATATTCTGTTATCTTTTTATCTGTGATCATTATTTTGTTACTACTTTGAATAGAAAATTAGGTGCTTCTCCATCAGTCTTTAAGTAAACGTTTTAACGCATCTGACGTTAACTTCAAAGTGTTTTATAATCGAGAGCTCTAAGGCTCTAGTGAGAGTAACGTGTACGTACTTAGATACGTTGCAAGAGTAGGAAGTATATAGGTACAGGATGTACGTATCTCAAGAGGAGCATAATTATTTCAGGATAACATACTCATCATTATTGCCTACTTTTACTCTGAGGCCAGTCCTTAAATCGCAAAAAATGTATTTTGTACAAGATTATTGCTGTTTAGTGACTTTCGATAAAACAAAGAAATTGCTATGCCAATGCAACTGACTATCCTACTAATATTATAAACGCGAAAGTTTGTGAGTATGTATGGTTGCTTGTTATTCTTTCAGAAACAAGCGGCTGAACTAATTTAGATGAAATTTGGTATGGAGGTAGCTTAGACCTTGGATTGGCATGTAGGCTATTCTTTATCTCGGGCTAACTCTGGTGACGCCGCTTGCGCAGCTAGTATATTATACTTCTGCTCACCCTAGAAAAATATAATGTTTATGGGTTCCGTACCTCAGAAGGAAAAAAACGGAACCCTTATAGGATCACTTTGTTCTCCGTCTGTCCGTCTGTGTGTATGTCAAGACGCTTTATCTCGGGAACGCGTAAAGATATCGAGTTGAAATTTAAACTGTATACGTATATCTATGATCTCTTGCGGTTGTTTAAAAGAAAAACTTCTCAGTTATCGTTTAAAAAAGTTAGAGCTGTTTATATCGTAAAAAACCGCATATTTCACACTCACAAAAATCAAAACCTACAGGGTACTTCCCGTTGACATAGAACTATGAAAAGCCAATGCCTGAAATTGGCGCCTTTTAAAATTCGCGCGGCCATTAACCAAACCTTGTTTTTTTAGTACAATAAGATATTATAAACAACGTTTAATAAACAAAAAAATTCTACCCTCAGTCCGAGAAAAGTTATGAGAGTTAAAAGTTTGTAGATATTCATCAGGTTTTTTGTAAAGATACCGCATAAAAGATCATTTAAAACATATAAATAATGGTTATATCGGTACCTACTATATTATGGTGCGCCAAGCACTCGTGATTTGACAGTGGTCAATCCGCCGGCGATTAAGAATCGCCGCACGCACCGCCGCCACCACCGCCGAGGATGTGTATGTAGTTGGCTGTCTCCTGTCCTACTCTAACGCGCACAGGAGCTTGGTTTGTTTCAATTTCTCACTTACAAACCGCCCCCTTCCCCCCGCGCCCCACCCCCCGGCAATCAAAGGAATAAGGATTAACTAATTCTCACTCACGCCTCGGTATTCGGTCGGGGCGCGCTTCACTGGACATACTCCGCGCTTTTGAGCCACACACGGACCCCAACTCGCGATGCGTAGTGTCGCGACACCCAGCCATCATTCCGCTGCTGTCGCTTATGCGACGCGAGGCCGCATCGGGCCTCGCCACTACGCGAGCCCGCCTCGGCGGCCGGGGTCGAGTTTCTCCCCCGGTGCCAGCCGCTTCAACATCGATGTCAGCCACCGTCGTGGCACACTACCGGACAACCACGGGTAGGCGTCGCTTTGCCCTGGCGTGAGCTTGACGCCGCCCAACCTGCGTGCTCGACTGTCGTCGTTGAGAAACTGTGACACTGTAATGAGTGAAATACACATCCGGCAAAAGGAGGTCCTCAAAGTTCTCCGCAGTCTAGATGTGAACAAAGCCAGTGGCCCTGATGGTATTCCGGCCATTGTATTGAGGACTTATGCGCCTGAGCTGTCGCCTGTGCTGACTCGCCTCTTTCGCCTATCTCTGAAGACAGGTCAAGTGCCCAAATCTTGGAAGCTTGCTAACGTGCAACCTGTACCCAAGAAGGGCAGCCGTGCCGACCCTGCCAACTACAGGCCAATTTCGATCACGTCTATACTCTGTAAGAGTATGGAACGTGTTCTAAACAACAGGCTCCTGGCCTACCTGGAAGCGAATGACTTACTCAGTGACCGCCAGTACGGCTTTCGCCGAAACCGGTCTACTGGGGATCTTCTGGCGTACGCCACACACATCTGGAGTGAGGTCATGGAGAAGCACGGGGAGGCGCTGGCTGTCTCCTTGGACATTTCCAATGGGTATCAATGCCGGTGTTCCTCAGGGATCTGTGCTCTCTGTGACACTCTTCCTACTGCATATCAACGATCTGCTTAAGCCCGGGATCTTTGGGTATGCAGATGACAGTACAGTCGTGGAGAGCTACACGTCCGATGCATGAACCGAGTCACAGATCGAGTTACACAGAGAGGCTATGGTTGAACGGCTCAACTTGAGTCTACAGGCGGTATTCGACTGGGGTGATGCTAACCAGGTCAAGTTTATTGCTGCATAGACTCAGGGCTGTCTGTTTTCGACCAAAAGGAGACCCTTTCAATTGTCTCCCGCTTTCCGTGGTGTCTCCGTTCCGTAAACTGACAGCTTGGAACTATTAGGCGTTTCACTCTCATCTTCTCTTAACATTGGCTCTTACATAGAGTCCAAAGCCCAATTAGCCTTCAAAAAACTTGGTGTTCTCTTTATGGTGAGACGGTATTTCACACCTGAGCAACTGCTTAGTCTTTATAAAGCACAAGTCAGGTCTTGCATGGAATACTGCTCTCACCTTTGGGATGACTCTGCCAAATATCAACTGGAGGCTCTGGAGTCGATTGAGAGGCGAGCCAGGAGGCTGATTGACAACGACACCTTGACTAAGACGCAGCTGCAAAGTCTTGAGCATCATCGCAAGGTAGCGTGTTTGTCGGCCTTTTACCGTATACACTTCGGAGAGTGCGCCCAGGAGTTGCACAATCTGGTCCCCCCTGCCCCTTTCTTCTATCGTACGGCTAGACGGACGCGACCAAAGCGCCACCCTTTTATGGTGGACATTCCGCGCGTTAGAACCAAGCGTTTCGAATCCTCATTCCTCATACGAACAGCCGGAATGTGGAATGCTTTGCCTGGGTCTGTCTTCCCGTTAAAGTACAACGTGAGTGTCTTCAAATCCCGAGTAAATAGGTATCTTCTAGGTAAGCGTGCTACACCCTAGACCGCACATCTGCTTAACATCAGGCAGTGTGTAGTCAAACGCGAACATATTCGAAATAAAAAAAAATATATATACGCGGTATGCATAATACACGGTAAATAAAGGAATGAATGAACACTTCATTGCACACAAAGACACAGACATAGACAAAGACATTGTCGAAGCGATTTCTTCCAAACCATCTTTCAAGTAAATAGTCAATTACCGCATTACAGACAAAAACGGATAATTTGGAGATGAGGTTTGCAGAAGGCGAGATAGTTCCAGGTGCAATCTCACTCCTAACAATTCAAAAAGCATTCAACATTTTTAACAAGCATTTTAGGTGATAAAATAACCTTAAAAACAAATAAATCAAAACAAACTTCTAAGTCTTGTAACTTTTTCTGTAGCGGAAGCACGAACTCCTTGCGAAAAAATATTCGTATCGGTATCGAGAAAGAAATGTATGAAAAATTAACAGCGCCCCTATCGCACGGAAAAGGAACTAAATCTCGAAGCACAAACTATAAATATTCGGTAACGTATCGAGTTAGTATCGAGAAGTCCGTGAAACGTAAACAAAAATGCGAGCACGAACCGCATTTTGACGTATCGTATCGACGATTTCGAAGGCTGGCTATCGAGACTTGTCTCACTTAGAATTTGTCGGTGAGAAAAGTATCGAGTTGGGTAAAATTGTTATTTTGCGGTCTTTTTTTACAATATTGAGTAGTTTTCGTTGCTTTCGAATATTATTACAATTAATGCAAAGCCAGAAAATGCAAATACCACTAGTATTTTCACATAATTCTTTATTATACAACGTGTTTAAGAAAGGTGTAGTAAGTTGTAATCACACATGAGGTAAATCATAATGAGCAACTTTAATGAGTAATGAAAGTTGTTCATTATCATGAATCTAGAAAAAACAGTTGTTTTTTCTAGGTTCATGGTCATTATGTTTACCTCTTGCGTGGTACCTCAACAGTCATTATTTTCTGAAGATGTTTTTATGAGATTAGATTAGAGGAAGAGCTTTGAAAAATATATTAGTGGACAGAAATAACAGACTAGACACATGAATAATGTTTTTATTTAAATTCAATAAGTAGAAGTAAACTATACGAAAATATAGATAAAAATAAGACTTTTTCCATAAACGATACACAAACATTCATAGCCTGTTTCATTATCCATCCATGCAGCTGCAATTGCAGGTCCATATAACTCCGTCATACTATTTTCTTGTAGCTACTAGGGATAAAAGAGGAACCTCCTCTTTAGAGGTGACCGGTGGTGGAGGCGGAACAACAGTGGGCTGACTGCTCGATCCTGGAATATTCCAATCTGAAAAAGGCCCAAATGAATAAGATTAATAAATATATTAGAGTCATCATTCACATGGCCTCTGTGTAACCTCAACTTGTAATATGAACAAAGCCTCCTAGAAATTTATATGGTAGGTACATAATTATAATCATTATATTTTGAAATACATACCTGTACCTATTGATAATAACGTCCAGACACGGGGCAAACACCTATATTAATCCCAAATGCTTGCCCTAGGAGGGACTCGAACCCACCACTTATTACATTAGCCAGAGTTGCTAACTACTGGGCCATCAAGGCAGTAAAAATTAATCTGTCATTAATTAATTATCTTAAGTTTATTTTATATAATTTATGTATGATAATCACCATTTAGATTGAAATGACAAATCCTTTGGTGAGCTGAGTCTTGTTTAATTTCATTATTTGAACAGTGTGATATATCATAGTAAGAATACTTAAGAAATCAACTGTACCTTTTACATAAAAATTTGATGTAACTACCTACTGGCTGGATGTAACTACTAACTGGCTCATATGGTACAAGTTCTTGAGAGCTTCAGGTTGCTCTGACAGGCTCTTCCTCTACCACAGACATCATGCCCTGGAATAATAATAAAAAATAAGTTATTAAACTAGCTGTTACGTAGTTACAAAATGCACACCATTCTAACCTGTTCAAACCAAGCTTTTTCTATCACTATACCCAAAAAAAGTCTAGCCATTGACACGAAATGAATGATCACCATACCCGTTGCTGCTTGCACTCCAATTATCTGTATAACCCTATTTTCAAGGACCTTAGCTAAGCAAATCTTAAAAGTATGAAGTACCGAGTAGAGAGAAGGAGTAGGCGAGAAGGTAGAGGCGTTATGTCAAGTGCCCCAAACAGCAAAAAATGCAACTGAGACAACATACCTTGGACCATTTCTCTTCCGACTATGGTCTTCTGTGACACCACTATTTATTAGCAAGCTTTTTCCATTTGAAGCGTCGACTTAGTGGGCCACCACCGCTTCGACAAATATCAATTTCTGCAAGAATGGATCTAATTAGTTTCCATTTCACATCACGAAAACACAAAACTGCACATAACAAAACACTTAAATAAAACTTACTTTCGAAAGTACATTCAATATCATCATGTACTTAATATGGCTAGTTCCTCAATTATAATATTATTTATTGTTCAATGCGACAGGAATCATTTAAAACATTTAATTTTAAGTCTTCGTACGTCGTATTGTAAACAAACTTGACCTCAATATTTTGTTTGGAGCAAGTGTCAATGAAATCATTTCGTTCGAAAACCGTGAAAGCTTACGTTGTTAGAAAGACTTGGTCAAAATAAATTCGACTTTCTAGGAGTAGAGTAAGCATTTCTTTATTTGTGTTTGTTTTATGGATTATATTCGTATAAAAAATGATTTATAATTCATGATAAATACATTTCTATGTCCAATATAATAAAACCGGTAATTTCCAACTTTGTTTCTGAACGAAACACGCACCTCCTTGCTTACGATAGTATGACGTCACTTACGGAATCGTATCGAGCATTCGAATGTCCGACGATACCGTTTCGTGCTGCCTCCTATCGTTATCGTATCGAGCCGTCGATACGTTGACGATACGAAACCGCTGGAAGTTCGTGCTTGAGCTACAGTAGCTCAAGCACGAACTTCCAGCGGTTCGGAACGTATCGACGGACGACTGGACTGAAACTACAGCTGCAGCATTTCATAATTATCATTTGTTACACTATACTGAACTATAAAAACAAGGTTTGGTTGATGGCCGCGCGAAAAAAAAAAGGCGCCACCTTCCATACAAAAACCGGCATTGGCTTTTGGCGAGAAGTGTTGTCTCAGAGTACCTATACATATAGGAATAAATCTGAAAATTGTACATTTTTATTTAAATCACATAAAAATAGAGCCTCAAAATTCACAAAATATGGGTTCAAAATTCAAAGTGAGTAAATCGTATCATGTAAGGTAGAATATAAAAGAACTTTATTAGCACATGCTTAAACAGTTTTTTTACATACATCGAAAATTACACATTGTTAAAATAAACAATGTGTAATTTTCGATGTATGGCGAGAAAAGTGAAAAAAATGGTTATAGTATGGAGATTTTAACAACTTACTTCCCAATTTTGTGAAATTTTCTGGATTTGTACGGAACCCTCGATGTGCGAGGCTGACTCGTACCTACTTGTCCGGTTTTTTTAATTAAAGTATAGCACAGGTGTTACTCACGCGTAATTTTAGTAGATAACTGCTACTATAGTTTCACAGTGCTATGCGAGACGAGCCCGCGTGCTAGTACTCCAACCTTGAAAAAGATTGCCAAATGCGATCTAAAATATTGTAGCAGTTAGGTATCTATTAATATTACGCTTGAGTGACACCTATAAAATGTGCGAATACCACGCTAGTTTCCAAAATCAAATATAATGTAAGTATTGACTTTCAAAGTTTTCTAGTGTGGTTAAGAATTTTTTTAAGTGATAGAGCATTGGCCTCCTTTACCCAACGTACGCCATGGGTACTGATCAACCTACTTAACAAATGGTTCATAACTCAGTAGGTACTATAATACTTTTGTAATGACAATCACGAGGCAGATACAGTGTATTGCATTGACTCGGAGCTACGAACTCATCACAATAACAAAGTATCATCGCCAATATAAGGTCCACATAATGGCGGTGCCGAAGTGTAGCGGCTGTGGCTGCGTCATGCGCGCCCAATCTGCCCCCGCTGCGCCGCGCAGCCACCGGCGACGGCTCACTCAAGCGCCAGCAGAGACTAGGCAACTGTGCAGAAGGTAAAATCCTCATACGTTTACTAAAATCTACCTAACGACGGTGGAGTGGTCTGCAGCGGCTGTGGCTGAGTCATGCGCGCGCAATCTGCCCCCGCAGCGCCGCGCAGCCACCGGCGTCGTTGGCTCACTCAGGCGCCTATAAAGACGAAGAAGTGCAGAATGTGAAAATAACCCTGGTAGTGAATATAGATTTCCAATAAGACCGGATGATAGAGATTCGCTCCCAGCGCGATCCTTATTAGGTATACCTTATTATTAGGTACGCCTAAAAGAAACTGCGGCAATCAGCTTTGGATCTGTCAGAAGATTGGTCAAATTGTCTCGAATTTTATGCAAGCGCAATACATAGAACTGGGCTAGTCTGACCCGACACTAAGGTCCGTACCTTCAAAGAGTCTTTGCCTAAGTCGTTTTTATTATAAGCATTTGGAAAAAAAATTGAACTTTGATCCTTCTGCATCTCCGTTGCCATTTTAGAAGGCAAGTCTTGGCCGGTTCACACATAGTCTCAGTTTTATTAAATACGATGGCGCATGGAGTAAGTACCTATTTTGTACGTGATAACATAGGCCAGTACAACGAAAACGTACGCCAAGCTACTCAAAAATGGTGTTGCTAAAGCTTTTAAATTCTATAGTAGGTATTTTTAACAAAGTCCACTCTATTAAATCTAGTCTATACTGTCGGCAATTCTACCCTTTGCTATTATCATTAATAATTGAAATAGGTTACAAAAAGCTGAATGCTGCTGCACGAATCAGATACGATTTCATTACCACTGAAGAAGTGGCATCGATATTCGTCGCCGCAAGACGCCTTTGTCAAATAAATCAAATAAAAAACCACTGCAACCAAAGTTACAATTTAATATAGCTAATGGAGATGTCTTCATTTGATTGCAGTGAAATAAAACTTTTTGTTGACACGGAAGTATGCTCGCTCTATTAGTTATGTAGGTTAAATTTAAATAACAGTTACACATAGATATATGAGTAGATATCTAATAGGTAAGTAGATAACGTTTAAGTACAAAATTATGAATTGAATTTTTTTCTAAGTAGGCAAACGTGTCTTTATAAACGACATACAATAAGATACAATACTACTTTATATGCTAAAACTATCTACACTACTACTACATAGAAACCAATTGGATCATCCACAGACCCTTGAAGGTCTAAAGATAATCACCAAATAGGTAGTAAAATAAAGCATAATAATCAAAAAAACGTTTAATGGATATTGATATCTCCTCAAGCAATTCATACAAAACCGCCAATGTAACTTCGTCTACACTTTGGTGATCTCTATCCTGAAAGGGGTTGCTCTGAAGGAGTTGTCACTTGTATTTTATTCATTTATTTATATCAAATTAGCACGGTAACAGAACCAATTACACTAATGATAAATAATAAATTACGTCAATGTCAAATTTGGTTAACATTCGTTTGTATTTTTGGTTGTTTATGTAGTTGTTTCTTCAATGTACACAATAAAGAGTCTGTATCTATTTTTTTTCAGAACAGTTTGGAAACCAATCTAGAATCTACCAGTTCTGAAAGATGCAGACGTTGTTAGTACAAGTACACAACATTTCAGGACAGTTTGAAAATCAAACTAGAATCTACGAGTAGGTAGATACTGAAAGACGGATGAGTTGGTAGCTTTAGCGAATTCCTACTTCTCTATTTAATATTTCGTCGCTTTGGTGGTGAAGAGAGTTAACCCACAAAATCAAGTTTTGAGATAATGAGACAATGAGGACAAGGGTCAACTACAAAATATGTTTTTATAATATCTTCTAAACCATTGGTCCGATTTTGATGAAAATTAGCACAGAAAAGAGAAGGAAATAGAAAGGAAATGTGGAGGGGGGTTTGTAGCCACTATCATGAGTTATAACTCAAGATACGTGAAATCGTGACATTTACTGTTTCAGTCGTTCAAGTGATTTCAGAGGTAATTTTTGCCCAAAAAATGCCAGTTCGCGCTATTGTAACGTGTCGAATACAGAGCAAAGACCTTAGTTTACAAAAAGGAGGAATATCCTTCCAATAGCAAGTCTAAATTGTGGGCATTTTTTTATATAAACGTTATCTTTTACTGCCTAGAATTTCGTTGATAGTGGTGGCAAAACTTGCAAACATTTTATCGACATCGATAAATTTTGCTACAAAGTTAATAATATGTCGGAATAAAAAAATATCGATGTCAATATAATTATTTTAATTTCAAATGTTTTGTAATTATAGCATATTATAATTATAATCAAAAAAATTATCGATATCGATAAATTTTGATAGTAAGTTAATATTATCGAAATTAGACATTTATTGTTATCTGCATATTTAGTAAAATATTTGTGATTGTGGTGTACTTTTTAGTAATACATAATTGTATTTGCACCACATTCTAACTGTTATACTACTCATGAATAAAAGTTCCCAGCTGGGCTAGGATGCCCAAGAAGTAATATTTCTTTCGACGTGTCAGAACGAGCCAGCGTGATGGCGATGTATATATCTGTCACTTTTTCACACGTTGAAAGATTTCTTTTTGTGGCTTTTCGTGGGCGCATGCTGGACCAGCACTGACAAAGAGTAAATGGATCGAGGCAACAGGACGACATGACTGGATTCCTACATTTTTTTTTTGGAAAAGTGATTGCTCACATAATAAAGATGCCTGAAGCCACCATCAATACCTAAAATAGAAACCGTAATTATACATTCGATGATAAGGTATACACATAATGTATTCTGTAATAGAATTGATGGAAGACGTGTTTAGTGTTTTGTTAAAATATGAGTTATTTTGGGGGTGATTTGCCTTTGAATTAAATTACATTTTATTTTGACGTATGTTTGAAAATATAATCTGATTTTATTAGCATAATCGGCCTTGTGGGAGTCGCGGACGAAGGATGCCGTACTATTATTCAGTAAAGATTTACATTTTCTGAAGTACCTACCTAATACAATTTTATAGTTCATATAAAAAAATTTAGTGTGTCTAGGTATAACGGTTCCGTTTTTAAAAGATATCTATAATTATATTGACTAAGAGACGCTAAAATTGAAAAAATGTAAACGAATCACCCCGAAAAATCTCCCGCTCGCACAAGCACGCGCTCTCACTCGGCCACGTAACCATTTACGTATACATTCAGCTAATCCAATGATTCAATTATAGAGCTCCAAACTAGAACAATTCGATTGTAATAAAATTATTCTGCTTCTTTTAAATATTGGCGTCGCATGGAATATGTATTTGCCAGTGTCAAGTGTAAGTTCTATTATGATGTTATGATAATTACTACTATTGTTACATGTAATTATGGTGTTGTTTATTAAAATGTTTCTATTATGATATTATCATTTTATAAATAGTCACAGTCGTAGGCAGCACAAAAATCTAGATACAATTGATTATTTTTTGCCAACAATGGCATTTGGCCGACTGTCACCGTTTACAAAATCCAAATAGTTCGCAGGAATTGATGTGGTATCCATGTAGTAATTTTTAACACTATTGTTGATTTTACATTTTTTTTCGGCTCAGCTGACTTTGATATCATTTAAATGATTTCAGCTAGGGTGTACTTGTATACCATTTCAAAATTAAAATAAAAAATAAAACGGTCCATAATTGGCGAAAATACCGCTGAAAATATACAAAAACATACATACAGACGAACATAGTAGGTAGTAAGCAAGTAAGTTCGTATAGGCCGGGTGGCTAGCCCTGGTAGGTAGTAGGTACCTACCTTCACTTTTTGGAAGTAGGTAAAAAGTCACTGTCACATCTAAGTCATGCCTGAGTAAAGCAGTAGCGAATTTACTAATAGCGCCGCCCTTTATGGAGTTTTTGTAACAACACAAAAAATCACGTTACACATTACATTATTTTGTCTACACTATTGTACGTAATTCAGTTCATAATCTTCGAAATAGCACAAATTTTCACATATTACCACTGATAGAAACACAAGTTTTACAAATTAATACAATACGGCGCGTTGACATGATTTTTCAGTGTTTATTCCAAAACTTCCTAAATACTAATAAAACTGCACAATCATTGTCATCAATTATACACTATATAGATTCAGTTACATAATCCATATATTATGCAAAAAGTATAAAATCAGGTTATCGATAAAATTAAACTGCACAATCACATCGCTCATCACTAGCTAAATGCCAAAAAATAACTGTGATACCATATTCAAATTCGAGATTGGCCCATTATTTTTTTTTTTGGCTTGGCATGTTGGTGCATTTGCCATTGTGATGTAACATTAATAAAATAAAGTGTATTTAATAACTTAAACTCGACATTTAAATTATGACCAAATTAATGTTATGGGCTTTAACGTATCTTGGTGATGTGACAGATAGTATACTACGCTCTATTTTAAAGTAAAAAAAATATTTCCGAAGCTAGTGGAAATTGCACAGTTATTGTGCAGATATTTTACAGTGGTAATACATACTTGGCGACAGCGGTTTTCATTGAAAATTGTCATCGATTTCCTTTCTAATTAAAGTAGTTCGCTGTTCTGTGAAAATTAGAGTCGTATAAGGAAAATAGCCTTATTGAATCCCCGTTTTAATATAGTAATTGGTAATAATCTATGTAACTAATTTGACTAAAAATGTGGGTTGACCTCTGTTCACCACCAAAGCGACGATTTGTAAAATGAATGCGCACAACATTTTCAAAAAAGCTTTTGCCGATGAATGACAAAAAGTCAGAGACATAAAATTACATATTTTAAATACAAACTACCACATTCCCACAAACATTTTTTACACAAAGTTGTAAATAGGTGCTTAAAATATCCTAGATATATCGTGTCAGTCAGTAGGTGAGTGATTGAATGCGAGTCCAAATTACAGGCTGTAAGCACACCTTATTACCCGCTCGGGCTCTGTTAAAGCAATTTAGCTGACATTTAAGTAATTCCTGCGAACCGGGCTGTGTAATGACGGCGTATACTTACATTAATGAAATTAACCCATGGAGGCTGTGGAAGCCATGTCTTGTACTTCTGCGGTTGGAGTTGGTATTGCATTGCGCATAAAGGTTTGGTTTTAGGGATCCGTGTTGAAAGAGTAAACAGTCCCTATTAATTTGAAGTGATATTAGATACCAATAAGTAGATTTTTGATATTGGGCAGTATAAGTAAGTAATTTCGAATAGGCCGGGTGGCGAATAGCCATGAGTTTTTAAGCTGCCTGAAGAATTAAACAAAAACAATCATCAGATTTACTAAGCGCGAGCGCAGCGAGTGACAGTAAGACCAACGTTTCGTTAGATTCATCTCATAATTAAAATCTCCGCCTTCTGGCTAAAGGACATGTCCACAAAATGTATGGAGGCTGGTATAATAATAATCAAAAATTCTAACCACAACACTCGTTACATTTCGAGAAATTTCATATTTTTTCGAGTCTATTGCATCAGTTAAAAACAAAAAAGAGCCCTCCGTTTTATTAAAATTAATTTTGAATCTATTAGGATAAATACATATATTTGGCTCAATAGGTAGTTTATCTTTAGCAACCCTGATTAAGTAACCTTCAAATTGTTAAATAGAAGCATTTTTACCAATTAGGCACAGTTTTTAAGTGATATTTTGTCACATTATACCTACTAACTGGTCACACTGGTAGGTTATAATTTTTAATTTTAGCAAATTAAGAGATGGATGTGTAAGAATCAGTTACGAATGCAAATAAAATAACGATAGAAGCAGTTTATTATAGCTAAACTAGAAGAAAGACAAAGCTGTATTATTATTTTAAATACAATTTTTTTTCATATTTAAAAAAAATGGAGGGATAAAAAAATTTAAATTAAATATTTTTTAGAAGCCCATAAATCAAGCTTTCAAATGATGTATATATCATCGTGGTTCGATTTTTCTCTGAATAATATACCACTTGTGGACGTCACCTTTTGGAAGACTCATATTGTACTACGCATCAAGTTTTTAGATTTTAGGATTTAGTGGTGAAAAGGCTAGCCTATGGCCGTGTACGACATAATGTTGGTGTTATTTGTACAATTTCTAATGTTTTGAGGTAAAATGTGGAATTTTTATATGTTAGTACCTAGTGCTTTGGTAAATTGTGCATTTACAACGCCCTTGTGTTAAGTAGGTACTTTCTAACCGTGAACGGTAACTAAACTCAGATTTCCGTCCACTGTCGTGCTGCTCTAACGGAGAATCTTATCGAACCACATACCTAAATATCGTAACATTCGTAACGTATTGGTATCTCCGTTGTGATATAAAAAAAATTAAGATTTCTCCTTTCCTGACAAGAAACCTGACTTGGCAATATTTTGTAAGCACCACCTTACAATACTTCATTACAACTTACAGTTAAAATAAACTTTGTTTTGTGATACGGAACCTGTAAGTATTGCATCGGTTCCGTCCGTTCCTACTCTTTTTGGCCGGTAAGTAAGTTTTTTTCCCTTTATAATTTAACAGCAGTGTCAAAGCCCGTGTTGGCATCTACGAATAGGTACACTTATCTTGTATGACATGTGTAGTACTTGAAATTCTTTTTACATCTCCATTCAGGCTAACTAGTTATGTTATTTATAGTTATGATGTCTAGATATAGAAATAACTAATTAGGCTTCAAATGTATCTATATCTGGTAGGTATAAGTTAAAATCATTTTGATTTTAATTGACTCAGAGACTATACGGAGAAAGATAAGCAACATGTAAAAGTGTTGTTTTGAAAGGGCTTGTGTTTAAACGCCTACCAGAAATAATGTTACTTTGCTTCCAACAAATTCTAGATGCCTGCCAAAATCGATAAATGCTCACCAAATTGTGTTTTTTAAAGTATTTAAGAAGTTAAGCTATTTATTACAAGCTTTTATTTAACTTGCAAGGGATGTACCTATGTATGTACCAATGTAAGTTCGGGTGGAATCTTGCAAGTTTGACCAACTTCCCGGTTTGCGATTGAGCTGAAAATTTGCGCGCATATATTTCAGACCAAATATATTTTATTATCACTAATTCTATGTTACCAGTATGTAGACGGTAAGAGTAGATTTAAATGAAACGCTACTTAGTACCATGATCAATGCAACCGAGTCGAAACGTCGGGATAGTGAGTTATTTATTTATCTCATATTATAAGAACAATGTGTTCAAATCGCGAAAGTTTAAATACAACCATAGTCAAATTTTTTTTTTTGTAAATAAGTGAAGGCTTTTAGACTTATAAAACCCGATCAATCTACCGAAAATATAGTGTTTTTTATGAGTGGAACGTTTTCTAAGCTTTTATAAAAAAAACCTAAACACCGAAAATTAACAGTTACCGTGAAACAACATTCGGTGAGCATTAATCCATTTCGGCAAGCATTATATTTTGTTACTTATTCTTATACCCTAAGAATAAGTATTTTTGTCAGTATTAAATTTGTTCCCCTTAGAAAGTGCATGCACGTTCAGAAGTATATTAAGCTCATAAATATGAACAACTTTTACTAAGGAACAAAACTGCGAAATCGTGAAAGAAGAATCAGCTGCTCCATACATTTTATCCAATGTCAATTAACCTTTATTAAGGAATAGCTGATTTTTTTTATCAAAATCAACTTTCATAGTGTACAAAATTATAATAGTTCGTTCAAATTGGTCTATACAATTTTTACATTATTGTTGACTTTTCAAAAACATCTCAGCCGATTTTATTGAAATTTTAATGGGACCACTTCGGTTATATATAACCTTTCGACATAAAAATGTTTTTTTGATTCGGTTCACAATAAACGAAAATATAGAAAAATATATACAAAAAAAAAACACAAAACTTAAGTAACATTTCATAAACTTATAACTATATATTACAAAAAAAAACATTTGAACTAAAAAAGTAAAAAAATACATACAGATGAACATAGAAACTCCTCCTTTTTGGAAGTTGGTTAAAAACCACCTAACCTAGATAGCGTTCAACGACTCATTTCATATAATACCTACAACACCATACCTAACTGCAAAACAGCATTTCGGTTGAGCTGTACACATTTCAAAACTAAGTATCCAAAATGAGGTGTCGCTGCGCCCTCGGGGCAGTTCTTAAATTACAAACCTCGCTATTAAACAATTTAGGATAATTAACAACTGGAACCTATTCGCTATTCCATAAAGTTACTCCATAAATTTTGTCAAGAGTTTTCTATGTGATAGCTGATTTATTCACATTTTTAGGCTAGTCCCATATCAAAAAATGTTCATAATTAGATGTCGCCCGCGAGCTTCACTTGTAAGTCCGGGTTCCGATTCGCAAAATTCACTGTAAACCCCAACACCCTTTCGCAGTAATTCCACAGTTAAAAAATAAAAATCTGTTGACATGTCCGAGTTCTGGACTCTGAAATTCCGGGGTATTCACGCGACTTGTCCTGGTTGCCGAATTTTAGAGATGGCAACCCTATATCTATCCCCTAGGAACCTTTTTTTCTTTGGGATAAAAACTAGCCTATGTCACTTTCCGACCTCTGAAATTGAACTATATCCATGCGAAAAATCAAGTCAACCCGTTGCTCCGTTGCCACGTAAAAGAACGAACCAAGAAAGACACGCTCGGATTTTTATTACGTCTATAGTAAGGATGATGAGTAGAAACAATAATTTACTAGAGTAGGTACAATACATCAAATATTCAACCAGATACGAGTACCTCTTAAAAGTACAAAACAGCTTTTCGATTGCGCAATACACATTTCAAAACTAAGTACCAAACGTACCCATATTCAAAATCAGGTCTCTCGGTCTCGCATCTCGGTCACTAGCATCCTTATCATCTAAGCTCGGTGGCGTTGGTATTTCCTTTTCTCTTGCTCGCGTTTATTACCATCGCTACATGAGAGAACAACACGGAATGCGAAACCCAACGCCATGAAGTTTTGTCGATAAGAAGCCAGGACCGGCCACGAGCCCCCAGGGCAGCGCTTACGTCGCAAACCTCGCTATTAAACAATTTAGGATAATTAACTACCGGATTTCGTATCGGTAATTGCCTTTCATAACACGCTGCTACGCTGTTATTAGAGCCGACTTCATTTTGTTGCTAATGTGGCCCTGTAATTGGCACTGAATTTGTTTAACTCTGTTACTGGACTCTACATTGTTGGTGAAGTCTTTGACTCCTTTGAAATCTTGCGAGCTTTGTAGAACCTGATTTCAATTGTAACAGCGGAATGGAGAAAAAAGAATGTGGATGAACGGCCTGTATTGTAGGCACATTGTAGTGTGGCTGAATACGGCATTTTAGTTGTGATTATTTTGCACAATTACGGATTGCCATTCTGCGTTCTTCGTTATTGCTTCCAACATATTACTGCTGAATTGTTGTAAACTTCAGTAGGTACTTAGGTATATGCTTTCAAATTCTAATTTAAAGTAGGGGCGAAAAGTCCTACACTGACGACCACGTCAGTGTAGGACTTTTCCCCTCGGCTGGAAGGGAAACACCCTCAGCTCACGGCATCAGTTCAGGGTGTTTCCCCTCCCTTCCCCGAGAGAGCTATGTGGTTTATTTGAGGATCTAATATGTCTGTGAATATATAATTGTTTTTCAGATATGTTTATACAAGAAACCCAAAGATTAAGTAGGTATTAAATTGATTTCTTTCGCAAAGAATGATATCACAGGTCTTATTTGCATCAGAAATCCATGACTACCGATGAATACCGACCCAATGGATATTCCGCTTGGTTAACAATTTTACTTAATTAACTAAGCAATGGAGACAAACTAAAGTTACTGATATTGGTAAGTAGATTAGCAAGCTGAAGTGGTAGTGGGCAGGGCACAAATTAAGTGCGCAGAGCTGATAGGGTTGTAAGTTTTCGAACTACGTAACGTCACGTGCAGTGTAAATATCGAAGATCAACAAATGATTGAGATGACTGGAATTAATCCTAACGGAAATCTATAATATGATTTATGTCCAACAACAATCCTAAAACTGAAAAGATGCTGATAAATCGTGTAGGAGTTGCCATCATAAACTCTTCAATTAACTACTCGATGAAACTCGATATATCGCCGCGTAAATCAAAACAACTGTCTTTACATCACTAATTACGTGTACCGATCGCTATCGGGCTATAAAGAAGTCAAATTACCGATCATTTATGTAAATCATTGTTGTACAATAATTAACTAAAGTTACTGGCTAATTGGCAAGAGTATCAGCTCGCTGACGAGGCAGTGGGTAGGGTACAAATCACGTATAACTGAAAGTTACTCGAAAAGTTCTCGAATGGAGACAACGTAGGTACCGGCAAGTATAAGGTAAGGCATCTTCGTAAATGGTGCAAGGATTAGGTATATCTAAGGATCACGGTGGATATCCTACGGCTGATTCGATAATGATAAATCGTGTAGGAGTTGCTATTCAAACCTTCATAAACTCTTCAATTAACAACTTGATGAAACTCGATACTATCGCCGCGTAAATCAAAGCAACTGTCTTTACATCACTAATTACGTGTACCGATTGCTATCAGGCTATAAAGGAGTCGAATTGCCGATCGCTTATGTAAGTCAATTTGCATGTTAAGCTGCATGATAGCGGCCAGTTTGTATCGGACAGGACGATTGAGGCTGTCATGTCATAGCGGGCCCAAGGTGTAGGTATAAATAGCATTATAAGAAGATAATTATTTGAAATTTTCGGAGTTAATTCCTCTTTTTGCCTAGCACAAAATTGAACAAAAAAACTTATTACATACTTATTAATTTTGATATTACGTCCAATTACAAAGGCGCCATCGTAAATTTAATAGCAACTTTAAAAAAAATCTCTTTATCGAATGCACATAGTGAAAAAGAAACAGGAATATTTTAAATTGCTGTTATAATTACGATGGCGCCTTCATAATTGGGTATATTATGGAAAGAAATCCTTAATATTTTTTCATAGTGATGTTCTTTACAGAGTTAGATAAATTAGCCATAGCTAGCCTGTCTGCAATATTTTTATATAATAGGTGCAAGAAGGTGACAAATCAAATATCAGCCTCATAAGTCTTGAAATCTTTATCTCTATGCTGATATGTTACGTTGATCTAAGGTAAATGCACCTGTATTGGCTACTGGCCCAATTTTGGCCATAAACAGATTACAAACAATCATTCAAAAATCCAATTGCTTTCTATGTAGTAGTAGTGTAGGTAGTTTTAGCATTTAAAGTAGTATTGTATTTCATTGTTAATAGAAAAATCAAAAATGTTCACATATGTATTTAGAGAATAAACAATAAATATTGTTTGTGTGAATGTCAAAGTTTGAAATTAAAAAAAAAGCAATAATTTAAATTCAAGGTGGCCAAATATATATGACACTGCGATGGCCACAACCGGTGCATCTCCTAAAAGTATATCTTAATTTAAGAAATGTATTGTGACAGTGATGGAGACAATCTCGAATACGCGAGAATACCCTTGATCCATTAATTCCCTTCACAACATGTAATTGAGCCAGCGTTTAATCGTCAGCGTAATCGGGCCAATCGCTCGCGGCGTGCGGAGGCTGACGGATGACGTGCGAACTCACCAATTATCCTACTCGATCGCATTACTCTGTCGAGAACTGGTGGTAATCAAAGACGAGGTCCATTGCCCATATTGTGGGCACACCCATACCTAGTTCTCAAAAGGATTCCTTTATCGAGGATGCTCATACCAAGACCCAGAACAAACAAATAAATTATTAATTATATTCATCATTCAAACATCTGTCCAGCCAGGCGCTGAATTCGGGAACTTTAGCTTCGAAAACGGACATGTGGTAGAGTTCTGTAAAGCTAGAAATCAATGTATCAAAGACCTATCAAGAAAATTTTTGTCACAAATTCGATAGCAAATCTATGAACACTTTTAGGGTTCCGTTCCCAGCAAACTTTAGACTCTGTTTAACATGACAAATTGCATGGTTAAACAGTGTTTAAATCTTGTGTGGTTAGGCGGTATATGTTCTATGTGTGAGCTTCAGTAACAGTACAGTTACTGCGCACGCTCTGAACACTTACGGGTAGCTAGTGGTGTGGTCCGGGTCAGGTCGTGAGGAATTACGACGTGCTAACACAGCATTATCCCGGCCCGCATTACACGCTTAACGTCTAAATGACCCCTGGTTTGGCGCTTTCTGACTACGGTACAATAATTGACTGGAGCGAAGCGAAGGTCTATGCTTCCAAACGACGATTTTGCTTTCGTATGTCCAGATGTTTCTGATTTGTGTACAGGTCGCATTTTTCATCGAATCTCAACGCAACTCGCAATACATGTTTTATAAAATATCAATGGCGTTTTTTGTACCTAGTTGGCGATTTTTGATTGCCCAAAATAGTAATTCCCTAAAATCAAGAGGAATTTCCTGTACTTAATGATACTTATCAGCAATTTCGATAATATTTGATACGATGATTAAGTATTTAAATCCTAACAATATTTGCGAGTATGAACCATATCGGTCAAAAACGGGTCAAGATGTATAAGCCTGTGAAGATTCAAGAGACGTGCCGCGAGGTCTACTGTTCGGAGAACTACTAATAATAGGGATCCATGAGATCATCCAGCACTAAACATCCTTTGGTAGATGGTGATCACTGTACAGATGTAGCTAGAGCTTAGGTAACAGTACAGTTACTGCGCACGCTCTAAACACTTATGGGTAGCTAGTGGTGTGGTCCGGGTTAGGTCGTGAGGAATTACGACGTGCTAACACCACATTATCCTGGCCCGCATCAGCTTAACGTCTAATTTTTAATTTTAATTTTTCAGTTTTCTTTTAAATTAAAATTAAATTTTAGTTAACTCGTTGGAAGACGTTAGCATCCGGGAATCAGAATTTCTTATCCGGGTGCTAACACATCTTTGTACATATGTTGCAATAAGTAAATAAATAAAATTGGAAACGTCTAAATGACCCCTGGTATGGCGCTTTCTGACTACGGTACTATACATCATACAGGCTTGTCTGCTTGCCCTAAGGGGTGAGTAAGACCGTCATTACGAACAACTTTTGCTACGGGGCGAACCTGAAATTCAAGAAAAAACACCAGTTTTATACAACATTGCATCTTGAAATCAACAAAATTTGTGAAACGATTGATTTTTAGGGTTCCGTACCTCAAACGGAAAAAACGGAACCCTTATAGGATAGGATCACTTTGTTGTTCGTCTGTCCGTCTGTCCGTCTATCAGTTTGTCCGTCTGTCCGTCTATCAGTTTGTCCGTCTGTCCGTCTGTGTGCATGTCAAGACTCTTTAAACTTGAAATTTAAACTGTCTACGTATATCTGTGGTTTCTTGCAGTTGTGTAAAAGAAAAACTTCTCAGTTGTCGTTTAAAAAGGTTAGAGCCGTTTATGTCGTATAAAACCGCATATTTCGACACTAACAAAAATCAAAACCTACAGGGTACTTCCCGTTGACATAGAACTATGAAATTTGACGAGGAGCATTGTCTCAGAGTACCTACACATATAGGAATAAATCTGAAAACTGTACATTTATATTTAAATCACAAAAAAATAGGGCCTCAAAATTCACAAAATATGGGTTCAAAATTCAAATCGTATCATGTAAGTTATAGAGATTTTAACAACTTACTTCCCAATATTGTGATTTTTTTGGATTTGTACGGAACCCTCGATGTGCGAGCCTGACTCGCACTTGTCCGGTTTTTTTTTCTCGCATTTCGGTTTGGCTTCGTTTTTTTTTTAATGACTTAAAGCTGTTGTCCTATGAGGCCTCTACAGCTTACCGGGCATAGGCGAGCGCAGAAGGCGGCTGAGCCCCAAGATTGGGTTAAAGGTTGACTAGCGCTAGGGCCTGAGAAGGTACGGACCTCGGCTTGGGCCGTCACCCGGCGCGGAGATTAGATTTGCACCGGGCACCCCAGAAGGGGTGTGCCCTGTGGCCCGGCTTCGTCGTAAAAGTTGTTCATAATGATGGCCTTAATCACACCTCCTTCCGGCTTAGTACAACAGATTATTATTATAAACTACGGGACTAATCGCGCACTAAAATTACGAAAATTAAGTTCCAAGTAGCCCAACGAGCTATAGAGAGGGCTATGCTCAGAGTTTATCTGCAAGACCGAATCAGAAACGAGGAAAACAAAAAATCCCTTACCTCTAGGGTAAAGGAAAATTGCGTAAAGTACAGCGCATTGGAAGAGAACCCTTTAAATTTTGAAAGCATTATTCCGCCAATAAGGCTGAATAAACCAAATTCTAAAAAAACTGACGATTCGGTTACTATTAAAATAGTAGAGAGCAAAATTAGTGATGGCGATATCAAAGGCGCCGCACGGTCCAGTCACTCCGTGAGAAGCATCCGCCGGCAGCATGTCTCCACCTGCCTGAGCCACCACACCCTGATGACGTTGTCATTGAAGTGTCAGCTTAGAAGATTGTAGCGGCAGTTTCTTCTTTTCGGAGTGGCTCAGCCGGAGGCCAAGATGTTCTTTCACCTCAACATCTAAAATATCTGTTAGCTTTTGTGAGGTGGCTGAATCTCTCTTGAGAGAATTAACGGCTTTGGCAAATCTCATGTTATCTGGGCGGGTCAATGGTGACGTCATCGAAGTTTCGTATGGCGCTAACCTATGCGCACTTGTCAAAAAAGATAGTGGCATCAGACCTATTGCTGTTGGCACCACATATCGTCGCCTCGCAGCCAATGCCGGCTATAGAAAAAAGGTTGCTCTTTTGAGTAATCTTTTTCAACCAATACAGCTTGGCTTTGGTTCGCGGGGTGGATGTGATGCTGCTGTTCATTCCCTTCGTACTTTTCTTGGTCAAAATTGTGGAGAGGTGTTGCTTAAGGTAGATGTCAAAAATGCTTTCAATTCGGTTAATTGAGACGCCTTGTTGGCACAGGTCAAAGACAAAATTCCCGATCTTTTCAATTTTCTTTGGCAATGCTACGGCAAACCCACTAAATTAATTTACAAAAATGATGTTTTGCTATATCTTCCGTTGGTTGTCAACAAGGTGACTCTCTCGGACCAGCCATTTTCAGCCTGGCCATTCATCCGATTGTTCAACGTCTCCAATCTAAACTCAACGTTTGGTATCTGGATGACGGGACTTTGGGTGGCGATGCGAGCACAGTCCTACGTAATTTGGAAATTATTTTTGACGAGTTTCGTCAAATTGGTTTGGAGCTAAATTTTTCGAAATGCGAACTTTTCGTTTGCGATTCATGTCCGGATAAAGATTTGATAACGCTCAACGTATAAGCATTGCCATTCAGCGTGGCAATGCTACCAGCATGCTG
The DNA here is from genome assembly GCA_949316475.1 of Hypomecis punctinalis. Classification (NCBI taxonomy): domain Eukaryota; kingdom Metazoa; phylum Arthropoda; class Insecta; order Lepidoptera; family Geometridae; genus Hypomecis; species Hypomecis punctinalis. Next base: position 20,435,178 of record OX438799.1, on the reverse strand, counting down.
GGCACGCTGCCAACTAGCAGTGGGCTTAAGCATCTGGATTATCTTTAGACCTTCAAGGGTCTGTGGATAATCCAATTGCTTTCTATGTAGTAGTAGTGTAGGTAGTTTTGGCGTATAGTATTGTATATTATCGTAGTTAATAAAGGCACTTTAAAAAAAAGTTGGTGTTATATTGACTTAATCCAAAATTAAGTATAAATGAACCAGCTCTGAGGAAAGCGAAAAACAGAGTGTTGAAGCAGTCAATGCCTTTCAAGACGGGCACGATCTTCCGTAATGAACAGAACAAATAAAAAGAAAGATAGCAGATAAAGCTCTCGTCGATAGGTATCAATATAATTGTTTTATAACGAATCAAATAATCTCCAAGCTAACTAATTACACCAAATATCTATAATGATCCTGCTAAACATCTGTTCATACGTCAGTTAAGTGCCAAAACAAATCGCTCGTTCATCAGCGATGAGTAACGCTGAAAGGCCCATTAAACCAAAGACACGCTACGCGATGCTACGCTAATTGCAGAAAACAACAGCTAAACCGCAAGAAAATGCGATTACCCTACCCCTTTCGAAACATCCACCTCAACCAGGCCTCTCGCACCCTTCTACTTTAAACAAAACAAGGGCCAATCTAAACTGGAGCTGTTAATAGCTTAGAACCAAGCTGGGAGGTCCGTCGGTCACCCCGCTAATTGAATGTGTCAATCATTTTAACAACGCAAATGAATAGGGCACAGAGTGCACGACCAGCTTAAAGAAACCCCTTAAAAAGGCTCCACCATAAAGGTTAGAAAGGAGAACATGGCGTTGGAAGGTCAAGCTGCGCCGAGATTGACAGACGCCTCAAGCGCACCACAGTAAATTAATGTCGGTTAATACTCGAAAACACTAATTGTACAGTATAATTTTCCAGTAAACTCATTACAGACGTACAGCTCGAGGCGATAGTAGAAATCTATAACGAATCGGTGTTTCTTGGACGTCGGTAAGCGGCTGTAATACTTGTAATGCTAGAATTCCGCTCACGTTTCTAAAGACGGTCAAATGATGGCCACTTATCGAGTTTGGAGTGAAAACCTGAGAGTATGTGGCGTATTTCGTAAATGGAACTCTCGGAAAAATGCGCGGGAATCCAGTGGAATTCGAGAGCCAAAAATCGATTCTTTGATTTTCGATTTGACCTTATTTGAAATCGGAATGTGTACGGTGTAATTAATCGAATTAAGTAACTACTTTTTGAGTCGATCTTCTTGAAAACTTGGATAAAAAAAAAATTAAACGAGATCAATTTTGCCCAATTACTTAAGGCATAAAAACTACCGGCGCCACAGCATCAGAGCGTAACTTTTTTGGTGGCTGCTGCGTAATAAATTAAGATAAAGCTCGTCAATAAACGAGGCTCATATTCAAATGAACAGAATCAATTCGATTTCTTCTATTCAGATACGATCGGGATTATTAAATCAAAATGCCAGACGCCATATTTACATTTACAGATTTGAGGCGGTGTTGGATGGTAAAAAAGATAATTTGTTATAATATATCATGTGGTTGTAATATTTCATGTTCGTATTTGTAATTTGGTCTGCCTCTGAGTCGTCTCATTACAATGTTAAATTGAATGGATGGTGCCCCTGGGTGTAGATAACTGAGCTAATATAATAACTAGCCGGTAATGAAAAATAAATAATTTGAAATGTCTTGGGGTTTGTGAGATCGAGTGATGGATTGGAAATTCTGTGATTGTATATATATATATATTTTTATTGGTTTGTTACACTCCACAGACACTAGGGCCTGTGCTCTTTAAGATTATACATTACTTTTTTAATGATTTGAACAATATTTCTAAAACTAAGGCTTTACTAGAGGACTCTACACTAAATTAAATCTAAACCTAATTAAATTTCTAAAATTACGATTTTTAAACTACGATATGATGCATAGGTATATGCCGAGAGCAGTCCGATCCCCACAAGTAGCATCCGTTCGCGAGTGTGACGCGCGCGCCGGCCGTGATTATATTTTGATATATTGTTGTAATTAATTGTTCATTATGAACCTCAGAGCAAATAAAAAAATTAAGAGAGAATGTTGCCAACAAACAAGTGAAGCCAACCAAAACTACGCCTCGCCGTGTACAGACAATTACACACACACACATCCCGTACAACGAAACTACGCCTTAGCTTGACAGTCGAACTATGGCGGCGCAACACCGACGCACTCACACATGTATAAAAAACCGGCCTCACTTGACTGTTCAACGACGTTCCCTCTAGATATTTTTATTTGCTGTTATGAACGTTCCATTTCTAGCTAATTATGAGATTTTGATTTTTAGAATATAATTATTTCCACAATTATGCATGCTAAAGCTAAAGCTAAAGCTAGGTGAAAATTTTATGCGTTAGCGCAGGATCTTCGGTATTTTTGAAGTGAAAACTACTTTAGCGGCGTTGTGCACTTTTTGGGATGGGTAATAAATGTTAAACTCGCGTCAGGATACGTGACTGATCGAAAATTCGTAAGACGGACGGAGAGTAGACGGCGGCACAGGGCGCTTGCGCGAGTATGCGTATGTGATATTGTATTTTACCACATAAATGATACTAATTTTAATGTTCAAATTTTCACGTCTGCCAGCATTCCCGGAGTGCATCCCAATATTTTTTTTTGGCTTGAACCTTTAATAAGTAGATAAATATGTAAGGACTGAATTTGTCTATTAAATTATTGAAAGTAAGAGCTGGCTGATGATTTTAGTACAATAGTACATTATGATATAAGTGCGGTAATTTTCAAAGCGCACGTATGTCATACGACGTTTTATAACATATTTGCGAGGAAATTAATAAAACTCTGACTTTCATAAACGAATAAATCTTTAATTACTTGTTAAAGCAGTTATAGAAATTTCAACAATTTTTAAAAATGATTGTTACGTTGCCGGTTTGCATTTTTAATGTTGTCAAGTTATTATTAGTTACAATTTCCTCAGTCTCTCTCTCACTCTCTTCAGTGAAAGTAAATACATCACTTCTTCAACACATTTTCTAATAAAAACAATACAGCGAAAAGAAAAAGCGCGCGAAATAATGTTGATCTCCCAAAGTTAATTTTATTCTTAAAATATTGACCACTTTTCTGACATAAAACTCTTTGCTGAGATTTAAAAAAGTATCGTTCATTTTTAGACTTAAAAAACCGTTCAAAGATAAATATGTAAGGACTGTACTTGTCTATTAAATTATTGAAGGTAAGAAGCTGGCTGATGATTTTAGTACAACAATTTTTAAGTTGTCCTTAGTTTGTAGATATTATGAAATACTTATTTAAATATATACCTATCTATTACAGGTAAGTATCTTGTTTTATTCGAGTACATTTTACCAACCAAATATTTAATCTATTTTATCGTTTTATAGACGTACCTGCTAAATAATTATGCGTTTAACTACAAGTATTAACAGCAATGAATCTTCCCAAATAAGCAAACCTAATCGAAAAGATTAATTCACAAATATTATCTAATTTTATTACCCACTTTAAATGATAATCGGAACAGTTCCACTCCAGTTCAATTTTAATAACATAATCAAGATCTAGCAAAAAGGAGGCCAGAACCACCTGCGAGTAGTAGATAAAAAAATCGATTATTTGCACCTGCGAATAATCGATTAATCGTTTTCTTCTAGGGGCGAACGGTACATCTCTTTGATTGTTTGACAGACGTCACGCAGAGAGCGCGCGGGCGCCCCTACGGGCGATGATGGTAATTTTGCCCGTAATATAAAATTATACTCATAGTTTGATTCAAAATATATTTGTGTATGTAATTTAATCACATTTATAGTAATTGTAAGCGTCAATGAATTAAGAAATGGGCTGGGTGATAATTGCTAAACTCCGATTGTAATTAGGTAATTAAAATTTTGCTTTTCTAAAATTAATTTTTTTAAGTTAGACTCTAGCTGGACTCGTACGTAGTGTAGTTTTAGGAAATATCTTTGTAGAATATCTGTTTGTGGAGATTTGCTCAGGATTGATCAAAATATTATTTTAATATGCAATATCCAAGAACACCATAGCAATATAATGTGTCGTACGACTCCTGCGAGTAGGTCAGTGTTGCTATGTGACTACGTGTTTGTCAGCGATCACCGAAATTAAGCAACGTGCCGCATGACAGTATTTTGGATGGGTGAACGCGCGTAGCATTTTCCATCTGAGCGCTACCGTGGCTCGGATGACACATTAAATTGTAGGTCCCGGCTGTTTTAACCGTTTAGCCATATCAAAGGCCGGCGGCCTAAGAACTCTAGCCACCTGGCCTATATGAACTCACTTACTTAATAGACTCAACACAGTGATTCAATTAAATATTTTAGCATTAGCATTATTTAGTGTTACGAATCGAGTGAATGTGCACCCCAAGTTAGTCCCTCAAGGACTACTGAAACTGAAAAACGAACGCCGCATCCTAATCAAAATAACGTTTTTAACAGTCGTTGTACAGCCTTAGAATGTTCACTGTAAGACATAGGCCTCCCTTATTGATCTCCAGTAAGAAGGTTGGTTGTTTTTGTCAGTAGAATTTTTTTATATTTCCTAGTGTTACATGATATGAGTTATATAGAAGCCGTGGTGGTCTAGTGGTAGTGACACCCACCTTACAATCATGTGGTCGTGGGTTCAAATCTCGGTCCCGTACCAATGAATTCTTTGGAATTTATATACGGAATTGAACACCGCTGGCTTTTCGGTGTAGGAAAACATCGTGAGGCAACTTGCATATGTCAGTAGAAAAAATTCGATGGCGTATGTGAATCCACCAACCCGCACTGGGCCAGCGTGGTGGATATGGCTCAAACACCCTTCGTGGGCAAGCCTAAGTCCTGCAGAGGACTATTAAAAAAAAAGCTGATACAGGTACATACATGATATTATCAACTCTGATTTGCCCCTCAAAAATATTCTCACACAGTCCACAGGCATCGAACAGAAATACGAGCAACGATTACCTACACTAACTTAAACATTCACCCATAGGTCAGAACCCCATTTGAATGATAAATATGGTTTAATTCAATCAAGTAAGCTCAATAGGTGATGCTGGTAGCTCCACCGCCCATAGAGTGATGCATGGCATTCAATATACGGGGCTTAGTAAAAAATAATCTAATCTACTCAGTAATTGATACCTATTGCCACGCTTCTTTGTTTGAGCGGATTATAAATGAAGATCCTGTCTTAGATATTTGAGAATATATCGGTGAAATGGCATATGGTGAAACAATTAGGTAGGTCTATACTTACCTACCTACCACGGTAGATATTGTGCAATAAAATTTCTTGACAACTACTAATATAAAAGAAAAGTTTTAAAAGCTTCTATACAGATTTTGAGTAAGTTTCGCTTCTAATTAAAATAAAAACCGAAATTCTCAAAAAAGCTCAAATTACATTATTAAACATAGGCTAAGTGGACATGTGACAAAGCATCTTATGAGTAGTACAACTTCATTATGTTTACAACGGGAAGGTGAGGTCTCTTTCGCGCATTGAAAGTAAAAAAACAGGACAAGTGCAAGTCAGGCTAGCACATCGAGGGTTCCGTACAAATCCTGAAAATTTCACAATATTGGGAAGTAAGTTGTTAAAGTCTCTATACTATAACCATCGACAGAAAAGTTTCTTTTTTTTCACTTTTCTCGTCAAAAATTACACATTGTTAAAATAATTAAAAATCTTTTTTACCATGTGCTAATGAAGTTCTTTTATATGATACGATTTACTCACTTTGAATTTTGAACCCATATTTTGTGAATTTAGAGGCCCTATTTTTTTGTGATTTAAATAAAAATGTACAGTTTTTTGATTTATTCCTATATGTGTACTCTGAGACAACGCTTCTCGCCAAATTTCAAAGTTCTACGTCAACGGGAAGTACCCTGTAGGTTTTGATTTTTGTGAGTGTCGAAATATGCAGTTTTTTTACGACATAAACGGCTCTAACTTTTTTAAACGATAACTGAGAAGTTTTTCCTTTACACAGCTACAAGAGACCATAGATATACGTATACAGTTTAAATTTCAACTCGATATCTTTACGCGTTCCCGACATACACACAGACGGACAGACGGACAACAAAGTGATCCTTATAGGATTCCGTTTTTTTCCGTTTGAAGTACGGAACCCTGAAAAGAGTAAAGTCATACATAACATAAGTGAGTTCGTAGGCATAGATTGGATGGCTAGCCCTGGTGTCAGTTTTTAAGCCGCCTGTGCGTAAACATCGGGCAGTGTAGTCAAACGCAAGCCTATAGTAATAAAAAATCATAGGTCTAATTTGTTTTGGCTCATTTCACATAATATTCATTACATATATGTATCTCTAGAAACACAAGGATCTTTAAATTGTCCTGTTTTTTGTGAGATACACGAGTAGGTATTCTACAGAGTTTCAAAAGGTATCTTCTAAATCTGAGTGCTTCATATCCGACCACACCGTCGCTTAGGAACCATCACTCTACTTGGTGGTCAAGCGCGGACTTACATGCGATGAATAAAACATGGAGCATATCCAGGTCCCGTACCAATAAGTTCTTTGGAATTTATGTACGGAACTTAACACCATTGACTTTTCGGTATGAAAACATCGTGACGCAACCAGCATACGTGCGTAAAAGAAATTCGATGGCGTTTATGAATCCACCAACCCGCACTGGGCCAGCGTGGTGGATATGGCCCAATCACCTTTCGTGGGTAGGCCTACATCTTGCAGTGGACTATTAAAATGTTGACACATTACACAGTACTTGAATTCAAATTAGAAAGGATAGAGAACCTTTGGATTAGACATCAAATATCGGCAGAGAGTGACTTTGTTTCATATTATTGAGAGATTTATTGTCTCAAAGGTTATGTTAGTCGCGTGAGCAGAACCACTCAAGATGTTTATTAATGTATAAATCTTATTGTTAAAATTATAAATTCCGTTTGTTAATTAAATCGTGTTTCGGCGTATTAAATGTTTCGGCGGTACAAAGGCGCGCGCGCGCGTGTTGATTTTCAGTTTATTTCATTAGAATCGCACAGCGGGGGCTGTGGGATCGATGCTCAGAGTAGGGTGTCCCTCCGTCTCTCTAATTGATAGAATTTTGCTTGAGTTGTGCGTTGTAATTAAAAACTATTCTACATAGGCCAAAGTCATCATTTATATTTTAGAATGAAAATATAATTTAATTTCTTGAATTGATGAGTATATTTTTTTTGTTCTATGGTAAGGAGAATAGGTTATCCAAATTAACAAACTAGGTAGTCTCGTAGCTAATACTTAACTGAAAGTTTTGCGTCAACTTTATCATGTATTAAATTTGCATATGTTTTTCATCAGAGACAGGGCTTATTTCACTTTCAGATTATTCAGATATCGTGGTTTTTTGCTACGAAACTTTGAGAGCATTTTGTTTTATATGAAGCAGCTGTTTTCTTTCAGCTATTTTAGGTTTGGTCCCATACTAAAAATATGTCCCAATGAGGAATACAATGAGGTTCTTGCATATATCTGTCGCCTAGAGGTAGGTTAGTAGGTACATATGAGTAGATTTACAGCCTCATCATATCTATTTTGAGAGTTTACGACTAGGCACTAAACGACGCGACGCGTAACCAAAATGCTGGTGTTTATTTGGCTCAACGTATAAGCATTGCCATTCAGCGTGGCAATGCTGCCAGCATACTGGGCACGTTGCCAACTGGCAGTGGGCTTAGGCATTTGGATTGTCTTTAGACTTTCAATGGTCTGTGGATGATCCAATGCTTTCTATGTAGTAGTAGTGTAGGTAGTTTTAGCATATAAATTAGTATTGTATCTTATTGTAGTTACGTTTTTATTGGAAATGTCCCGATACGACGTAAGATCTGGCTACCCTCCAATCCCAGCATAGGGTTCACCTGCCTGTTTAAAAATTGTAAAATATAGCATTTTTAATGAACTAACCTTTTCAATTTTCGACTTTACGGCGTTTATCGGCGTGACATCGGCCGGCTTTGGACCTTTTCCTTACTTTGGGCCTCACTTTGGGCTAATCAAGATACTACAGAATATTAATAGTTACTACGCACCTACAGCCACGCGTATTTGTAAAGGTGCTATCTCACAGAGAGCTTTTGCTTGTATGGTTGAACCATACTTCACCGGCCCTTTAATAATTGAAATTGTTAAAATAACCCATGAAGGACATTAGGGTCATATCTGCCACGCTGCCCCAGAGCGGGTTCACAAACACTATCGAATTTCTTTCATCGATTTTCTTGTCTGTTGCTTTTATTAACATCAAGCAAAAAACGGTAAAAAATAAAGTTTGTTGTATGGGTGCCCTTAAATATTTATTTTACTATATTTTTATTATTATGTTGTTATACACAACGGAAACAGTAATAATAATCTGTGAAAATTTTAACTGTCTAGATATCTCGTTGCAGTTTGGTGACAGATAGACGGACAGACTGATAGACCGACAGCGTCGCCTTAGTAATAAGGGCCCGTTTTTACCCTTTGGGTACGGAACCCTAAAAATCGAATTTTGTTACATTATTAGTAAGCGAAATGTTCGTTAGTCAGGGAGGTCGAATATAATATTTATAACGTAATATGTATTCGAAATAGAATCTTGGTTTATATGGAAGCTCTCGGTGAGAAAGCACCTTAAAGCTTTTTATTTGAAAATTATTTAGTACCGAATGAAGATTACCTTTCTTTTTTAATTTTAAAACATCATTCGTTGAGAAAATATTTGTTAATTAAATTTTTTTGATCGTTATGAGCTTCGACGGATCGGCTTGTTTGTCGTGAACCAAATGTCACGATATTATGTAAATTATATTGTATGTTATGGTTGTAAAAGATATTTTTTTTCTCGTAAAAGCTAAGAAGCATGGGAAACTCATCATAGGTTTAAAATCATATTACCGACTATATAATTATTTTTACTTAATGAGTTATGTAAAAATATCTGAGCTGTAAGTTAATAGATATACCAAAATAGTATATACCTACGTCTACGTATTTATTAATTATTGTAAATTTATTATTTAATTATATCTTTTTTATTAGTATGTTTGTTTATGATGTATAATCCAATTTATATTTTACTAGCTTTTGCCCGCGGCTCCGCCTGCGTGTAATTTGACTTTTGTGCTATCCCACGTGAACATTTTTTTTCTGGAAAAATTTAGCATAAGTATGTCACTTTCCGCTCCTTGAACTATACACATGCCAAAAATCAACTCAATCCGTTGCTCCGTTGCTGCGTGAAAGAGGAACAAACCAAAAAACTCTTCGGATTAATAATAGTAGTATGATTTTTTTTGCGCACCCCGTCCATTATTTATACGCTATCTATCCTCTCCATCATAAAGTTGCCTGACAGAGCTCGCTATCAGCGATAAGGCCGCCCTTTGTTACACTGTTTTTGTATCTTTATTTCTTCTTATAATTGTTAATTCTTGGTGTGCAATAAAACGTTTATCTCTCTATCTGTAAACAACGCCATTCTTATGACACAGACCCAATATTTAACCACACTATCAAAGATGTACGAATATCTAACAGATTTTTCGAAGATTTAGCGATGTGTTATATAATTTTTAGGGTTCTAAGAATTACCCACAGTCCAAGTCCTACTGAGAAGAATGTATGGATAGCAGTGAAGAAAACAATTCTTAATTTATAATTAATAATTAAAATTAATTATTGGCCAGGCGGTTAGTAGAAGTGACGCGTGACCAGAATGCTGGTGTCTACTTTGGTCAAAAGCTCAGCATTGCCATTCAGCGAGGCAATGCTGCCAGCATTCTGGCCACGTTTCCTTCTACAAAGGGGCTTTTAGATTAAGTTTTATATGTTATAAATTTAATTTTGTGTATATATTAGTTTAAATGATTTTAGTATAAGTTTATTTTTAATTATTAATTATTATTATTAAAACTTTATAAAAATGAATTGTGGTTGTTAGTCTCGCTAAAACTCGAGAACGGCTAAATTGATTTGGCTAATTTTGATCTTGTAATATTTGTGAAAGTTAAGGTAAGGTTTAAACGGTGAGAAAATTTATAAAAGTTGCGAGAAAAATAATAAAAAAATATTAATAAGACCCATACAAAAAGTTGTCATTGGCAAATGAAGAGTGAAGTTCACCGAGTCAGCTAGTTAAAATTAAAAATCAGTTCCACGAAAACATAACACTAGGTACTAACTTTCATTGCGATCATGTAGGTACTTTGTAAGGTACATGTACATTTTATACAAAAAGGTCAATAAGTACACTGAAAACATTACACTCCTTTTTTGAGCAGTCGTATAATAAAGAAGTGTGGTCACATGATGCAGTTATATATACAATTATATCTTATAAGTACTGATGACGGCTTCATTAGACGTGTAATAATATCAAAATAATGACACGCGAGCTAACAGTCTTTTTGCGATTTTCTCACTCGGCTAATAACTTTCTTATAATTTCTATCGCGATGTTAGATTCAATGGACTGGTCTACAGTCAAGAGGAAGTACTTATTATTATATCTTCTTTGTCTAGAGGGAGCCACTGTTGTTGGTCTATATTTTTTTTTTCAAGTGAAACTTTCTTTAGCGGTGTTGTTGTTGTTGGCGTTGTTTTTGGGATTGGTGAAAAAATGTTAAACTCGCGTCCGGACGTAACAAACAAACAATAACACTTTATTAGACAACCACATTACATAAAAAAACAAATTACAGGGACAAAACAGTACAATTTATAGGTAACCTCATCGATAATGCGTAAAACGGGTTTTCACTTCTACCAGCTTGTCCCAGAGTACATATATATGAATAAATCTGAAAACTGTATATTTTTATTAATATCAAAAAAATAGGGCCTCAAAATTCACAAAATATGGGTTCAAAATTCAAAGTGAGTAAATCGTATCATGTTAGGTATCATATAAAAGAACTTCATTAGCACATGCCAAAACAGGTTTTTAATTATTTTAACAATGTGTGATTTTCGATGTATGACGTGAAAAGATAAAAAAGATATAGTATAGAGATTTTTAACAACTTACTTTCCAATTTTTGTGAAATTTTCTGGATCATTTATACGGAACCTTCGGTGTGCTAGGCTGACTCGCACTTGTCCGGTTTTTTTATAAGTTCTTTATTAATTTTGAAGGATTTGGTTGAGACATCATACCTACCAATACATAGCAATAATAATGATCTAGTTTGCGCTTACTTTAAATTAAGCCGAGGACTGTTAAAGCTTTTATTTTAATATATTTAAATTATTAAATATTTGTTTTGCTCAATAAGCGGTTTTCAAACCACCAGTATTTTATAGTACCGATCACAGAACAGTCAGAACTAGATCTAGATACCGATAAATAGTCCCTCCGGAAGACCAGCGCGCTTTGGTCCACAACCAGCATATGCTGAGGTGGGACCGGGTTGTGACGAAAATAAAATTAAGTAATTAGGATGACTTTGTAAAATATTTAAGATTAATTGTTTATGCTGTTTATTTTGTTTTGTTTTACTATATTGTTTGCTTTGTGGTTTTTTTAAATTTTATTTTTGTCTTAATTAATAACTGTCTATTGTCTAAATAATACGTGCAGTATGTTTTGATGGAATGTGTCCGGAACGAGGCACAGAGACAGGATGTAATGTACCCACTCTATTGATAGCCTTAATGTAGGCTTGTATAACAGCATTTTAGCTTCCCCAACATCTGAGGAAGTGAAATTACTGTTAAAGCTGTATAAGTGAGTGCTATTGTTAAGTCGCAACATCTGATCAGAGGGCTAAGTGGGAGATTTTCGCTCGAGCTCGATCGCGTTAACGTTTGATGTGATTTCTACGGAAATGGCACAGCGCCATCTTGTGTCACGTACAGAAAACTGAATAGCTAAGTGTGAGTATTTTTTACGGTAATGTAAGGAGCGCCAAACCGATCGAACACGAGCGTGGCAACGTCTGTGATTTGCTAATTCAAGCGTGTGTGTTAATGTGCTCGCGTGTGTGCAACGACGCGCTCGGTCAATGCGACGTAATAGTAGATTGTATCATAAGGGAGCAAAATAATATTTTTGCGGCGAGGGCGCTTTTTTGAATCCAGAGCGAAGAGAGGGATTCTAGAGTACGTCGCCCGAGCCAAAAGTATATTTTGCGCCCGAGTGGTACACTCTACTTTTCATCACCTCTATGAGAAAACAAAAGGCACCTCATATTTTATTATTTAATAAACCGTAGAGTAACAACTAAATTGAAATTCTAATCTAATCTAATAATAAAACAATGAAAACTTATATTTACATTCTTTTCATTCATTTTCTTGGCGCTGTACTGTAACATTACAAATAATTCCAAATTCAAAAAGTGCGCGGCTAAGATCATTCCGTCGCACTTATTTGTTCCAAATTCAAAAAGTGTGCGGCTAAGATAATTCCGTCGCACTTATAAAGTTCCATAAAGAAAACACCTCCTTTGGGCGCACTTAAAGGCGAACCAAGTAGTCCTTTTCGAATGTGATAAAGTAAGTAAGTTCGTATAGGCCGGGTGGCTAGCCCTGGTGTCAGAGTTTTTAGGCCGCCTGAAGGCCTCTGACATGGCTAAACAGTTAAAACAACCGGGACCTACAATTTAACGTGTCATCCGAGCCACGGTAGCGCTCAGTTGGAAAATGCCACCCGCGGTCACCCATGTTTTGAATGTGATGAAAAAGTAATTTAATTTGATTTGCAAAACTCCCACTTGACACTCTGATCTGTATGTCATTACGGGAGCGACATAGTCACTGCGTGACTAAACCCCTCTACATTTAGAAAGAGTAAAAAAATCTACCGATAATATATTTTTTGTGGAGCTTTTTCCCATGTCATTACTGGTCCCATAGTAAAAGTTACTCTGTAGTCCGTTTATACTAAGTAGTGGTGGTGTTTTGCTATGCTGGATGGCGAAATTTATACGATCAGTTACAAACTCACAAATTTAAACACCTCTATTATTTCTATAAAATGCAATAAAGGGAAATCTTAATCACCATTCGAACATTAAGATTAATATCGCGTATGCGTGTAAATTTACATTTACGGTGTTTTCACCACTAAATAATACCGTAAAGTTTACAGGCAACATTAAGATGTAAATAAAGGTTTGATATTTATTTTGTTAGGGAGGTACCTACGTATTTGGCACGTAAAAAAAGTAAAGTGTTATCGCAAAGAAAAATCCGTGGTGGTCTAAACTCTAGAAGTAGTAACACCCGCCTTACAATCGTGAGGTCGTGGGTTCAAATCCCAGACCCGTACCAATGAGTTCTTTGGAATTTAGTACGGAATTTCACACCACAGGCTTTTCGGTGAAGGAAAACATCGTGAGGCAACCTGCATACGTCCGTAGAAGCAATTCGATGGCGTATGTGAATCCACCAACCCGCACTGGGCCAGCGTGGTGGATATGGCCCAATCACCCTTCGTGGGTAGGCCTACGTCCTGCAGTGAACTATTGAAAAGGCTGGCACAGTACAGTACAGTAGTAAAGAAAATTCAGGAAAAATTAAACATTTTCAAGCAAATTGCAATTGCAACTAGATCTCTATGGTTGCAACTGCATGAAAAACAGTTATGAATATGGACCAAACCGTTGCAATAACCCATTAAAAAGTTAACATTGCTATCCTAAATAATTGCAACATCCGTGACATCGACTTATATATCGATGAACCCCGGCTGCATACACGAAAAAGTGTCACGTTCTCCGCCTGAGCCGAAAGTGCTAGTGAGCGCGCGAAACAAGCGATAAAGAGGCACGATAGGCCTAAGTTTCAGTTTTTGATTTGACAATGTTTTCTTATGACGTCGTCACGTAAAATTAAAGTGTGTAAACCCACTTTACAGACAAACAATTTTTAATTATTTTTTACTTTCAATGCGCGAAAGAGACAACCGCTCACCTTTCCGTTGCAAACATAATGAAGTTTTACTACTCATAAGATGCTTTGTCACATGTCCACTTAGCCTATGTTTTATAATGTAATTTGAGCGGTTAGCGCGGGCGCAGTCAGCGCCGACGCGGTGTAAAGGGCGGCCAATGAAGCCTGGCGAGCGGACCGACCCCCGCTGCTTCTGAGCGGCAATATCAGCCAGGGTTGCCAGAACTTGCTAGTTTCCAACCCACGTCAAAAACAAGGAGGTTCTCGTCATGTGCATAGTTAGGGGGCCACGGGTAGTCCTTCAAACTCATAAAGTCATGTTTTTTATAGTGTGCAAAACAAGCAGCAGCTTAAGGAAAAACTCAATCTAGGCCAATAGATTTCTACCCGTGACCACGATTGTTGCAACTCGGTCGAAACGTCGGGATGATGAAGTATTTATTTATTTCGTAATTTTAGTGTGCTATTAGTTCAGCAGTATAGGTATAATAATAATAGATTTATTTCTTAAATAGTAAAAAAAACCGGACAAGTGCGAGTCAGGCTCGCACATCGAGGGTTCCGTACAAACACGTTGTTAAAATAATTAAAAAACCTGTTTAAGCAAGTCCTAATGAAGTTCTTTTATATGATGCGACTTTGAATTTTGAACCCATATTTTGTGAATTTTGAGGCCCTATTTTTTATGACTTAAATAAAAATGTACAGTTTTCAGATTGATTCCTATTTGTATACTCTAAGACAATGCTTCTCGCCAAATTTGATAATTCTATGTCAACGGGAAGTACCCTGTAGGTTTTGATTTTTGTGAGTGCAAAATATGAGTTTTTTTACGACATAAACGGCTCTAGCATTTTTAAACGATAACTGAGAAGTTTTTCTTTTTCACAACTGCAAGAGATCATAGATACAGTTTAAATTTCAACTGGATATCTTAACGTGTTCCCGAGATAAAGAGTCTTGACATACACACAGACGGACAGACGGATAGATGGACAGACGGACAGACGGACAGACGGACAGACGAACAGATGGACAACAAAGTGATCCTATAAGGGTTCCGTTTTTTCCTTTTGAGGTACGGAACCCTAAAAAAAAGATGCTGTATCAGCCTAAAGGGAGGACTCAATTTTTTTATACATGCACCACTGGCTTATCGATGAAAGAAAATATCGCGAGGAAACATGTGTTCTACATAATGGGAATTTTCGAAGACGTATATGATACCCACCATCCCCCAACTGAGCCAGCGTGATAGCTATGACGCTATAGCCTATCATAGACCTAGACCTCAGTTTAGACAAGGACTATAAAAAGGCTACGCAGGCTTCTGTCTCGTTACTATATTGGATTTAGAATCTATAGTAACTAGTAATATGAAAACGAATTAAAAGCCTACGTACCTATGTATACCTACACAGTACATTAACGAGTCAGAGTTTAAAATTAAAAGTAAGTACTTGGAGTGGCGTATAAATAGCCAACTCCGTGGTGTGATTGCTCACGAAAGATTTTGAAGAAAAATTAGAAAAAGAAAGGGCGGAAAAAATCGTACACGAAATAAAGAATTTGGTGTCGACGTATAAACAGGAACTAAGCTTAAACTAACCTGCAAATGATCGCCTTCATCCCCTCGTAATCGAGACCGGCTGGAGAAGTCTTCTGCCACTGACGCATGGCGCCTGCTGGTATCTTCCACTAAAGTCCTGCGTCGAGGCGAAATACGATTGTCCAAAAAAAAACTGCACTGCACACAATAAAATTCCAAAGTTCTCGAAATGAACTTCAAGGTTGCGGATGAAATTAATCTTGCGGCGTATGGAAGTCAACTGGCAGAAAGATTTTCTGCCATTCAAAAAATAATGGCGGTGACGCGACACTCGGTGCATTCGCGGCATTTTTTGACCAATGGTCGAGGGCATCGCGGTTCGAGACGACTAGCGCCATCTCTCGGAAAACTCCGGGACGTCAACGGAACATCGACAGATCGTCCCAGCGTTGTACCTGTTTTACCGACGACACCAGGAAGCGGGTAAATTGAAATTATAAAGAGAAAAGATTGTAGGAATGCGGAAATATTCAATAAAGATGTTAAGGCGCTCCATCAGTACTTAAGTTGTATGTAAACTAACTAGACATTTTTAAATGATAGAGTTATACAGGTAGCAACCCTGACCCCTGCTGCGTGGAAATCATTAATTAGTTCACGAGGCTAACCCTAAAGAAAGGCCCAAATGATCCGGACCTCATAATTGGATGTTATAACGAAAATATTGGAATATATTATAACAAGAACATTTAATTTAGTCTCGGCTCATTTGTCTCTGTTTGTTCTATATTGCTTTTGTTTGAGCCATTGTTGTAACGTCCACTTGTTTGAGGAATTGTTCTAATTAATCTAATTCGTTAATGAGATATTAGTGGGATGGGATGTCGGGATTGTGAATTTTGGGTGGGTCGAGGTGGAGTGTCAACGGAAGATCTTGTTTGTAGCTCCGATCAAGATATCAGTATTGACACATTCGAGTTCATTTTTTACTGTACTAAGTACGAGTAGATTTGTTAACTACTATACTCGCCTTTTAATAGTCCACAGTGGAACATAGACCTACCTACGAAGGGCGATTGGGATTGTAGCGTGGATAATTATGGATCTACCACGCTGGCACTGTCCTGGTTGGTAAAATCAAATATGCCAACAAAATTCTTTAGACCTAAGCAGGTTGTCACACGATGTTTTCCTTCACCGAAAAGCCAGTAGTGTGAATCTCCGTACACAGATCTCTAAGAACTACGGCGCCGGGATTCGATCCTCGACGATCTCGCCATTGCGAGTAATGCGAGCGTTACGACCACTAGGCCACCACGTCTTCACTAGCTGCATTAACTAAAATAAAATACAACAAAAGCAAACCCACGTTGCAGGTAGGTCATTAAAAAGTAAGTTCGTATAGGCCTGGTGTCATAGTTTTTATGCCGCCTCAAGGCCTCTGATATGGATTAACGGTAAAAACAACCGAGACCTACAAGAGCCACGGTCACAGGAGCTGCGAGACGCTCAGTATGCTGAGTGTGAGTTTTGTCGTAAACATGACGCGCTTTTCGGCGAGCGCGTAAGCATGTAATTTGTATGAAGAAATGTACAACGCCACTAGAGGTGCGTTTTTGAAACACAACAAGTTCATACAAATTACATGCTTACGCGCTCGCCGAAGAGCGCGTCATGTTTACGACAAAACTCACAATCAACATACAGTTGGAAAATGCCACTTGCGGTCGCTCATCCAAATAGGTACTGACCGTGCTGACTGTGGAGCGTGATCGCTGACAAACACCTAGTCAAACTACGCTACGAGCGCAACAGCATGTCATTTGAACTGAAAGTTTCAAAACCCTATAATCAACCATATCCTTCGAATCAACAATTTAGCTTTACTATCAAATAATTGGCAAGTTTGATACCGATGAGTCGATTTAAGTCAATTGCCCTTAGTTCTTGTTCTCACCAACACTGAAGCAGTCCCTATAATTAATAGGGTATCCTGGGTAAGTCGTGACCACGGCTAGAGAGCTAGCTGCTTGGATTAATCAAAACGACGCTTCTTGATCTTTATTGGATTGAGCTTTGATTGATGAATTACAACTAACTCACGAATTAGTTCTTTGTTTTAACGCGTAGCTTTCTAGGAGGTCATTTGCTCTATATTGATGTTAGAACTCTTTAATATATTTCTAAATATATAATATTATAGAGTTAATAAAAAAAAATTATTACGTATTACTTACAAACAATCTTAAAAATAAGGTGCGGTGGAAAGTCGCAAAAGTACCTTTAAAATATTTGGACCTTACACTAGGTCTCGTAAGAGCCTGTATAGCAGGGTACATTTTTCTATTGGTAGAAATAGCATTTTTTAGCAATTTAGTTAAAGAGCAAAAAAACTCCAAGAAATATAGAGCCTACGAGTATAATATGCAGTCGAAATTTGATGATAAGTAAGTTGAGTCATTGTCGTAAGTAGGTACGTACATACTTTTATCCTTTTGGGGGTTAGTCAGCTCCGTAGTTGTTTCCATCCATCAGCCGTATAGGACGTCTTCTGCGCGAAATAGGCTTCAGCCATTGGAAGCAGCTTGCATCCAGTGATATCCTGCAGTCTAAATGACGTCGTCAGCCCTGTGAGTGGGCATCCACAGCTGTTTATTAAGGTTGATATCGAAGTTACTAGAAAGGGCACTAGGCTTGTTAATGGGGTCGTGTCTTCATTATCCGTATACTTCAATAAACTTGGTTCGCTATAAGGTTGTTCGAGCTTTGTCCTCTCAGATAGTTGTATTATAGGTACTAAGAAAGTTTGCTCTCAGAGCTCTCCATTAGTATCCTCTGTGTCATCGATACAAGTAACAAACACAAAGATGTATAGTGTGTGCCACCAAAGATGAGACTTGACGAACGTCAGTGGTGGGGGGATCTTGCGCAGGTACAGTCATGTACAAACTAACTATCCAGAATTTGTATATATATGTTGGGGTCTGAGAGTGATCGTCTCAATCACCCGCCATCGTTATTTGTGGGTCATTCATTGGTACAGCTCGCCGGGGGTCTCCCGGGGGGGGGCATGGTGAGTCCATCTCACCAAAATAAACATTCTGTACTACTGCAACGGGTTGTTTTATTGACCTAGTATCACTTGGTAAATAAGAATTTTCGAGGATGAAAACAGATTTCAAAGTCAATGGATTTGCACGGGTGCATCCACCTTGCGCTCGGAATGGCATGACATTTTTAGGTCATCTGTCAAAGTCATTTCATTCCGACACAAGTATGCAGTGTTGCCACGTGCGACCCCATTCGGGTGATACCTACTTTAAAATCATCACTATTGCTTTCAACTTAAACCAACTATGCTGTCTCACTCCGTCATATATTATAAGTACGAGTATATATTAAAACCAAAGTGGTTTCTCAAGTCTCATCTTTGTTGACACGTGCTATACACAACTCCTACAACTAACATTTGGTTCGGAACTTAAATTTGCTATCCAAACACCTATTTGGCTGGAATTCCAGCTTCGGGATACCTCTTTGAAGACCGCACAGTACAAAATAGGTCAAGATGGTCCACGTTTTTGTCTTGTACTCTTAATTATTTCATTCAGCGAATCAATTTAATATTTTTCGGCTAAGCCCCTTAAAGATAAACTAGTATCTTTGGCATTTTAATGAAGCGTTAACGATTCAGATTAATATCTATTCTTCACTAATTGAAATTGCCCATCGCTTTGATTTAACAATTGAACAATTTGGACACGAATGTTAACGAATATGATGGGCACGAGTTAGGAAATTGATTTAATTGTTACTTTAATTAAGAAATCAAAGTTTTTTTGTTTTTATTTTGCAATATGTAAATCTTGCTTTTAGAGCGGTGTTGATCAAAAGCCAATATTGACTATAGTGTATTCAGTCAATATTGGCTAAAAATACTAGCGTGAGAAAACAAAATTAAAACTGAAAAATGTGGCCAGTGAAGCTCTTCTTTTAGGAGATCTTGAGGCTATGGCAGAAGTGTGACAAAGCCCTAACGTATTTTCTGTCTATGAGATACCTATTTCTACTCGTATATCTATAAATATTAATCGTGGTTGTTAGTCTCCCTAAAACTCGAGAACGGCTGATCCGATTTGGCTAATTTTGATCTTGAAATATCTGTGAAAGTTAAGAGAAGGTTTGAACGACGAGAATATATAAAAATGTAGTAGGTAAAATAGTAAAAATGTGAATTTAATTTTCCCATACAAAATGTTCATGCATGTAAAAGTTGCCATTGAGAGTTGATAGATGACGAGATGAAGTTCACCAGGTCAGTTAGTTGTTAGATAAAATAGAAACCTAGCAAAAGATATTCTAAAGCAATTCTAAAGCCATCAGAAGAAACATCTTATAAAGAAATCATTGAAATACCGTTTATATAATACCAGTAACCATATTCCTTCTCAAAATTGATACAAGTTGTATCGATACTATCTGGCATAGTTAATTATTCGAATTGATTAGCAGTAGGCGTGGCCTCACTAACGAGCTCTGCCGTTTTCGTGTTTGTTTAATTATCTTCGAATCCGCCTCCTTGCTTCTATGGGGCCCTGGTCTCTCGGATAGCTTGCTCCTGGTCTTCAAGGCTGTAATTATAATACTTCTACCTCTTTGGTAATTTTCATGAGTTAGCTGGTTAATTGAATACTGCGCTACCTCCTTAGATTTATTATAATATGTATTTCCTCTAACCAATATATATTCATATTCTATGTTTAACGGAGTCTTGGAAAATAATTAAACGAATCATCTCGGTATCTACCTCCTTGCTGCTATGGGGCCCTGGTTACTCGGATAGTTTGCTCCTAGTCTTCAGGGTTGTAATTATAACAATGGTATTCCTACCTCTTTGGTAATTTTCATTAGTTAGCTGGTTAATTGAATATAGCGCCTCTTTAGATATATTTCCTTTAATCAAATATTTTCTTCCGATTCTATGTTTTTTAAACGGAGTGTTTGAGAAAAAATAAAGTCAGATAGCTAGAACATCTTATTTATTCTTCTTTGCAAAATATTTAGTTAGGTAATTCTAGCCAACTTCTGCCTAATATTTCCAACATTTTTCAAAGCCGGTGAACTGGAAAATGTTAGTGTAAGAAACGTCCTCTGAATCTCTGATTATTACTAGAAAGAGCTTGAATAAGTAAATTAGTACTTATCCTTCAGGTTTTACCTTTTTTTATTTATATTATCTAAATAATTTATTAATAATGTCAATACAATAATGTCGCATCAAAATATACTACACTAGCTGCCCGTCCCGGCTTTGCCCGGGTATGATTGGCTATACATATACTTACCACGTAATGTAGGTATGCGCCACACACATGCTAGACATACCGGATGAACCATTATGATGAGTTAAAACCTACCCAAATCGCGAGAGTTTCCGTAGTCTTAAACTGTTCGAAGTTTATGAAAAAGAGGTAGTAGGTATTGGCATATCTAAATAAAAGTGAGTTCGTATGTGTTGGGTGGCTGTACATAATATATAGCCCTGATTTCAGAAAATGACAATGATGAGAATAAATTTTCCCGGGTTAAGCATTCTTCCAAAAGTTGTCCTAAGAGACAGACATTTTATAACAACTGAAATCGTCTTCAGCTAGACTTACTTAGCTGATATAGGTAATTATATTCTATTCATTATCAATTATCAATTTCCTGAAAAAAAAGACAAGAAAAGTGTATATTTCATTTGAATTGTTTGGCTAGCTCAATTTCTAGGAGGAAGTGACAACTTATAAATAACCGTCTTACCACTAATGTTTTACGCAGGCTTTAGACAACGTTTGACAGTACAAATTGTACGGCTAAACAGTGTTTAAATCTTTTGCGGTAAGGCGGTATATATTTATTTCAATTTAATGAAAGGATATTTGTTTCTTTTGTGAGAAATGAGTGATTTGTGCTCCCCAACTATGTTTGATTCTGGGCTCCTCCAAGGCACGTTACGCCACTGCATACCTACCTATTTACTACCAATAAAACATAAATCGACACACTAATGGCGGAGATATATAACTTTGATGGTCTAGTGGTAGTAACGCCTGTCCTACAATCGTGAGGTGGTGGGTTCAAATCCCGATCCTGTATCAATGAGTTTCTTTGGAACTTATGTACGAAATTTCAAATCATTGGCTTTTCGGCAAGGAAAATATTGTGTGGCAACCTGCACCAACCCACACTGGGCCCTGGCACTGGTGGTGGATATGGCCCAAGCACCCTTCTCAATTCTCAATGACCCGTTTCCTCGAATCTCGACGTTATGTCACCTAATAAGTGCCTATAACCGAGCACTTTGGCATCGCGCGGCGTTGTAGTCGGCTTGGAATCGCCTTACGACTAACTAAAAAGCCTGCCCACTTTTAAGTTTATTTTACATATAAATTTTAGTATTAAATAAATGTTTATTTTAAAAATAATTACGTAGCTTGGGCAGGATTTTGGCTCGGACACTTTTTTCACGATTGTGACTCTATAGATATTTGCTCGAAGTGAATTTTGTATTATGTACATTGTACAAAGTTCATGAATTGCCAAGCGGAGTGAGCGGCGAAACGAAACTTTTATAATACTTACATTTTTGAACTCGTAATATCTTTATAATAAAATGTCTGAATTAAATAATTTAAAAAGTTGCATAAAGCTATTGAAACAGTCTTGAATATGAAATAATTTATATTGATAAGGATTAATACCAAGATACAAATTAAGATCCTTTTCCTGCGACGGTATTTCAATTAATTTTTAAGAATAAAAGAACAGTTATTACGGGTTATAACTATAATAGTTAGATATATGCTGTCGCGACATTTTTTGTAAATTATGGTGTGTTCTATAAAGTCGTAGTACCTACATTATTCGATCTTTTTTTTTACACCTTATGTTACATTATTGGAGTTTTAGTAAGGATCCCTAATTTTTTTTAAATATAATATAGCTTATGTTACTTGGGGATAATGTAGCTTTCCAAAGGTGAAAGAATTTTTGAAATCGGTCCAGTAGTTTCGGAGCCTATTCATTACAAACAAACAAACAAATCTTTCCTCTTTATAATATTATATATATATATATATATATATATATTATACTAGCTTAAAACCCACGGCTTCGCCCGCGTTGTCTTAGTACATAGGTACTTGCTTAAAATGAAAACAGTTCGCGGTTTCGCCCGTGTTGTCTTAATACTTGGTTAAAATTATAATAGCCTGTCATTTGGCCCGCGTTGTTTTAGTACTTATCTACTTGCTTAAAATAATAGCCCGCGATTCAACCCGTATTATTTAGACACTTGCTTTTAATAATATCTAATAGTTCGCGATCTGGCCCGCGTTGTCTTAATACTTCCTTAAAATTATGATTGCCTGCTGTTAGTCTGCGTTGTTGTATTACTTGCAATGATAATAGCCCACGGTCTGGCCTGCGTTGTTGCGTTGTCTTGGCACTTACGCGTTTCGCGACGGACTGACATCGCTCCCCGAACAGCCGGCGCAAGGGCCCGCGGGTGGGGGGATTCACGCGGTAGGTGAAAAAATGAATAAAAAAATAATAAAAATCGTACAATGCTTCTAAAAAAAGTTGACAGTACCGTTTTCATGTCTTCAACGTTTCAATTTCTTAAAGTAACAACTAATTACTACTCATTTTACGTTATTGAGTGATTGAGTATGAAACGACCTTCATTAATGTATCTTAAATGTCTCAATAATACTTAATCCATGCACATAGATTTAAATTTTACACAATAGGAAATAATTAAGACAGATTAAACTTGTGTCTCTTATTTTTTTATATTGGTGCGATTTGTAGTTTCGTCAAAATAACCCGTTGAATTGCGCTGTTTGGCCTCTATTAAAACCTTAAAATAATAATAGCTCGTGGTTAAGGTTCAATAGACAGTACACTTTTTACGTTGCTATAAAATTTACGATGGAGCCTTCATAACTGGGCCTATTGTCATATTACTTGCAAGGATAATGCCTACGGTTTAGCCTGAATTGTCTAAGTATTTGCCTAAAATAGCCCACGGATTGGCCTGCATTGTCTCCATCCACCCATCAGCCATAAGGAGTCCACTGCTGGACATAGGCCTCCCCAAAGGATCTCCGATAAGTCCGGTTGGAAGAGGCTTGCATCCAGCGTGATTTTACGGTCCTAATGAGGTAATCCGTCCACCTTGTACGTGGGCGTCCTACGCTGCGCTTGCCGGTACATGGTCTCCACTCGAGAACTTTTCGACCCCAACGGTCATCAGCCCTCCGCGCTATGTGCCCTGCCATTGCCATTTCAACTTGCCAATCCGTTGAGCTATGTCGATAACTTTGGTTCTTCTACGGATCTCCTCATTAATGATTCGATCTCGCAGAGAGACTCCAATCATAGCCCTCTCCATAGCTCGTTGGGCTACTTGGAGCTCACTAATAAGGCCCATAGTGAGAGACCACGTTTCTGTGCCATCAGTCATCAATGGTAACACACACTGGTCGTAAACAACATTGTCTTAGTATTTTGCGTATCTAATTTACTCGTACTTGTATCTAAAGCTTATCAAGGAGTACGTGAATTTTTGAATGATAAATTGCTGATTTTTTGTAATTAATTCAATACTAATAATAATTGTATGAGTGCCAATGTTAGAAATTTCACACAATTGGCTTTTTATTGATGGAAAACATTGAGGCAACATGTATAGTTACATCCGTAGAGAAAAAACAATGTCGTATATAGACTCCGCAACCCGCGCTCGGCCGGCGTGATGGATATGGCCGATGGCCTAATTACCCTTCGCGGGTAGGCCTACGTTCAGTAGTGCACTATTAATTAAGGCCGGTATATGTATTCGACATGTTTCATTCAGTCATTAGAAGTTAAATTTCGATTATTCTGAACTCATTTTTCCCGAGAGATATTGTGACAAACTCGCCCAAAACCGTTCACCCAGTTAAAAGTGATCGAGACACTTGTAGGACTTTCAGACGTTGTCTGACCCCAGGCAGATGAAAAAATATATTATATTATTGTCGAGAAACACATAGTGTATATCTAGACAGTCAGTCAGTTCAAGGATGCTATTATACTCATCATTTGACGAACTTTTACTATGGTACCAACCCCGAAATCACGTAAATAAAATCAACTGTTCAACACAAAAAGTTCGTCGACCCGCGACAACATCTATGGAATAGGTAGGTAATCTTCGCTTTTTAGGGTTGATCCCATAGTAAAGTACATACTTATATTGACCCGTATGTACCCTAAGCTTAAGATTATTGGCTCACAAAATAGAAAAATATCGTCAGCTATTAGGGACCCATTTTGCCCCATATAAGGATAAATCACTATCTTAATTCTATTCTAGATATTTCACTATATTATTTAAAAAAAAACTTTGTGATTATTTTTTACGCTTATTCAGGGTTACGATTGGTCTAGCGCACAAGGAATACGGGACTTTTCCCAGAACGTCAATAGTTAGTAATTTATTAGTTAAAATGGTGGCTATTTTAACATAAAATTGAATTCATTGAGATTTTCAAACAGTTTTTAGTGTTTTTTTAAGAAATCGACATCCCGAAGGACCCCCTCAAATTTTCCGCGATAGCAGTACCCTAAAATGGTAATTTGTGTTATTGTCTAGCTTCGATCTAAATTTCGTTAGAATTCATTTAACCATTTTAACTTAGCTTTACATTATAATTATAACTGATTAATTTTGGCTATCCCTAAGAAACCTGAAGATTTTCCGGGATAGTAATAGTACCAGTAATAAAACATGTTGTGTGCTTTCTACATACCCGTTTCCATTCGTAACCTTTCAGCTCCTTGGCTGTAATCGATGCTTTTTCACCAACTTTATTATTCCTTTATCTGACCCCTAAGGAAGTTTCTTATGGAAAATTCAGAATAACAGGAAGAACTTTATTTTTTATTTAGTATCAAAAGCATCTTTACAAAGTTTCATGTTAATCGGTACAGGAAATAAAAAGTTACATGAAAACGGAAAGGGCCCGTTTTACCCCGTAAGAGGTCGATTTTTCAAAATTTTCATCCTTTGTGCTTCATGATGTTGTACGATGTACATATATTCTAAATTTTAAGTTTATATCATCGACGGTTTGGGCTGTAGCCTAAACTGGTTAATATTAGCTATCCCTCAGGAACCCTACAGATTTTCCTGGATATTATCAGTTCCTGTATTGAATCCTGCTGTGTGCTTTCTTCATAGCAGATTTCAACCATAACCGTTCAGCTGGTTGGATGTAATAGACGCTTTTTTCACCAACTTTGGGACCTTATTTCATCCCTTAGATGAAAAAAATTCGGAAAAACAGGAAAAAACGTAACTTTTATTTTGTTTGAAAAGCATGTATACGAAGTTTCAAGTCAATCGGAACAGGGAATAAAAAGTTACATACAAACGAAAAGGGCCCGTTTTACCCCCTTAGAGGTCGAAAGTTCAAAATTTTCGTCCTTAGTGCTCCATTACGTAGTACAATGTACTTATATTCCAAATTTCAACGTTATATCTTTAGCGGTTTGGGCTGTAGGCTGTCTGTCAGTCAGTCACTCAGGGAAGCCTTTTATATAATAGATTATACAACATACACAATTATTTATTTGTTCGGAGTACATGTGATGTGTCAGTAGGTCATAAAAATTGAATCCCATAAAACTTTATGGTATTTCCTGTTTGAATATCTAGTCATAATTTTCTATTTTAATATAATGAGATATTATTAGGTACATACGCGGCGTAAATTACGAGTTAACACTCTATTACTACAATGTCTACAAATATTGTACCAACTTAACTCTTTCATTCAAAAAATACTTCTTAGAAACTTTTAAAAAGTATTTTGGGAACAGTTTTTATAACGTTTCATAATTAGATTTGGCAAAGATCCTCCCCATGCTGCAACTGTAGTATGGTTTAAGTCATAAGATTTTAGTATCAAATTTTATTCATATTCTTCCAGTAGATCGGACGTGGAGAAATTGAGTTCTCTGCCTTCCATAGATACAATACTTTAAAATCTCAACTCACTTGCCTAAACAAATTATTTGAGTGAGATCATAAAATAATCTCACACTTATTAAGAATTATTATGTGTGTATTAAGTAAGTAAGTAAGTTTGTATAGGCCGGGTGGCTAGCCCTGGTGTCAGAGTTTTTAGGCCGCCTGAAAGCCTCTGACATGGCTAAACGGTTAAAACAATCGGGACCTACAATTTAACGTGTCATCCGAGCCACTGTAGCGCTCAGTTGGAAAATGCCACCCGCGGTCACCCATCCAAATACTGACCGTGCGGGACGTTGCTTGATTTCAGTGATCGCTGACAAACACCTAGTCAAACTACGCTACGTTTGCTATAATGTGTGTATTAAGCAGCCATATATAAAAAAATCCTGCATTCATAGCTTAATTTCGACAGTTTGTGGAGATTGCCGGGTTTGTTTTTATATGCCTCATTTCAGACATGATAATGACCCGTATGAATGACCCCTTACTCATTCACTAAGTATTGTACTTAAGTTTGTATACCTACCTTAGATGATCAGCACTAAGGGTCAAAGTTCCTAGAATTTTATTTCACTACTTAGCGCAGTGTTTCAGATATAATCAGGTCGACGTCTTTCCGCTAACGCTTACGCTTATAGCTTAACCATTCCTTAATAAAACCTTGTTGAGAGGCGTTCCCAGTAGATGAGTTTGGGATAAAAATTCGATTACAATTAAATTAAGCACGCATATATTTATTTTTCGACAAACATTCCATTTTCGTAGTAATATATCATCGAAAAGAATGTTAATTTGTAACTGGCTACTAAAAAGGTCATTTTTAATCTGCCTCGTTTTGCCTTTGCCCTTTAGAGTTATGAAACCATCATCATAACAATCAGTCTAAGTGTTTTTTTTTATTTCAAATAGGTTTGCGTTTGACTACACACTGCCTGATGTTAAGCAGATATGCGGTCTAGGATGTAGCACGCTTACCTAGAAGATACCTATTTACTCGAGATTTGAAGACACTTACATTGTAATTTAATGGAAAGACAGACTTAGGCAAAGCGTTCCACATTCTGGCAGTTCGTATGAGGAATGTGGACTTAAAACGCTTGGTTCTAACGCGTGGGATGTCCAAGTGTACATGAGTACGAAATCTCCCCAAGTTTCAAGTATCGGATTTTCTGGCTAAAATTTAGTTAATGTCATAGTCTCTTTTAATAGTTATATTTTCCGATTGCAATGGCAAGGAAAAGGCGAGTTCCATTAGCTTCAAACGGCGAAGGAAAATTGTGAGGCAATGCATACGTCTTCGAGTTCATATTCTAGAAATTTGGTTGTGAAGTCTGTTAGCCTGCATTTGGCCAATGTTCTAGATTATAAATCCTTCTCATAATAACATGACACACACGTACGCACTCGTACGCAGTTTAATCCCCCAGTTTAATTTAAGTATTAAATCGACGTATGTCTGTATGTATCCGCTTCCAAGCAGTTTTATTGGGAATCTATTTGGGAAACCTATGCAAAAGACGTCTTATGGTTGATTTTATTATAATGATTAACTTTTGTATGTAATTATGGTATCTTTGATAACTTACTAACTGTCAAGTGCCCTTACTAACTACAACAAAATACAATACTACTACTTCCTATGCTAGAACACATAATTAAACTACTACCTACTACGTACAAAGGATTCAATGTGCTTTGTAATTTATTATTATTGTTAACCAAATTTGACATTGACGTAATGTAAGTAATATTTATTATTTATCATTCGTGTAATTGGTTACTGTTACCGTGCTAATTTGATATAAATAAATAAATAAATAAAGGAATTGGATCAACCATCAACCAAATACCCTTTAAGGTCTAAAGATAACTCAAATGCCAGTTTGTCTTCCCGTACAAGTACAACGTTGGTGTCTTTAAATCACGAGTAAATAGGTTTCTTCTAGGTAAGCGTGCTACACCCTAGACCGCATATCTGCTCAACATCAGGCAGTATGTAGTCAAACGCAAACCTATACGGAATTTAAAAAAAAAGTTGGCAGCGTGCCCATCAAGCTGTCAGCATTGCCACGCTGAATGGCAATGCTTATGCGTTGAGCCAAATATACACCAGCATTTTGGTCACGCGTCGCGTCCACCAACTATAACTCTAACCACAACTTGAGTTATTTGACCAATTTTGGATCGCGATGAAACGGATATCCGGTAGCTATCCGGTATCCGGTGAATATTTCAAATAAAAAACTAGTAGTTTCCCGAACAGTAGACCTCGTGACTATAGCATTTTTTTTACCTACATTTAATATCATTTTCCACTTGTTAGAGTTCAACCAATCCAACACGGAGCGGGCTACATTGGCGGTGTGCGGCATTGTCCATGTCCATCCATCACCCACAACATATTACCATCAAATATATAATCTCATCTAATTATAACATAATTCAATAACACATTTAATTATAAAGTGAACGTACTTACTTGTTTACCACGTGGGAAGGGCCCGTGGGTAGAGCATGATTGGATTCTCATTTCCTACTATTAATTTAAAATTCAATTAACCGATTGATTTAGCGGTGGTTAAAGAAAGCTCGGTTAGGTCACGTTCGGTGGCTTTATTGACTGATTAAACACGCTGCTTAGTTTTGATCTTATTGTATTTATCTTGGGAAACGATGGTTTGATGGCCACACTAGATGAGGCACAATGAAATAATGTATTTCTGGTTATTTATTTAATAAGTTATAGCCGTGGTGGTCTAGTGGTAATGACACCCGCCTTACAATCGTAAGGTCGTGAGTTCAAATTCCGGTCCCGTACCAATGAGTTCTTCAGAATTTATGTACGGAATTTAACACCACTGGCTTTTCGGTGAAGGAAAACATCTTGAGGCAACCTGTATACGTCCGTAGAAGAAATTCGATGGCGTACGTGAATCCACCAACCCGCACTGAGTCAGCGTGGTGGAATTGGCCCAATCATTCTTCGTGGGTAGGCCTACATCCTGCAGTGGACTATTAAAAGGCTGATACAGTACAGGTACAGTACAGTATTTGATAAGTTTGGGTGCATTGATGTTCGTCTGCCGCCTATTTACGTGTGTTGCCAACTTGCCACACATTTAGCCTGCTGCTGCTTCGTGCAATTACAAAATTGTGCCTCTTTGCCGTCCTCATTCACCTATTATATACAGGGTTATTTCTAATCAAATAGCATCTTTTTAGGGACTTATTCTGTACATCAAAACAAACAACTATGATCTGCAATTTTTATCAAAATTAAAAAAAGAAAACACCTGTTCCATACAATTTGTCGCGCATGAACGATATTTTTCTATAGAAGAACGAATTCTTTTTTAGTTTTGACAAAAGTCGCAGTTGTTAGTTTTGATGTACAGAATAAGCCCCTAAAAGGATGTTAATTGATTAGGAATAACCCTGTACAGTTCTTTGCTTTCAGAGATATTTTTAGATTGTGCCTTTTTGTCTGAATAAGAATTCTAATGCACATCTCAAACCCGTCAAATAAGCAAGCATCACAATCCTACACCATCCTGCTCGACCAGCCACGTCAAGCTTCTGACGAGGACGCCTGTAGGAGGCGAGGTGAGAGTACAAAACGAGCTGTTAAGGCCGAAAGTGGTCTGTAATTTTTCATACAAATGTATTACGCTGTTTTCCTCCTGGAAAATGCTTTAAGAGTTTCAGTTTTTTGCCATAAAATTAAATTTAGCTATTTAAACTACTCTGTATTTTCCTTTTCTTGATAAATTAATTATCAGGCAAAATATGATCCTTCAAAGTCACAAAATAATTCACCATTTTTACCGACGTCTTTAAAGACCCACCAGAATAGGCTTATTAATATCTAACAAAATATGAAATGGCAGAGTCATAAACACATGTTTTTTTTTAATTTGATATAAAAAATACTTGATTCATTTATTTTTTGATGAAGAAAACAGCGTAATAAGCGTATTGTCTCGCCAAGATTTTTGTACGTATAAATCGCTTTGAGCTGCAATTGTCCCTATCGCACGATGCGGAGGTAGGGTTGAGGTGAGGGAGGTTCAAACCTATACGTACACAAGCACTAGGGAAGTAGTAATAGTCGATATTTTTGAGCTGTAAGACTCACGCCTCGTAGCTTAGCTGGCCTTTAATTTACTTAGGCTGGTTTAGCGTCACACGGACCGTCAGTACGGATCGCTCCGCACACACCGATTTGTATTGCCGGACTCGTCCGCATTACTCTAAAACGCTCTCTAAGCTTAATACAAATCTGTATCGTTAGACTAAAACCAGCCTTAGTTCTAGTTTGTATTTGTTGTATTTGTAGCCTTTCGAAATCACGTGGCATTCTAGATGAGATAAGTACCTACATTTGTCAAGTTTCTGTAAAGCCTAAAAAGGGAAGACATCAATTTTATTTTAATAAAAAGTTTTTTCATTTTACCATACAAAATGTTCTTGCATGTAAAAGTTGTCAGATGGTGACATGAAGTTCACCGGGTCAGCTAGTATTAAAATAATTGCAACCTCAATTATAGCTCAGAAGACAAACGCTCGGCATGGTGATACCGATAGAATAATTACCGCGTATGTACAATGTAATGAGCTAATAAGGTAAGATTGATTTTTAGGGTTCCGTACCTAAAGAGTAAAAACGGTTAGTAATAGGGTACTAAGACTCCGCTGTCCGTCTCTCCGTCTGTCTGTTACCAGGCTGTATCTCATAAACCGTTATAGGTAGAAAGCTGAAATTTTCACAGATGATGTATTTCTATACTGCCGCTATTGTTATAGCGGCAGTACAAAACAAATACTAAAAACAAAATAAAAACAATATTTAAGGGGGGCTTTAAATTTTCCCATACAACAAACCAGGGGCCTTATTTTGTAAGCGCTCTGGCGTTCGGCTTCGCTTTTCCTCCCGCTCGCTCTCGCGGCGTGAGTACCTAACTGGCGCGAGCAGGAGAAAAAGCGAAGCCGAACGTCAGAGCGCTTACAAATAAGGCCGCTGAATGTTTAGCCGTTTTTCACTCGATATAAATAAAGGTAACAAATGGATGCTTGAAATTTTCACAGAATAGTTAGTTTTACATATATTCACTTCAATAATAAATAATTAAATTAAAATAAAATAAATATTTAAGGGGGGCTTCCGTACACAGTACGGATCCCTTACCTAGTGTGCGAGTCCGAGTCGTACTTGGCCGATTATTATTAATGACATTTTTATTGAATTTATGTACCCAAGTGGTTTGCAGGAACTTGAAGCCTACAGGTCCTAAGGCCCAACTTTCATATCAATTTCATATCAATTTATCTAAACTATTAAACAAATAATCATTTATTTAATAAAACATAATACATTTGATTTTCATAGTCAAACTTAAAAATAAAAACTAAACTTGTAACCCCTCTGCGATTATACCTGGTGTAAAGGAGCCCAAAATGCTGGCCGCATTGCCCCGCTGTATGGCGATGGCCATCCTTTGCACCAAATACGAACCAGAGCGGGTTTATCTAAACTATAAGAAAATAAATAAACGGAGATCCTCAAGAGTACTGTATTGTGTCAGCCTTTTAATAGTCCATTGCAGGACGTAGGCCTACCCACGAAGGGTGATTGGGCCATATCCACCACGCTGGCCCAGGGCGGGTTGGTGGATCCACATACTCCATGGAATTGCTTCTACGGACGTATGCAGGTTGCCTCACGATGTTTTCCTTCACTGAAAAGCCAGTGGTGTGAAATTCCGTACATAAATGCCAAAGAACTCATTGGTACGGGCCCGGGATTTGAACTCACGATTGCAAGGCAGGTGTCACTACCTCTAGGCCACCACGGCTTATCAGGCCTCAAGAGTAGTTTTTGGAAATATGTCAATCTTAAAATTAATGGAAGCTCCAACCGTGTCAAAAATCCTTCAAAAGGACAATTCAATCGACCACTAAGACTCTACCCGCATCCACAATATATGTAGAATCAAACTTTTTGGCAGCTGTGAAGTTAGCTATACGCTGCGCAAAACCCAATCCTGACTGAAGTGCGAGGATTGGGTTTCGCGCAGACAGACAGACAGACAGACAGACAGACAAAACTATTTATTTATAACCACAATAGGTAAAATAAACACTATTTACACAAATACAACAAAAAATATGATTATAAAGTGGCGGCCTTATCACCCATGGCGATTTCTTCCAGGCAACCTTGCACGAATATGAACCGACAAGAATAAGAAATAGTGGCCTTAAATAGATATCAACAAAGAAAACACCACAACAGAAAACACGCAGCTTGTAGGTGACTTCATAAGTTGGTGTAATATAAGCACTTCAAAGATTTGAAGCTTGCGTGGGAGGCGGGCTGGCTCAGTTAGTTAGAGCGTCGAGCTAGTGATCCGAAGGGGCAGGTTCAAATCCAGCGTTCGCTTCAGATTTTTGAAATGCTTATCACAAAGATAACTCTTTGAGAATGAGACTTCATAGTCGCCAAGATATCTGAATCGGCCTATACCAGACCTCTCTATTAAAATAATTGCAACCACAATTACTGAGAAGACAACGAACAATCGGCATGGCGATACTGATAGAATAATTACCGCGCAAGTACAATGTAAACCTAATTAGCTAATAAGGTACAAGATCATAATTGCAAGGCTAGGCTTGGACGTGGTGCTTACAGGGTAATTTGTTTAATTAAAGCCTGCAGAGTAAATAATGGGAGGTTGGAAGGAAATGTGTGTTTAGTTTGTTGCGGATTTGACTTCGGACTCGGTACAGTGTTCAAGTATTTATCTGAACCTAAAAAAGTATTACGTAAGCACTCTAGGGGGGGATGAGGGGTTTATCCTTTGCTTACTTTTGGTGACATGGGGGGTGGGGGTGTCTTCAAAGTGATGATGTCAGCAATAGTTATTGATTTCTTTAGGCATTAAGAGCATGTAAGTTATAATCCTACAGCTTAACTTAGTCCTCGCTTTAGTGCCTTAGTCGCGCCGGGAACCCGCCGCCCGCACCTGTCTCAGTCCCCTTTGACGATGACTTTGGGACCGAGTTGCCTTCGTCCGTGGGTAGGAACCCTTTTAATTTTTTTTGTCCCCCACACGTGGTCCTGGGTGGTGCTAACCAGGCAAAACCATATTGGTGGTAGGCTACGAGTATAGCCGTGGCGAGAGACCACTCACTTGACTAAGCCGCGTCGCCAAGCGACTCTCTCGAGCTCGTGTTCCTGCGCGAAGTCTAGTGACGCCAATCTGGAAGTCGGGTCGGAACAGTAGCGTTCTCTGGTGGATCGAACACATCGATTACCGCATCGGCCGACTAGTCGTGGAGGGCAGCTGGATCCGAGGCACGGTTTGTCGCTGGCCGACCGCAGATAGTTGGGGGCCCAAGTAGTGAGCTAGCCACTCATGAAAGGCTGCCCCGCCATCTGTCGTAAAATCCCAGGGATGCGCCATCGTGCCGGAGTTACACAATCTGGACCCACCTGCCCATTTCTTCTATCGTACGGCTAGACACCCTTTTATGGTGGACATTCCGCGCGTTAGAATTAAGCGTTTCGAATCCTCATTTCTCATACGAACAGCCAGAATGTGGAACGCTTTGCCTGGGTCTGTCTTCCCGCTTAAGTACAACGTGGGTGTTTTCAAATCCCGAGTAAATAGGTATATTCTAGGTAAGCGTGCTACACCCTAGACCGCATATCTGCTCAACATCAGGCAGTATGTAGTCAAACGCAAACCTATACGGAATGAAAAAAAAAGAAAGTCTCCCCCGGCGCCCTTGTACCGCGCAGGCGACGACTAAGTTAAGCGGTAGGATTATAGAAAAAGATCTACTCAAGTCAAACTTATAACAAAGTTACAAAACGATCATGATACGTTTCGCCGTGTGGAAAAGTGTGTGTGTTATGTTGGTACGATACGAATTACTCCAGAAGGGTTAGTCCAGGTATATTGAAACTACAGCTATTTCCGTATGGCTCTATACATTTTTGTACAGCGCCCCTGGCGGAAACGAGGTAGAACTAACCAAAATGCATGGAGCCACACAGACAAAACCTAGACTAAGGGCTCTGTTCGAGTAATGGGGCGTTCCGCCCGCCCCGCAAGCAGTTGGCACCGCTGGGCGATTTACTCTTTTTGAAGGTCCCCGGTCTTGGACTCTTTTTGAAAGTTCCTTATTCGCACCGTGGGGTAAAACGTCCGAGGACGTGGAGTGAAGTTTGGTCACCGCGGGTGGAATTTACATCTGAGCACTTCTGCACGCGGATGACATGTAGGCTTCGGTTGTTTTAGTCGTTTAAGGTATTATCAGGGGCCTTCAGACAGCTGGGGAAATAGGCCCTTAGTTCAGCTACTAGGCACGAAATTGAATTACTAAGAATATGTCTGACGTGAAAGTGAATCTTATGGATTTTTGCTATGCAAAAGTTGCCAAAAAACGTCCTAGTTAAACTCGATTGACGATGTAAAACCGCGCATTCTTTTCATATTTTCCAAAATTGAAAAACGTATCAGGTTCTGTTCAGATTTATCTGATTTTCTGGAATCGGCCCCAAGGTTAGCCATGCATCCTACATACCTATATAAATTTTACTTAGGCAGCCCTTACACTTGTAAGTTGCTTTCATAGGATTTTTGTAACTTACGGCTGCCTTACAAAATTACTATAAGCGACTTACAAAGAGTGTAAGTTTACTTTTGCAAATTTTATCTTAATTACATAATAGGGATGTTTACTAAAAAAATATAATTAGTCCGTCAAATAGATTGTCAAAAAATATTAGACACGTATTTTTTCTTTGGTCCATATAACACAAATTGATGAAGATATAGCCTGTTAAAGTTCCACGTGACGTCACTAACCGCTATGAAATGTACCGGCTAGTGCCGTCACGAGCCCCCACTCTCAAACTTTGACAAGGTTTATCTTTGTCAGTAATTGTTTGATTAACAAAAGAAAAAATACGTGTCCAATATTTTTCAATAATCTAATAGACGGACTAATTATAATAATGATTTTCACACCCAGTAAACATCCCTATTCACTTACGTGAACTTACACGTGTAAGGGCAGCCTTAAAAAATAAATAAAATAAAATAGCCTTTATTTCCCAAATTAAATAATTACGAATTGATAATAGCCTAAACATTTAAATATTCTATTTGGGCACCCAAATTTGGTACAAGGCCTCCTCCTCCATGCGGTGCCATGAATATCGATCTTAGGCAAGTCGAGTCCAAGTTGGGCCCGCCGCTTCGACGACGTCATCGGACCATCTTCTCCTGGGGCGGCCGACTGAGCGCGCGCTCTCTCTAGGATACCAGTGGACGATGCGTGCGCTCCTTCTGTTGTCTGTAGCTCGTGCGAGGTGTCCACATTATTCACTTGCGTGAACTAACACGTGTAAGGGCGGCCTTAACATGAAAAAATTAATTCAAAACCGCTTTCAACTGATCTTTTTGGAAATCCACGGTGGAGCCCATACCTGTACATAGGTTGTCTAGCAGTGAACGTAGTGGATGATGATACTGATAAAAACAAGACAATTGCGTGCCATTCTGCTCACGCGTAGTGCAATTAGCTTGGCGCGAGCGAGATGACACGCGATCTTTATCAGGCTTTTTGTATCTATGATGGTAGAGCGGTCGGTGCGTTTGCTTCACACGTCGGAGGGTGTCTATTCAAATCACAGCTATTTTTGTATTTAAGCAGTCATCAACCCTTAAAGGAAAATATTGTAAATAAACTAGATACTTACTACTAAATAAAAAGCCTTTATTTGACCTCCTTGATTGTAATTTGGTCTGGTAGAGCAGAATTCCACTTTGTAAACCAATTGTAACGGAGTAGGTTGATTGAATATGTCAGTCAGCCATAGTTATCCAAGTTTCACTATTTTCAGCCAATTTCTAAAAAATTAGTAGATATTACTTGTTATGGCCTGAGAACTCTTATTTCTTTTTAAATTTTCGCGATTTGGTCACATTATTATTATTATATAAGTACTACGGGAATACTCGCGCACTAAAAGTCTACCCGTGACCACGGTCGATGCAACTTGGCCGAAACGTTGGGATGAGGAAGTATTTATTTATCTCGTAATTTAAGTGCGCGATTAGTCCCGTAGTATATAATAATAAAGACTCTTATTTCAATAATTATAATTAATTGTCGAGGTCTAGTCGTCATTACACTACAGGCTGCCATAAAAATAATACATAGAGAAAAAAATAATACACAGTAAAACTTCTTTATCTCAGACCTCATTTTCATGACAATAAGTCTTGTTTATAACATTGCAATTCCATTTGAGAGTCAACTAAATTTAACGCATTTTAATTTTGTTTAACTTCCTATTTATTATTGTTTCTATGTACTTTCTATTTCTATTTTAATTTTGGTAATGACCCACTCGGACCCCAAGATACAAGCCTAGAGCTTAGTTTGGGGTCCGCTGTCCAACATGCTTTGGAAATAATGTTTATACCTACACTTTGTTTTGTCAAATTAGTACAGATCCATTATAATTTCATTTCTCTTTTTGGTGATAAAAATATTTTATGTTTATATTAGACTTATGAAGACATTACCAACTATAACCCCATTTTTTAAAACATTACTAATAAAAGAAAAAGAAGTCCTAAATGTAAAACATCCCAAATGACAGAAAGAAAGATGACCCACCTCACAAAGAGAAGTGACGACCGGCAGTCGGTTAGCGAGCTAACCGGCGGTTTTACTGACAGTTAATAACAGTGATTGATGATCGATGATTAAAACCGGCCCGGGTAGTTTAACTTTAATCGGTGTTTAAGACCGGTTGCTCCTTTTTGTAATTTGTTGCTCTCTATGCGTGATGTATAAATGTTTGCAAAATAAATTAATGATCGTTAAACGGGTTTCGGAGCCAAATCATCTACAGTTTAATGCAATACACAGTAGTTTGATAATTATTCCAATTAAATAAACTGTAGAATTATACTCTGTTACTGTGTACTTCTGTAGATTGTAGGTACTTAACATACAAGTTTCGCAAGAGGCAATAAGTAACATTCGTGACTGAAGACAGCTGCTTTAACTTTATTTTGTTAAATTGCTTCCTCGACTAAATACCTAAGTTACTATCTTGCCACAAATTAATTATACTAAATAGATTTATGTATATGTTACATATTCAGTGATATCATTGTGTTTATCGTGAAATAAACAACTTTGAAATAGACAGTGAAATCACCAATTAAATAGCTAGGTACTTAGCAATTTTCACGTGATATGTACTCTTATACCAAAGCTTATTATATAGTTTTATTGTGGGTTGCACAGTAATAATATAACAGTTCGTATTTGATACTTTATGTCATCAGTTTTTGTGAATTTTACTAAAAAATAATCAGCAATTGTGAAACTTTCTTTTTGTGATAAACATTTCTAAAATTGACGCGTTCGCAGGATTTGAACCTGCATCCTCTGGGACACCGGCCTAGATGCTTTGTCCAATTAAGCTAAATCACGCCCTGCGAATGCGCCGAATTAGTGAGTGTTTATCATTGTTACCAACTACTGCATTGTTGGAAGCGCCATTTGTGAGAACTGCTTTAAACCAGTCAGTCACTTAATGTGAAATTATTAGAACTTTTTACCATTAACGAGAAATGACGCATTGCTTAATCAATGAAATTATTTTTATCGTGCTTCACACACTAGGTGTATAGAAAAAGTTTCTTTTTGTGATATTCTGTTTATGATTTGTGTTTCTATACACCTAGTGTGTGAAGCACGATAAAAATAATTTCAGCAATTGTGAAACTTGCCCTAAAGTTTCAACTTTTTTGTTGTTTGATTATAAGATTGTAGTCATATATTTGTCGACGTACACTACACTTATGATAATGTAATAAATAGTTCAGAGGAATATCGTAGAAAAACAAAATACAATTTGTACAGTGTATATTTTGTTTATTACAAATAATATACATCATCTTTACATCATATTTTAACAAAAATAATATGTAAGGAAAAAATTGGAGATAATTATAATATAAATAGTTTTCGCGATGGTACAGTTCTCTGAATTTATTTACATGATGTCCTTAACAAATATACAATGAATTTTGTTTAAAAACAAATTAACTTTTAAAAGACCAATGGATTGCTTTACTAATGATAGCAAAAAATAAGAGAGCAATGTTTTATCTAAATTGATGTAATCGATTACATTCAATAAGTACATTTTATGTTTAAAACCTGTGTGCTAAGTTGAGCAATCAAAAATATAGCCTTGCGATAGCTTGTGATAAATGATAATTTGTAATCGTAATGAATAACCATGTAACACCTACTTATTGTATGAGTACATTTCGTAGACCCTGTGGTAGAGCAAAAAGTTTGGATGATACCAGTATGAATTACTATTTTATATTATCTTTGCAAAACGGTAGTTAAGAACTTGTCACCTAAAGCTTTCTTCAGACTGAGAAGCACCGCAGTTCAACAGCGGTCTCGACATCGTTCAAATATTTTTTTATTGGGTTGTTAACTCTCCTGCAGCCGTTGACTTACATAACGCTGTTTAAGGGTTAAGGCTGCCCCACAGACAGGCGGCCTACATTAAAACTCGCGTGAGAAATAATTATACTAAATAAAACACCGGTTTTCACTCACGTACGATATACGGCCGGGCCGCTGGGACCCGACCGGTTTCGGAGTAAATTAGTACTCCTTCATCAGGGAATACGCGCGCTCCCGTCGACTGGCGCAACCGGTGTTTTATTTAGTATAATTTTGGCCTACGTGATTACTAGGCCAAACTAGTCACAGTCGCACAGCCACACTAGGTCACAGTTACAGGTTGCTTCAGTGTGTAGATTGCTTTATGTATGGACAAATTACTTAAGCTGAGAGACACTTTAAAAAATATATTATGATAATTACAACACTTTACATTAATATGATGCAATAATTACCCATATGAAGGCACCAAATAGGGATAAAACGCAAGGTCTAGTGCTTACAAAAAACATTTACAACTATATATATATTTTCCAAAACTTATTTACGAGTTAAGTACCACTTAAACCTAAAATAAATAACAATAAGGCCTATAAATGGACGGAACCGAGTAACTACACCGTAGCTTATTCTAGATAATATCTTACAGGACATTAGTTTATTGCCAAACGATATTATTACAACTATTCAACATTTTAAATTCTTTTCTTTACGTTGTTGGTAAGAATGTGTATTTGTATACTTATGCCTTAATACGGAAATACTCCGACTAATGTTTCAAGATTTTAAGTTAAAACACCGTTGTTTCAAATTTTATAAGTATCTAAAATTAATGAAATTTCAGAAAAGTATCACCAATATTCACCAAATTTATAAAACTAAAACTGAATGAAAATCTGATAAGTATCTCTTTTTGTCACACTGCCTGATCTCTTAACGGTTGCGTTTGATTTCACTAAGTAAACTTTAAGGTTTTGTAGTTCATATTTCAGTAGAAGGCGAGGTTCAACTGATCAGATCGGTCTGATGTCTCTGTCTCAGGATCTCCAGCCGGAGCTCATGCTCTCTTGCTGCCATTCTTAGCGCTGCTATGCTAGAGCTTCTTCTCTCCACTTCTTGCGGCGGCGGTTGAGCAGGGGGGGATTCACTCCCAGGGGATATGGGGGGCGATACGGGGGGAGGGTCGGGGGACTGTCGCGGCGGTGCTGCTAGCCCGGCGAGGAGGGAGTGGAACGGCGGGGTGGAGGTGTAGAGGGGGGCCGAGCTGAAGAGGGGCGGGCGGGGCAGGGGCGCGCCGAGGTATTGCGCACCTAGGACTGGACCTCCCGCGTATCTGTTGGGAAAAAAATCCTTAGTAACGTGTCAATATCCTCATGCTGAGTTGTTAAGCTTGATTTTCTAGAGGTTCAAAGATTACAAAACTTGATTGTAGTGATGGGTTACCAGATTTTTATAAAATGTATCTGTTTTCAGTTTATGACGTGAACAGAGTTTACATGTTATATTATTTCAGGACTAGCTTCAGGGGGCTTCATTATTAACTTTGGCATGCGTATTGATTTATTTACGACTAGGTAATTTTTATAGTTGTCATGTATCACCATCATCATCAATACAAATCTGTAACTAAGTCTTATTTATGATTACTACAAAATTAAACTTTAAAATGGAAATGATATGTATGGAATTATTAATTACACTTAGCAAATTTAGACTTACCTAAAAGAAGCTAAAGCGTTCGTATCAAAAGGTTTTCTGAAGCCGAAGCCCAGCTGCGTGAAGGGGTTCGGCATCGACGCCACTACAGACGGCGGAGGTGCCCCCCCAGTGGCCCCCAGATAGGGGTTGTAGGGGTGGCCCTGGGGTCCCACTTTTTCTTGTTTCCGCCACTTCGCTCGCCGATTCTGGAACCATACCTGTAGAAGAGGAGAATGATAAATTTAGTGTCAATAAATTGAAGAACATTTACAATTTGAATAGTGGGCACATGTAAACAAATTTTTGGTTTGACCTACAGCTATGATTTTTGTAAGGTAATCCGGCATGTATCTGTATTTATAGGGACGAGCACGACGGAGAAAGGAAAATTTAAAATAGTAAAGAAAATCTATTACAGAGAGAATGATGCTATCTTTGTTTTGAATAAATATTTAGTGTATTTCCGCTATCTTGTTGGAGACAAATAAGTTTAATAGTATTTAAAAACACTATTATTAATATTACAATAATTATACATTTAAATAAATAAATGTTTAATAACAAAATAATAATTAAAGATGCCTCGTTGAGAAGCGAAACACGTGTTGTTGGATGTTATTTGTTAGTGAAGTGTTTTCAATATTTTGTCATATTATTATTTTATATACTACGGGACTAATCGCGCACTAAAATTACGAGATAAATAAATACCTCCTCATCCCGACGTTTCGGCCGAGTTGCATCGACCGTGGTCACGGGTAGACTGATGCAACTCGGTCGATGCAACTCGGCCGATGCAACTCGGCCGAAACGTCGGGATGAGGAGGTATTTATTTATCTCGTAATTTTAGTGCGCGATTAGTATATAAAATAATAATGTGTTCAAATCGCGAAAGTTTAAAAACAACATTTTGTCATATTATTTTAAAATATTTTTTTATAATATTTATTTGTTGCTAACAGATAATTAATACATTATTATAAAAAAAAATATATATATATATAGTTATTATTTTTTGTCTACATTATTTTTAAAAAATTTAGTTTTTAAATGTATAATTATTGTAAAATCAATAATAGTGTTTTTAAATACCCTTAAACTTATTTGCCTACCACAAGATAGCGGATATACACTAAATATTTATTCAAAACCAAGATTTGAAGATGAATTTCCGTAAAGTAACGCCTGATTCAATCAACAAGAATGATGCTATGCCTCTTAGCCCGTGCAGAGCCACTCTAATAGGACATACTCGTATTTGTGGAGGTGAGCAGCTAAGAATCTTTAATAGGCTATTGATCTTACTTAGTACCTACTAAATACGTCATTAAAATTATATTCTATCTATTAAGTATGTAGCTCATTTGAATGAGGCAACGAATGCTTGGAGGGTCGCTTGCCCAAATACTGAGCTTCCAAAGACTTTATCGTCGCAGAGACTGTGGGATCGGCCGATCTGCGAACTAGCACGGAAATCTCTTCTAGACACGTGTCCTAGCGTCGCGGATCGCGCTCGTATCCTTGCAGTCTCTGTATGGGAGTCCGGTCTTTGGTTGCAAGCATTGCCCTCTTTCAATTATACTGGTAACCTTTTAGACCCAACTGCATTTCGTCTAGCTGTCAGCTTACGCTTGGGTGCAAGGTGTTGTGAGGCCTATCGCTGTCAGTGTGAGCATCGCTTGAACACTTGGATTATCTTTAGACCTTCAAGGGTCTATGGATGATCCAATTGCTTTCTATCTAGTAGTAGTGTAGTATTGTCATTATTAAACAAAAAAAAAGAAAAAGAAAAGTACATAAATATAGGTAGGTGTATAACATGAGATAAATAAACTTTTCCACAATTAATAATTTTTATTACCATTATAACAGCTCGAGCGAATACCTCGAATACCTCACTCAAGGCGTACAAGCTAATTACTACTCGTAACAATCAGTACTAGTTGCTTGCGACCTTTTAATACCTCCATACGAGACAACTTTGTATTTTATATTACAGTTACATATTATTACCTTCGTAACAAATTAATTGAGTGTCTTAATGGCTTCGTTAATGTGCTATAAAATTAGCAACTAGGTCCAACGACATTATTTAGGTCCCTAGATGTATTTAGCAAAGAATAGAATAACTTAAGTCTTAATATCTCTATTAGCAATATAAATAAATCATTAATCTTTGAGATATATCTTATCGTAACGTTTATATTATACGATTGGAGCCGACAGATCTGCGAGAAAATCTTACACTGTTGTACAGGGTTAATCAAGAAAGGTGTACTAAGCCCAATAGCCGAAAGGGCCAAATTCAGACCATCATTGTAAAAAAAAACTATTGCTGTGGGTTATTGTAATTTAGTTGTTATATGTGTATGGGATAGCAGAGTCCCATGCAAAATATAACTCGGAGACGAGAAAAGGGATGAAACAACTGATTGTTTCAATCAAATTCGCCCTATAGTTAACCGAAAGCAGCCAGAAAACAAGATTCTTTTTTTGCAAAAAATAGCATGACCGACTTCACCCGTGTACAGAATTCGTGAATATTTCGCACGGATCGATGTAGCATTTTTCATATTATTGTTGATTTATCAAAAATGGCTCAGCCGAAATTTGATAAATTTAAATGGGACCAATTTCAAAGTATATTCTTTCCAATAAAAATAAATATTTAAATCGGACTACTATGAAAAAAGTTATGCGTTGTTATAACTACATAAAAAAAAATATACGCGTCGAATTGAGTACCTCCTCCGGTTCGTCGGTCAAAAAGAGAACAAGGATCATAGCGCATGCGTGAAGGAGGACGATTTTTCTAAAGTCGTTCATAATTTAAGAGTCAGTCACCCCCTTTCAATTAATTATTTTTTTAAGCCGTGGTGGCTTGGAGGTAGTGACACCCGCCTTGCAATCGTGGGTTCAAATCCCGGTCTCGTACCAATGAGTTCTTTGGAATAATAATTTATG
The DNA here is from genome assembly GCA_949316475.1 of Hypomecis punctinalis. Lineage (NCBI taxonomy): Eukaryota > Metazoa > Arthropoda > Insecta > Lepidoptera > Geometridae > Hypomecis > Hypomecis punctinalis. The sequence goes on along the minus strand of OX438799.1, from coordinate 20,391,398 downwards.
TACGAAATTTAACACCACTGGCTTTTCGGTGAAGGAAAATATTGTGAGACAACCTGCATGCGTCCGTAGAAGAAATTCGATGGCGCAATGTGAATCCACCAACCCGCACAGAGCCATCGTGGTGGATATGGCCCAATCATCCTTCTTGTGTAGGCCTGCGTCCTGCAGTAGACTATTAAAAAGGCTGGTACAGTACAGTACCCCTTTCAACTAAGCCTTTTGATTTTCTGAATTCTGAATAACCCTACATCGAACCGACGAAAAAACATAGCGATATTTAACAGTATCACCGATCGCGAATGTTCACATGAAATATTTATGTTATAAAATATTTATGAACAAAAATGAAACGCTTACACGAAACTTTGCAGCCATTATGTAAACGGCAATTTTTATGGCAATTTAAATTAATTCACTTATGATAAAAGGGGTTGGGTAAAAAATTAAACGTGTTTTAGCAAATGTCGATGCTGTTAAACGGATGCTGCGAATTGCGATGGACAAGAAATATCACTTGTAGAGTTGTAATATTACGTTTTGGTAGTTATGATCGTGACTATTTTTTTGCACCATTGTAAATTACTTTAAAGCAAAGTACTTTCTTCGCTTAGGGAGCAATAGAGTGTAGTTTGATCTTTTTAGGGTTCCGTACCTCAAAAGGAAAAAAAACGGAACCCTTATAGGATCACTTTGTTGTCCGTCTGTCCGTATGTCAAGACCTTTTATCTCAAGAACGCGTAAAGGTAATAGTTGAAATTTAAACCATATACGTATATCTATGGTCTCTTACCAAACTTCTCAGTTACTATTGAAAAATGTTAGAGCCGTTTATGTCGTTCAAAATTGCATATTTTGACACTCAAGGAAATAAAAATCTACAGGGTACTTCCAGTTGACCTAGAACTATGAAATTTGGCAAGAAACATTTTCTTAGATAAGACAAATAAGAATAAATCTGAAAACTGCACATTTTTAATTTAGTCACAAAAAATAGGGCAGCTAAATAAATACAAAAAATATAGGCCCAAAATTCAAAGTGAGTAAATCGTATCATGTGGGGTATCATATAAAAAAAACTTTATTAGCACATGCTAAAACAGGTTTATAATGTGTAATTTTTCGATAAATGACGATGAAAAGTAAAAAAAAAACTTTTTTCGATGATTTTGTAATTTATTTTCCCTATTGAAATTTCAACATTTTTACAAGTTTGTGAAATTTCTAAGGTTTGTACGGAACCCTCGATGTGCCTGACTCGCACTTGCCCGGTTTTTTTAATATTCGAAGCTAAGTGATTCTAGGTTCCATTCCTATAATAAAATAGTAAAGAATATTTATAAAGGACAGGTTTTATCCATTGTTATAGGATAGGTAGGAATAATCGAGAATTCATATTAATGTAGTCCATAAAAAAACTATAGCTCTCTGTTTGTCCTATTTTTGGTAAGAAAGTTGAAAAAGTTTTCTGTAAGTCGAAAAACAATCTACTGAATTTAAAAAAATAACAATCTCTATTTTCCAAAAAGGCGGTACCAAACCGAATAAAGTAATTATTTTTCGCAAAAATGTCACAACTGACTTCATTCGCGTACAAAATTCGAATAGTTAGCTTGAACAATGTACCTACTCATGCAATTTTTACTTATCCTACTATGTTAATACGGGATTTATCGCGCGATAAAACATGAAATATGTACTAATTAAATATCTACCTCTTTTTCTCCCGACGTTTCAACGAAGTTGCATTAGTCGTGGTCACGGGCAGACTAAATGCGACGCCGTACCTCTCAAATTGACAAAGAGTCCTTTTAGGAAGCCGGTTAAAAATGGCTACCGTTTCAGAATACAGCCACCATCTTAGTGGTAAGCTTACTGTAGAGATGTAGTCACAAAAACGTACTGGCCCAGGTGCCGAGTGTAATAGCCTGACAGAGTCGCGCATTAAAATAATCACCTGGACCAGGCCAGTGGCCGCGCTGTCCGACCGCTAAAATGGCGCTTTAGCACATTGTTCTTGTGATAATGCATAAATGTCAAAATTAAATATTAAATTTCTATTATATATGTAGGTATATTATATCTTTATACACAAATTGTTGCAAACAAGTACATTTCCCTGATACTAAAATGTTAATGACTTTACCTGTCTAAATATATTTAATATATATTTCTATCAATTTGATTCATTTACAATTATGTAACAATTCATTATGTCAACATAAAATTAGATAATGCTATACAAAAACACTATTATGTCTATTCTACTTATTATATTATTATAATTATTGACCAGAGTCAACAACTCCCTAGTCAAACAAGTCCCCATAAAGTGCATTCCGCCCAAATGTCCCCATTATGCTCGCGGCGTTGCCCCTCTGAATAGCAAGAGAGATGTGCTGCGCTAAGTACGCCCCCGACCGCGGATCCTGTCCCTTCTCTCTGAGCCGCCGACCAAGATCGCGCACATTTTTTTTTGCCTAGGAGCACCACAAACCGGCCTCTCAACGGCAAACGAAACAAAGTCGTACGTCTATTTGTTTTTATCAGATATGTGTAATATGTATATTATATCTTAATCGTTGTCCTCTTGGTAGCTTCATAATTATTTGTCGACTAAATTTTATTCTTAGTAATTTCTTTTATAGTATTGGTACCCACTGAACAAATATCAAATATTAATTCTTCTAACTAATGCCGATTTCTTCACGATGTTTTCACCGAAAACTCAGTGGCGTCAAAATTGGTACATTTACATACTTAGGGCATCATTGTTATGGGACAGGACAGCCCAGGCACTTATTCCTCAAATCTTTAATCATGGCCAGCGCAATTTTAGCGCTCACCCAACCGATCGAAGCTAATAATACAAGAAAATTGCTAATGATCTCATTTAATAAACAAGGGCCTGAAATATGCCGCATTACAGAAATTGAGGCATTTTGAGGCTACCAGCTTTTTGCGGCATTTCCTTCGCCGCAGCGGGAGACTACACTTTAAAAGGTTATTTTATAAATTAACTTATAAATAAGGAATATTAAAAACAACAATAGTTCGCGAACACTTTTAACTTTTTACTGCTAGGAATGAAATACTGTTCTTTATTAGATTCGTGTGTATATGTGTTGTTTGTATTGTTGTTTATTAAGCTCAAAAATCTGATAGGAATATAAATACCTTGCTAATTACTAATCGTAATATAAACAATGGTTCAAACTCTGAGAATAAATTTAAACTTGCTAAAGGCAATATCCCATAGTATAAGCCAACTGTAGATAAACAAATTACTGCTACAAAACCGTAGGCCTATCAACAAAGGGTGATTAGGCCATTTCCATCACTCTGTTGCTATATTTTCAGAGCTACATATGGGAGACAAATCAGCTGTTCTGTTGCCAAAAGTTCATTTGACTCTCGAAAAAATTTATGGTATAACACAAGTAGAGTGAATAAATGGCTACGTTACGTTAGATAATATCTTGAAACCAGCAGGTAGGTAAAAATAAGTATATCTAATAATTGTCTCTGGATAATAACAATAATATTTTGGGAAATCTTACACACGGCCTCTGACCCCAAACTAAGCAAAGCTTGTGATATGGCTGCCAGAGACTGATATACTACATATACTTATTTTTAAATACATAATTATATAGATAGTAACTAAATAACATCCAAAAACAGAGAAAATACTTATGTTCATCACATAAATATATGCCCTGGGTGGGGATCGAACCCACGCCTCTTTGATCCAGAAGTTAGGGTCACTAACTTTTAACCGTTCTTTCAACATTGGTAGAGTTTTACCTATATTTTAAAATACCCATTTGCTTGAAGCTAAATTAAATCAAAGTTATAAAATTAATTTAAAAAAAAGTAGTAAAAGTTGATCATAATGTTGAACTCACCTTTGAAAGTGAGCAATTTGCAAAGGAAAACCTTAATTATTCCGTCTCATAAAGAAGACTTGTTACTAAAAATAAACTAATGCCTGTACTCGTAAACTACAATAAGGCTAATTGTTGCAACATATACTTAATTTAAATTATAAACTCGACAGTTTTCTGAAAGGTCATCTGAATACTGACAAATGCATTATGAAGAGTCCCCCGCGGCATTCAATAAATTTGCCCACTTTAAACATAATAAAATAGACACAAATGACGGTCCTTTGTAATTCCTACACCTGCCTTGTGAACATTCGTGCCTTCGTAATAATATTATTACATACTTACACAAATCAATGAGTTATCACCTAAGTAGAAGTGACACTACGCTGCTACTTCACGGGTTCGGGTTTCGGTACTACGGGTTCAGTATTTTGGGGACTGTGCCTACTGAAAGTGGGCTTTTAGATTAGGATTTTTCATCAGCTGTATGTTCATTTTTGAACTGAAAACTTCTTTAGCGGCGTTGTGCACTTTTTGGGACGATTAAAAATAAAATCTGATTAAATCAGCTAGTCCAGCATGCGACCACGAATAGCCACGAAAAGAACTTATTGAACGTGACGTGTGAACGTCGAAATGAGTTCTTTTCGTGGCTTTTTGTGGTCGCATACTTGACTAGCTGATCGAAAATTCGTAAGACGGAGGGAGAGTAGACGGTCGCTGGAGCGGCGTAGGAGAAGAAGTAATATCCCTCTCTCTTTGTACCGCGCGGTGAAAATGTGTGTCTACTCCTCAGAGCAAATAAAAAAATCAAGAGAAAATGCTGTGAACAAACAAGTGAAGCCAACCAAAACTACGCCTCGCCGTGTACAGACAATTACACACACATCCAGGTAACTATGAAACTACGCCTTGGCTTGTCAGTCAAACTATGGCGGCGGAACAGCGACGCACTCACACATGTATAAAAAACCGGCTTCACTTGACTGTTCAACGACGTTCCCTCTGGATTTTTTATTTGCTGTGAGTCTACTCCTGCTGATTCGTTTAAGCGGCGCAGGGCGCTTGCGCGAGCGTGCGTGCGTGATATTGTAAATTTACCACGTAAATAACAGTGGATACTTTTATTCTGATAAATTAAGCAATTCGTGCGAAATTATCCCCTAACCATTCCAAAATATTAAAAAAAGTTTTCACTTCTGCCACTCTCGCGGAGTGCAAACTGTTGTTTTTTAGACTGTTATTGCATTGTTAATATTTTTTCCATTCATCATATAATATATAATTATAATGACGTCAATCAAAATCTATAATCACTAGTAAGGAGTAAAAATCAACCTACATTTTTGATTCAAATAGAAAATACATATGTTACCATAATGTATTATTGCCTATAGATTAAAGATATCTTAAGAACAGTAAGTAATAATTTTTCATAATTTTTAGGGTTCCGTACCTCAAAAGGAAAAAACGGAACCCGTGTAGGATCACTTTGTTGTCCGTCTGTCCGAATGTCAAGACTCTTTATCTCGGGAACGCGTAAAGATATCGAGTTGAAATTTTTAACTGTATATGTATATCTATAGTCTCCTGCAGTAGTGTAAAAGAAAAACTTCTCAGTTATCGTATAAAAAAGTTAGAGCCGTTTATGTCATAAAAAATCGCATATTTCGACACTCACAAAAATCAAAACCTACAGGGTACTTCCCGTTGACATAGAACTATGAAACAGAGTCTCAGAGTACACATATAGAAATAAATCTGAAAACTGAACATTATATTTAAATCACAAAAAATAGGGGATTCACAAAATATGGGTTCAAATTCAAAGTGAGTAAATCGTATAAGGTATCGCATAAAAGAGCTTCATTAGCACAAAAACAGGTTTTTTATTATTTTAACAATGTGTAATTGTCAATGTATAACGAGAACAGTGAAAAATCATCCCAATTTTGTTAAATTTTCTGGATTTGTACGGAACCCTCGAGCCAACATGTGCGAGCCTGACTCGCATTTGTCCGGTTTTTTTGTAATTTCTTCAGTTGTGTAACTGTTTATTTTACAGAGCTGCTTATTCCTCCACTTCGATGGTATAATTTGTATTCGAATAATCACCCGTTCCGATTGAAAGAGGGAAAATAAATGTTTACGACAAATAACAGAGAGAAACAAAATGAGTCGGTTCGATTTTAACCGATTAAAGGAATGTTTTGACATGGAGTTACAAAAAATATTGCAAAAATGTTTTGAAGATCAGGAATTACCGATGTGCTTACATTTTTATAAACTGAACAGACTAACGCCTTATGGCAGTCAGATTGTGGAAAAGTATGTTTTTATTAACATGGCAACTTCACTATCACTACATGGTATAGGTAAAGTAAAACCGTTATTTCTGTGTGTCTGTCTGCGCATCCGCTTATGTCTTCCAAACTACACGACAGATTTCAATGCGGTTTTCACTATCTATTATAATATTTCTTCCGAAAGGGTTACAGCTATGATTCATTCGTAACTGGGCGAAGCAGGGATGGGCAGCTAGCTTACTGTAAAACCAACATCGAATTCGAAAAAATGAAATCAATCGTTTCATACACTTTGTTTTGACTTGTATTTTTTGTCGATTTTTATGGGTTGGCTTACAGTAAAACTTTTTCATACCGACTGGAACACCCCCTTTCGGCTTGGCTGGAATATTGTTTCTGAATAATGCTGTATAAATATAAACTTATACTGCCGGGAATAAGTATTTTTCCCGCTCGCATTTGTTAAGTCATAAGTAGCTGCAATTACAAGCTTGTATTATTTATTGTAATGAATTCATAATTATTCAACGTACGTTACAAATTATGTCCGCGATAATTCGCTAGTGGAAGTGTTAATATAGTAACAGATAATTGTACACCTCGCCTGTTAAGCTAAATACATTCATAATTCTTGTGGATGTAGACTTGATCGGTCAAGTTTTTAAATATAGAACAGAGGATTCATTAAAATAAAAAACCGGACAAGTGCGAGTCAGGCTCGCATACCGAGGGTTCCGTACAAATCCAGAAAATTTCACTAAAATTGGGAAGTAAAGTAAGTTGTTAAAAAAATCTTTATACTATAATCATCGAAAATAATTTTTTTTTTTTTCACTTTTCTCGTCATCCATCGAAAATTATTTTCACATTGTTAAAATAATTAAAAATCTATTTTAGCATGTGTGCTAATGAAGCTTTTTTATATGATATACCTTACATGATACGATTTACTCACTTTGAATTTGAACCCATATTTTGTGAATTTATTTGAATTTGCCCTATTTTTTGTGTGATTTAAATAAAAATGTGCAGTTTTCAGATTTATTCCTATATGTGTACTCTGAGACAATGCTTCTTGCCAAATTTCATAGTTCTATGTCAACGGGAAGTACCCTGTAAACGGCTCTAACTTTTTTATACGATAACTGAGAAGTTTTTCTTTTACACAACTGCAAGAGATCATAGGTATACGTATACAGTTTAAATTTCAACTCGATATCTTTACGCGTTGCCGAAATTAAGAGTCTTGACATACGGACAGACGGACAATAAAGTGATCTTATAAGGGTTCCGTTATTTCCTTTTGAGGTACGGAACCCTAAAAACTAGACAAATATGAGAACAGACTCGACCATAGAGGATTCCGTACAGATTTTGGAAACCTAGACAAAGCTAGAATAAAAAGTGGGAAATGTTGAAGAAAGGACAAAGGGGTAAAATAGATAGAGAGATTACGAGTAAATATGGTTATTGCGGAACAAGATTAAATAAAGCCCGATTTACACTGATGCCTACTTTAACTATAACATCGTTCTGCCTTCACATCATTATGATATGACTCACCATGATGACTTGACCAGTGATGACTTTTTAACTGATAATATAGGTAATTCAACTAGATAACAAGTCATGTACATTTTATTTTAATAAAACCTAACTTACCTACTTTAGGTTTAGTATTTAATTATTTTCTATCGTTGCGAGGCTTATAAATTGTTAGAGTAATATTAATTTAATGACTCGAGGAAACAATTAACTGCGATTGTAATTTTGTTATTAACTGAATTATTAATAATAAAATTGCTTACATTGTTTATCTTGCAACAATTAAACACGTGTTTCTTTTAGGTATAATTCTGGGTGGATTCTCGCGCAATGGTTTGATAATAGTACATTGTACACCGAGGGGAAAAAACGATCTATTTCTGTTCGCGCGTATGCAAGCCCTCTGCTGCGCGTCGGGCTTAAGAATTCGCGTCTCCAAAAAATTGATTTTTTGTTTGATGATTGCGCAGCAATGACCTATTTATTCAAATTGTTAATCCTTAATTAGACACTTCAGAATATAAGCTAAATGTTTTTTGTTGTGAAAACATGATTAATGAAAATTTTCTCGATAACTTTTCTCGTCAAAAAAGTGTCTCCATAAACACATTTTTCGTTGTTTCTCCGAAAATATTAGTTGCTGACAAATAATTATTAAACAATTTGATAGCCAATTTGTAATCTAACATATATCTCAAAATTGTATTTAAAAATTGAAAGGTTTTCGAGAAACAACTGATATATGAATTGGCGCTTACGTCACTTTTCTGAGCAGGTTTTAGACATGCGAGTGCTCTGTCTCGCAAACGCAAATCATATATAGTCATCACGCTTACGCACTATTCCTTAGACAGCTTCGAGCTGTTCCAGGGAGAGGACGTGTCGCTCCGCGCTTTGAATTTACGTAATATTCAAATAATTATTTGACGCGTTTGAACACAAACACTTCATGAATATTACTGAAAAAATATGAGTACGGTCGTGGAGTACCTAATAATTTTTATTTATAACATATTTATGTATCGTGGCTTTCTCTTTTTATTATGTACCTATTTGGTTCAGAGTTTATTGACCCCACCGCAGCGAAACACATTTCTGCACTGACAATTTCAAACTTCGTTTGTTTGTACTCAGTGAATTATTTTGAAACATTTTACGTCGGCATTACTATTGGAAATGAACATAGACCCACCCATAAAGCGCGATCGAGTGATGTTCACCACGCTGACCCAATGCGTATTGGTGAATTCCCACGCCACCGATTTTCTTTGACTACGTACATTTCGTTTTACGATGTTTTCCTTCACCGGAAAGGCTGTAGAGTGTAAATCCGAAATAATAAATAAATAAAGACAAACAAATGTATTTATTTTAGCATGATACGATTGTATCGATCATTATAACAAATATGTATTTACTACGGGGCCAACCCTAAAATCATGAAAAATATTAGACACAGCGTATATTATCAAGAATCAATTGTTTATTTTTTTGTATGAAACAGTTGATTATCATTTTAACCGACTTCAAAAATAATGAGGTAGGTAAGTATTTTATTTTGTATGCATGTTACACGATCAATCAATTTTGATGATTCATTCATTTTTTGGTAGGTAGATCATATTACAGGGGCTAGCTTTTAGATGCTTCTTTTGGAGCTGTGTTTACACCACTGTGCCCCGCAGGGTTTTGAATAGTTACCAGTTCAATCTGCTGGGCGGGACTAACAAGTTATAAATGTAACACTTTTAGATTCACACGCTTGACGTACTCGTCACTATATTTCCAAGTAGTAGTTTTAAAAAAAACAACGGCATAATGAGCAAGGAATATGTCATATTTTCAGTGCGCGATTAGTCCCGTAGTATATAAAAATATTGTGCTCGAATAGCTAAAGCTTACAAAATAATAATGACTATTTATTAGATTTGTATTCCTCTGTATATTTACTTCTGTATATGTATTTAAATTGGGTTCAGTGACGTTACGGACACAACATTTTCGGACATATTTTATTTTCAATTTTAGTTAATATTTCTCAGATGTTTCAGAGGATTAAATCAGATATATCAGAAATCATCAAAATACAATTATATCGTTAAACCAAGTTAGTTATATCGTTATTTTTTGGACGATAACTATTCAATGGACGTGAATGGCCATAATTCACTATAATAATTATTATTGTGACTAAAAATATTATTCATGTGCAAATTGTGCATTTTCTAGAACCAATTACTGGAAAATATGCTACAAAATATATACTTCCTAAGTCTATTGTACGTAGAATGCTAAGTAGTTACTATCTAGAGATGTAAAAACCACAGTATGCACCAAATCTTTTGTTTTATTCATAAATAAATAAAATACATATTTTGAGACATCTTACACACGGACTCTGACCCCAAACTAAGCAAAGCTTGTGGTATGGCTGCCAGAGACTGATATACTACTTACATATACTTTTTTTAAATACATATTTATTTAGATAGTAACTAAATAACACCCAGACACAGAGCAAACACTTATGTTCATCACATAAATATTTGCCCTGGGTGGGGATCGAACCCACGCCTCTTTGATCCAGAAGTTAGGGTCACTAACCACTGAGCCACCGAGGTAGTCACATACTTATACATAATTAGATCTAAAGTTCATTTACTTGCGACAAAACCAATGAAAATACTAATTTTGTATTTGCAGTATTGGGGGATTAGTCCTATGGGACTGTGGTTCTACAGGATTAGCTCCATAGGACTAATCCCCCAATTTCGCAAATATTTCAAATATATATATATATATATATATATATATATATATATATATATATATATATATAGTAATGTAATATTATAATGTAACCCTTACATTAAATATTTTATGTTAAATGTAACCTTAAACTAATTACAAAAACCAAAGGACACGTCCACAAAATCTATAGAGGCTGTTATAATAATAATCAAAAATTCTAACCACAACACTCGTTACATTTCGAGAAAGTTCATATTTTTCTGAGTCTATTATAACAGTTAAAAACAAAATAGAGCCATCCGATTTTTTTAAAATTGATTTTGAATTTATTAGGATAAATAAATATATTTGGCTCAATAGGTAGTTTATCTCTAGCTACTCTGTTTAATTAACCTCCAAATTGTTAAATAAAAGCATTTTTACCAATGAGATACACTTTTAAAGTGTTTTTTTTGTCACATTGTACCTACTAAATGGTCATATTGGTAGGTTATAATTTTTAATTTTAGCAAATTAAGTGACGAATGTCGAAGAATCGGCTACGAATGCAAGTAAAATAACGATAGAAGCACTTTATCATCGCTAAACTAGAAAAAGTAAAAAGCTGTACCTATTGTTATTTTTCATACAATTTATTTTTCACATTTAAAAAAATGGAGAGGTGAAAAAATCTAATTTAATATTTTTGGGAAGCCCACAAAACAAGCTTTCAAATGATGTATATATCATCTTGGTTCGATTTTTCTCAAAATAATATACCACTTGTAGACCTTTCACCTATAATGATATGAAGTAGTGGGGTTGGTAAAAAATGTCATGTGTATTGAAGCAATCCCATAAACACACAACTTCGATTTTTTTATATATTTAAAATTGAGATGTACTTATACTATCATAATGTCAAAGGACTTCATTCATTTTGGGCTAAATCTGAAAGTGCAATCAATGCAAGAAAACAATTAATTAGAAAATAAAAGTGTAAATGTATTATTCTGAGCATTTTATACTATGGGACTAACTTTCTAGGATCACTTCCTGGGTAGTCACAGATCAATTGAATGAATTATTGTTCGTTTTATTGGCTCTCTTTAGATATTTCAATTAATTAATTAGAAAATAATAATTAGTATACTATAGTAAAAAAATAATATATTTTACATTTTATGTCATGGGGCCAATCCTCTAGGATAGTTATCGAGTCATGATTTTTTTCAATATGCCGACTTTTGCTAGAGATTTTGAATAATTTACTTCATCTATAAGTAAATAATATTTTATACATTTTGTATAAAAAAAAAAACAAATTAAAAAGTTATTCATTTCAAAACTTGGGATACTTGATAACTACTCGGAAAGTAATCCTAGAGCATCAGTCTCATAGTACAATTTATACAAAATAATATTTACCAACAGAATATCTCAGTTATTCAAAAGCTCCAATGATTCGCTTTCATAATAATATAACCTTTAACTTACACTACTAGCATTTATTTTTATGTATATACTACGAGACTGATAACGCATTGCAAATATGAGATAAATAAATACCTTATTATCGATCGACATGACCACGATCAATGCAACTTGGTCGTAACGTCGGATTAGTGAAGTATTTATCTTATATTTTCAGTGCGCGATTAGTCCCGTAGTATATAGATATAAAAATAGAAACTACCAATTTGTCCGAAATTTACCAAAAATCATGTATCCGTAACGTCACTGAGCCCTAACCACCTCTTCGTAATTTTTACTCTTTAAAAACTGTGTGCCATACCTACTGGCATTTTTAATTGCTCATCCGCTGGGTACTACGGCTGAGATGATAATCAAAATTAAACACTAAACAATTCAAAACCTTCCTAAGATAAGTGGCGGAATGAGCCAAAAAGTATACTGGAAACATTGGCCTTCATTTTGGTACACAATTGTGTTTGCACACTACTACTTGGCATTTCTCTACTGAGCAAATAAATCACCACAATCTAAATGGGTTAATACTTATCAGGCCCACTCAGCAGTTCAAAACCCTGCAAGGCACAACAATGAAATTCTAAATCTGAAAAAAAATATTTAAAAACTTTCACATAAAATCAAGTGATTGTTACTTATTAAAACTCAATTTACGAACTTTTATAATTAGAATGGCGATTTCAGGATTGACCCCTTAGTAAAAGTTTGTACCTAATTCATTATTAATTTTTAAATACCGCCGCCATCTCCTATAAAATGTTTAAAATCTTTAAAGTTTATTTTTATACAAAAACTATTTGTATACAAAAATAATTTCTATACATAGGTATAAAAGAATAATTTAAATTATATTTTGTAAGTTACTAACCAACCTAGTAAATAAATACAGCAAACCAAATTATACCTACAGCACAAACAAATAAAGTACATTTTCGAGTAGCTTACTTACGAAAATGTACAAACAAAAGTAGTCCTATTACGATTGAAATAAGGTTCTTTTTCTCGGTACATTTTTAATCCTCCCGATCATCGGCGCATCGAAGCCAGATTGTATTTATTCGCAAAACGTGCGAGCGCCGCGCTCGTCGCGCCCCTGGCGGCAGTGGTTTTCAACTCTCGCGCTCAAAATCGAGCAATCTTTCGGCGCCATGGGCTCTTAAAGGAAACTCGAGAACAGAAATAAAACTTTCTCCCGAGTGATACATAGTGTTTTATACTACAGCTACGAGGAAAATAAAATACAATATTTCTTTAATTAAAGTTTAGGAAGTAAGTTATTTATAACTTCTTGGGCTGTATTTCTTATTTCTGGTAGCGTCATCAATACTAAATCGTCACTTTCACTATCAGATGATATTTTGGAAAATTATTTAGAAAATTAAAAAGTAGGTACTTACTGTTAAATTATCAATTTAGTTAAGAACAAAATTTAACGCAAGGAAATAAATTGCCGCATTATATTTTCGCATTGCAGAATAAGGTTGCCAATCATTTAATTAAAAATAGAAAACGAAAAAAAAAACTCCTTTTTTTTCTAATTATTTGTTATAAAACCTTTTTGAGATTTGAGGTTTGTATGTTTCCCGCCTCTTCTTCTAATTATTTCGTATAAAACTTTTTTGAGGTTTGACGTTTGTATTTTTTTATGTTCGCTGCTAAAAAACAAGACAAAGCTAGCCGGGCAGTAATGGATTTTCATACAACATTCCTGCCCTGCTTCGGAGGGCAGTAATAAAATTCCATTTAACTTTTCCCGCCACACATTTTTAAGGGAGAAATTACGAACTTTGTAACCCGTTTATGAACGACTAATAAAACACTTTCCGAGTGGGTGTGGTATAAAACCTTTTATATTTTTTAATGTATACTTAGTAAATTCTTAGTCATCGCATTATTGAAAATTAACCGTTTTAAATAAAAAAAATCTCGTCGTGCGCATACCCGTACAAACCACCAGATCTTGTATCAATGAGCTCGTTGGAATTTATTTACGGATTTACATACCACTGACTTTTTGGCGAAGGAAAAAGTCGTGAGGCAAGCTTCATACGACCGTAGAAGAAATTCTATGGCGTATGTGAATCCACCAATATCTACTGAGCCAGCATGATGGCCCAGTGGAAAGCTGTGGTGGTCTACTGGTAGTGACACCCGCCTTACGATCGTGAGGTCGTAGGTTCAAATCCCGGTCCCGTACCAATGAATTCCTTGGAATTTATGTACGGAATTTCACACCACTGGCTTTTCGGTGAAGGAAAACATCGCGGAATTTCACACCACTGGCTTTTCGGTGAAGGAAAACATCGTGAGGCAACCTGCTTATGTCAGTAGAATAAATTCGATGGCGTATGTGAATCTACCAACCCGCACTAGGCCAGCGTGGTGGATATGGCTCAACCACTCTTCGTGGGTAGGCCTACGTCCTGCAGCGGACTATTAAAATGGCTGGTACAGTACAGCAAGATGGATATAGACCAATTGCCATATATGGCAATCCAGCAGTGGAATATTAAACGGACAGAATAGTACAGATGTAGTAGCTTTCAGTTTCCACTCGATCGGTATACCTACAAACTGAAGCCGTTGACGTCTTGAGTGCTTACGGCGTAGCATGTAGCGACATCGTACTCGTAGGTTCAGTGTAAATGGATCACATAATAGATTATTTTGTGGGTAGGTATAAGATTTTTCTACTTACTTGTATTCTAGCTTCTGTCAGGCCGATTTTCATCGCCAGCTCTTCTCTGAAACCAAAATTATGATATTTATTATTCGAGCTTCATTGCAATGAAACATGCAAAACATTGTGTTACTTTTCATTTGAAGTCTTGAGCAGTATTCTATCTTTGGTGACCGCATATAATTATGAGCATATTTAATTTAAACAGCCAATTACTAGATACAAACACAAATTTTGATCTTTAGAAGTATATATTGTACCTACTACACGTATTTTCTAAATACAAGTGTTTTCAAAAAATAGAGTTTGGATTATTACCAAATCAACTTCAATGCATAAAATTAGGATTAGTTTTATCACTAGTAATGCCATCTTCCGCCACATTTTATTATTAAGTGAATCAGAGATTAACAGATTAAGATATTGAAAGTAATTCGCGAAAAAAACGAATGATTAAAATGTGCACTACTTACCTAGATTTAAGTGCATAAGTGGATTATAAATAATTAATTAAATTAGACATCCTTATCTGTTAAGACGGAAGAGATAAGCCAAATCCTATTAGCCAAGCTAAATATACTAATTTGGATTAATGCATTATACAGGGTTAATAAACTGTAACTACTCAAAAACTAGTTTAAAAGTTTTTTTTTAAATTTAGGTTTTTCCACATTAGTAGTTAAATGCTATAGCTAGATGCATCTAATTAGTGGGCTAATTGGGCAACAACATTTGCTAATGTAAAAAAAGTAAAAAAAAACAAATATTTTTTACCATTTTACCCGCTCATTTAGCACTTTGCAGTAAGTATTGAAATAAGTATAAAGTATAGTTTCTACTCTTGCTGAAGTGAATCTGTGGCTTTATAGAAATATGATGTAAATGTTGTAAGTTTATTTTGTGCGGTACTAATAAACAATGTTTTTTACGGGCAAATGTGCCTTTATTAACTACAATAAGATACAATACCTACGACTTTATATGCTAAAACTACCTACACTACTACTACATAGAAAGCAATTGGATCATCCACATACCCTTGAAGGTCTAAAGATAATCCAAATGCTCAAGCCCACTGCCAGTTGGCAGCGTGCCCAGCATGCTGGCAGCATTGCCAGTAATGAATTAAGTTGGCCAGTTAAGAATAACCCTGTATAATTCTTACTTATCTAAATCTGCGATACGGATAATTTGCTGTAAATACTTTAAGCCACTTCTTCCCCTACAATAAGGGCTTAATTTATTTACAGAGAATTGGGCAATGTTTTAAACTGTAAGCGATAGCAAGACCCTGTTTGGGTATTTTTTAAAAAAAACTTTCTATTTTCATCTGTATGTATTTTTATATTCAGGTTCACTGGTAGGTACAATAGTCGTATTGCCCTAATTCTGAGGCAATAGAATACGGCATCGGTGACCCCTGTCTGTAGTAAAAGCCTACTAAAAGGGTACCTATGGCCTTGTGAATGGTTGGAGATGGCGTTCTTGCCATTCACTCAAACGGGCCCAGAGAAGACGACAACGTGTGTGGCATCGTTGTCGTAGAGGACCGTACAAGCCTAGATAGGTTCGATTAGCAACTTAAAATGCTGTTTCCTTCCCATATAATGTTCCCCTGGAGATCCCGTAGCTCCCAAGAGAGCACAAAGGCTGGCCACCGAGGGGGTTTTAGTGGGCACAATCCCACATAACCCAACTGCATCCCAAAGCAATATCTTTCGAAGATTTCTCCCTCGTAAAAAAAGATGGTCTTTGCTTGCCAATCACCCGAGGCCAGCAGTCATGATAATAAGCTATTTGACAACATTGAAACTATATTATTGATTGTGGTAACCCTTTAACATAATAGCCTGAAAAGACATATTTCACTTTAATGACCGACGAACCACCGGAGGAGGTATTCAATTCAACGCGTATATATATATATTTTTTTTTTTTTCATGTATAACTTTTTTCATAGTAGACTGATTTCAATAATTCTTTTTTATTGGAAAGAATTTACTTCGAAATTGTTTCTATTTAAAGTTTATCGAATTCGGCTGAGCCATTTATGATAAATTAACAATATTGTGAAAAATGTTACATAGATCCGTGCGAAATATTCTTTTTTTAAATTTGTGTTTTGTGATTTCGGAGTAATATTATTGGATCTGTATGTTAATTTTAAAGTATTTTTTGTCAATTTTTAGATGTGAACTAGCGTATAAACTAACGTTATTTACTAGTGTGTGACGTCAAAGGCCAGCGCCATTAAAAAATGTCGTTTTTTTCGGGATCTTGAATATCTATTCTTTAACGCTGATTTTCATTGTTAACACAATATATCTCTCGGAAATATAAATGTAGTATGCTTATTATGGACTAACGAATAATTTAAAACGATTTCCAAAAAGTAGTCAAATAGCCTAATGTGTTAAGGACCATATGATGAAAGTAAAAGTAAAATACCTTTCTTAGTTAGAAATGGTCCATTCCTTACACAAGCGGATTATTATAAAGTTGTTAAACATACGAAAGTCATTACTAGTTACTCTTACACTATTAAGTCGTCTTTGTGAACATTACAAATATTTTTCGCAGCAAATCGTGTTACTAATCGTTACCTGGTAAAAACATCAGGGTAGTGCGTCCTGGAGAAGGCTTTTTCTAACTCTTCGAGCTGGAAACTGGTGAAGGTGGTTCGGTACCGGCGCTGCTTCCTCTTTGGGGCGAACTCGTCTGCATCGTCGCTGTCTGCAGACCCTGGAGGTAAACAACCTCGTCCATAAAAATATCCATTATCATTTTTTCATAACCATTAAGTAGTAAGTAAGGTTGCATAGTAATAATACAGACCGGGTGTCAGAGTTTTTAAGTAACTTGAAAGCAGACAGTGCCATAACCATTCATTCCCTGTTTATTCATACAAATTGCCTGCGACATATACATTAGATACTGTTATTCCGAACATCATTTGGTCGGCTGTTATAATGTGATATGATCCTCAAATGAATCTCGAGGAACAAGGAGGACCCTCGAATAATCCGAAGAGTAAACAATCTTAGACATTTCTCAACGGTCCAGACATTTTGGTCGACATAGTCCATCGTTTGTGGAAACTAGTACTTTCTGTACATCTATGATGTACCAACTCTGCTCTTGATATATTTGAATAAGGTCTACAGGTACGACAGTTCAATCGTCGTCCGCTAAATAAGTATTTCGGCCGGTCTAAACTCTGAAACGTTAATGCTGTACTTATGGTAAATGACTCTATTTAGTCAGTACATGTAACAGGTCCCCGCGCGGTAGTTCCGACATGGCCCGGAGGAGACGTCATAAGGCGGCTTCTGCACACCCATGCTACATTTGGACAACACTGCTTATAATACCTATATCTGAAGGAAGTACGAAGGCGGAGTATCGGTTCATGGGGAGTCATCTTTTGGCTCTTCCAAACTTCTCATGCTGTATTTATGGTAAATCTTCTTAATCTATAGATAGGTAGCTGATGGAGGTCGGGAAGTCCAAAACAGAATTCAGGTAGGTGTCTTACCTGAACTAAGCTCAGAAGATGTGGGCATGGTTCTCGGTTCCCACTTTTCGGCCTTTCTAAATCTCTCATGCACTCTTTACGTCAGATATTGTTTTATAATTTACCTGGAGGTGGTCCGGAAGCAGGGGATTGATCTGCGCGAGGCAGGTCCGGCGTGGTCCGCGGTGAGTCATCTTTCGGCGCCTCTTGCACACCCATGCTGTACTTGTGGTAGCTCTGCTCTTGGCTGTAGTAATCTGGAACAAGGGTATGAACATTTATTTATTAAAATAATACTCTTAGCAAGACTTAATTTCTAGTTCATTTAACACATTAAATCAAGTATGGGTATGCATTTATGTTTGTAAATCCTTCGGAGTACCAAAATTAAACAAAATAAATAATCTCTGACCCCAGACTAAGCTAAGCTTCTAAAATAGCTGCCGCTAGAGACTGATATATACTGATACATGTATGTTTTTATAATACATAAGTACGTATATACCTACCTACATATAAATAATAACATCCAGACATAGATCAAACACTTATGTTCATCACATAAATGGTGGGTGGAAATCGTATTCGACGTTCATTTCAGTGAGCTGAAGTTTATATGTTTCGATGGTTGAAAACATTTGCACATAGAAGATTTTTGTGGGGGTGGCTTGTTCCTATAATATACTTAGGTGCTTTTATTTCAGACATATTTTGTAGAATGCAATAATGTGTATAATAGTTCAATACATATTATTACATTTTGTGCAATGAGACTATTTGTGTGACACAACCAACGACATAACTTATGTCGTTGAGAAAGACTGTGCTCGAACAATCTCGAACATGAGGCTAACATGCCGCGGGCGACACAGACCGCTGTTTATTGTACTCTATGGGTCAAATGGACCATAGTTAGTCAATCATCTATTAGTAGATACCAATCAGCACAATATCGCCTATACAGTTCAAAATTATCTGCTCATTTTCATAGCACTAACTTTGATATCTGGCAAAAAAAATAGCTAACAATTTTTATAGCCCGAATCAAACTTTTGCGGTGAAGCTGCTACAAGTAAAAGCTAAGATAAACCCACTGAAGCTCTTAAAACAGGCAAAAAAATGCTGCACAAGGCAATCCTCGTTTTTTTGCATTGGCAGCTTGTAGCTAACTTCACTCCCGTTAAAAATGTTGATTCGGCAAGACACTCACTTCACTAATTTTAGCAGTTAATTTAAATTTAAATTTGGAACTCTATGTCCGGTTTGTCCACTACCACTTACAAAATCATACTAATCCGAATGTGACTATGGAACAAAATAAAATACCTAACGCGATTAACACATGTTAAGGATAATATTTAATTAGGTAAACGTTTAATACCATGTTAATCCTAATCAATCACAGCTGTAATAGAGATAACTTATCGATTATAGCGCGGAAAACAGTGACTTCTCTTAGCATTGTATTATGTATACTAGATATTAATTATAATTATAAAGATTATTATAATTTTATACGTTACGTCATTGACTATTTTTGCAATATAAGTAGGTAGTTCCGATATATAATGCAATATCTCTTTTCTGTGTTAAAATGTTAAAATTAAAATAGATATAAGGATTTTTAACATTATTGCTACTAACTGGGCTATAGTAACTTTATTAATATCTTTAGTTTTGGTTCGGTGTAGTTTTTATTTGACTAATACTAGTTTTATTTGGGACTATGTAAATGCGTCGTTGATTTATGGCATTTGGAAGGTATATAAAACAAAGACTGAAAGAATCTCATTTCTCGCCAAAAATCTCGAATTTTAACCAAATTTGAGAGGTTTTGAATAGCTATGTTTTTGAATTATTATTTCCTCATCTTTTTTTGAAGACAATAATTCCGATATCTTAAAGTATCGCGTTGACAACCAATCTTTAAATAAATTAATCATTATTAGGTATTGATGCAATTAAGATCTAATTCATTACGATAAATGTTCTACTTATCATGTTGAGTGTATATGTATTTACGAGGTGCATTCAATAAGTACCTAGCCTCATCACCAGAGGGCGCTGTAGTTTCAAAAGAGTTTTACCACAGTGTAGCACATTCTTTTTTAATTCTTTTTTCAAATTTTCATTCCAATCCCTTTATTTGTTTTAATTTGACAACTTATGGAAGCGAACGTATCGATCGGTTTTACAAAAAATGGAAAAAGAGCAATATCGTTCTGTGATTAGATTCCTATTTTTGGAAGGGAAAACGCGCATCGAAATCAAAGAGCGCTTGGATGCTGTGTACGGTGACTCTTCTCCATCGATGGCCACCGTCAAGAATTGGTTCAACGAGTTTGCACGTGGCCGTACGTCGGTTTTTGATGAACCACGTCCAGGTGCACCGAAAACAGCTGCTACGGAGGAAAACATTAAAAAAATCCATGATCTCGTATTGGCAGATCGCCGATTGAAGGTTCGGGAGCTAGCTGAGACTGTAGGCATTTCAGAAGGAACAGTGTATCATATTCTTCACGAGGAACTCGGCATGAGAAAGCTGTCGGCGCGATGGGTGCCGCGTTTACTCACACCAGAAAACAAGTGCAACCGTGAGACCACATCGGAGACGTGTTTGGCGCTGTTTAAGCGGAATCCAGCGGAGTTTTTGCGTCGTTTTGTAACTGTCGATGAAACCTGGATCCACTGGTACACACCAGAGACCAAGGAGCAATCAAAACAATGGATCCAGACCGGGGAACGTGCTCCAAAGAAGGCGAAAACTGTAAAATCGGCCGGAAAAGTTATGGCCACCGTTTTCTGGGATTCACAAGGTGTGATATACATCGATTACCTCGAGAAGGGTAAAACAATTACAGGGCTTTACTATGCCGATTTATTGGGCCGATTCGACGCCGAATTAAAGAATAAACGACCCCATCTGGCGAAGAAAAAAGTGCTGTTTCACCACGACAACGCACCGGTTCACACGTCTGCCGTTGCCATGGCCAAATTGGTCGAATTACGCTACGAATTGCTGCCCCATCCACCGTATTCTCCAGATTTGGCCCCTTGTGATTTCTTTCTGTTTCCTAATTTGAAAAAATCTCTCGCCGGGAATAGATATGGATCAAATGAGGAGGTCATCGCCGCCACGGAGGCCTATTTTGCAGAGTTTGACAAAAACTATTTTTCGGACGGGTTAAAAAAGTTGGTGCATCACTGGGCTAAGTATATCGAACTAAAAGGAGACTATGTTGAAAAATAAATTGCCACTTTTCCAAAATGTTCGTTTACTTTTTGTAGGCTAAGTATTTATTGAATGACCCTCGTACATCTAATATCACGTCATAGAAAATTGGTAAAAAGAGGAGAATTCTTCCGGTATATTTTTTTTTCTAAGTAATGGATGAAACTAATTTCAAAATGCAGGATGCAGGAGGATGGATGATGCAGGATGTTGAAACAGATGTAGGAAATACAAAAGAGGAAAAAGGCTTAATAGGAACAGACTCTCCCAAATAAGAGCCGAGCAGAAATAATAAGCAATGACAATGCGTGGTGGCTGAAACGATCGACCAAATTGCAGCATTGGCAGCGGCGCTGGACCAGGGCATAGACACCTACTAAACCTACTTTGGACACCTAAACGGAAAAATACGCTTGTCTTAGTTTCAAAATACAGGAAGCGGATCTAAAATTAAGTCTTTTAATAAGAAACAGAAAAGTGTCCATCAGGGCATTGCAGACTGTAAGCCCAGTGCAGAACCATGTTATTGTCTTTCGTTTTTCTGTGTTGTGCATCTGTTTCAAATAAATATTATGGTAGTTATGACGTCACTAAAGATTTGTAACACTCTGCCCATCTCTGCACATCCCTCCATTTTGTTTCCCTAGAGTCTAAGGCTTATGTTTTGCTGCATCCAGAGGAAGTCGAATATGAAGGTTATTTTATCAGACTGTTTCTTGAAAATATTTCTCAGTTACGTTTACACAGCTACCGAGTCAGTGCCACCAACTTATCTGACCCAGTGGCGGCGTCGCTACTGTCGTATAAATTGCTGCCAATAACTTGACGTTTCAAAGTAGTGTCGTTAGTTCCTCTCTCTGCCACCGGGTCAGAAAAGTTGGTGGCACTGTATGACTTTATGAGCAATTGGCAATAATAGCTTGAATCGATAAGCAATAATCACCGATGATTGTCCCGCGTCACGGTCAGGTGTATGAATATTCAGAAGACTTGGTTGAATTAACTTGGATTACTGCTAATCCTTGGTTATACTTGAAAGTATTCTGAAGGTAAAGGTAAAGGCTAAAATAGGAGTAGGTATATATTTTTCATCACATCGATTCGAAAAGGACTACTTGGTTTTCCTTTAAGTGCGCCCAAAGTTGGTGTTTTCTATAAGGAACTTTATAAGTGCGCCGGAATTATCTTTGCCGCGCACTTTTTGAATTTGGAACAAATAAGTGCGACGGAATGAACTTTGCCGCGCGCTTTTTGAATTTGGAACAAATAAGTGCGACGGAACGATCTTTGAATTTGGAAGTATATGTAATGTTAGTGTTCAGCGCTAAGAAAATGAATGAAGTTTTTCTTTGTTTTATTATTAGATACCATTTAATTTCAATTTAGTTGTTACTCTCCGTTTTATTAAATAATAGTGATGAAAAGTAGAGTGAACCACTCGGGCGCAAAATATATTTTTGGTTCGGGCGACGTACTTTGAATCCCTCACTTCACTCTGGATTGGAAAAAGCGTCCTCGCCGTAAAAATATTATTTTGCTCCCTTATGATGCAATCTACTATTTCGTCATTACCAAAATGAGGTGGGACCGCTAAGAACTCTAATGGAGACCAATGACTAACAAGCGCAGCGTAGCTCGTCCACCGGCTAGGCGTACTGAAGATATAATTTAAGATCTAAAGAACGCGCTGAATGCAGGCCGCTTCCATCCGGCCTTACTAGAAATCAATAGAGGACACCGATGCCCACTAGTGGACGTCCTGCGGCTGAAGGATGAATGGAAAATGAGATGGACATATGACCTCACCAAGACCGCAGGATCTCTATGAGCAGGAGCTTTATAAAAGGGGAAAGGGTGTAATTATAGTCAAACGGTGTTGGCAAAACCCTTGACCCGATGGTAGGTAGACTCGCCCGGCTTGCATATGCACCACGATTTTATCGATGATAAATTAGATCTTAGTGTGTATACTAGCCGTGTAGGTTTCCGAGTGGTGGTCGGCTCTAGTAGACATAATCCCGGAAAGCAGAGATAGGAATTACTTATGTGATTTGCATTTGATTATAGGGGCATGCCACGCGAAGTGGACAGGTAAAAAAGATCGATGTTTTGGATTTCGTTAATATTTAAGTATATTCTACCTATACATGTTCTTGACGCGTGTGCCAAACATTTTTGTAATATCATTAATAGTTAAGGAATTAAGGGGCTTTGAAATTTTGCCAAACCGGTGGGCACGCAGTACTTCAAAACCGATTACCATGTCATAAAATTATATATTGCTATAATTAAACCACTGAGTTTATTACTTAATTTTATGAGCTTTTTAACGGCATTTTTGTAAAAGAAAAAAAGGTATTTTTCACAAAGTCAAAATATTTTTGTACAAAAAATAAAAAAAAATTAAAGTGGTCTAACTTTGTGAAAATAAAAAAAAAATGTATCCAATTTTTTTAATGTAAAAAATACTTATTTTATTTACAAAAATACAATTAAAAAGCTCATAAAATTAAGTAATAAATTCAGTGGTTTAATTATAACAATCTATAATTTTATGATAGGTATGGTAATCGGTTTTGAAGTACTGCGTGCCCACCGGTTTGGCAAAATTTCAAAGCTCCTTAATTCCTCCATTAATGATATTACAATAATATTTGGCACACGCGTCAAGAACATGTATAGTAGAATATACTTAAATATTACCGAAATCCAAAACATTGATCATTTTTACCTGTCCGCTTCGCGTGGAATTCCCCTATACCTAAATACTCCCTGGTGTTAAGGAGATATGTGGTCTAGGGTGTAGCACGGTTACCTAGAAGTTACCCATTTATTCTAAATTTTAAGACACCTACGAGTATGTTGTAATTTAGTGACAGACTCAGGCAGAGCGTTCCACATTCTAGCAGCTAGCTGTTCTTATGAGGAATGAGCATTCGAAGCGCTTGGTTCTGACGTGCGGAATCCACCATAAAAGGGTGGCGCTTTGACGTGATGATATTAGAAAGCATATCAGTAACTACATGATATAGGAACAATGTTGGCAAGCTCCCTAAGATGGGGCTGGCTTGTGACTTTCAGTGGACTAAAATAAATAGTTAATATCTGTTCGAGTCAGGAAATAGATTTGCAATAAAACCACATCTCCGGAACGCATAGACAATTTATTTAAACAAAAATCAAAACACCTCGTACATCGACACAGAAAGTTAATAGCGCGGGCTAACTTGACGCCAGCGCCATCTAGTTTAGATAGGAGTAAATACGGATATTTAAACCTTTGCTTTGAGAATTGATTTTATAAATTTGATTGCTAATAAGTTTGTGATTCTATATTTATACAATAATACATTTTTATATATGAATTTATATTTGAACTTATTTACAGTTTAGACATACCGCCACCAGAAGGACCAGTAGTCCTTCTCTATACATAAATAATCTTACACATCATTAATCATTATTGACAGGTAGGGGACAAAGTTTGGAAGTCGCGCGTTGAATAACAGAATTTTTATATTTTAAAGAAACAACTCTAGTGATGTTGTCCTGACCCGGGTGAACTGTGACTACACGTCCATAGAGCCACTTAGTTGGAGGTAAGTGATCTTCTCTAACCAAAACAACGTCACCTAGTTTTAATTCCGGAGTTTTGTTCTTCCACTTATGCCTTTGGAAGAAATGCGTCAAATATTCGCGGGACCATCTTTGCCAGAAATGTTGCACCATTCGCTGGGTAAGTTGCCAACGTCTTAAGCCAGTCACTTGAACTCCTTCATAGTTCTGATCAGGAGCCAACACCATAGGCTCACCAGTTATAAAATGACCTGGCGTCAACGGCATGGGGTCGTCAGGATCAGTACTGATCAGAGAAAGTGGCCGCGAATTGAGGCACGCCTCAGTTTGCGCCAATACTGTGGCCAATTCTTCGTAGGTCAAGTCAAGTGAATCTCCGATCACTCGTCGAAGATGGTGCTTGGTGCTCTTTATTCCTGCTTCCCAAAGTCCATCGAAGTTTGGAGCATGAGGAGGAATAAAGTACCATTCAGTACTATTATTGGCTAACGAAGCCGCAAAATCTACGCTCGCATGCAAGAACGGTTTACTAGGAATCATTCGACATGAAGGCAACTGGCCCATCAATTGGGTCCTGGTTTCTGCGGCATTCCGAACGCAACATAAGCAATCATGGTTGTGGGACCGAACTTGATCCTTCAGTTTAGTGATCCAATACTTGGATCGAATGTAGTTACACGTAAGTTGCTGTCTTCCATGCAAAGATTTTTCGTGTGCATCCGCGATGATGAGATTAGCTAGAAGAGAATTGCCACAAATTATTATGGGATGCTTGTTACCGTCTGGTAAGTCCGATCTTTCAATTCTACCTCCTACTCTCATGATTCCGTCTTTATCTATAAATGGGTTAAGCGTTGTCAATTTTATTTTATTACTAATAGGTTTCTGTTTCAGGAGGGAGCTGATTTCAACGTGGAACGAACACAACTGCTGCTGCCAAACACAACAGATGACCGAATCCTGGATCTCCGAAGCAGGAAGGTAAGTACTTGGTCTATTTTTGTTTCCAGGGTCTTTCAATCTCAAGAACCTTCTGCAGTAGGCCACTACTCGTACCAGCTTCCTGAATGAAGAAAACTTGGACCAGAACTCTGCTTCTGCACAGGTATCAAGAGAAGTAGTATGAGCTTTTATAATCTTTGCTTCCAGATCCGTCTTCGTATAAATGGACCATGGCTTCCCACAGGGGATAACCTCTTCCTGTAGCCAACTTGGACCGTACTTCCACAACTTATTTTCAATGAGCTCAGAGGGTGAAATCCCACGCGACGCACAGTCAGCGGGGTTCTGTTTGGACTGTATGTATAACCATTGAGATGACTCTGAAAGAGTCAGTATTTTTGAAGTACGGTAGGCTACGAACGTTTTCCATCTGCTTGGGTGATCACTCAACCAAGCCAGGACGCCAGTTGAGTCTGTCCACGCATGTGAATCCGATATTTTTTCATGTAATACTTCAATGACTTTCAGGAGAAGCCTCGCAGTCAGCACGACTCCACATAGGTCCAGCCGGAGGATGGACACCTTATGTATGGGAGCAACGTTAGTATTTGCAGTGATTAGGTGAGTGTTGACCAACCATACCTTTCTGGCGATGTGTTTTAGATCTATATAACCGTGCATATTTGGACAATCTTTTTCCCAAACACATTAACCTCTTCACCGCCACCGTTCGAGTGTCTCCATAATTAGGTACTATGTTAGGACGAAAAGGTAACTGCACCAAATCACGACCATTGTCGTCTCTGAATGTCGTTTCTTGAAAGAACTCTTCACAAGCTTGCTTTTTTGGAGTTAAAACTTTAGCTTCCATTGATAATGGTTCGGAGTCGAGCTCCCAAAACTTCTTCAAGAGCTCGTTCTCTTCTAGTTTGACATGAAAATTTTGAACTATGTTGTGACAACTTTGCTCGTTGACACCACAACCTACTTGACCCGATAATACCCATCCGAGGTATGTATCCTGCGCAATCATAGAACCATTAGGGTTTCGAATTAAACCCCTTTTCAGGATATTACAATACACCTCGGAACCTAATAAAATGTCGATTTTATTAGGCGAATTGTACTGCGGGTCAGCTAGGTTGATGCGATCTAATTCTGCCCAATTGGGAAGGCTGAACTTCCTTTCTGGCAGAACTGAACTTACAGCATTTAGCACATAAGCCTTTACTTGCAATCTAAAAGTGGGGTCATGAAGTGATCGAATGTTTACCATAACCATTGCCTTTGAGGTTAGGTCATTCTGACCTCCACCTAAACCTGATATGCAGCTTTTGGCTGCGATCTTATTCAGCCGTAATAATTGTACGGCTGCTTCAGATATGAACGAAGCTTGGGACCCTTGGTCCAGCAGTTCTCTCAATATCTGAGGATACCCATTTTTTGACTCAGCCTTAATCAAGGCTGTGGCTAGTAAAGTCTGATCGTAGATTTCTCCTGTCACAAAATGGGTTGCTATGTTGTTGGTCTCATTAGTCTCAGAAGACGGTTCCGGGAGATGAATCTCATTTCCTGATACTTCAGTAGCTAGCGCTACTGTAAGTGGTTTGGATTTGCCGTGGAGGAGGGTATGATGCTTTCCCTTACATATGCGACATTTGGTGGTTAAGCGACAGAATTTTCCTGTGTGACCACTGCCAAGGCAATTATAACACAGATTTAGCGAATTCACTATATCTTGGCGGTTACTCACATCTTCTTTAATAAAGTTGTCACAGGAATACAATCTGTGAGCTTCATTGCAGTGAGGGCAGCGGATGTTAGGATTTGACGTGGCATGCAACACCTTAAGGCCGTTGGTTTGGTTAGGCTTAGAATTATTTTTAGATGGCTCTATAAACTCTAATGCGCGGAAGCGGGACTCAAGGAAATCTTTGAATTGGTCGAATGAAGGTAAGTCTTCACCAGAATTACTAACCTGTAACTCCCATTGCTTCCGAGTTTCAACGTCCAACTTTGAGCTGACAATATAAATTACAATAATGTCCCATGTAGATATATCTATGCCTAAGTTTGACAATTCGTGCATACAATCTGATGTCGTATCGAGTAGATCTTTTAAAGCCCGAGAAGATTCACTATTCAGAATTCGCTGACCGAAAAGGCGTTTAAGTATGCAATTCGACATAAACCGTTTATTATCATACCTATTTTTTAACAAAACCCAGCACTTTTCATAGTTAGTTTGCGTAATAGGAATATGTTTAATTAGTTGTTCTGCTTCGCCTTTCACTTGGGTTTTAAGGTAATGTAACCGTTGTACATCATCAAGTGAAGGGTTATTATGCACTAATGAAACAAATAAGTCTTTGAATGATAACCATTCTGAGTAGTTTCCGCTGAAAACCGGGATCGAAATTTTCGGTAATTTTACCATCGACGCTCTCCTTGTGTCAGGCGAACCAAAAGAACTACTTTTATTCGGTATCATTGATTTTAGAACAACATTCAATTCTCCTTTATACACTAAATACGTTTCATAGCCGACACTGAACACATCATCTTGAATGTAGCTGCTGTCGTCCAAAGCTTCCTTGTCGTAGGCCGATACCATTGACTCGTGCTTGCTTGTAAACTTGCTGATTAACACCTCTAAGCCTTGTAATCTTGCAAGAACGTATGGTTCTGACACCCTATCTTTAGGTGATTTTTTAAAGTTGACTCTTCCCTTCTCAATCTGGCTTTTCAAATCTTCCATTACTCTGATATCACCTTCCATCTTGTACTGCGATAACCACGTTCTAATTGTCTATCTTTAAACTTGTGAGATTTACTATGTCCAAAAAGTAATGCCAATTTTTCTAAGTTTCAATCAAGACGTTTCGAATTTTTCTAAGTGTTTGGGAACTCAAATAATTCGCTTAAAAATTGGGCATAGGTTCCCCGTCTCGTCGTTTTTAGCGAAATTATTCTAAGTCCTAATCTACACTTTGAAATTTGACAAGTTCATGCATTACTTTGATTTTTTTAAGTTCCGAATTGTATAAAGTAAATGTACTCACAGTTTATCCGGATACTACCAATTCCAAATTCAGTCCAAAGTATCCCAGCTCCTGTTTGGTTCCAATTCGCTCCACCAGGTGGCGCCACTAGCGTCGAACTTCTCGTGCACCACGTTGTAACAAAGTAATCTTCATCAGCTATCACAGCGTTATGGCTCCAACTCAGCGTCACCTTGCTTTTCCTCCACAATTACAATTTAATTTATTTTCGAAACTGCCGGTAATGTGCCGTAGCACCAAAAAACGTTCCGACTCGTAAGGACCTTGTTCGAGTCAGGAAATAGATTTGCAATAAAACTACATCTCCGGAACGCATAGACAATTTATTTAAACAAAAATCAAAACACCTCGTACATCGACACAGAAAGTTAATAGCGCGGGCTAACTTGACGCCAGCGCCATCTAGTTTAGATAGGAGTAAATACGGATATTTAAACCTTTGCTTTGAGAATTGATTTTATAAATTTGATTGCTAATAAGTTTGTGATTCTATATTTATACAATAATACATTTTTATATATGAATTTATATTTGAACTTATTTACAGTTTAGACAATATCATAATGATGATATTTACTATTTATTTGATAATTGATAATAATGACTTTTTTTTATTATTTTTTTTAAATGACAATACAACACTACTACTACATAGAAAGCAATTGGATCATCCACAGACCCTTGAAGGTCTAAAGATAATCCAAGTGCTCAAGCCCACTGCCAGTTGGCAGCGTGCCCAGCATGCTGGCAGCATTGCCACGCTGAATGGCAATGCTTATACGTTGAGCCAAATAAACACCAGCATTTTGATCACGCGTCGCGTCCACCAGACGCTCAGAAAGACTTTTGAAAACGAGATGAGCTCCCGGCCTCCACGGACCCAAAGTCTCAACTCCAAATGGCTCAAATATGTAACCACTACCGAGGTTAGCATATTTGCGCCGCTTGTGCTGCTCAGCCGAATTGGCCGCCGCTCCAGCCCTACTCTGAGTCTCAGGAAGATGTGACGGTGCCAAAGTATCGACGCAAGTTGCGTCCCATACTAAGGGCCGTCTACACTTCCGTGGTGACCGAGCTGGTCAACTGCAGTACCACACTGACAGCGATGGGCCTCACAACACCTTGCACCCTATAAATTATTGGTGACGTATACTTATAATGTACTTGTTAAGCAACAGCATAACTTAGACTTAATTATAGTGAAATTGTATGCTATAGCATGTTTTCAGTTCTTTGTCTTGTATAAATACATTGTATAAGTTGTATATAAAAGTGCAACAAATTAAATCAGTCAGTGCTTATTATCTATAATGCTGCTACCGTGGATGAAGACCATTAATGCTTAGTTGCTATGATTTAATTTGTGCCATTACGTCTAATGCTTCTAGTTTCCAGTAATCAATTGACACTTAATAATTTAATGCCGTTAAGAGGAGCGGAGCAATTCTCTCTTTTAACTAGTGAATGTTTTTTACATTTTTTTCTGTCTTATAATTAAGGTAGGCATTTACTTATTATACAAGACTTATTTTTGGGATATAAATATAATTAATAAGGCGTAGAAAACAACATAACATAAAAATTTTCAATTTAGTAAAATTTTTGTGACATTGTAATGCAATGACGTAAACATCGAACTGTGTTTAAGTATTGTAAATTAAGTAAGTAATAAATCGTTAAATTGTTGGTCCCGGTTCTTTTTACCGTTTAGCCATGTCAGAGGCCTTCAGGTGGCCTAAAAACTCTGACACAAGGGATAGTCACCCGGCCTATACGAACTTACTTACTTACTAAGTCTTTGTTTATGTGGATTTATTTTTTTTGTGTTTCGACCGTATTTTTTCAAACTATATTTAATTTGATATAAACGTATCCAGATAATCGTATTAAATGGATATTTTTTGCTTTAAGACTAAACTCTATTCGAATGACAGAATCTTCCCGCTACCTTAACTTGTTCTACCGCAAACGCATTTTAGAATCTCAGAAAGCGCGAAATGTGGTCCTATCCTCTTAATTAGTTAATAACGGCCTGATTATGGTGTTATGTCCTTAATAGATCGCTTGTTGAAATAACTTTATAGTTTACTTGAACAATAGAATGCCACTTAACTGTATTTATTCCATTAAATTCAATCAATGCTTAACTACACTTAAATATCATCAAGTAAATCGGATGCCTACTACTGGACATAGGCCTCTCTTATAGAATCACAATGATAGCGGTTGTAATCTATTTGCTTCAAAAGTTTTTAAAGTAAATAGACAAGGTTTCACAGAAAAGGTGTACTTAGCAAATTGAAAGGAGATAGAAATAATGAAAAGTTTTTATGATGATGCTTACTAAAATATTTTTGTTTTAGTTGAAATTAAGTAGGTTAAATCATAGATGAATAAACCTAGAACATCCTGGGGTACCTAAATATAATTTTATTGAAATATTATATGGCTTCAGTTCTACTTTGGTACAGACCAAACATATTTTTTTTCTTTTTTACACAGTTTTTTTTTCATTTACACTGAAATATACATGAAACTTTAGATTTCCAATAGTAACTTAGCCAATACTACTTTTAAATCTGGTAACCAACATAAAACGAAACCTCTGATCGAAAATTGAGTTAAAAAAGCACATAAAAATTGATTGCGGTTAGGTACGAGTTAAAAGTATTTTGGTCCATTTTTAGGGATCCGTATCCATAGGGTAATAACGGGATAATACTCCGCTGTCCGTCCTTCTATCCGTCTGTCTGTCACCAGACTGTATCTCATGAACCGTGATATCTAGAACGTTGAAATTTTTACAGATGACGTATTTCTGTTGTCTCTATAACAACAAATAGGTACTATAAACATAATAAAATATACTATTTAAGGTTGGTTCCCATACAACAAACCTAAATTTTAGCTGTTTTTCTCCCGAAATTGGTGACAGGTAGATGTTCGAAATATTCACAGAATATTAAGTTAAATATTTACTTCAAAAATTAATAATTAAATTAAAATAAAATCAATATTTATGGGAGCCCTTCCCAAACAAAAAATGTGATTTTTTGCTCGACATTCATAACGGCAACAAGAAGATGCTAAAAATCACAGAATATTAGGTTGTAAATTTTCTTCAAAAATAAATAATTAAATTAAAATAAAGTATATTAACGGGGGCTTCTATTTTACGGTACGGAACACTTCGTGCTCGAGTCCGGCTCTCACTTGGCCGATTATTATAACCTTGGGCTCGAAAATTGAATTTTTTCTAACTGACTCAAATTTATCTACAAATCCATGGTTATTTCTAATCAATTAGCATCCTTTTAGGGGCTCATTCTGTACATCAAAACTAACAACTTTTGCTCTGCGAATTTATTCCAAACTAAAAAAAAAAATCAGCTGTTCCATAGAAAAATATCGTTTACTCTTTGTCTATGCTCTCGACAAAATGTATGGAACAGGCGAACAGCTGATATTTTTTTGGAGTTTTGACTAAAGTCGCTAAAGAATTTGTTAGTTTTGATGTGCAGAATAAGCCCTTAAAAGGATGCTAATTGATTAGGAATAACCCTGTATAATAATGGGTGAGACTGAGACGTGGAAGAATGACCATCACTCATCTGATAACCAGATGAGACATGAGGCCACATAAAAAAATCCTTGCCCCAAAACCTTTCTCTACCTATGTCAAGGTACCTACTTCAAAATCTAGCTGTACACATATATTGTTAAACAATTCTACCTAAATAACTATGATAATATCATAAATTAGAATATCTTTACAGCTATTATAAATTAAGATAACTAATTACCTATTTATATTTGTTGAGGGACCTAAAACTAACAAAACACTATTCAGTGATAACATTTAGGTACTAAAAATATGAATTTGAATGAATGTTTGAATGTACTCCGGGTAAAGAAGGTCTTTTACAACATCTATGTATCCAAGAGAGGTTGTCTGGAAGAAATCGCTTTTAGCGATAAGACCGCCTTTTGCGCCTTTTCTGTCTTTGTTTCTTTTGTTATGTTTTCTTGTTGGTGTCAATAAAGTGTTGTTGTATTGTATTGTATTGTATGTAGTAAAAGACCTTCTTTACCCGGAGTACCTACTCTGGGTACACTTATGAAGCAAAAAATCATTCACCGAATGTATGTTTAGGATAAATAAGTCGATTGCAGAATCCGGAACTCTGTAAGCGTATATACAGGGTTACTGGTGAGTGGTAATTAATTAGCAACCTTTTGAGGGCATATTAAGCCCAATTACAGAGGCGCCAGCGTAAATGAAATAGCAGCGTAAAAAGCGTTCTCTCTATCGAATGCCTAAAGTGAAAAAGAAACAGAACTATGATATTTAGCTAATACAGTTACGCTGGCGCCTCTGTAATCGGGCTTATTCTGTACATCTTTTGTTCTACGACTACTAAAAATACATCTTTATTTTTTTTCCATAAAATATTAAAAAAAAAAATTTGACCGGTCTAAACATAATGTAAAAAGCGCGTCGTCAAATTCCGGGTCATTATTATAGTATTTATTAGTTGTGCATAATGAGGGAATTAATCACCTTCTGTAGTCTCGGACATCCTTTCGGTTTAGTTCATCGGTTCTCGATACCCTTATTTAAATATTTTATAAAATTATAATAAGTATACTTAGTAAAAGATTTGTAGGTTAACTACGGGATCTAAGACGGGAGATTCCTGTATCGTAGGCCCAGAACATAATTGTATCCTAAGTATTTACATTTAAAACTATTAGTGCAGTGTTCGCCCTTTACGAAAGATGCGATAACTACTCGTATTTATGTTTTCAGTTAGAATAACATAGAGAATCTACGTAAATAATCGGCCAAGTGCAAGTCGGGCTCGCGCAACAAGGGTTCCGTACCGTATGCAAGCCCCCCTTAATATATTTTATTTTAATTATTTATTTTTGAAGGAAGATACAACGTAATATTATGTGAATATATCTAGTATCTAAATGTCGCCGTGATTAATAACAAGTGAAAAATGGCTAAAAATTCAGATTTATTGTATGGGGTTGGGGCCCCCTTTTAAATATTTTTTTTAATGTTTTTAGTACTTGTTGTTATAGCGGCAACAAAAAACCATCATCTGTGAAAATTTCTACGTTATAGCTACCACGGTTTATGAGATAGAGCCTGGGGCCAGACAGACATACGGACGGACAGCGGAATCTTAGTAATAGGGTCCCGTTTTTACCCTTTGGGTACACTGAGAGAAAAACTAACAAAAATATAGTAATCTTTACTAAAATTTTACTAAATCCGAGGACAACAAATGACCTGTAATAAATACAAATCGATTTTTGTAAATGCAATTCGTAGGTATTACAATATCAGTTCTGTTATATGTAGTAAGGCCCCAGTAGTTTAAATAGATTAGCTTTGTAATATCTAGTAAAGTCCATAGTAATCTTTACTAAAATGTTACTAATCCCGAGGACAACAAATGCCCTGTTAAAAATACAAATCGATATTTAGTAGGTATTACTAATACCTGTTTTGTTATATCTAGCAAACCCCTTAGTACTCTTTACTAAGATTTTACTAATCCCGAGGACAACAAATGCCCTGTATAAAATACAAATTGATATTTAATAGGAATTATTAATACCTGTCTTGTTACATGTAGTAAGGCCCCAGTAGATCCAACAGATTAGTTATGTAATATCTAGTAAAGTCCTAGTTTTTTCGAAATTTTAGTTCTGTATCATCTAGTAAACACCTAGTAATTTTGATGAATTCGTTTTGTAATATCTAGTAAGCCTTAGTACTTTCGAAAGTTTGGTTCTGTATTATCTGCTAATCACCTAGTAATTTTGATAGATCAGTTTTGTAATATCTAGTAAGGCTTAGTACTTTCAAAAGTTTAGTTCAGTATTATCTAGTAAAAGTCTAGTAGTTTCAATAGCTTAATATTGTATTATCTAGTTGATTTTTGTAATTTCTAGTATAATTTCTGTGTTATCAATTTAGTAAACCTTATCAATGTAAAAGTTATAAAACACTTCAAATCGAAATATTAAAAACTGTATACCTGCTTATAACAATGACCTATAAGTATACAGTTTTTAATATTTCAATTTGAAGTGTTTTATAACTTTTTTATGGATAGGGTTTATTAAGTAGATATCACAGAACTAAACTAGACATTACAAAAACCAACTAAATAATACAAAATTAAGCTATTGAAACTACTTGAGTTACATATCTTACAAGACGAATCTAAGGTTATAAACTAATACTAAATGTAAGTTACAAGGTGAATAATAATTGTAGACATAAAAATAAAGATTCAAGTGAAGTCATGTTTATTAAATATTATACATGTATAATATAACACACGAAACAGCCACATTTACAATAAAACATAATTTACATTGCCGGCGAGTATAATGTATTCACGGAGAAACCCAGTTACTCCGTATATTCTGGGTAAAATTGTCAATTTTCACTTACACTGGTTAAATCTGTACTTATGACACTTAATTAAACACAGTTAGTTGGTACGCACTGAACTTCATCCTCCATGTTTACTTTACTGCACGCAACGACGAAATGGCTGCTGGAAAGACGGGATCGTATTCACTGAGACCCCAGTTACTCAGTATGACTGTATAGCTGTTATAACACTGACTCCTGGGTAAGATTGTCAATTGTCACTCAGAGTGTTTAAATCTGTTGGTAAAACACAGTTTGTTGGTACTGAACTTCACTCTCCTTTACATGTTTACTCTACTGCAAGCAACGACGAAATGGCTGCTGGAAAGGCGGGATCGTATTCATAAAGCAAAACACACCGGACACTTAATAAATAAATAACAAAACATTTCGTTGAAATTACTTAGCTTATTGCTGGATTTACAAAATAGACCAAAAACTAAATGTTTTTGTTGCATTAACTAAAGTATTGTAGTAAAATTACAATAGTATCTTGAAATTAATAAAGCCTCATGCTTGAAATTATTCTTCCTTTCAATACAAATGACAATCGTGTTTTGAAAATGATTAAACCCACGCTTGTAATTACAAAACAAGGTAAATCAATTTTTTTTCATCTTTCGAACCAGTGGTATATCAGATACCAATACTTGTCAATACCAGTACCTATCTAGGTACCAACGCGGTGGATTTTTTTTGTAAGTACATAGTACTAATCGCCTAAGAGCATGTCAAACCCTACGAAGTACTCGTATGATACAATTTTTATTGGATTTTGTTAAATGCACCTTTTTATGTTAGTAATAAGGAATCATACTATAGGTAACGTTTGATGAAATATGTTAGCATGCACTACAAATGACCTATAACTAATGTTATTAATAAAGAGTAAGAGTAAGTAAGTAAGTAAGAGTAAGATACTTAGTGTACTGAACTACTGAAACCAAAGTCAAAGCCGTCAAATAAGAATATTTCAACGACGTTAGCGGGAACAGAAAACGCGGCATCAGATAAAATCTTAATGCCAATTAATGCAATTAGAATTAATGCATAAGTATTTATTTGAGATTTTTCGAGTATTAAAGTGTAAACTTATCTCGTATATTATTCCAGTAACTTCAGTGCCCTTACCATGACTTTTGATAGTAAACGTAAACTTTTTTCCGTTTTTGTTTAATAGCTTCATATATTTAACCATACCTTATTAAATTTTAAAGCCAAAAGTTTGCTTTTTATTTGTAAGCGTTTAGAATCCAGCAGCTATGCTTATTCTTCATTTTTTTACTATTGACTCAAGACCATAGCGTAAAATCATTTTATTATAATTTGTTCTGGGAAAAATATTGTTACTTACTACTACTTCTGATCTAATATTTGCTATTGTTATAGGCGATAAGTTTACGTTTTACGGCTAATTTTGACAATTTTATTGTTTTGTCAATTGTTTGTTTTTGAAAAGCAATAATGCTTTGTTTGGGAATTTTGTCATCTTGTAATTTCAATTAAGATTATTATCGTAAGAGCGCTTATAATGTTTGTTTCTGAAAAAACAGTACGTCATATTTTGATTCCTGTAGGCCACGCGGGCGAAGCCGCTAAAAGCTCATAATAATTAAAGCGTGTTCCTTGGAATTACAAAAAGGGATAAATTAATTATATTTGTTGTACCAAATAAAGTTCTTGCTAAATTTTACAAACGTGTGTTGAAATAAATAAAGCATGTTGCTTGGAATTACAATAACGGAAACACTAAATATTATTCTTGTACCAGTTAAAGCTATTTCTAATAATTACAAACTAGTGTTGAAATTAATAAAGCGTGTTGCTTGTTATTGCAAAAAGGGAAATATTAGATATTTTTGTCGTACCAATTAAAGTTATTTTTAATATTTACAAACGGGTGTTGAAATTAATAAAGCATGTTGCTGGGAATTACAAAAAGGGTAAAACAAAATATTTTTGTTGTACCAATTAAAGTTCTTTCTAAAAATCACAAACGTGTATTGAAATTAATAAAGCATGCTCTTTGGAATTACAATAAGGGGAAAACTAAATATTATTGTTGTACCAATTAAAATTATTTCTAATAATTACAAACGAGTGTTGAAATTAATAAAGCGTGTTACTTGGAATTACAAAAAGGGAAAAACTAAATATTTTTGTTGTACCAATTATAGTTCTTTCTAACAATTACTAATGCGTGTTGAAATTAATAAAACGAGATGCTTGAAATTACAAAAGGTAAAAACTAAATCTTTTCTTGTACCAATATTTTTACATTTTCTAAAAATTACAAACCCGTGTTGAAATAAATAAAGCGTGTTGATTAGAATTACAAAAAGGTAAAACTAAATATTTTTGTTGTATCAACTATAGTTAATTCTTAAAATTACAAACGTTTTTTAAAATTGATTAAAAGTATTACTTAGAATTACAAAATAGATAAACTGTTAGAAACACAACTACCTTTTCTTGAAAATAGTAATCGAATTTGCGGAATTTACAAAACTCTAACAATATTTACTATAAATTTGTAATAAATATTAAACTTTTGCAATATCTGCATTTACTAAAATCGTATTTTAGGAATTACAATTACAAAAACAAAACTGTTAGTAAAAAATAATGAAAATTGCAAATACAGCAAAACTTTGGTAAATTATACTAAAATTTAGTGTTTTCGCCAAATACAAAGGACTTTTGTAATACATATTTAGTGGCGATTTTTTTCTCAGTGTACGGAACCCCAAAAAAGAAGTCGGTTAAAATATTATAATTTTACTAACGGAAATAACAAAAGCAAATCAGAGATCGCGTGCGATTACCGTAAGTAATTGCACAAATAATGCGCACAAATTGTGGTCATTCATTCGCGGAAGCCATTACTCATACAATTAAATAAATGAAACGCTTTTTGTTTGGGCCGATTTTGAAAGAACGCAACGAAATAGCAAGCGTTTGACACGGTTTGGCACCGGGGCTTAATCCATAAGCTGATCACCTTAAACAAATCTATCTCCCTAGTTAAAATAACCAAATCGTATTTGTGTGACGACCGTAGCTTTAGGGTCCATATCGGAGAGAACTCGTCTGAGCTCAAACCCGTACCTGCAGGTGTTCCCCAGGGCTCTATCGTGGGACCCGTACTTTTTGTTTATTATATTAACGATATACCCCTGCAACCACGGACTAATCTAGCGTGTTTCGCAGATGATACCGCGTGCTTTACGTCCTCTTCCGATAGTGATTTAGTCATAAGTCGCCTTCAACTAGCTATTGAACGACTTCTCGATTATTTTAATAAATGGAAATTGAAGATAAACGAGTCAAAAACTGAGGCAATATTATTTACTAGGAAACGTACTTTCCCAACTAGAACATTAAAAATTGGTGAGTATAGCATCCCTTGGCGCAGATCTGTCAAGTATTTAGGAACAATTCTTGACACTAAATTAAACTGGTCTGAAAATGTCTCCAAACTTCACACAAAAGGTATCAAGGCAATCAATGCTCTTAACCCTGTACTGAACAGACGATCTTGCCTAAGTAGTCGCACAAAATTAGAAATTTATCGCACCTTGGTCCGGCCCTGCATTACGTATGCTTGTCCAGTGTGGAGCAGCACTTGCAAAAGCAATATCAATAAACTTCAGGTAGTACAAAATAAAGCCCTTAAGTATGCTTATAAAACCCCTTTTCGCACCAATCTCCAAAAGTTGCACCTTCAAATAGGCTTGCCGAAAATTGATGCCTATATTTACAAACTGTCGGAAAAATTCTATATACATAAAAATACTGGCAGTAAGAATAAATTAATAAACAATATATGTAAGACTCGCATGACCGATCTCCCTTTTATCGACAATTACAATAGGTACAAATTGCCCCATCACTATTTCTTAGAGCGCAATGAATAGGCAGAGTGCCTCACGTGAGCGTGCGCGGCCGGCCGGTGGCCGGCGCTCGCGGCACTCTCGTCCGTATTACCAGCTGGTACGAAGGGCGAAGGTGGCGCGCGCGCTGCGCGGCGGCGGTCCGCGCGCGCTGTGTGCGATATACCAACATTGCAGGTACATTACGCCTGTTGCTAGCTGCGGACCGCTCGATTTCGAGCGTTTTACCCCCCCTATTATTATAATACCTACCCCCACTTGGGGGCTGTTTTTCTCTTGTTTTGTAATATATTTTTTAATGTAATGCTTCGCCTAAAAGCTTACAATAGCAAATTAAAATGTTACTTACCCTCTTTAATTTTATCAGACGCCTTTTATAATATTCATGTTTTAAGTTTTGTATAAGCCAAGTGTTTGCAGAACAATAATTAAGTATGTAATGTTTTTATAGTACTAGGATGGAATTAACACTGGTATTGTATTTATTATATTAATTGTGTGTAAATAAAGAACTTTTGAAATTGAATTGAATTGAACGAAATAGCAATATATATCACTATTTTATTAAATTTACTGTAATCGCGTTACCAACAAATGCAGTTAGTTTGAAGTGGGTGGTTTTTAACACGCTTTTTAATTAGGTCGACCAGATGTAACTATGTAATATAATCTAAGGTAACTAATTAAACCATCTTCGAAGGGTCGTAGCGTAATGAAAATTGGCAGCTGTATGTAGTTCTGATGACAATACAATAATATGGTACTGTCGGACTGATCTGATGATGGAGTCAGAAAATATAAACTGATACTTCATGATGGAAAATCGTATCATCATTGTTGTTTTGGATTTCTTAGAAAAGTCTTGTTAAAAACTTCGACCACGACGTGCATTTATAAAAGCGTGTTTTCCAGTGTTTTTTAAACTATTAATTTATTGATCTTTTAAAAGTGAATTATAATTGTCAAAATGAGGTAGAGACAAAACTCGGATTAACTGCTCCGCGCGCGCGTATCAGTTTATCCGAGTATTCTGTGGAAGTAACTCTGCGCTTATTAATTAGGCGGCTTCGGTCTTTTAGCGGTTAATAGTACACTGCTGAACATAGGTCCATTCACGAAGGTTGACTAGGATTTGGGCCATATCTACAAGCCTGGTTCAGGTTGGATTGGTGGATTTCTACAGCCATTGAATTTGTTCTACGGACGTACGCAGGTTGCTTCACGATATTTTTCCATACCAAAAAGCCAGTGATGTGAAAATTCATACACACATTTTAAAGAACTTAAATATCTAATCTCAATTCCGTACCAATGTACGGGATTGGGATTTGAACCCATTACGCCACGATTATAAGACAAGCTTCATAATAATGCCACTATGGCCTGTGATATTAAAAACCTTCTAAGTAAAACTTGCATTTGTCTAGCGGACAAGCGGAGCGTGGGTCGTCCGGCGTGGGGGGTCGACGATATCGTCAATATCGCGCGTTTAACCTGGACACGATTGGCAAATAACCGAGGCAGACGACACTGCAAGAGAGAGGCCTATACCCAGCAGTGGGACAAAGGCTGTGGATGATGAAATACAGACAATCTTAACTTAAACTTAAAACAATTAGATTAATAACAAAACAAAGCCTGATAACCCAAAAAATAATATACAGAATACATAAGATAAAGTATCTTCACGAACTGATCTCTACTGACTGTATACATTCGGAACTGATATTATGATGGGTATACAGGGTTATTTCTAATTAATTAGCATCCTTTTAGGGGCTTATTCTGTACACCAAAACTAACAACTTTTGTTCTGCGACTTTTGTCAAAACTAAAAAAAAAAAATTGGTGTTCCATAGAAAAATATCGTTCACCCGCGACCAAATGTATGGAACAGCTGATTTTATTTTGAGTTTTGACAAAAGTCGTAGAACAAAAGTTGTTAGTTTTGATGTACAGAATAAGCCCCTAAAAGGATGCAAATTGATTAGAAATAACCCTGTAAATTATGATGATGAATCAAAGCAAATTTTCTAACTATACTCACTTTTACACACGCCCATTTGATGAACTAGTAGGTATTATTAAAACACGAAATTCACGTTCGGGACAGTGAATGGCCAGACCATGAATGAACTGATAGTACAGCCAGTGATAATAAGATAGCGTAGTTTCCTCTAAGACCAGCGTTATCACTAAGCCTAGTTATTGTGACTAAGATCCCGCTTATCAGTTAGCATTACTTCAATTACTTTGGAAATTAGTTATCAACCGTTCTGTGTATGAGTAAAATTCTTATTAGACTACATTTGTCAGGGCCCTCTTGGTAATGTAGGTATGTTTCTTGTGAGTGTATTCCTTAAGTTTCATTATAAAACTGCCCTGTTTCAGGGTAAGGGACAGTGTATCGTGAAGGGTAATACCAATTGAAGAACCAGCTCCATAGATAGATAATAAGTAATAGGTACTAGCGAGAGACCACTCTCACTATGGGCATTATTAGTAAGCTCCAAGTAGCCCAACGAGCTATGGAGAGGGCTATGCTCGGAGTCTCTCTGCGGGATCGATTCAGGAATGAGGAGATCCGTAGAAGAACCAAAGTTACCGACATAGCCCAACGGATTAGTAAGTTGAAATGGCAATGGGCAGGGCACATAGCGCGGAGGACTGATGACCGGTGGAGTCGAAAAGTTCTCGAATGGAGACCACGTACCGGCAAGCGCAGCGTAGGACGTCTACCCACAAGGTGAACAGATGACCTCATTAAGACCGCAGGATCGCGCTGGATGCAAGCCGCTATTAACCGGTCTTATTGGAGATCCATAGGAGAGGCCTATGTCCAGCAGTGGACGTCCTTTGGCTGATGGATGGATGGATGACTAGCGAAAACATTGGGTAACGAGATAAGCTATTTAGCATGGTGTATGACAGACAGCTGTTTCGCACTAATGTCTCCGTTTTAGTGGTCCGTTTTATCTGATATCTTTTTTCATTGATGACGTAAGGAGTTGTATGAGCCACTTTACACAAATGAACAAAAAGGACCAGTCCCTTTTGTAAACGGCGACCATATGTGAATCGGACGTTAGTATCTGCCGAAATTTGAAACTATTTCAGTTCAAAACCAGCGCGGTACTTACCGTACTGCGCTCTACATTTATGATACAAAAGATCTTAAGTTTCATGTTATTCTAATAATGAGCTGAAAAATTATCTTGCTGCGAATAAAAAAAAAACGGAAAACAATCACACCAACTACCAACAAGTAATTTCGATGTAAAAAGAGCCACTATAGAGTAAAAAAATATATGTTTGGATGTAAAGAAAAACCATTTTATAGTAAGTACCTAATTAAGTTATTGAAGATAAAGAAATTACGCAAACATTATTTTCTATATTTAGTATCATAATCTTAGTATTAGTGTCTACTAATTAGAAGATAATGTTTCTACTTTTTGGTATTTAGAATTCGAGTACAATACATTGTGATAAGCTGTTTCCTTTTAGATGATATCATAGGCAATAACTATTAAATTGATTTAATCTGTAACATGCTTAGGTACTTATATTTCCATTATTTTTCACCATTGGCGCCTATAACGATATTAAATATGGTTTAAAGATAGATAAGAAGTAACCTAAACATTTAAATTATAAACCTTCGCGATTCGAACACATTATTATTGCTTGTACTACGGGCCTAATCGCGCACTAAAAAATATTATTATTGAAATACCTCATTATTCCAAGGTTTCGACTGTTGCGTCGATCGTGGTCACGGGTAGACATTCTGAAGAACTTATAACTATTGTAATGTAATGAATGAAACTCCATATCCTTGATGATACTGATTTATTATTTTACTTTGCACAGTATAAACACTTCTTATAAACGAAATTTTATTTGATGACTTAAGTAGATGTAATTTCTATGAATTTGGGCAGAGCAACAGTGTATACTCTTGAGGTGCACTGTTTCATCCAACATACTGTTAAACGTGCAAAGTGTAAAGACTTTCAGATACACCTCTGAAAGTCTTTACACTTTGCAAAACAACACCCTTTAACAGTCTGTTGGGTGAAACAGTGCGACGCCCACTCATTATTATTTTTGTGAAAAAGCACCTTTTACAAAAGAGTTATTATAAATTAGCAGATGCTATATCTGATAAAACTTTGTTTAAGAATATTTACGAATATGTTTAAGAATAGTTCTATAATTTACTATTGTAGTTAGATATTATTACTGTTGACGATGCTATTGCTGATACCTTTTGATTGTTAATTTGACTATAATTGCTGTGTGTTCAGTTATTCTGTTTCATTCTATAATTTTATTTTGTTGTATTGACGATTCTAAGCACATGTAAAATGTCAATTGAATAAATACATTTTGAATTTGAATTTGAATTATGAACAACTTTTACTACAGGA
The DNA here is from genome assembly GCA_949316475.1 of Hypomecis punctinalis. Lineage (NCBI taxonomy): Eukaryota > Metazoa > Arthropoda > Insecta > Lepidoptera > Geometridae > Hypomecis > Hypomecis punctinalis. The sequence continues at coordinate 20,347,647 of OX438799.1, read as the reverse complement.
CTACCTGAAAAAATCGAGAAAATTACTGATCTATAAAAAAACAACGGGAGTGCCGGCGGAAGTGAAAACTTGAATCTGTACTATCATTTATGAGGTAAAATACAATACCACTCACGCACACTCGCGCAAGCGCCCTGCACCGTCTTACGAATATATGATCTGCGGGGCAACAAACCGATAACCGATCTCTTCACTGAATCACGTATCACTTCTTAAACCTCTCTCGTTTTTCTGACAGGTCTCACAGCTCTAAACTGTCAAAAAAACGAGAGAGCTTCTAGAACGTATCACCTCAACAACGAGATCGGTTTACAGAATTGTCCCAGGTCACGACGTGTTCTGACGCGATTCTAACATTGTTTAACTATTCCAAAAAGTGCACAACTCCGCTGAAGGTTTCCCTCCAAAAACGTCACTGACTCGCTACCAAAAGTATGGAACAGCTGATCTTTTTTCACATTTCGAGAATGTTAAATTTCTTCATAATTTTTAGTACTGTACTGCAGGACGACCTACCCACGAAAGGTGATTGGGCCATATCCACCACGCTGGCCCAGTGCGGGTTGGTGGATTCACATATGTCATCGAATTCATTCTACGGACGTATGCAGGTTGCCTCACGCTGTTTTTCCTTCACCGAAAAGCCAGTGGTGTAAAATTCCGTACATAAATTCCGAAGAACTCATTGGTACGGGACCGGGATTTGAACCCACGACCTCACGATTGTAAGGCGGGTGTCACTACCTCTTGACCACCACGGCTATCATAATTTTTAGTATAGATAAGGATTTACATTTCTAAGTTCCTAAGCATTGCAAAGTGTGCTAGTGATCGACCCCACGGGAGTACACCCTAACAAGTCGAGCACAAAAGCACAGCTGTACAATTGTACATACCATTCTCGATCAAAAATTTCTTTTAAATCTCCCAAATGGTCACCCATCCTGTGCCGAAAGTTAAAATTGCAAAAAATCATTTAGCAATCTTAAACAAAATAGTTCAAGACAAGTAAGAGCAGGTTACAATTGTTTGAAGTCGGTTAGGACGTTTCTTTTTTAAATTACGATTATAGTACACGATTAGTAGCAGGTACATTTCTACAGTATTTTTCCTATTTCCTTCAAGATCTATGTTACGGATAAATGGCGCCAAATGTATTTCGGTAAGTGTGTTTTCAATTTAGATTACGATCTGTAATTATCGTGCTAATGTAATTACGATTTTTATCTTTAAACTCTATAAAAAATCTAATCGCACATAGAAAATGGTACGCCTTTGTGTTTTTTTTGTTACCTACAATACCTATTTTGATTTACACAGAAAAATAAGTAAGTGCGTGAATATGAAGGTTGTCCTCGTTCTAAAGTACAGACCTTATTACTCAATAAAATAAATTGTCGGGATATCGCTGGCTTTTACTTATAGAAAGGATATAACAATTACAAGGAGATGGCATGTCATCAAACAACAGGCATTGCAGCGGACTACGCATGGCTAGCTAAGGAATGTAAGTATTTCACAGAAATATATAGAAAGCAAAGTACAATTTCGTACCCGACTGCATAGTTACGTAGAGGGAGTAGTAGCAGACTAAGTACACGAAACTGGCTACAGGATGTATTTCATAAAATATCATAGAAATTGTACATGGAAACCAGTAGTTTCTCAGTTACACTACTACGTATAATCTGTAACTGTCACTAACTAACGTTCTGTGTTGGGTACTGTATGGTACCTTTAGTTGGGATCCGCAACCATATAATAATAATCATTTAATTACAATTAAGTTAAAATCTCAATTACATTAAGGTACATCAACTATCTCAAGGTAGTCAAGGTAGTAGGTCCGAATGTTCGGGAGATATGACGCCACAGATAGATCCGCAGGTCTAGGTACGAGTACAAACACATATAATGTCACATATAACTTACATTATTACTTCTGGTGTTCATTTGGCTCAACGTATAAGCATTGCCATTCAGCGTCGCAATGCTACCAGCATGCTGGGCACGCTGCCAACTGGCAGTGGGCTTGAGCACTTGGATTATCTTTAGACATTCAAGGGTCTGTGGATGATCCAATTGACATTATTTCAAATTTTTAACATAGTTATGTTTATTTATTATCTGAAAGAATATTGCAAAATAACATACACGTATTTTTTATTTTTCCAATACGACTTATATTTTCCGTAAAATTAAGTTTTGAATAGTAGCTTATTCTAAACGGACGTAACTGCAACATTTAGGACTCATAAACAATTTTACTGAAGCCACATTAGAAAAAATAGGTCCTAGCGTTGCTGTCACTATCAATGCCAATCAATCTGTCACAATTCACAACAAATAGGCCGGGAGGTCAGTGCAAAAAGTCCACTATGTACCGCGGTATACTATGGGAAGAAAAATATAAAAAAAAATTTAACAACTGCCAATCACCTAAAATATGTAACAGGGTCTGCCATACAGGCTTTTAATTAGCACCACTTAAAAGAAGAAGAATAAGTAGTACTAGTTCCAAGATACTTTTAAAATTCACACGGATTCTTTCACCAAATGCTAGGGAACCCAGCTGACTGACTCCAGGGTATTGATGTACACCATTTTTATAACTTAGTACCAATAATTTAGCTTTTGGAAAGTATTTGCATTTTTTGCGTTTACGTCTCGGGCTAAAACAAAATAAGTAATTTGAAAATGACACTGACATTTTATTTTTAAACTAGATTTTATGTGTCAACACTGTCAGTGTTAACTGTCATTTTATATTGCTAGTATTTTTTTTATCATTGGCAACTGAACTTTTAGTATAAATCCCGAAACGGCTTGTGTGAGAGTTTTTATCTAATATCGTAGCAGTTACTGCACTAAAAATTTTGGAAAAATAAGCATAATGATCAGCATCCCGATATCTCGAAATGGTTTTGGAATTTCATAGCCTTGTGAAATATGAAAACTTGTCAATTGCTTTCTATGTAGTAATAGTGTAGATAGTTTTAGCATATAAAGTAGTAAGTATTGTATCATCCTTCAGCAATAAAAAAAAAACAACTTACTTTATATCAAACTTATTACACCTCTCTTTTGGGGAGGGCTTTAAATTTCATTTTTCATTTCATTTCATTTATTCAACAATTGCTCACATAAATAAATCATTTACACTTAATTCATATTAATTAATTAAATTACATTACAACTAGGTACCTACATCATACATTAAAATCAAGTAAACACAACACGGTGCCAGTAGTATGAATGACGAAAACCTACCAAATCTATCCAATTTGGTAGATTTTCGTCAGTCAGTCAGTATAAACGCAATAAAATGTCAAATTGTAAAAGTAAAAATGTCAAATGACTAGTTTTCAGTTTTATCTTTTTACTAAATATCCGTTCCGGCTATACGCCCGGCTACGAATAAACTGTAGCTATAAAATTGCCGGAAGAAATATTCTAAAAGATAAGAAAACCGCTTTGCATCCTGTTCAGTAGTTTAGTTATCTAAGTTAAGCGAATACACAGACAAGCACACAAAAACTAAGTTATGTTAAATATAATATGTACATTGTACAAGCCACTAACGCTATTGCTCTACTGAAAAATATTTCCTTACTAAGTATCACCGCACATGAGCCACAAACGTGCCACAGATTAACCACTAACCCCAAAACTAGCCAATAAAAAAAGATTTTCATAGAAATTTAACACACATTTAATTTAGAAAATCTCGAAAACTATGGCAATTTCACTGAACACAAATTTTATGTATTTTGTTAGTAGTGACCTCTGCCGCCCGCCAGTGAGGTATTATAACTCCTTATTGAAACATCCTGTATATACGGTCAGCTTTAACCCAAGTACCTACCTTCTACTAGCCAATTCGCCGTGGCAAGGTTGGATAAACAATTTCTGTGATATCGATATTTGCCTGAGTGCCGTGGAGTCACATCACTACGACGAACTGTTCTCTTGTCCGTCGCTTATTTCCACTTTGTGACTACCGCGCCAGCTTACTCAGTAAACTAAACATGTATTTATTATCGACATCATCATGCAGAATTTTTTATCACGACAAATTAAACAATTACTGCGACGACAAGCATCTATTCAGTATCTGCTTCGCCATCGCGTCGTATCGAATCGATAAGCGCCGATATCTCGATTATTTCCCATTCGATCTAATTAAATTAGCATCAAATCAGATCTTACAATAAAAGTACCGAGATGATTGCATCGCTTGATTAGATGACAATTCGATTGAAATTCGATAATACGTAATTAGGTAGGTGGGACGAGTTCGATGTTTATTTCTAGAAATTGGCGATTTTGAATCATATTTCCATTGAATCATTTTTCGGAATGAATTTCGTGATTATTGGGAAATTACGTGTTATATTTATAAACATAGAAAGTTTCGTGGTAGTCTAATCTAATTTGTAGAACGCAACGATAAAGTTTATTACCTATTTACAATACTAGTAAGTAGGTACGTAGATATAGGTCTTTGTTTGTCGGCCATTATGTCTGATGACACTTACACCTGATTATAATGTTCTGTAATGGTAACTGTAAACAACTGATTTTTTTTTGAGTTTTGACAAAAGTCGCAGTTGCAGCAAACAAAAGTTGTTAGTTTTGATGTACAGAATAAGCCCTTAAAAGGATGCTAATTGATTAGGAATAACCCTGTATACTACTTTTGTTTGCAATTGATGTTTATACCTACATATTTATCCATGTAGACAGATACAAAATACTCAAAGATATAAATGTACATAAGTATACAAAAAAAAAACAAACTAGAGAAATAAATGGTGGCTTTATGTCGCTCTGCAAGCTTACCTAAACGTAATTTTATAATTGAGACTTACGAATTACGATAGTGTAAGGTTGCTTTAGTCGTACCATAGCCTAAGTCTTTCCCCGGCAATATCTCGTCTGATACTTATAAATTGCGCCATCTAGTAATATCAAAATAAACTTTTCAGTCGAGTGAGCAAACGTAAACAAATAGACCGCCAACTGCCATCGTGAAGCAAAAATATTTAAAAAATAAGTTTTTTAATACAGTTTTCAATAAAAAAAATCATTAATTTCTAAGCTTTTGATAGCAGGATTGTTTATTTTTATTTACATTAATGTGTAACATTTATTTGGCAATTGTTTAGCCGTATTCAAATGGTCGAACATTATGAGGTTATGCCAATGTTTTAGTTTTACGGTAACAAGTTCCTGCTGCTTAAGTCGTAAGTACCTGTACAAAATTCCTTGCTCGTACCGGTGCGACTTAGGTGTTAGGAAATTGTTTACAATTTACATTATTGTTTATCAGGGAAATAATAAATATGACGAAGAAAACGTTCAATACTTGGAAGCAGGAGGATAGTTATGGACAATGCTTAAGATAAACATTGATATGGAGAAATTGTAGTCAATGAGTGCTATAGAAGATTTAAAATACAACTGAGCCTACACCTCGACGACATTTAAAAGGTTTAAATATTGTTAAAATCCATCGCATTGCGAGACGGCTCCGCGTGCTAGCACTCGCCAACTTGAGAAAGGTCGCCGAATGCGACCGAAACTATAGTCGTTACGACTATCCCCACACGTGAGTTCAGTCCCGTTATATATAGTATAAAAAAATTGTTAAAATCCGTTGAAATCAATTTTAAAAAATATATTTGTGATATGTGTGTCTCAATAATGCATTTTGATTTCTTTTTCTGCTATAATTTAATTTAACAAGAGTGCTACTATATAGATACTTTACAAAAAAAATATCTCAGACTAAATGGTTTATGGTTTTTAGTTGTTCATGTGATTTCTGATTAATGCTTCACAATCTCTTTATAGTTTTTAATATGTTTACTAACATTTGTTTTCTAAGTACGACTATGGCTATAGGTGGTACGAATTAGGCAACTAGGTGCCTTAATCGTACCGAAGGTAAGTTTCTAAAAATTTTATTATACCTATTTTCATGATAGATATTCAAGTTTCTATGATTGTTAATTAAAAGCCAATAAAATAAAGATTCAGTAGTTGTAGATGACTTTGTTTTATTTCAATTATAGTGAATATTACAGTGTAATTTCTTTAGGGGGTAAGACTTGAGCAACCTTACCCTACAATCGATCGGCGCGGCGTAAGATCGAAGAGGAAGTTAAGAGTTTTATTTTACATAAACTTGTTGCATTGTATGTACGAGTACATCACATCTACATCACGCCATCTTTTTACCGCAGAGATCAAACACATCAAAATCAAGCAACTTGTAAAAACAATACAAATAGTTTCAATTAATAATCAGATAGAAAAAAATGTATCAACTTCTCATTATAAAGTAAAACAAAACCTTTTCCGATTATAAAGACTTTCCTCAATTTATTCCAGCGCCTGGAGAAAGTATACTTAGTGAGTTGATCAAGTGGCGCAAAAACAGCTAAATACATTTTAATGTAAGCATTACGTCTTGTGGTGGGAAAATGGCACGCATTTGTATTAGAAATCAAGTTCATCTCAGAATTTCTCACGCACTACCCAGTTTATTATTTAGTTGGTCTTAGCTTCGGAACAAGAGTAATACAAAATTAATCTTTATTTAAAAAAAAAACAGTTTTATTTGTGGAGTATGACAATCTTTGATTGTCGTTTCCACTTCACTCTGATGTCACAAAATCTTTAACATGTCGAGTTGAAGTGATCACAAGATTATTTTTTGCAAAAAATAGCATGACCGACTTTACCCGTGTACAGAATTCGCGAATATTTTGCACGGATCAATGTAGCATTTTTCACATTATTGTCGATTTATCATAAATGGCTCAGCCGATTTTCATAAAACTTAAATGGAACCAATTTCAAAGTATATTCTTTCCAATAAAAAAGAATTATTGAAATCGGACTACTACGAAAAAAGTTACCAATACATAAAAAAATATATATACGCGTCGAATTGTATATCTCCTCCGGTGGTTCGTCGGTCAAAAAATACTAAATCATTGACGTTTTCGTCAGATTCCAACTCTGAGCATTTTTGTAAAGTGCTCAAACAAAAAAGAAGAACTAACTTAAAAAAACAACGGGTTGCATTCTCGGAGTACCGGCAAAAGTGAAAACTGGAACATATAAAGTACTATCATTTATGCGGTAAAATACAATATCATCCACGCACAATCGCGCAAGGCATACATTTACGCTATAAAGAGGGATATTACTTTTTCTCTATGCCGCGCCGGCGGTCTACTCTCCCTCCGTCTTACGAATTTTCGATCAGGATACGTGTCTTGACGCGAGTTTAACATTTTTTACTCATCCCATAAAGTTCACAAAGCCGCTAAAGAAGTTATCACTTCAAAAAATATGGAGCCAGACTAAAACTATAGTAATTGTCGTTTAATGAATAATAATCATAATAATGACAACGCCGACCGACGTCTGGTATTTATTATACTATAGTAATCGAAGTAGTAGAAGTAAATTGAAGTAGAGTTAGTAAAGGGAAGTGTTCTAAATTGTTCAACAAGTCTCTTGCCTATGTCTAGACATCATCAAAAATGTCTTCTTTAATCATATTATCAAACGCCAGTATATATATTGTCCTATTATTAAGTCTAGCTACTAGGCATTATCAGTAATGCCTTCTTTAATAATTTTGTCATAACATATAGATTAATTAGTTTTTGTTTAAACAACATTTCCTGTCAGATTGCGGGTGCGCCTAGATAAACTATCCGGGTGTGGCAGCTGAGGACTTTTTAACGACGTAGATAATTTTATTTTATTAGTAAAATTGCTTCTACAGGCGTAACACAGGTATGTCATACAATTTTTTTATTAGGCAAGAATTTGAAGTCATACAAAATAGATTGTAGCTGTCTATATTTGGTGAAAGGGGATAGTATCGTACTGTACCTGTCTATATTTGATGAAAGGGGATAGTATCGTTGAGGGTATGATTGGTACAGGAGCTAACAATTTAAATAAAAAATATGCAGTTAACTCAGAGCAAATAAAAAAATTAAGAGGGGACGTCGTTGAACAGTCAAGTGAGGCCGGTTTTTTATACTTGTGTGAGTGCGTCGGTGTTGCGCCGATATAGATCGACTGTCAAGCTAAGGCGTAGTTTCGTTGTACGTGGATGTGTGTAATTGTCTGTACACGGCGAGGCGTAGTTTTGGTTGGCTTCACTTGTTTGTTCACAACATTCTCTCTTGATTTTTTTATTTGCTTAGTCCCAAGTCCAGTACGGCGCACCCTGAGACACCTAAAATCCTATTATGTAGGTACCTATTGCAGAAATTATTGAATATTTATCGAATTTAATTATTTATTTAACTGCCTCAGAGTTAAATTAATAATTAAATTCGATAAATATTCAATAATTTCTGCAATAGGTACATTATAGGATTTTAGGTGTCTCAGAGTGCGCCGTACTGGGCTCGGGACTAAAATGTAGTTCAAAATTCGGTGGGCATAACCTATTAAGCAAAGTCCACGTAATAGCTGAACGAGATCCGTGAGCTAAGATATAATACAGATTCATAGGTATTAAACGCAAAACCTTTTAAGGGCGGGTCTAGTACACCTAGACAAATAACTTTTAAACTACGACTCTTAATAATTCGCAAAAAAAATCGCTTCTCCGTGATTTTGAAAGTCAAACATCTCGCATAAAACATTCGATATTTTTCGCGATTTTAGGTTGGTCGTAAAAGTTGATATCTACAATGATATACAAAAACGAGTCTGTTATATCAGGGAATCACTCCACAAAAGAAATTCATGAATAAAAGACAACATACCTATCGATAGAATTCCCCGTTCCGTCTTTCCTGTTATAATTTCATTAAAGTATGACGTGTTATGTACCTAACGTTACTTGGAACGATTGTTACGTGGCCCGAGCTGTTTCAATGAATACCTGTAATTTCCTTAATAGGCTGTAGTAATTAATTCTAACGATGCATTCTCTGCATATTACTGCATACACATGCATCTATCAATGTAGCAAAAAAGTCGCAAAAAGTGGGTATAAGAATCAGACCTATTCATGTACGGGATGACAATCATGGAGCTATAATTTTAAAGCTATATTTATTAGATAGATGATAATATTTTCTGGTTAAGGACTAATTACAAAATGAACGCAACATTTATTTAACCATTTACTTATATCGCTCAAAGTAAAGAATATGATAAAATAAAGAAAGTAACGTTCTTGCTTTGTAGATAAGTTTAAATCGAAAAGGACATGTTCACAAAATGTATGGAGGCTGGTATAATAATAATCAAAAAATCTAACCACAAGACTCGTTACATTTCGAGAAAGTTCATATTTTTCTGAGTCTATTACATCAATTGAAAACAAAAAAAAGCCCTGCATTTTTTTAAAATTAATTTTGATTTTATTAGGATAAATAAATATATTTGGCTCAATAGGTAGTTTATCTCTAGGAACTCTGATTAAGTAACCTCCAAATTGTTAAATAAAAGCATTTTTACCAATTAGACACACTCTTTAAGTGATTTTGTGTCACATTGTACCTACTAACTGGTCACACTGGTAGGTTATAATTTTCAATTTTAGCAAATTAAGAGGTAAATGTGGAAGAATCAGCTTTGAATGCAAGTAAAATAACGCACTTTATTATTGTTAAACTAGAAAAAATAAAAAGCTGCATTATTTTTTTTCAGATAATTTATTTTTCACTTTAAAAAAAATGCAGGGATAAAAAAATCTAAATTAAATATTTTTCAGAAGCCCATAAAACAAGCTTTCAAATGATGTATATATCATCTTGGTTAGATTTTTCTCTGAATAATATACCTCTTGTGGACATCACCTTTAGAGAGGAAGAAAAAATAACTTATTTCTTCTATAAAATAGCACATAACCCCAATCCCCAAGTAAACATTGTATTGGTGGCCTCACTGCAGTGTAGTAGAAGGTGCTATAGTCCTTAGTCCTCGGCTGCGCAGGGACCTGCCGCCCGCACCTGCCTCAGTCCCCTTTATCGTCTACCCCCGCGCTGTACCCTGTACCGCGCAGGCGAGGACTCAATGAAATGGTCAAACTGACCGTTTCATTGAGTCCTAAATCCTGAATGGAAAGGTTATGTTCCATTTTATAGAAGAAAAACGTTATTTTTTCTTCCTCTCTAAATTTTCGACTATAGGTCCGTTTCTCATCCGAGCAGATGTTGGAAGGTACGATTAATTTATTATCCTGTCTAGGTTTACATTGTAGAGTGCATCCAATAGAATTTTCTTCACAGAAAAAATACAGGTGATGAGTGTGAACGCAATTTATTTTCATTTAACAATGTTTTTTATGGAAACAGCTATCTCTACCTCTTAATCTAAGACCATGGGCAGGGCGTTTTTCTAGACGGCGGATATATTCTACGATATCATTATATATGTACATTACAAATGTTCATTAATTTTCGACTAAATGTATGGAACAGCTAATGTTTGTTTAGCTGATTTTTAACCTTTTTTTAAACAAAAGTTAGTCCTGATGAATACAATCCATCCATTAGCTGTTAAATTACACTGCTGGTATGGATGTTAATTCTCCTCAATAGATTTCTAATAATGCCGGTTGGCCTGTGTTCAGCGCGTTCTTGCGATCTTAATTATATCGTTTGTTACCTATTCGGTGGACGTCCTGTTCTGCGCTTGCTAGTAGTGCTCTCCATTCGAGAACTTTACGGCCCTACATCCGTTCTTCGAACTATGTGCCCTGCCCATGTATACCTCTACCTACTATGTGTACCTTCAATGATATCCTAAAATCATCAAGCAAATATCTATAGAGTCACAATCGTGCAAAAAAAGTGTCCGAGCCAAAACCCTGCCCAAGCTACGTAGTGGGCAGACTTTTTAGTTAGTTATAAGGCATTTGCAAGCGGACTACATCGCCGCGCAATGCTAAAAGGCTCAGTTACAAGGACTAATTGGGTGACATAACGTCGAGATTCGAGAAAATGGGGGATTGTGAATTATGTAAATATCGAATTCGGTATGTATGACAGCGCTCGGGCTTTTATTTACTACTTTCACTTAAGGACTGTGGCTCTTTAGATATTTGCTCGAAGCCTAGAATATACCTATCCGTCGTGCGTTACCGTCGTATAGAGATACACAAGAACCTGGCTAGAGGTTGGACCGTGAGGGTTTAAACAAAACCGTTTCACATCACTCCATACCCAAATAAGCACAGCAATAAGTGTGCATAAATGAGCCGTCGACGAGCTATAACACTGCTGAATATAAAATTAACAAATCGCTATAATTTCCATCGTAAATTACACCTTAATAACATACCAGCTTATCTCGACCTAAGACATCTACCAATACAACTTTAACTCTATCACCGATACCCAAAACACCAACTCTATATCAACGCGATAACGTCGATATTCGAATGCAAATCATTGACGTAACTGCGCCTTATCGTGGTATTTATTTGTAATAAAACAAAGGGAATGATACATGCAAGTTAATTACGGTTTGAAATGTAATTAGGTCTAATCAAATAACCTGATCTTTTTGTGCGTTTTTGTGTTGCGAATTGTTTTTGCTGGCGGTGCGGTTAATAGTGGGTTTTGCGAACGGTACCTAATTGAAATGAACGTAACTGTCCTCTAATGATATGAAATAGATAATAATTGCGACAGCTCAGGACAAGTTAAAGTTATTGTGGGTAATGGAGCCGGACACTTTGGCCAGGAACTGGGTAGAGATAGCGAAACTGTTAACTGAGATCACTTGTACTTTATAGCTTGTACTTATTAGGTACAGCTTTTAACATAATTTTACATAAGTAAGTGCGCACAAACCGAATAGCTAGACCTGCCTCCCTACCGCCTAAAGCAATAGCAATCGTAATAGCAATCTTTTATGACTTCATTTTAGTCATTTGGCACCGCCAATGTGACGTTATCCATCAAAGTTGTTCATTCAACGATTGCTTTCGTAATCCGCGCAAAGCAATTGATGGCTAACGTCACATAGGCGGTGCCAAATGACTAAAATAAAGTCATAAACGATTGCTATTACGATTGCTATTGCTTAGGCGGTAGGGGGGCTGATAAATATAGTCGTTCAAGTATTATTGTATAAGCGGAAACTTGTAAGCCCCCGCCTCGCTTAGTCAGTAAAATCAATCAAAGCACTTATGCTTATGCTAGTTATGCTTACAGAAATAAATGTACGAGTAAGCATTTAGAAGTTTTTGTTGATCATACCAAATTTTTCGAAAATAAAAAAAGGATAGAAATAAATATTATTGATGTAATCACTATTCAATGTCAGGGTTGCCAAAGAGCAATGTAACTCAGTATACTTGGTATTAAAAGAGTAGAGTCCGAAAGACCACACTGCGTTTCCTGACAGGCGTTAGCGACGTCAGACTCACATCTACAAAGCTCAAATGGGAGTGGGCGGGACACGTGAGTCGTATGCACCCAGACGGATGGACAAAGGTCTCAATGGAGTGGGTACCTCTGTCCAGTCGACCTCGAGGGCGTCCTCCAACACGATGGCGCGACGTGAAATCGAGAGGTTTAAAAAGGATTGGACCAAGGTAGCACAGAACAAAAAGGAATTGGGGGAGACCTTTGCACAGCAGTGGAACAGTACATATTAAACAAAAAAAAAAATTCCAAACCCTCGTCCTTTAAATTAGCGACTCTAAGAGATGGCAATACTGACCTAAATGGTTTAAGCTTGAAAGGACCTGACCTTTTTAACTGGCAAAATGCTTGCAAACAGGACGCTTCAAAAATAATGAATTCAAACAAATTGTCTCGATCAACCGACGTTGGTGTAGGGTGCGCAAAAACGCGGGAAACCGGGGACTTTCTCATTGTAATTATACGTCGATGGAAGATAAATCGGCGCAGGCGCATGTCGCTATTATGAAATGGCGGTGGCGGTTAAATGATTTGTATGTGATAATGATATCAATTCTTTTGTTAGTTGAATGATTTTCTAAATTAATTTTCATTTATTCCTTGAGAATTTTTGTACTAGTTGGAAATGTGCTCTCTCGAAAAAAAATGTTTTGTGAAGATTATTTATTGACACAAGACAATTATGGCAACGGGATGGCGTAATCAATATAATTATTATAACAGATTAAAAAGTCTGGCAACATCATGCGACGTGCCGCGTACGGCTTGTCGCTTTAATCAAAGACATGTCTTTGATTAAAGCGAGTATGTATACATACTTGTTACAGTATGTGCTCGTTGTTCCAGATCTAGAGCTGAAACTTATCTCATTCGAACGAGTTTTAGTCGACAGCGACCGCCCGAATAATAAATATAATGCAGAAAAGTTCACGGTAGAGGTTCCGTTTTCTATATTTCTTTATGCATTAGTAGGTAAGTACCGTGCATTTAATGCACATGCATTATCCTGAAAATATAGTTTTATAAGTATCTTATATAATATGAATGAAAGTCTGTACAACACCTGAATCTTTACTATAACTAGGTATGGTCGGCAGAAATGTAACAGCAATTGGAAAGCCCAGAAAGTTAAATTGATTTATAGTAAGTAACGTGGCATGGTCAGTCTTCGGATGGGTGACCGCGGGTAGCATTTACACCTGAGCACTACCGTGGTTCGGTTGACACGTTATATTGTAGGAACCGGTTATTTTAACCGTTGAACCATGTCAGAGGCCTTCAAGTGGCTTAAAAATTCTGACACCAGGGCCTATATGAACTTACTTACTATAATGGGGTATAGTGTTGTAGTGTACACACACCTCAACGTCGGCACCGCTTATACAAACTTGTAAGAGGCCCTGTTCCTCCATAAAAAACTAAAACTATGTAGCAAGTTATCGTAAAATCATACACTAGGGAGCTGGTCTCTATTTTACAATCATACTACGTACTGGACAATATTGGACATAGGCCTGAAGACCAGTGATTAGTTGCTTGCATGCAGCGACCACGTACCGGCAAGCTCAGAGTATAATGTCCAGTCGTCTACCCACTTACTGGTTAACAATTAACCAGATTATTGTAGGATCATACTTCAGTGTTTTGTACTTCTTGTAGTGTATTTTTTTTAGTCAGTTGCAAACCTCGAAGGGCGATTGGATCATTTTCACGACGCTGTCACTTTGTAGGTTGGAGGATTCACTACGAGTACGTCATCAATTTTCTTCTGCGGGTAGAATCCTCATCATCACAATTTCTTCACGATCTTTCCTTCATGTTTCGGCAATTCTCCAATGTTTGGCGATTTTGCCTCGTTATCGTACCCTTTATTATTTTTAATTGCTTTAAAACTATGACACTAGGGCTAGCTACCCGGCCTATATATACGAACTTACTTACTTATTGCTTTAAATTAAGGGCCATTCTCCGATCAGCAAGTTTTTACGTGTCCCGGGCTTGCATAATCCGTAATAGGTATTATCAAGTTAAAATTTTTAGTCTGAGTCAAATCAACGAAATGTAAAAGAGGGTACTGTAATAAGGCAAAAACCGCCATATTGGAAAATGACCGATTTATAGACTTCATCGTCTAACAATCGGCGTGCTAGCACTCCGACTCTATCGCACATACTAAACTAATACAATACAAGGCTCCTTATGCAAGTGCGCAATCTAAATTGTGATCTGAAGCCGACTGGATCGCGATATAAGTACTTACGCCGTGATAAGATGCTATCGGCCTAATTAACTAACTACAAACGGCTTCCGAAAACCGCTTGATAGGATTACGGAGCTATTGTTTTCACCGACGTTGGGTATTTGTACACATATTGAGAAAAGGGTGTGAACGCATACAAGAATTTCCTTCAATTTTGAACTTTAGGCTACGATTTCTTTTCGAGTCACGTGTTATTTCACGTTTTTATTAAATAAAAAAATAAGGACTTATTGTGGGCAACTATGAAGACCCATCCTAAATTTAGTAGCAATTTTAAATATTGCTGTTTCTTTTTCACTATATGCTTTTGAAAGAGAGAAGATTATACCAAACTGCTATAAAATTAAGGATGGCGCCTTCATAATAGGCCACAATGCCTAGGTAGCTAGCGATACTATAGATATTTAGTGTGCATGTAAAATAGAATATCAACTTAAATACTATTTTCCTGTTATACAACAAAAAACATCAATTTAATTAAATACCTATGCCTAGATTGCTATACCAATTTCTTCGTATTAAAAATAAGATGTCCAAAATAAAATTGTACTTTTGAATTCTTATTGTGGTTTGGTGTACTTGCTTCATCTTGAGTCGTTATTTAAAGACTTTTATGGTTTAATGAAAATAATATAGCTTCGTGCTTTGGATCGAACATGATGCTTTTACGTAATACCAATTAGCGAATTAGCGCTCGCAGCGTAGTTTGACTAGATGTTTGTCAGCGATCACCGAAATTAAGCAACCGTGGCTCGGATGACACCGTAAATTTAAGTCCCGGTTGTTTTAACCGTTTAGCCATGCCAGAGGCCTTCAGACGGCCTAAAATCTCAGACACTAGGGCTAGCCACCCGGCCTATACGAACTTACTTGATACAGACTAAAGCGACCATAGCCGCCGCCTAGCAAGCTACTTACCAATTTTTGACTTATGATTTCGTAGTCTAGCTCGTGAATGCATGCCTTTAGGTATATAGATTGTTTAATCGAACTAAACAAACGCACTTATCACATCATATTACAATCTTGCCTTTGAGAATTGCGAAATTAGATGCGTGCGATAGTCGAAAAATTGAAGAAACAAAATTATTCATTTGTTTCTTTAAAATAACACGAGTATTCATTATCACTATCACTACATAGTATAAAACAAAGTCGCTTCCCTGTCTGTCAGTCTCTATATCTTATATCTTTAAAACTACTATACGGATTTTAATGCGGTTATTTTAATAGATTGAGTGATTTAAGAGGAAGGTTCATACGCATAATACACCTGTGCAAAACCGGGGCGAGTCGCTAGTTTATTTAATATTAGATACTTCCTAATTTTATACAGGTAAATTGAGAAGGCAAGTTGTTCATGCGCCTTAGTCAAATTCTTATTTTTTTGTATTAAACTGAATTCAGCGTGGTAATAAATGCAGGTCACCCATCACGCCGCTACGTAGCAGTAAGATTCAGCATTTGTATTGGACCACGACATAAGCGGTCCACCTAAAAGTGGTCGTAAAAACGACTGTTTCAATTTGTTGAACGACATTGAACATTTTGAATGGAACAGCTGGTGACCGTCGTCTAGGAATCATCATCTAAAGCTTGTGACTGCCCACTGTTACAGGCCTATCTCTTTAAGACAGATAAATACATATTATAGGACTTGTGACCTTGTGACATGGCCGCCAGATACTGATATTTACTACTTTTAATGTTTTTAAAGACATAGTTACGTATAAAGATAATAATATCCAGACACAGAGCAAACACCTATGTTCATTACATAAATGCTTGCCCTGGGTGGGAATTGAATCCAAGACTCATTGTCCCAGAGGGGTTAGTGCAACACGTAAATTGAAACTACTGTTGTTTCCATATGGCTCTATATATATTTTTGTACAGCGCCCCTGGCGGAAACGAGGAAGAACTAACCAAAATATATGGAGCCACACGCAAACACGAAAGTTTAACGCAAAACCTGTACCGAGGCCTTAGGAGTCAAGGTCACTATCAAGTGAGCCATCGAGGTAGTCACTGAAGTAAAAAACAAGATTACGTCTAGAAATACCATCTGTATTATTTTAAATGCCACGTAACCAACTCTGCCTGCGTCCTGTCTGACATGACAAAGCCCCACATAACACAGACATCACAAAGGGGTCATAAATAAAAACATTTTTTCCGTAGAATTCGATCACGCATCACGGCTTCCGTGCTAATCGGCAATTACGGCTACGCAATTACTTTTATTTGCCACCAAACGCGTTAGAGCCGGTTCACACGGCATGATGTGGCGTTGTACTACAATGTTCATGTTATGCCACACAAAAACGCACAGACGCAGACGGTACCTACGATCCGCAAGAGGCTCTGCCGTGCAACTGCTTCTGGACGCACTTTCGCAGACCCAGCTTTTTCGAGTCCGAACCGAGCTAAATTTTTAAAATGTTAGAAAATGAATTTTACTGTTGCTGGCTTACAGACATGCCACACGGGCGTTGACGCCGCGTAATTGCACCGCGGCGTCACCGCCGCTGCACCGCCGCGGTGCAGCGGCGGTGCTGAGCGTCGTCGCGGCGTCACCGCGGCGACCAGTGTTGCCGGTACCGATTTAGACATTAAATCTAGAGTATTCGAGTATTCTATGAATTTTTAGCGGGAAAAAAGGTTTTGAATTCATCAATCCGTTCAATCTTAAACTGAAGATGAGAAAAATCCCTCGTGTACGTTAGAAATCAGATCGTGTAATTTGTCACGACGAATGTCACAGTAACAGCTTTCCAAGTGACAGCTGTCAAACTTAAAAGTGATTTATCTCGGTTATTATTGATTCTAGACCATTGATGACTTCACGAAAGTGATAGATCTTAACGAGATCTACATTTCAGATGACAGCTGTCAAACGTAAAAGTGATTTATCTCGGTAATTATCGATTCTAGACTACTGCTGTCTTCACAGAAGTGATAGAGGTCAACGAAATCTACATTTCGGATGACAGCTGTCAAACTTAAAAGTGATTTATCTCGGTAATTATTGATTCTAGACTACTGCTGTCTTTACAAAAGTGATAAAAGTCAACGAGATCTATATTTCGGATGACAGCTGTCAAACTTCAACGTGATTTATCTCGGTAATTATTGATTCTAGACTACTTCTCTCTTGACAAAAGTAATAGAGTTCGACGAGATCTATATTTCGGATGACAGGTGTCAAACTTAAAAGTGATTTATCTCGGTTATTATCAATTTTAGACTACTGCTCTCTTCACAAAAGTAATAGAGCTTGACGAAATCTACATTTCGGATGACAGCTGTCAAACTTAAAAGTGATTTATCTCGGTAATTATTGATTCTAGACTACTGCTCTCTTGACAAAAGTAATAGAGCTCAACGAGATCTATATTTCGGATGACAGCTGTCAAACTTAAAAGTGATTTATCTCGGTAATTATTGATTCTAGACTACTGCTCTCTTCACAAAAAAAATAAAGCTCGACGAGATCTACATTTCGGATCACTTTGAAGTTTGACAGCTGTCATCCGAAATGTAGATTTCGTTGACCTCTATCACTTTTGTGAAGACAGCAGTAGTCTGGAATCGATAATAACCGAGATAAATCACGTTGAAGTTTGACAGCTGTCATCCGAAATATAGATCTCGTTGACTTTTATCACTTTTGTGAAGACAGCAGTAGTCTAGAATCAATAATTACCGAGATAAATCACTTTTAAGTTTGACAGCTGTCATCCGAAATGTAGATTTCGTTGACCTCTATCACTTCTGTGAAGACAGCAGTAGTCTAGAATCGATAATAACCGAGATAAATCATGTTGAATTTTGACAGCTGTCATCCGAAATATAGATCTCGTTGACCTCTATCACTTTTGTGAAGACAGCAGTAGTGTAGAATCGATAATAACCTAGATAAATCACTTTGAAGTTTGACAGTTGTCATCTGAAATGTAGATCTAGTTGAGCTCTATCACTTTTGTGAAGAGAGCAGTAGTCTAGAATTGATAATAACCGAGATAAATCACTTTTAAGTTTGACACCTGTCATCCGAAATATAGATCTCGTCGAGCTCTATTACTTTTGTGAAGAGAGCAGTAGTCTAGAATCGATAATTACCGAGATAAATCACTTTTAAGTTTGACAGCTGTCATCCGAAATGTAGATTTCGTTGAGTTCTATCACTTTTGTGAAGTCATTAATGGTCTAGAATCAATAATAACCGAGATAAACTCACTTTGAAGTTTGACAGCTGTCATCCAAAATGTAGATCTTGTCGAGTTCTATTACTTTTGTGAAGACGGCAGTAGTCTAGAATCGATAATGACCAAGATAAATCACTTTAAAGTTTGACAGCTGTCACTTGGACAGCTGTTACTGTGCCACTCGTCGTGACAAATCACACAAGTCCATACTCGATGGGCTTATGAGATATTTTTCATGTCACTTTGCACAAATCAATGCATCTATTTCAGATTTTATCGATCGGCCACATTATTTCTCTAATATATCAAACGAAGAACAAAACACTTTCTTTCTGCGATTGGCTCACACAAAATCAGACTGTATATGAGAGATTTTACTTATCTTCAGCCGGTTATCCCTAAAACCTTTTTTTCCGTTAACTGCCTAGATGTCATCAGTGTCTAAGGCAACACTGGGCGCCGCGGTGTCGCCGCGACGACGCTCAGCACCGCCGCTGCACCGCGGCGGTGCAGCGGCGGTGACGCCGCGGTGCAATTACGCGGCGTCAACGCCCGTGTGGCATGTGCCTTAGTCGCTCTTGCTCTTACTAAAACGTTCGCAAAAATGGTCCTTGTGTGTGTCCTAGCGGTCTATCAGTTCAAAAATAGAGTCATTGCTTTACTCCCTCTCGTAACCATTTACGCATACGTTCCAGCGGGCTTATAGGTTGGAAAATGGAGGCCTTGGAACGTATCACGCTGTGTGGCATATATCGGTATTCCTACCACACCACTTTGTGTGGACCGGCTCTTGGTACTTATCACAGTGCATGCGTACATGCAGTATCTCAAATCGAGACATGTTTAGACAACAGACATGTTAGTAAATTTATCTTAGCCAGGTGTCACCTCACGTGACGAGGTACGTATTTTAATTAGTATACAACACGGATATTAGCCCCAGACTCCACCTAAATGGAGCGGAACGGTCTTGTGCGGAAATAGAGTTTTATAATGTGCGTTCGGATAGCCTACTGATTGCAAAATGAAATGCTAAAAACGCCAACACTGATCAATTTCAGCGTTCGTTTTGAGAGAGTGTGAGCAAAACTAGAATTTTAAACTGTTTTCGTTCATCGTTCGGATGGCTCAAAAACTTTAAAAATGCTATCGTGAACTTCCACTTTTGACCCACCTGCGGAGGTGGGTTCTTTGTGATCGTTTGAGTTTGACGTTTTAGCGTGAAGCAATGAAGCCCATTGTAGAAATGCCATATTTGCGAAGAACAAAACAGATGCGTTCCGCTTGTATTATTTCTTGCTAAGAAAATATAACATTTATGCTGTGGGCTTATGGATCACAACTCTCTACCCATTTTCGCACATAAAAAATGCATATATGTACCACATTTATTACATTACATTACATTAAAGTACAACGTGGGTGTCTTCAAATCCCGAGTAAATAGGTATCTTCTAGGTAAGCGTGCTACATCCTAGACCGCATATCTGCTCAACATCAGGCAGTATGTAGTCAAACGCAAACCTACAAGGAATACAAAAAAAAAACATACATTTAGTACAGCAGCGCGTGCGAACTTGAACTCACGCAGTAAGTTAAGCCATGTAATGACTGCATTCAAAAAAGCTTTGTTGAATTGGATACAGAAAACAAAATTTCAAAATGTTGGACTTGTTATTCTGCCACATATTTTTAAAAGGTTGCAACAAATTTGCAATTTCAAATAGGCTGTTAACTCGCTCCCACGGATGTTTGCAACGTTTGATAATAATTGTTTCATGACAAGAAAAATAGGTGTCTATAACGGTTCAGGGAATAGAAATTATCGAACTCTTGATAACGCCACGATAATAGCTTTAATCGATACTGGAACAATAATGGGACAAGTTTTTGTACTGGAGATTGTTGATACTGTGATATCTATCGCTATTTTTGTAAGATTGTTGAGTCAGCTTTGATAAGTTATTTTAACCCAAATGTATTTGTTATCTACAATTATTTTTGCTATATGAATTTTTTTCATTTAAATTGCTAATTTAAATTGACATATTTTTTCTGACCTAAATAAGCAAATTTAATGAAGCGATAAGATGATAATGAAGAAATAAGCGAATTTAATAAGCAAATAAAAGAAAATCTTCTCAGTTATCGTTTAAAAAAGTTAGAGCCGTTTATGTCGTAAAAAACCGCATATTTCGACACTCACAAAAATCAAAACCTACAGGGTACTTCCAGTTGATATAGATCTATTAAATTTGTCGAGATGCATTGTCTTAGAGTACATATATAGGAATAAAACTGAAAACAGCACATTTTTATTTAGATCACAAAAAATAGGGCCTCAAAATTCACAAAATATGTGCTCAAAATTCAAAGTGAGTAAATCGTCTCATGTGAGGTGTCTAATAAAAGAACTACATTAGCACATGCTAAAACAGGTTTTTAAATATTTAAACAATGTGTTTGTACGGAACCCTCGATGTGCGTGTCTGACTCGCACTTATCCGGTTTTTATTATTTTGTAAGAGACAATCAATCCAAGTATCCCAACGAGCTATGGAGAAGGCTATACCTACTCGGAGTCTCTCTTCGAGATCGAATCAGAAATGAGGACATCCGTAGAAGAACCAAAGCTACCGACATAGCAAAACGGATTGCCAAGTAGAAATGGCAGTGGGCAAGGCACACAGCGCGGAGGACTGATGACCGATGGGGTCGGAAAATTCTTGAGTGGAGACCACGTACCAGCAAGCACAGCGTAGGACGTTCACCCACAAGGTGAACGGATGACCTCATTAAGACCGCGGGATCGCGCTGGATACAAGCCGCTTCCAACCGGTCTTATTGGAGATCGCCATAGGGGAGGCCTATAACCAGCAGTGGACTTCCTATGGCTGATGGGTGGATGGATGAAGAGGCACTTGATTTTCTTCTCGCATTTCGGTTTGACCCCATGTAAAAGTTGTTCATAACGATGCTTCGAATCATTATCATGACTTAGTAGATATGCCTTTTTGACTGACGAACCACCGGAGGAGGCATACAATTCGACGCGTATATATTTTTTTTTATGTATAACCACGCATAACTTTTTTCATAGTTGCCCGATTTCAATAATTATTTTTTTATTTTAAAGATTATACTTCGAAATTGGTCCCATTCAAATTTCATCGAAATTGGCTCAGCGATTTTTGATAAATCAACAATAATGTGAAAAATGTTACATCGATCCGTGCATATTATTTGCGTTCTAGCAATGCGCCCCGGCTTCGCACAGATGTATTATACTCGTACATATAATCATTTCTCTTGAATTACTCTGTCTATTAAAATAAACTGCATCAAAATCCGTTGCGTAATTTTAAAGATATAAGCATACATGTAATGATTCTGTACACGGGTGAAGTCGGTCATGCTATTTTTTGCAAAAAATAATTATCTATATACATATAGGCCGAGTGGCTAGTCCTGATGTCAGAGTTATTAAACCGCCTGGAGGCCTAACCCAGTAGGGTCTTGTTTTTGGAAAAATGAGTAAAAGGTTCGTTTCCCACAGTAACGTTTACTACAAAATCAAGTTGCGCCTTTACATAGGATGTAAGCAAGTAAACACATGCTATTAGCTATTCTGTGTGAACGACGGTTAGATAGCTCGGGGAGCCCATGTCCTCGGAGTTTACACCAAGGTGCACTTACAAAGAGTGTAATTACGGCATGCGCAGGCGCGAAGGGCGATATTTGCACAATTAGTAGGTAGTAATACCCGCACTGTGTTCGCGCAATAGTTTGGGAGCTACGGTGCAGTTGAGTAACGAGAGAAAATTTAGTTTTGGCAAAAACCAAGTAATGTTGTTTTTAAATTTGCGCGAGTTGAACACATTATATTATATACTACGGGACTAACTAAGACTGACTGGTCTGGTCTACCCGTGACCACAGTAGATGCAATTCGATCGAAACGCCGGAATGATGAGGTATGTCACGGGCACACGATTTATCACTGTTTTTTTTTTGTATTGAAATACGAGTTCTTTTTGGAGACGATATAATGTTTATTTGATAAACAACTACTAATTTTTCTTCATAGTTTTTGAGTTGACCCCATTGTAAACATATTTATAAATAAAATAATAGGTATCCTAGAATATGCCCATCGGGGAGCCCATGTCCTTGGACCTTAAACCAAGGTGCACTTACGAAGGGTGTAATTACGACGCGGGCGCGGGTGCGAAGGGCGATATTTGTGCGCAATTAGTGCACACTGTGTTCGCGTTTTAGTTCGGGAGCTAAGGTGCGGTTGAGTTATGAATCAAAATTGACACTAAATATTTTATTTGTGTTGGAATATGAGTAGGTATTTATCAAGACGATACAACGTTTGTTACACATACATTGTAACAGTTTCATAAAACGTATGCAAAAGCGTTTTTATCGCGGTTCCAGAGTTAAAATTGGCCATAGTGATAAATAAATATAAAAGTTTCCTGGAATTATGTTACTTGGGGAACCCATAACCCTGGAGCTTACACCAAGGTGCTTTTACGAAGGGTGTAATTATGGTAAGCGCAGGCGCGCACTGCGCACTGTGTTCGCGCAATAGTTTGGGAGCTGCAGTGCATTTGTTTTACGAGTGTAACTGTTGTATGTATGAATATCAATAATTTGTATATTTATATTTTGTAGTGAAATCTGTAGTATTTTATTATAGAGTCTAGTTTAATAAGATTTGTAGGTAATTACTAGCTAAAAATGTCGCTGATGCATTATTTTACACCATGATGTGACATACTTTTGTTAATGACATATCTATTATATCGATGGTCGGTTCCAATATTTTGTTGGTTACGCCTTTTGTAATATAACTAATGATATTTTTAGTACAAGTTGTGGTTACTATGTTTCTATTTTTGTTTAAAAATAAACTTTATTGTCTTTGAATACATACTTAAGACGTTAAGCAGATATGTATGTAGTATAGAATGTAGCACGCTTACATAGAAGATGTGCACCTATTTACTCGAGATTTGAAGACATAAGTTGTAATATAGCAGAAAGATAGACTAAGGCAATGCGTTCCACAATCTGGTCGCCCGTATGAGGAATGTGGATTCTGTTTGTTTGTGTATTATGATAGTACTGGCTTATTTTTCATATTTACTTTATATATGTTTTAGCATTTTTTGCTCTTTTTCAGCCTGAAACACAGGTTTAACCTAGCTCAGGCAATTGTGTGTGTGTGTGTGTGTGTTATTTACTAAATGTTTTTGCTTTTCAAGTGTAATTTTAACATTGATGTTTTAAATAAATTATTTTTATTTTTTATATATGAATTAGAGAATTCACTTTACATTTTTGACAAAATACTTCTAAAAAATTAGCATACTTGAACCAACTGAGGAGGTTTTTTCTCAGAACTCTAGTAATTAAATGTCCCATACTCTCCTGGACTAAAAGGAAGGCGATGTCCGCCAATGTTGCGTAATTTATGGTTGTGCGAAAGTAGCAGTTGAAAGTGACGCCGCGGGCTGCAGCTGCTCCGGACTGACGTTTCCTACCCATAGATGTGGCTGCACTCTACATGTGCTATCTACCACGGTAATGGCATCTAACAGTATAGTGAAAATAAATACATTTTACGTAAAGCACAACCTGTTTTATACATTTTGTCGATTACAAATTGCAATTTTGAATGAGATAGCTGATTCTTATTTCTCAAATTCTGTTGCGGCTCCACAGTAAAAGTTGTTCCTAATGATGGTGTGAATCACCCCCTTTTCGGCTTAAACACCCTCCTTAATAACCCTGCAAAACACGAATTTCTTCTGACCAGCTGAATTATTCTTCTTTTCAGGCAGTGATTTGATCATAAAATTTGTATTTGATAGATATTGTTTGATCAATAGGCCACGGAAACTGAGGCGGTGTTGGCCTTTTTTATTTTTTTACGAAGGGGAAATCTTCGTCAGAGACCCAACTTCGTAGCCGGGTTATGTGGGATTGCACCCACTAAAACCCCCTGGTTGGCCTGCCTTTGTGCTATCTTGGAAGCTCCGGGATCTAGGGGAACGTACCGGAGCTCTCGGCACTTTTCTATTAACGAAAATTACAATTATGAATATTAAAAAAAAATCTATTATCTGTAATCAATAATTGACGCATACAGTCATATACGACAATGTGGCCTCTCACCATAGTCGTCCTCCCGGGGCCCGTATGAGTGGATGGCTAAGACCCCATCTCTTACAACCGGCGAGCCCAGATGCGCAATGTTGTTGGCCTCGATAATTGTCTTGTGTACAGTTGAATTCTTGAAAATTTCGCGGTGTCCAAGGAATGGAAAACTTTACCTATAGGGGAGGCCTATATCCAACAGAATTATATTTACTGTTCAAGACCTCCGCAGAGATTAATCTCATTTTGCGGTTATAATCCGTCATCCCGCGTGTCAGCACGGTATCTCGATACTTACTTTACTCGATCGAGATAATCGTATTAACTCGATATGCAATACAAATGTTGCCAAACATGATTTGCGAGTATCCGATCAATCGAGTCCAACTCCCACTTATAAACAATCGAATTAATCGAATGGGAGTGGGTTTATTTATCTTTTTCTTACTTATCTGGAATAGCAAAATACTATCTAGGTACTTAGGTGACCGGTTTTCAGTCGGTGTATAAAATCACAATTTTTTTCAGGAAATGTACGTCATTTTACCGATTAACTAAAAACAATATCTAACCTTCAAAAGTGGCTGTAATTACACCAATTTCAATATCGTAATGTATTTCATTACGTACTTGTGCGTTATTGTAATGTAAAACGCACGAGTTTTTTTTTTAATAAAGTAACATGCACGGTTTTTTAAGATGCTCCGTCTAAAAATGAACGATACTTTATAAAATAGTTTTATATCAGAGATGTATAGCAATATCGCCTCGGCTGTAATTTTCAACTTACCGCACTTATATCATAATGTACTATTATCTACTCATTTCCATGTAAAAAATCACGATTTTTCAGTGCGTCATTTAACAGATAAACTTAACAATCACTGAGACAGTCTCTCTTTTTTACAATTCAACTTTTTGTATCTAAAGGAACTTTGGGGAAAAATCTTTTTCCCTTAACATTTCCGACGTTTTGAGTTTTAATTATAATGTAATTTCTTTATTAATATTTTTATGATCAAGAGCGTGACGTAAACTAAGAAAGAATAAACTAATAATCACAAAACTACGATATATCTATCATTTTTGAGGTTTATATCTTAAGTACAGCATTATTAGAATGCAACTGAACAAAAGTCTTACTTAGTAACATTAACCTTATCTGTACTCAAGCTTGTCGGTTACATAGAAAAGGCCTCAAAAATAATTTAAAATCTTTGACCTTTTTGTCTCAAGGATGTAGGTACCTCTGCTGTAAAAATAGCCATCAACTTTATAGCTACTATCAACATCTTTAAAAGTACGTACCTACAAGTCACGCCACTACTTACGAACCTAAACTAGGTACTTATCTATTTAATTAATCAAGATTCATATACCGTTGATTAACTACCTTTAATTACTCATGTAATTAAATGATTAAGTAATAAAATATCGGCTCCTATTATGTTGCTTGAATATTACTTAGTAGAGAACTGACAAATTGCTAGTAGCGAGTAGGTCGCCTTGTACCTACGTTTGTGTGTCAATAAAAGTCAGTTCATGTAGATACCGACCCTTTTCAATTCACACTTGATAATGCGTCATAGCCCAGGAGGTAAGCGCAAAAATATGCAACTACTTTCTAAAAGCTGAATTTTTGCTATTACGTTGTCAGGCACAGTTACGTGTTTTGAGCGATTGGCTGTGGTTATACTCTTTTTTATTTATTTTTCTACCCGTACATCAATTTTTAGCTTTAGGTTTTGGTGGTTTTAAAGGTAGTTGCAATATAGGTACTGATTTATTTTTTTGAAAATTCAAACGGGTATCCTCACCAAACGCTAAGCATCCCAGCTGATGGAATCCGAGGTATTGTTGTACACCACCACGGCAAAGTAATACCAAAAATTCAGCTTTTAGAAAGTAGTTGCAATTTTTTGCGATTACCTCCCGGGCTATAAACAGAATTAAAATAAGTTCAGATCAAACAAGGGTTAGATAAATTCGATGCAGGTCCTCGGTAGGTCGAGAAGACGTCATGTTTTATTTCGCGAGTTCTGTGGGAGAAACCTTTTTGTAATGATAAGAGGCCCGTAACAGTTAGATAGTTCAATACAAATACAAGAAAAGGCCGAAAATAAATAAAAGAATAGAAGGAGTATAAATTGGCATGATATTTTGTGCTAAAAAGTAAGTAAGCTAAGTTGGATTTTTAAAAACAGTTTTACTCAATTAATTAAACATTGTTGTGATAATATTTCTGTTATTGGATTCAGAACCTGCGCGAGCTTAATTTTTCGGATATAAAATTATCATATTATGACGAGCTTAGTCAGTCAAGATTTGCCTCGATGTGTCTTGATTGTTTTTGATGGTTGTTATTCATACTTATACCGGAAAATTTAATGAGGATTAATTTCAAAACTTTTGTTTTCTTTTGGGATTATTTGGGTGATGAAATCAAAATATTTTGATAGCTGGTTTGGCATCAAATTGCAGTCTTTGGATGCCAAAATAACAACGTTCGTGTGTCGTTCCTAATTATAGGACACCTGTGCATAATCATTTTTTAGTCGATGAGCCAGAGCTACGCTGCTAACCAGTTTTAGGTATTTGACAGCGGCCGGCGTAGATCCGCGTAGCTCACTGCTTGTGTGCGTGTCCTCGCACACATTTAAATCGCTACGCGAAGCCGGCCGCTCTCATACAAAGTGGTGTAATGACAGTTAAGACAAAAAATACTTAGCGTCGCAAGTCCATTCACCATCTATCATGAGAAATACGTATTTAATTTCATACGTGAAATTAGTACAATTAAAATGTCACTTTTTATAATTTAAAGTGATAAGTACTTTGTAACCTGATCTGGTATACCAAAAAAGTACTGTTAATCTAAAAACGAAAAACACAAAATAAATATATATATATATATTAGTTAGGATTAGAAATGAAAATTCTTACGATACCTAAAGTAATTTTATTAACATTCATGTTTTTTTACGTTTTACAGCTTGACAATAATTTGCGTTAAAGGTGACGTCCACAAGTGGTATATTATTTAGAGAAAAATCGAACCAAGATGATATATACATTATTTGAAAGCTTGTTATATGGGCTTCCCAAAAATATTTAATTTAGATTTTTTCACCCTTCCAATTTTTTTTAAATGTAAAAAATTAATTGTATGAAAAATAACAATACCGCTTATTATTTTTTCTAGTTTAGCAATAATAAAGTGCTTCTATCGTTATTTTACTTGCATCCGTATCTGATTCTTCCACATTTATCTCTTAATTTGCTAAAATTAAAAATTATAACCTACCAGTGTGACCAGTTAGTAGGTACCATGTGACAAAAAATCACTTAAAAAGTGTGTCTAATTGGTAACAATGCTTTTATTTAACAATTTGGAGGTTACTTAATCAGGGCTGCTAGAGATAAACTTCCTATTGAGCGAAATATATATATTTTTTAATAAATTCAAAATTAATTAAAAAAAAATAGAAGAGGTCTTTTTTGTTTTTAACTGTTGTAATAGACTCAGAAAAATATGAACTTTCTCGAAATGTAACGAGTGTTGTGGTTAGAATTTTTGATTGTTATTATACCAGCCTCCATACATATTGTGGACATATCCTTTACGTTTAGACCGTGCAGTTTCTTTTTGTTCAAGAGTTCGCAGAATATACTCTGGTGCTTTTAGTTGCATTTTTCTGTCCAGTCTTAAGTCTAAAATCAAACAAAAACTGTTACATTATAATGAGGGGAATAAAAACACGAGTGTGAGTTTAAAATGTATGTCATTGTAGATTTATTTTATCGCGAAAAAGTCCGCGTTTGACCACAAACTCGCCTGATGGTAAGCGACGATGTTATTCGACGATGACGACTTTCGTACCTATCTGTATTCTGGTTTTCATCCGCCTTAGTAGTTGCTTCATCAGTCTCTTTAGTAAAACTAAAATAAAGTAAGATTAAAGAAATAAATCAATTTCATTGTTCATTTCAAGGCAATAACAGTATGAGATCCAAATGCTAAGTAAACTTCAACAAACTAATTAAAAAAACTGACTTCAGATGTTTACCCAAAATTACGAAATAATATATTGAAATGTCGTGTGGTGGGTTTCAGATAAAATGTAAGGTAGGTAGGTAGGTATCATCCTTTCATTTGATATTCATATTGTAAGAATGCATACAAAACTTAGTCCGCCATTTTTTAGAAGTCCGCCATATTGTATTGAGAGTGTCTTCACTTTTTTTTTCGAATTATCTTTGGCAAGCCCTTTCATTTGAAACCCATATTGTAAGAATCCATAAAAAACTTGGTCCGCCATTTTTTAGAAGTCCGCCATGTTGTATTTAGATTGACTTCAGTTTATTTATATAAGCATAAAAAACTTAGTCCGCCATCTTAAGAAGGCCGCCATATTGTATTTAGAGTGTCCTCACTTTATTTTTCAAGATATCCTCGGCAAGCCCTTTCATTTGATACCCATTTTGTAAGAATGCATAAAAAACTTAGTCCGCCATTTTTTAGTAGTCCGCCATATTGTATTTGGAGTGACCTCAGTTTATTTTTCGAGTTATTCTCGGCAAGCCCTTTCATTTGATACCCATATTGTAGGAATGTATGAAAAATTTTGTCCGCCATCTTAAGAAGTCCGCCTTATTGTATTTAGAGTGACCTCACTATATTTTTCGAGTTATTCTCGGCAAGCCCTTTCATTAGATATCCATATTGTAAGAATACATAAAAAACTTAGTCCGCCATCTTAAGAAGGCCGCCATATTGTATTTAGAGTGTCCTCACTTTATTTTTCAAGATATCCTCGGCAAGCCCTTTCATTTGATACCCATATTGTAAGAATGCATAAAAAACTTAGTCCGCCATTTTTTAGAAGTCCGCCATATTGTATTTGGAGTGACCTCAGTTTATTTTTCAAGATATCCTCGGCAAGCCCTTTCATTTGATACCCATATTGTAGGAATGTATGAAAAATTTTGTCCGCCATCTTAAGAAGTCCGCCATATTGTATTTAGAGTGACCTCACTATATTTTTCGAGTTATTCTCGGCAAGCCCTTTCATTAGATATCCATATTGTAAGAATACATAAAAAACTTAGTCCACCATCTTTAGAAGTCCGCCATATTGGATTTAGAGTGACCTCATTTTCTTCTTCGAGTTATTCTCAGCAAGCCCTTTCATTTGATACCCATATTGTAGCAGTGCAAAAAAAAACTTAGTCCGCCATCTTTAGAATTCCGCCATATTGGATTAAGAGTATTTATTTATGACTCAAAATACTCAACGGTTTTGTATATTTTTTCGATTTTCATTTCGAAAAAAAAAACGCCACCTTTCTTTTTATAATAATTTTCCATTATCACTAAAACATAAATGAACGAAATATAAGTATTATTTTAACACAAGAAATATAAACAACTTACACGAAAAAAGTAAAAATCACAAAACTGAACTTACCTCATTTACGTGTGTGCAGCTGATCATTCGTACACAATAGATCGCGGTCGAGTGTTCTCAGCGCGTCGCTCCGCAAATCGACGTGACCTCGCTCTGAGCTCCGGTGGTCGATTGATTTTCTGAGCGCATACGTCGCGTATTTATTCAACATCGCGCCTCCATAGAAATAATGTATGGAGAATTTGAGACGAGATTTTAGAAAATTCATAATTAAATTATCCGACGTTATTTTACAAATGTAATAAATAGACTTAAAACTTTCAATATTAGAAATTAAAATTAATTCAAGTTTGTATAGAAGTTCGACTGTTTATTATACAAATTCATTAAAACGCAAGTATGCCATTTTAGGCGTTTTGGTGTAAATTTACGTTTTTTTTTAAATAAAGTGAAACATAATTAATTATTTCTGTTACATAGAAACGGTAAACTGATTCTTTGTTGTATGTGTCATATTTTTTTATGTCAACTAGTTTATTAGTACTGATGGTATCGTTATAACCGTGAATACAGTTTTGATTGATTTTGTTTTTGTTTTTCATATACTAAAATGCTTTTTGTGGAGCCTTAGAATTTCATAATTAAATTAAATTGTACTACTAAGTTGGCAAACAGAAGAGTATTTGTTCTATAGTTCTGTTTGGAGTTGTTTTTCATGCTTGTGATAGCTTTGATAATACAAACTTAGAGTGACATTCACTTTATGGTGCCTCTACCCACTCCGCGAGGCGACACGAGGGGACGCGAGCACGAGTGTGTGGATAGTGCGCTCGTGTCGCCTTGTCTCGCCTCGTCATTTCTCGCGTGGATGGCTATTGGCTAAAGCCTCGTGGCGAGGGCCTCGCCTCGCTGCCTCCTGGAGTGTGTGGAGGCACCATAACGCCTCGTGGCGAGGGCCTTGCCTCGCTGCCTCCTGGAGTGTGTGGAGGCACCATAACGTCTCGTGGCGAGGGCCTCGCCTCGACGCCTCCTGGAGTGTGTGGAGGCACCATTAGATTTTAGAGAGAATGTACAATGTACATTCTTCCAGTTATCTCCCCTTTTGATTGCCTTAACTTTGTCTGTCACTATGTAAGAAAGAGAGCAATGTGAATTTTTCTATCTTTATATACGTACTAGTTTTTACCCGCGGCTTCGCCCGCATACGCAATATATCATTATAATTTATAGCCTATGTGTTATTCTGATATATAAGCTATATTATTGCAAAGTTTCATCTAAATCCGTTCAGTAGATTTTGCGTGAAAGAGTAACAAACATCCATACATACATCCATCCATCCATCCATCCATCCATCCTCGCAAACTTTCGCGTTTATAATATTAGTAAGATTTATGCAAAATATTCTAAAAGCTTAATCAATTTCTAAAATGATGTCCATCTATCACAAGCCATTAATTCTGATTGCATTTTCAGATACATTCTTAATTTGATTTTTTTCGTTTTCCTCTTCTTTTGTTACTGGTTTTTTCGTTTCACACATTTAGTTGCCAAATATTTATGAACACCTCAAGAGTTTTTAATCTAGAGGTACAATTTACTTTGTCCAAACCACACCAATAGTTAACCAATTACCTTGCACCGTCGGCACGTCTACCAATTCCTCGAATCCGTTCGTACAGGGCTAATTAAGTTATTTTTATGCCATTCTATAATTGTAAACATGTTTATTGCATTGCATTTTAATGGGTATTAATTGAGTACAATTTGCTGCGTTCACGAAGGAGAAACGTGCTGGCACGTCACATACGAGCTCTTGCGATATTTTCCTTTCCTTTGAAATAATTGATATGTCACTTTGTCAATCAGTAAAGTGACATGATGTATAGGTGTTTGCAAAATTGTTTTGTATCCTAGTCTTATTTACAGAGGTAGATATAGTCATCGTTATGATACGATCAATTTCTATTATGATATCATACTGTCGATTATCATACTACCTTCGATGTGTGATATTTTTGGATTTTAGATCAAATAATTAATACAGCAAAAATCTGCTGTGCCAACTTTGTAGGCGGCTTTTTACTCTTATCGATCGTTGGGATTGCTTCAAGGATCATACAGGGCACACATACCTTAGACTAGTTCAACGTACACAAGGAGTTTTTGTAGACGACGTCTTTTTTGGAAATCATTCTACTCATATGGTGAGCTTTTTATATTATCATTCTGTAAGTACTATGTAAACCCATATTATGCAATAAATAAATATGATATGAAATATGTCTATGATTATGACCAATTTCGATAGTACCTACCAACCCTGAAATGACGATAAGAAAATCAGCTGTTCCCAACAAAAAGTTCTTTGACTCTGGATAATATCTATCAAACAACTGACTTTTTTGCGACTGCTGTTGACTCTGTAATAATTACTGTACCAGCCTTTTTGACAGTAGAACAGGCCTACCCACGAAGGGTGATACTTAGATATCTACAACGTGTAACGGAAAGACTGTATACATACTGAAAGTACCAAATCAGATAACGGTAACAAACTAGATGGGGGCATGTTTAGCCGTGTAAGTTCGTTTGCTGATTTTTAATCTTTTTTTGAAAAACTAGTCATTTTTATGACTAATTCACATTTGCACAGCACTATCACACTAAACAGCTGTGAGGTCAATAACACGACCTTGCCCATCAAAATCAGACCACACCTCCTTGTTGTGACATGTTTGTTTACGTGCAAAAGATTTCTAGTCAGTCATATTTAATTTTTTTTTAAAAGTGAATGTTGTTATTTTGGCACGGAATTTCGAATACAGCATCTATATAAGGTATAATATCAACCCACTTTTTATGTATACAGCCTTTCCGTTACACGTTGTATAATATTATTACTTAGATATCCACAAAGATAAGTATATACGAGATACTCGTAGTTAGGTATCTATACCTAAGTGCAAAAATAACATATCGTATACCCTATTCACCGTTTCATCTACTTGCTTTTCAACTGAGACGAAGGTAAATCAGATAATCGATATTCTGTGCTGACATTTCATTACTTTTCGACCTCACAGTGAAACCTATAACATTATCCTCTCCACAGTCATGTCCTCGCTGCGCTATTTCGAGTTAACTAATGAGGCCCTTAATAAGAGTCCACGTAGTGTAAGAGGCTGCATAACCTTAACAAGCTGTATTTATTTTAATTTAATAAAGCCAACATCAGTTCTTGTAACATATGTAGCGAGGGATGCTTCCATTTTGCCCCACCGACTCGCCTCACCGGTGGGGTAAACTGGAATGATTCCACATCCCACCAAGGGCATATTTTAAAGACAATTTGCGAAACAAGCTGAATTAATAAAAAAAATACATTTATTTCAATGAATGCAAGCCACAATGTATTAATCGACGCAGAAGATATGGAATAGAGTCCATCGGTATAAAATATGTGAAAAGCCTCACCAAGACGCACTTGTCGGGTAAAAACCTACGGGAAAATTTTAATTATTTTACTTAGTTCAACCAAGTTACTCCATTGCTGGAGAAAAATGAATGCTTAAAATTATATCATAGTCTATTCTGACCTATTTACTTTTTTCCGCGCCATCATCCTATTTTGCCCCACTAGAGGATAAAGTCGGTGGGGCAAAGTGGATGCACTTGTAACTCCCGAGACAAGTGCGCCGACCGTCAAGTTCGCTCGGTTCGCGAAAGAATCCGCTCGCAATTACTCCAATCAATTATAATGGACGAGGAAATTGCCAGTTTCCGCGCCGACTTCGGCTTAGCCAGGCTTTGGGTGGAGCAAGTGGGAAGAGACCGCGGGTTACTTATGTTGCTAAAATTTTTGAGATATTTCTTAACACGAAATCGTACAAATATTAATAAATCTTACGCTTCGGCCAATTTTAAACATTTTGGGTTGGAATTGGTTTCTAAATAAGATATTTTTAATTGTTTTCGTATCATAAATTTAAGATATTCTTATCATACTGGGTTATCTGCTTGCCCTGTACTACATACCGAAAGGGGGTGATTAAGACCATGATTATAAACAACTTTTACTTATAAGCTGTGGTGGTCAAGAGGTAGTGACACCTGCCTTACAATCTTGAGGTCGTGGTATCAAATCCCCGGTCCCGTACCAATGAATTCTTTGGAATTTATGTAAGGAAAACATCGTGAGGCAACCTGCAAACGTTCGTAGAAGAAATTCGATGGCGTCTGTGAATCCACCAACCCGCACTGGGCCAGCGTGGTGGATATGGCCCAATCACCCTTCGTGGGTAGGCCTACGTCCTGCAGTGGACTATTAAAAAGACTGGTACAGTACTATTAGGCCAACCCGGAATTCGAGAAAAAATCTGCTGTTCCATACAAAATTGCAACTCAGAATCAACAAAATGTATGAAACAGCTGACTTTTTCTCGAATTTAGGGTTGGCTCCATAGTAAAAGTGTTCATAACGATGGTATAAATTGCCGCCTTTCAGCTTGGTATATCAGTTCTGGATAACACTGTAAAACTTAGGCGGCTAACTGAGATAGTTTTTTTAATTTTTATTTTTTTTTATTTATTGGCCAACAGCACAAAAATATATTTAAACTTAATTGTACAGATATATATAAACATCCAATAACGGGCCTAATCCTATAAATTATTTATAAACAGAAAAGAAAAAACAAGTCGATTCTACCACATCTAAGTATAAATGTACAAAAAAAGAAATATACAAACTAAATAAACTATCAGCGTAAAGACTAAAAATTACAACACAGTATACAATAACATGATAATACAACAATAATATGGTATCACAATATAATTGTACCTAATGATCAAATCGTATCTCAAGAATGTTGTGAATGCTACCCACAGGCATAATAAAACTTACTGATTAAAAAAAAAAAAATTTACTAACCTATACTGTCCCACTCCTGGGCAAAGGTCTCCCCCATTTCCTTCCATGAGTCTCTTCTTTTTTTTTCTATCGAAAAAAATATATAAAAATAAAAAAGAAAGTATGAGCATACGAGCAGTACATGGTTATGCAGTGACCTCTTGCGCTTTTCTTTAGTAGAGTTCAGTCCCAAGGTGATCATCTCCTGTTGTATTCATCTTTCCGCTTTTCTCCCATCCCTTGCACCACTTTTTCAACCTCAGAATGTAGCACGCGACTTCTAGTATTTGAGCGGATCACGATACCGATTGTGCTCTACACGACCATCGCTCACTGCCTGAACTTTTCACTTCGGGGAATCATCTAACGGCTCTAATTTGATTTTACTGATAGCTTATAAGTAGTTAGCTTGGCTTGCTTACTAGCTAGCTTTATCGTCTTGTTATCCTATGATAACATCGTGTCGAGTTTATTTCGGTATTCTTCTTTTTCGTCGTGTCTTAGATTGTCCAGATATGTAATATGTATATTCATAAGAGTTTTTTTAAGTTTAGCCACAGCTACTCTATGAGGGCATGCGTCGTATTTCGTAATTGATTTATTAGTTTGATTAGAGTAATGAATTTGTAGTGTCAAAGATTTTTTGAGTAATGTACAAACTTTTATAATTCTTACGAGTTCATAACCTTTCATCATGATACCAATCTGTTCAGTTTTGATTTTTCCAGATCTAAAATATATTTAGAGAATGACGAAAAGAAAAGGGTGAAGAAAACATGGTAAATAAGTTGTTAGTTTAAAACCCACTAGAAATTAGTGCCTATCTTCCGGCTTCATCATCAGACCTTGAAACCTAATCGTGGTCAAAGTTCATTACAAGACTTTTCTAAGAAATCCAAAACAGCTATGATAGGACGATTTTCCATCATGAAGTTCCAGTTCATACCTTCCGGCTCCATCATCAGATCACTTCGACAACAGTAAGTACCATATTATTGTATAATCATCAAAACTACATACAGCTGCCAATTTTCATTACGCCACGACCCTTGGTTAAATTAGTTACCTTAGATTCCATTACATACAGGTCGACCTAATAAAAGCGTGTTAAAAACAAAAAAAAAACAACAGCAATAGTGTCACAAGTGGGTTTGATTATTTATGGCTTTG
This sequence comes from Hypomecis punctinalis, assembly GCA_949316475.1. NCBI lineage: Eukaryota > Metazoa > Arthropoda > Insecta > Lepidoptera > Geometridae > Hypomecis > Hypomecis punctinalis. The sequence goes on along the minus strand of OX438799.1, from coordinate 20,311,090 downwards.
AATCAATTTTTTGACTGCTGTGGAATACCAGAGTGCCGAAGGAAAAAACATAATGTTTTTTAACAATTATTGAATGCTTACAAAAGAAAAATGAACAACGAGTTAGCAACGAGCTGTTAAAAACAAACATACTGGGAAACAATTTATTTTATTTAATTAAAGCAAAGCCAGCAATCAACATGCCTTCACGGCAGATTATGTCCCAGTTCCTACACATGTCTATGTACATATGTACATGTAGCTCTGTCTGTGTGCGTGAGTTGCGTGTACTAACAACATTTCAATAGAATATGATCCAATATTATGCTGGTATATTTTGCACATTTATGTAGGATATTGATAAAAACTTTATAAACGTTCAGCACTCTTAAAATAATGTAACTTAAATAAAGAAAAAATATGATTACGTGGGTCGAAAAACTTTTGCGTGTACATAGACATGAAAAAAGAAACGAAAGAAATGAAGGCACCTAAAATCTAAAAATGATGACTGTTTATAAAAATCAACATCGTTGCTTAATTTAACAACTTAATTACGATTTCGAACCGAAACGGAAACAGACAACCATTCTCATCTCTCGATCTCCATTTTACTCCCATAAAAACTCCATAACGGACTAATGAAGATGCTACAGAATAAACATGAGCCGTAGGTAATCAACAGGCAAAAACAACCCGGGCACAACCACGGAGCAGAGGGTGACAAAAATGCAATTTGAGTTATGCCACAATCTAAAAAGCCAATTCTACATCGAAACCCTTGCGACGTAATGGCTGCCCGACAGTGAACGAAGGGAAACAAAAACGGCCCTGCGATCATCCCATGGCATAATTAGTCACATGCTGAGCGCAGTAAAACAAATAAGACCCTGATGGATATTACTTTTTTCTCACATCGCATTCAATACAGCAATTGCCATTTTATGTCGCCAATGTCGCTAGTGATGTTTCTATCTTGGATTTTAGCTTTTTCTGCAAACCATTCCGTTTTTGTTGTCTATTTAATGATTATTGCATTCGAGTTGCAATTGCAACGTCTTATTTATCTTCGCACTTAGTATTCACGATGGTACACGCGAGGCAATGATTAGTTTTTGATGCGGACGTCTAAATAGGAATTGGAGAGGCATGCGACAGAAGACGCAAAAAGCGTATTGGAAATAGCTCTGTCGGTTCACCTAACTGGATCACACGCAAAAAGACAACTTAAGTATAACGTCTCATTTGCACGAATAAGTCAATGTTGCATGAATAAAGCCAAGATATTACAGAAGAAAATTACAAAGTATACTAGTATGGTTTCAAGTTAAAAGTGAAGATGTTTTTAATAAACATATGTCCAGTTGATCCATTCGAGGAACACGATTTAACCGAATTAAGCGGTAAATTAGGAAAAAACACTCGCCGAGTTGTCGTTCATTCGTGAGCTAAAACCAGAGCTGGACACCCTGGATTCTTCGTGGAACCAGCTTCAACACGACTAGTTTTTGCCATCGACCACGGCCGGTCTCATACAGCTCACATAATCGTGCAAGCGAAAGGGCTTAACTACAAAATTATTAACCATTCCGAGTTTAAATTCCGTCCCAAATGTGTCCTTTTAATATTGAAGAGGTTCATCCAGCAGGGTGGCAAATTGCTCCTTTTTCAATGGACCAACTGTTTCATCGATGCAGGAATTTATATCATGGCGAAATGTCCGCGACAGCAAAAACCAAATTCCATTTAATTATGGATGATTTTTAAAATCTGTGAACAATGCCAGTCATCCTTTGTGGCCGTTCGGTCGATTTTTTACCGCAGTTAATTTGATAATTTTGTATCGAAATGTGGTGGAATCACCTAAGTGCATACAATGCTTGTAAAGCTACTATATAACGACTAGTTTCTCATGAAACAATTAATCAAAAAATGAAACTGGTAATTACAGCGAGCGTCGATATGAGAACGAATTAATAGAGGCAAGCATGCGCAACTAGAAAAAGTTTCCTTATTCATTGACATACCAGCATTAACCTGCGAACACGTTAATAAAATTAATTAGATCCCAAGAAATTTACAAGAGGAATCTGACGATACAATTGTTAGAACATCAAATTAACAGAAACGAGAACCGACAAAATTGATGAAAAAGTTAATTCGTCAGAAACAATTACCGCTAAATAAAAAGTGAATCGAAAGCTCGTCAAACGAGATTCATTTTTCCAGGAATTATGCGAGTATGGCTAATCAATAGTAACAAACACCCAATAAAATGCAATCGAAGCGAGTCAGTAGAATTAATTTTATGACACAGACTAACAAGTCAATACAATAAATACAACTAAAATTCATAAAAAATAACAGTCTAATAAAAAAATTGTATTTCTCAGTACAGTACACCTGATTTTGACGTCAAGTCCCAAGAAACAATTCCTAGGCGTTCATATTTTGTTCGCCGAAGGGACAAGCAATTTGAAGCTTACAAAACAAGATTTACGTTCTAGCGAATTATCTGTGAGCTATCCATTAGTCAAAGAAAGATAAATTCGCGTGCAGAACCGCTAACGCTATCGGAGTTATTAATACGTTTGCAATTAATATTTGATTCGCGTCGCGGGCCTGGCTTGGATCGGAGACTGGTAACCAGTGATATCAAACCTACAAATTTTTCGGTATTTCTACCGATTTAGGGCCTGCCCTACCAAAATACCAAAACGACACTATTTTTCCACTTTTGAGATTGCTAAAGATTCTCCTGTTTTTCAACCGAATTAAAAGTAGATTTTTAAGATTACGCGTGAAAATTATGCGTGAGTAACACCTGTGCCATACTAAAGTATGACACAGGTGTTATCATTATTATTTATTACTTTTTTTAAATTGTTAAAAAAATATTTTTATTCTCCGATTTTCTACCAAATTTCCAGTTCGCAACAAATAAATTGGTTGTGGTCATGAGCCAATCACTGGTCTATTACATACAAAATACCTACTCCATGAAGAGAGAGAAAGACGGAGCAATATGAGTTGCGTAAAGAGAATAGGACGATAGTAGGCTATCGTGATCCCAAGAACTTTGTACCGCTGGACCCAAAAAGTAAGTTTGCATAGACCGGATGGCTAGCCCTGCTACTGCTATAAATGCCAAATTTCTGAAAGAATCAGCCGACTTCAGGCTAAAATCTTCGCATACCGTTTTATGGAAAAATATACCAATATTTCTTGGCATTTCTACCGATTTTGCATTTTGTGTTTCGAGACCACTGGTGACCGGCGGCCGGTCGCCGACGGAGATATTTGAAGATTTATTGGCGTCGTCAGAGGCTAAAAGGTTCGAGACGCAGGATGATAAGTAGTGATATAATTAGTGGGGGAACACGCGACCACCGACGGGACACGACAAGACTCACAATTGGAATTCGGAAGGTCTTATGTGTGCTTGTAAGCCGATTCGGTTGATCTTGTTTCGACAATAGAATAAATGTAAATATTTTGTTACGAATATTTACGAGATTATAATTCATGTCAGCTACTAATGTTGTATGAGAAGAAGATGGGTGTTTTCCAAATCTATAACAGTAAACAACGAATTTTGAATGAAAGTTTTGAAAGAAAATGGTAGTCATTGATGAAGTTGATAATTTCAAATAGTTTGCAAATTTTGCAACAATTATTTATGAATTTGTTACAACTCAAAAAATGTTTTATACAGAATTTTAGAGTGTCAAACTATTTTAATATTCTACTCTTGCAAGTATTCCAATTTTGATAATTTTTGTTACAAGTTTGTTGCTCACTGGAATTTCTCGAATGTTTGCTCCATGTTGACAAATGTTTCTTTTATTGCGTGATAACCCTACGCCAGCATTCTTTCGACATGCCACGGCCCCGACATTGCCTTTATCTTAGGCGCCTTCGACAAATTACGTCGCCTCCAAAAAGTCAACGAGTTTATCACAAAACGTTAGGGCCTGTGTTAGTTGCTTGTCCGGCGTTCCTTTTAATTTCGCTCGTATAGTTTTTGTTATGTCCCCAATTTTGAGAGTGTGGCCAGATACACTCAAATTCTTACCTACAAATTCTACCAAACTTTCTTAAAATGTTTTATCTCGCATTTTATAACTACACTTATGTAATTAGGTAATCTAACTTAACACAAAAATTAAAAAATCTTTAACGTATTGTATCTAGAGCAATTTCAATACTTTTCGGTATATAGAAGCGTCATAAGAAACCTAACGAACTAACGTTGTTACTCATATCGCTAACAGTCTAGCCATTAATAGTTTTAGAGTAATTAAATTTCACACATACATGAATAGAGATCTAGATATAGAAAAACCTTCCTTATCCCGCGCAAAACACTCATAGAGGGTTATCCAGAACAGGTGTATCTAGTAAGTTGAAAGGAGGTGATCCAGACTATCATTATGAACAACTTTTATTATGAGGCCAACTCGGAATTTGAGAACGAAATCAGCTGTTTTGTTCTAGACATGGTGACGATAAAAAAATATAATATTAGTCCATAAATTAGATTATTGAATAATTCCAATATTATTCAATCACGTATTTTTTTATAGATAGAACAACAAATGGCTTAGATAAACCTTGTCAAAGTGTAGGAGTGGGAGTCGTGACGTCACGTCACGAAAGTTTATACATTTGTGACACACGTAACGTCACGCGGAACTTTAACGAGTCATATCTTCGTAAATTTTTGTTTCATGACAAAAAAATACGTGTATAATATTTTTTAATAATCTATCAGGCGGTCTAATTATATTTTTAGTCGTCATGCATGCTTATTGCAACTTTGAATCGACAAAATGTATAAAACAACATTTTTTTTTCTATAATTCTGGTTATTACTGGGAGCCCAATAGTAAAGGTTTTTCTAAATTATGATAAACCACTCCCTAAGTACAGGGCAAGTTGTATCCTGCATAAAGGAAATCATCATAAATCGCAAAATATACATGTACTAGTTTTTACCCGCGGCTTCGCCCGCATGATATTTTGATTTTTGACGCAATATCAGAGGCGGACTAGCAGTCTGAGCCGCTCTAGGCCAGTTTATCTGGCCCCCCCCCCCCCCCCCCCACGACCCCCCCACCTCCGTCACAAATGCATTTAAAAACTATTTGAAAAAAAAAGCGATTAGGCGAATAAACTCTTCACATATTGCTGAAGAAAGGTAGCTAGTTTGTCCACTTCCTGGATTTCCATACCGTGCTAAGTGCTTAGCTAAAACGGGATCAAATTCAGAAATAAGCTCCAACGACATCAAATAATAAAATAAAAAATAAAATTATTGTGTAATGAGCCGATTTTCTTGTTTCCCTCTAAATGCTAATCCACGTGACTCGAGCGCTACACACGCTACTGTACTACTCTTTTTAAGATGTTTTTCCAATCATTAATTTCTTCATCGTACTGAATTGTTAATGTTTGGTCTATGCGACCTAAAGCGTTGCCTCTATTTGTCATTTGAAGAACGGATAATTTTTGTGTCGGAGAATTTTCATGACTCTTTGACGCGGATGTTTCCAATCACTAAAACTTTTATTTTTGTCAAATAAGCTCGTGCCATCGTTAAAAAGAAGACACAGTCCACAAAAAACACACCCAGTGCTCTTGGAGTATAGTAACCACTTTCTTGAAACTTTTTCACCGTTCAAATGCTGGCGTTCGAACAAAAATTTTGTCAATTTCCGCACTTTATCTTTATAAGTGCGTTCACCCTTGCAAAAATCATTTTCCATATTTTGATTGGCTCCGTGTTTACATTATGTAATCAAGTGTAAATTCGTTAATAACCCATTTTGCAGGATCATCGTCGACTCCATCAGGATTCAGCACATGTAAACACGTAGAAATTTCTTCTTTCACTTGAGTCATTTCTGGAGTGTCTTCGCTGAAGGATACTGATGGCGCATCGTTGGACTTAATAACACGTGGAAGTACTTGTTTTTGATCGGTTGTGCAGTTCTCAGAATTAGTGGAAGTTTTTCTAAAAAAATGTAATTTTGCTGATTTTCTAATAACATCTTTTTGTTAATCATTATTTTCCTTAGCCCGTTTAAAATACTCAGCTCCACTTAGTGTTATTTTTCCATCAATTGATACACTTAGAAAAATTTGCACTCATAAAGTCCTGAGAATATTTTTAAATGTCTCTTTGTTCACTATGGTGTATTAATTAAAGTTGTGGAGTTATAATTACACGTAAAATTATAATCAGAGGCACATGAAATCTGTACCTCATACTCGGTTGTAAACTGACTGAGATACAACATGGAGCGTCGTTGACCATGCAATAAAAACCAATGTAACCCCTTTTGGTAGATTTTAAAGTACGTTTTATTTGAAAGACAATCCTTTCTAGAAATATTTTATTTTCGGCTTTATTTCTACAATCCCTAAACCTTAATTTATGACAACGTGTTTAGGTAAAGCAAATGTTAGGACACGTGCTGAATAACAAGTGCGAGTTATACTGCCCTCTCAAAAAATACAAAATATTGTAAAACCCTCATAAAATTCACAAAGTGAAAGATTTAAGGCAATTGTTAGCAACTCTTATTGTTATATGGCTCTCCAATCGTAAATTATGGTAAAACAATTACGTATTGCCAACTTTGGGTATTGTGCAACGAAGCACCCCAAAAATTATAAAGCTTCATTTCTTGTGTTAAAACATACAGCAAAATATTTCCGCACACGTGTGTCCCAAACTACAGCAATGAGCAATGAGCATCGAGCTAGAATGTGAACTCTGTAAAACTTACCTTAAAGAACATTTTTGCATTTCAATATGTTGAGTTAACAATCTTCACTGACCGCCCGCTGATAGGGCAACTAAATCAACTCCACTGTTTTTGTGGAATATTTTTCAAAGAATGGGATAGATGAAACAAATATATTTTGTAGTAATGTGACAGTTTTGTTAGTGTTCTTTTTATAATTCTATTATGGTACACACACATGTTTTTGGCCGCCCCCAAAATCCGGCCGCTCTAGGCCCGGGCCTTGTCGGCCTTTAGGCAAATCCGGCACTGCGCAATATCATTATAATTCATAGCCTATGTGTTATTCTGATGTATAAGTTATATTATTGCAAAGTTTCATCTCAATCCGTTCAGTAGTTTTTGGATGAAAGAGTAACACACATCCATACATCTATCCATCCATCCATCTTCACAAACTTTCGCGTTTATAATATTAGCAGCAAGTAGGATTGTAGGGACAAAACATTGCAAAAAGCAATATGTATTTTGTAAGTGACAACACTGTCCGTCTTAACACAAAAGTTTTAAACTTGCTCTAAAACTGTTTAACATGAACCAATTGCACCATAAACCTGTGTTTAAAGTGTGTTTAAATATTTTGTGGTAAGGCGGTGTATGTCTGCGCTTACATATATCTAACTTAAGCGCCTATGAAGATTATTTGTTTTGCTCTGTAAGTAATAATTATGTAACTATTAGTTATTGGTAAAGACTATGCAGTTTTTGTGATTTTAAGCTGCGAATTTCGTGCAAGGCCACCCGCCTCAGTCTGTTTTAAATTACATGTTCCATCTCGCGAGATCTGTGCATTATTATTACCCATTAATACATACAAAGTCAAAATATTTATTTTGAGGAGACATGGATAACATGGAGGTGTTTTTCGCATTTGACTACACACTGCCTGATGTTAAGCAGATATGAGGTCTAGGGTGTAGCACACTTACCTAGAAGATACCTATTTACTCGGGATTTGAAGACACCCACGTTGCACTTTATCGGGAAGACAGACCCAGGCAAAGCGTTCCACATTCCGGCTGTTCGTATGAGGAATGAGGATTCGATACGCTTGGTTCTAACGCGCGCAATGTCCACCATAAAAGGGTGGCGCTTTGGTCGCGTCTGTCTAGCTGTACGATAGAAGAAAGGGGCAGGGGGAACCAGATTGTGCAACTCCTTTTTAAATTAGAAGAATCACAAGTAGAAGGACCCTAAAATATAGACTACACTAATAACAATTTTTACTATAGGATCAACCCGTTATTCAAGAAAAAAGTAAACTACGTAGGTGCTAATGTTTCGTTGATTCTGAGTTGCAATTTTTAAGGGACATCTGATTATTTATGTTTTACGACTTCCATTTTGTCCTTATAGTAAAAGTTCTTCATCACGAAGCTTTGCATTAGCCCTTTTGCGTTAGTAGGTGTTAGTATTTATTTAATTATTACAAGTATTTAAAATAATTAACAAGTAAAAGTTTATTAATTAGTAGTATAGTAATAGTAGTTTAGAGTTCCAAAAAATTGTATACCTGCATATATTTTACCTGGCAACACAGTTTAGAGTTGTATCTTGTTCAGTTTGGTCGTTAGCGTGCCACCGATACACAGTTACCGACTGACGCTTGTTTCTTTTTACTTCCCCCAAATAGACAAGGAGAGACATAAAATGCCATACTTGGGAAATATGTTTGTTTATTTTCTGTGAAATTATATTCCTTTACATAGTTACTTATTGTGTACTTAATCATTTATTGCGACATTCATAGGTACATACAATAACGTATACTGTACTGGATTTTTGATTGTCAGCTGGCTGTAGGCCTACTCACAAATAGCGATTGAGCCATACCCACCACGCTTGCACAGAGTGAGTTGGTGGAGTCATACTTATAGACTATCAAAGGAGACGTCCACATGTGGTATATTATTCAGAGAAAAATCTAACCAAGATGATATACATCATTTGAAAGCTGGTTTTATGGTCTTCTCAAAAATGTTTAATTTAGATTTTTTCATCCCTCCATTTTTTTAAATGTGAAAAATAAGTTGTATGAAAAATAATTATACAGCTTTTTAATTTTTCTAGTTTAACAATGATAAAGTGCTTCTATCGTTATTTTACTTGCATTTGTATCTGATTCTTCCACATTCATCTCTTAATTTGCTAATATTACAAATTATAACTTACCAGTGTGACCAGTTAGGTAGGTACAATGTGACAAAAAACACATAAAATATGTGTCTAGTTGGTAAAAATGCTATTATTTAACAATTTGGAGGTTATTTAGTCAGGGTTGATAGATATAAACTACATATTGAGCTAAATATATTTATTTAAGCTATTAAATTCCTAATTAATTTTTGAAAAATCGGAGGCTCCTTTTTGTTTTTAACTGATGTCATAGACTCAGAAAAATATGAACTTTCTCAAAATGTAACGAGTGTTGTGGTAAGAGTTTTTTATTCTTATTATAACAGCCTCTATACATTTTCTGGACATGGTCCTTTCTTCAACAGGCGTACGCAGGTAGTCTTAAGATGTTTTTCTTCATCAAATAGCCACTTAACTAAAAAAAACATAGCATTGAGCAGTGGTGTGGAAATCCTTACTTAAGTCCCAAATAAGAGATACGGGACTGGGATTTGGACTCTCGACCTTAATATTGTAAGGTGAGCGTTATTAATGCTAGGCCATAATAGCTTATTAAACCCTTCTGATTAAACGTAAGACGAGTAAGCAAAATTGCACTGGTTTTACTGAATTGAAGCAACAAACGAACACAAATAATTTTGATACCTGATAGATTACATTTTTCAGTGTAACAGTAGACTGCCGTTGTAAATATTTAGACCTAAGTAAACATACTTTGTCAAAAAAAAAGATTAAAGTAAAATAAATAGTAGGGATAATATAGGTAGCGCCACACAAGTCGGCGAGTGAGAAGTTAGCCGCAGATGACACTTCGCCGTAATTCGCTAATTATTGCGCATGTGTGCGCAATGCCGACGAAAGTGGCGTTATGGTGAGCATGAGCGTAGGGAGCGCGCGAGAGGCATAAGGTAAATAATATGTCATATTTATGCTCACACAAATCTGCATGAGGCAATCAAATTGGCCGTTCATTAATAAAATAGAAAACTGCGTAAGCAAATGTTCAGCTCGACAATGTCTCCGACTTATGTCGGAGGAAGTATGTACAAGAGGAACAATTAAAAAAAAAAAAAAAAGAGAGGCATAAGGTTGGCAGGCGGGTGTTCCCCGGCGTCTCGTCTCGCGCATACCTTTTTTGCCTTTTGCGCAGCGTTCTGCGCTTAACTTCCCATCCGCCGAGTTGTTTGGCGCGGACTATACCATGCAGTTTCCAATAAAATAAATCTTAAAATACTATGATTATCAGTAACGCTTGATGGTGGTTTTCATTCATGAGCAAGAATTCTCTATTTAAAATTAAAATACCAGTCATCATTTTTTTTATATTTTACGCCTTGGATAATACTTAGATACAACATTAATTTGTGTTCAATTGGTCATAAATTTACCTACAAAAATATAAGTTATCTAATTTCCTGAAGTAAAATAGATAGGTACCTATAAACTGAAAGTTTGCCGTCCGTCGGCTGTGTTAGTAAGTAAAATTATTAGTTATGAGAAATACTTATATTTTAACCTTTGTTGAGATATTACTATGTAGGAAGCTTGCACTAATAGAAATCTAAATGGTATAAAAAAATAAAAGTGGTTATATCGTAATTAATTATAGTTTCAATTTTAATAAATAATATACTATGCAAGGTTATTCATTAAAACGTTGAAATCATCATGTGGCCATTATAACATAAGCCGTAAGAAAAAATAAGATAAATATTATAGACTTAATTATGTTTTTAATTGCATTATGGCAGTAGCAATAAAATCGATTATTAATATGCATAATTGCCAAGATTAAAACTTGTTTAAGAATAGCATTCGCACTACTCACCGTTTCACAGCGGGTGGAGTAAACTTCAACTGTATCACTCAGTCTAATAAAGTTTAAACACTCAATTTCAGATATTGCCGGCTAATTACAGAACAAGCTATCAAATGAAAACATCAATTAATTAGAAGGGGAGAGGCGAGCGGGCGCGAGGCTGCAGCTCTCACAACTGGTTTCGAGAGACGTACGCAGCATGCCTCATCCATAATTCAAATAAAACATGGGGGCCAAACCACGCCCCTGCGGCACGCTGGCCAATAGCCTCTACAACGAGCACACTCGGTAACTCCGCCTGCAATAAACTTATTTCCCCACCTATCCTACTCTAAATTAGCCCGATTCGATTAAACCAATAAATTAATAAGTGCCAATAATATCATCCCGGCCGTGGTCGACAGTATCCAACGCCGCACTGTTATTGCTCTCGGGCGCCGACTCATTATTTGCAATATTCGATTAATAATGATCGTGATTCCAATGATCACGACCGAGCCGGTATTTCAGTTCTAACTACAATTTCAAATGTCTTAATTGACAAATTGAATTTCTGAGAAGATAGAAAGCAATTACATGATTCGATTCAATTCTTGGAAGCGATAATTAATTTCTGTAGGTACTTGTACCGCTACCGGTATAAATTGGTTGACCGATCGGTAGCTAACTAAGTTTTTTGAATAGGCTGTTGGTATTTAATAAAATTGATTTGGCGTAGCGAACAGGATATTCTTGATCATTGGGCGTTATTGCTTTATCAGTGCCAATATATTACACAGGTAAGTTGACGGGGAGATAAAAATGGTCTGGTCTCGACTCGGGGTTCAATGGCGAGACAGTCACGAGCGAGACCACTTTATGCACATTAACTAATTTATTTTAGGAGATTTGTTTGACGACTGACACTCACTACATCCCTGGCGATAAGAATATTGAAATGGCTAAAAGGATTTTACTTATCTAAAAAACAAAATAGGCTACTCTGTAAAGATATTGATGCTGTAGGAAATTTTATGAGAATATGTACCGATACACTATGCGATTACAAAAAAAAGTGCACATTTAGCAAGACCATCCAAAGAAGACCAAAACCCAAACCATCTCCTAATACATAATGAACAGGTAACGAGTACAATTGCAAAATTTATATCCCTAAGTTGCATGATGGGTGTCCTCACTTTGCTTATCGGTCCATGATTTATCTTCACTACATTCATAAAAGTGCATTGTCAAGTTCATGCAATTTCTTTTCAGCTGTTTAAAAGCTTCCCATTATTCATCGTGTTGCAATTAACCATAATACCCTAAAAGGTAGCACTAAAAAGGATAAAGTAATCGTTATTAGTTATTGTCGCCCATGACACTACAAAAGGGTTTCAATAAGCAATTATCTTGCTTACGTAAATCTTTTCCTTTGTTGCCATCGCTAATTCATTTCCAAGGGTATTTTTACATTTAGCATTGTTTGTTGGTACAATTTGTCAGTTTGTTGTCCTTTGAGTCCCTGTGCCGATAGACGGTACAAAAAACATGCCCCTTTTCGGAAGTTGCTAATGATAAGGCGCCATCAGTAGCTTTGTTATTTTTTGTGTTTGCGTCTCTGGCGTGAATTACAGGTATAAATGTGTGTAAGTCATCCTTGAGACGTATGATTTTTGAGATTTTAATCTTCGTATCAGTGTTATGGTTCTATATTGACGTTTACTGTATAATTTGTGGTTTGTCGGTTGACGCCACGTGTTGGCGAGTAGGTCCCGTTTCGGCAGCTAATGACAGAGCGGGCCCGTCTCGCGGTGTGGTCCGGAAGTCAAAATTGTCATCATGAGATGTTTTGGGAACATTTTCATTTTGTCATCCGGAAACTCGTTTTCTATTACTGATATTAAATTGCGGCGAGATGCTGCGGTACCTAGATTATGCAAATTATTTAGGCATTAACTTTTTAATGCTTTTCTTTGGACTAATCTAAAAGAAATTGCGTTATTAAAATAAACACGACTCGGTTCATTAGTAACTTATATTATTTCTACCGCTTACATTGTTTTGTTCAATGTTATTGTGCTAAAGCAATAAATCTTGGAAAATTACCAGCCATGCATTAATAATGACGGTGTGAAATAATTTTCGTAATTATGCACAAGAAACCACACACCAATCAACAAACAATAAAAACGTTTGTATTACCAGTCACACTAACTCATTAACATCTACAAACAGGATATGAGCATCTTTATCTAAAACATCTAACTTTAAGGGATGGAACTTATTTTCACTGTGAATAATTACCACTTTAATACAGTTATAAATGTTTTACGTGTAAATAGACAATAAACAGTAGACGATTGCCCTCACGGAATCGGCCGAAGCGATTACCCCGATAAGCATCGGTTCGTAAATTATTTGGACTGTCGTTAGCGCGCTCCGTCTTCCAAATTACCTCACCACCTTCATTTATTACCTCACCCCTCCACGTCACTTACAGAAATGATAATTTCATTTACAAAACAACAATAGAGATGTTTATCTACGGAAACGGCGCGGTTCAAACGAAATTGTTGAACCGTTAAAAGCGTTCGGTAAATAAGGCGTTCAACTTGAAAAAGAGACTGTTGGAAGCGTCACTAAATGTGATCCAATAATGGTTGTACCTACCGAGGTTGTATAGCGGGCATGACTGCGCAGGCGCACGCTCGGTCCCCGCGCGCACACCCGCGCTACCGTTCCGCTAAACAAACTTCACGCAGCGACGCTAAATCGATTCTTTCCGATCGCATCTCCGCTCGGCCGCCTAATAACATCCACCGAGCCTTTTTTACCATCGCCGAGATATTGTTAACGGATAAACTATGAAATTATAGCGGCAATCCGGCTCTTATTGTTTCCGCTCCGCTCCCATGCTTTTAGCGATCGGTGAAATCTGTAAAGTGAAAAAATTTCATTTTACCGAATCGGTTCTGCGTTGTTTCTGTTGAACATCTTTGTCCACGGAATTGCCGTGGCGGAATCCTTTCTCGGTTAAATTGTGGCGGAATTTGCTGAAAATTAGATTTTGAGGATAATGTAGAGGGGTCAGGGCGAGACGAATAGTGATGATTGGGTTTTTGTGATCAGGTGTGTCAGGTGGGTGTTCTGGATAACAGTTGGTTATTGAAAATTAAATGTCTATTTCTACCTGTAGTGCTTGTGCTACCACATTTCTTAGTTGCAGCTTGAATGTGCTTCCATCTTTTCCATGTACCTACTCTATTCTACTATCAATGCGTCTTGGAATTTCCAAATTGGATTTTACAGTATCTTTAAGTACTTTACCTGTTTTCTCAAAGTTTATTGAAAACAATTGTTTGAAAACTTCATCGGTATTACTTAGTTCTTATTTATATCATCGCCGTTTCACTTACACCTTCAATTTCTGGTGTCTATAATAATAATAGTCACCAGAAATTGAATGATTTTGAAAAGAAGATCTATTAAGTACTCTCGTTCATAAACGTCGAGCCTCCTTTTATTTATTTTAATGTTATGTTTATACCATGTGTACGCTGACTAAGGCGGCAGTTAGTTTAAACTGCACACACAAATCGATTCTATAACCTTGTCCTGCAAACTAATACAATTGAGCTTGCATTCAAACAATAGCCAGTCATAATCATAAGTAAAGAATTCCATCACGAACTCCTTAATCACAAGTCACCTACCTAGACGATTGTCCTCATTCATTGCTAAGTGAATAAACTAAGCAAAGTTTATCGAACTCCATGGCTAATCAACGATCACCAGCTACCACAGATCTCTCGAGATGGGACATGGATCTACTTTTGCACGATAATTTCAAACGCGTAATGCTAGTAAATAATTACACAATTAAGTATTACTCGAAGAACATAACAAACTAGGTAAATATTCATATGTGCTGACAAAAAACTGTATTCTGCAATACTATGTTTCGTATACATGCATTTTGAGTGGGAAATGAAATGGGATGGGAACACCGTTCCTAGTGATATTATACATATTAATATGTCGGATAAAAATAAGGGATTGCGGGTCTAAAATGGCCGCAAATCATTGACCTAACAATAATATGAATGAATTCGTGGCAGATGAATTGAAGTACAAATAAACATTTAAAAATTAATAATAAGAAGCGATTTTACAAAAGTAAAACGAGACGATCATATTGGTATTTGAGTAAAGCAGACAAACTAGCAGAGTAAGAGTAGGAAAGGCACTGGAAAATGCCTAATAATCATGTACATATATGTCCACAATTATATATGGATCATTGACAATTGGACATAAAGAACAAGTCTAGGCATCTCTCTAGATCTCTTACCAGCATCGTATAGACAGAACGGAAAACAAGGCGACAAAAACGAAACAGCCATTCAGTCAGCAGGCCGTTTGGATTGACCGAATGAGCTGGACGGAACGAAATGGAGCGGCGGAGCTGCGGTGACACGAGCCTACGTTTTCAAGCAGAAAATTGAACAGGCAATGTTTGATGAAATTTGTACTAGTGCCTACGCAGGTACTCACGAGTAAGCTTAACTTATTTGGTTTGATGATCCCCATTCAGCAATTTTAAATGAATATAACATAATAATGAATATAAAATTATAATTATGTCTCAGCATAAGTCAGAGCAGTAAGCTCTTGGCAGTGCATGATCCCCATTCAGCAAAAGGACGTCGGACTCAGAGCAAGGTGGACATCACAGCATGGTTCTGGATACAACTCGCTTACAACTAGTTCATACGAGTGTATTAGAAATATTAGTATTAGATCTATGTGTAAGATTTACATAGATGCCCTACAGGTGTTATTTTTTTATTTACCTGAGAATTGTAGTTACTTTTCATGGTTACGTACGTATTGGACAGAAATCTGTACACGAGTTTAAAAATGAGTATTATAAAAATCAATTGACCGTTATTATTGACGTTAGAAATTTACATGTTTTATTTTTTACCATTGTAGATAAAAACCACACAACAACCAAAGAACTTATTTATTGAATATTTGTTGCCAAATTAGTAATGCTTTTCTTATTTGTGGTTTTTGATAGAGTAATCAAAAATTTTCGGAACTGTTGTTCTATTATGCCCGTCCTACAAAATAACCAACAATCTTCCGCCACACTTAAAGAATAACAAACAACGATAGTAGAAACTAGAGTCTATTAGACTATGATTGAGGAATGATCAGCGACTAACATACTAATAGGCCCAGAATACACTGGCGCGTACTGCGGTCTGCGGTCAGCTCTCCATGTTTTCTAAATATTTTGGCTATGCACTTATCGCCTTTATATTATAACCTTATATTAAAACGCCGCCTGATGTTTAAAGAACCCATATAAATAAAGTTCATATGAATAACATAGCTACAAGGCAGACAGGATTGCTACTGGGTATACTTCTGTCACAATGTAGTATGTACATACAATCGATATAGTTCATCGTTGTTTTGAAAAAGTATCTAGTTACTAGAATCCGCACAGAAAAGTTGCATGTTTTTAAAAAATCCCTACCTACAAGTTCAAAATTAGATAACAAAAAAATAACATTAGTATCTACCACACAAAAACATGTTTAGGTGCCACGGCGATGCTGCAGATACACATAACATGCTCACTAAATAGAATAAGATTTTTTTCTTGAGTCCGGATTACAAAAATATGAAGATGATGATTAAAGATTTTTTTTCTTTAAATATTTCTTTGAACAACGATATGCCCAAAAGAGAATGAGGTTCTTTTCAAACGCTTTTTAACAAGCTTCATATTTACAAAAAATTTTGCACCATAATTATGTCATATCTATAGGTAAATGTTAGATCATGTCGACCCATCCGAAGGCAGACCGTAGACCGAAGTTATACCATACGTTATATCTATAAATTTTAGATACTAGGTATTCTAGTAGACCCATCCGAACACAGACCGCAGAACGTGTCAGTGGGTCCATTGCCTTAGGCTATGATTGAGGAATCAGCGACTCGTTTTGAGGTTTGCAGCGGGTGCCCAGAACTTTTTGTGCCTTGCACGCGCCGGATGTGGTCTTAACTTATTTATTGGATGGTAAATACAATGTCTATGGAATAGACAAAGATAACACTATTGAACATGAATGGAAAATTATTATTTAATGTATAATTGAGGCGAGCAAAGTTTTTCTAATCGAGTATGCTCTGTCTAGTATCTACTATGTGAAAACTTTTAGTAAAAAAAATTATAAATTACCTTCTTACTATAATAGTAATAGGATTTGTTACGCGCTAAAATGGTTAAATATATTTGTCTAAATATATGTGTATATTTACATATAATTTTTTGAAGATTTTTGCCTGGGCTATTTTTGTCACATATCCGATACGATACGATATTTGTTTCTGGTCAAAAGCCGGAATATAATTTCTTAGCACGCTACATCGACTCGCAAAGAAGAAGAGAATTTTTGAAATATTTAAGTTTGCTAATTCACTAAACATGAAGTCCATTGAATTACTTTTTCTTCAACGTTGTTTGGCGACATTTGTCTCTAATTGCATTTGCATCTAACTAAGATCCATCCCAAGAAACTAATACTTTCATTCGCTACATATCTCTTTACATCAAAGGTTAGTATTTAACTGGTAGTGTAATGTTTCTCCGTACCCTTAATGTAAGTTTCCATTTTCTCTTTTATAGAAACGTCTTCATCATCTTACCCATTAAGTACCTACTGGGCTTGTCCATTCCCATCGAATAGTCGCTAATGTTGATACAATTATAATGACCCTACTGTTATTACACATGTCTCAACAATTAGTGTGAAATTATATTGAGATTATTCCAAGTATAGTGCGCTGCACTTTGTTTTTATAGTTACTGAAAAAAAGTAAAGTCCAAAGAGCTTTTGCCGTGAATGTCGTGATCCATCATCACCAATGAGTTCGGCATGCAGGGCGTAATGCTTCTTCCTTTTTCGCCAATTCTACTTTTCGTCAAATATAAGAATGAAATATCTGTGTCCAACATTGGCCATTCTATAGTTAAAAGATGACTCTCAGTAATGTTGTAAGATAGTTGCGAAGATGTTGAGCAAAAAAAAATAACCTTGTGACAATTTTGGTATCAGGATTTCCCCAAACTTTTCCATAGCCAAGAGCCTAATAACCAGATGATTACGAATACAATAACTTTAATCGCATCAATAAATAATCAAAATTACCAATAACTTTTATCCTAATAACGTTACAAAGCAACAATATGAAGACATCGATTTCAACCCAGTAATACAATGATATCTACTGAAACGGTTGGCTGTATAATACTGTAAATCTTCTGTGGTTAGCAACAACTTTAAACGAAACCCTACCTAAAATAAAAAAGTCGTATTTAGTCGTGAAATATTATTAGATAGAATTAGATATCTAATTTAAATGTGTACAAAAATAGGCTTGTATGGCGTCCATTTTTATAATACTGCTACATAAACCTGGGTTGTTTGTAGTGATAAAGATTAGTTAAAATACTTTAGGACCAGATTATTTTTTCATGATAACGAAAACCTCTTCGGGTTATTGATCCGAGTCATACAAATACAGACCAAGTTATATGCACTAGTATACCTATTCAATATCATGCTGTTATCATTTTTTTTGTTGAAAATTAAGTTATATTTTTTTCAGTTTATCACCAGTTGCTTACATAAATTTTCTTGCCAAGAAAAATAGTGATTAAAGCATCTAATCTAGACGACGCACAGCATACCGCTGGGTTTTTCGGTATTGGAAAAACAAAGCGAAAAAATCTGCAAACCATCCGTAGAGGAAATTCAGTGGCGTGAATCCACTATACTGGGTAGACCTAAGTTCATAAAAAAGCTGGTACAGTATGTACAGTACAGTAAAATTTGCGGTCGCTGTCCGTTTTATCCTCACCCACATAATAGTTCCTGATACCGCTGGGTTTTTCGGTATTGGAAAAACAAAGCGAAAAAATGTGCAAACCATCCGTAGAGGAAATTCAGTGGCGTGAATCCACTAAGCTATACTGGGTAGACCTTAGTTCATAAAAAGCTGGTACAGTAAGTACAGTACAGTAAAATTTGCGGTCGCTGACCGTTTTACCTTCACCCACATAATAGTTCCCAAATAAGTTTCAGACAATAAAGCTAACGAGCTTTCTATGCGAGTTATAGTCCAATTTCGTAGAACATTAATCTAATAATAGCTATATAATAAACCTGTAACGTTGTTCGAACGTTATTTACAATGGAGGTTCGATTGAAGATAATGCTAAATAGACGAATATGATTGCCTTTATTGCTTCATTTCATGGAGTTATTTGGTGATCAAATATGAAAGTGTGCGGGAATGAAACGTGCTTCAAATTACTGTTTGTTGAAGGCAGAGACTACGTAAGTCATATAAGTATCTACCTAGGTAGGTATTTATATAAATGTACATTGGGAGATATAAGATTTTTTTATGGCAAGGAGAACGCGGTTCGACCGATTGAAATAGAGAGGTTTCTTCAAGTGGGCGTGCAAAACATGTATGTAGGTATCAGGCTGATCATACAACCCAAAAGTGCGTTTAAGAAGACACACACATTACACAAAATTACCTAAATCAAAAATTTAAAAAGCCTGCAACGCAATAAAATTCCTTAAAACAAATGAGCTGATAACTTTGAAACGGCTGAACCGACTTTGATGTAACATACCTAAGAATACTCCCGTCTGATTCATCTTTCAAACGACAAAGCAACATCAAAATCGATTCATCCGTTCGGGAGCTACGATACCACTGACAGACACACACACACTTCACTTCACACTTCAAACTTATTAATACTCCGTTGTTTTTTTTCGTTGGAGGTTAAAAATGCACTATTGTGTGATCAAAAACAAGTGATATATTGGGTTGTGTGTGTAATGATTGTGTAACTATTGGAGTTTTTTTTATGTTCGTCGGGCCCTGACATAACACAAAGACTTTATGATAACAAACCTAATTGCGTCTGTCTTTCGATTGAATACAATTTTACTATATTTTATACAGACATGTTAGTTATGTTAGTCTACGATACAGATATATACACTTGAGAAAATATCTACAGAGCCGTCATACTTACCGACTTAGATATTTACATTAAATAATTTAGAATGACTCGGTTTCTCCAATCTCGACGTTATGTCACCCAAAGTGCTTGCAACTGAGCACTTTGGCATCGCGCGGTGTCGTAGTCGGCTTGCAATCGCCTTACAACTAACTAAAAAGCCTGCCCACTACGTAGCTTGGGCAGGGTTTTGGCTTGGACACTGTTTTTGCACGATTGTGACTCTATAGATATATGCTCGATGTATTTAGTGGGTTAAAGGGAAATGGAAGAATACCATGAAGTGAGGGTTCAGGATGTTTGTATTTCTTTTTTTTTTCTTTTTTTGGACTATTGGAGTGTACGAGTAGTTATGATTGTAAAGAGTGGTATTTATTGTAGCTCTCCGCTAGATTTATGCGTTGTGACCTATCTACTAAGCGGGTGTGATCGAATTTAGTGTATCTAAATGGATTGCAGCATCTCTGATTAAATTTAACTCAATGTGGTCAAACGCAAATCTGTAATTAAAGTACCTATACAATGATAACAGCTCTGAACTAATCATACTACTTATATCTATAAATCTGTGTATACAGCTTTTCAATAAAAACCAAATCTATTCTACTACAAGTAAAAATGTGGTAGAATCCACGCGAAAATTGCAAATTTTTTTTTATATAAAAATATTAATATTGTGGGACATCTTACACACGATCTCTGACCTCGAACTAAGCAAAGCTTGTGATATGGCTGCCAGAGACTGATATACTACATAAACTTATTTTTAAATACATACTTATATAGACAGTACCTACCTAAATAACACCCAGGCACAGAGCAAATACTTATGTTAATCACATAAATATTTGCCCTGGGTAGGGATCGAACCCACGCCTCTTTGATCCAGAAGTCATGTTCACTAACCACTGAGCCACCGAGGCAGTCAATCGTAGGTATAATATATATGCACACATGTAGTATTAATTGTATTTTAATTTATCTATTATACTGTTTTTATTTACGACCAAAAAAGTTTGATTAATATGTGAAACATTATGACTTTCGCCAAGAGGATAGTTTAATAGATTTCCTCGTGTATTTTTTGCTGTATATTTAAAAAGTTTAAAGAGCTTCAGCTACCTATTTGTTACGTACAGAAAATATCACTAAACATTGTAATTTTACTGCACTTTCTTCGAGCATAGCTGACATATCACGCACACATGACCACCTGCAAATCTATTGTGTGAATATTGAACAATCTAGAGCAGGGATGGCGAACCATTGGCACGAGCACATGGCGACGAAAATATTCGGCATGCCTATAAACTAATAGTTTTCGCAACAGTAGACCTCGCATCTATTAAATTAAATCTTACACTTGATCCATTTCGATCGTACTCGCAAATCTTGTTAAGATTTAAATACTAAACACTTTTGACAAATATTATTAAAATCGGTCAAAAATTATAAACAGCGCCACAGCCAAATTTACCTCTCAATCAATAAATAATCGCCGACAGCGAAAAAATACAAAAATATAACTGAACTCGTGTACCAAGTTTCGTCAAGATTCGTTGAAAAATGTAACCTGTAAGGGAGAATCAACATTCGGACGGACAAAAGCAAAATTGTCGTCTCAAACTTGAGACTCTCACTTCGTTAGCTCGGACAATTACCGAAAGTATTTCGCTTGCTTTAAAACAATTTGGTGTCTCTCCGTCCGTCGCTCAGAAACGCAACGATCTGTATAATGATGACTGAAAACATAATTAATACGTCAGATAGACTATCAAAAAATATTTGTAACGTATTTTTTCTTTTGTCAATAAAACAAAAATTGATGAAGATATAGCCCGTTAAAGTTCCGCGTGACGTCACAAGTGCTATACAAATGGTTAGACTTCTGTAAGAGAGGCGATGTCACGACCACCACTCCCGAACATTGACAAGGTTTATCTTTTCCATAACCTAAATTTGTTGTTTGATTGACAAAAGAAAAAATACGTGTCCATTGTTTTTTTTTTATAAAATAACTCACGGACTAATTATAGTAATGATTTTTTTTATCCAGTCATCATGCCTATTACTAATTCACAAGACTGTTTCATCAGTTCTACAAACGCCCTATGTACATACTTACTTACCTAGTTTTAATACGAAAATTCTTATTGAAAATGTTAAGAAGGTTACCTAATTACATTCCGTAATAGACGTCTTATAGAATAGAGTTGAAATGATTGTGATTCTCTTGGGCGTGAAATGTTTTATATTTTGCTAAAAAGAGTAGCATGCAAAAATGTTCGCCATCCCTGATCTGATCTAGAGGGTTGCCTGACGTGTTTTTAAAGTTAAGTTTTTAACACACTGGGTAGTCTGTACCGCTTATAGCGTAGTTTGACTAGGTGTTTCTTAGCGATCACCAAAGTTAAGCAACACGGTCAGTCTTGGGATGGTTGACCGCGGATAGCATTTATAACTGAGCGGCTACTGTGGCTCGGATGACATTTTAAATTGTGGGTCCCGGTTGTTTTAATATCAGAGGCCTTTGAATCTTGACGCACGGGCCTTTCCTGCACTCAGGCTGCAGAAGAGGGCAGCTCTATGTGCGTAAGTCGGGTGCCTAGTTGAGCCACCCGATGTCCCCGAAGAAGGCCAGCTACTCGCTGACGACGGCGCAGGCTTCGCGGAGCGTCCTCGTTGATACAAGGATGCTTATTCGTTATTCCGCCACGCGCCTGTATTCTACATTCGCCGTTTCGTCTTCCTCCGTGCATCCTCTACATAGCATAGAAGGCTGTCTGTAACACCAATAGTAAATAGGTGTTTGTTAAGGGAGCAGTGTTCGATGATTAGTTCGACGACTCGCCGGAGTTTATCACGAGTGACGTTTAGCAGCCGACGGGAGTATCACGGATTTAACTCCGGGAATGCTTCCTTGGTCTGCAGTCCTCGATATCAGGGCCATCCGGCTAATACGAACATACTTTAACACTGTGAATATCCGAATCACCCTGTTTCGTTTTAGCACACTCTTTCTGAATAACACTCTATCAAATACTATGAATGATCTGGATATAGTCATTATAGTTAGTGTCGTGAAAAAATAAGGAAAGTAGAGGGACATAATTCTAACTGATACAAAAAATAACCCTATCTTTAACATAATAGTTTAGACTACTGGCAAACTAGGGTATATATTTACAAACGAGTGACAACAAAAGTGGCAACACAGCTTGGGGTGACATTATGAATTTCTAATGGGAAGGAGACGGCAACATTACCATTTAACAATGCGACACATGGCGCTAACGTGTCAACGTGAACTGGAGTCACATTTAATTGACAAAAGTATGGTCTAACCTTTTTTTAAAGCAAAAGCCAAAAAAATATATGTTATATTTGGCAAAAAACACAAATTGGATAAATTTTATGGGTTGTCTTAATAATTTTGGAAAGATATAGAGTGACGGGGTAATTTGCACATGCAACTACAGATATATAAATTTTTTTGAAGTCACGTTTATATATTATATTTCTACGTAGTATTATGTACTATAACTATAGTGTATCACTGGATTGACATCTTAGATAAAAGATAAGTCTGCTGTTCCATACATTTTGTCAAGTCTGAACTTATTGCACTCCACAGCAAATTTTTTTCACGATTTCGATGTACCATTAAGAAAATGTTCATAGTGGTGAGTACCTAATAACTCTTTAAATTCTATATTTTGCAAAAACAAACCTTCCTTAGTATAATACACTGTTATCTAGAACTGGTGTACCACGCAGAAAAGGTAATTCAGAGCAACGATATGAACAACCTTTACTATGGGGCCAACCCGGAATTTGAGAAAAAATACCAGTTGTCTCATATAGGTATTTTGTCGATTCCTAGTTGCACTTTTGTATGGAACTGCTGATTTATTTTCTTCGTAATGTGGCTGGCCCTATAGTAAAAGTTGTGCATAATTATGGTTTGATCACACCCTTGTGGCTTAGTACATGGTAAGCAGATATCCCTGTATATCTTCTCTTCTTCTTCTTCTTTGTTAGCCTTTTGTGTTCCATATCTGGACGTAGGCCTCTCCCAATTCACGCCATGATTTACGGTCCCCTGCTTTTGCGACCCAGTCTCGTCCTGCATGCTTTCGCACATCGTCTACCCAACGTTTTGGCGGGCGGCCTGGTGGTCTGGTATCTGGCCCATGGTCTCCACTCAATTATGCGTCTAGTGCTCGTCGATGGCTGTCCATCCGAGCTATATGCCCCGCCAAACTTCATTTCTTTCCAGCGATCACTTCGACCACATCTCTCAATCCCGTTTTTCTTACTTTTCTTTTACTATTCCTTTTACGGTCGCGCAAGGTGATTCCGAGCATAGCTCTCTTCATTGCCCTCTGCGCTACTCTGATTTTTCGGCTGCTCGTTTAGTGAGGGACATGGTTTCGCACAGTACGTGAAGATGCTCAATGCTCTCCTGGAAAACTTTCGCCTTCAGCTTCATGGGTAACTTGCTACGCAATATTTGCTTATTTGCCCCAAATGCTGCCCAGGCTTGGGATATTCTTCGCTCAACCTCTACCGTCTGGTTTCCAGAACCCAGTGTGAGTTTATGTCCAAGGTACCTTGGCCATAAACTCAACCCTATATATGATAGTACATTATTATAACATCCATATTACATCCATGGCGCGACATTACGAAGTGTGACGCGTTTCACACTGGCGTCACAAATTGAATTTTATTACAGGCTCGGGCACCAGAAGGGTTATTTTTTAGTGATGATGCTTTGAATAATGCATGTAATTTTATGTCTATTAGGCTGTTATGCATTTGCATTATGAATTTTTAATGAGTATTGAACCACCTACTCGGGATGCAACAGGTTGCACTGCTCAGTAATTTTGATAAGTTGAATTTGTTGTATAATTTATCAAACCACAATTTTATAACGGTGAAATAGGGTGGAGGGTTCGTCTAGTGGCTAGAAAGCCGTGGTAGGCTAGTGGTATACGCATCGAGCATGTAGATTTTTGCTCAAGGGTCACATCCGTCGACTTGTACGATTCGGTGTATAGTAATTAGGCTTGGTTTCAAATCCCGATACTGTACCAGGACTTTTATCAAAACTAAAAAAAAAATCATCTGCTCCATACATTTTGTCGAGGGTGAACGATATTTTTCTATTTTTATTCTAGAGAATTAATAAAAGTCGTAAAACAAAAGTTGTTAGTTTTGATGTACCGAATAAGCTCCTGAAAGGATGCTAATTGATTAGAAATAACCCTGTATATACTTATGGACCCCATACTAGCTAGTGCACCATTAACAAAATGAGAATAATTATTATAAAATGTATCCTAATCAGCTCTTAATCTAAGATATAAAATAAATATAAGGAAGCATTTAAACATTACACAAAGTAAGTACTAAGTTAAAACTAACGGCAAATAAAATTTTAATATGAAGACAAGATAATAAAAATAGTGCATTAAATAATACTAAAGACTTAAATTACTCTTTACTGATGAGATTTACTTAATTAGATATTATGTACTAATACTAATTCTATGAACCAGCAAGTGCAGCGAAGGACGTCTACCCACTAGGAGGCCAAATGACCTCATTAAGACCACAGAATAGCGCTGGATGCAAGCCGCTTCCAAGCAGTCTCCTTAGAGATCTATATGGGTGTTATCGGTGGCCTATGTCTAGTAAAAAAAAGTATTCTGGCAGTGGATGTTTTATGGCAGAAAGAAAAGAAGAAAAATAATAGTACCTATTTATTTACCTACTTACAGATGCAATTACAGATGCTTAGGCATTATCAAGTGCAGTGTCATAAACTAATATTACCAAACCAAAATTCCATAAACAATACTATATGAAACTTGAAATTATGTTCCTGGTCTGTTTATATATTTGAAATATGCAAATTTGGCAATAAGCACCCTGACTATTTTAACAAAGCGTCTGATAAATCGCACAAAATTAGATCAAAATATAGATATAACCTCGTGGAACCAAAGTCTAACTTATACTAATATATTAAAACGGGACTTATACGCCCGACTTATATTTAAACGGGACGCAATAAAACATGAGATATATATTAATAAATACCTCTTTTTCTCTTTCTTTCGACCAAGTTGGATTGGTCGTGGTCACGGGCTGTCATCAGTCAGCCCGTGACCACGACCAATGCAACTTGGTCGAAACGTCGGGAGAAAGAGAAAAAGAGGTATTTATTAATATATATCTCATGTTTTATTGCGCGATAAGTCCCGTTTTAATATATTAGTATAATGTGCTCAAATCGCGAAAGTTTGAAAATAACAAAGTCTAACTTAGCAATGCACGCAGTTCTAGCCCAAATTCTATGGCTATAAAAATATTCAATTAATTGCCAAAAAATCTAAAAGATGTCGAAAGAGAAAACTGTTTCATTATACAACTAAAAATTATCCTATTATCGAAATGCTATTACACATTACACGTTTTTTTAACAATTATCTAGAAAACATAATAATAAATCGTTCCAGTACAAATAATAAAATTGCCATACCTTTATAGGTTCATATGTATAACTATACAAAACATGTTAACTAAGAACCGCATGTAAATTTCATATGTTGTAATAAATGATTTGACTTTGAGTACCTACAAAGTGTCTGTGAAATTCAAATATACGGGATATACCTATACATACACAATATACCTACATTCATAATTATGAATAATTTTTCTACACGATCAACTCCGAAACCGCGATAATTTTACTGTATACAAGAAGTTCATTGCGTTCAGCAGTAGATTTTTTCATCGCGATATCGAGATTAGACCCATAATAAAATGTTGACCCCAATTATGAGTAGGTATATTAAGTATACGCCTGAAAGTCCTGGCACAGTCTCTTTTCAAAGCTACACTTCGTAAGTATGTATCTAAAAGTAGGTATATTAAGTATACGTCTGAAAGTCCTGGCACAGTCACTTTTCAAAGCTACACTTCGTAAGTAGGTATCTAAAAGTAGGTATATTAAGTATACGTCTGAAAGTCCTGGCACAGTCTCTTTTCAAAGCTACACTTCGTTAGTAGATATTTAAAAATATCTATAGGTACTGATCTACCTATACTCGTAATTTTGCTTGGCTACACATTCGACCAACCTACATTTCCTTGTATCAATATCGTATCAGCTAGCAGGGTGGCACAAAACACTCGTAAAAACGCTGTTCCGATACGGTGACTCATAGAAAAGGGTTGCTTCCCACTTAAAACGCTACTAAAACTAGATTATCGAATACCAAAAATAGTAAATCCGTCGTAATCCGGCCTCTGTGCGTTATCCGAGGACATAAGTGGTAGGAGACAGAAGTCTTTCCATCAAGGATTCAGCGCTGCCAACTTAACAGCAAAACTGCTCAAACTAGGGTTCTACAATTTCTCCAACGAATTTCATAAGAAAATGCAATAGAAGCTCCCAAATCGACTGCATAGAAAACTTGGCTGCTCTGTACACAATTTTACGAGGCTACTTTTTATACATTTTTATACTGACACAGCGCGTGCGCCTCAAATGGGTCCCCGTGATAACTCTCACTTTTAAATCCTTTTATACTCGTGTCACCTTGTATAACACACTATTCACAAACACGAATTATAAACCTTATTTAGAGCCAAATAAAGTTGATTTTAGTACGAAGTAATAGTGCACTTTGAATTCCAGAAACATAAGTCATTTGTTAAGTTATCAGCACTTTATTTAGAGGAGATATTTCTGAATATCGGAGGTTTGTTTTTCGAATGCTACAAATGTTTGGGATTGTTTGGATGTTTTCGTGTTCCGATAAATTATTGGGTGGACGATTAGTGTAATGTATTGAAATGTTAACTGTGATCTTGTAAACTTTAAGAGCTTTGGGAAATTGAGTTCAATTTACCATCTGAGTAGGTTAATTTGGAACTTTTAATACATATACAAGGTTATTCCTAACCAATTAGTATCCTTTTAAGGGCTTATTCTGTACGTCAAAACTAACATAACTTTTGTTCTGCGAATATCGTCAATACTTAAAAAAAAATCAGCTGTTCCATACATTTTGTCGCGGGTGAACGATATTAAATTTGTCACTGGAACAAAAATTTTTTTTTGAGTTTTGACAAAAGTCGCAGAACAAAAGTTGTTAGTTTTGATGTACAGAATAAGCCCCTAAAAGGATGTAATTAGAGGGAGAGGCCATGTCAGAGGCCTTCAGGCGGCCTAACAACTCTGACACCAGGGCTAGCCACCCGGCCTATACGAACTTACTTACTTACTTACTTAGGATGTAATTGATTAGAAATAACCCTGTATTTCTATGATAGTTTTGAAGAACATTAGATATGTAATTAGATTATTTGGTTTGAAAATGAAACGATAATGAAACATAGATTTTATGCCAAGAAAAAATAAATATTTTTAATTCCGTTACTGTTCCTAATAAAGGATTATCCAGTGGTAAGGAAAGATATTTTTGCTTAATTTTCCTTTTTAAACATAAGCATCGCTATATTTTATTACTAACAAAATTCACCATAAATATTTTAAATAAATGATATCAGTCTCATAAAATACCTACTCGTCAGTACCTAGTAAAATCTAGGAAAATTATAAATTGCCTAAACTGTTCTACCTGTATCGGTAGCTCGTAACTAACATAATATTCATAAACAATTTAATTTCATTAAAAAAAATCCAATAACATTAACTTACTATCATCATAATTTTGTCTTAAGCCCATTACTCTTATTAACAATAAATATTCCAGAAAATACTTTATGAAGGCACTAGACGTAAACGCATTAAGTACCTATTTACCTATTGAATTCATTAAAAATATAAATTTACTGAGGCTAAGCCATAAAGTTAATGCATGTAACGGCCATTAGCGATTTTAATAAACACCTTGCCCTGTTTTATTAGAAACGGATAATAGCACAAAAGCCAATAAATTGCAATACTTGCATGCTATAAAACTACGATACGTAGTATGGGAAAAGGTACAGTTGGCAACAAAACTCCTTTGATTTTACATAATAGGGTATTACAGTCATTTTTGAAAAGTATCCCAGTTAGATTCTGTTGGTCTAATAAACCTATAAAAAATAAAAAAATATTCAATTGTTAAGTGCTTTAAAAATGCATTTTAATTTTACAGTTTCAAAATTTCGCGCGTAATTCACGAAAACGATGGATGTCATTATTTTACTCTGTGGTCGTGAATGACGTCACTAGGCTATGTAAACAAAGCGTGTAAATATTTTTCACGATGGTGTTTTTGTTAGTAAGTTTAAGATTTATGTTGAAAAAGAGTTATTATAAATGGTTAATAATGAGTTATCGTTGCTGTGCTGTTCCTGGAATACTAGTGAACAAGCACTGGACAAACTATTCAATGTTTACATAGCCGGATGACGTCATAACATAGCGGCGACTATTTTATGCACAGATTAAAAAAGCGGAATATTTTGTATTGATTTATAAAATTTATTTTGTTATTTTATGATCTAAAACGAACATTTTCCAATTGCTTTTTGCCTAAGCTATCCC
The DNA here is from genome assembly GCA_949316475.1 of Hypomecis punctinalis. Classification (NCBI taxonomy): domain Eukaryota; kingdom Metazoa; phylum Arthropoda; class Insecta; order Lepidoptera; family Geometridae; genus Hypomecis; species Hypomecis punctinalis. The sequence continues at coordinate 20,281,658 of OX438799.1, read as the reverse complement.
AAAAATACATTTACAGATTTTTTCTCGTTCATAGTAAAATACCCTATTGTTAGCAGTGCTTATTAAAGAGGGTACCTACACATGTCGCAACACACTTCGGTATTGCGACGGTGAGGAGTAGATAGAATGAGGGTAGACAGAGAGATGGTTTGGGTGACGAACTGGAGTGCCAGTCTGTGATAGTGATCGGTGGTGTATGGGTGAGTGTGATACAACTTCGATAAGCCAGTAGTTTGGAGCAAGCCTTGTAAGTACTTTAGGTTTTATAATGACTGCCGAGATATTGGATATCCCTATTATTGTCCAATGGTGTATCATCTGAATGTCCTACTAAAATCTTAGTGACGCTGTCGGACCACTATGCCCTTCAGCTAATATAATTATATGTTTAGGGATATAAGGCTTTATAGTTGAACCGATTTTTTGGTATTTGAATCAATCACGCGTTCGCTCAGCTACTGTCGGCGAGACTACGGTACTCAATTTTTAATCTTGCTAATATTATAAACGCGAAAGATTGTGAGTTTGTATGGATGTTTGTTACTCTTTCGCGAACAAACGACTGAACCGATTTAGATGCGCAGATTAGCGCTTTTTTGAATCCTGAACGTAGCGAGGGATTCAAAGTACGCCGCCTGAGCCAAAAATATATTTTGGGCCCGAGTGATAGGTACACTCTACTTTTCATCACCTCTATCGGAAAATGAAAGACGCTTCATATTTTATTGTAAAATTATTATTTAATAAAACGTAGTAGTTGTTAAACTAAACTGAAATTAAATGGTAACTAATAATAAAACAAACGAAAACTTATATTTACATTACTTTCATTCAATTTCTTGGCGCGGAACATTACAAATACTTCCAAATTCAAAAAGTGCGCGGCAAAGATCATTCCGGCGCACTTATTTGTTCCAAATTCAAAAAGTGCGCGGCAAAGCTAATTCCGGCGCACTTATACAGTTCCTTATAGAACCTTTGGGCGCACTTAAAGGCGAACCAAGTAGTCCTTTTCGAATAGATGTGATGAAAACTAAACAATATTATGCTTAACTGTTACAAAATACTTTTGTTACTGACTGCACGTGGTATAAAAAGGAACTAACAAAATTAATGATCTATGAACTTCGCATACTTATAAGAAAGGCATCTTCCGAAAAGGCTTGGCTCGCTGTAGTACGTCCAAATTACATTAATAACTACATAATCAGTAATAGGCACTTGTACCATCTCGTACAATTTCATTACCTAAATGTAAATCGGCCAAGTGCAAGTCGGACTCGCGCACGAATGATTCCGTATCACGATTCTTGTATGAGAGCCCCGCTCATTTTTGATTTTTTTTAATTTTACCAATTATTTTTGATGTGATACACTTAAATATTATATCAATATTTCAAGCGTCTACCTGTTACCATTATTAATACTGAGCGAAAAACGATATTTTTTTTAGGTTTTTTTTGTGTGTATTTTATTAGGTTTTTAGTATTAGTTTATATTGTTATCGGCAACGGAAATAATATATCAAATGTGAAAATGTCAATTTTCTAGCTATCACGGTTCATGAGATACGTGACAGACAGACAGACGAACGTACAGCGGTGTCTTATTAATAGGGTAATAGGTAATAGGGTTTTTACCGTTTGGGTGCAGAACCATGAAAATGATAACATTATAAAGTGTAAGAAAATTACTTATTAAGAAATACAACACAGTCTGTACAAAGCTTTTCACGATCTTACACGAATAAAGCTTATTGTTAAAAGCAAAATACACATAAAATTAAAATAACCACCCAGAGCTTAAACCACATCGAGCATGGTGCGTGTTAAAACCCAATTTAAAAACCCCATAAACCAACAGAAAATTTAAGTTTATTTTAACTTGTGCGCTATCTCTAACAGCTTTTCCTAGTTAACATAATTGAGTTTTTGTGGACTTGCTGCCATGAAAATTAGTTCCGTTTCTTTATTGTGCCGGCCAGTAAAGTACTAACTAATGAAATATTAGGAAAACTTTAAACGGGTTTGTAAAATTAGTAAATAGTTCTTCGCTCTCACTCGCACGCTCAATACAGGCGGAACGTGATACTATTTCGTGCGTGCAGCCGGCGTTCATTGATTTATAAGACGTTATCACATCAAAAATTGGTTGTGTGTGAAACGTGACACTATTTCGTGCGTGCAACCGGCGTTTATTGATTTATAAGACGTTATCACATCAAAAATTGATTGTCTGTAAATTCGGTTTAGGGACTAGTTCCGTGCTCTCGGTTGCACACTCTTCTCAGGCGGAACGTGACACTTTTTCGTGCGTGCAAGCGACGTCCATCGATTTATAAGATGTTATCACGTCTTATTTATCGTTTATTTATTTATACGTCTTTCGACTACTACTATAGTTGACTAAATTGTTCCTTGAAGAAGTAGGTTGTATGTTCTCATAAGGTAGGCCTATGTCCAGCAGTGGAAGTATTACGAGATGTAGTCTTAGCTTAAAAGATGGCAAATAACTCTAATAATATAACATTTTCTTTATGTACTATTTTACGAGTAAGAGCGGATTAAACGCTCATTTGGTACCTACTTTTCTATTGCAGTAATACCTACGTATTTTCCAAATTAGCTTAACTAGCAAGTGCAGGTGAATTACTGTAAGTGCTACAATACTCGTAAGACACCATGGAATAGGAATAGACAGGGTGGGCTCTAGGAGAGGTAAAGTGGGCTGTGTCAACTGTGTGGCTAGGTATGCCAAAAACACTACGCACTCAGGAGAAATGTTCATTATTTTCTTAGTCTGTCCTACCCAAAAAGATGTGTATAAACTATAATTTCTTTAAATCTCGTTCAAATACCTGCGCACAGCACTGTACGTCACTTTGGATTCACTGGTCTGCAGTGGTTTTGTTGCCCTGGATGTAAATGTGGTTTCGACTAGCTCTATGCCTACCATTCACGAAACTATGGGTGGTTTTGAAAGATTGACTCTATTTTTTTTTTAATTTTTTTTTTTTAATATTCATTAGAAAAGAGAAAAAGATAGCAAGTAGGTATATAGGTACTTATTCATATGTTTTTTTTTATTTAAAAGATATGTGTTATGTGTATATGTTTTCACACTTAATTGATATGTAGAAAAGAAGAAAAAACATAAAATTTATTGCAAACTTCAGGAAATCGCCTCTTGGTAGCTCCCTTGCTATATTTTCTTAGGGGAAAATCCCTTTTTAGAGACCAGTCACAATATACCTTCATGTGATGGTCCCACCTACCCTGATACCTTTCTTTCATCTTTTTTAGATCTTGGTGGATGCGTTCTCCCTGTTCCACACTATAATTACATATATTTATTTTAAATCTATCTAGATGACTGAATAAAACTGTTAAGAAAGTGCAACTTTGTAAAGTTGCACTTTCTTAACAGTTTTATTCAGTAAGTGTTTTGTAAAAAAAAAAAAAAAAAATTAAAAACCAGAGCCTATTCAGAACTTCTATGAATATATTCGAAAACTGTGGATTCGAAATCATAGAAATCTGCAAAAATATCCAGGGCAACAACAATATTTTTTGTAGACCTGTGCTATAGATAGAGATCTAAAAAGTCATGTTCTTCTGAAAATTAGCTGGTAATACTGATTGCGATTGTCTTTCAACCTAGACCAGAATAATGCAATTACTCATTTTACACATACCTACTTTTACAGGCGGGTCTTGCCTAAAAGACCTACTTGCTTACTATATTTACTAATACAGTTTTTCTGTTTTATGATTGCTTACTTAATAAAATTTAATTCAAACTTAATAAACAAATCTGGTGTTTTATCTGCTTCAAAATAAAAGCTACGTTATTTTCTGTAATTGCAATAACACTTAGAAAACATGAAAATTGGCAATGAAAAGTTTCTCTGGGGCAAAGGCAGCCCCCAAGTACCCAGAAACAGGGCCCCATCCGATCCTGGCGAATAAGTATAGAGTAAATGCAGTTCAAAACTCAAATTATGCCCGTGGTGGGTTATTATTCGCATAAGCATAATATAATGGCATAAAGCATAATGCGTCAATTGTCAAGATTGACCATTAGCCCTACCCGCAAGTTAATAACTTCTGTATTTACGGGAATTAAACTTAATTTAATTTAATGGAAAATTGTTTTTCATGCATAAATAATACAGAACAATAACAGTTCTTGCACTTAAGCGGCAAATTAATATGGTTAAATTAAAAATATAAAAAGCATACTAGGTAACATTGATAAATATTTATCGTTGATTTTATTATGTTTTCCATAATTAATATGTAAAATGTACTTATCTGTATTAATATGTGACCATAACATTATTACTTGACTAGTTTTTACCCGCGGCTTCGCCCGCATGATATTTTGATTTTTGAAGCAATATCATTATAATTTATAGCCTATGTGTTATTTTGATATATAAGCTATATTATTGCAAAGTTTCATCTCAATCCGTTCAGTAGTTTTTGCGTGAAAGAGTAACAAACATCCATACATTCATCCATCTATCCATCCATCCATCCTCACTAACTTTCGCGTTTATAATATTAAGTAGGATATCAACTACTTACGAAGTAGTAAGTTAGTATAGCCAATAACGTTGTGATGGCACAGTGGGGAAATACTCGTTTTAGAATGGTAAAATCGTTGGTTCAAATCCCGGTCCCGTAACAACGAGTCCTTTAGAAATTATTAACGCGCTAAATAATAACTTGGCTCGTGTGACGAGTTGAATTGTAGGCCTCTGTCGTTGTTTAGTTAAGATTTCATGAATGGTTTCAAGACACCGAGGTTGGTTCACGCGAACTTAAGTACGGATTAGAATATCACTGGCTGTTCAGTAAGGAAACTTGCGCGTGCCAGTACGTGGTCTCCACTCGAGCACAACAGAAAAACAAAACCTTTAATAATTACCAAGTGGTATAATGAATCAACCAACCCGCATTGGGTCAGCGTGGTAATCAAGTTGGCAAGCTGGTGTAAGAGTTTTTAAGTCGCCTGAAGGCCTCTGACATGGCTAAACGATTAAAACAACTGGAGCCTACACTTTATCTTGTCATCCGAGCCACGGTAGCGCTCAGTTGTAAATGCCACCCACGGTCACTTATCCGAAAACTGACTCTGCTGAACGCTGTTTAACTTCGATGATCATTAACGAACACCTAGTCAAACTACGCTATATGGCCAAATGGCCAGCGTGGTGGATATATGACCTAATCACCTTTCGTGGATAGACCTACGTTCAAAAATAGGGTATTAAAAGAAAAAACCGGACAAGTGCGAGTCAGGCTCGCACACCGAGAATTCCATGCAAATCCAGAAAATTTCACAAAATTGGGAGGTAGGTTGTTAAAATCTCTATAACCATCGACAAAAAAGTTTTTTTTTTCACTTTTCTCGTCATGCGTCGAAAATTACACATTGTTAAAATAATTAAAAACCTGTTTTAGCATGTGCTAATGAAGCTCTTTTATATGATACCTTACATGATACGATTTACTCACTTTGAATTTTGAACCCGTATTTTGTGAATTTTGAGGCCCTATTTTTTGTGATTTAAATAAAAATGTACAGTTTTCAGTTTTATTCCTATGTGTACTCTGAGACAATGCTTCTCGCCAAATTTAATAGTTCTATGTCAACGGGAAGTCCCTGTAGGATTTTTGTGAGTGTCGAAATAAGCGGTTTTAAGGACATAAACGGCTCTAATTTTTTTAAACGATAACTGAGAAGTTTTTCTTTTACACAACTGCAAGAGACCATAGACCGTTCCCGAGATAAAGAGTCTTGACACACAAACTGACGGACAGACGGACAACAAAGTGATCCCATAAGGGTTCAGTTTTTTCCGTTTGAGGTACGAAACCCTAAAAAGACTGGTACCTACCTACGGAGTGGTATTGTACTGGTCCATACAATGAATGTACTAGTGATGTCCCCGCAATAAGTCGATACAATAAATACCAAAAACCGTATCGGCTATATCTGTAGCTGTCATAAAAACTATCAAATCATATTATTGATCGTAAACAAGAGTTTATATTCGTGTATTGTGTGCTTTCATACTACTTTATGAGAAGGCAATGGAAGTAGGTTTACCTATTGTGCACCATTTAGTGGGTGGCCAAACATTCCTATAATTTATATCTTTCGACCAATAATAAGAATGGGCGAATAAATTTTTTGAAAGCTTATAAAAATTATGAAAATTCGTCCAAAACGGGTTTGTCTCTTTGTATTGAAAGAAAGGGGACTCTAGATTTTGGAGCTAAATTTATTTTTGATAATTTTACAATCAAATTATGTGAAGTGTTGTGTTGTAATTTACATTTTAAATTATTTATAGATTTTATTTATACGATATAGGTAGGTACTGAACAAAATGGCAATGGATAGTTTTGAAGGTAGAACTGTTCGTTCCAAACCATCCATTGGCCATTTTGTTCAGTAAGTAATCTAGTATAGTATAAATAAAATTTAATTTAGTCAATATCAAAGGAAATAACTTGGTAATGTAAATTACTACACGATATAATATACAACACGAGGTTTCATATAATCATTGTAAAATTATCAAAGATAAACATTTTGTAGTTTATTAGAAGGACGAATTTCGTACTGATGATTTTTACTGATTATTTTTTTCAATAATTTCTCCGGTTTCGCCAACTTTACGTGTATATTTTTTTAATTTATCGACATATGTCTGTGATTTATTAGATAATTAATTATATAATACATTAAGTATATTTTCATTTAGCAAATAACGGATCGTTATAATTTTAGTGCTCCCAAAAAATTGACAAAAACTGCTGCAACAAAGTTATTTATGGATACGAAGATGGTACTAATTTGAGTAGGTGTGTCAAAGATTTATGAATAAATCAAAACATAGCTCAATAATTTCATTTGCCTTTCAAATTTTCCTGTTAATTTGAATAAAACAAAACGTATCGCCAATAACAATTCAAATAGAGACCTTGGTTTTTCCAATCAATCTATTCAGGGTTATATCAGAACTGGTGTACACGGCCAAAAAATGGTTGATTAAAACAATCATAAAAAAAACTTTTACTATGACGCCGACCCAAATCCGAGAAAAAGAATCTTAGCTGTTTCATACATTTTGCTGATTCCGAGTTGCAACTCGGTACTATGCAACATGTACTTGTGTTCGTGGGTTCAAATCCCGATCCCGTACCGAAGCCGTGGTGATCTAGTGGTAGGAACACCCGACCTGCAATCGTAAGGTCGTGGGTTCAAATCCCGATCCCGTACCAATGAGTTTCTTTGGAACTTATGTGCGGAATTTCACATCATTGGCTTTTCGGTGAAGGAAAACATCGTGAGGCAACCTGCGTCGTCCATAGAAGAAATTCGATGGCGTATGTGAATCCACCAACCCGCACTGGGCCAGCGTGGTGGATATGGCCCAATCACCCTTCGTAGGTAGGCCTACGTCCTGCAGTGGACTATTAAAAAAAGGCTGGTACAGTACAGTACAGTACTATGCAACAGCTGTTTTCTCTCGAATTCCGGATTGGTTCCTTAGTACAAATTGTTCCTAATGGTGGTCTTCATCACCCCCTTTTCGGTTTAGCACAGGGCAAGCAGATAACCCTGTAGAGGTAGATTAGTACTAAAAAGGATGGACTAAACGGAAAGGGGTAGGGGTAGACTCAGATCATCAAATAAACATGTTATAGGTAGATCAGATCAACCAGGAAATAGCAAAAAATACACTCTAGTCTGTAGGTACGTATAACGTTCCACTGCTGAATACAGGCCTACCCTATAGATTTCCAATAAGTCTAGTTGGATGCAGCAGAGAACTTTAGATGCTAAATACTTACTCGTACGTACATAATTATGTACAGTGTAAACTCCACGTAACGTCCCTCGATTTAACGACAAACTCCTTAAAACGTCGAAATCAATTGGCTTTGGTTGGTTTAGCTTGTCTTTCATACAATAATACACTCTACATAGCATTACATCCACTCTTCATAACGACCACAATTGAGCAATTAAAAGTACCTTTTAAGTTGCTAAAATTAGTAAAAACTGCGCAGCTGTGTACGTTCTTTTGTCGCTTTATTATCCTAGCCTGCAATAAATTCGACTGTCGGCATCATGTATACCGAACTTTCTAAGTAATTCGTTCTTTTGTTTACAAATTGGGATTGCTTGGATAAATAGGAGTTTTTTTATATACGTAACTACTAGTTAACTACTAACACTATTTTGAAATAAACTTTTCTTTTTCTAATTCTGATTTTTCTTATCCCCATTTAACGACAACTCTCTATGACGCCATAAAATGGACAGTCTCTTCAGTGTCGTTATATAGAGTTTACACTGTATTTTTAGTTCTCGCAAAATGGGTATTTAGTCTATGAAAGCTCTGATTAAAGGTAGTAATACAAGCTTGTACTATACATTAAAACAAGTTCTCTGACGCTTCTTTGAAGCACCGTCGTAGGCACTTGGTGACAGACAAATTATAATGAGTTGCTCTACCACTTTTGTAAAACATGTACAGCACTTATAATTAGTCCATTTCGTTTTTTAGCAATTTGAGTTTTGCTTATCGTTTTTGACAGCTTAGTCACATATCTTTATCACTATCATCACCATCGTGTCAGCTATAGGACAGACAACGCTGGACATAAGCCTCCCCTCTATAAGACCAACTGGAAGCGGCTTGCATTCACCGCTCATGTCTTCAAACTTGCTTCATATCTCACACACAAAAGTAAAATTGAAAAATAAAATTGTTTTACAAAAATATACTAACTAAATATACTACTTAGAGATGGTGCATTACAAACATACATTACATTACATAAAAACTGCATCAAAAATGATCCAGTTGGAAATCTATAAAATAAACCCTATACTACCCTATTATAACCCTACCCTGTCTAATAATAATATAATGCTGATTATCAGCATTGAATCCATGTTGATTTATTACAGATTTACAGACTCAATATTATGTCCATTGAAGCAACGGTGGACATTTGCTTATATTTTCTAAAGAGAGACATTTTAAACAGAACTTGTACTGTACCAGCCTTTTTTAATAGTCCACTGCAGGACGTAGGCCTACCCACGAAGGGAAATTGCACCATATCCACCACGCTGGCCCGGTGCGGCTTGGTGAATTCACATACGCCATCGAATTTCTTCTACGGACGTACGCAGGTTGCCTCACAATGTTTTCCTTCACCGAAAAGCCAGTGGTGTGAAATTCCGTACATAAATTCCAAGGAATTGATTGGTACGAGACCGGAATTGAACCCATGACCTCACGATTGTAAGGCGGGTGTCATTACCACTAGACCATCACGGCTTAAAATGACTTACATAGCTTGTTTTTAATAATAAAAGCTAGTCAATTAGTAGTTCAGTATCAATAATTTAATACAATTTAAAGACGAGGAAGAGAAAACAAAGATCGGTTTCTTCCTAAGATTCAGACTCCACTAAAGCGAAGCAGAGATTTGTGAAGCGGGTTTTAATACTCAACCTATTTGGGTAGAGCATTGAAACCTGTGAGTTCAAGCACCAAATTTTTTCAGGTAGTCCTGTAGTAAAAGTTGTTCATAATATTATTATTATAATTGACTGCCTCGGTGGCTCAGTGGTGACCCTGACTTCTGGATCAAAGAGGCGTGGGTTCGATTCCCACCAGGGCAAGCATTTTTGTGATGAACATAGGTGTTTGCTCTGTGTCTGGGTGTTATTTAGGTACTATCTATATAAGTATGTATTTAAAATATGTAGTATATCAGTCTCTGGCAGCCATATCACAAACTTTGCTTAGTTTGGGGTCAGAGGCCGTGTGTAAGATGTCCCCCAATATAAAAAAAAAAAAAACGTAAAAGATTTAAAACAAACGACTTAGGGCACTCCCGCACGTTTTTATAAAGAATCATCGCTCATCGTCCTTGTCTCGGCTCCGTTTTGGTGGAGTCTGGGTTGAAGTTAAATTGGCGACCAAATTAAGGCTTCTCTGTATCCGATAAAGATCTGACCTATGGAAATGTAATAAAATTGACATGTAGAGGTCAAAACAACGATTCCAGCTAATAAATAACAATTAATGGATGTCCAATATGTTCAGGAATCTCCATCAAGGTATATTTATAGAGGTGGCAATACTAATACCATCAGTAATTATAAATTCAGTTTTTTTTTTGTATACATGTAATTATTTTTTCTCCATACGTGTACGTAATTCCGTCACAAAAAATAGCACACTACTACAAGTGGTTTAGTTGTGTGGATGTACGAACAAGTAAAGATAACTTACAAAAATTTAGTCATTTTTAATTTTACTAAGCGGCAGTATGGTAATCCTCAAAATATGTAAAATTAAGACAGTAATAAAAATATAAGCTTGGTTATAGGCGGGACCTGAGTAGCGTTAACGTTTAAAGTAACCGATGATTTGCATTGCAACTATGTTTACGTTTACAATGCATAGTATACAAGTGGCACTAGTCTTTAGAGCTACGACAGGATGTATATGTTACCAGTGATACAATTTAAAACATGGCACTCTGCTATGTTCTCAGTCTGGTCTCCAAACGGAGCATCTGAAGGCAATTATAATTTGTAACCGACAAAAAACGGAGAATGTTTACAAGTTAATTCGTATGTTTTTTTTTTAATATTGATCATGCAAAACTTGAACAGATTAGTCTGACTTAAATAATATTTTCTTATTTGAGAAGAATTTACTTACACCAATATTAGTCCCATATAAATTTTCCCATAATTGGTTATTTAGTTTAAAAAAAAAACAACAATAATCTAAAAATAACATAAATCGATTCTAGTGAACTATTCAAATTTGCTAGGCACTTAGATAGCAGTGATTGAAATCGGTTCTGCTATTTTTGGCGAAAAATAATTATTTTAGCACATTCCGTTCCGTACATGGGTTGCCTGGAAGAGATCGCTTCCAGCGATAAGGCCGCCTAGTGTTGCACTTTCTTAACAATTTCATTGTTGTATTTTCTTTTTATTTTGTGTGTACCATAAAGAGTTATTTATTATTATTATTAATTATACCTACCTAGTCAGCCTCTGTAGTTGAGTTGAGTAGCCTTGAAATTGAAACTCAGGAGTCTGCCCAGTCCTTTTGATGAAACATGTCAATGGACATCTCGCAATGTTACGATCAGCTAATTAATACTTGCGAGTATCATAAAATATTCAAATTATCATTTATTACCTAATAGATGGTGAGCTACACTGAAGAAAATTATTTTAATCGTTGCCAACATTGTAGAGTCAGAATCGTTTAATCACCCTGTCACAATAAAACTAAGTGCAGCTCTCCTACATTTGCAGAGAAAAACAGACAGCGTTTTATTATGACAGAGTTTTAAAATGCTGAGTTGAGAATGTAAAGAATTGTGCATTTATGACCATTGCACTGGCAGTAAAAACACAATAAAATCAATGTAACAAGTTAACATGAGTGATGTCATCTGCACCGCTGTTTATGATGAGAGTGGCGTAATTATGTGGGTAGTCGGGCAATTTGCTGCGTTTTCTGTAAAATAGTAGGTTAAGGCACTTGTACCTAGGACAAAGTTGTAATATTGCAACTTGGTAGCTAATGAGGTGGGCTCTTAAGTAAATCGAGATTCAAACACGTTTTCTCAGTTAAGAAAAAAGTTCGTTGGGAAAATTACCTTTTTAATAATATCTTTTACTATGTTTCAAAGAGTTGTGAATGGTGTCGCAATTAGACACATTTCAAATTACTAGATTGGATATGTATTTAATAGCTCCCAGTTTACTGTATAAAGCTGGATACAGCCTACATACAGTTTTCAAGTGAGTTTATTGAAAACGAATCGTATACACAGATTTCGTGGCTTAAGACATGCCATCTTGATCTAGCGGGGAACTAGTTTTGATCAATATTTTCTGCTTAAAATCAAGTAAAAATAAATTGTTATTATTACTGCATACATAGTGCAATGTGCGTTTGAGAAACATGCATGTTGAGTTGTACTTATGAGAATTAATTTGCATTCAAGTGTTGCGCGCCAGGTGTAGAGAACGCTTCTCTCTAGAGTTCTATGATCCCATCCATTTGGTCTCTCCATATTAATACAGAATTGCTGAAACACAATCATATTTATAGTATAACTAGTTTTTGCTTCATTTTTGTAATTCATAGGAACCTTATATTTTTTCAGGATAAAAAGCAACCTATGTCACTTTACTTCTTTCAAACTACGTCCATGCCAGAAATCAAAACATTACATTTTTGTGTGAAAGAGAAATACACTTTCAGATTTATAATAGGTATTAGAAAGGCGATGATCCTCATAGGCGTAGCTAGGACCGGGTGGGCGGAGCTCACCCTAGAAAGTTATTTATCCACCCTACCAAAATTGACATTCAATAGGTAGGTAAATGTTAAAAGTAAATAGCTGCAACGTCGTCGTCTGTAAATAAAATTTCTAGCTAATCTAAAACTAGCTTTAGCTAGCTAAATAGATGATCCTGTAAACATAGGAATCGCAACTATGCGAATAATCCAAGCTCTGTTCCCCCAATACCTATATTTAATCCGAAGACATTTTTGCGTTCCTCGAGCGAGTTAAGTGTAGCAAATCAAGCACTTATCTCTTCATGCGAGTACATCGAGACTATCTTAACCGCTGACAGGCCCGACATGTGGCCGGCAGGCGGCCTCACAGATCGCCTCTAGAGACGATTATTTTGTTACATTCATTTTACAACCATCAGTTAGGTAGGTCCGACTTCAAGAAAGAGGCTAATCGCCGAATCCAACTCGGTTGGGCAGCGTTTGGAAAATTGCGTAATGTCTTCTCGTCCGACATACCTCAGTGCCTCAAGTCGAAAGTTTTTGACCAGTATGTGTTGCCAGTGATGGCATAGAAACGTGGTCTCTCACTATGGGCTTTATTAGTAAGCTCCAAGTAGCCCAACGAGCCATGGAGAGGGCTATGCTCGGAGTTTCTCTGCGAGATCGAATCAGGAATGAGGAGATCCGTAGAAGAACCAAGGTTACCGACATCGCCCAGCGGATTGGCAAGTTGAAGTGGCAATGGGCAGGGCACATAGCGCGGAGAACTGATGACCGATGGGGTCGAAAAGTTCTCGAGTGGAGACCACGTACCGAACGTCCACCCACAAAGTGGACGGATGACCTTATTAGGACCGCAGGATCGCGCTGGATGCAAACCGCTATCAACCGGTCTTATTGGAAATCATTAGGGGAGGCCTATGTCCAGCAGTGGACGTCCTATGGCTGAAATGATGATGATGATGATTTTACAACCCGTTTTAGTGGATTTTTCTGTGATTGCAGACAAATACTCCTCATCATCCACCTTCTTTGTCTCAGTGCTGAGTGTAGGTTTCTTTGTCCCATTGCTCTTACTATGCCGTCTACCTTAATTTTCTGCCAATCGTATCCAGATTCGATCCGCGATTTCGTCAATATCGTCGACCAAATCAGATTAGATAAATTATATTTAATCTGAATCCATTTCCTACGATAGGTTCTATCTGAAATCTATCTATAAGTTGTAATCATTCAATGTGAATGAATAATATAACTATTAAGTATACATAGACCTCCGTCCGTAATATCTTTTGATTCAATAAAAAAATGGTTATGATACAGAATGCCTATGCCAGTGGACGACTTACGGATGAAATGATGATGAATTAACTTTGACGGTGAGTAGAGTTCAAAAACTTTTTGCCAGTGAAAAATGTCTCATTTAGCACAATACACACTGCATGAAAGTAAATTATCTTAAATGATCATTAGTAAATCATCTCGTTTTCAAAAGTCTTTCTGAGCGTCTGGTGGACGCGACGCGTGACCAAAATGCTGGTGTTTATTTGGCTCAACGTATAAGCATTGCCATTCAGCGTGGCAATGCTGCCAGCATGCTGGGCACGCTGCCAACTGGCAGTGGGCTTGAGCACTTGGATTATCTTTAGACCTTCAAGGGTCTGTGGATGATCCAATTGCTTTCTATGTAGTAGTAGTGTAGTATTGTCATTATATTATAATAAAAAAAAAAATATCTTATAGTGAGTATACATATAATTATTTATCTTTATATTTGCCTCTAAGTCCTACTTTTAATTTTTCTCATGTAACAAAATACTTAAGCCTAATCGTAACTTCTCCTTAATTTTTTACCCTCAGTAATTATCGTCCTCCCAGGGATTCCCAGCGGATTTACGTGTTTGTCGCCAGTAGCATTGACTTGGCATTTTTTCTGTCGTAATGATGGCAGTTAGCCTGTCGAATTTTTGCCACTTCTAAAATTTGCCGCTCCAATAAGCGACTACGCAAACGGTAGTAATAAATATTTCAGACTTGGATTCATTATTAAACGGTAAAACGTATCATATTAATATGCTGTTTTTTTAGACACAATAATATTTGGCAATAATAAAATTAAGAGGTCAAAAATTTGCCGCCCCCTAAAATCTGCCGCTTTACGCTCCACCCTACGCAGCCTGCTGGTAAATCTGCCACTGCTTTCTCCTAAACACCGCTTAAAAGTTTCATTTCTAAAATTTAGTAAAGTTTATCTTGTAATCCATTCAGTATTGATATAGCACCTTACCCGGTAGGTATATCAATATTTATATCCGCATAAATATATCTAGAAAATTTATTTTATGTGTGTGATGAATTGGCAGGGCAGGTGGTCTACAGTTCATTGGTCCACCTGTTTAATTATAAAAGTAATTAGCGACAGCACCTATTTTGGTTGTTGCAAAAAGTAGACCTACATGAGTTGAGTAGCTGCCTTTTTGTTTACTTTAGTGGCTGTGGTAGGTAGGCCTTTTATTCTGAGGCATGCGCAGACATTTTTCGCGGACAGACATTTTAGGTTTAAAAAAAATATACATCATTTAATACGTTATTTTCTTGATGAGTCTAACAAAAATAAATAAATGGTTTATTGACATCAATTACAAATCACTTTTAAATATAACTTATGTTGAAAGTTCCTAAATACTGATCGCAATTATACAATATCCAGAATCAAACATAGATTACATAAATAGCTTATGGGTCTGGCTGGTGCCTGTACTAGTAATTAAACTGTGCTACAGGCTACCAGCGCCCTCCGCGTACAGGACTAACTACTAATTATAATGCGTAGCAATATTTACCGCAAATACAACATAATTTGAACGAAAGAAAAACAATGTTTTAGAACTTGATAATAATGCATCATTCAACTGTTTAAATAGGTGTGGTCTGTGTGTAAATGGTAAAGAAGTTAGATGTAAAGATATGGTAAACTCGAATTCGTTAACAAATTAGGTTCACTTTTCATACTTCACTACCTACATGGTATTAAACAAAGTCGCTTCCCGCTGTCTAAACTAAGCTAAGCTGTCCGCTGTTGTAACTTTAAAACTACGCATCGGATTTTGATGCGTTTTATTTTAATAGATAGAGTACATAATTCAAGAGTATGGTTTATAATATGTATAATACACCTTTGCGATGCTGGGGCGCGTCGCTACTACATTGTATATTATTACTTTTTATTTACTACTATTTATTACTTACTTTACAAGTAAGATTTACAAAAATCATCTAAGATCTTTCTCATGTAGAAGATTGCTTCAAGATACCTACTAATTTTTAAAATAACACAAAATGGACAGAAAATACTAGTGGCGCCAACTGCCGGTACGAAATTACTCACTGTCAAGTTAAAATGAAAGGACTTTGTCTTGGTCTGTACAACTTTTTCACAAGTTTTCATAAATTGCTTATATCATACACGTCATAAAGTTTCATTCCTAATTCCGGCACACACATTAAATTTTCATTCAATTTGTCTGACAAGACTTAAGGCTAGTTTTTTTTTAAAATAAATGGCACTGACCTTCCCCAACACTTGCGTTCCCGTCGGGCGGCCTATCGATGTCCTCCGCACCAACGAGATGCCTGATGCTGAACGAGCTTGACTTCCTCACTAAGGGCTCCGTCACCTTGACATCCTCTCCATTGACGATCACCGCATCAGCTCCATTCACACCCCCCGGGCTCCCCCCGTCCGCTATCTCCCGACGAGTTGTCAAATCCATCTCTGACGCTGACATTCAAACCCCCGACTTTTGGCATCTTTGGTCACACGCGCCTTGGTCCAAAAGAACTCATTTCAGAACGAAACAACGATTGTCATTTGTTTAAATTTGGAATGAGTTTTGTGCACTTCACTCTACTTCAGTCCTTATCACTTTACGAAAGTTTTTTTTTTTTATGCAAGGCACTTTTAAGCGCGAAAATTTTCGCGAGTATAGCGGCTCGCGCGCGCTGGCTCCGCGGTGGTTTAGCCGACTGGTCCTCTTTCCTCTTCCATCGCGGCACTCTCGCGTCCCTCCCTACGCCTTAGAGGCGGGGCCTCCGCCCCACGACATACGAGTAACTGGAATAGTCACTACTCTAATTGCAATGGTGCTCTTCAATTAGACGGCGCGATTTTTTCCCAATCTATTTGTTTTAATGAGCCTTAATTGGGTTTATTGATAGAGCCGATGTGCGAAGGGCTAAATGGCGGCGTTGGCGGCATTTTCTAATGAAATCGACGGCAAAAACTTGGAACGTTTACGAGTTAAGCGTTCCATTGACAAACTTAATTGTATTTGATAGAATTGACGCCTAGATGGCACTCCTGTAACCTACATAATTTATAGAACACTTTGCGGTAAAATTACTTGTAGACTTGTCACTGTTTTCTCTTTACCGTCTTTGATGTTTCGTTTGAAGAAACAATGTACATACTTGGGTCAATCGTTTTTGTACTTTATTGCCTTTGATGTGTTAAAGAATTTTTATTACGACTTAAGATCGTAGATTACGGCGTTGTTATAGAAATGTTAACTACTACACGGTCGGATCAGAAATTCCTTGTAATTTTGAATGCAAATCCAAATATTTATGGTAGCACGGTAAATTGAGTTAGTGGACGCATGTCAAGCTATTTATCGTAGTTGACAAGTTTAATTTTCTTGCCCATAAGTACATTACTAGGGTTGGCCGTATTTTGAAATACATTACAATATTTCAGACTTACGACAAAAAATTAATGAATATTTTTCATAATGGTCAGTTTATTTTAATGAAACTTATTTATAGAAACAATGGATGGTACTAAAGTTAATTCTTTTTTTTTAAGTATTGTTCATAAGTTTGTTCTTATTTTTACAAAGTTACTATTGATTACTTAATATAGACAAAGTATTTTCACAAATTCTTGTTTCATACTTTTTACCTATATTTTTTGATTGAGTAATAAAAATAAACGATGTTCATTCAAAGTCAAAGTCAAAATTTCTTTATTCCGTAGACACAATACAGGCACTTGGAATCGTCTAGTTACAATTTTTAAAAGTTCAACTTAATTAAATTTTTACTATAAATAAATAAGCACACTTTTTAAATTTTACCAAATCAGTATCATTGGGTACACAAAAAATGTATATATTAGAATACAAAACAAAAATAAAATTGTATCAGTATCATGAAAAATAACAATGTCATTATCAGTTTAAAAATGCCAACGAGTATGAAAATAAAGAAATTATAATTACATATCAAAAAATTGAAAAATACCATGTTACATTATTCAGCAATAGCATCGTCAAATTAGTAGTCGAATTAGTAGTTCCTAATACATTTTTCTTAATACATCTACGAAAAACATAAAGCCTAATTTAGTATAGGCCAGCCCTTGAGTTAAGGCCCACTTTGTAAATCCAAGTTCTATATTTGTCGTATGGCCCATAAATTCTAGTTAGGGCCAATTGGAATGACCGCTTTGGGCGACTACACAATTTATTCCCTTGTTTAATTATTTGTTGGTATTTATTGTTGTTTTAATTAAAATAATATGTTTAAACGTAAATCATGTTAAATGACGTTCTGTTATTTTGTTTAGGTTGGGTTGGGATAAATTGATTTTGAGTTTCGGTCAATGTTGTAAGAACTTGGAGACATAGGAATTTGTAACTGTGAAGTGTATTTAAAAAAAAAAAATATTATCTGTAAGTAAGTAAGTAAGTTCGTATAGGCCGGGTGGCTAGCCCTGGTGTCAGAGTTTTTAGGCCGCCTGAAGGCCTCTGACATGGCTAAACGGTGAAAACAACCGGGACCTACAATTTAACGTGTCTTCCGAGCCACGTGTCTTCTTCTTATTATCTGTAAGTACCCATTTCTTCTTCATCCTTCTTCATATTTTGAATTGATAAAATGAAAATGACGATATGAGTTGTATTAGTTTGGTACATTCTAGTCTGATTTATTATTTGCTTAGAGAAGAGAAGAATGAAGCAGAAAAAAAAGCTACAACGGCGACGTCTCTAAAAGAAGTTCGAAACCTACTTAATTGTCTCGTTTTGAGACAAGAGCTTCACATAACAGCATAGTTTAAAAAATGTTACCTATTCGACATTCAAAATACTGGTAACAAAATAAGTAATCTTGCCTTTTAGGGTTCCGAACCCAAGGGGTACAAACGGGACCCTATTACTAAGACTCCGATGTCCGTCTGTCTGTTACCAGGCTGTATCTCATGAACTGTGATATTTTCACTGATTATGATTTTTTGTTGCCGTTATAACATCAAATAATAATAAAACCGGACAAGTGCGAGTCAGGCTCGCACATCGAGGGTTCCGTACAAACATATTGTTAAAATAATTAAAAATCTGTTTTAGCATGTGCTAATGAAGTTATTTTATATGATACCTTACATGATACGATTTACTCACTTTGAATTTTGAACCCATATTTTGAGAATGTTGAGGCCCTATTTTTATGTGATTTAAATAAAAATGTACAGTTTTCAGATTTATTCCTATATATGTGTACTCTGAGACAATGCTTTTCGCCAAATTTCATAGTTCTATGTCAACGGGAAGTACCCTGTAGGTTTTGATTTTTGTGACCGTTGAAATATGCGTTTTTTACGATATAAACGGCTCTAACTTTTTTATACGGTAATTGTGAAGCTTTTCTTTTACACAACTGCAAGAGTTCATAGGTTTACGTATACTGTTTAAATTTCAACTCGATATCTTTACGCTTTCCGAGATAAAGAGTCTTGACATACACACAGACGGACAGACGGACAACAAAGTGATCCTATAAGGGTTCCGTTTTTTCTTTTTGAGGTACGGAACCCTAAAAACAGAATAAAAATAATATGTAAGGGGGGGCTCTTATATATCAAACGTGATTTTTAGGAGAGAGATTATCAACAACGGTAAGAAGAATATTATACTAATATATTTAAACGGGACTTATCGCGCAAAAAAAAAATATATTAAATAAAAAGTAAAAAAATATTAATAAAAATTAATAAAATATATTAATATTATGTCCCGTTTAAATATATTAGTATAATGTGCTCAAATCGCGAAAGTTTGAAAATAACGGTAAGAAGAATGTAGCTAAGAGAGCTCCACCACGGTACGGAACCTTTCGTGCGCGAGTCCGACTCCCACTTGCCCGATTTTATTAATTACAAACGGACCACCATGTTATTAACTACGACAAATTTTATCAAACTTGTCATAATTTCTGAGAATCTTATTCATGCCGGGCCACACATTGGAAGATGACTTCTTGAGTCCATGCTTGGCTACGAATTGAATAGCCAACCATATTGTTCGGTGGTCCAAGTCCGATCTACACATTGGAGTGTTGGAACCAAGACTCAAATTTGTGGCCAACATAGCCATTGTGTTGCTCCGGCATGCAAATAAGCAAATACAGGCTTTTCACAAATCATTCGGCACATCTACGACAAACAGCCGCTTCATAGAAACCGCTACGATTTCAATCGTAGCGTATAATTTTCACGTACTGTACATGATAATGACCAAACACTTACACTATTAAACACTTTGTCGAAGTAACTTCACTGAATGATGAGGAAGACTTTTGGAGGAAATTTTCGCAAGTCTCATTGTGACAAGGTACGATAATCGGCTTCAGTATTTACACGTAACAGTACACAATAATGAACAAATAACGAGTCGGTGCATTTAATCACCGTCCTCTAATATTTGTAAAGCAATCGTCCGACATTCCTGTACAGTTTGACCACGTTGATAACGCTTGAACCTGGCTCATGAAGACGGATGCCGCAGTAGGATCGGGCAGTTGTTTGTGGCAAGGTAGCATTAGAATAGCTTATTGCTATTTCGAACCTTATAAAATTAATTTTTTTAGAATCCATATTTTAAAAATTATACAGATTAACTCTGAATGTTGAAGATACGAAAGCTAGTAAACTCTAAGCGAAACAGAATATACGAGTACAATACTTATTGATATAGACTCTGGTACATACATGATTTACATTTTATAAGTTTAAAGAAATAGCCTATTAGAGAACGAAATTTCTAAAAGTCTGACAATATTGCGATCTATTATGAAAAATTAAGTATTAATTTTTGCTTTACCGTTCCCACGTCATTTTAGTTATAACCTATTATGTCAATTTCATAAATTTTTGCACGTATCCTTCATGAGTATATTTTGAAAATAAAGAAAATTGTAAACAAAGAGGACTGAGGAAACAGGTACGGGCGGCAGTGACCGCCGCCCGCACCTGTCTCAGTCCCCCTTTGTCGTCTATCCCCGCGCCCCTGTACTGCGCAGGCGAGGACTAAGTTATGCGGTCGGATTATATATTAGTAGGATATTGGCGACCAAATTGGCAGGGTGTATTTGAAACTTAAATCGAGTCGTCTGTTCGTATTTTCGCCGCTTTAAGTTTTCATACTTATAATGGAGTTCATCTCTATACCGCTTTAAGTATTTATACTTATAACGCTTATGTCCCAGAACATATCATCTATTTAATTTTTGTGTTTCGAACATCTGAACACATTCAACCTATGCCCATATAAATTGCAGTGATGTTGTCGAGTATCGTCGGCGGGCTCAAAGCCCGAAGCCGGCGGGGCGCCAGACTCAATTATACCGCGTCCCAAACTGATTCTATCTGTATGGTAATGCACTCATTACTGAAGACAAAAAGGGTGCAGGGTTAGGCCCAATTTATGGCCCAGAAAGGCTGTGAAAGGGTTAATGAGATTTTGTTCTGCGACGTGTCCCGGCGCCGGCGCTCAGGTTTGGTGTTAAATGTTACGGTGACATCTGTGGATCTTTTGTTATTGGATTAAAGCTGATTATTTATTGAACTTTAAATATTATTATAAATCAAGAATTACCAGTACATATTTTTGCAAAATTTTACCGTGAAGAAAATTTCTGCAGGGTTAAGCTTATGTCTAATTTATGACTATCTGGAGTTTGCGATTGGTTAATGATATTTTACCCTACGACGTGTCCCGGCGGCGCAGGCAGACCAGGGTCTGGTGTTAAATGTTACGACGATATAAATGTGTATGTGTAATGTAATTGATATTTCTTTCAAATTTTACAAAGGTTTCCTGTGAAAAATACGGTAAGTACCTAAGTAAGCTCGTATAGGCTGGACGGCTTCCCTTGGCGTCAGAGCTTTTAAGCTGCCTGAAGGCCTCTGACGTGACTGAACAGTTAAAAAAACGGTACCTACGTGTGGCTCGGATGACACGTCAAAAATACGGTGAACATGAAATGTTTGTACAAACTCAGGCTCAATTTATAGCTTAGAAAAGATAAAAAATGTATAAAAATACCATGGTATATTCTGTAGATATTTTATACTATGTTAATACATAAAACGAGGTTAAGAAAATATGAAACATTAAAGTTCTAAGCGTCGCTGAAACCTCAGAACGCAGCTAGTTTCAATAATTAAGTAGGTAGATACACAAAACGAGTAGGCGTGTATTCAATTCTGTGTATTAAAGGAAGTGATGAGTCACCTTTATATCTGTTCTACTGTTTATGTTGAGGAACAAGTGGAGCGGTACATTTGAAACAGTTCGCTTTTTATTAGGTGTGCTACAGGGACGGACTGAGGGAAAGGGGGGAAGAGGGAAAGGAACTGTGTAATTAGAAGAAAAACAAGTCTATATTAACTTATAACTGTCTTGATCAACTCATATTCAAAAACATTTTTTTTTTCGTTTTTTTTTTTTAAAATATTAGGGGACATCTTACACACTGTCAAACTAAGCAAAGCCTGTGATATGGCTGCCAGAGACTGATATACTACATATACATATTTTAAATACATACTTATATGGATACTACCTAAATTGCATCTAAAGTATAGTTTATTTAATAGAGGTTTAATGCTGCATTATAACTTTGAAACGTTCTTCTTTTTGAGCATTTAACAATGAAGTCAATGAGTAATAAAAGAGGTACCTTGGAATGGAGTGCTTATTTAAGGCAGCATCTCTATTAAAAATAAGGTAGGTATATTATGTGGCTAGGTAAAGCATTAATCTATTTTGTACGAAAGTGGAACATGAGAGCCACTTGGTATTTCCATAGGATTATTATCAGATTAAGCTCGGACAAACCGAGTATGAAATGTATGCGTGTATGAGTATTTCCTTGTAGAGTATGAAATTAAATTGAGTCCTCGCTTAAATAAAGCAGCAACAAGCTGAATACTTCCAACCAGTCTTGGTAGAATCTATAAAACATTTTTATAACAGGTAGTGGACATTCTACGTCTAATGTGGAGATGATTGGTTAATTTGAACCTTGAACCTTGATACGCGGGCCTTTCCCGTTGCTGAAGTAGGCTGCCCTTTGTGTATTTGTCGGGTGCCTAGTTGATCCACCCGATGTCCCCGAGGAAGGCCAGGAGCTCGCAGACGCCCCATAGTTTACCAAGTCATCGTCCTAGCTCCGTCCCCTCCCCACTGTTTGCCTGCGTACCTATTGTCGGTAACCACTGATCGTACCGGCTATACAATCGATAAATAGATTATTGGACTATTACTTTGTAACCAATACGTTGATTTCGACTACCTATATACGGACGGAGCTTTTCGGGGCATAGAAACATTATCATTTCAGTCGTTGCTCTCAGAGATCTGATAATTAGGTTTTGAAAGAGTAATAAACAAACGAATAATTTAGCAAACATTTCTACGTTCCGATTTATAATATTAGTAAAGATAAAATAATATGTAGAGCCGTATAGTTCTAAAATGACACCAAAAAGAACCACAACATTCCTAAATTCAATTAGATATGCGAAAGCGGAAAACAATCCGCTTTCATTACAAACGGTTGAAAATCTATTAAGGAGCAAAAATTGAACGTAACGTAGCACTTTTATAGGAATGTTTGTATGAGAGGTAGTGACACCCGCCTTACAATCGTGAGGTCGTGGGTTCAAATCCCCGGTCCCGTACCAATGAGTTCTTTGAAATTTATGTACGGAATTTCACACCACTGGATTTTCGGTAGGAAAACATCGTGAGGCAACCTGCATACGTCCGTAGAAGAAATTCCAAGGCATGTGTGAATCCACCAACCTGCACTGGGCCAGCGTGGTGGATATGGCCCAATCACCCTTCGTGGATAGGCCTACGTCCTGCAGTGGACTATTAAAAAGGCTGGTACAGTACAGTATAGGTATGTTTATAATTTTCAAAGGACTCCTATTGCCATCGGATTTACTTGCTATGTGCATGCAATGCCTCCGTCACTTTAACTTAATTTACCTAATAGGTAATTCGCAAGGATCTAAGTTACCCATCAGTTTTAGGACATTTACAGCTGAACACATGTCTCACCTATGAATTTCGGTTTAAGTAAAACATACTTACTTAGGTATTACTCGTTGTTTATCGGTAAATATGTTTTCAATATTGTAATTAGTAATAGTAAACAAGGATCAATAAAAATATTCAATAAACTTCTGTAGGTCGATGACGATCTTTTCAGAACAGAAATAAGACGAGAAAATATAATGAATGACACTCAAATATTCGTAAAATATTACCTCACCTCATCACTATATCACTATAGTTCAGTAATTTCTTTTTTTTTAAACGGGCAATAGTGCCTTTATTTACTAAAGTAGTATTGTAATACTACTTTATATGCTAAAACTACCTACACTACTACTACATAGAATGCAATTAGATCATCCATAGACCCTTGAAGGTCTAAAGATAATCCAAATGCTCAAGCCCACTGCCAGTTGGCCGCGTGCCCAGCATGCTGGCAGCATTGCCACGCTGAATGGCAATGCTTATACATTGAGCCAAATAAACACTTGGCCTGTAATTTTTGGCCAATGTTGAAGATAAATGTAATTGCCCTAGTCTTCGTCACAAAGTACTGGTTAGGAACCAGTGCTTCGAGAATAGGCTTGGGTGTAATTGTAATTCAGAAACATATTATACAATATTAAATGACCGTACAACCTATTTTCATAGCTTATGGACAAGACAAGACCTTCGCTTCGCTCGTTCAATTATACCAAATTACACGAGTGTGCGTGCGTCTCATTTGGCGCCGGCAGGAGGCGGTGTCTTTGAAACAATGCGCGGGCGCAGCCGCCTGATTGCCGCGCGATGACTCGGCGGTAGAGCCGGTAGAGGTGCCGTGGTGGGCTCTACGACCATCGCTCTATACTACGTTTAGCTGACTTACTTATGTTTTTTTTTAACCACTGACATTAAATGAGGCTGTATTTTGAGGCTTAGGTGGGCCTAGGGTGGGTTATCACTACAGAATTATTAAAAAACAAAGTCGCTATTTTTGTGTGTCTACCTGTCGGTTGTCGGTGTCTGTGTTCAAACTTCACAACAGATTTGAATGCGGTTTTTTACTATCTTTTATAGTGATTCTCGAGGATTGCATCTGTAACAATCTTACGTGAGCAAAGCTAGGGCGGGCAGATAGTACCGATATAATATTAATCATATGATCCTCATTGGCATAGCAAGGTTTTCAGAGTGGACACCGCTGACCCGTACCTACCTAGGTGTCTAAGGTAAAAGACTTATTTGCGCATCCTTGAAACCAGATAAGTTGAAACACAATAGGTACCTACATTCTTTTTTTGGGGGTGCGAAAAAGTAGGCAGCTGTTTTAAAGGCGTTTTGCCAGTTGAGTTAAAATAATATTCAATAACATGAATAATTTACACATTACCGCATTTGCAATTGTACCTATTCTAAGTACTTAAGTGTGATTCAAAAATCTGAATATTTAATTATCGCGGCTACTTCCGTGTATCCTGGCTGCTTGTAGTCATTATAACAAATGGTACAGCCGCGTCCACCGCCGCGACACGCCCACTAATTCAATTTACATTGGTCGCCGTACGCGTACTGTTAGGGATAAAAGTGCTTACTAGCGTAAGGTCAGTACCACGCTCCCAAAATTTAAAAATACCTTGAGCGCTTTATAATGCATGTCAATAAGGCATTAAGTTGACTGCGTATGCCATGCCTCTTGTTGTTCAATATTGTGCTACAGAAGCATATGACGCGCCATTTTGATATGAGTTAACTCTAGAAAATTGTACTGTTACATATTACTTACTGTGGCGTATTTCAATACGAAATAGTGTGAAGGCCCAAAAATATGATAACGTGCTAAAATTTCACCGACAGCTCGACAAGTTATTTTTGTGATAAACATTTCAAAAATTCTTCGCGGATGCAGGACTCGAACCTTGCGTCTTCGGAACACTAGCCCGACGCTCTGCCCAACTGAGCTAATCCGCAATACTGCATACGCGTCGAATTTTGTGAAGTGTTTATCATTTAACCAACTTATAGCGTTGTGGCAACTTAAACCTAGTGTGGGATGCACTATAAAATTAAAATCATTTTCATCGACAGCTCGACTGTTCGCAGCAAAAGCGATACAAATAAAAAAAAATATAATACTTCACCCATACCACGACTTGCACATAAGCAGTGATTTCTAAGTATGTATTACTATATCGTTAATGAGTTATTTTTAAACAGTTCGGAGCACTAAAACTTAGTTGCTAAGTTTCCAAATTAAAAAAAAAACTTTCTATGCTAATTAGCACTTCTGTACACAAGTGTACCATGTTAGAATTAATGAACGAGGATGATTTGCGGAACAAGGAGGCTGCTCGCATGAAACAGTAATTACTCGCAGGGATTGACCCGCCCTCCTCTGCTGATGGAATTATACTCGTAATGGACTGCTTACTCCATGTTACAACTCATGGCTATGATGACCAATAGACTATCTTTTCAGAACTGAGCCAGCTGGAAGTCGCATAAGTACCCCTACATAATCGACGTACCACCTGCTCGTACTAAGCGATTCGCTTCTTCTTTCATAATGCGGACCGCCAGGGATTGGAATGCCCTGCCACCGTCACTGTTTCCTGACAATTACTATTTAGTATCGTCTAGGTCTACATACCTACTCCATCTTCGGCTACAACTTTGCTTTCCATTAGGCGAGTTGGTGGCCAAATTTAGCCCTATTCTACATAAAAAAGTCAGGTTGTCTGTTTGAAGCAGAGTTCCTGTACTGTATGGTCATGAAAATAGCGGTAACACATCAAATCACACTGGGCTAGAGCCGTGGTGGTATAGAAGTAGTGACACTCGCCTTACAATCGTGATGTCGTGGGTTCAAATACCGGTCCCGTACCAATAAGTTCTTTGGGATTTATGTACGGAATTTCTTTCATACAACTGGCTTTACGGTGAAAAAAAACATCGTGAAGCAACCTGCATATGTCTTTAGAAAAAAATTGATGGCGTTTGTGAATCCACCAACCCGCACTTGGACAGCGCGGCGGATATGGCCCAATCACCATTCGTATGTAGGCCGCTTCTGCAGTGGACTATGAAAAGGCTGATACAGTACAGTATAGTGGGATAGCAAAGCAGCATGGTAGGTAGATTTTATTATTTAAGGCTTACATTCAAATAATGATTCCCTTCGTATGTAGATCATAATTCAGGAGCGAGCTATCAGAAGGTCGGTACAGTACAGTTAAGAAGCACTTTTCTATGGGTAGGTACGTGAACAGGATGAAGTGCTGAACAAATAGGTTGCTTGCATGAACCTGTAATGAACCGCCCTCATCTGCTGATGGAAAATAATTATACTCATGACGGACTGCTTAATATTTCAAAAACATAATTTGTAAAGTTATATTCATGATGACCAATGGCTATCTTTGCCTAGTCAGACTTCCGTACTCATACTTAATTTTACAACTTATTGTGAACCGTGGTAGAGCAATAATAATAGCTTTGTCACGTATCTTTAATCTGGGCAAGTTTTTTCATTAATCGGCTCTATTTATGGCAATTTTTATGAAACAATAAAAAGCAGGAAACTATTAAAGTTACATCAAACCTTATTATGTATTTTTGTTATCGTAATTTTGGAACGTTTGTCTTTTAATCGGCTAAATAATATCTCAGTTTATAAATTGTCTTATTTACCTATACCATAAAAAAACAGTACTCATAAATTATTGCCATTGCAAACGAGCGAATTAACGCCACCGCCGACGATTTTTAAATCTTACCAATATTATAAACACGGAAGGTTGTATGTATGGATGTTTATTCCTCTTTCACGCAAATACTACAGATCGGATCGACATGAAACTTTGCAATAATAATTCTCATACATCAGAATAGCACATAGGCTATAATTTATAAAGATATTAGTAATAATTTATAAACGTAGTAAGCCGGGTCAGCTATTGTTTTATAAATGAAAATGTTGTAACGCAGCACTCTTATCATGGAAAATATATAAATTGTATTTCCACCAACGTATCTCAATGTAAGTGAAACATAGATTGACAATATTGACATAGACAACTAACTGCATAAAATGTTTAGGGGTAATGTGGTTGCTTTTTAGGGTTCCGTACCTCAAACGAAAAAAACGGAACCCTTATAGGATCACTTTGTTTTCCATCTGTCCCTCTGTCTGTCTGTGTGTATGTCAAGACTCTTTATCTCGGGAACGCGTAAAGATATCGAGTTGAAATTTAAACTGTATACGTATATATATGGTATCTTGCAGTTGTGTAAAAGAAAAATTTCTCAATTATCGTTTAAAAAAGTTAGAGCCGTTCATGTCGTAAAAAACCGCATATTTCGACAGTCACAAAATCAAAACCTACAGGGTACTTCCCGTTGACATAGAACTATGAAATTTAGCAAGAGTATTGTCTCAGAGTACACATGTAGGAATAAATCTGAAAACTGTAAATTTTTATTTAAATCACAAAAAATAGTAACAAAGTGAGTAAATCGTATCATATCATATAAAAGAACTTCATTAACACATACTAAAACAGATTTTTACCTAATTATTTTAAGAATGTGTAGTATTCGATGTATAGCGAGAAAAATGGAAAAAAAATGTTGTCGATGGTTATAGTACCTATAGAGATTTTAACAACTTACTTCTCAATTTTGTGAAATTTTCTGGATTTTGTACGGAACCCTCGATGTGCGGGCCTGACTGACACTTGTCCGGTTTTTTTCAGCTAGCGACGGACTTTCTGGTTGTAGGCAAGACGCTCGATTGCGTTAGTTGTTACACTAGTTATGAGGCATCCCTATATTCACGCTATTTTTACTGTTTTTGAGCCTCCCTTGTTGCTGAGATATCGTGATATCTGTATCACCCTTGTGCTCCTTCTCCAATGTCATGTAAGACTGTTCAAAATGCTTAAATTAATTTTAAATTGCATTAATTTGCACTTGAGTGATTTCTATAAAAAGTGCATACTTCAGTAAAGAAATAAGCTTTGCTTATTTTAACTCAATTTTCTAGCCATTCTTATAGTTTATTGCGGAAAAATAAAAATCACAGGAGACTTGCCGTGACCCTCTCCACCCCGACATCTCCCTAAAACTAAAAACCTCACATAATTAATGCACATTCCCTTTATAAGTCCTACTTGGCCTTAGTTTTAGTTATAGGGTATGTAGAGTATACAGGGTTACCTGCTAACTAAGCCAAAAAGTGGTGATCCAGACCATCATTACGAACAACTTTTGCTAAGAGGCTAACCCAGAATTCTAGAAAAAATAATCAGCTGTCAAAATTGCAACTCGGAGGAGGAGAGGAGGAGGAGGAGTCGACAAAATGTTACGAACGTAACAGCTGATATTTTTCCTCGAATTTCGGGTTAGCCCCTTAGTAAAATTTGTTTATAATGATAGTTTGATTCACCCCCTTTCATCTTAGTACAGTTTTTTTAAAAAGAAAATCGTCGTAGGTGGGGTCGCCCGTGTGCTATTTTACTAATTTTGTTACGTTGACAACACTGCTCTGCCATTGCTAGTACAACCAAAAGTGTTTGATACTTTGTAGACACCACAGTTTTCATCAGGAGACTCGTGTCTACCAAGTAGTCGGTACCTAAGTAAACATAATCTTCATGATATAATACAGAATAATCAGATAAAAAAATAGGTCACTTCATTAAAACTCGCGTGAGAATTCATTATACTAAAGAAAACACCGGTTTTTACTCACGTATAATATCGCGGCCGGGCCGCTGGGAACCCGACCGGTTTCGGAGTAAGTAGTACTCCTTCGTTAGGGAATACGCGCGCATATTATATTATACGGGATATTATACGTGAGTAAAAACCGGTGTTTTCTTTAGTATAAGAAATATATTTTTAGAATATAGTAAAAAAATGTTTAGTAGAGCAATAATTAGAAATAAATAGTTATTTAAGCTAGACTAACATATTATACTTGTATAATATTCATTAGCTTTAAGTTAAAATAATGTATATAATTGTCAAATCTGCTGTAAATACCCCTGACACTAACTTGTTAGGGATAACTGGTGAAGTAATAAAAAAAAAGTAGTCGGTACCTTGGCTGCTGATTAAAATGTTATTATTGTTAGTTCACCGTAACGCCACGACGGTTCTCTTTTGCACAAAGTCTACACCAGTTCTGGATAACCCTGTTTAATATACCATCTTACCACAAAAGTTTTACGCAAGCTTTAGACAATGTTTACCAGTACAAATTGCTCCGTTAGACTGAGTTTAAAGCGTGTTTAAATATTTTGTGGTAAGGCGGATAGAGTTTATCTATTGCTGAAAACAAACAGCACCAATTCTAATCATCTCACAATCTAAAACTAACTTAGCGACCAAAAGTGTACCGAGGCCGCGTAACAACCATCATTAGGCAGTTGAGGAAACCACAGACTAATCACCGTGCTAAGCTTGAGCTCAGCAATTTGGCAGAACACAAACCGCAAAGCGCGTTGTATTCGGCCAATTAGGTAGTTAGGCGTAACTGTGTCACGATTTTGCAGTAACTAGACGATATTGCTATTTTTGGGGTTTGAAGCTTTTTACTCCATCTAGAATTTATTTTATGGATGGTTTGGCAGTTATAAATATGCTTTAATTTGCCAAAAGCTCTGCCCTACACGCCTTGAGTTCTGCATCTTGATTTTTTTTGACCGACGAACCACTGGAGGAGGTATACAATTCGACGCGTATATACACAGTCAGGTCATAAATTCTGTCACATGTTTAATATAAAATAATTGAAATAAGTTTATTCATTATGTAACCATTTATATACCAAAATGAACTTAACAAAACATAGATTCTTATGACAATAAAGTTTATTCAAAATGACCTCCGTGATTTTGAATACAGGCTTTCAATCTGCGCGGCCAGTCGTCTATCGCAGCACGAACGAGGTCCATGTCAATATCGGCGGTGTTGCCATATCTTGTAATCTAACGGACTCAAATCTGGACTGGAGGAGGGCCAGTCTTCGTGCCGGATGAAGTCGATTTCACGCGCCGCCAGCCAGTCTTGTGTGCTCTTCGCTCTATGAGCTGGCGCCGGATCTTGTTGGAATACCCAGTGCCTGTTATTGAACATGGTATGAGAAACAGGTTCCACAAGGTTCGTCAGGACTGTATTTTCGTATGTCGTCGCAGTTCAGTTTGTTCACATTCGTTTTTACACCTTTCTCACAAACATGTACCTCTGTTAAGCCCCAATAAGAAACTCCCAACCATACCATGAGCGAGGATGGAAAACGACCTCGTTGGACACGCGGAATACGGTTGCTCGCTTCTTCACTACCGTGTGCGTACACCTTACCATTTTGTTTGTTGTAGCTTCTTCTACGGTAAAATTTTTTTCATCCAAAAAGAAAAAAATCCCGATATTTTTTCCCGCGTACCGCTTCAACAAAGCGCGGCATCTCTTCAGTCTCAGGTCCATTAGACGAGCATTTAAACGATGTCCTGTTTTTCTTCGATATGCCCGAAGCCCTAAATCTTCATTTAACACCCTTTTCACCGTGTTTCTGCTTAACCCCATCTGAAGGGCCAACAGTTGGGATTTGCTTACGTTTGGGATTTCTTTGAATTCGCGCCTTCATAGCTTTTATCACTGCTGGAGTCCTAACAGACAGAGGGCGACCACTTCTTGACCTGTCATCTACACTAGAGTCTTCATTGTATCGTTTGATGGTACGATAAATGAATCATTTGGTTATATTCAAATTTTTCAGTATGTCAAAAATTTGAATTGGCGCGTAACCGCAACGATGCAACGCAATAACTGCAACACGGTCTTCTTTAAGCGTCCACTCCATATTTAAAAATGAGTAAAATTATAAAAAGCATGCATTTTTATTTTCATGAATAATTCGCAATTCGAATTCAATATACTTTTTTATGGCCAGCATTCTAAAAGAAAAGTTTTTAGTGTGTGACAATACTTATGACCCGACTAGGTATATTTTTTATACGCACAACTTTTTTAATAGTTGTACGATTTTAATAATTTATTTTAGTGGAAAGAGTATACTTCGAAATTGGTTCCATTTAAATTTTATCGAAATCGGCTGAGCCATTTTTGATAAATCAACAATAATGTGAAAAAAGCTACATCGATCCATACGAAATATTCGAGAATTCTGTACACGGATAAAGTCGGTCATGCTAATTTTTGCAAAAAATAATCTTGTTACATAAAATAGTGTCTAGTTTTTCGAACCAAGAAATAAATAATTCCTTTTTTCCTAATAATTCATAGTTACAACTCGTACTGTTTAATTAAAGTGAACATCATTTAGATTAGAAAGCCATTTATAAAGTTAACTAATGCTGAAAATCTATCAAATTAAAATTGGTTTGGCTTTGGATATGTCACAAATGCTTCTCATGATCATTACTGACTGCCTCGGTGGCTCAGTGGTTAGTGATCCTAACTACGGGTAAAGAGGCGTGGCTTCGATTCCCACCCAGGGTATGTATTTTTGTGATGAACATAGGTGTTTGCTCTGTGTCTATGTACTGTACTGTACTGTACCAGCCTTTTTAGTAGTCCACTGCAGGACGTAGGCCTACCCACGAAGGGTGATTGGGCCATATCCACCACGCGGGCCCAGTGCGGGTTGGTGGATTCACATACGCCATCGAATTTCTTCTACGGACGTATGCAGGTTGCCTCACGATGTTTTCCTTCACCGAAAAGCCTGTGGTGTGAAATTCCGTACATAAATTCCAAAGAACTCATTGGTACGGGACCGGGGATTCGAACCCACGACCTCACGATTGTAAGGCGGGTGTCACTACCACTTGACCACCACGGCTTCTTCGGATTCTATCTATGTGTCTATGTGTCATTTAGGTGTTATCTACATAAGTATGTATTTAAAAATATGTACAAGCTTTACTTTGTTTGGGGTCAGAAACCGTGTGTAAGATGTCTCTTAATATTATTCATTTATTTATTATCAATTAATATGATCAAGATGAAGATACTAAGTAAACGAAGCCAGGAAAATAACTAGAAGACCATTTTTATGTATTTTAGGAATTAAACTCGATGGCGAAAGCTTCGCCCAGTAATGGATAGTGACCGATTAGAAAAAAGAGATTATGAAACTATTGCTGAATAAAAATTAGCGAAATGCTAGAACTATCATTAGAATTAAATTATGTAAGCCAATAAAAACCATCCATCCACGAACCGTGTCACGAAATCCAATAAACAAATACAGTTACAAACGTCTAAATGCCATTTTGCATAATAGTGATTTGTTCGCAACATAATTTCTTTGCCAATAAAGCAAGACTCCACTAAAATAGAACGATACAGAGATGTACAAAGCTACGCAGTGCATTAGGTATAAGCATCCTTCAGTAATTATTATATACTACGGGACTTATCCGCACTAAAATTACGTGATAAATAAATACCTCATCATACCGACGTTTCGACCGAGTTGCATCGATAGTGGTTACTGGTAGACTGGAATGTGAACCAGTGTGTCGACCGGAAGGATGTATCGTCGTGGAATCCTGTTGTCAAGAAGTTTAAATCGCGTAGTGTAGGTAGCAAGACATTATTAGATACCGTCAGTGTGGTGTGTCGTGGTGACAATTTGTCAAGTTCAAATTGAAATGGCGGTACCAGCTGTTTCGCATTCCAGTCTACCCGTGACCACGATCGATGCAACTCGGCCGAAACGTCGGGATGATGAGGTATTTATTTTTTTCGTAATTTTAGTGCGTGATTAGTCCCGTAGTATATAATAATAATGTGTGCAAATCGCGAAAGATTAATAACAACATTCTTAAGTTCACCACAGAATGTCATTTATTTGCTTTTGTTAGTACAAAACACAGCTGTACTTACGAATGTGCTTTATTTCTAGCTAAGAAAAAAACTATGCTGTGGCAATGCAGTGGCCTCACAGACTACAACACTGCGCGGCTTCCTGCATCTCCTTTCGACTATGGTTTTTTTTTATTTCAAATAGGATTGCGTTTGACTACACACTGCCTGATGTTAAGCAGATATGTGATCTAGGATGTAGCACGCTTACCTAGAAGATACCTATTTACTCGAGATTTAAAGACACCTACATTGTACTTAAACGAAAAGACAGACTCAGGCAAAGCGTTCCACATTCTGGCAGTTCGTATAAGGAATGTAGACTCAAAACGCTTGGTTTTAACTCGTGGGATGTCCATCCGTCCGATAGGAGAAAGGGGCAGGTGAGACCAGATTGTGCAACTCCTGGGCGCACTCACCGAAACTTGGTAAAGCCAATTCTACTCCACTCACGTCAGTGTTTAGTTCTTCGCTAAGCAAATATGGCATTTATGCAGTAGGCTCAAGGATAACAACGTTTAGTCCAGCTTAGAGGTACATCTTCTCGCCGTTTTGGTGGAGTCGGAGCTTTAATCCATAATAGTTTAAGATCCGATTGGCTCGAGCTCTCGTAACGGGTGGATAGACAAACAATAATCCTATTGCGGTTTTGTGCACAGAGCTAGGATAACAAAATAATGACGTATCTATGGACCTGGCATCAATGCCTGGCATTGCAAAAATGATAAGAGGTATTTTTTCAACTACACGTGAAAATGGGCACCTTATTCGGACCCGCACTGGGTCTGCGTGGTCGATATTACCCAATCGCTCTTTATGGGTAAGCATATAGGCTATCGCCGCTCGGATCGCAAGTTAAATTTTGAATTCCGGTTGTTTTAAACGTTTAGCCATCTCTGAAACCTTTAGGCAGCTCAAAACTCTAACATCAGCTTTAGAAGCTAAGAGCTTTAGGGTGCTTTTCCACCAAGATGTGCTATGCAGTTATGCTGCGAAGATGTGAAATTTACGCTACGAAAGTATGTGATCGTTTTCACCAATACTAAGCTAGGTAGCTATGCAAGGGAGATGCGCCGCCGCAAAGTAGCCATGCGAGAAAGATGCGCAACTCGAGCTATGCTATGTATCGATAGTAGGGAAATGGCGGGGCTCGCGATGGCCCAAAGCAGGCATCCATAGCACGCATCCATAGCACGCATCCATAGCACGCATTCATAGCACGCATCCATAGCACCCATCCATAGCACGCATCCATAGCACCCATCCATAGTACGCATCCATAGCACACATCCATAGCGCGCATCCTTCTATATAAAAATACATATCTTAGTTGAATCCGTTACCACCAGTGCTAAGTTATGTGCACCAATGAATATGATTGGTGGATATCAAAGCATCCATAGCATCGTAGCATAGCACATCTCTGGCGGAAAAGCACCCTTAGTCCTGAAGCTCTTGGCTCAGAACCTGCTGTGTAGCTTCGCTGCTACATCTTAGTAAAGAAGAAATGTCCAATGACGCCATCTGTATCTGGCCACGTATATCGTCAATTTACAAAATCAGTACCGTAGACCAGTCGTCAATTGGGTTGATAGACATAATATGACAATTATCTAGTTAATTCCAACACTCCAGATTTTTGCCTGCTTTTACAACTCCCAAGTTATAATATACATCATATTAAATTAAAGGGGGATCTCTTTTATATAAAATCACTTTGACATAAGATCATATCTTCACAGCTCCTTGTCCTGGCACCTCGTAACCGCGACCGGTCGCCGTCGCACGCGACTTCCGCGCCCGCGCCCATTACGCGATCCAATCGGACGGATCAACCTGATTGTTTGCTCATAGTCGCAAGATTGACTACTAAAACTGGGGAAATTGTATAAGATATGTGCATCCACCAACCCGCACTGGGCCAGCGTGGTGGCTATGGCCCAATCACCCTTCGTGGCTAGGCCTACATCCTGCAGTGGACTATTAAAAAAAGGCTGGTACAGGGGATTCCAAGTATATGAGAGTTATCCTCAGAGATAATGATTTTTAGCCTGTTCTAGGTCCCGGCACGTAAGATGAACAAAAAATATCACTCTCTCCCTTTCATTAGCAGAGAAAACAAAAGAGAGGTAGCTATGGTTTAACGTTCAAGTTATTTGCCGGCTACTATCTCAAGATAACAGTTGTACTTAAATAATTATTATTCGCAAAAAATCGCAACACCGACTTCTACCGTGTACAGAACTCGAATAGTTGCACGAATTGATGTGCCGTCCAAGTACATTATAGTTGACTTATCAAAAACGGCTCAGCCGAACTAACTGCAATAAATCAAAATATTAGATTGTAAGAAGATGTAATGGCATTTCGGGACTTTTAAATTTTCCATTCGTTAACTTAGGGTTAAGAGCTTTAGTGAAAATATTTGTGAGCCATTTTTAGCGTAAAAAGAACTTTGCCTTGGTAAAGCTATCTGCGATACAGGCTTCCTGACTACTGCGGGTAGCAACGTCTCTTTTGTTATGTTACCATAGGTTGTTGTACGATGAACAAGCGGCGCAAATATGCTAACCTCGGCAGTGGTTACATATTTGAGCCATTTGGAGTTGAGACTTTGGGTCCGTGGGGGCCGGGAGCTCATCTCGTTTTCAAAAGTCTTTCTGAGCGTCTGGTGGACGCGACGCGTGACCAAAATGCTGGTGTTTATTTGGCTCAACGTATAAGCATTGCCATTCAGCGTGGCAATGCTGCCAGCATGCTGGGCACGCTGCCAACTGGCAGTGGGCTTGAGCACTTGGATTATCTTTAGACTTTCAAAGGTCTGTGGATGATCCAATTGCTTTCTATGTAGTAGTAGTGTAGTATTGTCATTATATTTAAAAAAAAAAAAAAAAAAAAATGTACGATGAATGTTGATGAATTTTGAAAGTGCAAAACTTAAATTTCACTGGCTTAGTCTGTGTCATAGTTTTACTTAATTTTATAAAAAGGATACTAAGTACGCACATAATAACTACAATCCTACATATTTCGATTAAATTATCTCTACGGTTTATCTGAGTCCTCGCCTGCGAATCTAATTTAAGCGGTCAGACTATACCAATGAAGTCACTGATTATTGGAATATCGATAACGAAAAACTTTTTACGCCGATGCAATAAAAATAAAAAACAATTTTCAAAAGCAATATTCGATACACCTCACCACAATATCGAACAAAAGATACGAAAGTCTAGACTCCATTATTTAGATCGAGGTTTCGAATTTGGAATCAAATTTTAAATCGAATTCTTTCTAAATGTCATTTGTTTGTCGACATTGGCGCGTGCCCACTAATGGAAAGGTTCGTTTTTCAAAAAAATGTGGAACTGTCACGAATTCTTCCATATAAGGGATTCGACGTCTTATTTCAATACACTAAAGTTTGTTTTTCCTTGTCTAGAGATTGGAGTTACGATATTTTGTAGAGCTTTTCTTGGAATGTTATCAGCCAGTATATTTGTTCGGGTTACGATGTTTCTTTTAAATCCTTTATCGAATTTCCAAAGAGTGTTTCGAATTAAAACATTATTTGCGTGTCGTGAGCGATTTTAAAGTGCTTCTCGATTAATCGTGATCGAGTGTTAGATATCGGTTTAATAAGTGGTTTATTTGTGGTCAATTTTTAGAATTAGTTGAATCACATTAGGACCTTGCATATCAATTTTGAAATTATAATTTAGTTTAGATTTTTCAAATCGCAAGCACAGTAATATAATAAATTCATGGGGACTTAAATTTAAGATACTGTGTATATAATTGACTAATTGACAAATATAGACTACTTTTTAGATGGTGATTTTTATTCAATGAGTTATAGTTGGAATGTATTACTTGAAACATATATGTTGCATTATTTTAACTAGCTTCTGCTCGCAGTCCTGACCGCGTAATATTTTGATTTTTGTGCTATTCTAAGGGAACTTATTTCCGGAATAAGAAGTAACCTGTGTCACTTTCCGTCTTTTAAACCATTGCTGCGTGAAAATTGAACAAACAAACAAACTCACAATATTTTCGGATTTATAATATTAGTAAGATAACAAGGAACTGATTTTTTTTTACTGTGTTCGTAGCGTAGATATTTGAAGCCAGAAATAATATAAAGATACGATAAAAACATACCGTCTTACAACAAAAGTTTTACGCACGGCTTAGACAATGTTTACCAGTACAAATTGCACAGTTAAACACTGTTAAAGCTTGTTTATATCTTTTGTGGTTAGGCGGATACTCTTCCAATTAAAAAGAGAAACTTTTTTGCTTTTTGGGTAAATACAATAAAAAGAAAAATATAAAGATTAGAATCGATATCAAACTAGAATAGCAGTAAATGACATCCTTGCAAGATCTCCCCACCCAATTAGAAAACATACTGTTACATTTATAAAGAAAATCATTTTTTTTTGTTTTATATTAATTTTCAAACAAGCAATATTAAAAAAAAAACATGAATCGAAAAACTATTATCTTCTCGAAATCAAAGAAAAGTAAGACAGAGCGGTCAAGCAGTCCGTCCTTACGTCATCGCTCAAATTATGCCTAATTTATGTTGATTGAATCCATAATAGAAACTATCAACACTTGGACCGGTATCTTAGGCCCTTCGCACACTTGATTCTTTTTTTCAATTTGGTTCAACACATCTTTTTTTCTAATAAGTACTGATGACAGTTTACAATAGATCCGATGGAAACAAATTTTTAGATTCTATTTATTGGGTCTATTCTTATGTTGGCTAAGGTGAAGAATAAGATAATTGTTTGAATATTTTTGACAATTTAACTGTTAACATAAGAAAAACACTTATGTATAGTTCGATAAAAAATATAATAACACACAACACAACGCAAATGGTAGCGTAAAAATAAGTTGATATTATCTAATAATACTATTTTTTCGAAGTATTATAGAATTACATATATTATTTTATCACATACCTACACAATTTTACAAATAAATAAGCATCTAAAAAAAATACTTATAAAGTAGGTACAAATTAAGTATCTACATTATATTCTTCTATCTACGTTTCGATGTCAATTAAATATGAATTTAGTGAAAAAATGTTGGGGGATTTCAGACGGCAACGGACGACATGTTTGTTTGTGTTAAAAAGTGTCTCGTGCGCGAAGGCCCTTATTTATGCAGTTCCCAAATAACAGTTTATTTCTTCTATTTAGGCGTTTATTTATTATGCAAAGGTAAAATTACGACGGCGGAAATTTAATTGATTTTTCAATAACTAACATCTTTGAGGCGGAGCGCGTTGAAATCTTTTGTAATAGAAAACGAATAGAGATTTCAACTTGAAATTTTACTTGCGTATACTTACTCAATATTTATGTAATATAACAAATAGGTATTAAGTAATAGTTAAGCAAAGTTTTTTTTACCTTGTGTTCAACAGGTTGAGTTTTGTAGAATGCGGTTGAGTTAGGATTTTGGGTTAATTACTGAGTTTGCAATACTTTACTAGAGACTCATCATTTAA
This sequence comes from Hypomecis punctinalis, assembly GCA_949316475.1. Classification (NCBI taxonomy): domain Eukaryota; kingdom Metazoa; phylum Arthropoda; class Insecta; order Lepidoptera; family Geometridae; genus Hypomecis; species Hypomecis punctinalis. The sequence continues at coordinate 20,242,471 of OX438799.1, read as the reverse complement.
AATTTTAAATAATTTCCTATGATGAGATTAACTTTCTCTATTGAGTTTTTCAAGTTTTTTTTAAATATGAAATCAATGTTACTTTTTTGTAAATAGCATAAATTGTGAGATAATAAGCTTTTGTAAAGAAAGTAGGTATAAAGAAAGAAAGTAGGTGTTCTAGTCTCAAGGACTCACAAGCGAAGAGTGTAATGTCACGCAAGATTGTTTCACTACGCAATAATAACTGCTTATTCTGTCAGTCTTCGGGTGGTGACCGAAAGTGGCATTAACGACTGAGCGCTGCCGTCGCTCGGATGGGACTTTAAATGTTGGGTCTAGTTGGGTCTTTAAATGTTGGTTTGGCCATGTCAGAGGCTTTCAGACTTTCAAACTCTGACACCAGGGCTAGCCACCAGGCCTATACTAACTTACATAACAACTGACAACAAATCACGCGTCGCTACAGACGCGCAGAAAGCGCCATATTTGTTTCAGTTATTTACCATGATTTGAACTAACCTTATGCTTCAATAGATGAAGTCATAACCCCAATAACCAATTAACATCAAAACTAATAGCTCAAACACAATATACGTGGACCCAATTAATTGTAAAATTATTTACATCTTTACAACATACTGACATAAATTTTTATTGCACTATACATTGATTAGTATAACGACCCAGTCGACTGTTTGATGATCGAATTAACATTTTATAGAAATTAATCGATTCCGTATTTATATCGATTATAGTATTCGAATGAATCGTGCTATAAATGTCTCGTTATCGTTATTATGGTAACATATGGGGGTTTGGTGGGAATCGGGATCGGTCGGTTTCCTGTGTATTTTTAATTAGCTTTTTCGTAATGAAAATGATATTGCCTAGTTCGTTACGGCGATATTAAGTTTGTAATTTTGAGCTTATTAAGATGATTTTCGGTGATTGAGGACGTTGAATGTGATGCTTGTTTTTTGTGGTTCTTTCAAGTTGTCGGTTGTTTTTTTTTTTTTCAAAATCGAGTAGATAATTTGGCATTATTAGTTGAAACAACGCATGATGCTGATTTGAATGGGTGGTAAGTATTTAGATTGAACTTAATTTTTCAACTAAGTATAATGTAGTTTTTACATATATATTTTGTAAGTTGACTGCCTCGGTGGCTGAGTGGTTAGTGATCCTGAATTCTGGATCAAAGAGGCGTGGATTTGATTCCCACCCATAGCAAGCATTTATCTGATGAATCTACCTAAAAGTATTTACTCTATGTCTGGGTGTTATTTTGGTACTATATATATATTAGTATGTATTTAAAATATGTATATGTAGTTTATCAGTCTCTGACAGTCATATCACACGCTTTGCTTAGATTGGGATCAGAGACCGTGTGAAGATGTCCCCTTATTAATCTTCATATTTCATTTTTTAAATAGTACTTTATTAAAAAGCATAAGCGCTTTTATGGCTAAACGATTACATAACCGGGGATCATAGTAGCAGTCATAGCATAGTTTGACTAGGTGTCCGTTAGCGATCATCAAAGTTAATGTCAGAGGCATTCAGGCAGCTTAAACATTCCGACACTAGGGCTAGTCAACCGGTCTAAATACGAACTTACTTGACGGGAACTATTTTTTTACTCACCTATTAAAAAACACAGAGTTACTGGTAAAATTAATTACTAGTACTTTCCCTCGGTGATTTATAATAAATTCTAGTATATTTACGAAAGGCATAAGCCTTTTGTAAAAATAAATTAAGTAACTCTAAGTAAGTAATTAAACTAGCCAACGAGCTATGGAGAGGGCTATGCTCGGAGTCTCTCTGCGGGATCGAATCAGGAATGAGGAGATCCGTAGAAGAACCAAAGTTACCGACATAGCCCAACGGATTAGCAAGTTGAATTGGCAATGGGCAGGGCACATAGCGCGGAGGACTGATGACCGGTGGAGTCGAAAAGTTCTCGAGTGGAGACCACGTACCGGCAAGCGCAGCGTAGGACGTCCACCCACAAGGTGGACGGATGACCTCATTAAGACCGCAGGATCGCGCTGGATGCAAGCCGCTATCAACCGGTCTTATTGGAGATCTATAGGGGAAGCCTATGTCCAGCAGTGGACGTCCTTTGGCTGATGGATGGATGAAGTAAGTAATTAAGTACTAAGTAAGTAATTAAGGAATATTTATAAACATTTCCGAAAGTTTTACTAACATATTGTACCTACTTTAAAAATAGTAACTGATATTATTTACGATATAAACCATAAGTGGAATTGTTTGAATATTAAAATAATTCAAATTGATTGCAAATCTAAGCCATGGGTTCGGCTAACCCTCGTAAAATATCTTAATAGCTGTTCCTAACGTTGTTTATTTTTAATATCTGTGTAAATTAGAATTTATAGGTTGGCTGACATTTTGACCTCATTCGGTTTCGAACGTCAATCTTAAATCTGTATTTCTTCCTAAATAATTCAAAAGTCGAGTCGATAAAAATGGTAAATCGATATCGACAAAACAAACTCATAAACATCGATAGATCGTGACTCGTGACGCGAAAAGACCGCAAAATATATAGGAATTGATTCAACACAAAGCTTATTATAAATATTGCAATATAAACCAGAGTGTATTTAAAATAATTTAAATGGAAACGTCTGGGCGTCGTGGCGTACACAAAACGTCTTTATTCTGCCTGTAATTTATGAGAAGCTATAAAGTGCTGTACCTAAAGATCGGTGAATAAAAGTTAGCCAGCAAACGCCTGCGCTCGCGCCGGCCACGATGTGATACACTAAAAATCGAATAGTTAGTGATGTTCTTTATCGATAATTTTAAAAATCAAGATTAAAATAATTAATGCAAAAATATATCGAGCTTAGGCCATTTCCGTGTACAGTGTTCAATTGTTTGCTTTATTTGTTTTGGAAAATTATTTTCCTATTTTTTTTTTAATAAAAATCTTAATTTAAAGAAATTTCAAAATTTCGAATCTTTTGACACGAAAATCAAAATAAAAAATATGAAATTCTATTATAATTAAGAATGCAATGCGGTTGTTTTATTTCGTGCATTTATTTGCCATTTTAATGTATTTTTGAGCTACTGTACATAGTTTGGTCCCATTTTGCAGGATCTTCTATCTGATGAATATTATAATATTATAAGTAAATAAAAATATTTACTTGACAGAAAAATGCAAGTATTCTTAAAACATATACTGTACTATACTGTATCAGACTTTTTAATAGTCCACTGCAGGGCGTAGGCCTACCCACGAAGGGTGGTTGGGCCATATCCACTACACTGGCCCAGTGCGGGTTGGTGGATACAAAACATGTACAATTGATTTTAAATTGTTTATTCAGTTGAAATGGAGTCACACATGGACACAAAATAATCATTTTTAAAAATAACTTATGTAATAAATCATGTACCTAGTGTATTGTTTGTATCAACAGTGATGAAATATCAAAATTCATAAAAACACATAAAATGTTAGTGTCCTTAGCATAAAAACATCATATTAATAAAAAGCTCTCTCATCAATACGATTAGAGATTTATCGATGTCGATAATTTAGCCCATCACTAGACTGGTCCGAGCCCGGCTCTGCTCGTAAAATGTTACGATAAGCGCCATTATCATCACAAAGGATGCGTGTAATTGTTTGTCAAATAAATACTAATAAAACGTTGATGTTTATTAAATATAATTTTGAAAAGGACCTTTTATGTTTTCTTGATTGTCGGAGAGAAATAGTGTTTTAGTGATTACGCTCTTGCTATTATTCAATTCGAATGTCAGTTTTATTAAATTGGTCGTAAAGTTTGTGTGGATTCCTATTGGATGTATTTTAGATTTTGGATTTAAGGTGCAATGTTTTGATAGGCGCGCCAAATTTAAAAAATTTAATTTTTCCACAAGTGGTATATTAGTCAGATACATCATTTGAAAGCTTCATTTATAGGCTTCCCAAAAATATTTAATTTAGATTTTTTTATGCCTCCATTTTTTAAAATGTGAAAAATATACTGTTTGAAAAATAATAATAAAACTTTGTATTTTTTCTAGTTTAGCAGTAATAAAGTGCTTCTATCGTTATTTTACTTTCAGTCGTAGCTGATTCTTCTACATCTCTTAATTTGCTAAAATTGAAAATTATAACATACCAGCAGTGTGACCAGTTAGTAGGTACAATGCGACAAAAAAACACTTAAAAACTGTGTCTAGTTGGTAAAAATGCTTCTATTTAACAATTTGGAGTTAACTTAATCAGGGTTGCTAAAGATAAACTATATATTGAGCCAAATATATGTATTTATCCTAATAGATTCAAAATTAATTAAAAAAACGGAGGGCTCTTTTTTGGTTTTAACTGATGTAATAAACTCAGAAAAATATGAACTTTCTCGAAATGTAACGAGTGTTGTGGTTAGAATTTTTGATTATTATTATACCAGCCTCCATACATTTTGTGGACATGTCCTTTACTTGAGATTTTGCCAATGTGACAGGCATCCCTAATAATTCACGAAATTCACTAAGGATTTGAAGAAAATTTCTTAAAATGGTTACAGATTTGTGAAAAATAAATTCTTTTGAATTAACATTTGATGTAAATGAGGCATGAATATAAATTACATACCACCAGTGCGTCATTATTTCCTAGTTGTTGCTTTAGACGTTCCGTTGTTATTTTTCATCGTTCGCTTAATTAAATATGCTTGTATTTCTAACAAAAATGACTCATCTAATAAAAATGGAGATCGATGAAGAAACACGGAGATTTTTAACCATGAAATTATTTCAAGAAATAAATATAGAATGAACAAGAAATCTACATTCAACTTTATTAAAAAAAAACTATTTAAATGTAATTTTAAATCTCCTATAATTTTTTTCGTACAAACATCTTAAAGTAACATTCGTTTTTACTTTTGAACCTATATTGTATGCACATAACAAGATTCATCACTTAATAATAGTATGCAGTTTCTAATTACTCGGTGGAATCCTAGACCACATATAAGAAAATTGCAGATGGATAGTTATCCAAAGTTAAACTGGTATACCAGATAAAAAAGTATTTTTTGTCCCCCCTTTTCGGAAAGAGTATTTTTGTTCTTCGATATCTGAGTGCAACAGCTGTTTTTACCAGGTAGTAAGAGGATAAAGTAAAATTAAATTTAGAACATCTTGTGCAGTAGGTCTATAAATTCAAACTTCTAACTCCATGGTGCCGAATTTATCATACAACCTTTTTTAATTTGTTAAAAACTCAGACTCGGAACCTTCTTGGCGTATTTTTTTTTATTTGCAATGCACGTGCCTTTTTTCACGTACCTATACTTATTGTTAAAGTTACCTTAAGATAGATATTAAATTCTAGCGACAAAAGTTTATTTGACGCCCACAGAATTGACTAAAACGTTGATAATGCTCATAAGTATCTTGTGGTTATACTTATTTCTTATTTAGTCATTTTATCTCTGAGGTTGGATGAAAAGTTGAATTTCAATGACTAGGCAGACGTGCCTTCACTCGAGTGCAAAGATTTTTCACCTCGTGCTCTTTTGATTCTCTCAGGATTCAAATTTTTTAATCATTCACTGCGCTCGTGATTCAATTTTAAAATTCTTTGCTTGCTCGGTCATCAAAATTGAGCACGCGGTAAAAAATCAACAGTTATAGAAAACAATTATTAAAGTGTACCTACAATGTGTATGTATTTTGCTTTATTTTAATTACAGTAACGAAATGGTAATAGAGGGGTTTGTTTCCATTAAAGCCTGCTGTCTCATTATCTAAGATCTGTAAATACATCTAGGTATCTAGTACAAATAGCGTCGATTCAGTAATCGGTCACGTAGAGATGATCCCTTCACCGTCCTTGGCGGTGCAGCGGTGAGTGAGTAACGCTGAACTAACAGCGGGCGTCAAAGTGTAATTGACGGTGAGTCACTATAAAGTTGTGACTTTGACAGGAGCATATAGCGTATAACATTTTAGATGAAAAAGATAAATTCTAATGTTTGTCAGAGATTTTGCGTCATAGCTGTTAATTTTTATTTAGTTTTAGGTTTTTTATTTAGTAACGCGAACCTATTCGAAATAAAAAAGGTACATTAAACAAATAAATCTACTTACCGAAAATCATCATCACTGCTATCTTGTCTACTATTTGACACAACCATAATTATATTTTATACGCGCACCGAGACCCCGCAACAAATTCAAATTTCCTATTTCATTCCTTAAAATCTGTAATATGCCTAGTTTCGAGATTCGGTTCAGTAATCGGTCACGTAGAGATGATCCCTTCACCGTCCTTGGCGGTGAGTGAGTAACGCCGAATTGACGCCGTCGTCGGCGTAATTGACGGTGACTCACTCATTGTTATGACTTTGACAGGAGCGGCCATTTCAAAATTTTATTTTATGAAGTCATTAATGTTTACCAACATTGTTACGTTTTATTATTAACTTTATTTATACTATTATACCTACTTACGGCCAACGATCACTGTGACTAATTGTCAGTATAACTAAAATTTACTGCGTAGCTTGATTTTATAAGCGTCACCATGGGGTAATTATGGAATTATTTCAGGTCTCTAGCTCATTGTTTTTTTCCAACACACCAAAATTGTAACGTTAATTCAGTAATCAGTAACGAAGAGACGGTAGAGATGATCCTTTCTTCGTCCTCGGCGGTGAGGTGGCGTCGAAGCGTAATTGACAGTGACACTATCGTCACTCGTGTTACAATCACAGGATTGTAACAAGAGCTTGCAGGGGGTATACCTTTTTTTCCGACTTTCAAAAAGGTACTATGTTCATCTGTAAGCTTTTTTATGTGTATATACATCGATATTTTCGCCAATTGTATGTATGCCAGTATGTATACCTACCTATAAAGACAATGAGCCCGATTCCAGAGGCGCCAGCGTAAATTTAATAGCTACGTAAAAAGCGTTCTCTCAATCGAATACCTAAAGTGAAAAAGAAACAGAACTATACTATTTAGCTATTATAACTACGATGGCGCCTCTGTAGTCGGGCTTTATATCTTGTATAGGATGTCGCTCGAGCCGGACATATTTTGGTATTGGTCATTGCAAAACAAATTGGGAAGAAAAGAAAACAGTGTATCAATACAGCTCAAATCTTATGCTTTTTACCAAACCCCAAGTCTCACAGACAGAGCTAATCACATTATTTTCCCAATTAGACACACACGTGACCATATTTCACGAATCTTGATTCATTTCGTTATCTTGGATCCGTTTCGAGGAATCAATTTACTTGTTTTTAGTCGTTGATTCGATTCATTTCCCCTTTTCGTGGAAAGATTAATTGGTTACCTAATACCTTATTGAGGAAAATTTGGTGAATAAATGAAAAATTTAGTATTGTAATATTTTTATTTCGGCACCTATTTCAGTTATTTGGTACATAAAAATAGCTTATTGTTGGACGGATCATATAATATTTTTAAATTAAAGTCACACTTATAGATATTTATAGAAAGGAAATTATAAGATGTTATTCTAAATTAAAATATAGAAGACGATTAACACAATCAAGCCATTTAAAATATTTACATAAGTACATAATTTAATTCACTAAACATATTTACACTAATGTTAAAATCTTAACTTATAATTCACAAGTCAAAATAAGCTAAGAATATTTTAATACGTTATTTACAAAAATTAGCCTATATTTAAAAACTCTTTCCACAATCATAAATAGTTTACATGGTAATAACATCTTCATTTTAAAACTAATAAACCTAATATCCGAAGCCAAATTCAAATACGTTCCAATTTGTCACTTTAGAACGTCATAAATCTACCAATTCTCGAAAACACAGATCAATAAAAATGTAGATAATAAATTCCTCAACAGATCAAATCCGCTCTTTGTCGGAGGAGTTCTAATCTAAGCTCGTGTTCCCTGGCGGCCAGGCGGAGAGCAGCGATGCTGGAAGTCCTCACGTCGTCCATTGCTGGCTGGACAGGGAGCGTCTCGCTGCCGGGCGATATCGGAGGAGAAATGGACGGTGCCGGTGAGCGAGTTTCCGGCGAAGTTCGGCTGTGGTCGGTGCCGCTTTCCGAAGAGAGCCGATGTTGATCCGGGGCCGTGAAGTTAGCGAAGAGGGAGTGGAAGTGCGCGGGCGCGGTGGCATACAGCGGGGCGCCGAATAGAGATGGACGGGATAAAGGTGGTAGATATTGCGCCCCGAAAAGTGGAGTGTTTGCGTATCTGTGGAAGAACAATGTTTTCAATGAAAATGTATTTGTACAAATATATAAGTTTAGTTATTGATAGGTATATGACAAAAAGCCGTAACGATCGAGTAACGCTTTAATTATTTGTCTCTGCAAAACAATTAGACATCTGCGTAATTATGAATAAAGTAGGTGTAGTAGATGACGATGTCGAAGTCACAGAAATGTCTCAATTGTCCCCGTGATCCCGGCTATGACGCGCAGAGACGGAACACCCCAAAGTTTATAGAGAGTACACCGATCCCAACCAGTCAGTGGCATTCCCACATAACCACCCAGCCTCCCCAGGGATGGGACGGTATCCATAAAGGATTTTCCTAAAGAATAAAAGTAGCCGCTGTACAAATAGACTTAGATATAAGAGACTGTCTAACGCAGCCAGGGCAGCAGCTTCAAACTGCTTCCTCACACTGAAGCCGGCAACAAGCAGCGCGGGCGCGGGCACCGCCGACGACGGCAGGGGCTGACTCAGATAGCCGCAGTAGGGGTGTACTTGCATAATAATATGAATTTTCATAAGTCTAACTAAGGAACTGACCTAAACAAAGCCAACACGGCAGCATCAAACTGCTTCCTCATATCAAAGCCGGGTGCGAGCAGCACGGGTGTAGGCAGTGCTCACGTCGGCAGAGGCTGACTCAAATAACCGCAACAGAGGTAGACTTACAGAGTTGAGACTGACCTAAACGAAGCCAGGGCAGCAGCATCAAACTGCTTCCTCAATCCAAAGCCGGGGCCAAGCAGAGCAGGCGCGGGTAGTGCCGACGACGGCAGGGGCTGACTCAGGTAGCCGCTGTAGGGGTGCGCGTGGGGGCCCACCTTCTCCTGCTTGCGCCACTTTGCCCGCCGGTTTTGGAACCACACCTGGAAGTTTAGTGGTAGCTGTAGCTCGACAGTTTCGTACACGAGTGATGTAAAACAATTGATGGTTTCATGAGTATTTAGCTCTATCTAGTAGGCATTCGTATACAGGTAACAAATCAGATTTAAAGAATTCAGTAGCACTAAAAAGTGAATGGGAAGAGTAGACGAGTAGCTACACAGAGCAAGCAACCTGTGTTTACCTAACTGACTGTCTTACTACCACATTTTACGAGAGGAATTCCTCGTGGACCAACTGCTTTCGTTATGCGATCAGGAATATTATTTTTAAAATCTTTACAAAGGCTAATAATTTTGACAAGCCGGTGGCAGTTGATAAAAACGTGTGGTCCAAGCCACGCTAGAGCTCAGTTATGTACTACAGGAGTTAATGGCGATTGGTTAAAGATCTAGCTTTGTGTGCTAGAAAACTTATTTAAAACGTGCCAATGAATGCTATTCCACACAAAGTAACTGCAAATAATCAATAATGGAATCACACTCCTAAATAGGCTGGTTGACTAAATTTTAAAAATTGGTTAATTATACTTTTACTTTGATATCTATTTTATCCCAAACCTTTATTTTAATAAAGTATCAATATTTACATGACGTATTTTGTATTTATAAAAAATGATTTAATTTTCTGTCGAAAACGTGAATAGTGTCATATAGTCTTGAATGACGTCACAACCCGTCACAGTCACAGTGACAACGTCAACTGCTATGATGATAAAGAAGATTGTACAAGAAGTATTTATGTAAATCGAAACTTCTTGACGATGGTGTTTCGCGGGTCGCAACGTAACATTTTCTGATTGGTGTTCGCTGTCACGTGACTTAAGTAATGCCTATTTCGTTAGAAATTATTTTGTAAAAAATATTAATAATCATTAATTTTTATGAGATATAGATGTGTTCTTCTTTATCTCCATATCTTAATTAATAAATAGAAACTATAATACAAACAATTTGTTATAAGTGGACACAAGCCTATTGGCCAACGTAGAGATTGTTGCAATTGATTCGAGCATTATTTGAATTGTTTTTCATCCCAAATCAGCTCAATCGAGATACAAAGTATCAGCCGTCAACTATTTTATAGCCGTAAGTTACTCAATTATCGTTCTAATATAGCACTGGTTCCAGCAACCAGCCGCCAGCAGCCCATCTTAATAAGGAGACACTCGTATAATGAACAACTTATAAATCACTATATTAATGACAAACTGCACATGTTACTAGCCAACTCCTAATTCGGACTTGTCAGGAATTCCTAATCATTAACCACTAACGGGAGTAATAAACAAAAAATAATTTCTAATTAAGATAACGGGTAATGAAATGTTAGAGAGAATATTGATTTATTAAATTATATAATTAATTTTTAATTGCCATAGTTTGTACCCAGTCATTCATCAGCACTCATAAAATTGAAATGCGGTCTTGGATCATTAAAATGAAATTTGCTGCCTCAAAATTTCAATTAACTAATCAATTCGGAATAGCAAAAAATAATACACGTTAGTTAATAATGGACTCGTTAATTCGGAACAAATGAGTTTATTTTAAACTTCTTGTTAGTTTGTGCCGTTTCGAGCTTCCGTCGAAAAACATTACAATTTACAAACAACTTCATTTCACGAGTGAAACTAGTACAATAAAATTCAATTGCCTCCCAAAAAGTTTGATGGTTTGGTTGGACCTTTTAAATTCTTACGTTAATACATAATTGGGAATTTTAAACAATGTCGTATTGCCTTGTTTGCCCGCGGCTTGTTCTTTAATGAAAACGTCTGCGCATTCGCAGTGATTAAGTGATCATTAAGGTGTCGTTACACTGCACAACCGCTGTAGTCGCGTTCCCTTACGCGTAAAAGGAATCTTGAAACTGCTGTGACCATCATTCTGCCTTAATGACGGACGTTAATCGTCTTAATCTTTGGTGACAGTTGGTCACCGTTACTTTGTTCCAACAACTTAACTTGATTACTGTTGGCCCTGTCCTGAGTATTTATATTTTTATTTACCTGCAGTAGGGTTGTGCTATGTGTGTGTCCAGCATATTTAATTTTTTTGTTCATAAAGTATACCCATATTTTTTAAATAAAATTAATCTTAGTAAAATCAACATTCGTTGATATGTCGCCCTGTAGCTTGTATAGTGTTTTACTTTATATACTATTCATGGGAATAGTATACAGGGTTATTTGTATTCAATTAGCATCTTTTTAGGGGCTTATTCTGTAATGACACATTTTTTTGATAAAAGTCAAAGAAGTCGTTAGTTTAAGCTCCTAAAAGTGTTAATTGATTAGAAATATCCCTGTATATTATTTATAACCATAATTAGAGTTAGATATCATAAAAACTATTGTAAAAATTTACCCCTGCAAAATAAATTGCATAATAATTCATCTACTTAGTCAAAGTGCAGATCCTATTTCAAATTAATTACTATAGTCTTTAAGTGTTTTTTCTTGTTAATTTATTCTTTATGATCACATCAGTTCCTTATACAACGCTATCTTTACAAAGTGCTAGTAATACATTGTTGTAAATTTTATGGTCCGGTCAGTTTTACGATGGAATTGAACTTTACACAAAGAATAAATTAAATAAAACTAAACTGTAACTTGCGTTTTCTACATTTTACATACTCATATTTTAAAATTCACAATTTTTTTACATCGTCCTTCTATAATACAAAAGTATAACATAAATATTAATGGGAATATCTCTTTAATTTGACGTAATTATGGTCACCTGATTACCAGTAAAACCGACCGACATGAACGTGAGAAAAATATTAAATTTTTATGAGTTAAATAGTTTTGTAAAACGCAGTGTTTATTTTATGGTTTGTACTTAATGGTTTTTACTTCGACTTTCTTGAGGTTAAGTAATCAACCGACCTGTTGAGAGGTCGTTTTGAGAGGGATTTTATTGAGCTGGCTAATATAAGATCTATTCTATAGATCAGGGTTTCCTAGATAAAGAATCGCAACCTACTGTTAAGTCACGACTGAGTATTGAGTATGGCCTGCATGTAGAACGACACACTAACCGATCGAGGAAAAGATGAACGTAGTGTCTGTAATGTACCAGCCTTTTTTAATAGTCCACTGCAGGACGTAGACCTACCTACGAAGGGTGATTGGGCCATATCCACCAGCTGGCCCAGTGTCGGTTGGTGGATTCACATATGCCATCGAATTTCTTCTACGGACGTATGCAGGTTGCCTTACGATGTTTTCCTTCATCGAAAAGCTAATGGTGTGAAATTCCGTAAAATATTGGAGCTCCTAAAGCTCTTTCCAGACGGATGTAAACCAGCACCCCAACAGAGGTGACCTTGCTTGTTGCCATCCTGTTGCCATCCATGTAGATGTAATCCAGATTATATTATGACTTTCATCGTCCTTGATGGACGACAGCGCGTTTCCCACCAAGGTCACCCCTGTTGAGACGCTAGATTACATCCGCCCGCAACATGCTTAAAATGATCTGACCAAAGATAAGATCTAAAATAAGATAGATCTGATCAAAGCGCAGGATCACACTGAATGCAACCCACTTGCAAGTTAGAAAGAGAGAGAGAGACAGGAGATCCATGAGGGACAGCTAGTTCCAGCATTGTGTCTTCTTTCTACTTTCGGCTGAAGTGGTAATAGTGAGAGCTGCTAAGTTTAATAATAACTGATTCCTTAGCTTCAAGGCCTCTCACTCTAATAATATTCTATGTATAAAATCTATACTATAAAGCACGTACATGGACAAAATCAGCTAGCCTGCAGAATTTTTTTTACACGGCCTAACAATAAACATTTTCTTATTCTATAATTATATCTTGATTTATTTACAAACCTCAAAAAACATAGAAATTCAATTCTTTACTTCCTTATACCTATATAAATATATCCTACCTATATACAAAAAAAGGCTAAAAATCGAAACAAATACTGTGTCCGTGTGGTAGGGTGCCAAGAACGCTGGCTGCATTCCCACGCTGAATGGTTTAAGAGATTCTCTGTGCGAGGAATGAGCCAGCTCTCTTGTCACCGGCAGCGTCAACAAGCTTTGGCGAAATTGTCTTGTCTTTCTTATTCTTATTCAAAGCAGACATTCTCAATCAATTTCGGGCTGGGGATCGAACCCAAAACCTGTTAACATATCCTAAAATATATATCTTCAGTCTGGGCAAACACCGGGTATGACAAGAATCGATGGTACTTAAAACATCATATCTATTGTAATTTTATTTGTTATTCATCCAAATAATTACTCGTATTTAAATGGAATAGATCTTACATGTAGAAGTATATCATTAATATTAACCATGTCCATTAAGATACGATCCATTTTGTAGTACCTAATGCCTCATTCGAATACAAAGTTTAGTCCAAATAATTAAAACAAAAACTTACATTTAGCATTCATTATCCCTTAGTACAAGGTGGAGACAAATGGCACTATAAGAGAGAGACCAATAGGTTTACCTATTGGTCTCTCTCTTATAGTGCCATTTGTAGTGTTTTTTCACAGCGGTAGGATAAATTCTACGGATGTGAATGATAAATGAAAAACATTGGGTCTAGCCCCTTCTCTCTTCTGTGGTCTAGCCAATGAAATTACGGCTGGAATCTTGCTAGTTTTGACCAACTTCCCGGTTTCCGATTGAGCTGAAATTTCGCACGAATATGTATGTATATGGCGTGACAATGCAATAGTATGGTACTATGGAGCTGCTCTGATGATGGATCCGGAAGGTGGCCATAAGAACTCCTGAACTAAACAAGATAGACATGTCGTGTATGGGCTCGTTTTACTTGTCTTGGTGCACTTTGCTGCTACATGATATCCAGGATCTCAAAAGCTTGTATTTAAAAAGTTATATTTCTATAATAATTTATACTATTTTAAATGAAACGCTATTGTGATAATAACAAACGTCACACACCTACCCCACCATACTATCTTCTATCTACGACAGCCTCATTTATGTCAACTTATGTAAATTCTATCGCACTTAATATTATTAAACCGTCTATAACAACCCATCAGAGACTCCTATTATAATAATATAAAAAGCTATCATTTAATTATAATAGAATAAGGTAAAGTCAGATATCCTCGCGGTGTCAGAGGAGGTGGCGTCACGTCGCGCGGCCGCGGGGGTCCATGGTGCGAGTTTTTGTCGCCCGACTGCACGCACTTCTGATTTTAAATGATATATTTGATTGAATTTGTGAATAATATTGTGTGGAATAAAATTCATGAGGATTTTTAATGAGGATTGTACTTTTAAGGTACGAGGAGTGACTTGGTGGGTGGACCTTGCGACGCGACTCTGGGGGCCATGTTGGTTTCGTTGATTTTCTTTGTCACTTCCTGTTTTATGATAAAAGGAGGTTGATACAGAATCCTAATGGCAAGAGAATTGCAAATGTTTCTCATAAGACGTCTGATTTTTGCCAAGGTTGACAGCCTACTCAACGTTGGTAGGTACTGAAGCGGCGATGCAAGATTTAAGTGGGTACATACTTAAAGTGTAGACTTACTTGGATTCTAGCTTCCGTTAAGCCGATTTTGAGCGCCAATTCTTCTCTGTAACAAAAATGAATAGGTAATTATAGGTAGCTCAAATTGATAGTTAACTAAGTTTTTTTTATACGGCACTCGCCTTTTTTAACTACCACTATATACATACAAGACTTATATAATCTAAAACTACATAAACTACTACTACATAACAAGCAATAGGATCATCCACATACCCTTGTAGGTTTAAAGATAATCCAAATGCTCCAGCCAAACTAAGTTAAGTAAGTTATATTCTAAATATGACATGTTAGGTAGTTACTAGTTAGGTTTAACTATACTATCACCAGAATATCCAATTCAAGTACGTACTATACAAACTTAGGTATAGGCTTCTTGTGATCAAAAAAGTTACAAAAAATACTAGTCTAGCCTAGTCCAGCATACGGAAAAAAAACATGTTGAACATCCTATATTATTGATGAGATGATGATGATGATTGCAACCAAACTCGATTTGCGCGAACTGTCACATATCAGAGGGCCAAGTGGCAGTTTTTCGCTCGAGCTCGATCGCGTTAACGTTTGATGTGATTTCTATGAAAATGGTACAGCGCCATCATGTGTCACGTACAGAAAACTGAATTGCTAAGTGTGAGTATTTTTAACGGTAATGTAACGAGCGCCAAACCGATCCAACACAAGCGCGGCAACGTCTGTGATTGGCTAACTCAGGCGTGTGTGTCAATGTGCTCGAGTGTGTGCTCGACGCATTCGATCAAAGCAACGTATAAGTAATTAATTAAGTAATAAAGTGATTTCATTTGCAAAACTGCCACTCGGCACTCTGGTTACATTTTGTTAACTATATTATAGCTCGACTACTTCATAGCCAGATCCTTACCTAGTAAAGACATCAGGGTAATGCGTTCTCCCGAAAGCCTTCTCCAGTTCATCGAGCTGATAGCTAGTGAAGGTGGTGCGGTAGCGGCGCTGCTTCCGCCGCGGGATGTCCTCGTCTTCGAACCCTGACCCTGAGCCCGGCCGCTCGTCCGCTGCCAGCTCGGGGGTGCTGCTGGAACCAGGCTCCGAGACTCCCATGGTTTGATGCTATGGGTTCTTGAGTTGGGATGTTGATTCGTTGATTTGAGTGGTAGAGTTGTGAGGTTGGTGGATCTGCAACAAATGAATCGGAGATTTATTGACATAAGTGACAGAATAAGACCAAAGTTTCCTA
Source organism: Hypomecis punctinalis (assembly GCA_949316475.1). Classification (NCBI taxonomy): domain Eukaryota; kingdom Metazoa; phylum Arthropoda; class Insecta; order Lepidoptera; family Geometridae; genus Hypomecis; species Hypomecis punctinalis. The sequence continues at coordinate 20,226,552 of OX438799.1, read as the reverse complement.
TGGGCAACTTATATTTTGCGAGGCCCTACAGTCTCCACTGGGAACCCTCTCTACCTTCGAGACGCGAGGCCGCCTAATTATTTGCCTAGAGCCACCTCTTCTTCTTCTTCTCCGTGTCGATGATCCAAATAATGTGAAGTTCTAAGTTCTAAGAGCTACCTCCGCCTAACATCTGCATTCAAAGAAAAACTCGAAAAACTGTTTTACACTAGATCTGTATGAATTTCATTAATTTATAGAAAAGTTTTTTCTGGAGTATACAGGGTTATTCCTAATCGCAATAAGTAACCTTTCAGGGGACCTTTTCCTTTTTTTTATTCTGTATATCAAAACTAACAACTACTGTTCTGCGAATTTTGCCAAAATTAAAAAAAATGTTGTTACATAGAAAAATTTTGTTCACCCGCGACAAAATGCGTTGATTTTTTTTTTTTACTTTTGACTAAAGTCGCAGAACAAAAGTTGTTAATTATGATGTACACCATAAGCCCCTTAAACAATGCTAATTTATTAGTATGAACCCTGTATACCTAGTAGGTAAGTCAATTTAGTATGAAATCGAGATGATTAATCTACTTACCCATCACAAAACAAAATTCATTAAAAAAAATGTATATTAGACGTAACACATTGATTTCAATCACTCCATGTAAAGTAAGTATACGTAAATATACGTTAAGTATGTTCGATATAAATGTAACTAAAATCCAATATTCTATGCTCTAAGTAAATTACTGCAATTTTTCACTGGTACATGATGCGAATAATTTAAACAGGGCCTTTTGATAACTAATAAAATTACAACCCATCACGCTATTAATCATTACATTATTATGCTAATTAGTACATACTCTACTATAATATTTTCCTTCGTATGTAAATAGTATGTAAATATTCCTTAACAAATAGATCACCTACGTGATACTTACATTCATGAATGCCTAGTACCTGTACTGTACCAGCCTTTTTTTGAATAGTCCACTGCTGGAGGTAAGCTATCCTGAAGGGTGATTGGACCATATCCACCACGCTGGCCCACTGCGGGTTGGTGGATGCCAATGCCTAGTAATAGCAAATTATCTTATTTTCAGCACAAGCAAGTTGCAAGCTAAAATTTTCCGCAACATAATAAATTGTATCTACCACACAGAAGTTACTACCTAATAATTACCCAGGTTGTTTTATTTACTATCCTTGATATGTATTTTGAAGCAATCGACTTTGAACTCTACATGGTGTTTTTAGGGTTCCGTACCTCAATAGGAAAAAATGGAACCCTTATAGGATCACTTTGTTGTCCGTCTGTCCGTCTGTGTGTATGTCAAGACCTTTTATTTTAATCGCTCCTAATACAATTACGCAGTTGACTTGCTCGCGTCCTCACGTCATACGCAATTACCTGTGTATCTTGCTTCCCTATCTAAATTGCGGTTCACTGACATCCGCTTTCACCCCATAAAATATGATACAAAAACAAATAACGTTGAAAATTTGCTAGAAATTACGGGTGCCGTCAACATGCGCAAGCGCTGCTAACGGTTAAGTTTACAATGGCGTCATCTCGGTGTCATTTGCTAGATTGACGTTTAATTTTGTCGTGTGCATTCTTTTGAGTCATTACTTTATATCCGTATCAGTACTGTGTACAAAAAGCAAGCACACATACACAGGTATAGGCGGCTACAACATATACCTAACGGCATATTTTGTGAAGCGCAAATGCCCACTCGTTACCGCTGCTGACATATGAATTTGCTATTGCGCAACGACTCGCCACCGGACTAGTTTTCATAGACGCCATTAAGTGTGATTTAAAATTTAAAAACAAACATTGGTATCCTACCAATATGTGCTAACTCTATCAGAAAAAAATGTTAATGTCACTTCAATATTATCAAACCGGTGGACGGTGCGCGATTTTAAATTTTTGTTTAGAAAAGTATATTAAACGTAATAAGACATCCTTAATACTTCTGCCCATCTCTGTGATAATACCGGTAAAATCTTACTCCTACTAATCCTACTATCCTACTAATATTATAAGCGCGAAAGTTTGTGAGGATGGATGAATGGATGGATGTTTGTTACTCTTTCACGCAAAAACTACTGAACGGATTGAGATTAAACTTTGCAATAATATAGCTTATATATCAGAATAACATATAGGCTATAAATCATAATGATATTGCGTCAAAAATTAAAATATCATGCGGGCGAAGCCGCGGTTAAAAACTAGTAAAAAATAAAATAATTTATACAGTTTGCTAGCGATGACTTATCAACCGTATCAGATATCGGATAATGTGTCCAAAAACTATTAAATTATACTACTAATTCACATTTTAAAATTTTCTCTGCTAATTTCTTAGGTCCAGACAGCGATTTAATTACTGATTCTTATGAAACTCTTTTCCATTTTTTTATGAATAAATTATGAGTAAAACCTATCATAAACTCTTCTATGCGTTCTTGACATGTTGTCTACGTATATAAAAAAAAGCCGTGGTGGTCTAGAGGTAGTGACACCCGCCTTACAATCGTGAGGTCGTGGGTTCAAATCCCCGGTCCCCGTACCAATGAGTTCTTTGGAATTTATGTACGGAATGTCACACCACTGGCTTTTCGGTGAAGGAAAACATCGTGAGGCAACCTGCATACGTCCGTAGAAGAAATTCGAAGGCGTATGTGAATCCACCAACCCGCTTTGGGCCAGCGTGGTGGATATGGCCCAAACACCCTTCATGGGTAGGCCTACGTCCTGCAGTGGACTATTAAAAAGGCTGGTACAGTACAGTACTAGTAACAAGTACTGTATCGCAGGGCTCAAACAGTTCTAATGAGTTACCACACTATTAAGCTTTTACGGTAACAGAAATACATCATCTGTGAAAATTAACTGTCACGATTCAGCCTGGTGACAGATAGACAGAGAGTGGAGTCTTAGTAATAAAACGGGGGCCCCGTTTTTAATTTCTTTGTACGGAACCCTAAGAAGTAAAGCGTTTATGGGACAATTGATAATAAATCAATTAGAAAAACAGTGTGTGTACGCACTAAGCAACTTTATTCAAGCGTTACATGACTGATGACTGAACTGCCTAACGGATCTAAATATTAGTAGTAGTGTGCAAGTGTTTTTAGGGTTCCGTACCTTAAAAGGAAAAAACGGAACCCTTATAGGATCACTTTGTTGTCCATCTGTCCGTCTGTCCGTCTGTGTGTACGTCAATACTCTTTATCTCGGGCACGCGTAAAGATATCGAGTTGAAATTTAAACTATATACCTACGTATATCTATAGTCTCTTGCAGTTTTGTAAAAAAAATCTTCTCAGTTACCGTATAAAAAAGTTAGAGCCGTTTATTTCGACACAAAAATCAAAACCTACAGGGTACTTCCCGTTGACATAGAACTATGAAATTTGGCGACAAGCATTGTCTCAGAGTACACATATAGGAATAAATCTGAAAACTGTACATTTTTATTTAAATCACAAAAAAATAGGGCCTAGATTCACAAAACATAGGTGGAAAATTCAAAGTGAGTAAATCGTATCATATAAAAGAACTTCATTAGCACAATATGCTAAAACAGGTTTTTAATTATTTTAACAATGTGTAATGTTTAATGTATGACGAGAATAGTGAAAAAAAAACTTTTTTGTCGATTATATAGTATAGAGATTTTAACAACTTACTTCCCAATTTTCTGGATTTGTAAGGAACCCTCGGTGTGCGAGCCTGACTCGCACTTGTCCGGTTTTTTTATATTATGGAAGTAAATGTTTGTAACCAGTGCTCTTAGTGTATAATTCTTATTATTTTTTATTTAATTATGTAGTATACTAGTAACAATCCACGAGTGCACGCGGTTTTTATATGTGTTTATGCCGTGTTGTCGTCCATGTCTGTGTGTGACTAATCGCCCAGCACACTAACGCAAATGACATAATACAGGCAGACCGACAAACAAACTCTTAATTTATCAAAGCAAAAATTAATCACCATGTACCTACCTACACATTTAAGACTAAATATGAATATAAACTGTCGGCCTTATCACCCATGGCGATTTCTTCCAGGCAATCAAGCACGAAGATTTACTGACGAGAACAAGAAATAGTGACCTAAACTGAAGACATTAATATTAACATAGCAAACACCTACCGTCTTACCACAAAAGTATTACGCACGCTTAATGCTAACAGTACAAATTGCAATGTAAATGTAAAATGTTTAACAGTACAAATTGCACGGTTAAACAGTTTTTAGTGTTTAAATATTTTGTGGTAAGGCGGCTAGTTGTCAAAAAATACGGCTATACAAGTATAGGTTCATAAGCATGTTCCTATAGTCCTACACTTCTATAGCCGGGTAGGGTAGGTACATATGTATAATATATAATTATTATCTTATACTACATGTATAGCCCGCGGTGCACTCGTGGTTTGCAGCAACTAGAAGGAAGTTCGTAGGTAAATAATAATAAATAAGTAGGCAGAGTGGCTACTAGCTAGCCCAGCTAGCTTAGCATACAAGACCACGACAAGAGTTTACCGACGTGTGCAAAGGTGACAGATATATGCTTCATCATAACTCTGTCACGTTCTGACACGTCGATAGAATTATTTTATGGTCCGTATGCTAAGTCCGCTGGTGTAAAAGTTTCTAAACCGCTTGTAGGCCTCTTAACGGTTGAAACAACCGGAATCCACAATCATGTGCCATTCGTGCCACGGCAGCGCTTAGTTTTAAATGCCACTCGCGGTCACCCATCCGAAGTCTGACCGTGTTAAACGTTGGTAAACTTCGGTGATCGCTAAGAAACATCTGCTCAAACCACGCTATGAGCGCTACTTGCATATTTATTTATCCTGTCTCGACAAATTATTGGGATAAAAAGTTTCCCTAGTTTAGGTAACATAATTATCATTAAAATACCAGAAGTAATTAATGAAAAAAATTGTATCGTGTTGCGTAGTAATAAGTGAAAATATCCGTTCATGGATGTAATCAACAATAACAATTATTAATAGAATTAATGTATCTTATGTACATAAAAATTTATGTATCTTTGTTATAATATCTTACGTTGAAAAACCCCTTTGTATTATGGTTCGTCGCGTTTTATGCGTTCTAACGCACTATTAATTACAAAAAGTATTGTTTCTAAGTATATTGGATGGTTGTAAGTAGTTAAACACATGTCTGGCAACTCTAGAGTTCTGTATCCATAACGTAATTGCGTAAAACGATGTAAGAATCTTAGTTTTGACTCGACAATTTCGCAGTCAACTGTCAACAGATGTTGATTCTCTTCCACAGGTTACATTTTTCAACGAATCATGTAAAAAAATGGTAATATTTGGCAAGTTTGTTTAATATCTATCTAGTTATCTTTGTGATAAGCATTTCAAAAATATGAAGCGAACGCAGGATTTGAACCTTGCCCCTTCGGATCACTAGCCCGACGCTCTAACCACTGAGCTAGCTCGCCTCCTACGCAAGCTTCAAATTTCTGAAGTGCTTACATTTCCCAACTTATAGCGTTGGTGGCGCCACCTGTGATACCCGTATTAGACAGGTTATCACTCAACTAGAAGTTATTAGAACTTCTAAAGATTGACGAGAGATGACACACTGCTAAATCAATGTTATGATGATAACATTCATGGCGCATTGGCGCCACCAACGCTATAAGTTGGGAAATGTAAGCACTTCAGAAATTTGAAGCTTGCGTAGGAGGCGAACTAGCTCAGTGGTTAGAGCGTCGGGCTAGTGATCCGAAGGGGCAAGGTTCAAATCCTGCGTTCGCTTTATATTTTTGAAATGCTTATCACAAAGATAACTCTTTGAGATAAAAATCTAGTGTGGAAAGCACTTAAAATAAACATCATAAAATATCTATCTATCTTATTATTAATGAAATAAAAATTATTTTATGTATCAAATCGGCAAAGATCGAGTTTTTTGTACCACGAATAAGTCTGCGCTTAGATAGCTTAAAGCTCTATAGCTTAGAGGTTATAAAGGTTCCGTGAAACAGATCTAACACGAGGCCAATTATACACACTGTCTTAACAGGAATTGGAACAGGATATTCACACTGTCTTAATCAGGTGATTTATCTACCATGTCAGGGAACGTCCTACGCTGCGCTTGAAAAAATATTTATCTATTTGGGGATTTCCCCTTGTCGCACTTCTCATCGTCACCTGATACGGCTTTTGCCATATAATACGGCATTCAGGTTATTTAAAAACCTGAAAAAAGGCAAATACGGCTCGGCTGCCCTATAAAAGCCGTATATTTTAGTAAAATGAAGTTTTTTTTAAATATTGCCTTTTTACCAAATTTTCCCATACATTTTCATTAAAATACGGCTTTTTTGAGGTTGACATACGGCCACTCTAAAATTTACTAGGAACAACACTGCAACACTGCATTGGCCACACAAGTGACGCTGACATTTGCGTCTATAATCCGACCCTTTCACTTAGTCGCGGGGGTGCCCGCGCAGACGATGACTGAGTTAAACGGTCGGACTATACTATAAATACCATTTTCCTTATAGATAAGGATATCTATCGTTTTTCTGAATGTATCATCTAATCATTATCTGATACCCGGAATATTTCTAGCAATTAATTAGGTACACTTACAACCTCATTAATGTTCAATTAAAAAGTAAAAAAGCAAATTATTTGCAGTCCACGACAAATGGCGATTCGACTCACTCGGAATACAATTAGACCCGTTAATTAACTGAAGATCCAATTAAATCATTGTTTAATTACTTTTTAATGGTTAATTAATCGGAAAATTATTACCTGTGCTCGGTGTTTGATTGAAGTTTTAGAGCAATGGTATTAGGTTTTGTTATTCCATGTTTTATGAAAAAAGTGTGACGTCAATCAATATTTTACTAATGCTTAAACTATAATAATGTAATTTCAATTTCAATTTATTTATTTACATAAAACGAACAAGTTCATTGATAGATACATTGATACAGATTAGTCTTAATACAAACATTACTTAAAAAGTTAAGACATTTATTCTATACTCTATAAAATTTAACTTGATCTCTGCGACAGTGACATTGACATAGAAGATTGACATTTTTAGAGTTGAGATAGTGGTGGAAAAAATCGATTTTCGAACAATGTTGTAATGAAATCGAATGCGTAGTTGAAGGTGAGAAATTGGATTTTATTTACTTACTTTTATTTAAGATCAAGTATGTACACATGTAAATAATGTTATGATATTAATTAAATACTCATAATAATGTAACGATAGTATTTATCGACGTTTTTCACTATTATCGATGCTAATGTAACATATAATTGTGTTTAATTTAATTACACATGTAAAAAATGTTATGATATTAAAATATACAATAAAATGAATGATAAATTAAGTTTTATTTAAAATACCGTTAGTATAAACTATCGATATTTTAAATAAAACTCTATCTAAAACTCTGTGGTCACGATCATTCGTCGCCCATCACTAATCGGCATGCCCAAAAAGTATGACAGGTACTGTTTGTACTATTAAGAAATTCAGGAATTCATAGGTGTGATTTTTCTGACAGCTGTCGCAGAGATCAAGTTAAATTTTATAGAGTATAGGTATTCGTTTTTTCTGCTTTGTAACTAATCAAGATTCACCCTACCTCCCGAACTAGTTTAAACTGTATCTCGGGCGGCAGTTTTCCTCTCGCTCATTTACTAGGCAACGTGTAATGTGTACGACGGAGACTTTTAAACTTGAAACGGTCTGAAATTAATATTATATATAAGCTGGGAATACATATGCCAGTAGAGTTAGTGCAAAAAGAGAAGCGTTGTAGGTGGGGTCGCCCGTGTGCCATTTTAAGTGTGAAAATGTGAAAACGTGTGCTAATTGTGCTAAGTTGACAACACTGTTCTGAAAGGAACTAAAATGTTTGATACTTGGTAGCCACCAATTCGGTTTTCAACAGTACTCACGTCTTCCAAGTATAGTCGGTACCTTGGCTGCTGATTAAAATCTTATCATTAGTTCTACGTAACGCCACGACGGTTCTTTTTTAGGGTTTCCGTACCTCAAACGGAAAAAACGGAACCCTTATAGGATCACTTTGTTGTCCGTCTGTCCGTCTGTGTGTATGTCAAGACTCTTTATCTCGGGAACGCGTAAGGATATCGAGTTGAAATTTAAACTGTATACCTACGTATATCTATAGTCTCTTGCAGTTGTGTAAAAGAAAAACTTCTCAGTTTTGGTATAAAAAAGTTAGAGTCGTTTATGTTGTAAAAAACCGAATATTTCGACACTCACAAAAATCAAAACCTACAGGGTACTTCATGTTGACATAGAACTATGAAATTTGGCGAGAAGCATTGTCCTAGAGTACACATATAGAAATAAATCTGAAAACTGTACATTTTTATATAAATCAAAAAAATATGGCCTCAAAATTCAAAAAATATGGGTTCAAAATTCAAAGTGAAAAAATCGTATCATGTAAGTTATCATATAAAAGAACTTCATTAGCACATGCTAAAACAGGTTTTTAATTATTTTAACAATGTGTTTGTACGGAACCCTCGATGTGCGAGTCTGACTCGCACTTGTCCGGTTTTTTGCACATACTCTAGCTGGCACACTTGTATAACTGTCACTTGGACTTGGATGTCCGTAGCTAGCATGCAAATGTGACAGCTACTAGCATGTGTATTCCCGGCCTTGCGGCATTTCTTCAAATTCTGTACTAGTATGTGATCTTCATACCATACAAGCTCAACAAGCACTCTTATTTTAATTCTCTTGGGGAGTTCTACGTCCAACAGAAGCTACACTGATAATAATTATAATCATACCTAGTTGCTAACGAAGGCACGGGTGGGCCTTGCCTACCCTAGAAACGCCTTGTTTATAGTATTATTTTAGAAAACATTATATTTTTTCTGAGGTGAACAAAAGTGACACCTGCTCCTTAGGAAAAAATCTCTACATAGTTGCGCCAATGCATGCAATAATGAACTTCGAAAGTTAGTTTGGGCGGCCGACCACAGATCGACTCCAGCAACAAAATAAAGACTTCAGCTATTAAGTGATAGCTCGGTGGGCAAGTACCATCATTTGGAAGCTCTGTGTCCTACAGTGCAGTGATTATAATGAATTTAGAACCTAGAACCACCTGCTGGATTGCGGTAGAAACCACAGGTTAAGTCCAGCTACGAAATAAAGACTTCAGCTTAAGCTATAAGTGATAGCTCGGTAGGCGAGCATCGTGATTGGGGAGGTCTATGTCCTGCAGTGCAGTAATGATAATGAATTTTAAACCTAGAGCCACTTGCCAGATTGGTTTTCGACCACATATTGAGTCCAGCAATAAAGTAAAGGCTTCAGCTATACCTACCTAAAAGATTCTGAAAGCTCGGTGGGCGAGAACCGTCATTAGTAGGCATATGTCCTATACAGTGCAGTGATAATACTGAATTTAGAACCTAGAGCCAGCTGCCGGATTGGCGTCCGACCACAGATTGAGTCCAACAACAAAGTAAAGACTTCAGCTATAACTGATAGCTCGGTGGGCGAGCACCGTGACGCCACCTGCCGGCGCGGGCGCATCTGCCGCACGCGCCAATAATCGCGCTCCAGGGCGGTTGGATTCGTCTATTCTATTGTATAGATCTATTGGGAATAATGGTCAAAACTATATCATGTTCAGCAGCTAACCATTTTAATAAAAAATAACACAAGCCCGTTACAACTTAGTTAATCGTGGTACGGAGTGCTCAGCCGCTTTTTTCCTGAACTTTTGGAACTCTGTATGCTGAGTGTGAGTGTTGTCGTAAACATGACGCGCTCTTCGGCGAGCGCGTAAGCATGTACTTTGTATGAACTTGTTGTGTTTCAAAAACGAGCCGCTAGTGGCGCTGTACAGTTCTTCATACAAATTACATTCTTACGCGCTCGCCGAAGAGCGCGTCATGTTTACGACAAAACTCACACTCAGCATACTGTATGTTATTTTTACCAATACTAACCTAACCTACTCGCTTTCCTAATTTAACCAGGCAACAAGACTGCTATATTACCTTACTAGCTTTTGAACGCGGCTCCGCCCGCGTTGTATTTTGACTTTTGTGCTATCCCACAAGAACCTTTTATTTTTTCGGGATAACAAGTAGTCTATTTCACTTTCCGGTCCCTAAACTATATCCATGCCAAAAATCAAGTCAATCCGTTGCTACGTTGCTGCGTGAAAGAAGAACAAACCAACAAACTTTCGGATGAACTTTGAAACTTTTAAAATGGAGATTGTTGAAAAAGAAAACAATAGAAAAATATTTTTCCAAAACAAATAAAGCAATTAATTACATACTATAGTGTAGGTAATGGCCTAAACTCGATATATTTTTGCATATACGTAAATAGGTACATACATAGATTTAAATATGATTTTAAAGACGCAACACTGGTTAGATACCTGAAAACGTCGCTAACCTATAATATTTTTTTGTAAAAAGCATGACCGACTTCACCCGTGTACAAAGTGTACGTCATTACAAAGTATAAAATAAAGTCGCTTTCCGAGGTCTGTCCTCATGTATGCTTATATCTTTTAAACTACGCAACGAATTTTGATGCAGTTTGTTTTAATAGATGGAGTAATTCAAGAGAAATGTTTATATGTGTAATACACCTATGCGAAGCCGGGGTGCATCGCTAGAACGCAAATATTATGCACGGATTGATATAACATTTTTCACATTATTGTTGATTTATCAAAAATGGCACAGCCAATTTCGATAAAATTTAAATGAGACCAATTTCGATATACTCTTTCCAATAAAAAAATAATTATTGAAATCGAACTACTATGAAAAAAGTTATGCGTAAAATATATACATAAAAAAATATATATATACGCGTCGACTTGTATACCTACTCCGGTGGTTCGTCGGTTAAAAAGGGGTAAGTTAGCACTAAACACTAACTTAATTTTCATTAAGGAAGAAGACTAACTCACAATATTCATTAAATTTTCATATCGATTCCCCGATAGTGTTCGTAGCTCATTCAACCGTTAAAACCTACTTCTTGATTGCTTTATTTAATTTACAGTGGTTTTTAATTCACAGCTGTTTTTGTACGTCTCTACGGGCCCAGTGAACCGCGGTCGGTTAATTTGTTTTTTGAGTTGTTCATAATTTTCGTGCGCGAATTTCTCCCGTCTGGAGGACTTTTTGTTCGGTTTTATGAAATGATTACCTATTGGTTTTTACTGACATAATAGTGGTTACGTTAAATCAAATTATGTACCTCTGATTTTATCAGATGTAGAGCCTTGTTATTTTTCAACGGTTTTTGTAACTATTGCGAATAGTTGATCAATTCTGTGTAAATTGCCATATTGCAGCTTAGTCCCTATTCTTGTCACATTTAGAATTATTAGCGTAGAAATTGAAATGGAAAGAATTGGATTACATTTTGAAATCGGTTTGTGTGGTAAAGGGACTCTGATTTAAGTAACAAAGATTTAGAAACGACAATACTTATTATGTACAAATACTGAAGATTATAGATAGAGATTCGTAGCTATCAATAAGTTACAAACCCTTTCGAGCAGATTAACAAGTTAAAATGGCAGTCATAAAAGTGACTGATAGATATGGATCCGGGCCTCGCACTGAATGACGACGTTTCTAGACTAGAACAAAGCCCTATCCTACTACCTAACTTTAATGGTATTGATAATTTAGTTTCTATATTGTGTTAAACTATGTCATGCACGTGCATATTATAGCGTTACGTACTCACGCAGCACTTTTTTGCTTACCTACTAATTGGATATATTTTTCTTTCTCTAGACATCTACACTTACAAAGAAAACCGCAACACCTGGCCAAGTGGGTAATTATCGACTTGACTACTTGGTACAGCCAACCGCTTGACTTGGTTACTTAGTACCAACTACCGACCGCATAATCGGTGCGTTGTTAAAACGAACTAACTGTAAACCCAGTTCGTTTACCCCGACAATCAATAACCGTGACAATTTGTGTCCAATTCAATTTTTTAGACAAACTGTATTTTGCAATACCAATTATAGGAAACAATTCGATGCAAAAGAAGATAGAGGCGACCGCAAGCAAAGAATAGCTGAATAATTTATAACCGCAAAAATTATACAAAGCAAACAACTTCAGCAGCTGGATTGGATACTTATCTGTTTTTTATCAATAAATAGCTGTGCTTCATAGTTTTACTCACGAGAAAGATTATCAGGAATTAATTTTTCAAGGGCAAAAAGCAGTCTGTGACCAGTTCCAGCCTTGTAGTTTCATTCATGCTAAGAAGCACGTCGTTCTTAGGTCAGTATTATTTCATAAAAAAATGCCACAACTCTTTTTAAACTTAGTTGATAAATCCTCCTAAATCCTAAATTATAGACACGTAAAGCAACTACTATCAAAATAAGAGCCACGACAATGGCTGCAAAACAACGTACCTCTGTAGAAAGAGTATCAATGTTTCATTTAGATATTAATGCAGCTAAAGTAACAACCAAATCATACAGTAGGCGCAATTTTAAAGGCTTTTTGACAACTCTAAATAAAATTTTAAAATGTTGCTCTCAATATCTCAAAGATCGCAATTAAAAAGACAGCTACATATAGTTTTAGGTAGTTTAAATCTGTCAAGCCTTCAAACTTAAGCTTAGTGATGAAGTATCTAAAATTTATGAATTAAAAAAGAATTGCTGCAAGGACGATGAAGCAAACAAATGATTAATAAGCCATTAGCAAAAAACATTTTGTTGAAAATTATTTTGAACTAAGCACCGATAAGGCGAATCTAAAAGCGCCTATATCAGTTTAGAGAATTATAATAAAATAATAGGATTAGTACCCGATACGAGAGTGCTGGCGCCTCCGGGATTAGTTTTTTGTCTCCTTGGCACACTCCTTAGTACAATCAGCTATAATCTATTGGTTAAGTCAATGTTCAATGCTAAATACCCGTGAGATACTTTAAATAAAATGTACTGTGGTGACAATCAAAATATTAGTTCAAAAAACGGTAAATCTCTTTTGAATTTAATGGATTTGCCAATAATAGAAAATTATAATGTCAAAAGCTTTTAATTTATGTAGCATTTCATATCCAAAGATTATGTAGGCCATTGATACAGCTATTCATTTTACAGTTAACTTTTGTAATTAAGTATCTATAGGTACATAAAAATTACTAAATATGTGAAATTGTAAATTGAAAATGTCGTATCACCAAAATCTATCAAATAACTCAGAGCAGATCATTTTGCGTAATTCAATAAAAACTGGTTACAATGCGACGTTTCTTTAATCATCCAATTTACTCCAAACAATACTCAAATAATAAATATTTACCAAAACGTCCATATCTGCATTTTGCATTACATTATCCCAACCGCAGGATTAAAAGTTTTTGTCCATTAGTTCCTGAGTGTTAATGGCTCGCCGGATTATACCCATTGGAGATAAGACCTGACTCATCTGGCTGACTGATGTCTGCTACCTGATAACCAGGGTTTCGATATAATCCTATCCTATTTTATTTTTTGACAGTTGCTCATCTTTGTGCTACTGTAGTAATGCTAATCAGGTCCACCCTTTAGTACTTAGCTAAGCTTACTTTGGTGCACCTTTTTTAAATATCCATGTACTGTACTGTACCAGACTTTTTAATAGTCCACTGAAAGGTGATTGGGCCAAATCATCCATGCAGGCCTATCATTTTTAAAAATTTGTTTAAATCTATTGAGCCATTTCTTCGAAGATTTGAAATCGCATAGCTGTATTTTTTCTTATATTATTGTGATGTTAACTTATTTCTTATTTCATAACATTTGCTTCCATTTTCAGTTTTCATTTTCGCTCAACAAATATCTCCGTATTAGTAAGCGCATTTGAAGCTGTTACAGATTTTACAATTTCCACACATTAATGTGATTCTCACACGATATCTTTATATGTAATGACAGTAATCTATACATCATCTGACTCAATTTCATCACCATTAAGGTACAAAAAGAAAATGTATACAATTTTAATATCCGTACTTGCATTACAAAAAATAATCAAGATACGAAGACGGTGTGGATGTAAATCGACTTTCCTATTATAGTCGCGGCTGGTAGCTCCGACGACCGTGTAATGAGAAACCAGAATGTTAATTAAGATCTAATTAACTCTAATATAATCAACAATGCTGCTCGCGTTCCGATGGCATCCGCAAGTCATCCCGAGGGGTTTATCTCGTCTACTCTTAGAAGACCTCTAACCTTCGCCCAAACGAATACACAGGCCGCAACTTTTCAAAGAGCAGAAAAAACGCGACGGCTCATCCTCGGTGGTGATTATAATCGAATTGAGATCGGCCAACCCTTTTGTGAAAAAATCGGTAAAATCACTCGTTCCACGGTCTATTGTGATGTGAGAACTCAATTTAGTGAGTCTAGTGGCAATGTAAGCAAGAGTTGAAAAGGGAATGAAGAGATCTCACGGCTATGAGGAAATTAAAAGTCACTGGACAATGGGCATATTCGATTTGAAAGAACTTCTGTATTGGCTTGTGGAAAAAGTCGTAACAAAATATAGGTAGGTACTTTCAATAGCAGCCTAAGAGAAATTAGCATTGGGCAGGTACTATAGGTATAATATATGATGGAACTTATCATTTCATTAGTATATAAGGTAGTTAAGAATCATATTTCAATGTTTTTTAAGTTATAAAAATAAATATCTTACTATCATTGAATTAACAAAACTTTCCTATATAGTTATTTTCGTATTTTTAATGTGACTTGCGCAAAAGTTTGATGTCATATGCAAATAGTTTCGAGTTTTTTATTACCTGACTTACAGTCGGCACTTTTAAAAATAAGTTAACTAAACATTAAACCGCAATAATGTTTAATATGTTTTTAATTAATTAACTAATATTTAAATTATGCAAATACAAAACATGTGACCGCTAGAAATAATGAAATATGAATTTGTGTCCAACATGAGAGCAATAAAACAAATATGACAACATACACGCGTATAAAACGTATAATGAACGGCACATTCCGCAGTAAAAGCTAATAAAATCAAGATCAATAACATAAATACGCTATTGTTGTCCGCCTTTACAATATCTAACAACTTTTATAGAGTCTGAGATATGAGAATAACATTCGAAACTGACCATAATACAAGCTATAAACAAAATTAACAACACAAGGACCCCCGCTGCTTTCAATTTTGAGGCTGACATCGGCCCTAATTCAATAAAGCAATAAAATTCACCTAATTATGCAAATGATTTAAAAATATCTGGTATTATGCCTTTTGGCCTCTCAAAAGATATGATGGGAGCCGTCAAATGAGCTTGTTGCACGCTTTGATAAATGAAAGCCGATCGAAATATTATTGGAATAATGTCATTATTTTAATAGTAAATTGTAGCGTATAATTAGTAAGTCAGCAGGAGGTGTCATGCAGAGTAATTTATTAAATAACTATTCCGATGTTATTAAGCTGTAGGTATTAATTTTGTACTTGCCATTGTAGCGGGTAAGTAATAATCTGCTCCGTTAGAGGTGTAAAGCGCATATTTTACGAGTGTTTACATTAATTTATATTTGTTAGTTAAACAAGAGATATCCGCTTTATTGCGAATTATAAGCTAAAATAATAAATTTGCATTCTCATATATAATATCTACTTACAATAAAACTATAAAAATATTTATAATAAAACTAGCTGACCCGGCAAATTTTGTTCCGCAACTAAAAAAAAAATCTGGAGAGAGCCATTCCTCGGAAATATGTTCAAGAATTAACATATATTTTTTCCAACAGTAACATTTTACATTGTTGAGGAAAACAATTGGTTTTAAAATACGTTAAATTGGGCCAGTAAGGATTTAAGGGTATAATATAATAAGAAATATCCCACGGCTTAGTCTCAGATACATACCAAATTAAAAAAAAAAACTTAAGTTCAAACATATTTGGCAGAGTTCGATAATAATAAATATTGTGACATAAGATTTTCAAATATAAAATTTTAATTT
Organism: Hypomecis punctinalis; assembly: GCA_949316475.1. NCBI lineage: Eukaryota > Metazoa > Arthropoda > Insecta > Lepidoptera > Geometridae > Hypomecis > Hypomecis punctinalis. The sequence goes on along the minus strand of OX438799.1, from coordinate 20,210,450 downwards.
CGCTTTTTTTTATTGTTTATAATGACAATACTACACTACTACTACATAGAAAGCAATTGGATCATCCACATACCCTTGAAGGTCTAAAGATAATCCAAGTGCTCAAGCCCACTGCCAGTTATTTCGCTTAAGTAGGTATCTTTCTCTATTTCTAGATTTATTCTATGGCAAAACTAGATAAAATATTCGGTTTTGTTCAAACATCAATGTTCCCTAAGAACAAACGTGTATCATTGCTAGGCACCGTAATATATTGTTTTATTTTTACCTATAAATCTTTAAAACAGCATCTTTAGAGCCTGTAGTATTTTAGGCCTATTTAAATTTTATTTAATATTTTGTTATAACCAAAACCAAAACGATGTGTCATTAGCTCATTAAAATCATGCACTATCAAGATTGTTTTTAAACTTAAAATTAAATTCTAAACCTCTTAAAGAAATTATTTAAATATTAATTATTTCTAAAGGTGTAAAACGTTATTTATAGAAAATTAACTTTATCTACCTATAATAGTGTCAAAAAAATTAAATTGACATAATAATTGATTTCAATATATTTTTTTTAAATAAGGAAATAAAATTAAATATAAATTATGAAACACTCACCTATTCCCCACAAGCACAATGGAACTCCAAAACAAAGTCCTTTTAACCACGAGACAAAAGTCAGTAAACACGATCAACCTGCCGCCGCCAAAGGTCACAATTTACATGACACGCCGTGATGTTTTGAAGGAACAAAGCAATAAACTATAACACACCAACGCCTTCAATCGACTGGTAGAGAATAAAGCCGGTCGAGCGCTGTCGCCTACGCACCGTCAGATAAAAAATGTAGCGGGCCCAAGCCACTCCCCTGGGGCACGCCCGGCCAATCACGCTGCAGTGATATGGCGGCCGGTGCGAGGGTGGGCCCGATCACTTGATACAGGTCCCTGCTTCGATACCGCTAATTGACTTTATCAACAAACTGACTTTAGTGGCCGGAGTCACGATACATGCGTTTGTCTGCCGTGTCAAAAGCCTAACTGTGGCCCACTAGCGATGTAATTAAGTATGTCTATTGGTAATGGTAATCTGAGCTTGTAAATCGACTAGCTTAGTGCGCTTTAAGTGAAAGGCAATGAAAGATACTTAGGTTAGCTTTCAATGATAGACATTTTAGGCACAATTGTGATTTGAACACTAACATTGTATATCTAATACCTCATTAGTCTAGAAATATTAAGCGCTTATGCTAGCCATTTTCAGTTCCGTTAAGATTTGTGTAACATGTTGATCAATAGGTAGGTACCTTAAATACTTTCTCATTTCGTTGATACCTAATTACTTCACTAATAAGATTTTATAATTCGATACTTGGTATAACATTTAATAGCCGTTTAAAGTGTGCAATAAATACTTTGATGCATCTTCGAGTGCCGTATTAGGCATCCAATTAGAAGCTATGAAATCTTTATAATGGCGGCGAATACTATTCATTTGTATCTAAACGTCGGCATCTTTGCTCTAATTGCACCTAAGGCCATAAAGCCGGTGCAGTAACTTGTTGCAACTTAGTTAGCGGTACAACTTTGGCAGTTGGATATATTCCCTGAAGGTATAAACTTTATGAGTATTATAATAATTACGTGCAATCCAGTATTGTACGTGTACCAGTTAGCTGTCTTCCTAGGAAACCTGAATATACTTAAGTGGTAATTACGCATCATACTGAAAACACTGCGACGGTAATGATAATCGTGTAGATAATATCTATCTAGTACCTACCTACTGAAAAATCAGTGATAGAGCATGCTAAGTAAATGAGAAAAGAATATTTGAATTTCTGTCAAAATCCTTCAGATTCCATTAAAGTAATACTAAGAATAGATTCTTTTGATTTGATAGATTTCTAGGCTAAATGCACCATCTAAACTAGGTTAGTTTAGTCTAGATTAAGTATAATTACTTAGATATACTTGAGGAGCTAAAATTGACATAAAGAATTAGTTATTTATTATTCTGGTAATTCTGTAATTATACATGTTTATGATGATGTCCACCATAAAATATCAGAATATGTCTTTCCGAAATCAAAATAGTATAAAGTATTCATATTCATTTATTGACACAAAATTGCATATGCCAAAAGTACAACATAATTCTGCTAAAAGGGTTGGAAAAATAAGTAATTTTTAAACAATGTCATTTCAGGAGCAAAGCCATTAGTTTTAATAAAAATATTTTAATTTCAGATATCCATCAAACGCAGTCTTCCAAACACCAGCAATTGAAAAAAGTCCTTACACGAAACAACAAGATAATAATCCGAGTTACGGCAGCGCAATCACCATTATGCCTGTAATTAGCCCCCCAGCCCGCAATATAATTAAAACTATTAAAATGACATTTGGCGCAGAATCGAGCCATGCCGTGTGCTGGTAATAATATAAAATCGCTTTATGGTTTGTCGTAATGTTAACGGAATCATGTACCTACAAGTTTTCAGGTAGGTAATTAAGGAATGGAAAAAAATGTTTTTGTGTAAGATACTTACCCTACACACGAATTTTGTCTGAGACTCTGATGTTGAAGATATCAGTGTTACTTTCTATAATTTACAATCTATACATTCTACAGTCTATCGTAACTGTTCTCGGAAAAAACTTTTCAAATACCTAGATCCATCCGTTTCATTTCAGTATCAATTTCAAAAACTAATTTTACATTTACGTTCCCGTTACTGCTATACCTATCTACCGTGTGCTAAGTGTTTCCTGCTAAACTATAAAGTCTATACGATCAATTTGAAACAGCACAAAAAATCAAAAAGTTCTCACAAAAAATTGCTATTGTCATACTCGAATTACTTTGCTCTAATCTTTGTTACCCGTTCGTATTCAAACTACAATTCAAAACAGAATTACTTTGACATTTTTTGTGATAAACAAACACTTGCGCATCGAAATAAATGTTTTATAATGAAACACAATAACCATAATAACGTTAGATAAACAGTGGAAACTGCACATTACGTACAAACTGATTACAAAGCAACTAGGATTTCCTCTGTACATAATTGCACAACACAAATTACACAAGTAATCACATATGAATAGTAAACAAAATGGACATAAGCCTTTGTGATTAAAGTCTAATCTAAATCGTCGGGAACTAACTTATCCCCGCTGTTTCACTCATAAAGATGCTTAAGTAAGCTCAGCTTTGAGATCTTTGTTATGTTTTCGAGAAAGACGCAGTAATCTCTTCTTACAGTTTCGATTTATGCTTATCGGATTTTCATAGTTTCGACTGCTTGCCTGATATTAACCTCTCGGGTTTAATCAAAATAGCCAAACGTATTAGCCTTTTCTCTGTCCTTACAGTTGATGGGACTCCCCAAGAACAAGGAGTTAAGTACGAGGATCTTCTTGAAATTCTTTAGAGAATGGCATTAAGATAAAAGAGACAGGAAATTGTTACGCATTAGTACCGTCAGCCAGTCCGACATTATTTAGGAGATCACACGAATTACGCATAACAACGTAATTCCCGCCACCAAATTGGTCCATATTTAATTTTGGGAAAATGTAAAAATAAACGTTTTTATTTGTGTAAATAACACAATAAAACTGGCCGGTGTTATTACGGAGCCGACATGAAATTTGAACTGACGAAATTATGTAGATAGCATCTGTGTCGCCATAATTGTTAGTTTGCTGTCGTTAGTGCCAACGCTTGTGTAAATTCAGTTAGGGATTTGATTTTTCAAATTCAATATTTAATGGTTATTGTTGTGACGGGAAGCGGACGTGTTAGTGGAAATTATGCGCATCCGTTTGCGCTTTCGCGATTAGCTGCGATAACGTCCCGAGCCTAATGTGGTCGGAAACGTACTCATTTATTGTTATTCGTACTGTCTATCACATTATTTACAATATTTAATAGGTATTACGTATATTTTAAGTTGCTTTTTTTATTTTATGTGACATATTTTAATTGGTTTTGTTTGAAAGCTATTGACACACTCAAAATTTTACGTCATTAGTATTATTTGCTGGTGCTATTACCTACGATGTTACTTACAAGATCGCTGATCAGCGGAGGCATTTTAGGTAGGTTGTTATATACTTAAATGATATTGTGTTTATAACATTCATTGGCAATAAAAATAACTACAAAAACATAATCTAACAAAAATGCATTATTATTATGGTCGTAAAAACACTAAAATTATGACTGGATCAGCAAAATCTCTTGCTAAACCACTATCTAAAATGAAAATATTCGTAAATATTCGTCATCATTACCACTTCAGCTTTCAGTTTTCACGGTTACAGGTGTCTCATGTACAATACTTACTTACCATATAAAAATATAAAATATTCATAGACATATTGAATCCAATCTAACTAGCGGTTGATCAATTTGCTCATGCACGGTTGATCATTATGCTCATGCGCAGTTAATAGTCAACCTAAGCTAGACGTCCGAGTAATTGTGATCTCTATCGGAGAAACTTGCATCCATCAGGAGATATTAAACTTAGTAATTCATCTACAAAAGACATTAATCACAATGATGCATAAATAAACCTTTTATCATTACCAGCTTCTGAATTATTGTGAATCACTTCACTCCGGATGCAGCAATTGTCCCCTGGTTCTTCAGCTTTTTTATTTGACAAACCTAATTCAAAATAAATTGGCCGGGCGTCCGCTGGGTTCCTTTCTGGCGACTTTGTTTCGTATTTAGACAAAAAGGTGTGGATAATCAAACAAATTGAATTCAATGGAGTCACTGACTTGGGAGAGGAAGTGTTTGATGGAAATGAAACGGTAAATTGTGTAGTTTCAAAGAATCAAAAGGTAATTAGCGGGAGACAGTACCGTATGTTTCGTAGAGTTAAATCAAAGTTCTTGACTTAGGGAAAATAAATATATATCTGCCTGCAGTATCAGCACTACCTGCATATTTACGTATTCTAATTATATTTATTAACTAGCGACCCGCCCCGTCTTTGCACAGGTATATTATACATATAAACCTTACCCTTGAATCACTCTATTTATCAAAAAAAAACGCATCAAAATCCGTTGCGTAGTTTTAAAGATATACCTATATAAGCATAAGTACATGGGGACAGACAGCGGAAAGCGACTTTGTTTTATACTAAGTAGTGTTACGAGTATGTAGTGATAGTGATTATTCACGACTGAATCTATCCACTTCTGGCATATTTCACGATTAAATGGTATTTCTCATTGTCATAATTCTCACCGTCACTTTCGTGGCTCATTTTACGTTTTGATTAGGCATAAAAAATAGTTTTGTAAAAAAAGCTGTAGCACTTGATATCCTGATTGAGTTCGTTTATAAATTATAAATATCTTTCCACTCGTTTTAAACAATATTATAATATTGGTCACACAAATGACGCTGATATCCGCGTGGAGAAGTACGTACCCAAATACCTATTATGGAAGTTGTGGTTCAAGTAGAGCGATGTATAAGTGATGCAGGAAAAGTAAATTATGAGCAGTCTTCAATTCTTAAACATCCTTAGATTTTCAAAATCCGGATATTATCCTGTTTTTATTAGGATTGATCGACATCTCAGGATTTTAAAAAGTTGCTCTTAGTCATTTGCATAACACCTTTAAAAAGTTAGCATCTCTCAAATAAGAGTTCCAATATCTCAAGACAAATCCAGTGGCATGGCAACCCTACCCGCCCCAGTACCGAGACGAACCCGTAACTCAATATTTGTTCTAATAACGTCAAGAATTGATTGTCCACGGCTTCGTGCTCCGTGCTGCTGCCAGCACGATCTCAGGCCACGAATCTAACTGAGTTTACACTCTTTTGTGACGGACACACAAAAAGTAAATCGAGTTATTGGAGAAACAGAGAAAATCGACGTACAAACACCATTACCACGGCCATTTTGGAGGATGCGCTCGTGATGATAGTTTTTCAGCTGGTATCGGTGTAGATGCTGGCGACTAGTTTATCGCTGTGTACGCTGTCCATTGCTTCGCGCTGTGAGCTAAGAATAATTATATTAGCTACCTACTCGTACTATGGGACATTTTGAAAAAAGACCATCGTTGAACATTTTATTGAAGATTGAGCCAAACTTACGTCTGGAGAAAAATGTGAATAGGAATGACAATATTTGTGAATATATTCTGATCTAGGCTGCCGTGGTGGAAATAGCCACACGATTCTTCAATAGGTACTCGTTAAGTAGATTTTTGGTGCGCAGAGGTCGATACGGTCAATATACGGATGGGTGACAGAAGATACCTTCTGTTCTTCAGAAGATATTTAGTGAACTGAGAGCTAGCTGGGACGTCGCTTTAAATTGTAGGAGACAGTCTCAGAGCAAATAAAAAAATCTATTATTTGATTTTTTTATTTGCTCTGAAGAGACAGTCGGTTGAGTCTGAATCAATAGTTTAAAATTACTAGTTTTTGGATGGCTCAAAACTGTCAAAAATGTTTTGTTTTTTTATATGTTGGTGGGCTACTGGATCTATACAAAATTAATGAAACCTCTATGACTACGCGTTACCTAAATAGGGCTCCATACGTACGACATCGATATAGCTAGGGAGGTTATAGCTTTTATACTACACCTGCTCGGAAAGTACCTTGATACTTTATCAAATTTACGGTAGAAAGTACGTCATTGCATATCGAACAAATATGCGGCGAGAAAACGCATCTGAGCGGGAGAGAAAGGTGTATGAAAATCCATTTCTTACGTGGTTTTTCTTTTTTAATTTTGGGTAAGACTATGCGCTGGTAACCTAAATATCAAAATCCAAAAAGTTGTTACAGTGAGTTTTTATCTCCAAGTTCGCAAAATGACACTGGCCACTAGCAGTGTGTTGGATGGTGTCAAACAATTTGAAAAAAGAACATGTGAAAATTGCAGACGCCATTGGCGCCATTTTCAATTTGTGCGTTGTTTGAGGATTCAGTTTTTATTTTCCTCGTAGGTGTAGTATAAAGCACTCACTTTCTCCTCTCGGTGAACAATGTACTATTCTTATCTACCTTATTATTGCACAAGAATATTTATTTTTAAATTCAAGTGCGTATACCAGTTTAAGTTACCAGCAATGTACGTAAACCAAACCAATCTAACATGGCTATCAGCAGTAGTAAGGATTCAATCCACGATTCGTCTTTTTGCCCGGTTTCGGTCGAGTTGGCTAAACAAACTCGGCGTGGTCACATCACAATCGATTGGTCTCGCGGACGGAGCCCAAAACGAAAACATGTGACTCGGATGCAAACGACTCGCTGTGAACGGAACTGAGGAATAGTTACTGAGAGAGAATAGCTGACTTTTTATCATCATCATTGCCAGCTGGAAACGTCCACTGCCGCACATAAGCCTCAATTTAAAATAGATATTCAATAAGAACTGTTTGAAGCGGCTAGCATCCAGCGTGATGTTATCTGTTACAGGGGTATTTTGTACATCAAAACTAACAACTTTTGTTTTGCGACTTTTGTCAAAACTCAAAAAAAATCAGCTGTTCCATACATTTTGTCGAGGGTGATCGATATTTTTCTAAGAAACAACAACTTTTTTTGAGAATTTATAAAAGTGGAAGAACAAAATGTTGTTAGTTTTGATGTACAGAATAAGCCCCTGGAAGAGTGCTAATTGATTAGAAATAACCCTGCGTAGTGGGATGTCCTATGATGTATTTGCCAATACGCATACACCATTCAAGACGGCTTGTCATCAGTCCTTCGGGTTATGTGCCACCGCCATTTTAACTTATAATACCCCACGCGAACAGTAGGCAACAAGCGGCCCGCGATCCGTATCAGGACCGCGAAAAGCCGATACTTGAAGGCAGCATTTTTTTTTATAAATTAATACGTAAAGAAATTTGAACATTTCAAGAAACTCAAAAAGAATCAATTAGACAGTATGTTAGGCTTGACTTACGTGTGTAAAATATCTTTTTCTAAAATAAGTTTTCTAAAAAACCGGACAAGTGCGAGTCAGGCTCGCACATCGAGGGTTCCATACAAACACGTTGTTAAAATAATTAAAAACCTGTTTTAGCATGTGCTAATGAGGTTCTTTTATATGATACCTTACATGATACGATTTAATTTACTCACTTTGAATTTTGAACCCATATTTTGTGAATTTTAAGGCCCTATTTTTTGTGACTTAAATAAAAATGTATAGTTTTTAGATTTAATCCTATATGCGTACTTTGAGACAATGCTTCAAGCCAAATTTCATAGTTCTATGTCAACGGGAAGTACCCTGTAGGTTTTGATTTTTGTGAGTGCGAAATATGCGGTTTTTACGACATAAACGGCTCTAACTTTTTTAAACGATAACTGAGAAGTTTTTCTTTTACACAACTGCAAGAGAACATAGTTATACGTATATAGTTTAAATTTCAACTCGATATTCTTACGCGTTCCCGAGATAAAGAGTCTTGACATACACACAGACGGACAAGACGGATCACAAAGTGATCCTATAAGGGTTCCGTTTTTTCCGTGTGAGGTACGGAACCCCTTAAAATCAATAACGTTTGTTGTGACATTAACGGACGTCTATCTGGAAGACTCACTTCGAGTTTGTTGTTCATTCCGAGATTATAAGCCACACAAAACTGGCTAGTTACATAGTTTTAGGCCTTGCATTTTTCACAATTTGATTTAAAAACAATAAATAATAATACAACTTAATTTTATCAGTTTTTTATTTCTGGACCCCGATAAAATTTTTCGACAGTATCCTAACTGCAACTAAAAATACTATAATATAATAAATCATATTATAAGGGCCACCCAACTACTACTACTACGACGACCCTGATGAGTCGATCAAATATATGTACCTACTAGTTTTTACCCGCGGCTTCGCCTGCATACGCAATATATCATTATAATTTATAGCCTATGTGTTATTCTGATATATAAGCTATATTATTGCAAAGTTTCATCTCAATCCGTTCAGTAGTTTTTGCGTGAAAGAGTAACAAACATCCATACATCCATCCATCCATCCATCCTCACAAACTTTCGCGTTTATAATACGAGTAGGATGTGTTATTCTGATATATAAGCTATATTATTGCAAAGTTTCATCTCAATCCGTTCAGTAGTTTTTGCGTGAAAGAGTAACAAACATCCATCCATCCATCCATCCGCACAAACTTTCGCGTTTATAATATTAGTAGGATAGGATTTGCTCAAAGAATACAAAATAAATTCAATTAATTGATTGAAATAATATAACAGGCATGCTGACTAAGTAAAAAAATCATTATTATAATTAGTCTGTGAGTTAGAAGATCAAAATATATTGGACAAGTTTTTTTTCTTTTGTCAATCAAACAATAAATGACAAAGATAATCCTTGTCAATGTTTGGGAGTGGGGGCTCGTGACGTCACTTCTCTAACAAAAGTTTATATATTTGTTATTGACGCGTGACATCACGTGGAACTTTAATGGTCTATAATTATCACAAAGAGTTATCTTTGTGATAAGCAGTTCAAAAATCTGAAGCGAACGCAGAATTTGAACCTGCCCCTTCGGATCACTAGCCCGACGCTCTAACCAACTAAGCCAGCCCGCCTCCTACGCTAGCGTCAAATTCTTCTAGTTGTCTCAGTTGGTTATAGCGTCGGTCTAGTGATCCGAAGGGGCAGGTTTAAATCCTGCGTTCGCTTCAGATTTTTGATATGCTTATCAACAAAGATAACTCTTTGAGATAAAAAGGTCTATAATTATGTTCATAAAATTTTGTTTTAATCTAAAGAAAAAATAAGTGTCATTTTATTGGCCGACGAACTACCACAGGAGGTATACAATTCGCTGCGTAGGTATATATATTTTTTATTTATAACCACGCATAACTTTTTTCATAGTAGTCCGATTTCAATAATTCTTTTTTATTAGAAAGAGTATACTTTGAAATTGGTTCCATTAAAATTTTACCGAAATCGGCTGAGCCATTTTTGATTAATCAACAATAATGTGAAAAATGCTACATCGATCCGTGCATAATATTTGCGTTCTAGCGATGCGCCCCGGCTTCGCACAGGTGTATTATGCATATAAACGTTTCTCTTGAATTACTCTATCTATTAAAACAAACTTCATCAAAATTCGTTGCGTAGTTTTAAAGATATAAGCATACATGGGGACATACAGCGGAAAGCGACTTTGTTTTATACTATGTAATGATTCTGTACACGGGTGAAGTCGGTCATGCTATTTTTTGATATTCTATCTGATTGACTAATAATATTTTATTTAGTCATCATATATTTTTGCAATAGTTACCTATATTGGCGAAGTTTACCGTTTACAGAACTACTAAACACTTGATAAAGTAGGTACAAGATAATTTATTCTATAAGGTCTATTACGAGTTTTGGCGGGAACACGGAAAAATCATGTCGCCTCATTGTATTATTTTGTTAAACTTGTGTTTTTATCAGTGATAATTAGTGAAAAATGGTGGTATTTCGTTGATTATGAGCTGATTTACGTGCATGAGTGTAGTCAAGTGATATAATGTGACGTATCATGTTGTTCCGTGTTGTTACCAAAACTCCATAGACGCCTCTAGTAAAGTCTCCACTGCTTTACTGAGGTATGACTTGGACTATGATTGGACTTGACCACGACATTATTGGACTATGACAAGACTACGACAGTGACTATTTTGATAAAATGTTATCAAAAATTATGAAAACTTATTACTTGACACTGGCAAATTCACAATAAAGCGACGCCAAAACTAAGAAGTAGAAGGTCTATTACAAAAATGGTTTGTAAGATAATAAGTGTGTGTATTGTATATATATGTTTAGGTACTTTTTGGACTACACAGGATTATCCAGAACTGGCGTACCTACTAAGCCGGTGAAAGGGAAAGGAAAGGGAAAAAGGGTGATTTAGACCATCATTATGAACAAATATTGCTATGGAGCCAATCCAGAATTCGATAAAAAACAACTATTTCATACATTTTGTCTATTCCCAGTTGCAGTATTGTATGGAACAGATGATTTTTTTCGAATTTTGAGTCGGTCCCATAGTAGAAGTTGTTCATAATTTTTGTTTTAATTACCCCCTTGGGGCTTATTACAGAGTAAGCAGATAACCCTAGCCCTAGCCCTAGCCGTGGTGGTCAAGAGGACCTCGACCCCGGCTTACAATCGCGAGGTCGTGGGTTCAAATCCCCGGTCCCGTACCAAAGAGTTCTTCGGAATTTATGTACGTAATTTCACACCACTGGCTTTTCGGTGAAGGAAAAACATCGTGAGGCAACCTGCACACGTCCGTAGAAGGAATTCGATGGCGTGTGTGAATCCACCAACCCTCACTGGGCCAGCGTGGTGGATAAGGCCCAATCACACTTCGTGGGTAGGCCTACGTCCTGCATTGGACTATTAAAAAGGCTGGACAGTACAGTACAGATAACCCAAGAGAGTGAAACTTTAAAAACTATAGAGTTAAATGTTTAAATCAGGTTTGTTGTACAAAGCAGTCATCATGTAATTTTATTAAAGAATCAGGGTGTAAATCCAAAATACGGCATTCCTATCGCCCAAGTTGTAGTTTTTCTCGCTGTTGTGCCACTTGTGTCCATTTGTAAAGTATTTTCAAAGTTCGATCTTTTACTTGTTTTGTCCGTTCCAGTAGTGTACTTCCCTTTAGTGTTTTTACCCGCCCGGAAAGTGTATACATCTTTTTGGACATCTTCAACTCTCAAAATCTTAGCTTTAGGCTTTAACTGCAACAATAATTAATAGATATTGACAAGCATTTCACTTATAAACGTTTTATTTCAAACGTAGCCATTCAGCTTTGTGAAACTTGGTGGTTTAGTAGTAGGTAGTAATACCTACTCGCGTGACAATTATGAGATCGTGAATTTAGATATTGGATAAATCTATCCAGAGCCAGAGGACATCCACTGCTGGACATAGGCATCCCATATGGATCTTCAATAAGACCAGTTGGAAGCGGTTTGCATCCAGCGCGATCCTGATATCATATTGAGGTCATCCGTCCACCTGGTGGATGGACGTCCTATGCTACGCTTGCCGGTACTTAGAAGAACCAAAGTTACTGACATAGCCCAACGGAATGGTAAGTTAAAAAGGCAGTGGGCAGGGTACATAACAGGCCTGATGACCGATGGGGTCGAAAAGTTCTCGACTGGAGACTAAGACCATCACAGCTTCTTAATTTTAAGAATATGTGGTAAGTACCGTATGTTTTTCTGCATGATGAGTGGGGGTGGTGACCTTTTTGTCATCCGAAGGCATGCGAGTGGAAAACTCGTCCTCATCATTTGCCGGGCCCATGGACGCGATCATTTTGTGGATCGCTAATCTGCAAACATTTTATAGAAGGAATTTGGGGTAGAGTTCTGGATGTTCTTCTTCTTGCTTGATGTACTGAAGTCGCCTTTAAAACGTTGCCGCGTTGTAAGTTACTAATTACCCGGTATAGCACTCCTGGGCGATAATTTATATTAGACGGGACACGGATCGTGCACTGTGTCATACTCGTATGAACAGTTTTTTGCAAAATGTACGTAATATTTTCACATTTTATGCTCCGTACATATTCGTGTGTGTACACGGATATGTACGGAGCATAAAACCGTATGATCCGTTTCCGGACGCAACAGATCATACGCTGTGTAATATGAAATGCTTTTTGTAAAATGTATGTAACGTTTCAAATTCAATGTCAATTCAATCACGAACAACATTTTCTATGAGATAAGATAAGATTTATAAGACCTAATATTGTTTTCTCAAAATTCCAAGTTGACCCTATAACAAAAGTCGTTCATAACCAATGATGGTCTGAATCACCTCCTTTTGACTTATTACATCAGTTCTGGATAACCCTGTATATTTTAATCGACCCTAAAAAGGAAGAAATTTTCAATTTTCCTGTTTTTATTACATCAGAATGAGAACAGAATTTTCTTCTAGGTAAACTCATACCACCAGAATAATTGTGTTTCCAAGATGGCCAAGACTGATGGGATGATTGGCGTACAAGAAGAGAGATGTTTATTCAGCAGTGTGCGATTAGGTGCTAAAAATGAACATGATTTTGATGATTTTTTAATTTGAAAACTTATGTTTTCGATGAAGTGCCATTTAAATTTGATATAATCTGAACAGTTAGAGCGTATTTTATTGATTACAATACCTGTGAAGTTTTTAAAACAATATTTCGCACTAACAGTTCAACTACATAATCAACGGCTGCCTCGGTAGCTGAGTGATTAGTGACCCTGACTTCAGGATCAAAGAGGCGTGGGTTCGATCCTCACCCAGGGCAAACATTTATGTGATGAACAGAGGTAAGCTTAGTGTTTTCTGTGTGTTATTTATATACTATCTATAAAAGTATTGTATTTAAAATATGTAGGTAAATCAGTCTCTGGCAGCCATATCACAAGCTTTGCTTAATTTGGACTCAGGAGACCGTGTGTAAGTTGTTCACTAATATGTATTTATTTACTATTATTATTTACAGATAATACAAGCTACAGATAGCATTCCCAATATTTTGTCATGTCAGGTTTAACATACCCAGCAACCTCGTAGCCGATGTCCTTAAACGCGTTCCTCTCTGCAGCGCTGAAGGGCATTTTTGCGAGTCGATAATCTATGGTTTCCACTGGATTGAGCGAAGGTCTCCAGGAATTTGCCCTGTAATCGCCGTTATGCTGTTAGTGTTGTTTATAGGGCTACCGTCCGATTCCGTCCAGGTTTTTCTTATATTGGATTGGATTTGTCCTAGTTTAGTGAGCATCCGGGGAGCGCCCGGGCGGGGCTTCATTTGTAGCCTGGGTTTAAAAATTTACTACCTTACCACAAAAGATTAAACACGCTTCAAACACTGTTTAACCGTATAATTTGTACTGTCAAACATTGTCTAAAGCGTGCGTAAAACTTTTGTGGTAAGACGGTTAAAGTCTTGGGCCCGCGACACAAGCATGAACAGTGCCCGCACGCAGCGGTTTAAAAAATTCTGCTGAAATGTCCGGGTTCAAAGGGTAACCCCTCAAAACGTCCAGGTTTACACGTAAATTGAAACTACAGCTGTTTCTGTATGGCTTTATACATTTTTGTTCAGCGCCCCCCTGGCGGAAACTAGGAAGAACTAATAAAAATGTATGGAGCCACACGCGAACACGAAAGTTTAAGTAAACAACGCAAAACCTGGACTAAGGGCTCTGACCTCTAAAATTTAGGGTTTTCACACATCTTGTCGCATCATCATCATCTGCGGGCTTAGCATACGGACCATAAATAGTTCTATTGACGTTTCAGAACGTGACAGAGTTATTATGAAGCATATATCTGTCACCTTTGCACACGTCGATAAACTCTTGTATGCTAAGCTAGATAACATATTATTATGGCGACCACATATAGAGATGTCAACCCTAGCTGTAAAGCGTTTATATCGTAATTTGACAGGGATGTTCCTGATATGGTTTTTGCCGTAATATATATATATACACCAGGGTCGATAATTTTTACAACCAAAAAAAATAATAGTAGGATGAAACCCATTAGAAAAGGAGAGGAATATTATAAAAATAAAAGGAAAAATAATTTACGGGCGATCTGAGGTCGGGAAGGGGATGGGGGGGTTTAAGGGTAAAAAACGGTTTTTCTCGATTTCCGGCAAAACTAAAAGTCCTATCGAAAAAAGTCAAATGGCAAAGTTGTAGGTAATAAAAAGATCTTAAAGGTGAAAAAATTAATATTTTTAATCAAATAAATTACAGCGTATTTGGCACATAAAAAGGTAAGTTTTCACCAAATAACGTTAAAAAAATTTTTTGTAAAAAATAAAAATAAAAAACCAAAAACTAAAACTTGGTTTTTAAAATTTTTCACATAAATTTTGAGGTTATGTGAAAAAAGTTTTTTCGATAGGACTTTTAGTTTTGCCGGAAATCGAGAAAAACCGTTTTTTACCCTTAAACCCCCCCTTTTTACTAGATATGACGAAGGCGTATGATAACCCATTAGAAAAGGAGGGGAATGTTTAAAATTTCTTGAACGTACTTATAGGCAGCTAAGATAGTAGAACTGTTTTTGCGGAAACCATATTGGGAATCATGAAACTAAAACATCACTGATCGGTGTAACATTTTTCACATTATTGTTGATTTATCAAAAATGGCTCAGCCAATTGCAATAAAATTCAAATGGGACCAATTTCGGAGTATACTTTTTCCAATAAAAAAAGAATTATTGAAATCGGACGACTACAAAAAAGTTATGCGTGGTTATACCTAAATATACATATATATACGCGTTGAATTGTATACCTCCTCCGATGGTTCGTCGGTCAAAAATGTTTGGAAAATCGTGCTCAGCGCTGTCAAACTGCCAAATGTGTTTTGGAATTTGACACTACTGAGAGAAAAACACTACAACTAACCACTGAATCGAAATATTTTATGTCCCTTTCTAACTCATGCCTTATTAAATCAATGCATCTCTTTCTTTCTTTTCTCTATCGACCACATTATCCCTCTGGTATCTTTGTGTTATTAACATTTTTAATAACAATTGTCATTTAGACGTGTCAAGCTTAAAGGTAAACATTATAAAAACGGACACAATTATTTTGGAAGGATTTATAAAAAATGTCGCCGTGGGCGAGTGCCCTAAGTCTTACTTGGACTTGTTGGCCGTGCTGTCATCGAAGTGGTCCTTGCTCAAAGTTTCGTTGATTCTCTTGAGTATCATGTTATTCCCATAAACATGCGCCACCTGATCGGTAATAACGGATAACTCTTCATATATTATATTTATCTGAGGAAAAAATATAACTATTAACATCATCATCAGCCTATGTCAAACCACCGCTGGGCTTTGTTTGAATAAATAATACTCACAAAATGTAACCAGGGTAGATGCACCGATTGTGGTTATCTTAGTGTAATTTTGACAACTTTGAATTTTAATAATCGTGTAGACAATTTTAATTTTAAAATATGTTAAATAATATTTAATTTTGTAAAGCAATTTTTAAGTTAAGTTTAGTCAAATTAGATTGAAAATGCAACTTATAGAGAAGGATCAACGTTCAAGAACAGATGAAAGCAAAATCGTCAAGTTAAAACTGAGACTGTTTCTCAGTTCGTTCGCTCGCGCTCGGTCAACTAAGATTATTTCAACTAAAATACCCGTTCCTGCAGAATATCCATGTATTGTGGCGTACGACGAAATTTCTTCAACACCGTGTCTAGGTCTTCTCCGTACAGTTTCATAGCTTCAGCCTCCACATCGTAATGATAACACTGTACCAGCCTCCAAGCTGAAAAAGTAAGTTCGTAAAGGCCGGAGGGCTAGCCCTGGTGTCGGAGTTTGTAAGCCATTTGAAGGCTCTGACATGGCTATACATCCACCTGACAAGTTCCCCTGGATGGACTATACTCTATAAAATTTAACTTGATCTCTGCGACAGCTGTCAGAAAAATCATGCCTATGAAGTCTTGAATTTCTTAATAGTACAGACAGTACCTGTCAATATCATACTTTGTGGGCATGCCGTTTAGTGATGGGCGACGAAAGATCGTGACCACAGAGTTTTTGATAGAGTTTTATTTAAAATATCGATATTTTATACTAACGATATTTTAAATAAAACTTAATGTATCATTAATTTTATTGTATATTTTAATATCATAACATTTTTTACATGTGTAATTAAATTAAACCCAATTATATGTTACATTAGCATCGATAATAGTAAAAACGTCGATAAATACTATCGTTACATTATTATGAGTATTTATTTAATATCATAACATTATTTACATGTGTACATACTTTATCTTAAATAATAGTCAGTAAATAAAATCCAATTTCTCACCTTCAACTACTCATTCGATTTCATTACAACATTGAAAATCGTTTTTTTCCACCATTATCTCAACACTAAAAATTTCAATCTTCTATGTCAATGTCACTGTCGCAGAGATCAAGTTAAATTTTATAGAGAGGGGAACTTATTCTGACGCTTCGTACACCAGGGTGAGCTACCGGCCAGGGTTGTTACCCAACGTAGGGTTGGCGACAATAAGCCCGATTACAGAGGCGCCAGCGCAACTATATTAGCTAAATAGCATAGTTCTGTTTCTTTTTCACTTTAGGCATTCGATAAAGATAACGCTTTTTACGTTGCTATTAAATTTACGCTGGCGCCTCTGTAATCGGGCTTAATGTCCGACTAAAATTCTTTAAAAAAAAAAAAAACTCATAGCAAACAGTAAATTCCAACTTAAAAACTATATTTCAAGCACGAAGCACAAAGGGTTCCTTACCGTACGGTACGGTTCGTGCTTGAGACCGACTCGGGCTTGGCCGATTATTTCTATATCCTCACAGTTTTCAGTCCCCCTTAATATATTTTATTTAAATTATTCATTTTTGAAGGAAATATAAAACTTAATATTTTGTGAATATTTCAAGCATCTTCCTGTTGTCGTCATTAATATCGAGCAAAATATCATGTTTCTTGTATGGGAGCTCCCCTTGAATATTCATTTTAATTTAATTACCTATTTATTTTTAAAGTAAATGTTTGAAGTACTAAATATTCTGAGACTTTTTTTAAGCATCTATATGTCACCGTTATTAATAGCGAGCGAAAAACGGCTAAAAATTCAGGTCATATGTAAGGGAGATCCCATACAACAGTATAATACCTAAATATTTTTTTAATGAATAATAATAAATATTAAATAAATATTTTTGGGACATCTTACACATCTCAATAATTGTTGTTATAGCGACAACAGAAATAAATCATCTGTGAAAATTTCAACGTTCTAGCTATAACCGTTCCTGATATACAGCCTGGTGACAGACAGACAGACGGACGGACAACGGAGTCTTAGTAATAGGGTCCCGTTTTTACCCTTTGGGTACCCTAAAAACTGTAGATCTACAGTTTTAACTGTAGATCTACATCTACAGTTTTAACTGTAGATCTGTAGAGTTGGCTATGCTGGCTACAGATATCTGACACAGTAGTCCATCCAGAACTTCTTTATAGGTGGACCGAGGAGTGTGGAACCACATCGAACCCTCTCCATTTTGTCAAGAATTCAAAAACCCCAACCGAATTGACGCCTGTTCCCATTTGAAAGTCGGATGAAAATGGATCAATATTGGCTACTATCCCAAAAATAAGAAATAATGCAAGATGTTATATATTACGAGAAAAATTTAAGAGTTAATGATGAGATATCATCATCATCATCGACTTATTTCGGCTCACTGCAGGGCATAAGCCTCCTCCCCCTTACGCCAACTATTCTTGTCCCCCAGTCTCATCCAGGTGTTGCCGCAAAACTTTTGGATGTCATCACGCCACCGTTGTAAGGGTCTACCGGGACTACGCTTCCCGTCACGGGGCCACCATTCAGTCAGAGACCTGCTCCACCTGCTATCATCACATCTGGCTAAATGCCCTGCCCAACGCCACTTGAGATTGGATATTATACGGGATCCGATATCTGCCACCTTTGTCCTCCTATGGATCTCCATATTTCGGATTCGGTCACGTAACGTGATGCCTAGCATCGCACGCTCCATGGCTCGTTGTGCGAATTGCATTTTGTATATAGTTTCCTTGGTGAGCGTCCACGTTACGGCACCATACGTCATCACAGGTAATACGCATTGGTTGTAAAGTCGGGTTTTCAGACATTGCGGCATTTTTCGGTCTCTGAGCACGTCGTCAAGCTCTCTGAATGCTGCCTATCTGAGTTGTATGCGTCTGTTGATGGCCTTGTGCTTCTCATCTCTATCGATTGTTAAACTATGTCCAAGGTACACGTGCCCGTGTATTGTGAGACAACCTCCAGTACTTCTTCGTTACCAACCTTGATGTTGGGCAGTGGAGCTCCCCCCGAGTGGGTTTGCGCCTTGTCGTGGCGGGGGGGCTTAGTAGCCAGGTCTGGCCAACCTGGTGAAGCTAAGAGGAACCCGAGGTGGGTAGGTGGGTCCGCCTCTCCGGGTCTTGGGCCTCGACAAGCCCGTGCGGAGGCTGGCCAGTAGGTCGCTAGTCGACTGAGGTGAACTGCGGTGTCGCGCTCGTCACAATGCAACAGCCGAGTAAAAAAAAAATTTGCAGTAGAGCTCCAGCAACATTGGTCATCACCTTCGTCTTGGACATGTTCATTTTCAAACCTACTGTGATGACATAACGTGTGAAAAATTGAATACTTAATGGTAAGACGACGATGATGATGAGTGGGTATAGGCCGACTCATACAAGTCGGCGGATGTGACGTCAGCTACAAACTGCGTAATATTCAATCAACGTAGCTCATTTATGTGAGCTTCAGTCCGGATTGGATATTACGCAGCTTGTACTTAGCTAACTTCAAATCCGCCTTATAATATTACCTACCAACTTTGTCTTACCTTTAAAATAACATATAAATAATATCACAGAACACGGCCACCGCATTCTTTTTATTTTGAACATGTTTGATAAGAATTCATTGCGCAAGCAATACAAATTTAAGTTTATAGACGTAAAATTAAATTTACATTTATTTTAGTCATAAAATGGGATTTATTTTGTGACAGTTACACATTTTACTTATTCTGTCGTTCTAAGCGCAATAGTGGAATCAAAAGAAAAAAGCGGACACGTGCTAGTCAGGCTCGCACATCGAGAGTTCCGTACACATCCAGAAAATTTCACAAAATTGGGAAGTAAGTTGTTAAAATCTCTGTACTATAATCATCGACAAAAAAGTTTTTTTTTTCACTTTTCTCGCGTCACATATCGAAAATTACACTTTGTTAAAATATAATTAAAAACCTGTTTTAGCATGTGCTAATGAAGCTATTTTAAATCATACCTTACATGATACGATTTACTCACTTTGAATTTTTGAATTCCTATTTTGTGAATCTAGTCTCTATTTTTTCGTGATTTAAATAAAAATGTACAGTTTTATCATCAGATTTATTCCTATATGTGTACTCTGAGGGGAAGTACCCTGTAGGTTATGATTTTTGTGACGGAGAGCTTCATTAGCACATGCTAAAACAGGTTTTTAATTATTTTAACAATGTGTAATTTTCGATGTATGACGAGAAAAGTGAAAAAAAAACTTTTTGTTGGTGGTTGATTATAGTATAGATATTTTAACAACTTACTTACTCCTAATTTTGTGAAATTTCCTGGACTTGTACGGAACCCTCGGTGTGCGAGCCTGACTCGCACTAGTCCGTTTTTTTTTCTGAACCCCGTTAAAATGTTTTGCCGTTAAGGTTTTTTTAAGAAAACATATTCTATAAGATCTATTACAAAAATGGTTTGTAAGATAATAAGTGTGTATTGTGTATATATGTGTAAGGTACTTTTTGGTCTACACAGGGTTAGCCAGAACTGGTGTACCTACTAAGCCGGCGAAAGGGAGGGAAAAGGGGTGATTTAGACCACCATTATAAACAACTGTTGCTATGGGACCAACCCAGAATTCGAGAAAAAAAATCCAATTCTCGATTTCTGACTTGCAGTTTTGTATAGAACACCTGTTTTTTCGAATTTCGGGTGGGTAAAAGTTGTTGATAATGATGGTTTTAATTACCCCCTTGTGGCTTTATTACAAAGTAAGCAGATAACCTGTATAGAGTGAAATGTTTAAATCAGGTGACAAACTATGTACAAAGCAGCCATCGTGTAATTTTATTGAAGAATCAGGGCGTAAATCCAAAATACGGCATTCCTATTGCCCAAGTTGTAGTTTTTCTCGCTGTTGTGCCACTTGTGTCCATTTGTAAGGTATTTTCAAAGTTCGATCTTTTACTTGTTTGGTCCGTTCCAGTAGTGTACTTTCCTTTAGTTTTTTTAGCCGCCCGAAAAGTGTATGCATCTTTATGGACATCTTCAACTCTCATAATCTTTGCTTTAGGCTTTAACTGCAACAATTATTAATATTGAGAGAGAAGCTATTCACTTGAGAAGGTTTCATTTCAAACGTAGCCATCAGCTTGGAGAACCTTGGTGGTCTAGTAGTAGGGTAACTACTCACGTGACAATCATGAGGTCGTGGATCTTGGTTAAATCCACCCATCAGTCATAGGGCGTCCACAGACATAGGCATCCCCTATGGATAAGACAAGTTGGAAGCGGCTTGCATCCAGCGCAATCCAGCGATCATATTGAGGTCATCCGTCCACCTTGCAGGTGGATGACCTAGGCTACGCTTGCCGGTACTTAGAAGAACCAAAGTTACTGACATAGCCCAACGGAATGGTAAGTTGAAATGGCAGGGTACATAGCGTAAAGGACTGATGACCGATGGGGTCGAAAAGTTCTCGACTGGAGACTTAGACCATCACAGCTTCGTATATATGTTAAGAATAAATGGTACCGTATGTTTTTCTGCATGATGAGTGGGGGTGGTGACCTTTTTGTCATCCAAAAGCATGCGAGTGGAAAACTCGTCTTCATCATTTGCCGGGCCCATGGCCACGATAGTTTTATGGATCACTAAACTGCAAAAATTTTATAAAGGGAATTCGGGGTAGAGTAAAAGTTGTTCCTCTTGATGTAGGTACTGAAGTCGCTTTTAAGACGTTGTAATCAAGAGGGAACGTCGTTGAACAGTCAAGTGAAGCCGATTTTTTATAAATGTGTGAGTGCGTCGGTGTTGCGCCGCCATAGTTCGACTGACAAGCCAAGGCGTAGTTTCGTTGTACGTGGATGTGTGTGTAATTGTCTGTACACGGCGAGGCGTAGTTTTGGTTGGCTTCACTTGTTTGTTCACAACATTATCTCTTGATTTTTAATTTATTCTGAGGTTGTAAGTTACTAATTACCTTGTATAGCACTCCTGAGTGATAATTTACATTAGACGGGACACGGATCGTGCCTTGTGTGATATGAACAATTGAACAGTTTTTTTTTTTGCAAAATGAATGTAACATTTTCACATCTGATTCTATGCTCTGTACATATCCGTGAACACAGCCTGGCCCGGAAACGGATCATACGCTGTGTAATATGAATTACTTTTTGTTATTATTAACGTTATAAATGTAGCGAGATCAGAGACCGTGTGTAAGATGTCCACTAATATGCATTTATTTAATATTATTAATTTAAGGTATTACAAGCTATAGTCAGCGCCACACAAGTCGGCTGATGGGAAGTTATGCGCAGAACGCTGCGCAAAAGATATAATATAGATACGCGTGGGAGCCAGAGAGATAAGACGCCGGGGCACACCCGCCTGCTAACTTCATGCCTCCCGCGCGCTCCCTACGCTCGTTTTCACTACTTCGCCACTTGTGTAGGCATTGTGCACACATGCTCAATAATTATAGAATCATCTGCGGCTAACTTCTCATCCGCCGACTTGTGTGGCGATACCTATACAAATAGTAGTAGTATAGTATTCCCAATATTTTGTCATGTCAAGTTTAACATACCCAGCAACCTCGTAGCCGATGTCTTTAAACGCGTTGCTCTCTGCAGCGCTGAAAGGTATTTTCGCGATTTGGTCATCTATGGCTTCCACCGGAGGGAGCGAAGTCGGTTTACCCCAGGGATTTGCTCCGTAACCGCCGTTATTCTGTTAGTGCTGTTTACTGGTCACAACTCAAAACTATCAGAAAAAGAAACGAGTGAGGTTCAAGAACGTATCATCTGAGTAACGAGATCGGTTAACAGAATTGCCCTGCTGGACTAATACGTCATCCGTGAAATTTTCAACGTACTAGCTATTACGGCTTATGAGATACAGCCTAGTGACAGACAGACGGATGGACAGACGGACAACGGAATCTTATCAATAGGGTCCCATTTTACGTACGGAACCCTAAAAACAAATGTTTGTCTACGTATGCCCTTTATAAAATCGTAAACTATGCATTTCATCATGTGATGATCTTTAGCAAAATTGTTGTGCGTGAGCTAAAGATTTCCGAGTTACTGCGACAAATTGCGTGAAACGAAGTTCACCGGGTAGGCTAGTACACTATAACTATTGATACGGAACTGGGATTTGAGCCCCCAACCTCGTGATTGTAAGACAAGGTGTTACAGTCACTAAGTTAACAATTGGTAGTAGATAAATATGTGTTATACTTACCGTGAATACCGTGATATACTCGTAGCGCAAACAGTCAAATACAGCAAAGCAGTTCAATAAATTATGTCTCTCTCCAACAGTTATAGAAAGAGCGAGACCAAAACTAAGACGAACCTAATTAGAATCTCAATTAGGCTTCACGTGGGCCCTAAGCCAATTATTATGCATGAAGTTATATGTCCAAAAAGTTATTTTTTAAGCCTCTATGCATTTAATGGGATTCCATCGTGAATATTAACGTATTAAATACAATGTAGGCATAGAGAGTAATAAATTACTATGCTTAGGACTACTTCATACTTGGTTGTTTTAAATTATTTTACATATGAAGTAAAATATATCGGACATTTTTATAATTATCAACCAACTCTTAAAATCCTGAAATCACTGCAAAGGACGCGACTCCCTCCAAATTAACTCAAGACCACAGGCAGGGCTGGATTGAAAATCTATAAAAGATTAACCGTGAGATCCATTAATAAAAAAATGTTTTAAACCTGATGTATTATAAAACATTCAATATTTTGAGGTGATGATTAAAATATAGATAGACTGTCTCCAAGATCAACGCAATTTTGGGGACAATTTTATTGATTGGATTGGCTCATTCAATCTCTTGGAAATTGAATACGCGACCATTCTCATTGTCCACGGCTGCAAATACAAAAACTACGCACGAAAGCAAGACAAAGAACACTTAAACTCGTAAGCACACAAAGAGGTTTGCTAAACATTTTGTAACTAAGACCTTCCCTACATTCGACGTACATAGTCGACGTACCACCTGCCCTCCGACCGCCTAAGCAATAGCAATCGTAATAGCAATCGTTTATGACTTAATTTTAGTCATTTGGCACCGCCTATGTGACGTTAGCCATCAAAGTTGTTTATTCAACGATTGCTTTCGCAATCCGCGCAAAGCAATTGATGGCTAACGTCACATAGGCGGTGCCAAATGACTAAAATGAAGTCATAAACGATTGCTATTATGATTGCTATTGCTTAGGCGGTCGGGGGGCTTTTCGTACTAAGTGATTTTTCCTTCTTAACCCATTATGACCTAGCGGTGCCGTTTGGCACCCGGTTTTTTGTATTTAAACTTTCGCGTTTTATGCTTATCGTAATTAATAATTTCAAAATTTCAATTGTCTATGCAGTGCTAGACAAAGCTAGCTTTGTTTTCAAATAGTTTCTGTCAACCAGTGCACATGACACAGCCGTCAAGGACGAGTCTTACATGGTGTTGTGAAAAATTTGCAAATAATGGATGCCATATTCAAGTCAGTACCTCATATTTCTTTTATTTACTATAATATGTTACATTTTCATACTTTTTATTTGTATAAAAACAATGTTTCTTCCTATAATACAAAAAAATTACACGATTTTTTATATTTGTTTGTTCTATCCTACCCGCAATAGGGCGGGTGCCAAACGGCACCCGTAGGCTAATATGTATGCTTTTCTCAGAAGCATTTTTCATAAAACATTTCCTTGTTTTTTTAGATAATTTTGGTCTATTCGCAAGTAAAAGTTATTTTTTATTTATTCAGGGGTTCTACATTACATGAAGCATTAGCTGTACTGGGAAAAGTCGAAAATTTTGAGCCTCGATTGTTATATATTGAATTTCCAGACCCTGTAGTTCAGTCAAACGAGGATTCAGCCAACGAAGATGAAGTTGGTATTATAAATAGACTGACAGGTAGGCAACTCAATGTTAAATGCGAGGTAGTACTGGCATCGACGCATCAAAGACGTAATTCTGAGGCTAAAGAAACTTCTTCAGAGACATATCATGGTTCTCATAAGCTGTTTTGTCAGTCTCGTACTTCGCAAGGACGCCCAGTATCTCGTCGCTATCAGTGAAGTTGAAACTGGACCATCTACTGGGTCATCTTTTGGTGCTCATAAACGTCCTGTAGGTCTTACAATTCACGTGGACCTGCTGTATCTCGTCGTCTTGCTTCTTTACGGTTGGTCGTTGGTTGTGAAATCGAAAACAATGCTAAAAATTTATGTTTTATTCAAGTTGATGATCCTCGATGACCTATGTTATGATGATAGCAACCACTTATTGATTCCTAGTGAAACCATTACAAATGTGTTCTTTAGACCTGTCATGGTTAAACTAGACTACAACGTATAAAATGTGATGTGGGGCTCTGCGCAACTTGCAACGTACGTATTCTATACTTTTTTGAAATATATGGTAAATCCTGAAAATATACATTTTTTCTACTTATATTATTTTTCAATTATAATATAGTAAACCCCTAAAAGAGTTAAATCAGTCGTTAGTTATGCAACAGGCTAATAAATAGCAAATCATCTCATATAACTTATATGTGACCTGAGACAACATATTAGCCTAGCGGTGCCAAACGGCACCCATGTTTTTTTTCAAAAGTGAGATTTGCACCAAACATTTAACTTTCAAAAATGATTATTAGGGCCTATAACAACTATATATTAAAATATCAAACAATTCTGGAACACTAAAATAATTCAGGCTTTAATGGGTTAATGCGGACCGCAAAGAATTGGAATGCCCTGCCTCCGTCATTGTTTCCTGACAATTACAATCTGGATACTCGTATCTTCAAGTCAAGAGTGAATAGGTATCTTCTAGGTCTACATACTCCATCTTCGGCTACAACTTCGCTTTCCGTCAGACGTGTTGGGGGCCAAATGTGGCCCTATTCTACAAAAAAATCTTCATTATAAAAGACTCCTTATACCGCCGCCTAGGACTAAATTACGAAGTTACACATTACCACCGCTTCACAATGCAGTAAAGATGCAGTAAACCTCGGCCACGAATTAACTATTAACTTAACAAAATAAGATGTTACACTTTACAACTTGTGCGGCACTGAAACTGTTCAACATTATTAACGGTCACGTTTCACGAACGCTGAATATCTAGGAGATAATCGATTTTTAAGACAATGTTAGCCATAGAGATATAATAGCGAAGTTATAATGTAATAAGCTATAACTGATAATGTTAGAGATCAAGGGCCCTGCCTGATTCTCTATTTACCTATAATTGACAACATTTCAAATTTTTAACATGGATATATTTATTTATTATTTGAAAGAATATTGCAAAATAACATATACGTATTTTTTATTTTTCTAATACGACTTATATTTTCCGTAAAATTAAATTTTGAAAAGTAGCTTAGTCTAAAAGGACGTAACTGCAAAATTTAGGACTCATACACAATTATACTGAAGCCACATTAAAAAAAAATAGGTGCTAGCGTTACTGTCACTGTCAATACCAATCAATCCGTCACAATTCACAACAAATAGGCCGAGAGGTCAGCGCGAAAAGTCCACTATGTACCGCGGTATACTATGGGAAGAAAAATAAAAAAAAAGTTTAACAACTGCAAGCATGCATCATCAATCACCTGAAATATGTAACAGGGTCTGCCATACAGGCTTTAAATTAGCACCACTTAAAAGAAGAAGAATAAGTAGTACTAGTTCCAAGATACTTATAAAATTCAAACGGATTCTTCCACCAAATGATAAGGAACTCAGCTGACTGACTCCAGGGTATTGATGTACACCATTTTGATAACTTAATACCAATAATTCAGCTTTTGGAAAGTATTTGCATTTTTTGCGTTTACCTCTCGGGCTAAAGCAAAATAAGTAATTTGAAAATGACACTGACATTTTATTTTTAAACTACATTTTATGTGTCAACACTGTCAGTGTAACTGTCATTTTATATTGCTAGTATTTTTTTTATCATTGGCAACTGAACTTTTAGTATAAATCCTGAAACGGCTTGGGTGAGAGTTTTTATCTAATATCTTAGCAGTTACTGCACTAAACATTTTGGAAAAATAAGCATAATGATCAGCATCCCGATAGCTCGAAATGATTTTGGAATTTCATAGCCTTATGAAATATGAAAACTTGTCTATTATAATTGTGCATGCATGTATCTACCTAACTTAGTGCGCCTCTGTTACCTATTTTTGTATTTCACGATTTTCTTTCAATGCGCAATGTTTAGACAACTTTTTTTCCGATTTGCTTAGATTGTTTTGGCTTTGAAATTAAATTGAAACTGAGCTTAAATATCTATTTATATATTAGGTAAGTACCTACAATACATATAGGAAAAAAAATGTTCTCGGTTAAGTCCTTTAAACGCACATTTTTCATTACTTTGCTATAGGTTTTTCGTGAATCGTCAAGTCGGTTCAACACGGTTAACATACAGTTTGAAATATGTATACATATATATAAGTACGATGCTAAGTAGTCGAGTAAATTTTCATTGTGAATTCGACGATAAAGTATTTTTTTTAGATATTTTATAAAAATATTTCTGTCTGCGGCGCGCTCAGCTACTTCTATGCGTGCGTGTTAGTAAGCGGTTGGTTAGGTAATAAAAAACATGCTCTCATTTAAGCGCCAAAAACATTTTTTTTCTTCTTCCCCGTTTTAGGCGCTTGGCATCGCGCGGTCGACTCATTTGTCATCTTCACATTCCTATAGCCAGGAACAAAATCATTTCAAGTCCTTAACGATGACAGTTTACAAATCTACGTGATGTACGTAAAACTTCCGTCAAACCTACGTAATTACATTTAAAATTAATGACACTTGTCTACCATCAAGCCCTTCAGTCCTTACGAGACCTTATTAATTACCTAACTGTCATAGAAATCATTAATCACAGAGAGATTCGCCCAGTTAGACATGTCATAATGTATGCTTCAGTATTAGAAAGCTCACGACGAGCTAAATCGACTTTTAATTAGTCAGATAAGGGGCTCATTACACAAGCATTAGTTGTGACAACTAACGTTTTTCCATAAACAGCGGTTGGGTTCAATGAAAGGGTTAAAAACGAAACTCTTTTGATTGAAGTTGTTTTTTTGGAAGTCGGTTAAAAAGTTCATCATATCCGTACTCTGTAACGTCAAAGACTTTTTAAGCGATTTTTACTACTTTAATTTACTGAGTCTTCAAACTTTAGTACGAGTTTACTTACCTACATAGTAAATGACAACTTTCGTCTTATCGTTTTCTTGTGTCTTCATACATTATTGTTAGTTCCTCTTCGTTTCCGCTAGGGGCGCTGTACAAAAGTTTAGAGAGCCACACGGTAACCACTGTAGTTTACATATAGATAAACTTATACTAAACAATTGATAGTCGTTGGTAAGTACCTAAATATATCGTATCTTGAAAGCATTTGTCAAATTTAATAGAAATCCCCATATAACTAGGTACCTACATAATATATCTTTGTACTTCTACCAATAATTTTACTATCGCGTTCAAATCATTTCTTTTAAAACGTTTAAATGCAATTGGTTTTTGACGTTATATGTTTTCACATATATTTTTCTACATAATAACGTCATATAAATCGATGAATGTCGGCTGCACGCACGAAAAAGCGTCACATTCCGCCTGAACCGAACGTTAGAGCGAGAGTGCGGAACAAGAGATAGAAAAGCACGATCGGCCTAAAAGTTCGGCTTGTTCCATTTGTTGATTTAACAATGTTTTCTTCTGACCTTATCACGTAAAAATATCGTCCGTGAACCGACTTTACAGACAATCAATTTTTGAAGTGAAGACAGCGTTGTGCAATTTTTGAGGAGGGCTAAAAAGTGTTAAACTCGCGCCTAGACACGTGACCTGATCGACAATTCGTAAGACTGCGCAGGGCGCTCGAGCGAGTTTCCGTGCATGTGTGATATTGTATCTTACCACATAAATGAAAGTACTTTATATGTATAAATTTTCACTTCTGCCAATACTCCCAGAATGCAACCCGTTGTTTTTTTAACTGTACAGAACCACAGGCTCGGTATCACGCTTGACATCCGCCACAAATGGCTCCAACTTCATAATATTAGCGTTTCCTCCGCAAGTGAGCGTGTCGCGCGGTAATGTCGTTTTAACAGATGTTAATGCCATTCTGCCGTCGTGGCCATCTTTGGTTACAAATGTCTGCCAGTTTCTATTACCTGAAATTAGGTTTGTTATTTAGATTTAGTGAGGTATATTTTCGTCATCGTCTTTAGCATTAGTCAAGTTGGAGGCGGTTTGTATAGTGTGTTACTGCGGTCGTAATCAAAACGTCACTTGATGGAAGGATTTAAATTTAAGTATTAAGCTCGAAACATACTATCGGACGCGGCTTACGGACGCGACTGACAGCCTCGACCTAGACTATGAAAGTACACTGAGCCGTGCACACTATCGGACATAAGTCGCGGACATCACCTTCGGACGACCTTGAGCGTTCGGACGTTCGAGAGCGATCTGGCACACCGGATGTTTTAAGACTGTGCACATTGCTAAGTCGCGGCTGTCAGTCGCGTCCGTAAGCCGCGTCCGATAGTATGTTTCGAGCTTTAGATCGATTCCTGTATACGTCCGTTGAAGAAATTCGATGGTGTATGTGAATCCATCCACTGGATAAGCGTGGTGGATATAGCCCAATCACCCTTCGTGGGTAGGCCTATGTCCTGCAGTGGGCTTTAAAAAGGCTAGTACAGTATGGGCCGATTCAAACATCTTCGTGGCTGTGATGTTACCTAAAAGCTGTAGATATAAAAATATTTATTATACAATACCTTACTATTAAAGGTACTATTTTATACGCACAAAATAGCCGCGCGATGATTGCGTAACACAATCGATAATTGAGTTACGCAATGAGCTTATGTGAGCTTTCAGTCCACGATTGGGTTATCCGCATCATTAGCTAAGATCACAGCTACTAAGACATTTAATTCGGCCTATACCTATTTTGCTACTATATAAACAGAATTGTATGACTTTGTGAAGTTTTTACGCTTTCCATATAGTAGCAACACTAGCATTACATTTATAACATATTTGCTCGTATAGTAGCTGTAATTACACCAATTTCAATATCGTAATGTATTTCATTACGCACTTGTGCGTTATTGTAATGTAAAACGCACGAGTTTTTTTTAATAAAGTAACATGCACGGTTTTTTAAAATGCTTCGTCTCAAAATTAACGATACTTTTTAAAATCAAAGAGTTTTTATGTCAGAAAAGTGGTTAATATTCTGGCAACGTAACTTCACTATCACTTTTGAAAATTGTTTGAATTTCTATAACTGCTTTAATAAGTAATTAAATATTTATTCGTTTAAGAAAGTCAGAGTTTTATTAATTTCCTAGCAAATATGTTATAAAACGTCGTATGACATACGGGCGCTTTAAAAATTACAGCCTCTGCTTCCTCATAGCTATCGCCTCGGCTGTAATTTTCAACTTACCGCACTTATATCATAATATACTATTTTCTAAGGGATTTTCTTCTATCCGAACTGTTGGCATCAAGTTGGCGCAGTTCAAATTCATTTCCGAACAAAACTAACCGAGCGCGTAAAAAAATAACACACTTTTACTAGAGGTAATAATTTAGCCAACTTACTTATAAGTGAACAAGTGACTCAACACCAATTTATACTGACTCAATAAATAATTTTCAATAAAAACTACCCGAATACAAATGCAACAAAAGTCAGCGAAGCACGCGCAAATACTGGTAATTCATTTGTAAAAACAAAACGAGATCCAATAGAATGTAACTCGTATCGGCTAATTCAAAGATTATGGCCCATTACTCGCACTTAGGCACCGGCCAAATGATACACTCCGCCAGTCCCACGGACGAATAATCCCCAACACATTACGGGACGATTTTCACGGCTAGCTATAATTTAATATAATCCAAAGAAATAGGTGCATCGCACACTTCTCTAACTGCATAGCTCAGGCAACACTCATCGCAAAGACGAAACGCAATTGGTTCTAAATTCAAAAACAATTTTTATACGTCGACTCTAGCTGCATGGAATAAAATTCAAAATCGAAAATGGAATTCGATGCAGTCGTGAAATAAATTCTATAGAGATGTGGTCACGGCTGCGGCGTTGCAGTTTCACAAATCCAAACGATCGTGATTTCGATAATCGGATGGTATGTTATCGATCACGACGCTCAAGTTTCGATTTGATTTGATTGTGGATCAATGCTTGTTTTGATTTCCAATTCGCGCTTGCGCCGCTTTGCGCTAAATAGCGTCACGTAGGAGGTGTTCTCTTATTACGCATCGCAATTTTCGATTTGAAATCGAAATTGCTGTGCTGTATCTTGTTGGCTTGATTCGTATATAGATGAACCTTATTAGTAGATATAGATTGTACTGTACTGTACCAGCCTTTTTAATAGTCCACTGCAGAACGTAAGCCTACCCACGAAGGGTTATTGGGCCATATTCACCATGCTGGCCCAGTGCGGGTTGGTGGATTGACACACGCCATCGAATTTCTTCTATGGACGTACATATGCATGATGGTGTGAAATATAGATATGTATATCTAATATAGATTGTACTTACTATTTGTTTCCCTTTGCTCAAGTCAACAAACCTACGTTTGTTAGATTTTTTTGGAGAATTCCAAGAAAGTAGGAAGAATTACTTTCATAAGCACCGATATGAATAATTACTTTCTCAAGTTTAAAATATGTTTACAAATTAAACAAAAAAGTAGCTTAGTCGTCTTAAACATCCCACCACATCGACAATTTAACTGCACATTAAAAAATAATACATTGTACCAAATTAAATTTTACTATAAAACAACTTGGAGTTTCGGTCCACATTACGTACCTAAACGTTATTTAGTGACCCGTAAGCGTTCATTTAAAGTGCCATCAAACCTTCCAATAACGACCGGGCCCAGACGTGACATCCGCTTTGCATCTTCCCGAAACTTAACTAATTTCGACCAATGACGCCGAAATTACTTCAAATCAACCTTTATAAATTGTAGTGAGTGGATGATTACACACAAACTTAACTTTGTGTGTAACCGTGATCAATATAACGAACGTTTTGACGTCTATAATTCGATTCTCAATTTTTTATTAGCCATCGAACGGTCATCGATTTCGAATCGATTACTCAGATCTATTTGATTTGATGACATCCCTTAAACAGATTTTCTTTTTTAATTTCAGTCATGATGAGTACTTTGCTAATGAGGTTGATTATGCAAAGCTAAAGAAAAATGCCATAGAGAAAACTTACAAGAAAATTGCCGGAGAAAATTGCGCTATTAAAAAGAGATTTTCCCTGGCTGCGCGATGAAATTAATATAATTTCATGGTGTATCTGCAAGCACATTTTATTTAACTTTATTTGAATACTCAAACTGCGACAACAGTTTGAAACCGCTCATCATGTCCCGTTAGGTTCGAATATAATAGTGGTTTTTCATTGTCAATGTTAAACAGGTACGGAAAAAATCAAAACTAAATTGATTTACTCGTTGGTGTAAATAGGGTTACACCGTAAAATTACCATACATATACATACATACATAAATAATATTTTATAGTCTTGTAAAGTAAAAGTACCTACTCGAAAAATATAACTTAAGCTATGCTAAGAATCGATAGACAATAAGTACATAATATTACCTAACTTGGTAGAAAATGATTCTCTAATATATTTTTTGTGTAAAATGTCATCTAGCCATATTTTTCGAGCAATGATACATAATATGATAAAACGATCTTCAAATATTTTTGCAATGTCTTTACTTAGTACTTATATTATTCTTAACTTTACAGTTAAATAAATAGATAATCTAATATTTTTAGGGTTTCGTACCTCAAACGGAAAAAACGGAACCCTTATACGATCACTTTGTTGTCCGTCTGTCCGTCTGTGTGTATGTGAAGACCCTTTATCTCGGGAACGCGTAAAGATATCGAGTTGAAATTTAAACTGTATACGTAAGTATATCTATGGTCTCTTGCAGTTGTGTAAAAGAAAAACTTCTCAGTTATCGTTTAAAAAATTTAGAGCCGTTTATGTCGTAAAAAACCGCACTTCTCGTTGACATAGAACTATGAAATTTGGCGAGAAGCATTGCCTCAGAGTACACATATAGGAATAAATCTGAAAACTGTACATTTTTATTTAGATCACAAAAAAAATAGGGCCTCAAAATTCACAAAATATGGGTTCAAAATTCAAAGTGAGTAAATCGTATCATGTAAGGTATCATATAAAAGAATTTCATTAGCACATGCTAAAACAGATTTTAAATTATTTTAACAATGAGTTTGTACGGAACCCTCGATGTGCGAGCCTGACTCGCACTTGTCCGCTTTTTTTAATTAATATGGATTATATAAATATGTAATGTATAATTATATAATCTAATAATTGGGTTAATTGACACAATTATCAAAAAAATACTTGCATACTTACTAGTCGACCGTTTGCAGAACTATCAGTTGAACATTCTTACCAGGTCGCAATGCATGTACTTAGTTATTTATTTAAAACGCAATAATGCAAATAACAACTTCTCCCGAAGACTATAATCGTTAATCACATTAACATTTTTAATCGACTGTTAATGCAAGTAGCTTTCGTTTCACGCAATGCTTGTATGAATCTACCAACGCTTGCATGAGATATTATAATCATGCATGGCAACCCTGACAGACACGCAGCTTGCGTACACAATGGAGCGAGATGTGTGCAGCCAATATCTGTGTGTGAGTAATAGTGTGGGAGAGCTTACTGCTGATTTGCCAAAGATATTAGACAGCAAATAATTATTTTTCGCCAAAAATGACTCCACTGTTGGATTGTTGGACTATTGTTGATTTATCAAAAATGAATTGATTGATTTCCATAAAATTTTAATGTAACCATTTCGGGAGTAGGTACACCCTTTCGAAAAAAGATTTTTTTAAACAGTTCACAATTAGTGAAAATATCGATGAACATACACAAAAAAAATACAAACGAACATACATCTTTTTTTTGAAGTCGGTAATTATAAAATTACACGAGAGATATTAGATAGAAAAGTTTAAAGTCTCCTTAATTTGTTGTAGAAATTAGCAGTCATAATAGAGTATCCTGTAAAATAAACTTTCGAGTAAGTAATACCTAAGGACTATTGATTATACATTCGGTATCAGAGATTAGACAGTTGTTTTAACATTGTCAAAATTTTGCATGCATGCGAGTAGCACAAGGTGCAGTTAGGTATGCCGGACGCATAGGTACTACTAGATAGATACTACAGTACAGGTACTGGATGGCTTATGATACCGGTGCCATGGATGAATATTTAGATGAGCATTAAACTATTTTCACCCATATTGGAAAACAACGTACAAAAGTAATGCAACATTTAGTTATCGGTTTTATCGCTAATAGGAAAATTGCCATTCCATATGGCAGAGATCCTTAGCCAAACTCACTCAATCTTAAGTACGGATTTTCCAGCTCTCCAACTACGCAATAAGGTGTAAATCGTTTCACACAGTTGGAAACAGGAACCACGCTCACTTGGGGCAGAATTGGCCAAACTTACATAAACAACTCAAACGTTCTATACAAATCATAATATTATATTATGAGTGCGTGATATATTGTATTTCATTCAATAAAGTTTTTGACCTCTGAACCTATTAAAATTAAAAAGACGTCTTGCTCTTGCCGTCTTGCCACAAAAGTTATACCTATGCACGACATTTAGACAATGTTTAACAGAACAAATTGCACGGTTAAACAGTGTTTAAAGCGAGTTTAAATCTTTTGCGGTAAGGCTATTAGGCTCTTGTTGATGCCGTACGTCTCGCGGTACTCTTTTAAAAAAATATTTTTTTGCAAACAAATAGCATGAATGACTTCAATCGTGCACAGAATTCGCGAATATTTCGCACGGATCGATGTAATATTTTTCACATTATTATTGTTTTCTCAAAAATGGCTCAGCCGATTTCGATAAAATTTAAATGGGGCCAATATCAAAGTATACTCTTTTCACTAAAAAAGAATTATCGAAATCGCACCACTACGTAAAAAGTCATGCGTGGTTATACATTAAAAAAAACCGGACAAGTGCGAGTCAGGCTCGCACATCGAGGGTCCCGTTCAATCATATTGTTAAAATAATTAAAAACCTGTTTTAGCATGTGCTAATGAAGTTCTTTTATATGATACCTTACATGATACGATTTACTCATTTTGAATTTTGAATCCGTATTTTGTGAATTTTGAGGCCCTATTTTTTGTGATTTAAATAAAAATGTACAGTTTTCAGATTTATTCCTATATGAGTACTCTGAGACAATGCTTCTCGCCAATTTTCATAGTTCTATGTGAACGGGAAGTACCCTGTAGGTTTTGATTTTTGTGAGTATCGAAATATGCGGTTTTTTACGACATAAACGGCTCTAACTTTTTTATACGATAACTGAGAAGTTTTTCTTTTACACAACTGCAAGAGATTATAGATATACGTATTTTCAACTCGATATCTTTACGCGTTCCTGAGATAAAGAGTTTTGACATACACACAGACGGACAGACGGACAACAAAGTGATCCTATAAGGGTTCCGTTTTTTCCGTTTGAGGTACGGAATCCTAAAAAATATATATATACTAGTTTTTATAGCGTTATTTTGTAAAAATATGGTTTTTTATTTCGTGCGATTTGCGAAAATTAGACATATTTTAGTTTAAATAAGTGTATACTAATGTCTTTTTCAGGCTGTTATCTTTAAGGATTACCACAATCAATAGTATATTTTCAATGTTGTCAAATAGCCTAAGTATTATATAAATAACAATATGTTTTTTGTTATTTTACATTTACTAAAGGAAGTTTCCCGTTTTCTAGTTTTATTTTTATTAAATTACGCTAAGTCTGCAATAAATTATGGTGTTTTTATTTTTCAATTATCTTCAAAAATGACGGAGTTATGAATTTTTAAACATGACCGCACGAAATCAAAAAACTTCGCGACGGATTTACGCGTGTGACGTCATCCGGCTCCAGCGCCGCGCCGTGGGTTAGGCGGGAGTAAGGAAAAAAGGAAATAAAGTGCTTCATTCTATGCCGGGTATTTTTCTAAGCCATGAATACGTTCTAAAATATCATTGTACTTATTTTTATATTATGATCAACATTTACTATGGGGCTAACCCCCCAATATAACGAATAAAATGTCAGCATTCCCATAATTTTGTCGTGAGTAAATGAACTTTATATCTAAATGGAACAAGACTTGGTGTATATGTCTAATGTACTGCGGTTTTTACATCTGTAACTATTAACTAGTAGCTCTCCAAACAGTAGACCTCGCAAGTATACATTTTCTTGTAATAAGTTCTCAAAAATCCACAACTTTTACAGGTAAATATATTCTTAATCATATAAATGGTCTTTACTAAGATATTATTGTAAATTATGGCCAAATTTTACTATGGGACTAAGTAAGTAAGTTTGTATAGGCCGGGTGGCTAGCCCTGGTGTCAGAGTTTGGGACTGATCCCCTATACAAGGTTAGCTAGCTAGAACTGATGAAGCGTAATATATTTTGTTCTAATAAAATACTTTAGATAATTTTTTTCAAGGCTTTTATTTTCTAGTTCCAATAAGTTGTCAAGTGCGTGTCGAGACAAGCGTATGATAGGCTTCCGTAGACGTGACGATGATTATGATGATAATAAAATCCAGTTTTTAAGATGGTTGATTACTAGGAAAACGTAATTTAGTATGAATTCTTGGTTGCCTGGAAGAATTCGCTTAAAGCGATAAGGCCACCAGTTAGAAACCTATTAATTGTATTGTTTTGTCCCTGTAATTTTTTTATGTTATGTGGTTCTCTAATAAAGTGTTATTGTTTGTTTGTTTGTATGAAATATACATGTGAGGTCGATGACCTCTAATGTTTAAAAAATTCAATTTTTTCTTTATAGCTCAATAATTTATGATTCCACAGTGCTCAAAATAATTTTCAGGGAAAGTTTTTAATATGGTCTGTAAACGGCGTCCGTTCGTTACATGGACATAACGAAATTTTAAGGGTTCCTCGTTTTACTACGAAACCCTAAAAATGACTGAACAAAGTGACAGCTGTCATATTCTAGAATCCATACTAGGATGACATGTCAGGTCTCAAAGTGACAGCTGTCAAACTTAAATGCGGTTTATTTCTGTAACTAACGATTTTAGACCATTGCTGTCTTCACAAAAGTGATAGAACTCAACAAGATCTATATTTCGGATGACAGCTCTTTAAAGTAATTTATCTCTGTAACTGTTGTTTCTAGACCGTTACTTTAGGCACAAAATTGATAGAGCTCAACGAGATCTACATTTTGGATGACATCTGTCATTCCACTCTAGTATGAATTCTATAATAATATGCCATATAATGGCAGCTGTCACTTTGACATCTGTCATTTTCGGAACTAAAAAATAAGTCCTGAAAAACCTATTACCTACAATGACTTTATAAGAACAAGTATTAGGCTGAGAAGTTTTGGATAACCTTATACAGGGGATTAGTCCCATAGTAAAAGTTGGTCATAATATACAATGATATTTTAGGACAGAATATTGTAATTATGAATATATTTGTCTGTGCAAGTTGTGCATTTTTGAAAACTGATTACCAGAAAATGTTCACCAAAATGTATACTTGTGAGGTCTACTATTTGGAAAACTACTAGTCAATATATACAGATGTAATAACCGCAGAACAGTAGGTACACACGCCAAGTCTTGTTCCATTTAGAAATAAAGTTCATTTACTCACGACAAAATTATGGGAAAGCTGACTTTTTATTCGTTATATTGGGGGGTTAGTCCCATAGTAAATGTTGATCATAACATAAAGATAAGTACAATGATATTCTAGAACGTATTCATGGCTTAGAAAAATACCCGACATAGAATGAAGCACTTTATTTCCTTTTTTCCTTACTCCCGCCTAACCCACGGCGCGGCTCTGGAGCCGGATGACGTCACACGCGTAAATCCGTCGCGAGGTTTTTTGATTTCGTGCGGTCATGTTTAGACATCCATAACTCCGTCATTTATTAAGATATTCGAGTATTTTTTTACTGTATCTAATATAATTCTAACGTCTTTAAATGTATATAATTATTTTTAGTTATTATGATAAAGGAAACTTCCTTATTATCTTGATGTGGAGAGATAATAAACAGAAAATAAAAACAAAGTAAACGGGTGTATGCTTGATACGATATGGACTATAATGTAGGTAAAATATGATCAATATGGTGAAAGGAAGCATCGCGAGAAAACATATTATGAGCACATCTAATAATTATTTTTCGCAAAAAATGGCAAAGCCGATTTTCATCGTGTACAAAATTCGATCCACCAACCCGCACTGGGCTAACGTGGTGGATACGGCCCAAACACCCTTCGTGGGTAGGCCTAAATCCTGCAGTGGACTATTAGAAAGGCTGAAACAGTACAGTAAAGTACAAAATTCGAATAGTTCGCTCGAATTGATGTAACTTATAATTTTTCCATGATTGTTGATTTTTCAAAAACGGCTAAGCCGCTTTCGATGAAATTTAAATTCAACCATCTGGAGAGTATACCCTAAAAATAGATTTTTTTGATTCACAAACGGTTCACAATTGGCGAAAATATCGATGAACATATACTTAGATACAAAACAAACACGTTTGTTAATTATAACTAACACAAACAAACGAACAAGGAGGAGGTTTTTTTTATTCCGAATAGGTTAGCGTTTGACTACATACTGACTGATGTTGAGCAGATGTGCGGTCTAGGGTGTAGGACGCTTACCTAGAATTTACCTACCTAGGTTCTACCTCCTCCTTTTTGGAAGTCGTTTAAAAATCACACTGGCATTATCTTAATTGCCAATCAAAGTCACTTTAAAATACTTTTAATAAAACGTTAAAATTCGTAATAAGAAACGAGCACAACAAAATTGTCTATGGATTATATTTCCAGCCAGTAAGTTGAGCTTGAGCTTTCTTTTCTTTTGTTTTTGTTGACCTTTTCAAAAAGGATTGAAAAAATTGTTGCCTGTCTGCCGTAGAGCAAGCCGTGGGCTCTTCGTGAAATGCACCTGTCAGCACAGGCTGGCGTAATAACACTCTTTTGTGACGCTGTCGGTTAAAGAAAGGAATCAATCAATCCGGTGTAATTGGCATGTTAAAGTTTAGGCACGCAAGAAAATTTGCAGTAGAACGTAGAAAATTATTTATTGCAAAAATTGCATGACCGACTTCAACCGTGTACAGCATTCGCGAATATTTCGTGCAGATTAATGTACCTACTTAACGTTGATTTATCGAAAATGGCTCAGTCAATTTCGATAAGTTTTTAATGGTACTAATTTCGAAGTATAAATCGGACTACTATGTGAAGTTATGCGTGGTTACACATAAAAAAAAATACGCGTCGAATTGAGTACCTAGCTCCTCCGCTTCGTCGGTTAAAAATACAAGTTCTGAAAGATGATTCATTTATTTAGGTATCTACTATAATCGTCTTAAGCAATTACATATTAATTTGTACCAATACTTATTAGCCACAAAATAATAGTATTTTTTATAATAGGTTAGGTAACTTATGATTGGATTAGTGTAAAGCAAATGATGAATAAATAACAAATATTTTCACTTTCTTTAGAATTCACCATTTTATCAATTACAATAATCGATTTTCGCGCATTTTTATTTCTTTTGCGTAAAAGAAAAGTAAACGAATTGAACTTAGAAATATCATTTTTAGAATACCTTATCGAATAAATTGGCAGTCGTCGCTATATTTTGCAAATGTGTTCAGAGCATAAACGAATATTGGAAGTATTAAGCTGTTAAGAGTGCAATTACTGTTAATTATAGCATTTCTGAGTTAACACTTTCAATGTGATGTATTATTAAAGCATCATTGACCTTTCTTTATAGCGGGAAAGTAGAAAGTGATAATTGAAGGCTGGTTTTAATTGAAAGAAAATAACACTTGATGAATCCTGATGCCAATTTTTAAGTGTCGGTGTTAATAAAGCCAGCAAAAATAGTCAGTTGGTAAGAGCGTGTGAGGGAGTTTTTTGTAGCTATTTGTGCCTGCAATGACCGTGTTAGCTTGGACGGAGACAGGAACTTTTTACCCGTACCTACTTGTGGTAGAGTCGACTTGAAACATGATTACACCTTTGTTAGTTATTAAACTGCCAAGCAGTAAGCAGTGCCAAATACACAAGGTTATCCACAATTAGTGTACTAAGCTGAAAGAAGGTAATTCAGACCACCATTAAGAGCAACTTTTACTATGAGGGCCCACCCGAAATTCAAGAAAAAAACATCAGCTTTTTCATACATTTTGTCAAATCCGAGTTGCCATTTTGTATGGTTTAAGTGACGATGAGAATCGTGTTTATAGGAACTACCCATTTTCTTACTGCAAAATGAATAATAGGAAAGTATGTATTCCTATTTACGTAACTGGCTACGTTACACATTGAACCATCAAGCACGCTATTATCGGCCTCAAACGCGGTGAATGAGACATCGGGCACACACTGCTCAGGTACTTAATAGGGCCCACTAATGTGCGCCCGCACGCAACATGCTTGTATTGTTTCACTGTAATCGGGAGTCGGTGATATTTCTGGTTTGTGGGTTATGCAATCGGGCCTAATGGGGCTATACCTATAATGTTTATTCGTATTTAATTTTCACTAACTACCTACATAAATCCGGGTCGTAGCTCGGGTATAATGCCCATTCAAACCCCATTTTCTGACTACGGCCTTGGGTAATATCTTATTTCATGATTATTTTACTTTTAAAAATGCAGTGGGAACATTCGAGAACTTATTTGCTTCCTGTTGTTTTGTAACCGGCAGCTACATTACACATTGAACCATCAAGCACGCTATTATCGGCCTCAAACGCGGTGAATGAGACATCGAGCACACACTGCTCAGGTACTTAATAGGGCCCACTAATGTGCGCCCGCACGCAACGTGCTTGTTTTGTTTCACTGAAATCGGGAGTGGGTGATAGCTGGTTTGTGAGTAATGCAATCGCAATATAATATTAAGAGGCCTGGGTTCGATCCCCACCCAGGGCAAGTATTTATGTGATAAACATAGGTGTTTGGTCTGTGTCTGGGTGTTATTTAGGTACTATCTATATAAGTATATATTTATAAATATGTATATGTAGTATATCAGTCTCTGGCAGTCATATCACAAGCTTTGTTTAGTTTGGGGTCAGAGACCGAGTAAGATGTCCCCAAATATTTATTTATTTATATTATAATATTTATATTTATTCATATAATATTTATTCATATTTGTTTTTAACTGGCTTCCATAAAGGAGGAGATACTATGTATAAATAACTTCTGTATATATTTTTTTATATCTATAATTATATTTGTCGATATTTTCGCCAATCGTGATTCCATTTAAAAAACGTTATTGTTTTGTTAATGACTTAAGTTAATGTCATATTTTAGAGGTGGTCCAATTATAATAAAATTTAAATTTTATTGAAACCTACTAAACCGTTTTTGAAAATCAATAATATATAATGTAAAAAAAATATTACAGGGATGACATAGATTCAAATTCTGTACGCGGATGAAGTCAGTTGTACTATTATTGGCGAAAATAGTTTATGCAGTTGCATAAAAAAAAAGTGTTGTTATGTAACCGGCAGCTACGTTACACATTGAACCATCAAGCACGCTATTATCGGCCTCAAACGCGGTGAATGAGACATCGAGCACACACTGATTAGGTAGGTACCTAATAGGGCCCACTAATGTGCGCTCGCACGCAACGTGCTTTTATTGTTTCACTGTAATCCGGAGTCGGTTATAACTGTTTTGTGGGTTATGCAATAGGTTTATATTCTTATTAGTATTTAATTTGTTGACTCTAACTGCACAATTGTACAGAGTATAGAGAAGGTATCTTGTGATACAATTTTTACTATTGTGACAACTTATTGCGACCATTGTGTATTGTAGAAGCCAGGTGGCTGGTGAAGAATAAATTATTGTAACAATATAACTTTTTAAATACAAGCTTTTGAGATCCTGGATATCATGTAGTAGTAGGGTAAAAGTATACAATATTTTGTTGTTCCATAGAAAAATATAGATCACCCGCGACAAAATGTATGGAACAGCTGATTTTTTTTTTAGTTTTGACAAAAGTCGTAGACAAAAAGTTGTTAGTTTTGATGTACAGAATAAGCCCCTAAAATGATGCTAATTGATTAGAAATAACCCTGTATAGTTAAAAACGGAAAAAATAAACAAATTACAGAATTAAGCTTGGCGTTAAGTAGGTACCTAATGTTACAGGCAAAGTTTAAATAAATAACTTGATTGTTTCGTGGAAGTTTGGTTAGTGAGGGCGACGTTTTACTTTATTTGACTGTGTTTAACTTGCAGGTATCAGTTGGGTTGAAGCACGCGATCGGATTTTTTTTTATGTGTGAAGTTTTTTTATATGTTCGGGTGTTCCTTCGAGCAAATATCTACAGAGCCACAGTCCCTAAGTGAAAGTTGGTAAAAAATGTCCGAGCGCCGTCATACATACCAACTTAAATATTTACATTGGATAATTCAAAATGATCCGTTTTTCCGAATTTCGACGTTATGTCACCTAATTAGTGCCTGTAACCGAGCACTTTAGCATCGCGCCGTATTGTAATCGGCTTGCAATCACCAGGACTAACTAAAAAGACTGCCCACTATGTAGTTTGGGCAGGGATTTGGCTCGGACACGTTTTTTGCGCGATTTTTACTCAATATATATTTGCTCAAAGGTGTATTGTATAATGTTTGTACACTATGACATAGTGTAGCGTATGTGACCCATTCGATCGAATTTCAATGAGTATATAATATTTCATTGATAAATGCCACTATATTTTGCTACTTACTTATTAAGCTAC
The DNA here is from genome assembly GCA_949316475.1 of Hypomecis punctinalis. Taxonomy (NCBI): domain Eukaryota; kingdom Metazoa; phylum Arthropoda; class Insecta; order Lepidoptera; family Geometridae; genus Hypomecis; species Hypomecis punctinalis. Next base: position 20,167,430 of record OX438799.1, on the reverse strand, counting down.
CCAATTTTTTTGTAACCAATCAATCAAGTTGTCGCTTATGCTAGGTATTCATGCCAACATAACAACAAAATAACTGTTCTAAGGGTGCAGTCACACCATTGCAGGTATCCTACTAATATTATAAACGCGAAAGTTTGTGAGGATGGATGGATGGATGGATGGATGGATGGATGTTTGTTACTCTTTCACGCAAAAACTACTGAACGGATTGAGATGAAACTTTGCGATAATATAGCTTATATAACAGAATAACACATAGGCTATAAATTATAATATTATAAACGCGAAAGTTTGTGAGAATGAATGGATGGATGGATGGATGGATGTATGGATGTTTGTTACTCTTTCACGCAAAAACCACTGAACGGATTGAGATGAAACTTTACGATAATATAGCTTATATATCAGAATAACACATAGGCTATAAATTATAATGATATTGCGTCAAAAATCAAAATACCATGCGGGCGAAGCCGCGGGTAAAAACTAGTACATCATAAATTAAAAAAATGTTGGTACTCACCGGGACGGGACCTTTTGATTTTAATATTAATATCTAATGTGCCTCATACAATTATGTGATCGCTGCCGATTTTCACCCTGTGGATCACGGAGACATCATTGAGTATTCGTGATCATGATGAAGTTTATCTCGTTTCTCGTGGCACATCAGGGCTCATCCAGGTCCATTTCCTGTGAAGCGGCATCTGGAAGAAAGAGTTCATCAAAAGAGTTCCTCTCTCTCAAATAAGTCAGCCAGCCCTGAGCCCCTACGGTTCCGTTGTCCATATCCAAATTGCCCCACCCTCAGCTCATCATCGTTTTTTCTGCCCAACTTTGCGTTTGAGTCCCCCATAACAACAGAGAAGTGGGTCTTAGACATATGAATGTCCCGACTTACGTCCTCATAGTCCTAGTGTGCCAAAAATAAAAATAAAGCCCAACAAAAAGCAAGTTCAATATGAAAGCGCCTTTCCGCACACGGGTCTAACATGCAAACCAACAATAAACCAAAATGTCTTCATGAGCTCGGCCAGCCTAATCAGCTGAACAAATTTAATTTACCCGCGGGAACCGATGTAGTAACTTTAATTGGAAAACTGCTGCAGACGTAATTTTATGGGATAACTTCTTGGTTAACGCTCGGATTAGTTAACCGCTGGTTTGTGGTTTTGTTGTGTAAATGGCCCAGTTAGTGTCGTGTATTTCAAAGGGGGTATTACACTAGGTATATGTTAGGCTGAGTCTTGCCTTGAATAAGAGCGGTGTAATGAGAGTTAAGGCGTTACAACACAGCAAAGATTATAAATTGACACGAATAGAGATCACGTATCTATAGGAATTCAGCGGCTGATATAATACAATAAATAAAGTTTACAATTTAGTTGTTTGATCGAGCGTTACTATACGAAAGTAAATCTTCAAATCTTTGTTTTGAATAAATCTTTAATGTATTTCGCCTCTAAACGAAACATCTTCAGGACGTGTTGACTCTCCGAGGTCACTCGTAAGAAGACTCGCTTTCTTGCGAATGCCCTTAACTTTGTTACGCTACATCACAACAGAGCCAATTTACACAAGTGAGATTTATTCAAAACAAAATAAAGTATCTATAGGCTGAATCAGACTTCTTGGCATCTATGAAGTTAGCTAAGTATTTAAAAGCTGCGCTCATTCCTGTTTCTCTCGCAGCTGACACCGAATTTCCTTTTCTTTAGACTCGCTTCGTTTTCAGACACCAAAAAACGTAATCCGGCCTATATTGTAGTTTACAATTTACGTATTTGTTGCCAGTGATGGATCCACGTAGATACGCCATCGGGATTTTTTCCATACTTGAAGGTTTCTCACGAGGATTATGAATCGACCAGTGTTTCCGCGTTTTCTGTACAACATCAAAAAATCGCGGTACATTTTTGATCAAATTTACATTCCGGGAGAAAACTCTTTTCACCCCTTAAATTGTATCGAAATGTTGTTTTTCATGCCAACCCCTTGAGTAAAAAATATTGCACGCTTGTGCGTCTTATTATTTTTTTTTAGTTTTTTTTTAGTTTGGAAAACTAAAAAAACCTTGTTTTTGAAGTGCTTATTACATGAAAAAAAACACTAAAAACGGATAATAGAAATCGCCAAAGGCGATAAGGCCGCCCTTGTACAACATTTGTAAATAGCTACTCTAATGTATTTATTATGTTATGGTGTTGACTGCCTTGGTGGCTCAGTGGCTAGTGACCCTAACTTCTGGATCAAAGAGGCGTAGGTTCGATCCCCACCCAGGGCAAATATTTATGCAATGAACATAAGTGTTTGCTCTGTGTCTGGGTGTTATTTAGTTACTATCTATATACAAACAACAAACAAACAAACAACGACACTTTATTAGACAACCACATTACATAAAAAACAGATTATAAGGGCAAAACAATAGGTCTCTAATTATATAAGTATGTATTTAAAAATAAGTATGTGTAGTATGATGTACCAATGAGTTCTTTGGAATTTATGTACGGAATTTTACACCACAGGCTTTTCGGTGAAGGAAAACATCGTGAGGCAACCTGCATACGTCCGTAGAAGAAATTCGATGGCGTATGTGAATCCACCAACCCGCACTGGGCCCGCGTGGTGGATATGGCCCAATCACCCTTCGTGGGTAGGCCTACGTCCTGCAGTTGACTACTAAAAAGGCTGGTACAGTATATGTAGTATATCAATCTCTGCCAGCCATATCACAAGCTTTGCTTAGTTTGGGGTCAGAGGCCGTGTGTAAGATGTTCCAAAAATATTTATAATATTATATTTATATTTGGTGTACAATAAAGATATTGTTATATTATTTATTTAGAGTTAGGTAACAGCTTATTGTTTTTGTATGGCCAAGTTGGCACCTTTACAACCGGCTCAATACAATCATGATAATTTATTTTCTCGGTGCTAATTAATTTTTACAATGTTTTGCTATTAATGCATGTTGTTTTCACCTATAATATTATTATTGTGACATTTAGCTCCTATTTTTTTATGTTTAATCTTCTTACAATGTCAATACATTGTGTACATCAATATGTTCACAATGTTGGTGAACTGAAATAAATAATAAATAAATAAATAATAAAATATTGTAACGCAGTAGACGCCCGTTGTAGGTATGGAGTGCGGTGTTTACGTAATCCGGTTCTGGGAAGCCCTATTGTTCTGTGAAGCTTTATTGTGTTTTTATTGGTGCCTTTTGTATTCGGTTTTATGGCTTTATAACTCGAGTTTATTTGTTTGGTGTTTACGTATTTGAAAAACAATAGGGATTCTCGAACTTTCAAGTTGTTTACTTGTTAACACAATGGCGTTTATTGAGATCGAGTAATGTTGCGAAATATCTCGTAGGTTCGAGACTGTAGGAAATAACGAATATAAATACGCCGGCCGACCCTTGGGGATCAGTTTATTCGTTTACCGTCGAAGCGATAACTACTCGGGTTAGAGTGCGATACCAGTGATTGTGAAGTGACTAGCTTGTGTGAATATCAGTGCCAGTGTAAAGTGTTTGTGCGAACCAGTTGTGTCGTGTGTTTGTGTGTTTTTGTGAAGTGATTGTGTGCAATAAAGTGCAAAGCGAATAATCGGCGTTCTAACTGACTATCCAAGAATCCATCTCGTAACATTTGGTGTCAGAAGGGTGGATAGTTGAAAATGCCGGTAACACCATACGACGAAGAGACCCCTCGCACAAGGAGTCAGCGCCGACAGGAGGAAGCGCGCCGACAAGAAGAGCAGGAGCGCCGCCAGGAAGAGATTGACCAAAGGCGCTTCGGACACAATTCGCTGTTAATGGAAGCCAGCGAGTCCGAGGCAACCAACGACGACTCCAGGAATCCGGAAGCGCCTGCTGCGGCACTTTCTGCAGCACCTACTGTGGCACCTTCTGCGACACCGGCTGCAGCACCAGCCATCCCTGGGGCATTTGATATGGCTGCAATAATGTCCATGATGCAGTCAATGTTCGATAGCAACAAAGAAGACCAGGCTCGTCTGCTGGAAGAACAGGCCCGCAGCAACAGAGAAGAACAGGCTCGCCAGCTTGAAGAAAAATTGGACCGACAAAAAGAAGATCTGATTTCAAGCTTGCAGACGACTTTGGGCAAAGAGATAAAAGAGGTCAAGGACACGGTCAAGCAGCTTGATATTAGCGTAAAAGAGCACGAATCCCGTATTGTCGAAGCGGAAACACAAATCGCCGATGTGAGGAGAACCTTGAATGTCATCAAGTTAGAAGGCGGAACCGCTGCATTTACAACCTTCTCGCCAGCCTCACAGAAGATCAAAGTGACGCCTTTCGACGGGACATCATCATGGTCAGCCTACAAAATTCAATTTGACGCCGCCGTTCAAACCAATGGATGGAACAAGGACCAAGCCAAGAACGCCCTCATCATGAGCCTTCGCGACGAAGCCCTGAGTATTCTGGATGCCGTGGGTAAAGAAGTGACTTACGATAAATTAATGGAAACGCTGGAAAGTCGCTATGGTGATGAGCACCTGGAACGTGTGTACCGAGCGCAGTTGAAGAACAGGGTGCAACGTCGTAATGAAAGTCTCCAACGGTGGGCCGTCGAGGTGGAGAAACTATTCCGGAAGGCTTATCAGTCCGCGCCATTACCCAACGACGAACATCTAGTCGAAGCGTTTGCTAACGGGATAGCAGACTTCGAAGTAAGAACTGCAGTGAAACTCGGGCATTATAAAACACTAAAGGAAGCTTTGGCTCAAGCCTTAGAAGTCGAGGCTGTACGAAATCCAGCGAAGGATATCCAACATATAAGGGAGGTAAAGGACGCATCACTTCGTACAAGGTTTGGCCCTAGATGCTACAACTGCGACGAAAGAGGCCATTTATGGCGGAATTGCCCAAAGCCATGCCGAACCAGGGACGATCGACTATTGGAAGAACGAACGGATCGTGAGGCGACGCATTCACTATGGAGGAATAAACGACCTGCTGAAGAAAGCAGAAATTGGCGAGTGTTAACCGGGTCAGAAAAGCCAAAGATTTTGATATCACAAGCTCACGATGGGAACAGCCTGATCATCAATGGTGCCATCAACGGAACTTCGTGCAAGCTGACATTGGATACTGGAGCCTCTCGCACTATAATCAGTTCCCGTTTGGCTAAGCGCTTTCTTCCGAACTTCGAAAGCTGCAAAACAGTTCAACTTCTGACAGCGACCGGTCAGCACATATCCGTCCAAGGAGAGAAGCTGGTGGAGTTAAAGTTGGGTGAGAAAACCTTCCAACATAAAGTCATTGTGGCGGATATAGTTGACGATTGCATTCTGGGTCTTGACTTCATGCGAGAACATAATTGTGAGATTGACGTCAACCAAGGAATCTTGAAATGTGGAAGAGAAGAAATCTTCATGGAAGGCGCCATATCAGGAAAGGTTTATTGTCTGCAGAGAACAGTGCTTCCACCTAGATCGGAAACCATTGTGGCAGTTAGATTACCGCCAAAGTTGGGACATCAACAACGATGTGTGCTAATAGAACAATCGGAATGTGATCAACCATGGTTAGTGGCCCGAACTTTGGTGAGGACTACTAATACTGCTGTGGTGCGTGTGCTCAACACAAGTAACGAGGAGGAACCCCGATTGGTACATGCGAAGAAGTAGACTGGATGCGCAGATGCCAAGAACAACCAAAGGAGGAATGCAACTGTGCTGGGAGTTGCAACGTGTCAACACTATTGGAAGATTCCCGGAAAGATCTCACTGAAAAAGAACTTCTGATGGCGAAGAAGATGCTACAGCGCTTTACCGACATATTTGCCCTCGATGATGCTGTCAACGGGAAGACTGGCTTAGTGAAGCACACGATAAATACAGGAAACGTGCCACCGATACGACAGCGGCCAAGAAGGATACCAGTGGCTCGAGAAAAAGAAGTTGAGTCAATGATTGAAGACATGGCGCTAAATGGTGTGATAGAACCTTCATCCAGTCCGTGGTGTTCGCCAGTGGTTCTAGTGAAAAAGAAGGACGGCAGTATGCGGTTTTGTGTTGATTATCGACGACTCAACGACGTAACGAAGAAGGACAGCTACCCTTTGCCGAGGATTGATGACACGTTGGATACACTGACGGGCATGAAGTGGTTCACTACGCTGGACTTGAAGAGCGGGTACTGGCAAGTGGAAATAGACCCTAAAGATAAGGAGAAGACCGCATTTTCTACGGGAAAAGGCCTGTGGCAATTTAAAGTGATGCCGTTTGCATTTGCCGTTGGCTTTCCGGACACCGAGCACGAGTTTATCGTGGACACTGACGCCAGCAACACCGGCATCGGAGGAGTATTGTCGCAAAGAAAAGGAGACCAAGAAGTGGTGATTGCGTATTTCAGCAAATCTCTGTCCAAGCCAGAAAGGAACTACTGTGTGACAAGAAAGGAGCTACTTGCAGTGGTGAAGACATTGCGTCATTTTAGCAAATACCTGCTCGGGCGAAAATTCCATCTGAGGACCGACCACGCTGCTCTAAAGTGGCTACTGCAGTTTAAAGATCCCGAAGGCCAAGTGGCAAGATGGATTGAGCAACTACAAGAGTTCGACTTTACCACGGAACATCGCAGTGGAAAATCTCATGGCAACGCAGATGCACTGTCAAGAAGGCCTTGCTCAGAGGACTGCAAGCATTGCTCAAGACAAGAGTCGAAAGATCCAGTACCTGTCAGAATGCTCAAAGCTGACATCGGCGACGAATGGAAAGAAACCCTTCAGGCTGAACAAAAAGAAGACGTCGACATCAAGCCGATTCTTGAATGGATGGAATCAGATGCCCGTAAGCCTGACTGGAGTGCTATTGCTTCACTGAGTGTTACGACAAAGAGTTATTGGGCGCAATGGGATAGCCTGGTGCTTCAAGAGGGAGTGCTGTGCCGAAAATGGGAAAATGCTCGAGGAAACCAGTGCCATCTCCAAATGGTTGTACCCAGAGCAAAAGTTCCCGAAGTTTTGAAGCTGTACCACGAAGGATTTTCGGGAGGACATCTGGGTGTGAAACGGACACTGTTGAAGATTCGAGAAAGGTTTTACTGGATCAACTGCAGAGATGACGTAGAAGACTGGGTACGGAAATGCACGAGCTGTGCATCAGTGAAAGGTCCGCATACCCGCAGCAGAGGAGCACTAAAGCTGTATAATGTTGGAGCACCATGGGAGCGAATCGCACTGGATGTGGCCGGACCATTTCCTGTGAGCGAAAGTGGCAACAAGTACTTCCTTGTCGTCATGGATTACTTCACCAAGTGGCCGGAAGTCTTCGCAATTCCAAACCAAGAGGCATCGACGATAGCAGACAAATTGGTCCATGAAGTATTCTGTCGTTTTGGAGTACCATTGGAAATCCATAGTGACCAAGGAAGAAATTTTGAATCTCAACTGTTTCAAGAGACGTGTCGGCTAATGGGTGCACACAAAACAAGGACAACGTCATACCACCCGCAATCAGATGGAATGGTGGAGCGATTCAACCAAACTCTGGAGAGATACCTGGCAAAAGTAGTCGAAAGCAAACAACGGGATTGGGACAAGCATATCCAGCCATTTTTGCTGTCATACCGAAGTGCTGTTCATGAGAGCACCAATGTCACTCCTGCTTTTGCCAATTTTGGACGTGAATTACGGCTACCCGCCGACTTAATAACTGGTGTCCCACCAGATTCTCCACTACCCATAACTGAGTACGCCAGTGACCTCCGGAACAAGATGAACGACATCTATGAGCACATTAGAGAGTATGGCCAGCAAACATCAGAAAGAATGAAGACTAGATACGACAGAAGGACTAACAACCCTGGGTTCGAGGAAGGCTCGCTAGTATGGCTACACAACCCTATACGCAAAAAAGGGAAATCTCCAAAGCTACAAGCCAAATGGGATGGACCATACCGTGTGGTGACCAAGATCAACGACGTGACGTTCCGCATACAGAAGGGACATCGAGGTGCTCCCAAGATAGTTCATGTGGATCGATTGGCGCGATATTACGGGTGCAACGATGCTCGGGACGAGCATGTCTTAGGAGGGGGTAGTGTAACGCAGTAGACGCCCGTTGTAGGTATGGAGTGCGGTGTTTACGTAATCCGGTTCTGGGAAGCCCTATTGTTCTGTGAAGCTTTATTGTGTTTTTATTGGTGCCTTTTGTATTCGGTTTTATGGCTTTATGACTCGAGTTTATTTGTTTGGTGTTTACTTATTTGAAAAACAATAGGGATTCTCGAACTTTCAAGTTGTTTACTTGTTAACACAATGGCGTTTATTGAGATCGAGTAATGTTGCGAAATATCTCGTAGGTTCGAGACTGTAGGAAATAACGAATATAAATACGCCGGCCGACCCTTGGGGATCAGTTTATTCGTTTACCGTCGAAGCGATAACTACTCGGGTTAGAGTGCGATACCAGTGATTGTGAAGTGACTAGCTTGTGTGAATATCAGTGCCAGTGTAAAGTGTTTGTGCGAACCAGTTGTGTCGTGTGTTTGTGTGTTTTTGTGAAGTGATTGTGTGCAATAAAGTGCAAAGCGAATAATCGGCGTTCTAACTGACTATCCAAGAACCCATCTCGTAACAATATTTTATTACGTATTACAACACGCGGAGGTACTTACAAACAATCTTAAAATAAGGTGCGGTGGAAAGTCGCAAAAGTACCGTTAAAATATTTGGACCTTACACTCTCAGAACAAATAAAAAAACCGGACAAGTGCGAGTCAGGCTCGCACATTGAGGGTTCCGTACAAACATATTGTTAAAATAATTAAAAACCTGTTTTAGCATGTACTAATGAAGTTATTTTATATGATACCTTACATGATACGATTTACTTACTTGGAATTTCGAACCCATGTTTTGTGAATTTTGAGGACCTATTTTTATGTGATTTAAATAAAAATGTACAGTTTTCAGATTTATTCCTATATGTGTACTCTAAGACAATGCTTCTCGCCAAATTTCATAGTTCTATGTCAACGGGAAATACCCTGTAGGTTTTGATTTTTGTAAGCGTGGAAATATGCGTTTTTTACGACATAAACGGCTCTAACTTTTTTATACGGTAACTGAGAAGCTTTTCTTTTACACAACTGCAAGAATTTATAGGTTTACGTATATACTTTAAATTTCAATTCGATATCTTTACGCGTTCCCGAGATAAAGAGTCTTGACATACACACAGACGGACAGACGGACAACAAAGTGATCCTGAAATAAGGGTTCCGTTTTTTCCTTTTGAGGTACGGAACCCTAAAAATCAAGAGAGAATGTTGTGAACAACCAAGTGAGGCCGACCAAAACTACGCCTCGCCGTATTAAGACAATCACACACACATCAACGTACAAGGAAACTACGCCTTGGCTTGTCAGTCGTACTATGGCGGCGCAGCAGTGACGCACTCACACATGTATAAAAAACCGGCTTCACTTGACTGTTCAACGACGTTCCCTCTTGATTTTTTTATTTGCTCTGAGCTTACACTAGGTCTCGTAAGAGCCTGTATAGCAGGGTACATTTTTAATGAATGACGATTGACAAAAAATGTTTCAAAATAATGTGGCATTCATTCTATTGAGTTGATTTTAAAGCTAATGTCCCAGTTTTATTCCACATTTTTAAAAACCTCATGTATTTTTTGCAATTAAGTCATAACCTACTCATTTCCGTGGTAAGTACTTAACTACTATTATCGCGTAGTTAACAGTGCTGAAATGAAGTTTGCTTCATAATTTTTAAATAAGTATTTGTATTTCTTGCAGAACTACGGAAATAGTTAAATGGTTTGTTCTTCGTTCACAGATAAGAAAATTGGATACTTAAAATAATAAAAAATGTGTACAAAATAATAAAATGGGTTAACATGGGCCAATTTTAACCAAACAAAGAAAATGAAAAACAAAATAAAAACTTTTAACTAGGGCCTACTTAATAGTTTCTTCGTAAGTCGGTTTTAATAATCCATCTCATAGTGAAATTTATTCATAATGATTTGATGATGAGCGTGTACAATTATACACATCTAAAAGCGCTTTTTGCAAAACAATGTCCTAAATTATGATACCTATATTTTTGGCTTTATAACTAGGTACTTATGTTCTATATAGGTAATTGATAGGTAAGTTATTAAGAAAGGCAGGTCAAATATACAATTCCTAAACATACAGAGTTTTTTTATAATTAAGATATTCGGAAAAAAACACCAGCTGTTCAAAACAAAATTACAACACGGAATTAACAAAATATTCGAAACAGTTAATTATGTTCTCAAATTTCGGGTTGGTCCTATTGTGAAATTTATTCGTAATGATGGTCGGAATCACCTCCTTTCGGTTTAGTCCACCAGTTCTGAATAACCTTTTATACCTTAGTAGAAACATATAAAACAATGACACCTTCTCTTGCGCTGGCGGTAAGACAGAATATTCCGTTCTTGCGGTCGCATCCTGCACCCATACGTGAAACAAAACAATGTAGATGCAGAACAGATGTGGATTCGCAATCATTCATTATGAAATTACAACAATAAACATCTAAGCTCGCCGCGGCAAGCTCGTAATTATGGTAATATTGATTATTACCGCGGTAATGGCTGCCATTACGGTATTCATGGCTCGCAGATTCTCGCGGACTACAATGTGTGCCAGTACGAATCTGTGAGCGCAATTGTACAATAATTAAGCATCCTATATAGTTAAGCTGAATCATACAAGTCAGTGGATGTGAAGTTAGCTACAAGTTGTGCAATATCCAATCCTGACTGAAGCTCACATAAAGCTGTGCGTTGATTGAGTTTCGCGCAGCTTGTGGATTACTTCACATCCGCTGTATGATTCGGTCTATACCTACGTGTTATGGAGAAGTCTATGTTCGAAGTCTCGCTGCAAGATTGAATCAGGAATCAGGAGATTCGCAAACGAACCTATTAGGGGGAGAGACGTGGAAGAACGACATTCGCCTATCTGATAACCAGATAAAACCGTTAGACATACTTTTAGGGTTCCGTACCTCAAAAAGAAAAAACGGAACCCTTTTAGGATCACTTTGTTGTCCGTCTGTCCGTCTGTCCGCCTGTCCGTCTATGTGTCTGTCAAGACTCTTTATCTCGAGAACGCGTAAAGATATCGAATAAAAAATTTAAACTGTATACGTATATCTATGATCGCTTGCAGTTGTGTAAAAGAAAAACTTCTCAGTTGTCGTTTAAAAAAGTTAGAGTCGTTTATGTCGTAAAAAACAGCATATTTCAACACTCACAAAAATCAAAACCTACAGGGTACTTCCCGTTGAAATAGAACTATGAAATTTGGCGAAAAGCATTGTCTTAAAGTACACATATAGGAATAAATCTGAAAACTGTACATTTTTATTTACATCACAAAAAATAGGGCCTCAAAATTTACAAAATATGGGCTCAAAATTCAATGTGAGTAACTCGCATCATGAAAGGTGTCATATGAAAGAACTTCATTAGTACATGCTAAAACGGGTTTTTAATTATTTTAACAATGTGTTTGTACGGAACCCTCTATGTGTGAGCCTGACTCGCACTTGTCCGGTTTTTTATGAAATGTTATTTACATAAAAATAGGCCTACGGAAGCTTGCCTATCGAAAAGTGTTCATGACAATATTTAATTCGTTTATCTTTGGAAATGATATTTTTTATTTTCACTCTTTTGATAGCCGGCATTTTTTATTCCGACTAATAGTTTTGAATGTAGAGAATATACCTTGGTAGGTTTGCTTACTTAATTTTGTTCATACGACCTGCTAAGCAACTACTTACGTACAAATATATCAATATAAGTACGAAATCGCTCTTCACGTGGGTGAAGGTCGATCTTCAGCGGCTCTTAGGCCATATATAAGCCACCGACATATCCCAGCGGATTAACATGTTAAAATGGCAGTGGGCAAGGCACATAATTCGAGGAATTAATAATTTTAAGAATTTTTCAGTTCTTCTATACTCTATAAAATTTAACTTGATCTCTGCGACAGCTGTCAGAAAAATCACGCCTGTGAAGTCCTGAATTTCTTAATAGTACAGACAGTACCTGTCAATGTCACACTTTATGGGCATGCCGATGAGTGATGGGCGACGAATGATCGTGACCACAGAGTTTTAGATAGAGTTTTAATTAAAATATCGATAGTTTATACTGACGATATTTTAAATAAAACTTAATTTGTCATTAATTTTATTGTATATATTAATATCATAACAGTTTTTACATGTGTAATTAAATTAAACCCAATTATATGTTACATTAGCATCGATAATAGTGAAAAACGTCGATAAATACTATCGTTACATTATTATGAGTATTTAATTAATATCATAACATTATTTACATGTGTACATACTTGATCTTAAATAATAGTAAGTAAATAAAATCCAATATCTCACTTTCAACTACTCATTTGATTTAATTACAACATTGTTTGAAAATCGATTTTTTTTCCACCACTATCTCAACTCTAAAAATGTTAATCTTCTATGTCAATGTCACTGTAGCAGAGATCAAGTTAAATTTTATAGAGTATAGTTTTTTCCATATCCGAAACAGTGTAATCGCAAATTTTTTCAAGAAACACCAATTTGGCTTTGTTCCAAAAGCTGATATAGTGTTGCTGAAACGCGAAGAAAATTGAAAACTAATGTAATTTTATATTTCGGCGTCGGTGTCATAGGCGCCGTGGCTTAGTTGGTTAAAGCGCCTGTCTAGTAAACAGGAGATCGTGAGTTCGAATCTCGCCGGGGCCTAGTGGTGTCTTTTTGTTTACTTGTTTAGTCTAATATTGTAGGTACGAATTGCTTAAAAAATAACTATGAATATAATCAATCCATGCATAAATTGCAAAATTGATATAGGACCGATATTTGAACCAGGGTAAAATTCTAAAAGAACTTTACGAGCTAACTATTACTGATGATACCAGTAACCCTGTATCGTAATAAGCCCCTAAAAGGATGCTAATTGATTATTTATCATCCTTTTAGAGGCTTATTCTGTACATCAAAAGTAACAACTTTTGTCAAAACTAAAAAAAAAGCAAACAGCTGTTCCGTACATTTTATCGAGGGTGAACGATTTTTTCTATGGAACAGAATATTTTTGCGATTTGATAAAAGCTCAGTCGTTGAACAAAAGTTGTTAGTTTTGATGTACAGATTAAGCCCCTAAAAGGATGCTAATTAAACCAGTAACCCTGTATAGCAAATTTCTAGAATTTTTTCCTGGGGGATAAAGGTTTTCTAGATTTTCCCAGCTGCCTACTATTACCCACCCCAAAAAAAAGAAAGACATACTTACAAAGGTACCAATTGAGTTTTCTGAGGTGGACAAAAAAGTCAGTAGTTCGCGTAGATCAATGTATCTATCTCTCTCACGAAGTCTCACATCATCGTTGTTTTTCAAAAACGACACAGTCGATTTCGATAAAATTCAAATAGGACCTTTAAAAAAACATACAGACGAATAAAAAACCTCCGTTTTTGAAGTAACGTAATAAATTCAAGTTGTTCATAACGATGGTCTCAATGACCCCTTTTCGGCTCAGTATACTATTTCTTAAAGACCCTTTATACAAACCTAAATAATCCTAACAGAATAAAAACTAAACAAAGATATACTTTGCTTTGATGATAAACATTTATCAATATTAGAATAATTATCTTATTCTTTAAATTAACCGAATTGAAAACAAAGCAAAAATACCATTTGTCTATAACATTTCATAACTCGATTAACAGTCGAGTCGTCATAATTCGTGCCTACCACATGCCTCCACCGAATTCAGACAACAATAGAGTTGGGACATAAAATTAAATTATAGCTAATCACAGGTGCTAAAACTAAAACGGCTATGAAAACTTTTTATGGAAAAATTGGAACAAGCGTGTCTCAGGACGGTCATAAATGGAACAATAAATGGTTGTCACGGTATGTGAGGGAAAAACCTAAGCTGTGTAGACTGAATTCTTAGTGGCTGTGAAATCAGCTACACGGTGCGCAAAACCCAATCCTCGCGCAACTGTTACTAGCCTAAGAGCCCACAACGACCAGACCTTCGTTATTTTATAAAGGATGAAAGTTTATCTGTGTATATCTCCCAACAAAGGTAATAACGACCCACAAATATAGAGTTTCAATTGAGGTTACTTTGGAAGATAACAAACAGGTCGTAAAAATGCATAAAATAATACCTTAAATTCGTTAAAGTATAAAGTTTAATTTTTTAATATTTTCTTCAGAATATCTTTAGATTTCACGTTATCAATTGCCGGACACTCGGGACACTTTTTACAGTTGCTACCCCCTGCCAGACACGCCTAAACTTTAACAAATGTTAATCAGGTATACTATCGTTATAGTATAAAAGCTGCATTTCATATAATATGATACTTGGAGATCTACAAAAGTATGTTGCCTCAATAGCCAGACAGTTTTATGGTTTTTGCATTTTGCCAGACACATTGAGAGTTCGCCGATATTTTTTTTATATTATCAGTTTATACTATCAGTGTAGAAGGTCTGGCCGTTGTGGGATCTTGCTCTATATGGGAGCTTCGGTCAGGATTGAGTTCATAACTAACTTCACAGCTACCAAGAATCTTTATTAGGCTTATATGTAAAGGTCTCTTTTTGGAAACGGGGGGAGTGACCGTGATTCCAAATGGACGAAGTCTATTCAATGTTTTCAATTTAGCTAAACCCAGAAATGAAGACTTTTCTTTGTTTTGGCCAACAAATAAACATCTGGAATTATACTTTACTTACATATATTTTCAAACGATGATTGTATAAAATATGAATCCAAAACTTGACTTCACTAAATTGGGAACAATGACCATATCCATTCGCCGGTCCAGTGCGGTATCGGTGGATTAGAATTTGAAACAAGCAAAAATTTATAATGCAACAGAATCAGCTATTTATTTATTAATATGGTTGTTGTATGGTGAAATGTTGTAAGGGATATAGGTAGTGGAAGGGATATCGGTAGAAGAGATATTGGTAGTGGAAGGGATATTGGTAGAAGAGATATTGGTAGTGGAAGGGATATTAGTAGAAGAGATATTGGTAGTGGAAGGGATATTGGTAGAAAAGATATTGGTAGTGGAAGGGATATTGGTAGAAGATATATTGGTAGTGGAAGGGATATTGGTAGAAGACATATTGGTAGTGGAAGGGATATTGGTAGAAGAGACATTGGTAGAAGAGATATTGGTAGTGGAAGGGATATTGGTAGAAAAGATATTAGTAGTGGAAGGGATTTATTTAGTGGAAGGGATATTGGTAGAAGAGATATTGGTAGTGGAAGGGATATAGATAGTGGAAGGGATATCGGTAGTGGAAGGGATATCGGTAGTGGAAGGGATTAAGGTAGTAGAAGAGATATCGGTAGTGGAAGGGATTAAGGTAGTAGAAGGGATATCGGTAGTGGAAGGGATATCGGTAGTGAAAGGAATATCGGTAGTGGAAGAGATATCGGTAGTGGAAGGGATATAGGTAGTGATAGGGATATTGCTAGTGGTGGGTACAGAAGTAGATGTAGGCTCGACTGAGTCCATCACTTCATGGATCCAAGTGTAGTATCTAGAGACGCGAGTGTAGACCACGGGGTAAGTAGCGCTGCCGCACCCTGTCCAGTGTGACGTGACCCCCACCACCACAGCCCCGTGGTAGAGAGGACCGCCCCCGTCGTACTCGCACGAGCCTTTCCCGCCACCGTCTATCTCCCCAGCGCACAGCATGTTATCAGTTATAGTCATGTACTTCCTCCACAGATTCTTGCAAGTGTTCTGATTGACCGTCCTCACCATAACATGACGTAGCGTTCTGGAACCCGCACCAACCACACCCCACGTCCAGCTCTGAAAGAGTATCATTCAAGTCGCCATTAAATTAAACGTTGTTCTGCTCCTCCTAAAATACATAATAGTATGGTTTACGTCAAATAGTAAGGAATATTACATAACATTTAAAATTGATGAACATTTAAATGTATTTATTATGATCGTTGGAAAATGCCTGTAAGAATGTAATTTTACTTTTTTATTTTTTCGTCGGAAATAATTATCACAAAGTCCGTAAACATCCCGCTTAGTTAAACGCAATGCAACCATAGTGACATCAAAATGCACCATATAGGAGGTGACAGCCAATAGTTATAGCTGACGGGGCCACATATTAGAGCTTTGTTACTCTGTTTACTGCGTAGTGACGTCATGCGTCGCCCTTGGCGCGTCCGTATTTGATTGGTAGTTTTAAGACTGATATTCTTTGTAAGAAATAAGTTTTCATAAACGGGATGTTTTTTTTTCGATTATTCAACGATGTAAGGTAATTGTATCAGTGTAGTCGTCGTGTTCCATTCTGCTTCCTCATTTGGAGTAATTAACTGACGAGAGCAGGATAAAAAACGTAGTATAACGAAACTGTGCTCAACTTGCAGTCAATGATTGAAAAAACATTTTATCCCTTGACATTGTTAAAATTGTGATCGTATAAGTTACGTAAAATGCTAGAATAAGAAGTAAACTTAACAAAAATAGCTTATGGCAATAGGCAGGGCCCATAGTTCGTGGAACGGATACTCTCTAAGAACCATGAAATATAAAGACCATGTACCGGCAAGCACAGCGTAAGACATTCACGTACAATATGGACCGACCGATGAACTAATCAAGGCCACAAGAACACGCATGCCGATTCCAGCCGGTCTTATTAGAAACTAGCGACCCGCCCCGGCTTCGCACAGGTGTATTATACATGTAAAACTCCCTCTTGAATGTATGATGAATGAATAATTTTTATGATGTCTCTAAAATAAATTGTATTGTACTTGGTAGAATTTTCAAGACGCGATGTTTATAACTGAATTTATGTGACTTGTAACCTAACTTAATGACTTGTAACCGAATGTTATGACTAAAGAAATTATGATTATGATTAATGATGTGCGAGCGGGATACTACGTTCGTCACTCGAATGCACAGATCAGAGAACAAGGTTTATTGTTCCTTGTTCTCTGATTTATGCTCAAATAAATTCCCGTGCAGTTATGTATCTTTCATAATATGTAGGTATATCTTCTTTCGTATATTGTTATGTTGCCATTCGAAGGTAAAAGAGGAACTATTTTAAACATATAGGTTATGGGTAATGTTAGAAGAAGTAAATTTAGGCGCACCAGGGTTTATTTGGTACCTAAATTTACTCCTTCGTACTTTGGTTCGGACTTAACTCAAGCTTTTTAGATAAAGTCCGAACATTCAAAGGTAAGTTCCTATAGGCCGGGTGGCTAGCCCTAGTGTCAGAGTTTTTAAGCCGCCTGAAGGCCTCTGACATGTTATGTAAGGCTGGGTAATGTTATGTTAGAACAATTAGTGAAATTAAACTATGCACATTAATCGTTTTTGAGAAATTACAATCAGGCGAATGGAAAAATTGTTGATGACAAAGTACTTTTTTTTTATTTTTCGAATAGGTTCGCGTTTGACTACACACTGCCTGATGTTAAGCAGATGTGCGGTCTAGGGTGTAGCACGCTTACCTAGAAGATACATATTTATTCGGGATTTGAAGACACCCACGTTGTACTTTAACGGGAAGACAGACCCAGGCAAAGCGTTCCACATTCCGGCTGTTCGTATGAGGAATGAGGATTCGAAACGCTTTGTTCTAACGCGCGGAATATCCACCATAAAAGGGTGGCGCTTTGGTCGCGTCTGTCTAGCCGTACGATAAAAGAAAGGGGCAAGGGGGACCAGACCTACGGATTGAATTGAATCGAGTATCTAGTTCTGCTGTTCTGTGAATCGAATTGTTTTTGAGAAAAATTACCTTACTGGCGAATATTCACACAATAATAGGCTTGTCGATGATTTGGCCGAAAGTGATTATAATAAACTTAATGATCTACGTACTAAATATTGTCCCCATCCAGTAGCCCAAACAGCTTCGTTGTCTCCAAGTTGGTAGGAAGAACTGGCGATGGTGGCATACTTCACCAGCGGTGACTGTCGGATGCTGCTTCTAGTGCGCAAGATCGCGATGTCATTGTCACGAGTGGTCAATGCGTAGCCAGGGTGTATTATGATGAAGTCCAAGGCGTGCAGCTCGCCGCCACTGTTCCAGCAAGAGGAGCCTACGCGAACGAGCCACCTGACCGCTGCATCGCGACTGGAATCACCAATAAGAAATAAACAAATAGAGCAAGGCCAAACGAGTGTACTTTTTTAAGTTCTGAGTCGCGCAATATCAGTCGCATAGGTAATTCGGTTTCATACAAAGGAACTTATTGCAAAACGTTTGTGCGCGCGAGGTACCTACCTACTGAGTAACTATTCAACAATTTATTTTGATGAAGAGGATATTCCCAATAACCAGTATTGGCATGTGTAGGTACCGGCTTTAGCCACCTCAATGCCATTTTTTTACAATTTTAAAATAACAAGATAAATTATTATAAGAACATAACTTTTTGAAAATACAAGCTTTTGAGATCCTGGATATCATGTAGCAGCAGAGTGCCAGCCAAGACAAGTGATACGAGCCCAAACACGACGGGTCTAACTTGTTTAGTACAGGAGTTCCTATGACCCTCTTCCGACTCCATCATCACATCAGCTCCGTGGTGCCATATTAATACATTGTCACGCGATATATATTATGTGTGCAAAATTTCAGCTCAATCTGAAACCAGGAACAAGATTCTACTCGAACTTACATAATACACAGTATACATCCATTGCAAGTTAAATTAAAGGTTGTAAAATAAAACAAACTTTGACATTTGCACAGACAATATTTCTAATGTTTCATTGTTTATAATTTATATGTATGCAATAATTTTAACATAAATCGGCCAAAACTGGTACAGTGGCCTCAAAAGGTACTTCTGTCGGATTTTTTGTTGTTTCGAAATGTTTTCAAATAGTCCAACGAGTTATGGAGAGGCTATGCTAGAAGTCTTTCTGCGAGATCGAATCAGAAATGAAGGGATCCGTAGAAGAACCAAAATCACCGACATAGCCCAGCGGAATGGCAAGTCGAAATGACAGTGTGGAAAGCAGATAGCAAGAAAGACTGATGACCGATGGGATCAAAAAGTTATCGAGTAGAAACCACATACTGGCAAGCGCAGCGTAGGACATCCACCCACAAGGTGGACAGATGACCTTATTCGAGATCTATAGAGGAGGACGAAGTCCAGGGGTGGACGTCCTATGGCCGATGGATGGTGCTATAATTTAATTTCATTCCGTAATTTTGAAGCAGTTTTAGTAAATGCATAAAGTAATTGGTTTAGAAAGGATTCAATCGATTGTATGAAATCACTTGTTAAGGTTTTGTTGGAGAGTAATAGTTCGAAATCATCAAGTTGCTTACTAAACACACACTGCCTGAGTTAGAACATGGTTCGCGTTGAGGATGGTGCCAGCACAGCTTTGTAGATAGAAACTCTGGTTCGAGGAGTAGAGCAACGCCGCTGTACTTGGATGCTCGGCGATAGAGGTCGTGGAACCTCCAATGATCCGCGGAGCCGGACTGGGAACACCTGCACAAACAGAAGTAAAATTTTAAAAAATGGATAGGTTAGGTGAACTGGCTTCGGCCAACTTAGTGCCGTTTTGGCCACTTTGAATTTTTGATGATAATGGGAACAAACAAATTTTCAAACTTTCACACAAACAACATGTATTAAGTTGCATAAGCATTGCCATTCAGCGTGGCAATGCTGCCAGCACGCTGGGCACGCTGCCAACTGGCAGTGGGCTTGAGCACTTGGATAATCTTTAGACCTTCAAGGGTCTGTGGATGATCCAATTGCTTTCTATGTAGAAGTAGTGTAGTATTGTCAACAAATTAAAAAAAATTAAGTTGCATTGTTTATAACCAATTTACGCAATAATTTTGACATTAAATGGCCAAAACCGAGACAGCAGCCACAAACGGTACTTCTGCCATACGTGTCTTAAATAACTGCAACAAAATACAACAAATCTACTCAGCTACTAAACTATCTACTGCACAAAAAGCTATTAAATCATCTACAGAGCACCGAAGATAATAATCCAAATGCTTATAATCGACACAACGAGCTTACCAGCTGCCACAACAAGGCTCACAGACAAGAAAAGTAAAGCCGTACGCATCTTTGGAATTATTCCAATGGAATATACTAAAAATACTCGCAGCCAAGTGGACTTCTATATTTATATTGTATTTATAAGCACTTTGATATGGCATCCTTAAGGAGATAAAAACCATTTAACATTTATTGCTAACTAGCTATTACGAATACGACCGCCGCTTTGCCCGCATCATACATTGATTTTTATGCTGATTATTATGCTTTAATTTTTTTCTGTGTTTTCCCTTTTTGGGGTTCCGAGCTCAAAGGGTAAAAACAGAACAGACTGTATCTCATGAACCGAGACAACTAGAACATTAAACATTTTACAGAACCATACAACAAACCTGAATTTTTAGACATTTTTCGCTCGATATTAAAATAATCAAGTTGTTAAGTTGTTTTGTTCTTTTATAAATAAATAATAAAATTAGAGTAAAATATATACGAACAGAAACGTGGTCTCTCACTATGGGCCTTATTAGTAAGCTCCAAGTAGCCCAACGAGCCATGGAGAGGGCTATGCTCGGAGTCTCTCTGCGAGATCGAATCAGGAATGAGGAGATCCGTAGAAGAACCAAGGTTACCGACATAGCCCAGCGGATTGGCAAGTTGAAGTGGCAATGGGCAGGGCACATAGCGCGGAGAACTGATGACCGATGGGGTCGAAAAGTTCTCGAGTGGAGACCACGTACCGGCAAGCGCAGCGTAGGACGTCCACCCACAAGGTGGACGCATGACCTTGTTAGGACCGCAGAATCGCGCTGGATGCAAACCGCTATCAACCGGCCTTATTGGAAATCATGAGGGGAGGCCTATGTCCAGCAGTGGACGTCCTATGGCTGAAATGATGATGATGATGATGAAAATATATACGGGGGTTTCATATGGTACGGAATCCGTCGTGCGCGAGTCCAACTTGCACTTGGCCAATTATTTTCCTTCTTCTATGCATGAAAGTCTGCAAACAGGTGCCAATGCCACCTGTTATCCATTAACGTTTCACCTATCTATCTATAGGTATTAGACATGGATAAGTTAGTATGCTATTAAAAAGTACTCTGCCAATCATATGAGAACCAGGATTTTTTCGAGATAAAAGTAGCCCATGTCACCCTCCGTCTTTCAAACTACATTCATGCCAAAATTCAAGTCAATCCGTTGCTGCGTGAAAGAGGAGCAAACCAACAAACATACAAACAAACTTTAGGATTTATAATATTAGTAAGGATTGGCTTATCTTGAACAAATATACCTACCTACAGTCAAAGAGTTACTTAATCAGTGATACAAGTTTCATGTAGATATAGGGTTGCCCTCTTGATATATCTCAATCGCATCGTCTACAAATATGTTTTTTACCTCAGCTCCCAAATCACTGACGCCAAATTTTACTAGGTTAGTTACCTTCTCCAATATATACATCCAGAATAGCTTAAAAAAATTTGATTCACCCCTTTCATCGACACCGCGAGCCGTGAAAAAGTGGGCCCATTAAAATTTCGCGGCCCCGTCAAATAGCTCAATCAATATGCGGCGAGACCGAGAAAAAGATTTCGACGTTTTATGCTATGCCTTGCCCTCATACTGTTTCGATGTTATTCGGGATCTGTCTGGACAATACAATACACTTTATTGGAACCACAAATAAGTACAAAAGTATCATAAGAAAAGCGCAAAAGACAGTCTTATCACTAAAAGCGATCTGTTCCATGAATAAACTTGCGAAAAATATCTATTTCACACAAAAAAATTTCGACGCTCGACAAAATACGAGAAATTTTTGCGACGGTCGACAAAATGCTAGAAAACAGCAGATTTTTCGTGTATTTGGGTTTGGCCCCATAGTAAGAGTTAATAATAAATTTGTATACTTACCCCTCTGAAACTGTCTGAGTTTTGCAAAGCAACATATACATAGATTTTTTGAAAATGTCTGCTTATCATCAGGGAGTATGTAGTCAAACGCAAAACTATCATGTAAAAACCTAAGGATCAATTATTAATCTGGGATTGATAGATACGGAAAAAAACCCGAGATACCATAAGAAAGAAGGGGGATATAATGAAATATCATATGTAAGTATTTATTTTTCGTGACCTTGACTCATCGTTGCCAGGCAAAGATTTCCTAGCGCGTCGAGACAACTGCTGCAAAAAAAATTGTAGGTAGAAAAAAATAGCACATAGATAGATAGATAAACACTTTATTGTTAACACTAAAATACAATTCAGAAAAAATACACAGAAAGGAAAAAAAAACAAGCAACATAAAATAGTGCAACAAAGGGCGGCCTAATTTCTTATAGCAATCTCTTCCAGGCACATATTTCCCGAAAGGAGTTGAACTCGTGATTAATGGATGGCATCCGAATCACCGATTAGTAGAAGCAGCTCAAAGAAACAGGATATTAACATTCATAAGGACTTTTATCTAGATAAATATTGTTATTTCTGATTACTGAGTAGCTCCTCGACTATTTATTTGTAAGTAAATCTTAAATGGTACTTAACGATACCATATCACAAGTCCTTATATCTACAGGTTCTTATAGAGTATGTGCAAAAAGAGAACCATCGTGGCGTTACGGTGGACTAACAATAAGATGTTAATCAGCAGCCAAGGTACCGACTATATTTGGTAAACGCGAGTACTGATGAAAACCTAATAGGCTATTTTACTATGAACGAGAAAAAAACTGAAAATGTATTTTTGAGATAGCTTAAGCAAAAAGCAATCGGAAAATGTACCTTTTAGATCATAAAACACCAAAATAAATTTTAAAAATCAATACAAAATATTCCGTCTTTTTTATCTGTGCATAAAATAGTCGCCGCTCCGTTATGACGTCATCCGGCTATGTAAACATTGAATAGTTTGTCCGGTGTTTGTACACTAGTATTCCAGGAACAGCACACGAACGGTAACTTATTATTAACCATTTATAATAACTCATTTTCAACATAAATCTCAAACTTACAAACAAAGACACTATCGTGAAAAATATTTACGTGCATTGTTTACATAGCATAGTGACGTGATTCATGACCACAGAGTAAAATAATGACATCCATCGTTTTACGTAAATTACGCGCGAATATTTGAAATTGTAAAATTAAAATGCATTTTTAAAACACCTAACGATTAAAAAAATATTTTTTGTATTTATTAGTGGTTTATTAGACCAACAGGATCTAACTGAGATGCTTTTCAAAAATGACTGTAATTCCCTATTGATGTCTACCAAGTATCAAACACTTTTGTTGTACTATATAGCAATGACAGAGCAGTGTTGTCATAACGCAACAAAAATAGTACGAGTAAAATGGCACACGGGCGACCTCACCTACGACGATTCTCTTATTGCAGAAACTGTAACAATGCCAATGAACAAATGCTTATAAATACAATAGAAATATCGAACTCTTCTTGGCAGAGAAGAGAATTCCATAGAAATGCATACGGCCTTACTTTCCTTAACCGTGTGCCTTGCTGTGGCAGCTGGTGTGCTTATTTTAGATATATTTACACAATATTATCTAGTTGCAAATTTACTTCAAAATTAATCATTCAATTAGTAAAAAATATATAGACCTGTATATGAAGCTTCGTCGAGATTCGTTGAAATATGCGACCTATAGACGAAAATTAACATCTGGACAGACGAAAGATTCCGGACCGATTCTATTTCAAATTTCGGTATGGTATATTGGGGGAAGTCCGGATACGGGGAAAGTTCGGATAAGTCAAATTACTCCTAAATCCGTTGATATTTCTTGCATCTGGCAATATTGTGCAGGACGTTATTTACCAAACCTTACCTCAATCCGGCTAGTCAGTCCAGTGCGAGAGGTTATGTGCACTTTTGTTGTTTTGTTAATTGAAAAAGAGTCATTTTGACGGATTTTGTCGAAATCCGGTCTTATTAAGGATATCTTTTAAAGTACCGAAGTATTGTACATTTTTTAACGTTTTATGAGCAAGATATTGTTTTTTAATAAGTTTAAGCAGGCTACAATACTTAAAACCGGCTAAATCAGGCTATAAAATGAGATTTTTTCCGTAAAGAGGGAAAATCGGAAAAAATACATTTAATTTACAAAATGAAAATAGCAGTGCCTCTCAAACTTTAACCTGCCAAATCGTTTGCAGTTTGCAGGGGTAAGGTGGGCATACTAAATATTTCATTTTAATGTAGAAGGATTTCCCACCACTCAGTAACAAATTTCTAGATTTTTTTTTTATAATTTTAAACAGGGATGGAATCTTATCAAAATGCAATATGAACCTTATATGTACAGCCGATAGTTTAGTGCAAAAACATTCCATCGGGAAGTTCGGACTACTGTAGTCCGAAATTCCCCATTTAACATCCGATCTTTCCCTGCTTGTAAAAAATAAATACTTAAAGTTAAGATACATTTGTGATTAGAAAACTTTTATAGTTAAGACAACAACGATTATGCATATCATAAACTTTATTTCAATCATTTAACTCTTCAATAAATAAAAGTGAAGGTGTCCCAAGGTGTTTTCGGCGCAAAAACAAATAACATTATTTTAACTAGACGAAAATCCATCTGGACTTCCCCCAATATACCTTATTGTTTGAATAGGTGTCCCCAGCCCGGGCCCACACATCATTGGCGGTTCCACAACCACTATCAGAAAGTATCCAAGCGCAGCGACTTAGCTCTATTCTTCAGACTTGAGCACCTATTACCAGTACTGTGCTGGCACCGTCCTCGACGCTCACCATGTTCTCACACGGGCGGCGTGCGTATAGTAAGTATTTAAACGCCGCTAAACGGTCAAAACAACGGGGTATAGTAAGTAAATACTTACTATACCCGGTTGTTTTCTCTCTGGCTCCCGCGCGTACCCATATTTCGGCTTTTGCGCAGAACGCTGCGCATAACTTCCCATCCTTCAATTTGTGTGGCGCTCAGTATACCTACGTTTATGGTCACGACTCACGAGTGAACGACCATTAACAGTTTGTTAGGGCGAACGAGAAAGCATAGCATGCGATTATTTTCAAGTGATTGAATTCCATATCTTTGCTATCCATTAGAAATGTGCTTTTTTCGTCCTTTGCCTATTCCCCTGGTGTATTAGATATATATTTCAGGGTTTTTTAAAGTTATATTTAAATTTTTGCCACAAACGGAATGTGGCTTTCTACGCAAAAGGGAAACATTCATTTTAAACTATATATAACGGGACTAAACTCACGAGTACGGTTAGTCACAACAACGACTATAGTTTCGGTCGCGTTCGGCGACCTTTCTCAAGTTTGCCAGTGCTAGCACGCGGAGCCGTCTCGCAATGCACTTAAATTGCGAGACGGCTCCGCGTGTGTGTGAAATCCACGTTAATTTCTATAGGGAAATATTCAACTTGCACGGGTCCTGCTTTGATCTAGATTATATGATCGTCTTTATTTCTCTTTTCTGTGGGTCGTCCAGTACCTACTCGTAGAAGTAAGGGGCGGGTGAAATAAAACCAAGAAATTCCTCACCAGACAGCCAGCAACCAGCAGAACTGCTGATAAAAATCACTACAAATAAAAACTACAAAAAAAGCAAAACCTTTCTGTATGTTTGTCTGTGTTTTCCCTTTGAGCTACTTAGTACAGAACAGATTACAATGCGATTTTCAATAACTTCTAGAATATTGTTTCCGAAACGTTTATAGCGTATATGTATAGAAGACTTATTTCTTTACATATAACTGTTACTCCATAAAGTATAGCTTGATCTCTGCGATAGCTGTCAGAAATATCATGCCTATGAAGTCTTGAATTTCTTAATAGTACAGACAGTACCTGTCAATGTCATACTTTATGGGCATGCCGATTAGTGATGGGCGACGAATGATCGTGACCACAGAGTTTTAAATAGAGTTTTATTTAAAATATCGATAGTTTATACTAACGAAATTTTAAATAAAACTTAATTTATCATTAATTTTATTGTATATTTTAATATCATAACATTATTTACATGTGTATATACTTGATCTCAAATAATAGTGAGTAAATTGAATCCAAATTATCACCAACTCATTTAACATTTGCCTCCAAGGCCGTGTTACCAGGCCATAAACTAAAAAAAGGCACGCCATCATATTGTTTGATACGAATCTCAATTCTCCTCAAAACGAGTGCCGATGCCAAAAGTAAATAAAATCCAACTTCTCACCTACAACAACTCATTCGATTTCATTACAACATTGTTTGATAATCGATTTTTTCCACCACTATCCCAACTCTAAAAATGTCAATCTTTTATGTCAATGTCACTGTCGCAGAGATCAAGCTATATTTTATGCAGTATAGAAAGTAATGTTTGTTAAATATAAATAATAACAGTAAGAAATATACCTTACAGAACATCAAAAATCGAGTTTTAACTGGAAGCGTTTACTTCTTCTTTCCTTAACAACTTCATTACCAATACCGAAAACTGATTCCACAGCAAATCAAATTAATCAGCACCAAATTGGATCTCAATAAAATGGCTTTACCACCCGTTTCCTATAACACAGTCTATCGTCTGGCGCCGAGCCTTACAAATTGATATAATTGCTAACGATATGGGCGCC
The DNA here is from genome assembly GCA_949316475.1 of Hypomecis punctinalis. Taxonomy (NCBI): domain Eukaryota; kingdom Metazoa; phylum Arthropoda; class Insecta; order Lepidoptera; family Geometridae; genus Hypomecis; species Hypomecis punctinalis. Next base: position 20,140,631 of record OX438799.1, on the reverse strand, counting down.
TTGCTTTGCTGGTTTTGATATAAACTGCCGAGCTTGTCGAATCTAATCGGCTATGAAGGCTACATTTCTGTACAACATACTTTATCAATTATCTTCATAAAAAAATTGATAAATTTGATTATTGTTTTACAACTCTGCCATGCAATCAATAACTTCAAATGAGCTAAATATACCTACTTGTAAACCTTACTTCCTGTATTTCGGAAACCACAAAACGTTTTAAATTAACTTTTATTCATTTTACTTCCAACGTGACAAGTAATTTAAATACCCAAGTATTATGTAAAATAATGAATCTGGCGTTTTGTCTGTACCCTAGTTTTTAATGTTCAATGGAAATAAAAATACCTATCTTACCTGAAAGATACCTACCAATGATCATCATATGATCATCATTGTATCATCATTCCACACCATGAATCATTATCATCATCACTACTTAGTATAAAACAAAGTCGCTTACATGTTTGTCTGTCCCTATGTATGCTAATATCTTTAAAACTACGCGTCGGATTTTGATGCGGTTTTTTTTAATAGATAGAGTGATTCAAGAGGACGGTTTGTATGTATAATAAACCTGTGCGAAGCCGGGGCGGGTCGCTAGTACGGAATAAAAATGCTAGGTCGATGTTCCACACACTTCTTCCTTCAATTATAATAAAGGGTCGCATGAAACAAGCTACGTCACTCTTTCAAAAATATTAGCACACAAATAGCATTTAATGTGCCATGCATGTTGTGATGTTTTCAAACAAATGATGTATTTTTATTTTTTTTAAACTAATTGTCTAGCAAAGCTTCTGAGATCTCACTTACATCTATGCTTACATGTATGAATCATGCACAACCACCAGTAATCTACACAAAAATAAACAAGACATGTGGTAAGCTTATAGGTAAGCTATAGAAGTCATAGAACATCCCAAATTGAACGTCACTACCGAGAACTCTTCCAAAAATCCCCACCAATAAACGAGCCCGGCGTCATAAACAAATTTGTAACAATCAAGAGGCAATAAACCCCAATCAGGGGATTACATCACAATGGGAACAAAGCCGGCTTTTATTACCTAATTATGATGATTTGTTTTCTCTAATGAGTGCTCTATGTTTCGTCGCACTATTAAAATGTGAACACGTTGTTGTGCCACCACAACCAGCATCATCGCATGATTGTAAACCTTGTACCACGGCAATAAAAGTATTAGATATTTTTTCGTATGCATAATTAGGTTTGTAATCAATTTAATATTATTATGATAGTCTAATTGGATCGGAAGTTTTGTTATTGACTCCAATAATGTCACTAATAATGTTGAGAGGAAGAAGTGAAAGGGCTTTTTGGATTATAATTTGGTAAGTTACTTTTAGTCGTTACTTATTGACCAAGGAGGTACTTAATTCGACGCGTATATATCTTTCTTTCTTAATCTTAATATATATAAATCTCGTGTCACATTGTTTGTCCTCAATGGACTCCTAAACCACTTAACCGATTATAATAAAATTCGCACACCATGTGCAGTTCGATCCAACTTGAGAGATAGGATAGTTTAAATCTTAAATTATAGTCGCAATTTTAATTTATTTAGCCACAGCAACGCGTGGCCGGGTCAGCTAGTATATTTTTATGTATAACCACGCAACTTTTTAAATAGTAGTCTTTATTGAAAAGTTTTTTTTTAAATCGGTTCCATTTAAATATTATCTAAATGGGCTAAGCCATATTTGATAAATCAACAATAATGTGAAAATGCTACATCAATCCGTGCGAAATATTCGCGATTTTTGTACACGGTTGAAGTCGGTCATGCCATTTTTTTGCAAAATATAGTTATTGTAGGTAATTAAGAGTAAGAATACCTACGAAGAATAAATACCTACTCTCTAAGTAGGTATTTATGACAAGGAAAAATTAAAATACAGCTAAAATGCTAACGGTAAGGAAAGCACAAAACCGGTAAGCATCATAAAATAAAGCCTTTCGATTTAAAACTCTCTAAAATGAAATATTCAACGACGTCTCCGTGATCCACAGGGTAAAAACCGGCAGTGATGACAGAATCGTGCGAGGCAAACTGAATATCAACGTTAAACTCGAAAGGTAAAGGCCCACATACAAAACCCCGAGAACTTTCAGCTCGAGCTCTCAAATCGCTTTGCTTGCCTGGAGAACTTTGCGTCGGTGGACGAGATCAATAACGGGCTCGTAGAAACTGTCCAAACGGTGGGTTCTAAGTTCTTTAGACCCCGCCGTTCAGATAGACCTAAGAAATTCTCCGATCATACTCTAAATCTCATGGCCGAACGACGCTCGCTAAGACTGCAGTCTTCCGATGATGTAAAGTCATACAAGCGGCTCAATAGACAGATTTCAAAATCGGTGCGGTGCGACATTCGTCTCTTTAATACTAAGCATGTTAAAGAGACAATAGAGCGGAATAAAGGCTCCAAAGTGTTCGCGAGGCATTTTTCTATTGGACAAAGCCAGTTGACAAAGCTGAAGAGAGAAGATGGCAGTATAGCGTCAACCAAGGCAGAGGTATTGCAGGAGATCGAAAGGTTTTACGGACAATTATACGCCTCGGTAGCAAAGCCTGTAAACAGCGCGGCCAAAAACCCAAGAGCAGGCTGACCCGACACTTCACCGAAGACATCCCGGACATTAGCCTATACGAGATTAGGATAGCCCTGAACCAACTTAAGAACAATAAGGCGCCGGGTGACGACGGAATCACTTCAGAGCTTCTGAAAGCGGGTGGAACGCCGGTACTAAAAGTCCTTCAGAAGCTTTTTAACACCGTCGTCCTCGAGGGCATAACGCCAGAAGCGTGGAACAGAAGCGTGGTGGTGTTGTTCTTCAAAAAAGGTGACAACACCTTGTTGCAGCTCATTGGAATGTTTTACATGTAGCACGATTAACCAGACGTGAGTTAGATGTTTTACGTGATAGATAGCGCATACATCATAGATATGATTTAGTATATAAGCTGTTGTTATTCTTTGATAAATGAGACATTACACATTGAGAGTGAGACTCTAGTATATTATTGTCATCCTACCGCCACCTGGCAAATTGGTGACCCCGAGTGCAGTATCAGTGGGGGTCCCACTGCCATACCGGCAAAGTGGTGACCCCCTACCCGAACGTCGCGCAATGTAGTGAACACGCAAGAAGATCTGGGGGTTGACGATAAATCCGCTGGATGACGTCAGACCTGTACCCCCACACTACCAACGGCGACCATCAACAACTGGCAGCGGAAAGAAAATCTTATGGAAGCTTTGATTGACTTCGAGAATTTGAAGAAATTTTGTGGACAGCACAAATTTGCAAGACAGAGAAATGACAAATACGCATAATTCAGCAAGGAAGATGTACAGACAACAGCATAAATCACAGGGTTGACGAGAAGCAGTTTGTCACGCAATTTTTGAAGTTACATATGAGTGATCGTCAAATCCAGGGTTCTGTAGCTGCAATGAAACGCGAATAACCCTTGGTATTTTGTTTACGAGTGAATTGATGAAATTGAATCAGCAGTCGCCAGCAGCCGAATATAGGACCACAGGAACTTGAGATGCCAATGTTGCCGCCGATAATACAGGTTGGATCTGCAAGTATTTTTTTCAAAGTTGGCACCACCGAACGAGGACAAATCGAAGGTGGCGGAAAATTGCGTAGTACTGGAGGATTTGCCCAGACTCGTTTCCATTGCCAAACGACTGGTCAGTGATATATGGAGAAAATGTGATAATGGGAAATATGGCTGAAGCTGCGAGCGAGCAAGAAGATATTTGAAATGTTCAGAAATTACGGAAAAAGAGTGTTGTGACAACATTGTTTTAGTCTTTCGTGAAAATTCAGTGAAAATAGTAACATAGGAACCTAAATTTAGATCAAAATTGTGTGCTACCCATAAGATGTCGAAGTCCAAGTTCATTAATATTATATAAGTGATAGTAATTTTGTGCGAATTGTGTAAAGTATTTTATGTTTTTTAACTATAGGCATGTAATTTATATCGTTATATTTAGATTGTTTACAAACTGTATTTTAGTAGGTAATTAGATCACTAGTAGGTAGTATGTACTCGTATTTGCTTAGTTAGAGCTTTGTCATCACATTTTCGAGTAGCGTCATACTGCGAATCGATTTACGTGATCAAAGGAAATCAAGCGAGTTGAAGAATAATGTGTAACTATGCGGAATTTTTATAATGTTTTAATAGAGTTATGTCAAGTTCATCAGTGAATGTAGATACGTGCCTTACGGAGCTGACTAAGCCAGTAGGTTCAGTTTTAGCTGATGCAAGCAAACTATAAACTGCAAATGTAAACAGACGTAAGCAAGGTCGCTGCAACATGATTAATAGGATTTTTGTTAATTTGGGTTCGACTATTTTTAGGTAATAATTATTTGTGAATATATATTACATTTTTTTTCCAAGGGGGAAGTACTGTTGCAGCTCATTGGAATGTTTTACATGTAGCACGATTAACCAGACGTGAGTTAGATGTTTTACGTGATAGATAGCGCATACATCATAGATATGATTTAGTATATAAGCTGTTGTTATTCTTTAATAAATGAGACATTACACATTGAGAGTGAGACTCGAGTATCTTATTGGCTTCCTATCGCAACCTGGCAAACACCTTATTGAAAAACTACAGACCCATCTCGCTTCTGAGCCATGTTTATAAGTTGTTTTCAAGGGTCATTACGAATCGTCTCGAACGCAGGCTTCCAGCCTGCCGAACAAGCCGGTTTCCGGAAGGGCTTTTGCACCATGGACCATATACATACGCTGCGGTAGATTATACAGAAGACCGAGGAGTATAACCTGCCACTTTGCTTGGCGTTTGTGGACTATGAAAAAGCCTTTGATTCGGTTGAGACATGGGCTGTGCTTGAGTCTCTTCAACGATGCCGTATTGACCATCGGTACATTAAAGTGCTGAAGTGTTTGTATAATAACGCCACTATGTCGGTTCGAGTACAGGAAGAGAGCTCCAAGGCGATCCCTTTGAAGAGAGGCGTAAGACAGGGAGACGTAATATCTCCGAAACTGTTTACTACTACTCTGGAGAACGCCTTTAAGCTCCTGGAATGGAAAGGACTCGGCATCAACATTAATGGCGAATACATCACTCACCTTCGATTTGCCGACGATATCGTGGTCATGGCAAAGTCGATGGAAGAACTCAGCACGATGCTCGAAGGCCTTAATCGAGTCTCTCAACAGGTGGGTCTTAAAATGAACATGCATAAGACAAAGGTCATGTGTAATTCTCATGTTGTACCTACCCCTATTTCAGTTGGGAACTCGGTTCTTGAAGTCGTTGACTCGTACGTCTACCTAGGACAAGTAGTCCAGTTAGGTAGGTCCGACTTCAAGAAAGAGGCCAATCGCCGAATCCAACTCGGTTGGGTAGCGTTTGGAAAATTGCGTAACGTCTTCTCGTCCGACATACCTCAGTGCCTCAAGTCGAAAGTTTTCGACCAGTGTGTGTTGCCAGTGATGACTTATGGCACAGAAACATGGTCTCTCACTATGGGCCTTATTAGTAAGCTCCAAGTAGCCCAACGAGCCATGGAGAGGGCTATGCTCGGAGTCTCTCTGCGAGATCGAATCAGGAATGAGGAGATCCGTAGAAGAACCAAGGTTACCGACATAGCCCAGCGGATTGGCAAGTTGAAGTGGCAATGGGCAGGGCACATAGCGCGGAGAACTGATGACCGATGGGGTCGAAAAGTTCTCGAGTGGAGACCACGTACTGGCAAGCGCAGCGTAGGACGTCCACCCACAAGGTGGACGGATGACCTTTTTAGGACCGCAGGATCGCGCTGGATGCAAACCGCTATCAACCGGTCTTATTGGAAATCATTAGGGGAGGCCTATGTCCAGCAGTGGACGTCCTATGGCTGAAATGATGATGATGATGATGAAAATGAAATGGTGAATAAAAGTGACCCTTATAGATTTATCTATGAAAATTAAGAAACCGCTTAAAAATAACTGAATTAAGTCGTACTCTTAATGCAGCAATGTTATAGAATTGGTAAAAATACATCGGATCAGAAGCAAGAAGAACGCCGCCCGCCCTGCGCTGCTCTCGACGCTTTTATTCCGCCCATGGCCTCAGGCGGGGCGGTATATTCGCAAAAGCTTTGTTTTACTAGGCTAGCATAGCGGTGCCCCTTAATAAGTGTACTTCAAAATGTTCAACGGTCTATTCAATCGTTGAATAATATGGACAGATTTTGACCAATTTTCGACCGACGAACCAACCGGAGGAGGTGCTCAATTCGACGCGCATTTTTTTTATGTATGACCACGCATAACTTTTTTTTATAGTAGTCCGATTTCAATAATTATTTTTTATTGGAATGAGTATATTTCGAATGAGTATATTTTGAACTACTTGGAAAAGAAACTGCGATAATTTCGATCAGCACATAATATAAACGGAGAAATAAGAGTGTCAGTATAATGATATATGTATAAGCAGTGAATGCCATCACTAGAACGTAATCGATAGACAGTGCGAGTGAGCCTTATTAAATAATTATTTATTTTATTAATCGCCTGCGCTCCGCTGCGGTTTCGATTGCAATATACCTGACTATAGGTATATATGCTTACTCTATCCACTCATCGTCATCAACTTCGCCTTTTTGACATAGGCCTTGTAACAAAAATTAAAATACTCAGTGCATATCTAAATAAGTAGGTATCTATTTTTTGACCGACGAACCACCGGAGGAGGTATACAATTCGACGCGTATATTTTTTTTTATGTATAATCACGCATAACTATTTTCATAGCAGCCCGATTTCAAAAATTCTTTTTTTATTGGAAAGAGTATACTTCGAAATTGGTCCCATTTAAATTTTATCAAAATCGGCTGAGCCAATTTTGATAAATCAACAATAATGTGAAAAATGTTACATCGATCCGTGCATAATATTTGCGTTCAAGCGATGCGCCCCGGCTTGGCACAGGTGTATTATACATGTAAACATTTCCCTTGAATTACTCTATCTATTAAAACACTGCATCAAAATCCATTGCGTAGTTTTAAAGATATAAGCATACATGGGGACAGACAGCAGAAAGCGACTTTGTGTTGTACTATGTAATGATTCTGTACACGGGTGAAGTCGGTCATGCTATTTTTTGCAAAAAGTAATTATTTATAGATTAATAGGTAATTACGGAGCGGAAATAAAACTGCTCCAAACTCTACAGCTTTACATAAAACATGTCAATTACCCCAGAGCTAAAGAGATAGGCTTAATTAATTCTTTCAAAAGCGATGCGTATTTATCGACACAAAAATGTAATAACTCTGGATAAATTTAATATTTGTACTGAACGAATCGCGAGTGAGTTATAAGAATTATATCGCCGCCATTTTGGTAACAGCAATGGCTACAATTCATGTATTGTACATTTAGTTATTAATAAGAGGATACAACAGAAATGATTGATGTTGTATACCTCCAGGTGTCCTAAGTATAAAATCAATGCATAAACAATTTTTTTTTTGACAGGGAAAAGTCACTTTTGTGACGTATTCACGCAAACAAAATTCACGAATTATTTTAACCGACTTCTAAAATAGAGGTGGTTCTATATTTGTCTGTACCTATGTATTTTTTTGCGTATGTTCATCGACATTTTCGCAAATTATGAATCGTTTTTTTTTAGTTCGAAAGGATCTGAAAGTACGTACTAAAAATGGTAAGCACACAAATAAAATATCTAAGCCACTGGTCCTTTACACAAACGGGCTGATAATGCACAATTTATTTAAATTTGAAAGTATCCCTACGGTATTACCTAGAGCCTCAGTTACAGGCCTTTGTAGGCTCTCGGAAGCTCCGGAATTTCCAGGGGAAACACAATACATAATTTTTAAAATTAAGAATTAGAATAAACATTAGTTGCTGTATTTTAATTACGTTAACTGAATTGCCTTGTATGACTGACATATTATTATTATAAATAGCCAATAAATCATCTGACTCTGACAACATAGGCTTAATCGCTTTCAATGCCAACATGAACCCACACCGTTATCGTTGAGTGGAAGGCAAGATTCCTCATCTCCTACCATCCACAAGCCTGGAGGTCCCTTTTTAGTGGGCTCCTACTATATGCAATAATGCCCATCCCTGACGCCATGAGATCCGCTACAGACAGGTCCGAGTGGAGGAGTATAGTGACCGGGATCAAACCGCTCCAATTTAGACACGACCTTCAGTAATGAATAAAATTTCGAGATTTCCCTCTTGTAAAAAAGAAGTAAAGGGGATTCTTTGAGAATTGCTCAAATAAAATAATCGGCCAAGTGCAAGTCGGACTCGCGCACGAAGGGTTCCGTACCGTATGGTAGCCCCCTTAATATAATTTATTTAAATTATTTATTTTTGAAGGGATTATACAACATAACATTCTGTGAATATTTCAATCATGTTCCTGTTGCCGTCATTCCATCCATCCATCCATCCATCAGCCGAAGGACGTCCACTGCTGGACATAGGCCTCCTCTATGGATCTCCAATAAGACCGGTTGGAAGCGGCTTGCATCCAGCGCGATCCTGCGGTCTTAATGAGGTCATCCGTCCACCTTGTAGGTGGACGTCCTACGCTGCGCTTGCCGGTACGTGGTCTCCACTCGAGAACTTTTCGACCCCATCGGTCATCAGCCCTCCGCGCTATGTGCCCCGCCCATTGCCATTTCAACTTGCCAATCCGTTGGGCTATGTCGGTAACTTTGGTTCGTCTACGGATCTCCTCATTTCTGATTCGATCTCGCAGAGAGACTCCGAGCATAGCCCTCTCCATAGCTCTTTGGGCTACTTGGAGCTTACTAATAAGGCCCATAGTGAGAGACCACGTTTCTGTGCCATAAGTCATCACTGGCAACACACATTGGTCGAAAACTTTCGACTTGAGGCACTGAGGTATGTCGGACGAGAAGACACTACGCAATTTTCCGAACGCTGCCCAGCCGAGTTGGATTCGGCGATTGGCCTCTTTGTTGAAGTCGGCCCTACCTAACTGGACTACTTGTCCTAGGTAGACCGTCATTAATATTGAGCAATTCATTCATTAATTTCTTGTTTGGAAGCCCCTTAAATATTTATTTTATATTAATTTAATTGTTTATATTTAAAGTAAATTTTGAAGTAAATATTCTGTGAAAATTTCAGGCGTCTACCAGTCACCGTTGTTAATAGCGAGCGAAAAATGGCTTTAAATTCCGGTATGTTGTATGGGAGCCCCCCTTAAATATTTATTATTTTCTGTTTTTATTTGTTATTATAGCGGCAACAGAACAAAATACATCATCTGTAAAAATTTCAACGTTCTAGCTATCACTGTTCCTGAGATACAGCATGGTGACAGAGAGAAGGACGGACTGCGAAGTCTTAGTTATAGGGTCCCGTTCTTACCCTTTGGGTACGGAACCCTAAAAAGGCCCATGTCAAAATTATTTATGTTAAGCGGTTTTAACAAAGAGGAGAGTGGGTAAGCATAATCTCTCTCAAAACAATCAAAGGCAACGATTCATATCTGTTACGAAGTTAAAGAACAATATATTACTTTTGTTTGTTAAGTTAATTGTTAAATGGAGGTGCTCGTTATTTTCACGCGCATATTTTATTCGATATTGGCTCTGTACCCGTCATGGATATACTATAACTAATGGATCGGATGTGAAGTTTTCGTATTCGAAAAATAAGGTCCACTTTGAAGGTAAATTTGTAGACAAAGGACTAAGGCGATATCTTATTTAAGGTACCTATGTCATTTGAGACTTATGTCAAATGACATAGGTAATTGGGTATTCATAATTATTTATCTATGCTTACATAGATAAATTATGAATACTCAATTTTGTCTATGACATAAGTAAATTAATCTGCAAATAGTATCGCGAGAGGTTAAATATTTCTTAAATGTCAATTTTGCTTTATTTATGCGTTATGAGCTTGGCCGGCGCCATTTTAGGATCAAATTTTAAGTAACATTGTAATCCCATCTTTATGTTTTACATCCATGGTCACTGCCCATATATTCTGTTTGATTGTAAAGGATGTATCCGCTTTCGTTCGCCGATTCGCCCGAAGCGTGTCGTTTGTAACTCTATAATTCTGTTAATTTTCATTAATTTCATGTTATTTATTATTAACGGTTTACGTAAATTGGATAAACTTGCTTATTTATATATTTTTAAGATTTGTGTTTTTTAAATTAAAACATATTGGTAGAGGTTAACGAATTCCAGTTCTTTTGCTCTATGCAATACCTAGACTTATAATTAATTTATTGTTTTTTATTTATGATTTTTTTCAAAATAAATATACTGTTATCACTAAATTGGTTAACCTAAAATAAACTGATCTTGTCACTAAAAACCATTCTATTCATCTAATAGGCATGGGGAATAATTATAGAACCTAATAAGCTATATAAACGACCTAAGTATATAATTAATGATTTGTGTTTATGTTTGATTATATTAACGTTACATTTATACTAAAACTAATGATATACTCTTGACTGCCTCGGTGGCTCAATGGTTAGTGACCCTAACTTTTGGATCAAAGAAGCGTGGGTTCGATCCCCACCCAGGGCAAATATTTATGTGATGAACATAAGTGTTTGCTCTGTCTCTGGGTGTTATTTTGTTATTATCTATAGTATGTATTTAAAAATAAGTATATGTAGTATATTAGTCTCTGGCAGCCATGTCACAATTTGCTTAGTTTGGGGTCAGAGGCCGTGTGTTAGATGTCCCAAAACATTATTATTACTTAGTTATTCGTACGTGTTGCTACGAATAAGTAAGTATCTACCAACACGCACTGGGCCAGCGTAGTGGAAATGGCCCAATTTCCCTTCGTAAGTAGGCCTACTCAATAAACCTCAATCAATTATTGCAATATATTATGTGAGTATAGAGTTCTCAGTAACATATTATGTATAGTTATACATATGACCCTATGATGGTATAGCGTATGTCCAGTAGTGGACTATTAAAAGGGCGATTATAAAATTAAAGGGATACCTATTACAACACAGCATATCTACGTATTTAATACTTACTTGCGGAGAAGCCTAAACCATGTCACATAGAGTACCTCCTACGAGTACACAGCACACTGATTTGATTCGAGGCCGGCTTTTACATTTTTGGCTAAAATTAAATATGGATATTGAGTATTGTAAATCAAGTTTTCCATCCAGGGAACTTGTCTATTCATTTAATTAAGACTGGTCTACACCCACATAAGCCACGCAGTTGTCCAAACCAAATATAAATTCAACGAACTTCCTAATCACATAAAACATTAACAAACAGAATTCCTACTATCCAGCCTGCCTGAGGCTACAAACCAAATTAATTATTTTCAAAACTGGCCTCGGAACATTTGCATAAATCGACGATATTTCACTCGTGTAGAAATTAACCTCTGGCTCGGCTCAATTAGAACAAACCAAACTGCATACTAAAAGGGTTTAATAACGTGGAGCAGGGACGGATGCAAGGAAAGGGGTAGTGGTGTTGAAAATGCCACTGTAGAGCCTTTTTTGAAGCCTACTCAGGCTTGAAGAAGCCTTCTAATCAATACAAATTTTAAAAATTGAATATTTTATTGTACAATGAGTTCTTTGGAATAATTATATACAACTATTCACACCACTGGCTTTTCAGTGAAGGAAAACATCGTGAGGAAACCTACATAATGTCTGTAGAAGAAATTCGATGGCGTATGTGAATCCACCAACCCGCATTGGGCCAGCGTGGTGGATATGTCCCAATCACCCTTCGTGGGTAGACCTACGTCCTGCAGTGGACTATAAAAAAGACTGGTACAGTATAGTACTTTATTGTATAATTTACTTTATAAATAAATTAAGTGTCCATTATTTCTAAAATGGACACTTAATTTATTTACAAAAAGGTTGATTAAAAAACTTTGTTGTAAAATACTCTAGAGAATTCCACCGGCAGATCGATATGTAGACATGCTTACTTTCTGTAAATTTTACTTAGTGCTATCTTATTTCAGTAGTAAAGTTTGCGACTCGGCGAAAAATGACATTTAAAAATGTATTAACGAAGTACACTGAATAAAAAAGTACAATAAATAATAAAGCAACACTTTTAATAGCTACTTTTAGTACAGAGGTACAGCTAGCCTACGTTCGTATTACAATCGCAAACACAGATAATGAAGAAACTAAGTTATACCTACACAAAGAAAGCTAATGGCTTTAAAATTGTACGATCTTACCTGCCTTAGTAGGCAAAAGTTATTTTAGTTAGACTTCACTTCTAGTTCTAGTTCGTGGAAAAGTTATTTTTTAGACTTCACTTCTAGTTCTAGTTGGTGGAAAAGTTATTTTTTAAACTTCACTTATACGACCACTTTTAGCGTATTGTCGCTTATACGATTCTTTTAGAATTTTCTAGTTTTGCTCTGTTTTACCCCCACAGGCTTTACCTCGATGCGCCCCTGCCTGCATGGCGCATTTCTCTTAATTTAGTTTTTTTATGCCATAAGCTCATAAGTCAAGCAATCAATTAGTTGGCATATCAGTCAGCTTGACAGACAGACGGAGCCAAGGATCGACGTTCTGACGACCCCGATTTAAAATTAATGGCATAAAGAATGATATTTTATTAATATTTAATTTGTTATTTCAAGTCGTGATTTTATGCTTATTGGTTTGGCGAAGGATGACGATGATATCATTGGCAGCTCGTGATAAGCATCGGGGATTAATTTTCATTAAGTGTCACGAGATTTGGACCACCCATGGACCTCTATGGTTAAATTGTATTCCAAATCGAATGTCAAAAAATAAACCCCTGGCTCAAATAAATACTAGTATTTATTTTACTACTAGGGGTCCATACCTAGGTATTGGCCACTATTGTATTTTTCTATAACTTCTACTATGGAGACTTTATAATTACCATTGTTGCCAGAGTAGATATCACTAACTACCTACATAATTTTTATTGGAGAGGCAAACACAATTCATAATGGCCCCAAATGTAAATCAAGCAATGCAAACGCCAGTTTCAATTGAAGAATAATGTCTCCAGCGTAAATTCGGAACAGAAGAACATAAAATATTTAACTCATTTATCTCAGGTTAATTAACAAAGTGCTACGACGTTCGTAGCAGGGGCCTTATTGTGTAACATGTCCCCTAATCGTTCTGACTTCGGCTTCGCTTTTCCTCCCGCTCGCTTTCGTGGCGTGAGTAACTGGCACGAGCAGGAGAAAAAGCGAAGCCGAACGTCAGAGCGCTTACACAATAAGGCCCCTGGTCGTTCCTTTGCCTAATGTTAGGTAAGCGTTGCTCTTAACAGGTCTGCATCATCGCGCATTTGTTGATGCTATTTCAGACATGAAGTAATCATGAACATTTTACGGAACCACTAAGTGAAATTTTCGCGAATCGATCTACTAATGGCGGGCAAATCGATTAACATATAATTATACACCTACACAAAAACTCGAGATTGAGAACCTTCTCTTTTCATCAACACTATCGTCATTATCTGCCGTACGACTTCACTTTTGGACATAGGTCAACGCGATATGATAATCCTACTAATATTATAAACGCGAAAGTTTGTGAGGATGGATGGATGGATGTATGGATGGATGGATGGATGTATGGATGTTTGTTACTCTTTCACGCAAAAACTACTGAACGAATTGAGATGAAACTTTGTAATAATATAGCTTTATATATCAGAATAACACATAGGCTATAAATTATAATGATATTGTGTCAAAAATCGAATAATCATGCGGGCGAAGCCGCGGGTAAAAACTAGTTTACAATAAAACTACTTAGTACTTAGTTGTATGCAGCTTGCATGCAACACCGAATCAGGAACAAACTTTCTGAGCCGATAGAAACGAATCGCATAGGTACTTACTTGCTATGCCGTGCGCACCAACACAGATTTTTAATGCTCATCTTGCTTCTACTCGGTCTCGTGACTATTTACATAGGTATGGTTCAAAAATAGAGCCCTAGTTAATGTTTCTATGCGAATTTTAACCAATCACCTTGTGGATGGACGTCCAACGCTACGCCTACCAATCTGTCGCCTTGAAGTCGGTTAAAAATCACTCCATAAACCCTAAACCCCCGACACCGGACACGGCGCTAATTTGCATTCGGCACGTCTGTCTGTTTGTCCGCCGCTGATGTATGGGCGCATAAATAACGCGCCGCGAGCGCCCCCAATTATCTCGTGTTTGGCTTACGTTTAATTTAGAGGCGTGGAGATATGGGACCTGTCTGAAATGCGGCGCGGAGGCGCATGAAAGCACCTTATGAATCTGTAGAATTTTCCTACTTAAGTACTACCTTAGTATCTGAGTAGTGTTAGGAGCTAAATCAATGCACGAATCAAGCAACGTTCCGCACGGTCATTATTTGGATGGGTGACCGCGGGTGGCATTTTCCAACTGAGCGCTACCGTGGCCAGTGCCGTAAATAGGGCTGTGCCACCGGTGCCCAGGCACAGGGCGTAGACCCTGGGGGACGCAAGAATGGCCAGACCTGGGACCTTATTGCGCAAAACAAGGGTGCAGTTATAGAAGTTCGCACAGGGCGCAGAAAAGGCTATTAACGGCACTGACCGTGGCTCGGATGACACGTTAAATTGTAGGTCCCGGTTGTTTTAACCGTTTAGCCATGTCAGCGGCCTTCAGGCGGCCTAAAAACTCTGACACCAGGGCTAGCCACCCGGCCTATACGAACTTACTTACTTTTAATGCACGAATCCTTGCAATGTCACGTTATTCACCTGAGGGTGTGTGTGTCACAACAATCAGAATAATATGTACTCACTGTACTGGGCCACTACCGAAGATAGGTCTTTGTGCTAAGAGCGATTCGGTCGCATACTCCACCGTTGGTAGTGGAAGCATAATCCGAACCAAATAAACTAAAAATACCTACATACATACAATGTGTTTGTCTACCGGTGTCGGAGCCTTAAGCGGTGACATCTATGGCAAATTTTGAACAACTTTTATTGTGGGGTCAACTCTGAAAACGCAGAAAAAACAGCTTTTCCATACTTTTTGTCGAAAGTCTATAAAAAATCGTATGGAACAGCAGTTTGTTTTCAGAGTTGGTCCCATAGTAAAAGTTGATCAAAATTTGTCATAGATGTCACCGCTTAAGGTTCCGACACCGGTAGACAAACACATTGTATATTTCGTCAGCTTTATGCTTAGCACAATAGGAAATGTTGACCAGTCACGTTCGTTTTTTGTAGTTCTTTCAAGTCATAGTGGTTATAAAAAAAAAGTTCATCTATCTCTCTACAACTCTACTTACTCTACCTACCTACTAGGCTTATTGACTTACTGCGTGAGGTTTGTAACCAAATGCACACAAGTAAATTAAAGACGGGCTCCTAAAGCTGCCAAACTCTTGACAATAACTCTCTTTGAAAGATACTTTTTGTTTTTTAACACTTAACCAATGAATTCAGATGTTAAGAATCTTTCTTGCATTGCTTTCTTGCTAAAATCGATACCGTTCGGGACGGCTACACGGGGTGAGTCAATTTTGTTTTATTTTTATTGAGTATCACAATAGAATCGACAGCGCTGCCTTAATTTAAACAAATATTGCTTTTAGATAAAGTTATTTTTGTAGTACAAGCGTGTCGGTGTAGAATTATGTAAATGCGTGGCGAGTGCGGTGTCGCGCAGCGTGGCGCGTCGCCCACTCCGCGACACCTACTGCAGGATCCCGCGGCTCTGGCAGGGGTGCCACTTGAGGTAAAGTTCGTATAGACCCAGTACCTAGCCCTGGTGTCAGAGTTTTTAAGCCGCCTGTACTGCTCTCATAAGCCTAAGGGCAGTATCTAAAAAAATAGATTATTAAGTAATTCCCGCTTGAAAATAAGTTTGTTAATATATTTTTTTTGTGGTTTAGACACCGCTCTAGGTCTTATGACGACAATAAGCCCGATTATAGAGGCGCCATCGTAATTATAATTACTAAATAGCATAGTTCTGTTTCTTTTTCACTTTAGGCATTCGATAAAGAGAACGCTTATTACGTTGCTATTAAATTTACGCTTGCGCCTCTATAATCTTATGACATGACTAGATTTTTAAAACCAACACTTGAAGGGATAGCCTAGCTAGATCCAAAATACAAAGTCTGAGGTAAAGGACAAATTAGGAGTGTAACAAAAACACGAAAGACGCCACATTACCACCCCACACGTGCCCTACACTGTCGATTTTTCTTCGATACATACCTGCAAAGCGGTTTGACGCTACCTTTCTGGTTGTTACCGCCAGAGAATGTAATAGTCTTCCTGCTTCCCTGTTTTCTAAGAGATATAATCTAAAGCTTTTCAAGCTCAGAGTGAATAGGTATCTTCTAGATCTGCGTGCTTCATATTTGATCTTCGACCACGACGTCGCTTAGGTACCTACCATCAGGCGAGTAGGTGGCCAAACGCGGACTAATTCGCTCTAAAAAAAAAAACAGTTATTTCTACTTTGCTAGGCTTTGTAAATTTAACGCATTTAAGTATTCATTAGTTAGAGTCTGGCGAGGTTAGAATAATCGTTAACGAGCATGTCGACACTAGAAAAATAAGTGACCACTTTTAGATAAAGTATAGACTAAAGATATTTTTGCTGTACAAGTAGAATTAGAATTATGTAACTCATGTACTCGTAGATATGGGTGTAGCGAGTGTATTGTCGAAAAGCGTTGTGAAAGGCTGAATGGAAGAGATGGATTAAGCTAGTGCCATTGCAAACTACTGATACGACGCAGTCACAAACTTTCCAAGGTCCTTTAAAATCATACATTCTCTGACTAGACCACACGCGGTCAATGGACGCCTTATCTTATTCTAGCGTCGGCGTTTGTGGCTTCGGCGTCACGAAACATTCGGTTGCGATCAGCCTTAGGTATATGCAGTTATTCCAATTTAGTGACAGTAGGTAACTACATATTTTCTTTGAACAAAATATCTTAAATTATGGCTATCTAAACGCAGCAGCCCTACAGCGTATCATTTTGCAAAACAAGCTGCAATTTAAATAAGATCACGTCGGACACGAGTGCGATGCGAGTCTTCTGTTGTATTAATTCAATAGTAGCGGCCCACGTATGGTAATAGGACGCGGTGGACACTGGGGGTAGACGGGCACTGCTATGCGGTGTACTCTACAAGTTGACAAGCGGGTAACCAAAGGCTTGGGTCTACAATGAGGACTTTATTTTATTCGTTGTTGGATGTAGGTAGGTTAAACAATTACTTTGCCAAATATGAACCAATTTTCTGTTTTTTTTTTGTTGTTGTTTTGTAGTACGATGATCTACCTTTTATACCAAACAAAAAAATTACTTCAAAAGCAGTCTCATATAATGTCAAAATTGCCGGAGTCGTTTTTGAAACATCAGTCTCAGAGCAAATAAAAAAATCAAGAGAGAATGTTGTGAACAAACAAGTGAAGCCAACCAAAACTACGCCTCGCCGTGTACAGACAATTACACACACACATCCAGGTAACTATGAAACTACGCCTTGGCTTGTCAGTCAAACTATGGCGGCGCAACAGCGACGCACTCACACATGTATAAAAAACCGGCTTCACTTGACAGTTCAACGATGTTCCCTCTGGATTTTTTTATTTGCTCTGAGACGTCAGTAATGTAAAAATTAGTACCTACATCGATGGTATATCATCACTACATAGTATAAAACAAAGTCGCTGTCGCTGTCTGTCCGTCCCTATGTATGCTTAAATCTTTAAAACTACGCAACGGATTTTGAAGCGCTTTTTTTTAATAGATAGAGTGATTCAAGAGGAAGGTTTATATGTATGATACATGCATAATATTGTAGAGAAACATTGATGAATTTACAGGTTTCTAATGTGATGTCGTAAATAAACACATTTTTTTGCGCTTACATTGCAAACGCTGACTGAACCCCACGAGATAAATCAAAATAATGTACTACGGTATTGTACACCTTAAAAAGGTCAACAAAAAAGTCTGCGATGGTATATGTCTATCACTTAAGGATAGCCCACAATAACCATTTTTATCCTTTACATTTCACGGGAAAAAAATGGCTTATTTAGAAAGTTATTTTAAGCAATACATAATTAATCCTTATCCAATTAAGTACCGTAATTACATTGTCCATTCAATATAGATCAATATGGCCATTTACAGCATGTAATTTAGATGAATATTTCCGAAGATATTACAGATTTAAAATGCAGGGACATATCGGTGCGGCGCGGGCGGTAGCGGCCCGGCCGGCGCGCGGCGCGCTTCTCCCTGTAGCACTTTACACATATGATTAGCAGCGATCGGACGTGTTTATCGAAACTCTCTTGCGAGGAAAATAATCTACACTTCTACACTATTATCTACATTTCTACACTATTATCTACACTATTACACTATAATCTACACTGTCTACATCTACGAGTACATTTACACTAATAATAATATTATAATGAGGAAAAGTTTGTATTTTTGTGTGTGTGTATGTTTGTAATGAATAAACTCGAAAACTACTGTGCCGATTTCAAAAATTCTTCCACCATTGGAAAGCTACATTCACCTTGAGTAACATAAGTTATATTTGTTGCTAGAAAAAATTATGGATCCTTACTAAAACTTAAGTAACGTAACCCAAGGTTTAAAAAAATGCCCTAAAACGTCTTTCGTTGCATGCGCTGCGGAAACTATTGATGATAGAACAAAAGTATGTTCTACAATATTAAAGAACATATCAATATCTACAAAAAACTTCATAATGCCATATGTCCAACTATTATTGTTATGTCACAATAACCACTTATTACATAATAAAAGTTAATAATAGAAATACCGACCAAAATTGAAAGACCATGTTATTCATACTTCTGTTTAAATCCTTTTCCAAATAAATCATATTATTGTTTTCAAGACTGTTTCAATTCATATAGATTACTTTTGAATTGTTCAAATCGGCTATTCCATTCAATAGATATAGACCGTCTTACCACAAAAGTTTTACGCACGCTTTGTACAATATATAACAGTACAAATTGCACGATTAAACAGTGTTTAAAGCGTATTAAGGCGGTAAGAATTTAATAAGTCATAGAAATAGAAAAAAAATAAACGCTGTCGTTGTGCATGTATTATCAACGCTATTCCTGAAAGTACCTGTTTCTATAACAGCCTTTTTTAATCGTCCACTGCAGAACATAGGTCTGTTTATGAAGGTTGATTGGGCCATATCCATCACGGTGGCCCAGTGCGGGTTGGTGGATTCGTACACGTCATCGAGTTCCTTCTTCGGACGTACATAGCTACATAGGTATGCGGGTTGACACATAACATTTTTTTTTCACGGAAAAGCCAGTGATGTGAAATTCCGTACATATGTTCCAAAGAAACTCATTGATACGGGATCAAAATTTGAATCCTATTTATGTAATACCGACAGATTTGGAGAACCTAAGTTAGGCGAGACGAAATACCGACGATTTATAATTTCTGTTGTACTGGTAGTGAATAGGTACTGACACAGTCCGTAAAACGAATGATCGATGGGGCTTTAAAGTTCTCGAATGTAGACAATGTTTTGGCAAGTGTAGAAAAGGTATCCACGTGAATCCTGACCACCAGATCACGTTGGATGCCAGCGTTTCCATCGGTTCAATCATAGCTCTTTGGGTTAGCAAGTTCAACAGGCTTTAGATAGGGCATACAATTCGTAGAAGTAGAACTGATGGCCAACATTTTACAAAGTTATCAAATGAAGAAAAGATCAAATACAAGTGTATAGTAGAAACGTCAACTAACTTACGCAGATACAGGTCGCGGCATATAAGTGTAGCGCTGAGAGAAGTGTGGAGGGGATGGCTGCGCATGGGTTTAGAATGGCAGACGACATGCGTACCCATCCCCTCCACAGTACCTTCAGCGCTACACTTACGTGCCGCTGTCTGTAAAATGAAGATGGACTGTGGGTTTCTAATATTCTAACCGTTTAAAAATTGAATCCAGGGCTATAGATTATGTATAGCCTCCTGACACAAACGAACTTACTTTTATTTAGATGGCCAATACTATATTTATTTTATGTTAATAGTTGAACAGATTAAGACTACGGGAACACCCGCGATTCGGGTACCTACGAGTAGCTTTCAACCCATCTATATATCTAGCATTGGACATTATAATAGGTATGTCTAGCAATGGGTATTATAATAGGTAGGTACATTTCAATACAACAACAACACTTTATTGAGACTCAAAATTGATTTATATTTGACAGAATGATCGCATCACATAGGTACATACTAAATAAAACACAGTCTAATTGAGAACCTCATTTTATGGTGGATACATAGATGGAAGCTGGATGCAAACTTCTTGCAATGGTTTTATTCGGTGTTATTCAAGATCTAATAAGGGAGCCCTATGTTAAGCAGTGGGTGTTCTATGGCGAAAATATTTGTGTATAGGTATGATAATGTAATATTAAAACGCCCTAAAATAACTGTGCGCATGTGTGTGACGTTACTTGGTTACATGGTAGGTATATATATAAGCACAATACTTATAAAATGTATTTTTTACCAGTCGTACCCGGGCGAAGCCGGGGCGGGCAGCTAGTCATATATATTTTGAATTCTTTGTTCTTTTTCAGACTGAAACACAGGTTTAACCTAGTTCAGGCAATTGTGTGTGTGTGTGTGTGTGTATGTGTTATTTATTAAATTGTTTTTGCTTTTCACGTGTAATTTTGACATTGATGTTTGAAATAAATTATTTTTATTTATTTCATCAATTCGCGCGAACTTATAGGTATTAGACTTATGTACGTGGTGGAAGTCGGTTGTGCTATATTTAAAAATTATTATTCTCAAAATCAAGCTTTTGTTAGCAGTCATGGAAACGGAATTAATTTTTCAAGCATAAAATTGATTCCTATTAAATTTGTTTTCATGGAGATAGAAGACCTCACGCCAGGACAATTTGGCTTCTAACTCAATAAATAAGATTTAATGAAATTAGGAAAATTCGTGTGCCGGTTTTCATACGGTGTTTTTCTTCACGGAAAAATCAGTTATGTGGCATATAATATGAAAATCCGCACATAATTGTCAAAAGTCACATTCGTGCAGAACGGCGGCGATTAGAAACCATGACCTCGCATTTCTAGCTTTTCAGTAAAAGAAAACACCGAGAGGAAACCTACATACACAATTCCAGAGAAAATTCAGTGCCGTTATATTTACACCAACTAGGGAAAGTAAAATCATCACCACTGAGGTCTTATTTTCCTTACTTAAGTACATAAGTCTTTTTTCGAAATAGATTATATACGGATGATCACCATTGACCTCTACCACGACTTGAATAATATGATTTCTTTATTTACGCGACCTACTGATTAAAAAATCCTATACCTAAGTAAATATTTTTAAGATTTTTCACTTGCATTTCTTTAGCGTTCGACGCGTTACGTCTCCATTTTAGAATGTCTCACAAATGTAGTGGAAGAATGGTCGCCCCAGTCAGTATGCGTAATGTGACAATATCGCTCCATGTCTTTATTATCTTGATCCTAGTCAATGAATAGCAATTGTTACGCCCGAAGCTTATTCACAAAGTACCAAGATTTGCCGCATAGCTTATTCACAATTGATGACATTATTTCTCAAATATACTGCCATTGTAAAACTTTCTGATGTCGCCTGAGACTACAGCACATAACATAGCCTATAACTAAGTTTCTATGCACTTATCATAGTTTCATAGCATCTGTCAGCGATCACCAAACTTAAGCAACGTTCTGTACTGTACTGTATCAGCCTTTTAATAGTCCACTGCAGGACGTAGGCCTACCAGCGAAGGGTGATTGGGCCATATCCACCACGCTGGCCCAGTGCGGGTTGGTGGATTCGCATACGCCATCGAATTTCTTCTACGGAAGTACCTATGCCTCACGATGTTTTCCTTCACCGAACAGCCAGTGGTGTGAAATTTGGTACATAAATTCCAAAGAACTCATTGGTACGGGACCGGGATTTGAACCCACGACCTCACGATTGCAAGGCGGGTGTCACTACCTCTAGGTCACCACAGCTTATCCTCTAACTTAGCAACGTTCACAACGCATTTATAACTGAGCGCTACTGTGGCTCGGATGACACGTTAAATTGTAGGCCTCGGTTGCATTTACCGTTTAGCCACGTCAGAGGCCGACAAGCGGCTTAAAAACTCTGACACCAGGGTTAGCCGCCTAAGATCTTACTTATTATAGTTTCTATTACCTAGATACTCTTAAGTAGGTATCTACATTTGTATGAACCGGGTGGCTACTGGCCAGGGGATCTAATCAACCTTTGAACGGCTAGGAACGTATACGAAACTTTGACAATCTAAAGTATGAACCGGGTGGCTACGGTCCAGGGGATCTAATCAACTTTCGAACGGCTAGGAACATATACGAAACTTTGACAATCTAAATTTGTATGAACCGGGTGGCTACGGGCCAGGGGATCTAATCAACTTTCGAACGGCTAGGAACATATACGAAACTTTGACAATCTAAATTTGTATGAACCGGGTGGGTACGGGCCAGGGGATCTAATCAACTTTCGAACGGCTAGGAACATATACGAAACTTTGACAATCTAAATTTGTATGAACCGGGTGGCTACGGGCCAGGGGATCTAATCAACTTTCGAACGGCTAGGAACATATACGAAACTTTGACAATCTAAATTTGTATGAACCGGGTGGGTACGGGCCAGGGGATCTAATCAACTTTCGAACGGCTAGGAACATATACGAAACTTTGACAATCTAAATTTGTATGAACCGGGTGGCTACGGGCCAGGGGATCTAATCAACTTTCGAACGGCTAGGAACGTATACGGAACTTTAACAATCTAAATTTGTATGAACCGGGTGGCTACGGGCCAGGGGATCTAATCAACTTTCGAACGGCTAGGAACATATACGAAACTTTGACAATCTAAATTTGTATGAACCGGGTGGGTACGGGCCAGGGGATCTAATCAACTTTCGAACGGCTAGGAACATATACGAAACTTTGACAATCTAAATTTGTATGAACCGGGTGGCTACGGGCCAGGGGATCTAATCAACTTTCGAACGGCTAGGAACGTATACGGAACTTTAACAATCTAAATTTGTATGAACCGGGTGGCTACGGGCCAGGGGATCTAATCAACTTTCGAACGGCTAGGAACGTATATGACACTTTGACAGGTTGTATGGAGAATCAAACTCTTTCGGTTTGACGGTAAACAATCAAATTCACGATTTAAAGTGCCATCGGAGCTACAGTAGCGCTTAGTTGTAAGTAAATGCCACCCGCGACCACGCATCCGTAGACTGATCATGCTAACCGTTGCTTCACATAGATGACCATTTTAACATTTATCTACACTTTTAACAACATCTTAAGACATTAGGCATCATAGTTATTACTAAATTAACTGGTGTTCATCCCCAGGGGCTTCATAATGTGATTCCCTGCTGCGAAGGCAGTTACAGTCAGGTCTATAGCGCCAGGACGTAAAAATACAGTTTAATGCAAAATGTTCTGGGTAAAGAAAGCTAGGTCTTGGGTGGGCACACGCCTGATAAAGGTTAATGTTCTTGGTACGTAGTATACCTAGAGCATTAACTAGTTTAATGATAGTAAGTAAGTAGTAAGTGCCTACTAATGCAAAATATTTTATACAATTTTTATAGTGCCCCGGAATAAAATTAAGTATAATTTACTTACCTACAAGATGACGATTATTATTAGATTGACGACCCTTTTGGCTAAATTATTGGTACATAGAGTTTGTGCAAAAAAGAATCGTCGTAGATGAGGTCGCCCGTGTGCCTTTTTACTAATTTTGTTACGATGACAACACTGTTCTGTAATTGCTAGTACAAATAAAATTGTTTGATACGTGGTAGCCACCAATTCGGTTTTCATCAGTACTCGACTCGCCTCTACCAAGTAGTCGGTACCTTGGCTGCTGATGTTAGTACACCGTAACGCCTTGACGGTTCTGTTTTTGCATATACTCTACTAGGTCTATGTCTGCCTTCAAAGCTGGTGGTCCCGTGTTCAATTCTCAGCCTTGATTTGATTGATTTGAATTAGGTATATTTAGTTTATTATTTTTAGGTGTTTTTCTTTGTTAATATCTATTTAAGGCCACTATTTCTTGTTCTTGTCGGTTCATATTCGTGCAAGGTTGCCTGGAAGAAATCGCCATGGGTAAGGCCGCCACTTTATAATCATATTTTTTGTCGTATATGTGTAAATAGTGTTTATTTTTCAAATTGTGGTTGTAAATAAAGAGTTTTGTCTGTCTGTCTCGGCCGGGCAGATGGTTGGAAAAGGATTTTAATGATTTGTTAATTATTTTTTGATATTGTTGGCTGTGGGTGTTAGCTGTACTTGTAATTATAGGCACTTATGGGCATCTTATAGGTAACTACCTATGTGGGTTCCATTGTCGGACTCAAGTAAAATAACTTTTAAATAGAAGATAATTTTTTGTAATCCCATGCATATATAACGTACGATCCTAAAAACAAAACTTTTAGGAGTCATTATTATCTATGCAGGTATGTGTTCAGCCTGAAATAGGCCCACAACCAATATTCTCTTTGACATCCAACAGGTACCTACTACCTACCTACCTAACCTATGTAGAGTCAATCAAAAGTAATTTCTCCCATCCCCTTTTCTTTGAGCCCTTTATTGTACATTAAACTTCCCCAATCCAGTTAGCAATTTGCCGCTCGATTTGGCGCCAAAACGTCCGTACCCCATTAACGAAGCCCCACGTCACGCCGAACCATAGACAATTAAAAAAGAAAGCGTTTAGTTCATGCATTCGAATAAACCCTCTTTGTGCCGGCCTAATTAATTACTTCTAAACAAGGACGATGATATTCTAAAAGTAAATAGTCGAATAGAAAGCCGGCGTAAAATTAACAATGTTGGTTTTATAGGTTTTTTTTATAGAATTGAACAGCAACAATGGGTGTTTCCTTTCTTTTGTTGATTCAATAAGTCGAGGCGGCAGAGGAAGCGGTTTTGTTTGATCGAAAATATCCATCTAGGTAGTTTAGATTGTTTTTAGGGTTCCATACAGTACTAAGGTTCTACTGTCCAATGTCCTGAAACACTCGATCACAGGGATGTAGGAATTTCTTGTAACCGAATTTGTAGTCACTCTAAGTTGTTAGGTTCACCTACCTAATACTGAGGTCGCTATAGCGATAGCGCTTAGTATTTTTCTACAAGCCTCAGCGCAAAACTCTATCTCACTATCATCATGTCAGCCAGCCACTAGCGACAGTCTTTCATGTGTCTTTTGATCTTTTCACAACAAATTAAGCTTTACTATAAGCATGACAACACCCTTGGCAATAAGATACTATTAGCGCCACCTATCGATATACCTACAAACTGCGCAATACTTAGTAATAAGTGTCGATCAATGATCTGTAGATCATCTATTATTAGAAAAATTCAGAAAGGGTGTACTAAGCCCGAAGGGGGTAAGAAGACCATCGTAATGACCAAGTTTTAATATGGGGCCAACGCGGAATTTGAGAAAAAATAAACAGCTGTTCCGTACATAATTGCAAATCTGCTCAAGTTGCAGAGGTTGTGCAAAAGTTACCAATAACCCGAGATAAAACGTCCCTGCTATGAGCCCTCGTCAGCGCTCGAACGGCCATCAGCCAAATTCAATGCTCAATTACACTTTCTTAATCCTTTGTGAATGAGGTAATCTCACCAGTTTTCGACCGTGGTGCCAGCAGCCCTGGCCGCTACCAAGGCGTCACGTGGTAGCCAGTAGGTAAGACTTGTCAGGCAGCTTCACCACCGATGAACAAAACATAACCTTCGCACGACATAATGTAATGTTCAGTAGGTAGCCAAGTCTTACGTACTCTTTCTAAATATAATCCCTGACATCCAATTCATCCATCATCCATCTATCAGCCAAAGGACGTCCACTGCTGGACATAGGCCTCCTCTATAGATCTCCAATAAGACCGGTTGGTAGCGGCTTGCATCCTGCGATCTTAATGAGGTCATCAGTCCACCTTGTGGGTGGACGTCCTACGCTGAGCTTGCCGGTGCGTGGTCTCCACTCCAGAACTTTTTGACCCCATCGGTCATTAGTCCTCTGCGCTATGTGCCCTGCCCATTGCCACTTCAACTTGCCAATCCGCGAGGCTATGTAGGTAACTTTGGTTTATCTACGTATGTCCTCATTCCTGATTCGATCTCGCAGAGAGACTCCGACCATAGCCCTCTCCATAGCTCGTTACGCTACTTGGAGCTTATTAATAAGGCCCATAGTTAGAGACCACGTTCAAAATTCAAAAAGGCGATTGACCTCTTTCTTGAGGTCGGATAAGGAATTACACATTACTTTCGTCTTGTCCATGTTCATCTTTAAGACCCACCTGTTGAAAACCCCGATTGAGGCCTTAGAGCATCGTGCTGAGCTCTTCCGTCGATTTTGCCATAACTACTATATTGTCGGCACACCGGAGGTGAGTGAGGAATTCGCCATTGATATTGATGCCGAATCCTTTCCATTCCAAGAGCTTGAAGGCTTTCTCCAAAGTAGCCGTAAACAGTTTCGGAGAAATTACGTCTCCCTGTCTTACGCCTCTTTTTAATGGGATCTCCTTGGAGCTCTCTTCCTGAACTCGGACCGACATGTGACGTTATTATACAAACACTTCAACACTTCGATATACCGATAGTCAATACGGCATTGCTGGAGAGACTAGCACCGTCCAAGTTTCGACCGAATCAAAGGCTTTCTCATAATCCACAAACGTTGAGCAAAGTGACAAGTTATACTCTACGTTCTTCTGTATGACCTGCCGCAGCGAGTGTATGTGGTCTATGGTACTAAAGCCTTTTCGGGAACCGGCTTGATCGGAAGGCTGGAAGCCATCAAGCCTGCATTCGAGACGGTTCGTAATGACCCTTGAAAACAGCTTATAAACATGGCTCAGAAGCGAGATGGTCTGTAGTTCTACAATAAGGCGTTGTCACCTTTCTTGAAGAACAACACTATTAGGTACGCTTCTGTTCTTTGTTCTAACATCCAATACGTTAGCTACTATAGCTCTGGTTCTTTCCTTATCACACATTTTAAGTGATGATGAAAAATTAAAATTTTCTTTTGTATCCGCATTTTTGAGTTTGGTGAGTGTCGCAGAAAAAGTTCTTATCTTGACGTAAAGTAATGGAAGTTGCCCTTAAAACAAGAGGTTTTGCACGTGTTATCAGTATCCCTGCATAAATGATCCCGCGCCAGCAGCCACATATCTATTACCTTATCATTGTCTTGTGTGAATAGGGTAATCACACCAGTTGTCGACCATGGCGCCAGCACCCCGGCCGCTACCGAGGCGTGGTAGCCAGCAAGACTTGCCAGTCAGCGCGCGCCGATTAAATGCCCACGCCCCCGACAAACAGCGATTACTAGCAACTTTTTAATGAATCAGGTTTTGGCCACGGATTGCAGACGGTAACGAGGCGACACGCCCTAACCTTACTTTACATTTATTGAAAAAAAAATAGCCACTTTTATGGGAAACTTAATTATTAATAAAGACTTTTTTCCCGATCTAAGCTTGAATATAGGACTATCAGTGTCATTTTATTTAATATATAACTATTTAACGGTATAAAAAACCCTAGGTTTATGGTTTATTACAAAGTTATGTTTTAACTCTAGAGTGAAATTTGTACATCCTAGCTGTATCTTTTCTTTGTAACCAAACTTTTGAATAAAAAGAAGTGTGCCTGCCTGCATACTTATGAATCGTTGCTTGTTTCTTTTTTGATTTTTTTTAATCTGATTTATTATACTGGGGCTTTAGTCGCGAAGCGATTATGCCAGCCCCGTTTTACTAATGATAAGGTACATTCTAAAGGGATTTGAGTCCCTACGCTGAGTATGTCCGAGACCATGGCATATAAGGTCCTCGCTGCATCGCTCATGGGGCAGCTAGGATAGGTACCTTGAAACATGCCAACGTCTCTAGGATTAACTCCGTACTCCCGCATCATAAATGCTCTAATATCCTTACTCCGACCACATGCATCGAGAAGATGGGAAACATCCTCATGGCTTCCACAGAGTTGCTCGTTTCATTTTACATTATACAGTTAGGTACAATCAAAAGAAAAGCCACAAATCACTTCGAAAATGTATATACTTTATTTTTATCTACATATAAACACAACGTGTACGAAGATATTGCTACATCACTCTTAAATTTAGGAGACCAGTGCATTACACAAAAAATATACAAAAAGTATGTTATAATTCCTTCTCCAATAAGTCTTTGGCACATTATCTTTGAACAGGACAAAGACTCGACACGTACATTCAGTTCTTTCAATACTTATACTACCCTATATGGGACGATTCAAATTTATTGGCGGCTGTGAAGTTAGCTAAACCCAATCCTGGCACAGCTGTTACGTGAGCTTCAATCGGGATTGGGTTTTGCGCAGATTGTAGGTAACTTTGCAGCCGCCAAGAAGTTTCATTTAGTATTTAAGTGTTGCGGTGAATAAAGCTCTAGTCACACTACAAGAGAAGCTAACTTAGTGCTCAGCTTTTGCAGCTGCGACGTCTTTTACACTTGAACTAAGAGTTATCTAAGCCCGAAAGAGCTGAATTTATAAATGTTATTCTTCGTTAAATCATATTTAAATTCAGTAGATATTTATATTGTCGAGATATTACTCGTATATTCAATGCATCAAAACTCAGTATTTTTTTACTCAGTATTTTGATGCATTATTCTGACCCTCAAAAATATAAATTCTTGAACGGGAAGGAGCTACTTTTAGCCTAATAAAAATAAAATCTACACAGTTTACCCCTAGGTTACTAAGTTAGCTTTGCTGACCGTGTGAATACAGCATTAGTAACATTCTTTCATCACTGACGACTTCAATTCAATTACATATTTCAATTGGTTCAATTACTATTATTTCAATTTAAATTCACCCTTACACTATCAAGCTCTGGATTGTATTAACCTACATTATTATTTCAATTTGTATTTTATCTAAATATCAGTATACATGGAAAGGGTATACTAAGCCAAAGGAAGCAATTGATTTATAGCATTTTGTAGTACACCATCACAGTAGATATTTGTAACTTATAAACACTGGTCAAGCACTGCAATGTAATGTGTATTATAACTTATATATTGCTTACTTAGTTTATACACAAATTAATAACATTGCAGTGCAAATATAACTAAGCTTCGTTTATTGTAAACTCACTGGAAATAATAAAAGCTCCTTTCGACTTAGCAAGCCTTCCTATGTAGCCCAGAATGCGAAGATAATAAGTCGTCAATGTGAAAAGAATTAATAAATATTTGTTTAGAAAACTTATTGTTCTTTATGAAATTAGTGCAATCAATGGTAACAACTACTTACAATAACATTTGATACCAAGAAAAATACTATCGATGAGTAGATAAGAGTATAAAAGAAATGTTGTAGGGAGACCAGGTATGAAAGTAACACGGGATGAACGTAACTAATAAATTTTCAAACGAATCATGTTGGCTGCACTGCTGGCTGTGTCACCAGTAAGCGCCATTTGACACCGCCCCTCGCCTCAGTTGCGCTCACGGCGCTGTACCGCTTGGTTGTGGACGTGCGAGTCGATGCCGCAAAAATTACTCGAAAGTAAGTTTCGATCTTCTTTTTCTAGTGTGTTTGTTTTTATTATCCTGAACTTTAGCTTGCATGTTAAGTATGAGTTAGATAACATAACTATTCATCTTTCTATATTAGTATACCAAACGGTAACTTTCTAATGATTTTTTTAGGTTATGAGCAAGTGATTGTCAAATTCGGGATAATTTATACGTAGGGATGAAAGTAACAGGTTGTTACTTTCATCCCTCTTATGATCGTGGTATCTCAAAGTATATTTTATTGTATTTATTCATTTTTCAAGGTACTTAAAACTTATTTTCTTATTCCAGAATGCCTAACATTCATAAACGAACAACCAGCAGAGGTTTAGTTACTGCAGAAATCATGGATTTGGCTGCGGAAGAAGTACTTCTGAGAAAAGTACCGTTCAGAGATGCTGCAAATTCTTATCAGCTGTGCCATGTAACTTTATATCGATATGTGCAAAAGAAAAAGAAAATGCTTGAAGAAGGTTCAACGAGTCTTCCGAATGTTGGCTACGTATCAAAAAGAAGAGTTTTTAATAACGATGAAGAAAAAATACTGGCTGAGTATTTACTCCAATGTTTTCAAATTAATTACGGATTAACAACTAAAGAAGTAAGAAAACTAGCTTTTCAATTAGCAATTAAATATAATAAGGAGATGCCCGCCTCGTGGAGATCCAATGAATGTGCTGGTGACGATTGGCTGCGATTGTTTATGCGTCGTAATCCAAGATTAGCAATAAGAGCCCCACAAGCAACAAGTATTGCCAGAGCCACGAGCTTCAATCGAAGCAATGTTGAACTGTTTTTTCAACATTTTACTGACGTACTTGAACGAGATAATTATACAGCATCAGCCATATGGAATATGGATGAAACGGGAATAACCACCGTTCAAAAGCCAAATAGAGTTGTAGCAGGGAGAGGCACCAAGCAAGTAAGCTCAGTCACATCTGCAGAGCGTGGTGTGCTGGTAACAGTTGCTACTGCAGTTAACGCAATTGGGAATAGTATTCCTCCAATGTTCATATTCCCTAGAAAAAGGTTTAAAGATCATTTTATTCGTGATGCCCCCCAAGGGTCAGTTGGAAGTGCAAATGGAAGTGGTTGGATGCAAGAAGATGATTTCAATATATTTTTGAATCATTTTAGGACTCATGCAAGACCATCAAAAGAAAATAAATGCATTCTTCTTTTAGACAACCACAGCTCCCACATAGCACTGAAGAATATTGACTTTTGCAGAGACTCTGGCATAGTCCTTTTAACTTTCCCACCACACTGCACACACAAGATGCAGCCACTTGATCGTAGTGTATTTGGACCTTTGAAAAAAGCTGTTAATGCATGCTGCGACAACTGGATGAGGACAAACCCTGGCAAAGTCATGACGATATACGATATACCCAGTATTGTCCGAGAGTCTTTACCAATTGCTGTAACACCTCGAAATATACAGGCGGGTTTTGCTTGCACAGGGATATGGCCCGTCAATGCACACGTATTTACAGATGTCGACTTCTTGCCCAGCTCCGTCACTGATCGACCGTTAGCAGAGATTGCAGCCCCTACTAGGCAGTCCGACGCGACACCATCAACAAGTCGTCAGATTGAAGCAACACCCTCTTCATCATCATTATGCACACAAAATGAAGACTTGCTACCTCAACAACGTGTGCTGAACTCACCATCATCATTAATATCACCAGTAGCTCCTTCTGCTTTGCAAGCATCAACATTACTACAGAAGACTCCTCCTAAATTAATTATGCACCCAATAATTGCCTTGCCATCGACAACTCTTTCTGAAGCAGATGTGGCTATTTCACCGACGTCATCTGATAATTTAAACATGCCATCTACATCTTCAGCTACTGTTCACCAGCACCTCATACCAACATCGTTTAGCCCCTATGAAGTTAAGCCATTGCCGAAAGCAGGACCCAGGAAGAATAATGGAAAGGGAAAAAAAGGTAGAAAGACAGCAATAATGACTGACACTCCCAACAAGCTTGAAATTCAAGAAGAAGAAGAAAGAAAGCTTAAAGCTAAAGTAGTTAAAAAAAGCATTTTGCAGACTGCTAAAGAGACAACGTCAAACGCTTCAGTTGTCAAGAAAACTATTAAGAAGAAACCAAAGAAAATACTTAAGAAGAAAACAGATACTGTAGATAGTGGCGATTCAGACAGCGAAGATTGCTTCTGTTTAGTATGCGTGGAACCCTTTTCAAACAGCATGGCAAAAGAAAAATGGGTGCAATGCCTAGAGTGCCAGCAGTGGGCTCATGTAAGCTGCACCAAAAATGAAATAAGTTATGTGTGCCATAATTGTTTATCGGATTAAGATCTCATTTTTTATTATGTTGATTAAGTTCTTAAGAAGATTCCAATTTCCTAGAAATTATTAATATACTTGATTTAAATATTGTGATATTGATGTAAAATCTAAAAGGCTGATTAAAAATATGTTGATTATAAACATAACTTTGTTGTTATTTACAATGTTACAATTATCCCCTTGCACTGTTACAACCAACCCTAGGGGTAGGGACGGTTGTAACAGATTCCACTTTTTTTATATGGACGTATTTGCCAAAATCTGTGATACCAGTCGCGTTAAAGCTAATGTTAAAACATAGTTGTAAAACCAATCTATCATATGCACTCACTTAACTTTCTAAATTCCACGAGGTCTGAGAGTTAAGGCGAGTAAAGTTAAAATTGTTACTTTCATACCTGGTCTCCCCTACACAAATTTTAAATTTTAGTAAAATTATTTTCTC
This sequence comes from Hypomecis punctinalis, assembly GCA_949316475.1. Lineage (NCBI taxonomy): Eukaryota > Metazoa > Arthropoda > Insecta > Lepidoptera > Geometridae > Hypomecis > Hypomecis punctinalis. Next base: position 20,107,986 of record OX438799.1, on the reverse strand, counting down.
ACGAAGAAGTGACTCAATTTTCCCACAATCTTTGTTACTATTATTATTATTGGTTTACTTTATTTTTAGGAATCAATTTAAAAAGAAATTCCATTTTTTTTCCCAGATAATGTGTTTTCATCAAGAAAATTTAGTTCGTACGAAAAATATGGAATTGATCCAATAGGAAATACAGCGAGGTAATAAACTGGGTCCATATTTGGAACATACTTTATATTAAATTATAATCAATAGTAATGAATTATTTTATAATGTCATGAATATACTTTCCAATCTGTATTGCGTACATTTTGAATGCCCTATAAGCAACCGATTTTATAAAAGTAAATTACAATATATCACGAAAATCAATTTAATTATATCATAATCAAATTATCGAACAAAAAGCAACATAAATATATCATACTTCAATTACAATAATGATTTAATAAGGTATTCATATTTGTCAATAAAAAAAATCACTAACATCTAAATAGTAACAATATTTTACATCAAAGTGACCTTACACTAAATATTTGTAAAGAAATTGACTATACTTGTAATGTGACGAGAAATTTTTTTAAACTAAATCTACTTACATTATTGAGTATTAAGAATTCCATTTAATACAGAATTCGGTGGTAAAATAGAGAGATATGTAATAATGAAATAGGTGGTATATAATAAAATATTTACAATTTCGACATTACAAATTATTCGAAGTAGGGACACGAGTCAAATAATAATTTATTAAGTACAAATATCTCACGGTTACGAGTACGAATACAAAATGCCATTGAGTTATAGTATGTACTAGAGAAGAGACTCGCTTCAATGCGCAACTTTCGATTTGGTTTCTTAGCCACACAAGTCACACAAGCCATAGCTCAGAAAATAAAACTTTTGTGCCAGTGAGGGATCGTTTCACTGATAATTGGGTATTTAAAATAATTGGATGTAATTATGTAAGATTAGCTTATATACTTTGCGACATTGTGAGTTGTTGAAAAAATGGCAGTGTGACACTCAGAGCAAATAAAAAAATCCAGAGGGAACGTCGTTGAACAGTCAAGTGAAGCCGATTTTTTATACATATGTGAGTGCGTCGCTGTTGCGCCGCTATAGTTTGACTGACAAGCCAAGGCGTAGTTTCATAGTTACCTGGATGTGTGTGTAATTGTCTGTACATGGCGAGGCGTAGTTTTGGTTGGCTTCACTTGTTTGTTCACAACATTCTCTCTTGACTTTTTTATTTGCTCTGAGTTGTGACATAAATTTATGCAGGCACGATCATCGCATAATGGCATCAGAAATGTATAGGAACGTGACATAACTAGACAAGTGACATTTGATGAGTAGTTCAAATGTCACATTGGCGTTTTCGCAATATGGCGGATAAGCTTCAGACGACTTCTAGACGGAGCTTATTTCTTTATGACTAATTAGTAAAAACTAAACGCAGGATTTGCTTTGATTTGTCTCTACAGTGTAATAAAAACTGAATGAAAAGGGATACGACAATGTAACGCGGCATCTCTGCTATAACATAGTATAACTCAATGCAAAAACAAAACTAGAAACTCCTCACTACGGGTACAAATGCACAGCCTAAATTATGGTACAATATTCTAATATTACATCACAAGTATTTTGTTCAAAGTTCATTTGGACCACTTACATGGCCTTTAATGAAAAAAATCCATTGTGGTCTATTACATTTTATCCTAACTCCAGGTATAAAATTCATGCTAACTTCTATTTGTTGATATTACGTAAGAAAATATAACATCAGTTTACAGGTAGGTATTACTACGTCTACCTATATCTTTACTAAAGTTTTTTTTACATCTAAGAAAGCACAATCGAGTTGTAGTTTCAAGTTTGAACTATATCGTATGTTTCCTATTAATTTAGTCATTGAATATAGTAGTATTAAATTAGTATTAATATCAATACTTAGACTGAGTTCAGAAAGGGCGATATTCGCGCGATCCTAATCGCTTGTTCGCACTCGGCCGGTCACATTTAGGAGTTTCAGTATGCTGAGTGTGAGTTTTGTCGTAAACATGACGCGCTCTCCGACGAGTACGTAAGCATGTAATTTGTATGAAGAAATGTACAGCGCCAAAGGCGGCGCGTTTTTGAAACACTTTGTGCAAGTGCAAGTTCATACAAATTACATGCTTACGCGCTAGCATACTGCATACTCAGCATACTGTATGCTGAGTGTGAGTTTTATCGGAAATATGACGCGTTCTTCGGCGAACGCGTAAGCATGTAATTTGTATGAACTTGTTGTTTAAAAACGCGCCGCTAGTGGCGCTGTACATTTCTTCATACAAATTACATGCATACGCGCTCGCCGAAGAGCGCGTCATGTTTACGACAAAACTCACACTCAGCATACAGTACTTCCGTGCAAACGCAATTGCAGTAGTTGCGCAGAGCCCCTCTCCTCACGCAGCTGACACAACGAATTTGCTACTGCGCAATAAGGCCTGTGTTCATAAACGCCATAAAGTTTGATTCGGGTTATAACACGCGATCAGTTCGCGGTACTTTCGACTTGTTTCTATAACGCATTTCGTATGATCGCAATCGCGCGTAGTACGTCCCATATGAACAGGCTCTTAGTATAGTACCTTATACGTGTTTATAAAACAGAAAAAGGTTTAAAAAACCGCGCCAATGTTGCGCATCATGTAAATAATTAGCTTACTTGTAAAACAAATCCATTGCAATACAGAATAATTATATAATTTGATGTGAACTCATTAGCAAAAATAATTACCAAATAGGTATGAATGTAGATAAATATTATTAATTAGTTGGGCACAAAAACAAAGCAACTAATAGACATTCAAAAAGCATTTTCAACTGTGCTATGAAATTAAATAGCATCAACTAAAGCTTATTACACACCACATACTGAATATGGTTAATAGGGTAACCTACTCCAAAACTACTAACATCTAGAGTATTCTAGAGGCACTGAATTATGACTTCATTCTACTTACGTGCCCTAAGTAACATATGTAAATGCCAATTAGAAAAATTCAACTAGTAAATTCGTATTTTGTGCAGTTTTGAATTATGTGCTACTTACAAAGTCAGCAAAATATCCTGAGACATAGATCATAAGAACGTGCGCAAAAACATTGATTTTATTCATCAGTCATACGATAATAAGAATCAAGATAGGATAGTAAAATTGCGACATTAACGCCTAATTCATATTTATTTTTATTTAGTGGTAAAATGTGCGCGCGCCTTGACAATACAGAGTGACTGCAAATTCATTCGCAATATTCTAGGAATTCTAGGATGTAGTTTTACTCGTCATTATGAAGCCAGCTATTTTGGAAATCGGAGAAAATCAGTTGTTTCATACAAAAAGTTCGTCGGTCGTTAACAAAAAGTATACAAGCAGGCCATTTTTTGTCGCGATTTATAAATTTGGTTATGGTGACGAGTCCATACAACTTCAAATAGGCAGGCATCAGAACAAGACCAATAAAACTGGAAATCTCGAGGGGAGGCCTATACCCAACAATGGGACAATACAGTCTCATAAACAAACAATCATGCAACTACACCCTAGAATATTTGCAAACGAATTTACAGTTCCACGTACACTAGAGATGACAAGCCTCATACTTGTTTTAATTTATTTCCTTTTTACGTATTATACCTCAGAAAATAAGTGAAATAGATTTACATCTCTGCCAGTTTTAGGGCGTACCTACATGTACGCCCTAAAACTGGTATGTTCAGTATTTCAGCTTGTCGTTGAATTTTGAGCCAATCTGTACTCTACAATGTACATCACAGAATTCAAACACTGTTGTCTCTTGAGGGCAATTCTCACGACAAAAATGTATGGAACTTTGTTCCTATAATTTGTCAAGGGTATTAGGTATTAGGGTTATTAGGTATTAAAATTTGATGTTACGCGACGAAAAATCTGGCAACAATCACCGAATTGAAATACAGCATGACTTTTTATTCAGTGCACAAATGTTTATCGCGCAATAGATATCATTAATAGAACATATTTCGATCATAAAAAGAACTACTTTTTTTCATGAAGTTTTTGTCAAACTATTCCAAAGAAAATTATATTGCATGCACCTTGCACTCCAAACAATAACTATACCTACCAAAACGTCTTGGGCGTAGGTACGGCTGTAAGCTGTATTCTCAATTATTAAAATCAGCCATGGCCTATGTAACAGGGTGACATGCAACTAATTAGATTGACACTGTAATTGTACCTATGTGTTTTGCTGAAATAAATAAATATCTAAATACGACGCAGACGTAGGGTGACATTGATTACTCCGTTTATCTGTATACTTTCTATTGAAGTTATTTCAATATTTTTGTACTAAAGTGAGTAAAACCAATGTACCCCTACATTTTAATTGTTTGTTTATTATACTTTCCGTATGAAAAGTATGTGCACTGAAAAAAAACATCCTGTATGTCACATATTAAATCAATGCATATCTTTCAGATTATCTCGACCGACCACATTATTCTGAACACACAAAGACTGGACACCTTAATCGACTCTGGGATATCTGTGTTGTACATAATATGGTTCATGTATTCCAGCGACAAACTGTCTGACTCAGTGAAGGGGGTCGTTGCTAGTACTATTTGGTTTCAGTCCGGGACTCCACCAAAGCAGAGACGAGACGAGCGGAGAGGAGATGATTTTTAAACAACCAATAGAATTGTGTTATTGACACATCTCCTCTCCGCTCAGCTTCAATGGAGATCGCTGTGCGGAGATGTGTAATATTCGTATGGCGCGATGGAAGCAGATATGAGCTGTGCGCGGACGACGCGCAGTGCAGTGAGCGATGTCAGAGAGCGTGTCAGAGTGCGTACTGAGCACTCAACGCCTCGCACCCGAGCTGAAAAACATCTCTTCTCGCACAGCACACAGCACACCGCACACATCTCCGAGTCTCCGGAGCTGAACAACATCTCTTCTCGCACTGCACACCGCACACATCTCCGCTTTGGTGGAGTCCCACCCTCATATCTCGACGTATTCACCACGATCACAGACCTATATAAACATTGCGAGACGGAGTAAAAGCTTTACTACGAAGAACAAAGAAAGCACGCTTTGCTCTACAATTTATTATTGCTAATATTTTACCTCATTCCTAATATTATTACTAAACAGTGCTATCAGTTCCTCTTGGCCCTTTTTATCTCATCACATACAGGGTTATTTCTAATCAATTAGCATCCTCTTAGGGGCTTATTCTGTACATCAAAACTAACAACTTTTGTTCTGCGACTTTTGACAAAACTCAAAAAAAATCAGCTGTTTCATACATTTTGTCGCGGGTGAACGATATTTTTGTATGGAACAACAACTTATTTTTGAGAATTAAAAAAGTCGTAGAACAAAAGTTGTTAGTTTTGATGTACATAAAAAGACCCTGAAAGGAAGCTTTGATTAGAAATAATCCTGTAGAAACATTATTTCAATGTCTTGAATTATTAATTATTTACAGATTACTGTATTGTCAAAGGTTAAAATGACAAATTAGACAGACAAAAATGACGATTTTTTTTATGTACAATATGATACATAATACATAATTATACTGACCAGAAAAATCTACTCTCTAGTAGGGATTTGGTTTCCGTGACGATAGTCACTCAACCTGTTTTATAATCGTACATCATTAATTGAAAGGTAAGTCTAAAGGGTCTAAGTGCGATTGGCGCTTAGGTCCTTTAGACTTACAACCCTACATCAAACGTAGGGAGGTAAAGTTTCTAAAGGTTCTAAGCGCCAATGGCACTTAGACCCGTCAAGCTTACAACTCTTATTATTACTAAAGCAGTTGGAAAACCATCACCATTTTTCAAATGATTATATGTAAGCACTCAAATCAAATCGAATAAACGATTTAAAAAAAAATACTGGTAGAGAATAAATTTGAGAACCTACATAGAAGCTAAAGTATCGATACGACCTCAGGTATCGATCTTACATCATACCATCGATTCAGATAACACCTTATTTCATCTCTAATGAGATGTCCTTCTATAATTAAAATGCATTGCCTTTTTCGACGTGAAAATTATATAATCAGGAAGTTTTTAATCATCAGGAAGTCTCAAACATTCTAATTTTTAAAAACTTCATAAAATAAGAGTATTTTAAACTCTTATTAAAATAGCATTACAATTGAAAATGAAAATGAAATTTGAAAATGATAAAAATTAAAATGAAAAATTAGTTTGTCCAATTCCTATTAGAGATTGTTACTCGATGATTTTTTATCACATCGTTTATATTCACAAGCACACTTAATACACATAGTCATTTATTTGTGAATGTATGTACAAATGTTCTTAGTTGTTGCGTGCTCAATTGCTCATATAACTCTAAATAAGTTGGCTACTCCAGAAAGCTTCAAGTTCGATCAACATTCAAATTAGTGTGCACTAACATATGTTATAGCCCGGGAGGTAAGCGCAAAAAATTGCTACTACTTTCTAAAAGCTGATTTTTTTGGTATTACGTTGTCATGGTGGTAGTGTACAACAATACCCCGGAAAATCTACCTAAATAAGGTAGATTTTTTCAGTTATTTTTCTACCCGTACACCAATTTTCAGCTCATAAAAGTAGTTACAAGATACTTTTTTTTTAATTCTAACGGTTATTTTAACGGAATACCCCGGTATTGACTGCCTCGGTGGCTCAGTGGTTACTGACCATAACTTCTGGTTCTTCCACAAAGAGGCGTGGGTTCGATCCCTACCCAGGGAAAATATTTATGTGATGAACATAAGTGTTTGTTCTGTCTCTGGGTGTTATTTAGTTACTATCTATATAAGTATGTATTTAAAAATAAGTATATGTAGTATATCAGTCTCTGGCAGCCATATGACAAGCTTTGCTTAGTTTGGGGTCAGAGGCCGTGTGTAAGATGTCCCCAAATATTTATTTATTGATTATTGTACACCACCATGACAACGTAATACCAAAAAATCAGCTTTTAGAAAAAAGTTGCAATTTTCTTACCTCCCTGTCTATTAAATATTTTTAGTAATTTGGGATTTCACTGGGTATTTTACGTATCTACATTTGTTATGTATGTATTAAAATCTTCACCTATATGGTCTCCGTATTTTGTAAAGTTGCCACTGACACCGCCAGGTGGCGGTGGCGGTCGCGTAGGACGCGCGTAAACTTAATTGTCGACAGTGCAACTGCTTTCATATTAGAAAAAAAATATTTATATTGATTGTATGATTTGTGTCTGATTTGTGTATGTAGTCTAACATGTAATTTTTGAGGGTTACAATTTTTGGTATCAGGACCTACATCAAATATTCACCTAAAGGTAAAGGTAAAATGTCTTTCACACATGGCAACTACAGATTTCTTCATCACTTTTGACGCACCTTGTACCTCGTTGTTAGAGCGAGAGCGCCTCATGCGGCGCTAGTGCGAGCGCGGGCCGCTAGGTGGCGGTGGCGGTCGCCGGTGGCGCGCCGTGCGGGGACGCGCGTAAGCTCGACTGCCGACGGAGCAACTCCGTTACCGTGATGGCGACTTGTACCGTGCCTTTGCCTTCGAGGACGTCCGCCGCGCAGCACATTAGTTTCTGAAATAAAATTATTAAACTGAAAATCTTAAACTACTTAAACCGAAAACAATATTAACAATTTGAAATTCCAAATCATATCTTTCTCTAACTAGAAGAGTAAAACTAAAGTATCGTGGATCAGTTAGATTAAGTAAACTCAATAATGTACAATACATTCAACACAAAAATGGTAATGTTGCCGTATGTGGATTTGATAAACCGTATTTTCGTAAAAATCTTAGGAATATCGCCAAAACACGGCTAATTCTGCCAAGTACGATATTTCTCAATCTTACCTACCTACTGGGATTCAGACAAAAATACGATTTATCAAATCATCCTACGATATATTATTTTGCGTTTTAACAGTACGTATAAGCCGAATCTAAATTCTTGGCGGCTGTGAAGTTAGCTATGTATATGCTGCGCACATTCCCGCTTCTTGCGCAGGTGACATAACCAATTTGCAACTGCGAACAGAGCTACAGAATAAGCCCCTAAAATGATGCTAATGAATTAGAAATAACCCTGTATACAGTATACATTTCATCAGACGCTTTGACTAGTCAGTCCCTCCGCGTGGAAGAAGTGAAACTTTGACGCAACAATGCTTTCATACCTCCTCGTTAAACGCAACGCAATGCTTGCATACCTCCTCGTTAAACGCAACAAACGTTTAACGCAACCTTGTTGGTAGTCGCAGTAGAAGTTTCACTTCAAAACATGTTTACCTACCATGGTCTCATTAAATCTATTGTTTACAGTTACTGTTATCAATCAACCATTAAATCAATAACACTTTATTAGACAACCACATTACATAAAAAAAAGCAAATTACAGGGACCAAACAATACAATTTATAGGTTTCTAACTGGCGGGCTTATCGCTTTAAGCGATTTCTTCCAGGGATCAATCAATCTGAGACAGGTTAGTTTATGGAAAAAACAAAACACAATTAGCCAATAAGAAAATTTATTAGAGAAAAAAAAAACATCATAAGTACTTTACAAAAAGTTAATACAAACAACTCCAGAATAAACTATGACTGTAAAAAGAAAAATCTTTAAATGCATACTTATTACAATTTTTAAATATTAATAAAGTGCAAGTTAGAAAATGCGTGAGATAAAAACGACTATAACGTTATGTAATTTTCGTACTTAGATCTAAATTATTCGAACAATTTAAGTAAATCAACCAACCAATCATTTTGTATAAACAATCACTCATCAACCTTAAAATTTAATGGAATATTCAAATTATATTATGGACTGGTTTTCGACTTTTGGGTATTTGTTTATGGCAAGAAACGTTGAACTAACAGCCTCTATGTATTTGTGCAATTTTGGCAGGACTTGGCATTTCTTTGACTGAGTTTATGACTTAAGATTTTTATGTTTAATTAACGGTCCATTGAATATAGGTAATAACGTAAACTAGACATCTGATGAAATTATTAAATTAATGACTTAAAATTTTAGAGCAAATACGTTTTTATTACTCAAAAATAAACTTTCAGAACAAAACCAGTCCTTATAAACTACATAAATAAGTACCCAAGCACCAAAGCTAATAAATAAACGTACGCATAAGCTATTTTAAAATTATATATTAGTACTCTATACTTATAACTTATAGCATTGTACTTGAATATTTAAAGCTCAAAAACAATTGTATACATAGAAAAAATATGATTTTCTGAGATCTGTTGTGTATCATTTTTTTACAAAACCAGGAGGAATATAAATCTAATTTTGTTGCAATGTCTGTACCAGACGGTATTATGTCGGCATTAGATGCTTAGAATAATGAAAGAAGAAATTCCCTAAAGAAGAAAAATCGTACGACATGACCACAGCAAGATGGCGTGGAAAACGCTAAGAAACTGCTATGACGTAATCAACGACATCACTTGACACAAATGACACTTGAACTACTGATCAAATGTCACATTGGCATCTCAGCAATATGGCGGACAATCTTTATGCCATACTAATCGGAACTTATTTTTAAAATTTATTACCTTTTTTCTATAGCAATATTGCAATCTCATTTTAACACCTGTATGCTGAGTGTGAGTTTTGTCGTAAACATGACGCGCTCTTCGGCGAGCGCGTAAGCATGTAATTTGTGTGAAGAAATGTACAGCGCCACTACCGGCGCGTTTTTAAAACACAACAAGTTCATACAAATTACATGCTAACGCGCTCGCCGAAGAGCGCGTCATGCTTACGACAAAACTCACACTCAGCATACTGGTCCGCTCTATAGTAGTACTCCATGATTAGATAGCGTTAAAAGCCTATTAAAATTGGGTTTTGTAAAAAAATGCTAGTTCCATTTCAAAAAATCATGGATGATATACTTTTTAATACACACAAATTATTATGCTTCAATTTGAAATGTTGAAGAAGATATTTACATTTCATAAAACACATAAAATTAAATAGAAGTATAGTAAAGAAGCACAAACAATATTGTAGGTACATATATTCGAAATAGGTAAGTTATTATGGAAATTACAGTCTTTAATTGCGTAAAACTTCTTTGGAATGACTTTATATTAAGAAATAAATCCAATAAATCGTTATTATCTGTCTTCTCTCATAATAATCATAAAATGTATTATTTTCATGTAAATATTTACTTTCTTGTTGGCATCGAGTCATACTTTTAATTTAGTTGGTTGTGTGCTTAGGAATTTAAGTAAAAATGTCTTTATTTTTAAATCAGATCTTCTGATTAATTAATACATAAAAAGCCTCGAAATAGTCTAAAATAGCACTACGACCTACAATTTATTATTTCGTTTAAAAATATTCGATAAATTCATTTCTGTTATGGTTTCTCAAAACGCTGATAAAAAATAACACGCGACAAAGAAGCCAATACATACATACTACATATCGATTATTTTTAAAATAAGACCATTGTACAAACTTGGACACAAAAGATACTAGAAGCATTTAAAATCGAAGAGATGTCAAATTATAAAAATAATGCCTTTCATAAAACTTATCGACTGAATCAAAATCTACTAAAATTTAAACTCAATCGATGTTTTTTCGATTAAATTTTCATTCATCCATTTGTTTCAGCTATAGGACGTCCACTGCACTGCTAGACATAAGCCTTCTCTTTAGATATCCAATAAGACCAGTTGGAAGCGGCTTGCATCCAGCTCGTTCCTACGGTCTTAATGAGGCCGACAGTCCTTGTGGGTGGACGTCCTACGGTACGTTTACCGGTACCTGCGTGTTCTCCAATGAAAGAACCTTAGGATCCCTTCGACTCCGACCAAATAAGAAAATCAAGACAGAACGTCGTAAACAAATTAGGTCGGTTTTTGATACATGTGTGAGTGCGTCGGTGTTGTGCCGCCATAGTTCGACTGACAAGCCAAGGCGTACGGCGACGTGTCTCACGTGTTTATTCACAACATTCTGTCTTGATTTTTTTATTTGGTCTGGGCACTTCGATAATTTTATACAAAAATAATTGAATTCTACCATATTATGCAACTGTGTCCAAGTTGTAAACAATTTTTTAAGAATACTATTACGTTTTGCATTAATAATACAATAACGATATGAAGTTTCGATTAAGGCATACAAATTCTTATTTTATAAGAAATATTCGATTACATTACACAGCTAAGCTACCGAATTCGAATAAATTTACCATTAATTCCTTTGTATTATTACTAAAAATCATTATTAGATAGCTATATCTATCCGCGTATCCCTCAAAGTCAATTTAATATAGAAAATTGACGGTGAAGTTTATTTTAATTACGAAAAATATTACAAAGGGATTGATGTCTTAGTTTAGTTAATAAACTCGCTCTCTCAATATTTTTCGCACCAATATTTAGCAGGTTATTTTATTGTACTTTGTTTGAGTGAATGTTTGACATACGGAAGAACTGCAAGGAGGAATCAACTACATACTTCCCGCCCTCGTAAATTATTATAATTATAATCTGTTAGCTGTGTATACTGCCGATTATAAAGTATAGTGTGAAGTGAATATACCTGAAGCGTGTAACGTTTAGGTCAGCGCGTGTAATTCATCACTTTGTACATAGAATAACCATTATTTTGTTTTTTTTTTTGGTGCGTGTACCGCGTATGTAAATACGAATTATAGAATACGACAGCTGTCACTTTGACGTTGCCATGCAACTATAGTACGAAGTCTAGAATATGACAGCTGTCACTTTGACTCTTTATTAATGAATTGCGAAATCAATATAGTAAGATTCGTTTTCATTTAACATTTTGCAAATTCAACATTATGAGACATACGGATTCGAGTTCAACATTTTAAGAATTCAACTTTTCAGGATTCAACATTTTGCGAATTACTAAAGAAAACACACGCGAACACTGGCGCACGCGCACTGTTGCACAGTGCGCCAGTCGACGGGAGCGCGCGTATTTCCTGACGAAGGAGCACTAATTACTCCGAAACCGGTCGGGTTCCCAGCGGCCCGGCCGCGATATTATACGTGAGTAAAAACCGGTGTTTTCTTTAGTATAATGAATTCTCACGCGAGTTTTAATGAAGTGATTTTGCGAATTCAACATTATGAGCCGGAGCGCTCGTCAACATACCCTTTAATGGTCGCAATAGTAGTTTTGGTAAAGTCATGATCTGCAACTTCAACTGTAAATGATGAAAAAAAAAATTACAATTCACGAGCTGACCTAAACGTTTAACCTAAAGATAGCAATTAACAGTCACGACATTGCGTCAATTAAATTGATACGCAGCCATATTAGATCGTGAGTGTAAGATCGTTTTGGCTTGAAGTAAAAATCTGGATTTCCATTCGTATTGTAAATTCATAAATGATTAATTATGACACGAGATGTCGTAACATTTGAATATTACGTGTTAATAATTAAATGCTTTTTGATCAGTACATAATACACAGCTATCGTTTTAGGGATGTATATTGTAAATTAGTACTATTTGTGCTAATGTCTTGTCTGGAAGTGGTTTTCTTACACTAAACATGGGTGGGAAGTGGTTACCGAAAACAATAAACGAAAAGGGAACTACTCTTTTAAAACATTTTGATACTCGACCAGAGATTGAAATGAATATGACAAAACGCCATAATTTGTTATGTGTTTACTTCAATTTTAACGAAGAAACCTACTAAATATAAATTTCATATAATCCTAACTTAGTGCAAGAGACTACCTACCTACTATGTGGTATACCTAATATAGCATCAATATAGCATTTTATAATACAAATATAAAATATGTAGACACAAAGAAACCAAATTAAAATAGCTAAATATCATTCCAACAAAACACTGAGATCTCTGGAAATGACGTCACACAAAAAAAAAACAGGCTCAAAACACAAAATAGCGACCAAAAACACAACACCGATTGGCAAAAGTCGATTAATAACTAACAAAATACTATAATTTGTAAATGCCTCTAAGGAATGACGTTTGTTGGAATAAATTTTCAGACCAATTGATCAATTTTAGTAAAAAATTCGGTATTCGGGACCCCAAAGTATTAGTAGTAGTGAGACTAATACGAAAAACGCGGACCATTCTTTCTTCTAACAGCTTACCACATATACATGGCTCTTTTATTTACCTTTTTTGATTCTCTAAAGAAGGATTATCTTCAATTTAATTCTGCCAAAGTAGGGGGTAGTGACAAGTTATGAAAATTAGCGGATGTCTTATCTAAAAAAGTAATAAAATTACACCCAATTTTTTAACCAAACTATAAACAAGTCACTGAAAAACGTAATCAAGTGCATTTTACTTCTTCCCCTAGTTTGAGTTCAAAAAAGATTACCACATCTCAATTCCTGTATACTCGTTGTATTCTTAAACTGATTGAAAAGGAAAACATTGAAAACTCTTTGACTAGATCTCGAAACTTCGATCAAATAATAGAGAAATCTGGAGTTATTTTAACTAAGCGTCAGTAAAAAAACTTATACAAAAGTATAGGATATCTATAGATTAAGGAAATTGAAATTAAAAAAAAAGTTAGTAAGAAAGGATGGCGCGCACTTTTATAAATCGAATTATCAATAGATGTATACAATTCCTTTACAAAGATAGATAAGTAATACATTTCAAAAGTTAAGTAAATTCCATCGTACAAATTCCATTCTAAATACCATCAAGTTCCCTTTATCAGCCTTAGGATATCATTGACAATATAACAGCCTCGAATAAATTTTAAGACACAGTTTTACTGTGTAAAAACTGAAAAAATCTCGATCACTTATAATATAGCTTGCCTTCACTTATGGGGACGTCCATAAATTACGTGATTGATGGTGTTTAAGGGGGTGAACTGAATCTCACTCAATCTCAAGTGGGTTCGGAAAATATTGAGTACCTTGTTTTCTTCATAATACGATTGATAATAAAGTTAACCTCTATAATAAAATTGAGTTGTTGTGTCTTCGATAAAACTACTAAATTGTATTTTTTGAAAAATAATTATTTCAACGCACTTACAGGAAAATACCAATTTTGAATAATCTCGCGTGAGATTAGGGGAGGAGAGAGATAGTTGAGACAATCTAACGATATCTCACCAATGGTCCGAAGCGGAGTCAACAATTATGAAAAATGTAATTTATGGACGACCCCTTATCAAAATCAAAGTCATATTTTATTATATAAAACGCTATCTGTTTCTCGCTCACGAGTTACAATCAAAAAAGAGAACGCATTTCAGCGGAGTAAGCATAATATTTCTGAATAAGACTTGTATTCCAATCAACTTATTTATACAAGTTTTTTAATAAGTACAATGTTGAAACTAAGCTCATAATCGATCGAGACTGCATCAAATAAGCGTTAAAGCCCGCATCACGCATAACCTTCCAAATCTTACAAAGGATACAAAATCAACACAATAGAGGACACCACAAAAGTGCCAAGGCATAGACAAGTATAAAATACCCTATTATCATCTTTAGGTGCAATTTCGGTTAGCACTTCACCGTTCAAATTATTCTGCAAATCAAGATTCATCTTCCCTCTATCGTATCTTTCAACATTCTCCTCCATCGGAAAATCAACTTCATCCGTGTCATATATTTCGAAGTTATCGCTTTTGAGTATACCATCGCCTTTGCAGAACGGCGTGACGAATTGTACTTTATTCATATGGTAGTAGGGTCCTCTGTTTCTGATCTCGGAGCTGTACACTGGTGAATATTGTTCCGAGTTGTTGTTTTCATAGTTTTGGTATTCTTCAGCTTCGTCGATGTAGTCGTTTAGAGTGTTTCTTTCGTCGGAATACCGGCGGAGTTGTCTTTGGTAGTTCAGTTCGAGGGTTTCGGCGTCGTCCGAGGTAAAGAGGGGTGGGATATCCTGAGAGCGCGGAGTGGCGTGTGCTAGCAGGGCGGCGAGAGTGCGGGCCAGAGGGCCGAGAGAGGGCTCGAGTTCCCCGTCCGGGCCCTCCCCGGGTTCCTCCCGAAGGATGTCGGCTGGCGAGCAGATGTCTTCCTGCAACACACGCCACCCGTCTCTTAGTATTGTAAATGCGCTCGGTAAAGGATATCGCACCCTGCAACACTCGGAAACGGAACGGACTTTCGGAAGAAAACTCCGTAGAATTAACACACACAGTAATCATTGGAAGAAATCGCTTAAAGCGATAAGGCCGCCGTTGTACCACCTAATTTTAAGCAAATTTATACTTTGTTATTTAAGCTGTTTTTCTGGTGTACAATAAAGTTATATTGTATTGTATTGTTGTAATCACGGAATTTTGCGGCGAGAAAATAACGTACGTAACTTTTTGTCACTCTCGTGGCTCATTTTATGTTCATTTAAAATAATTATTTTTGTAAAGAAAAGGGCTGTAGTGTTTGATATTACAATTGAGTTTGTATACAGGGTTAGAACTAATCAATTAGCATCCTTTTAGGGGTTTATACTGTACATCAAAACTAACAACTTTAGTATTGCGACTTTAGTCAAAACTAAAAAAAATTTGCTGTTCCATATACAGGGTTATTTCTAATCAATTAGCATCTTCTTAGGGGCTTATTCTGTACATCAAAAAAAACTTTTGTTCTGCGACTTTTGTCAAAATTACAAAAAAAATTGTTGTTCCACAGAAAAAATATCGTTCACCCGCGACAAATGCGTGGAAGAGCAGATTTTTTTTTTAGTTTTGACAAAAGTTGTTAGTTTTGATGTACAGAATAAACCCCTAAAACGATGCTAATTGATTAGAAATAACCATGTATATTATTTTGTCGCGGGTGAACGATATTTTTCTAAGGAACAAAAATTTTTTTTTTAGTTTTGATAAAAGTTGCAGAACAAAAGTTGTTAGTTTTAATGCACAGAATAAGCCCCTAAAAGGATGCTAATTGATTAGAAATAACCCTGTATTCATATATTAAAAAAAACGTTACTCGTTTGGAATAATTCTATAACATTGGCCACGCAAGTGATGCCGACATTTGCGTCGAATAGAGTACCCTTTTATACTATATTCGAGTGCAAAAAATTAAATCGCATCGAAATAACTGCAACTATCGTTAATTGATATAAAAAATAGGACTAAAAAGTTATTTTGTATATAATTTAAAATTCTTCGTCTAAAATATATGGCGTAGCCGGTTAAAACACCCTAATTGTAATATAAAATTCAGCCGCTAAACACCGAATCAAACTTCTTGGCGTCTGTGAAAACCAGGCGAGTCATTGCGCAACAGCAAATTCGTTATGTCAGCTGCGCGAGAGATCTGTTCAGCTTATAGCTAACTTCACAGATACCAAGAAGTTTCAATCAAAAGAAAAGGTTTTCTCGACGATGGTGATTGTAGTTAGTTTTCATTAATTTAGAGTAGAAAAAATACCGGATAAGTGCGAGTCAGGCTCGCACATTAAGGATTCCGTACAAACACATTGTTAAAATAATTAAAAACCTGTTTTAGCATGTGCTAATGAAGTGTTTTTATATGATACCTTACATGATACGATTTACTCACTTTGAATTTTGAACCCATATTTTGCGAATTTTGAGGCCCTATTTTTTGTGATTTAAATAAAAATGTACAGTTATCAGATTTATTCCTATATGTGTACTCTGAGACAATGCTTCTCGTCAAATTTCATAGTTCTATGTCAACGGGAAGTACCCTGTAGGTTTTGATTTTTGTGAGTGTCGAAATATGCGGTTTTTTACGACATAAACGGCTCTAACTTTTTTAAACGTTAACTAAGAAGTTTTTTTTTTTACACAACTGCAAGAGACCATAGACTCGATATCTTTACGCGTTCCCGAGATAAAGAGTCTTGACATACACACAGACGGACAGACGGACAACAAAGTGATCCTATAAGCGTTCCGTTTTTTCCGTTTGAGGTACGGAAAACTAAAAAGAAAATCGTGTTATGTTATTTTAAGAAACATGTGTTTTAAATAAAACTTGATACGGTAAAACATGTCATATTATTTGTACATACCTCCTCCACTCCGATTCGTCTGCACGCTTCCAAGAAGTTGTCCACATTTCGTCTGCACCGCGCCATCGTTAACTTCGGCTGGAACCATAAAACAACGATATTAACAACTAAAGCATCATGTACACCAGCGGGCTTAACATACGGACCAAAAAATTATACTATCTACGTGTCAGAACGTGACAGAGTTATGATAAAGCATATATCTGTCACCTTTGCACACGTCGGTAAACTCTTGTCGTGGTCTTGTATGCAAAGCTAGCAGGTGAAGTGGAAGTGTACAGATAATAATAATAATAAATATTTGGGGACATCTTACACACGGCCTCTGACCCCAAGCTAAGCAAAGCTTGTGATATGGCTGCCAGAGACTGATATACTATACATATACTTATTTTTAAATACATACTTATATAGATAGTAACTAAATAACACCCAGACACAGAGCAAACACTTATATTAATCACATAAATATTTACCCTGGGTGGGGATCGAACCCACGCCTTTTTGACCCAGAAGTTAGGCTCACTAGCCACTGAGCCACCGAGGCAGTCAATTCAAAAAGATTGTTCGGATAAAGTAACAACAAAATACATATTGGGCCTTAAATTATTATATTTTATATGTAGTACTATGAGCACGCGACGTTGCCAAATCGTGCGCGTAGGCGGCGGTTCGACTTTTATTTCGCCCGTAACGGTACGCTCCGCTCCGATAAGCCGTGGTGGTCTAGTGGTAATGACACCAGCCTTACAATCGTGAGGTCGTGGGTTTAAACCCAGTCCCGTACCAATGAATACCATGGAATTTATGTACGGAATTTCACTTCACACCACTGGCTTTTCGGTGAAGGAAAACATCGTGAGGCAACCTGCATATGTCCAAGGAAGAAATTCCATGGTGTATGTGAATCCATCAACCCGCACTGGGCCAGCGTGGTGGATATGGCAAAGTCACCCTTTGTGGGTAAGCCTACGTCCTGTAGTGGACTATTAAAAAGGCTGATACTACAGGTACGCTCCGTACATGGCAAGCGACGTTGTCAAACCGTGCGTCACTGCGGCCGCGCGTGGTCGGCGACGTGGCACAGAACTACTCTTTGTCAAACTACTCAGTCCGTTAGAACCGGCGCCAGTTCCGTCGGTAGAGACATTTTCAGCCGACGCTCGATTATCAACCTTATTGCTTACAGGTTAAGGGTTGTAACGTACCTGCGCAGCGGAAGGCACGTGGACGAAACAGACTGATCGCGGCAGTACAAGCTAGGGTACTACGTACTACTCAGTCTGTTAGAACCACTTAGTTCCGTCGGTAGAGACAACTTCAGCCGACTCTCGATTATCAACCTTATTGCTAACAGTATAAGATTTATATTGTACCTGCGCGGCGGAGGGCACGTGGACGGAGCCGACTGACCGCGGCCGCACGTGGTTGGCGAGGTGGCAGAGAACTACTCCATCGGCCAAAACTGGCGCCAGTTCCGTCGGCAGAGACATCTTCAGCCGACTCTCGATTATCTAAAACGCAGAGATATATGGATAAGTTGGTAATATTAAATAAATATCGCTTTACCCTCATAGCTATCGAGAAATCCCTATCAGGACTAAAAATACGTGGAAAACTAACAGACGCAGTACAGAATCAAATTGATCATAAAGTTACCAAGCCAAGGGTTGGATTATATTCGGAGCCCCTGCTGTAAAGGTAGATATCGTGAATGTTAGGCCAGGGACCGTGTTGTGCACGCATTTTGACGTTCGGCTTCGCTTTTTTTCCTGCTCGCGCCAGTTACTCGTGCCACGAGAGTGAGCGGGAGGAAATGCGGCAGGAGAGCCGTGACGTAAGCTAATCTTTTATTGGCTTCTGTCATAGAGCGTCGCGAAAAAAGTAAACTGATTGATAAACCTGTACGTGGTTTCCAAGACACTTTACCGCTGCGCTATACCATGCTGTTCCGGTTTAGACGCCTTCTCAGTCAAAGAACAATGTACCGGCTGTACTTACCGGCAAGCGCAGCGTAAGACGTCCACCTACGAGATACAGATGTACTCGTCAAGACCGCAGGATGACGCTGGATGTAAACCGCTTCCAACCGGTCTTATTAGAGATCTATAGGGGTAAGCCTGTGTCCAGCAGTGGACGCCATATGGCTGATAGATGGATAGATGGACAGTCAAAGAAACAGTTTAAAAGAATTCTATTCCTGTATATATGAACGGAACTAAACTCACCATCCTCAACTGCTCCAGCAAATCCGACTCCTCCTTCTGCTTATCGAACTCCCTCTTCATCGTGAAGCTCAGTTTGTCTGAAGCCGCGTCCTTATTCCACGCGATCTTGCTCTTCGGCGCGGGACCTTTCAAATACGACACACTAGTCGTTAGCAACTTAGCACCTTCTCCATTAATCCTCGGTATATTAGACTTCCCTATACTGTTGTACCCTAAAGTGTTCGTTGGGGATTTCGTCGGTGATGTCGGTTTTACGTAGGAATCTCCGTTCACTCTCGCGTATTCGACGTTACCATTCACAGCAGAATAGATCTTATTAACGTTGCGAGAAGGTACAACTTTCTGTACGGGTCTTTTATTTTCTTCCTGCTTTTCTGTGTTGCCGTTGAATCTTCTTGGGGTTGAATGGAGGAGGGGAGAGTTTGGCACTTGGGAAGCGTTTGGAGATATAGTGGAGTTAGAGGATACGGAGCGGTAAAGACTAGGGGATACGTTACTGTGGCCGTTGACTGGGGAACTGTGGACTGGGCTTTGGTTTTGAGATTGCGGTGAGGAGTCTAGTTCTGGGGATGGATTTTCAGGACGAGGCCGGTAGATATCTTGCTGGCGCTGTTGCCGTAATGCCTCTTTGTATTGTCTGGAACGTACAATAATTATATTAGGTTACGTTCTCGATTGCTTTTGGGTGTTGTTGACGAGATTTAGTAACACATTTTGTGGCATTTTTTGTAGAAATGATAACATGATTGTAATATCACTTTTAATGCATTAAAAAAGTATCAAACATGCAGATTTTAAAGCGTAGATTTTATTTACAAGTCTTAGCGACTTTTTACTCTGTTACACAAAATAAATTAGTTTATAAAAATCAAATAAATAAGGGTAAAAATATGATTATAAATTTGTTTAGAGCCCATAAAATAAACAAGCAAGTTACTCCTAGTATTTCATTAGGCATCAATCAAAGTGCGAGCGATAAGCGACGACAGAATATTGTTTGTTTGTTACTTATTCAATTAGATAGTGTTATTGTCGTATTCGAGCCCTTCAATTGTGTCAAGTGAGATAATTACATCAATTAACTGAAGATAAAGTAACGTTTTCGAGTCAATTTATTTTATTATGAGACAAGTTAGTCCCAGCTTGTAATGAGGCAGTTAGATGTTATTGAATCAAATAGTTTGATTAGGAAATTGGGGGTTTTATTGACAGTTGTAAAAAGTCGATAAAAATTTAAGGAAAAGGACATTGCTGCTAGATATATTATTAAGTTTAAAATCTATCGTATACTAAGCGCCACACAAGTCGGCGGATGAGAAGTTAGCCGCAGATGACACTTCGCCGTAATTCGCTAATTATTGCGCATGTGTGCACAATGCCGACGCCGCGTGACGTAGTGGTGAGCACGGGCGTAGGGAGCGCGCGGGAGGCATGAGGTTGGCGGACGGGTGTGCCCCGGCCTCTCGTATCTCTGGGAATCCGAGCGCATACCTATATTCGGCTTTTGCGCTGCGTTCTGCGCATAACTTCCCATTCGCCGACTTGTGTGGCGCTTAGTATATCCCACTATAATTATATCACTGGTATCATATAAAGTCGGAAATGGAAGATGTCACCATTTGCAACAGTTTCCTGACTTTTACATATAGAATTATTGTACCAAGTGAAAATTTTTATTACTATTTCTCAAAAATAGATACATACAATCGCTTATCGCTGTCACTCAGACCAAAAGCCAAAATCTGAAGAGCGAGGGTTACATTAGAAGAGCTCATTAGGGGTCCTAGGTCCTTTACAAAGTTAGTACAAAGCAGCCCATATCCGAGGGGAGAAATTCCAGTACAAATGTGTTATTAAATCTCGCACGTCTGGCGGGGAGGGAGCACACGAGTCACGTAACGAGTACAGATTTAGAACTTGAGAGTGTGTACGGAGCTTTATATTTCTGCATAATTGAATTGAAAGTGTTGTATTTTTTTAATTACTTAGATTTACTTATACAGGGTAAGTCGACCTATTCCCGTTAAAACTTTGTTTCTGACTAATTTGACAATGAAATACACTAAAGTTAGTTTTTTTTTTAGATATGAAATACACTATCCTAAATTTAAAAAAAAAAACAGATATATGAAATTGGTATTTATAAAATTCCCAATTTTCGGCTATCAGCTCAGATATTTTGAAACGTGTAAGTCGTATTATTATTTTTATTTGATTTTTACATGTAAAATAATGTTTTATGACCTCACTACCCAATATTGTCCGTAAAATTAACATTTTATAAAAAGTATTTGAATTCAAATATCTCGAAAACTGTGATATTTAGGATATGGTGTTTCATAGTCAAATCAGTCAGAAACGTAGTAAACTACACACGCTTAACGGGAATAGGTCGACTTAGCCTGTAACCCTGTATATACTTCTTCAAAGGACATGTCCACAAAATGTATGAAGGCTGGTATAATATTAATCAAAAATTCGAACCACAACACTAGTTACATTTCAATAAAGGTCATATTTTTCTGAGTCTATTACATCAATTAAAACCAAAAAAGAGCCCTCCGATTTTTTAAAAATTAATTTTGAATTTATTAGGATAAATAAATATATTTGGCTCAATAGGTAGTTTATCTCTAGCAACCCTGATTAAGTAACCTCCAAATTGTTAAATAGAAGCATTTTTACCAATAAGACCCACTTTTAAAGTGGTTTTTTGTCACATTGTACCTACTAACTGGTCACACTGGTAGGTTATAATTTTTAATTTTAGCAAATTAACTGATGAATGTTAAAGAATCAGCTACGAATGCAAGTTAAATAACGATATAAGCACTTTATCATTGCTAAACTAGAAAAAGTAATAAGCTGTATTGTTATTTTTCATACAACTTATTTAACACATTTAAAAAAAATTGGAGGGGCGAAAAAATCTCAATTAAATACTTTTGGAAAGTCCATAAAACAAGCTTTCAAATGATGTATATATCATCTTGGTTCGATTTTTCTCTGAATAATATACCACTTGTGGACGTCACCTTTGATTCAATTCGGACAGATTGTACAGGTAAAACTAAACAAAATATCAGACAGCTCTTGCAATATTTATAGAAGCTACTTTCTCAAAGAACAATGAATGTTTAATTTTTATAATTATTTCAAACATTTGGAATAACATCACGTGAACCGAGTGTGCCCACCCCAAACATTTATAGTGCGGTATGTCAGTGAGAGTCGTGCTCTGTTATGGTTGTGATGCACAATGGTGGTAAAACCAATCTATTGCGATTATTTGCTTAAAATAAGCACTTCAAAATTATTTATTAGTTATGATGACGTGCATGCTGAGTTTACACCTAGAAAAAAAAATTCTCAGCATAATATGTTATTGTGTGTAGTGTAAATTAATTTGACTGTATCAAGCAGTTAGCAAACTAATAAAAAATGTATGTAAAATTAGTATATTAGCTATTTTATCATCAATTTTGAATCTATGAAGTCGTTATCAGCATCATTTCAACCCATGATCACCCGCTGCTGAGCGTAGACCTGTCTTATTGTACGTCACTCATTTGGTTACTGTGCCAATAAATTCTACGTCGCTAGTACCTTAATGGTACCTACTAGCGAAGTATAGATACGTCAGTAGTACCATCAATGGTACTACTGACAGAAAACCCAATTCATTAATTTGGTATATAATTAATACAATATAACTACGAAATTCGAAGTTTGATGATAACTATATATATCTTTATCATAACATAACAAAACAAACAAAGACAGAAAAGGCACAAAAGGCGGTCTTATCGCTAAAAGCGATTTCTTCCAGACAACTTCCTATTATTTAAATAGATGTTTGAACTGTTTCTAAAAAACACTCCAGCATGTAAATTTTCTTTTGTTTTGATACATAGATGGCACTGCCATAACTCAATTTGAATAATCAAACAGCAGTGAAACGATTGAAGCCAATGACGCCATGAAGCAGGCGGCGTTGGTAAATAGGTCATTGGGCAGTAAAGTCGGATAATAAAGCTTGTAAACAAAGAAATTGTTTCAATGTCGACATACAGCGGCGCTTACGCATCCTAAGAACGTAATGAAGCCTGAAACGATCTCACCACGCCTTTTAAAACCAAAGCTACATCGATATCTTTAAAAATCCTTACTAATATTTCGTAGTATTATTATATCTCTTCTAATATTAGATATAAATAGGAAAGTGTGATTGTTGGTTTGTTACTCTTTCACGCAGCAAAAGTGTAACGAATCGCCTTGATTTTTTGTACAGTTCAAAGGTCGAAGAGTGACATATTATAGGCTACTTTTTATCCTGGATAAATAAAAGGTTCATAGGGTATAGCACTGCAAAAGCTAGCCTTCTATATGTTTTTTGTACGTCGTGCACAGAAAATGTTATTCTTTAGTGTTGTGATTGGCCCCGTAGTTATAGTACGCAATAATGGGTTCCTTATGGTTTAGTACCACCGTTCTTATAAACATCGTAACTTTGCGTAGCAATGCCAAGGAACCAAAAATTCAGTCATTTCATGTTAGTGCATACATACTTTCTGGTATATTTATTTATGTAATATTGCACATAAGTAATTAATTTATCTAAGCCCCGGCAGTATAAATAAATACATTTAGAATCAGCTCATTGAATATCAAAGCTTAGAAATTTGCAACGTATTAATACAGATCATGCCGAAAAAATAGCCGCGCCGAAAAATTAATAAAATAATCTTAGAACAATATTTTAGTGTAGATCTTGTCACAAATGTTAATAAAGCGCATTTTACATTGGTTTTACCATCACTGCAGTGATATACCTGTAGGTTTGCTGATGGGCAAATTTACTCTTATCATCGCCATTAGACATATTCCCTTCGGGTGATAAACGGACGCTGAAAGGGACAACACCGGGGTTAAGAGAGGTTGAAAATAAAAATAAAATAATGCACAGATTCAGGATTAATGACACGTAGGAAAAAAGTCGGTAAAAATATCAAAACTAAAATAGTTTTAGTTCATTGTATCATATTTATTTCGCATATGCGAAAACGAGACAAAAGATGTCCTCTAAGAAGCTTTAAAATACTGATATTTCAAAAGCGTAACTTTATTTCAAAAGTTAGATAGATATTCTTTAGAGATAGTCTTCTCAATTGCGCATTGACACCAAGGTACTTTTGTAGCTATTTTTTTTTCCAGCGTGTCATATTTCGTCCTGGCACTGTAACGCATAGATATGAGAGGGACAGAGTGATAAATGGTCGTGAAGAAGGGACTAATTCTTGCTGTTTACCTCTGTTTCGGCCATTGCGAAAGAAAATAAAAATTATAAAATAAATAAGCAGCTAGATATTTATCTGTAATGCATTCCTCTATACAAACTTCATAATAATTGTAGAAAGGCCGCATTTTAAATTCGCCAAATAGGACTAGGACAACATGACAGCCGTCATATCGCTTCACTATACTCGCTGAGTCTAAAATGCGGCCTTATTAAGTGTCCATAAAAACCAAGAAAAAAATAAATTAACATTCATCTACAATTTACATCTTTAGAATCTTACAACTCCATAGCATTTCTGGTTCATTGATTTATACGCAAATTAAGCAACATCAAAATTATCATTAATTTATTTAATAAATAACCAAGTTTTCATGGACACACGCTCAACTTAAAAAATACCTAACAAAATAGCATGCTTCATTTTAAACCACAAAGAATTCTAACAAGGCATATTCTACTAGTAATTACGGTGTTTTAATCAAACCCGCATGCTGATTATCCATTGACCTATTTGGTTTTTAGCAATTAAAATGCCACAGGGAAATTCAGTTAAAATCAGCCCGACGATTTTAAGTTGATTATTTATTAACTGGGCTGAAAGTAGGGCAAAGCTGCAGACAGAATGCCAAGCGGCTGTCTAATTCTAACACATCATTGTTGAATTGTTCCCGTTTTCTTTTTGGCTATATTTGGAAGGAAACGTCTATTTTGAGATTAGAGCTGGTAGGCGACGTCTAATTTAAAATAATTTCAACAGCTTTTACAGATACAATTTCGATTGTTGTAGACTGCATTAATTTGTATCACAGTCTTCATTTTTGAAGTGAAAATATTAGAAAAATCTCAAAGTTTGGACATCAAGCTATAAATAATAACTACTGCCATGTTTGATAAAAAGCAATTACTAAGAAGATACTTCCACGGAAGATATTCCATGCTATAACCATACATTACTAACTACTTTTTGGACCAAATAGAACATCATCTACCTGTACATAGTAAACAACAGCTTAACATATAACACCGCGCAAATAAATATCCCACAAGTATTTCTCTAATACAGAGTTATGAGCTTGCCCTGTACTAAGCTAGAGCGGGGTGACCAAGACCAGCATTATGAACAACTTTTACTAATGGTCCAACACAGAAATAGAGAAAAAAGAATCAGCTGTTCCATACAAAATTGCAACTCGATATCGACAAAATGTACGAAAAAGCTGTTTTTTAGGGTTCCGTACCTCAAAAGGAAAAAAACGGAACCCTTATAGGATCACTTTGTTGTCCGTCTGTCCGTCTGTGTGTATGTCAAGACTCTTTATCTCGGGAACGCGTAAAGATATCGAGTTGAAATTTAAACTGTATACGTATATCTATGATCTCTTACAGTTGTGTAAAGGAAAAACTTCTCAGTTATCATATAAAGAAGTTAGAGCCGTTTATGTCGTAAAAACCGCGTATTTCGACACTCACAAAAATCAAAACCTACAGGGTACTTCCCGTTGACATAGAACTATGAAATTTGGCGAGAAGCATAGTCTCAGAGTACACGTATAGGAATAAATCTGAAAACTGAACATTTTAATTTAAATCACAAAAAACAGGGCTTCAAAATTCACAAAATATGGGTTTAAAATTCAAAGTGTGTAAATCGTATCATGTAAGGTATCATATAAAAGAGCTTCATTAGCACGAGCTATAACAGGTTTTTAATTAATTTAAAAGTTTTCGATGAATGACGAGTAAAGTAAAATAAAAAAAAACCTTTTGTCGATGATGATGATGAGTATAGAGATTTTAACAACGTACTTCCCAATTTTGTGAAATTTTCTGGATTTGTACGGGACCCTCGGTGTGCGAGCCTGACTTGCACTTGTTCGGTTTTTTTTCTCGAATTCCGGGTTGGTCCCGTAGTAAAAGTCGTTCTTAATGATGTTCTGAATCACATCGATTCAGACTAGTACACCAGTTTTGAATAGCCCTATATAGACACAAATCACGCTGCTTTAAAACAGTCCCTATTACTACTTCATAGAGAACACCTAGACTATATATCAATCTAGACTAGTCGCGATGGTAGAACCACGATAATGATATCTAATACCGTGGTAGAACTCACTGCGCTACTTGAATACAGTCCATATTACTACTTAATGCCGGGGCCACACATTGGCCATGTTGGCTACAATCCTTAGTTCCGACACTCCAATGTGTAGATGGAACTTGGACTGATATAGTCCAATATTGGACGCATTGGACACAAACTGAACAATATAATTGGCTATTAGGCGTAGCCAAGGTTGGACTCAAGAAGACATCGTCCAAAGTGTAGCCACGGCATCATAAAGAACACATTAGTACAATCCAGACAAGTTTTGATAATAAAACTCACCCGGACAGGAGCGGAGTAAGAGGGGCAGATAGAGGGGTTTCGCTGGAGAGCGACTGTGCCCGCGAGAGTGCGGCCCCGGGGGATAAAGTGGAGGGGGTGCTCGGCGTCGAGCGCCCTGATCCGCCCCCTCCCCCTGCCTCGCCCGCTGCTGAAAAATCGGAAAAAACGGCACGAATTATAATGAAAATTACTGAAATTTGACTAATGTAGCTCTAGATCAATGCATCATCTAAATCAAGCCAAAGTAGTAACGCTCGCCTTACAATCTTGAGGAATTGCGTTCAAATCCTGATCCCGTAAAAATGAGTAGATTGTGTACAGATTTTCATACTGTTAGCTGTTCAACTTTGGTGCCGTGGTGGTCTAGTGGTAGTGACACTAGTTACAATCGTGAGGTCGTGGATTCAAATCCCGGTCCCGTACCAACGAGTTCTTTAGAATTTAATATGTACCTACGGAATTCCACATCACTGGCTTTTTGGTGAAGGAAAACATCGTGAAGCAACCCGCATTCATCCATAGAAAAAAAATAATGGCGTATGTAACTACCCGCACTGGGCCAGCGTGGTGTATATGGACCAATCACCCATCGTGGGCAAGGCCTACATTAAAAGGCTGGTACAGTACAGGTGTTCAACAAAGGAGTAAGGAAACCTGAAGTATGTGTAAGAAATTCAATGGCCTATGTGAATCCAACCAACCGATCCGCACTGCGCCAGCGCGGTGGATATAGGCCAACCGGTCTTTTATCTCTACTACCTATTGACACTTCACTGTTGAACAGTGTTCATTATTCAAACATTTAAACATTGATTTCCAAGTACCTACAACAAGAACTCAACATCAGATAAATTTAAAAAAATATATTCCTTTCGAGTACGCTGTGTCTACGTTAATTAATGTGCACTTTATAAACAAGCAATAAATATAATTAATGACGTCAACTCTTCGGCCAAATTCGAAGCAAGAGTTCCGGCGTCTATCCGTCGTGGTCTATACCATTACGGCGCCGCAGTCCTTTCGGAATGCCAATTACAATGACATTCGGGTACCGCAGCCTTCGATTATGGCGCGCGGAAAATCATTAAGGACAGTTATTTATTAGTTGGTACACTCCCGTTCGAGCCGTGGTCTTCCACGCGCCTTACAATCGTTAAGTCGTGGTTTCAAATTAGCGGTCCCTTCTGAGTTCTTTGGAATGTATGTACGGAATTTCACACCACTGGCTTCACCGAAAGGTGAAGGAAAAACATCGTGAGGCAACCTGCATACGTCCAAGAAATTCGATGGCGTATGTGAATCCACCAACCCACACTAGGCCAGCGTGATGGATATGGCCCAATGACCATTCGTGGTTAGGCCTACGTCCTGCAGTGGACTATTAAAAAAAGGCTGGTACAGTACACTCCCGTTCGATTACTTGGCCTATAGATCAGTCATTTTAAACAGTCTCGTTTTATAATTATATCACCCGCACCCACAGAGCTATTACAACAAGAGAGATAGCGCTGTTGTCGCTTGAGGCAATTCTCAACCGCAAAAATGTATGGACTATCACTAGTTGTCAACTGTCAAATATATGTATTGGAATTTGACAAGAATTTGACACTATCGGGACAAAAACACTGCAACTAGCCGCTGAATCGAGATAGCTCATGGCTTATTGGATCAATGCGTCTCTTTCTTTCGTTTCTCGATCGACCACATTATCCCTCTGGTACCTCTGTGTACCGCACCCGTTACACTGCATAGATGTCTCATTCTGACTTTTATAAGCGCTATAGATGTTTCTCATCGATCATCGAGACGTAGCTACTTTGAATCCCTTTTTCTTCTACTTAGTTTTGGCGTCGCATTATTGTGCATTTGCCAGTGTCAAGTATTAAGTTTTAATAATTTTTGATAATATTTTATCAAAATAGTCACTGTCGTAGTCTCGTCATAGTCCAATAAAGTCGCTGTCAAGTCCAAGTCATACCTCAGTAAAGCAGTGGAGACTTTACTAGAGGCGTCTATGGAGTTTTGGTAACAACACGGAACAACATGATACGTCACATTATATCACTTGCCTACACTCATGCACGTAAATCAGCTCATAATGCCTCCCCTCGCGGAGTGGCAGTGGCAAGGCACTGGGAAAAGACCTTATAAATTCTCACTTTAATATTATTTGGATCATCGACACGAAGAAGAAGAAGAAGCTCATAATCAACGAAATACCACCATTTTTCACTAATTATCACTGATAAAAACACAAGTTTAATAAAATAATACAATGAGGCGACATGATTTTTCCGCGTTCCCGCCAAAACTCAAAGAATCCCTTCGTTGAATACAACCGAGTCAACAAGGTAACTCGCCATCATTGGACCAGCTCTTGTCGATGCCATCGGTGTTGTACACGCTATCCACAACGTACATCGGTTTATGCCTCAAACAGTCAATGGTAGCATTTCCTGAGATGATCTGACGTGCGCTTTGGTTCGAAGTACCGGGTATTCTGTTTGACCATACGTTTAGTCTCCTCAGCCCTTATGAGATAGCGTGGTTTATTTAAAATAAACGTAATTCGGCGGAGCAGCACAAGCGGTTGCAAACCTCGGTTGTGGTTACATATTTGAGACGTTTGGAGTTGAGACTTTGGGTCCGTGGGGGCCGGGAGCTCATCTTGTTTTCAAAAGTCATTCTGAGCGTCTGGTGGACGCGACGCGTGATCAAAATGCTGGTATTTATTTGGCTCAACATATAAGCATTGCCATTCAGCGTGGCAATGCTGCCAGCAATCTGGGCACGCTGCCAACTGGCAGTGGGCTTGAGCATTTGGATTATTATTAGACCTTGAAGGGTCTGTGGATGATCCAATTGCTTTCTATGTAGTCGTAAAATAGGTAGTTTTAGCATATAAAGTAGTATTGTATCTTATTGTAGTTAACCTATGGATATTTTAAAGGTAACTCACCATCATTTGACCACCTCTTGTCGATGCCATCGGTGCTATACCCGCTATCGACGACATGCCTCGGTTTGTGCCTGAGACAGTCGATGGTAGCATTTCCAGAGATGATCTGATGCGCGCTCTGGTTCGGAGTACTGTTGACGTAGGAATTGTGTTTGACCGCCCGCTTGGTCTCGTCGACCCGTCTGTGAGGTAGCGTGTCTTTGTTCGCGCTCGCTTCTAGGTATTTGTATATGTGCACGCGCCCGCGCATGCAAACCTACAAAAATAAGCATACTTTAATTATTTAATCAGAAGCATAGTTACTACAGTACTTACTAGATGGGACAGTAAGAGAGAAAGAAGACACGCAATGAATGATGATGATTATTATTATTATATTATTCGGTATCCTCAAGTTCCTTAAGTATCCTGACGATTTCGAGTGGAGACCACGAACCGATAAACGCAGCAAGACCACCCACAAGGTGGACAGATGACCTCATTAAGACAGCAGGATCATGCTGCAAGCCGCTTCCAACCGGTCTTATTGGAGATCCATAGGAGAGGCCTATGTCCAGCAGTGAACTTCTAATGGCTGATGGATGATTCTGTATCCTAATTGTCATTATTGTTTCCAAATTCATTATCATAATTTGGCTTTGTCTATTTGCTACCTTTTTAGTTTTATTATTCTTACTAGCTGCCCGGCCACGCGTTGCTGTGGCTAAATAAATTAAAATTGCGACTATAATTTGAGATTTAAACTATCCTATCTCTCAAGTTGGATCGAACTGCACATGGTGTGCGAATTTTATTATAATCGGTTAAGTAGTCTAGAAGTCCATTGAGGACAAACATTGTGACACGAGATTTATATATATTAAGATTGGAGATCTATAGGAGAGGCCTATGTCCAGCAGTGAACTTCTTATGGCTGATGGATGATTCTGTATCCTAATTGTCATTATTGTTTCTAAATTCATTCTCATAATTTGGCTTTGTCTATTTGCTACCTTTTGAGTTTTATTATAGGCATATCACCGAAACGGAACATCTCGAAGACCGGATGGCCGATGAGGCCGTAAAGTTCTCGAATGGAGGCCGCGGACCAACAAGCGCAGTCCACCGAATAGATAGAATGACTATATAATAAAGATCTTATCTTACGCTGGCTGCAGGCCTGTTCCAACCGGCCTTATTAGAAATCCATGGGGAAGGCCTATGTCAAGGAGTGGACGTCCTACGGTTGATGGATCCATGGATGGATAGGCATATCTGAATTGTGTAATGGTTAGATACCTAGTATGTAACGTGAACAGAAATACTTAGCTTATAATAGCAACAGCTGAGGATTCCGCAGAACATATTTATAGACAAAGCTTTCAAAACATTTTCCTTATGTGGCTAAGGAAATATGTGCAGCTGTGCCTATTCAGAATGATTTTATAAACAGCGTTTGTGTTTTTACATTTTGCCCAGAAAAACATTCATGACATTGAATAAAACTGTTTAGACACAAGATGTATCTCAGCGATATGTGCCGTAATTGGTCAATAAGCCCGATTACAGAGGCGCCAGCGTAACTATATTTGCTAAATAGCATAGTTCTGTTTCTTTTTCACTTTAGGCATTCGATAGAGATAACGCTTTTTACGTTGCTAATTAATTTACACTGGCGCCTCTGTAATCGGGCTTATTGGAACCTTACAGGTATATTAGGCCCAATGTTAAAGGCGTCATCGTATTTTTAATAGCAATTTAGAATATTCCTGTTTCTTTTTCATTACATGCATTTCATAGAGAGAATACTAATTTACGTTGCTATTAAATTTACGATGGTGCCTTTAAAATTGGGCCTATTACATTATTAGAAACATATTCTATGTTAATGTTAACATAATCTCTGAAGCCGCGAAAGAAACATTTATTAGGTAGGTATTAGAGGGTGAATTATATTTCTATACAAGGCTATTCGCATAAGGTGTACTAAGCCGTAGGGGAATGATTCAGACAAATAACAAACAACTTTTAGTACTTATACTATGGGACCAGCCCGAAATCCAAGAAGAAAAAAACAGCTATTTCATACATTTTGTCGATAAAGACTTGCAATTTCGCTTCTTTTTTTTTCGAATTTCAGATCTGCTCATATATAATTTTCATAAATATAGCGTGAATTCAAATTATATTTTTATTCTTTGAGCCTTTCGCTTTCGCCCTTCCTAAATAAGTCTGTATGTAAAATATACATCAAGCGATTATTGTCTAAACTAAATAAAAAAAAAACGCTTACTGTGGTAGGCGGAGAGACAAGGGGATTGTTGTCCAAACTGAGTGTGACCAGCGTCGTCATGTTGCGCAGCTCCAGGGGTAGTGACGAGATGCAGTTACAGCTCACGTCTAAGTGCTCTAGCCGAAGGTATGTGATCTCTGAAATAGAAATTGTTACATCAGTAAGCTTCAGGGGTAGTGAAGAGATGCAGTTACAACTGACGTCCAGGTGCTCCAGCCGAAGGTATGTGATGATCTCTTAAATAGATCTGTTCTGTAAACATGGGCCACTGTAAGGGATGCTAATAAGACAGGGTGCATTGCGAGACGGCTCCGCGTGCTAGCACTCGCGAACTTGAGAAAGGTCGCCGAATGCGACCGAGGTTTAGTCGCATAATGACAGAAGCGCAAATTGACAACCGGGGCGCAAATTGTCCATGGAGTAAAATGTTCAAAGAGCATTAGGTCCAAGACGCACAATGTCTTGGAAGAAAAATGTACAAAGCGCACAATGACTACGAAGCAAAAATGTCCGTAGCGCAAAACGTCTTAAATTATTTAAACTGCTAAATGACTTTCATGATTTTTTTTGGTGATCCGATTACGGCAATTTGTATTTTAAAATCTTAAAGCGCCATTAACACTTCCGATACGAAACTTAACACAGCGCCATCTGTACAGGCGATATGGAACGACACATTTAAGCTATGCGTAAAATATTTTCTTTGTATCTATCATAAATTATGATTTTTCTAATTGCTTATAGTATATTTTATTTTAAGTACATGATATTTGAATTGTGTTTGACACTGGCAGAACAAGTCATTCATAAAATAACAATTTGAGGGTAGTATCACTGAAAAAAATACAAAATAACTTTATTGTACACCAAAAAAAACTAGTAGTCTGACCCAGTCGATTTTCGAAATTATAATTAATTTCATTTATCTTATTTAACATTCTTCTTCTTCGTCGTATC
The DNA here is from genome assembly GCA_949316475.1 of Hypomecis punctinalis. Lineage (NCBI taxonomy): Eukaryota > Metazoa > Arthropoda > Insecta > Lepidoptera > Geometridae > Hypomecis > Hypomecis punctinalis. The sequence continues at coordinate 20,074,785 of OX438799.1, read as the reverse complement.
GATGATCCAAATAGGTTTCTGTTTACAAGGCTTTTTCCCAACGCTTCGCCACCGCCACTCCGCGAGGGGATGCTTGGTACAAGTCCTGGAGAGTGCAAGTTGGTCCTTGAGGGCATGCTAGCAGGTGCTGCATGTTTTGCACCGGGGCTCCACACTCGCACTGAGCGCTCTCTGAGTATCCCCATTTTACGAGGTTATCCCTGCAGCGGCCCACTTGGGTCCGGAGTCGATTTAACGACTTCCACGTGGACCACGGGAGGTCACCGCCGGCTGGGAGTTGTTCAGAGGGCGCTACATAGTCAGGTGGCGGGGCGAGTGTATCTTTCCATTGTTTAATGCGAGCTTCCCTGGGTAGAAGATTCAGTGACGTAGTTCCTGTTAAAAAGCTGTTACGGCTCTTAAGACGGCTTTGTGGGGGGCTTGCTCCAAACATTGGGTGCCTACTATCAGTGTCTTGTTTGCGTTTTTCCAGTTCACAGGCGATATTTCTGCGAGTAGATGGTGGAGCTATTCCCGCTAGGGGGTAAAGTAAGTTAAGATGGGTGGGTTTCAGGCAGCCTGTTATTTTCCTGCACGTCTCGTTCAGGGCGACGTCTACTTGTTTCGCGTGAGTGGAGCGATGCCATACTGGGCAAGCGTATTCATTTAACATTTACACACTATCATGGAAGAGTATGAAAGCACTGTTGCGTCATTTATTTTCTTGCTAGACAAAGAGCTCACTATAAAAGATTATGACGTCACGGTCCGTAACTGTCATACATTCGCCATACTATGTTATGCTTTGTGGGAAAGGGACAAAGCATCCCGTCTTAATCCCTACCAAAATCTTTACAAGCTTATATCTCTGAACTGGATTAGCCAATTTTAGTTATTTTTTTAGTTTACGAATCACAATAAATTGCAAAATTTAAGTAAAGTAAAAGTTAAGTTTGCAAGATTTTAGTACATATAATTGTTTTGATCCATGAAGGGTTTTGCCCGTAATCGCCGCGCTGGGCAAGCGTGGTGGCGATCACAGGGCCTAGCTCCTCGCACCAGTGTCGCTGCTCCCCGACACTGGCCTGTGCCATTAAAGCTACGCCAGATTGGATGGTTATACCGCCATCTAATCTATCGGTTCCGTAGTACTTTAGTCGGCTCTTACGACACCTGGTACAAGAGGGGGGTGCTATTCTACTCTGCCGGCACCCCACGGCGAACTGTGGGCGTTATGAATAAGCTCAAGGTAGCCCAACGCGCTATGGAGAGGGCTATGCTCGGAGTCTCTCTGCGAGATCGAATCAGGAATGAGGAGATTCGCAGACAAACCAAAGTTACCGACATATCCCAGCGGATTAGTAAGTTGAAGTGGGAATGGGCAGGGCACATAGCTCGGAGAACTGATGGCTGATGGGGCAGTAAAATTCTTGAATGGAGACCACGCACGGGCAACCGCAGCGTAGGACGTCCACCGACCAGGTGGACCGACGATATTATTAAGACTGCAGGAACGCGCTGGATGCAGGAAGCTTCCAACCGGCCTTATTGGAAATCCATGGGGGAGGCTTATGTCCAGCAGTGGGCGTCCTACCGCTGATAATGATGAGTACTTTTAATTAATGCAATACCAGTCAACTACCCTACGGAGGGACTCCTACGCATTATTTTTTTTTAATTTCCTTCGTAACTCAAAAAGTTATTAAACTACAGAGTATATCAATTGAAATTTTGGACGTTTTGCGCTACGGACATTTTGCGTCGTAGACATTATGCGCTTTGGACATTTTGCTTCCTAGTCATTGTGCGCCTTGGACGTAATTTTTTTGAACATTTTGCTCTTTGTACAACTTGCGCCCCGGTTGTCGATTTGCGCTTTTGTCATTATGCGACTAAACGTGCGACCGAAACTATAGTCGTTGTTACGACTATACGTACACGTGAGTTTAGTCCCGTTATATATAGTATAAAAAACCGGACAAGTGCGAGTCAGGCTCGCAGATCGAGGGTTCCGTACAAACACGTTGTTAACATAATTATAAACTTGTTTTAGCATGGCAAATAAAGTTCTTTATAATGATACTTCACTCACTTTGAATTTGTTCGAATCAGGAAATGAATTTGTTTGTTAGCAATATAATAACATCTCCGGAACACTTCGTACATCGACGGAGAAAGTTAATACCGCGGGCTAACTTGACGCCAACGCCATCTAGTTTCGATATGAGTAAATACTGAGATTTAAACTGTTGATTTAAGAATTGATTTTATAACTTATTTGATTTGATTGCTATTAAGTTTTATGTTTTTTATATTTATACAATTATACATTTACATATAAATTTATATTTGAACATATTTTAGTTTAGACAGAATTTTGAACCAATTGTTTGTGACTTTTGAGGCCCTATTTTTTGTGATGTAAATAAAAATGTACAGTTTTCAGATTTATTCCTATATGTGTACTCTGAGACAATGCTTCTCGCCAAATTTCATAGTTCTATGTCAACGGGAAGTACCCGTTTGTAGGTTTTGATTTTTCTGAGTGCAAAATATGCGGTTTTTTACGACATAAACGGCTCTAACTTTTTTATACGGCAACTGGGAAGCTTTTCTTTTACACAACTGCAAGAATTCATAGGTTTACGTATATAGTTTAAATTTCAACTCGATATCTTTATGCGTTCCCGAGATAAAGAGTCTTGACATACACACAGACGGACAGACGGACAGACGGACAACAAAGTGATCCTATAAGGGTTCCGTTTTTTCCGTTTGAGGTACGGAACCCTAAAAATGGATGCTAATAAGATAAATTATTTATCATACGAGGTCGAACTACGTGTTGAATTGTGGAAATCTCTAAATGTATAGTAGCCTATGCTATACATTTAGAGACGGAGCAAATAAACAAATCCAGAGGGAACGTCGTTGAACAGTCAAGTGAAGCCGGTTTTTTTTATACATGTGTGAGTGCGTCGCTGTTGCGCCGCCATAGTTTGACTGAGAAGCCAAGGCGTAGTTTCATAGTTACCTGGATGTGTGTGTAATTGTCTGTACACGGCGAGGTGTAGTTTTGGTTGGCTTCACTTGTTTGTTCACAACATTCTCTCTTGGATTTTTTATTTACTATGTGAGTATAGGCAGAATCAAACTCCTTGGCTGCTGTGAAATCAGCTACAAGATGCACAAAGCCCAATCCTCACACAGCTGTTATGCGAGCATCAGTCAGAATTGAAAGAAAGAAATACGCTTTTTGCAACATACTAAAATCACTATTTTTAATTTAAAGCCTGTTTATTATCAATTTGGCAAGAAAAACTTTGCTATCGATTAATTTGTTTAAGTAATTTAATGGCAGATTTAGTAATTATTTTGTGTTAGTTACCTTACCGCAGTCAATGACTACGCACAAGGTATAAGGATGTAGGCAATGATAAATAATTAATACACATTGAAAATAACGAAGCCAATACACAATAACAAAACTGTTCAACACTATTAGTTCAGTAGTAATTACATAATTATGTATATTATAACGTAAGATATATAATAATATAACTATGTATATTATAACGTAATAATACAAGTTAATTTATTGGTCATCAACGCAAGCCTAAGAAGTTGCTTAGAGTCATAGGCCCTTGTGTTAGCCGATAGTCGGAGCTGACCAGCTCAGCAGCGATGTCAAAAACCTTTCCATAAGGCTAGCAAGAGGAGTAGAATTCTCCGACACTCAAGTAAAGGTACAAGTTTAGTTATTTATTGCTAAAGTCCAAGGCACGCAGGCCCGCGCAGTCGCCGTCACAGGCATTTGTGTAAGCCGGTTATTAGGCCACGTCCAGCTTTGCTAATGACGTCAAAAGCCTGTCCATCTCCGCAGCAAGAGATGCGAGTATAAAGCACGAGTTGATTATTGCTAAATTCCAAAGCACGAAAGTCCCTTGCAGTCGCCCAGAGTCATAGGCAATTAGGCACTTGTGTCAGCCGGTTGTTGGGACACGTCCAGCTTTGCAAAAGCCTGTCCATGTCCGCAGCAAGAGCAGTAGAATACAACAATACTTACGTAAAGGTAAAAGTCCAAGTTGATTATTGCTAAGGTCCAAGGCACGCAGGCCCACGCAGTCGCCCAGAGACATAGGCACTTGTGTCAGCCGGTTATTGGGACGCGTCCAGCTTTGCAAAGGCCTGTCCATGTCCGCAACAAGAGCAGTAGAATACAACAATACTTACGTAAAGGTAAAAGTCCAAGTTGATTATTGCTAAGGTCCAAGGCACACAGGCCCGCGCAGTCGCCCAGAGTCATAGGCAATTGTGTCAGCCGGTTATTGGGACGCGTCCAGCTTTGCAAAAGTCTGTCCATGTCCGCAGCAAGAGCAGTAGAATACAACAATACTTACGTAAAGGTAAAAGTCCAAGTTGATTATTGCTAAGGTCCAAGGCACGCAGGCCCGCGCAGTCGCCCAGAGTCATAGGCACTTGTGTCAGCCGGTTGTTGGAGGCGTCCAGCTCAGCTAGTGTCGTCATCTTGCCGATCTCCTTCGGCAACGATGCGAGCATGTTGTCGGACACCAGCAGCACCTGGAGGGGCATCTGGCACACCTCCCGGGGCAGCTCCGTCAGCTGATTTGAACTGAAATAAAAGATTTGACATTTAGAGAGAAACGTCCAATAGCACTAAGAGTGGGGAAATCGGAAAAGACTGTTACAGATCTACAGTCCGTTCACAGTTATTTTACCTGAAATTTGTAGCTGTGTCTGAGTCTAACCTGTGATAGTGTGAGATGACTAGACAGAGATAGGGACAATTTTCTGAGGTAAAATAACACTGAACGGACTGGTCTGACATACTACTTTGGTTAACTTCACACGTATATATTCTGTGAATTTGCATTGCTGGACATAAGTCTCATGTTATCTTCAATAGAATCAATTCAAATAGTCTAACATGTTTTTGCGGCCTACCGAACGACCGTTCTTGGTAAGTCTTCCACGATGTACTGATCAGTGTCTTTGATCTTCTTTTCAAATCTTTATGAGCCATCATTTATAATCATGATGCCGCAAATCATAAAAACATATTGGTTTAAAGTAGACGTGTGTTTAGTGCGCGATTAGTCCCGTAGTATATAATAATTATGTGTTCAAATCGCGAAAGTTTAAAAACAACATAAAGTAGACCGATTCCGACGTTTGTAAAATACTTCCAACAGCAAATCCTGTGATCGCTTGTTTGGTAAACTCTATGGAAAAATATTTACATTCGAAAAATCCAAAAGAAAATATCTTAGCTAGCATTAACTCATGTGATGAAAGAAATTTTTAGCGACGGCGACATTGAGAAATGACTGTCAAGATCTGAAAAAAGCTAATATCAAAGGCTTCCGCGTTCGGTGTGCTAATTGGCACGCAATTACCTCTAGCACCAGACGATTAGACTGAAGTGGATGGGTTGTGCAACTGATGAAAATAACTAAACGGGAACACGATTACTTTAGGAATGGCAACATCAAAACGTTACTACTGTAACTGTGCCAAAAAGTCAACGAACGCGGACATAAACAAATGCACCAAATCGTGCACTAAAAATACATAGCAATTTCACATATGGAAACAACTTTACGTGTAATCAGATCGGTCTTTGGCCAGACTAATAGCTACCGAATGGGCAATGGGCACGTTACTATAGCATTTAGCTATTTATTACGTGCCAAAGAGAACTCGTAAACATCGGTGGTGGAGTGTATAACCGAACTTCCTGTAGTTTATGCGGCGGAACGGCATAAAGAGTGCTTTCACATTTTTATCTGTTTGCATGGTGTTATGCGGGATCGTAACTGGGGCGTGACTAATGGAAGGTCTCCCTAGAGGCTGAGCTTAGGCATTGCGTCATCGGGAGCGATATGGGCCACACACGTCGCGACAACGCTTAATTGGGACCAGATAACGATAGAACAGTGTCATCCAAACGTGATACTATTCAATAATCTTGGGAACCTTTCGAGCGCAGCGCAAATCGCAGAGACATACGAGTAGAAAAAAGGTTTCACAGGAGACTCTCTCAATTTGACTGTATTTTTGTATATTTCACAAGTTATAGTATAACTGTTCGTGAGCTGACTTAGGTGTATCATTTTTATATCAGGAGATGAAGACCACGAAGTGGTCCCATAAAAGTTTCAAATTAGTAATTTATGATCAGCTTTGATCAAAATTATTATTCGGGCGTCAATAGGGTTGCACAGCAGAGGGTTAGATAACCTAGAGACGTAAAAAAAAATATCCTTGCCAAATTTTATAGTTCTAGGTCGGGAAGTAGATAGGTGCCGTATAGGTTTTGATTCTCTTGTGAGTGTCGAAATCACTGATTTCCATGTGGTCAAAATATACTATTTTTACGACATAAACGGATCTGAGTTATTTCTACGATAACTGAGATGAAAAAATCATTTTTTCACAACTGCACAAAGCCGTAGATATACGTATATAGTTTAATTTTCAACTCGTTAACTTCACGCATTCTCGAGATAAATGGTCTTGACATATGGACATAGAGACAAGAAAGTGATCCTTATAAGGGTTCCGTTTTTTCCTTTTGAGGTACGGAACCCTAAAAATATAGATCAATCTGCCGTGAAGTATCTGATCAAACAGAAAGCAGGTTAAGAATATTTATAAACCTTAATGTAACTAATGAGCTGAATGGACGCAACGTTTACAGATTACCAGTAAGTACTGGCAGTTACGGTGCAGTTGCCGGCATAGCAAACATTTTATCACGTTTATTATTAGAATAAAATAAGCGCAGAAGCTCCACCTCACTCCGCGTCTTGGTGTTGTAAGTTTTTTGCCGTCTAGACTCGTTGCTAGGAAACTGGACGCTGGGTGTCTACTGTCTAGGAATCGATAAATAGATGCAGGGTCGACGGACGGCTGGGAAATGTTAAAGAACATTGATCTTATATTTATTGGAGATATCAAAGAGAATTAGTGTTAAACTAAGCGTCGATGATTCAGCATCGTTTTATCTATACTCAACAGTGTTGAAGTTTAGTATTTTGCTAAAGTGTCAGCGACCAAAAGCTTCATGGTCATCCAGGTTCCTCAGAATGAAATATGAGCTTTCTCACAGAAAGTTCAGTAATTATCTATCAATTGAGATTGAGAATCAAATTGGAGGTGAAGGAGAAGGTAGCATAATGATACTTTTGACTATTGTTACTAAGTAAATTAGGCTTAATTAATAGGAGCCATATCCATCCATCCTTCTACCATTCGCCGCTCATTGCTGGAAATCTCCTATAGACCTCCAATTAAGACCAGTAAGCGGCAGCTTGTATCCAATGCGATCCTTCGGTCTTAATGAGATCAAACGTCCACCTAGTGGGTTGATGTCATACACTGGATAGAAGCTGTAGTATTAAGTCATCAAAGAAAGTAGAAATCGAGTAGCTGTTCTTCACGAAAAAGCGTAAAGCCCTAAAAATATCATAACGCATCGATTATAAACAATGAAGTGAAATACAAGCCGCTAACTGTAAAGCAAACAGGAGGGGTGATCGATCGGTGTGTCTAACCCTTAATTCGACAGTGTCCGGCGTGACGAACAACTTATTTAAAAAAAAATACTGAACTGGTTTACTGAAAAATACGTGGGATATTGATTTTAGTGTGTTGTTTACATATAAAAGATTTAGTAGAATATATAATTTGGATAATGGCAATACTCAAAATGTCAGTGTTCGTCGAAAATGGCGTCGACACCGAAGTCAAGTGTTTTGCTCAAGGTATTTAATTTAATTTTTAGTGGTTTTACTAACTTTCAGAAGATTTCTGTGTTAATCTAAATTCATGATATTGTGTACATCTAGAAAATAAGATAATCACGAGCTTCTACACTCATTTTCATTATTTTATCTTGTTTTAAATCTCTTGTCCGCCACACCGAACACTGTCGATTACTACGTGAAGTATATATTTAACTAGTTGTCCGGTGTGGCGAACATTGTCAAATACGCTATGATTAACACTTTTTTGATACTTCTATTGTTTTTTTTGCATAATCGCCTGTGGTTGAATGTTTTCTTCTATAAGTGCTTGGTATGGGTGTGTGTATGCTTACTTTTATTGTTTTGCGTTTTTACAGAATTATTTGCATGGACGCACTAACAGAATATTAGCTCTAGTACCAAAACAGCGTGCCCCATCTGAAGCTAGTAATAAATCAGATTCTGGCGAAGAACTGCATGTTCCACCTTCACCAGATTCATATTTTTCATCTCCTGCACCTTCAATAGCTTCTTCTCTGGAACGGCTTAATTTATTAGACAGTGACGAATTTGAGAGTGAAAGAGATTTTGAACCCTTACCTGCCGGTTTTACTCCAATATTGCAAGAAGTTATCTCTAGTCCATCGCAAGAATCAGTCTACAGAAATCTCCCGTCATTGTCATCTCTACCATCTTTACCAACTCCTCCATCAGTAGCAGTTACAGTTAAAAGAAAGACAAGATCTAAAGTTCCTATTGTAGTAGCCAAAAAGGCCAAGAAACCAAAAAGGAAGTTCAGTCTGTCATACAAATGGAAGAAAGTGCCATTTCATCACAGAGTGGAGATCTTAGAGGACGACTTTGAAGATCATGACATACAAGAAATTGAATCACCTCTTGAATATTTCTATAGATTCTTTTCCCGTGATATTATTGAAGATATTGTTAGTGAAACAAATATTTATTCCATCCAATGTACGGGCAAATCTATTGAGCTAACTGAGGAAGAATTCTGCGACTTTTTAGCTATACATATTTTGATGGGTATTGTTAGTATGCCTTCTTATATAGATTACTGGAGCACAAAATTTAGATATCCACTTATAGCTGATCTTATGACTCTGAAACGATATGAAAAAATACGACGTTATATTCATTTTGCGGACAACAATTATGACAACGGGGACAGGTATTATAAGATTCGACCAATAGTAGAGAAAATACGAAATAATTGCCTTGCTCAAGAGACCGAAAGACGTTTTAGCATTGATGAAATGATGATTGCATACAAAGGCACAAAAGCTGGCAAAAGGCGACAATATATGAAGGACAAGCCCAATAAGTGGGGCTTTAAAAACTATGTCCGTGCTGGTATATCAGGAATGATATATGATTTCATCTTATATGGCGGGGAAGACACATTTAGGTTTCACAGATTTACTGAAGAAGAAGAGACCTTAGGTTTTGGTGCTCAAATAGTATTAGCTTTATGCCAAAGTATTAAAAGGAGGCCTGCTATGGTTTTCTTCGACAACTTTTTTACGTCGCCAGAAGTACTTTATATCCTGCGCCAACATTATGGTATTTTTGCACTAGGAACTGTACGCAATAACAGATTGAGAGGAGCAGAAAATCTACTTACCAGTGAAAAAATGCTGAAAAAAAAGGAGCGAGGTAGCTATTCACAAGTTGTTTGCAATAACAACAAGCTAGCCGTGGTAAGGTGGAACGACAATAAATGTGTTACACTGATTAGTTCATATACCGACTCTGAACCTGTTCAGAAAATAAAACGCTACTCCAAAGATGCTAAGCGGAAAGTAGACGTGAATTGTCCTAACGTAGTAAAGGACTATAACAAGCATATGGGTGGTGTCGACCTAGCCGACATGCTGGTCGCGCTTTATAAAACACCATTTAAAACACGTCGTTGGTACATCGGCATCTTTGCTCAATTAATTGATATTTGTATCAATAATGCCTGGATTTTGTACAGGAACCACCACTCCCAAAGAAAATCCGAAGCAAAGCTTAAATTGAAAGATTTCCGATACGAGATATTTTCTGCTTTGATCAAAGTTAACAGGTCAGCTAAGCGCACTAACCAAGAAGAGACCACGATAAGGAAGCCTTGTAAGCCCAGACCAGCAGGTTGTGTGCGTTTTGACAATATTGGTCATTTTTTATCGACGAAGGAAGAAGGTCGTTGCATGGAGTGCAGTAAAAAAACTACTGTCTTTTGCATAAAATGTGACGTAAGACTATGTTTTGTAACAGGAAAGAACCCTCGTAATTGCCATTTGAAATTTCACACAAAATAACTAGTATACTCATAGTTTTATTTGATTAGAATTAAATTTATTTTTGGTTTTGATGAGTATTTGTTTTATTTATCATTTCTGTTAGTCATTTGGTAGAGTCCACCCCAGCGGACATGTTGATTCGCAAGTAATTCGTTACATACTTGGCAATGTCCGCTGTGATGGACATGTAATTTATCAAAAACTGTACAGCACAAATATTTTTTAGCATTTTTTCTGAAGTTATTTTATATCTAAAAACATGACTTTACAACAAAAAAACTGTTTTTTTGCTACAAAAAACTCCGTCGAATTAAGGGCTAAGAGAGGTTTTGAAGATAACCAAGTTAGAATAACAGAGCTGAAAGCTGTTTATTTTCTTTACGGCTATGCGCTTGAGAGGATAATGCTTTTGTGTTTTTAGAAGATTGTATCAATAGAGAATTAAAACCAAAAATGTGTATAGAAGCGGCTCTAGATAAAATTGAAGATATGCTTTGAGCATCAGAGTAAATCGCACTTACAAACAAGAACAAAAAAGATACAGCACTAAAATAGGCATCGTACTCTATGAATAAAGGCGATTAAATAATGGCTAAGTGCGAATCGGACTCGAGCACGTAGGGTTACGTGCCGTATGAAAGCCCCCTTAATATATTTTAATTATTTATTTTTGAAGGGAATATATACAACTTAATATTCTGTGAATATTTCAAGCATTCTTTTTGTGATAAACATTTCAAAAATTGACGCGTTCGCAGGATTTGAACCTGCATCCTCTGGGACACCGGCCCAGATGCTTTGTCCAATTAAGCTAAATCGCGCCCTGCGAATGCGCCGAATTAGTGAGTGTTTATCATTTTTACCAACTACTACATTGTTGGAAGCGCCATTTGTGAGAACTGCTTTAAACCAGTCAGTCACTTAATGTGAAATTATTAGAACTTCTTACCATTAACGAGAAATGACGCATTGCTTAATCAATGAAATTAAAGAAATGAAATTAGCGTCAATTTTTGAAATGTTTATCACAAAAAGAAAGTTTCTATACACCTAGTGTGTGAAGCACGATAAAAATAATTTCATATATTTCAAGCATCTTCATTATTTTGTTACCATTATTAATATCGAGCGAAATACTGCTAAAAATTCAGGTTTGTTGTATGGGAGCCCCCCTTAATTTTTTTTTCTGCTTTAAGTATATCTTATTATAGCGGCATACTCAAGTATTTTCTATTGATGTAGATAAACATACATCGAATGGTTCATTTGTTTGCTTCAAATGAACTATTTATGTATACAAAATACGTGAAACCAATGTGCCAAATCAATCAATCAATCATCAATAAACAAATGCATTTTTCTTCATACACCCCCATAGGACTCATAGAATGATGCCCTCGATATAATGCAATTGTTTATTTTTTCCATTGACTACTTTTCTACTTAAATGTACAGATAAAAAATTGTATCGCGGGGCGAATCGCTCAAGACTCTTTTTGAAGGTCCCGCATTGTTTGGAGAGGGCCAAATGGGGACCTTCAAAAAGAGTCTTGGGCGATTCGCACCGCGGGCTCAACCGCTTGCGGGGCGAAACGACACAATACTCCAACAGAAATACGTTATCTGTGAATTCTAGCTATCACGGTTTATGATATACAGCCTGATGACAGACGGACGGACGGACAGCGAAGTCTTAGTAATAGGGTCCCGTTTTTACCTTTTGGGTACGGAACCTTAAAAGATACAGCACTATAATAGGCATCGTACTCTATGAATAAAAGAGATTAAAAAAGTGGCATGTCAACTGTAAAGTACACTATAAGATACAGTATTGCCTCTGTATAGCGTTCGTTCAGACTGGAGCACCCGTTAGCGAGAGTCCATAAATGGAGCTGAGAGATGCTGTTTGTCCAGATAGCAGTGAATAGAACAGCGTGTCCATTGCAACTATGTAGACACATACATAATAAGATTTCTATCCAAACATTAACGAGGAATTGGCAAGTAAACTCATGTCGCGTTAAACCAGCTTTGTTACAACACATAATAATATGAGTGACAACACTGATCACGTAACTTTAGGAAATTAGATTGTAAGTACCCATTGTCCAACTAATCAGTTTAATGATTTATAGTCGACGTTCTGAAAACAATACAAAGTAGATGATCAAGCTTACAATTGGCAGGTTTACAAACTATATCTGCGAACAACAACAGTTGATGAGCTCAAGTGGTTTTAAACTGCCATAAACAAGTAATATTCAATTCAAAAGAGCTTTATAGAATTCATCCCAGCCAAATGTTCCAATGTCTTCTACTTTGGAACATTTGGCAGTATTTCAAACTTTGAAAATGTAATTCACTTAGGCTGCTCAAGTTAAACATAGCTCGACTTGCCAAGTTAATGTTAGCTTTGCCGTCTTTCAAAGTTCTTTCAAATTGTTTGCTGAGGCATTAGATGTGGCGAATAATACAGTCGTGTATCCTCAGTTCTGCAAACAGCCGCTTCAAATTATCTGACAGTGGAGTAACAGCCCTGGGGGCCCTTTATTGCCGCCGAGGGTAGTAGGGCCGCGGCCTGTGCAGTAGAAAGTGGATTATTTCGTCGGCAAGGTGACCTTACATTACTCTTTATTAGGGCTGGCTTTTGCTAAAAGATTGCTAATGGTTGATTAGAAAGGTTTATAAGGTTAGACTTTCTGAGTAAAAGCATTGTCGATTAAAGAGCTTTGCAAAGATTACCACGCTACAACCTAGTCATTGAATGAGACAATTGAATGATAAGGTTTTTTTTTTACAAAAACATTCTAACATTGAATCATTTATTCATCAAATAGGCACACAAAAGTACACTTTTAATTCCATACATACTAAACAGTCTAGCTAGGATCAAAACTTTTATTATGCACATTAAAAAATCTATACTTGCCTAGCTGGCGAACTATCATTTATGGATACATCATCATCATTTTTTATTTTATTTCGAATAGATTCGCGTTTGACTACACACTGCCTGATGTTGAGCAGATGTGCGGTCTAGGGTGTAGCTACGCTAGAAGATACCTATTTACTCGGGATTTGAAGACACCCATGTTGTACTTTAGCGGGAAGACAGACACAGGCAAAGCGTTCCACATTCTGGCTGTTCGTATGAGGAATGATGATTCGAAACGCTTGGTCATCATCATCATGATGGCGATGGTGCTAACGTTTTCGAAAAAACTTGATATAAGTAATTTTCAACATAAGAAATTCCCAAATGAACCCAATTCAAGACATATTAAAACATTTAATACAACGGATATTTAAACATTTGTACTCAGAAAACTGCCGGCAATTACGTTTCGTAAATGCAATTTCGGACCCTTCTTCCTCGAACTTGGTGCAAATTACTCACAGTTCCACAGGGGCGGTTCAAGGTCGATATTGTATTGATTTATTATTCGATAGCAAGGGAACAGAGACACGTGGGTGGCGAAAATCCTGGAATCAATTTTGATAATGTTTCAGAAACGTGTCTGGGGTTTTATTAGGATTAAGTGTATGGAACAGCATATGATTTAATATATTCGAAGACGAGGACAGGTTAATCCGGAAATCCGGATAGATTCGCAAGATAAGGAAAATTTCAGAATCTCTGCAAAAAAAGATGAACGTCTTAAAGTTCATACAGGCCGGGTAGCCCTGTACCACAGGTATTAACTCTATTAAGAGCTTTGACTTGGGTAAACGGACGTATTTAAGCGACGTAAAGCTCAGTTGTAAATGCCACTCGTGGTCACTGAGCTTACTGAATACTACAGCACTCTGGTGGTCGACAAATAATAACCAATGAACAAGTCAAGCTACGCTATGAGCTTTCATGATATAATCATGAAAGAGCTAATAAACCTTTTGACGACTTCATGGAATACCAAATCAATAGTCAAGCTATGCAAGACATAACAAGCTGCGTTTATTACCGACATTATATATTAGCGTTTTCATTCCAGACCGGAACTTCGCAAACTGACGTCTGGCCCCATCAAGCCCGTTCAGTCGGGCTGCACAATGATACCTCAGGCTATCAAGCCATTGTGGCGCATTTGGCGAACATGTACCATTTCGTCCATTTCCGAAGCATGACCGCATGTCACGCGCATGCGCGATTTGATCGCCGCCAATCGCCATGGTGCGTGCGCACGCGCAACCAACCGAAGTCACAACACACAATGCGTGATTTATGTCCGCACTGCCATTTACGACGTTGTTCTAGCCACTTTATGGGCGTAAATAAAATAAGCACCTTGAAGTGTTGATGATACACTGCAAATAACAGCATTATGAGCTTCGAAGTGGAAGTTAATAATACTGTTGGAAGGGTTTAGGAAAGTTATTTGAATGAGAAAAAGTTAAATAACATGTACGAAGAGAAACTTGTGAGTAAGAAGTTACCTTGCTTGACTGAAAGACTCCATTACAGAATTAGCGATAAACGCAGCTGAACCTAGTGCCAGTAGTGTGTGCGTGGTCAGCTGTTCCATACATTTTGTCAATTTGGAGTTGCGATTTATGGAACAGGTGATTTTTTACCCAAATTCCAGGTTGGCCCTATAGTAAAATTTGTTCAAAATAATAGTCTAAATCACCCCTTTTCCACTTAGTTATTCCTATACGAATAACCATATATAAAACGTACATTAGCACGAATAATAGGCTGACAAAGGCATAATATTTTTTGCCTCAAATTTAACAGCTAACGCGTAATCGGTTTCAGAGATCTCGATTACGATAACACCAATTGTACAATGTACAACATCAAGACCTTTGGCTCAGCACGGCGCTATCCCATAGCACATCGGGTCAACTGGTCAGCAATTAAACGGTCACATATCCCCGGGCTAGCCACGACGAGATTAACCGGTTTTAGGGTAAAGATGGAGCTTTTGATAAAGAACTCTTTGATATTCAAGCGGTTATTTTTCTAAGAGGATATAGTATCAAAGAACAATCAATTTGTCTTCTATTATACGTGTAGATTGAGAAATAAGACAAAAGAAATCCAAATAGGAACGTTTCGCCTGGGTCGAAACACAATTAACTCGCTTGTCTCTAACTTGACTAATCTAAACATTTATGTAGGAAACTTCAGGTGCTATATGAAATCTCCATAAGTAATCGAGGCGAAAATGATCTTTATTCGAAAATATCAAACCGGTTTAGGTCAAGTCAAATCAAGACTTCTGTTATCCCCCTGCATCTCGATTCAGCAGATGTTTCGGCAATTCGCATGCAATATATGCGGCAAATAAAATGTTTGAATTTGTGACCACAACTTCAACATGGAAAGCATAACTGTCTTTACCGGATCAACACTCTTTATGTGTAATTGTGTATTTATTATGGTTGGTGATGTCTCCTCCGAGTGTTGTGACAGATAATAAGGCAATAGGAACAGAATTTATAGCACCCATTGTCTTGTGTAAACTAGCGGATTCCTCAGAGACAGTTTTAATCGTACTTAGTACACATTACGGTAACAAGTATGCAAGTGCCGCATTTCGCGAAAGTGAAACAACAGTTAGTTGCACCTTATAGGCGGCACTGACGATGCGTCTGAATAGAAGACATTAAATAGATGTAGTCAATGTTGCTAAATTAGTAAAGTCAAAGTAACGTCATGTGGACGAATGAATTCGTTACGCCTAATGCCAAAATCAAGCGAAAGGTGTATTTTTAAAGACGTTGTGTAAAGGTATCGATCATAAATATCCATATTAAAAAAATACCATAGGAAAGGAAAAAACCTACAGTAGCAGAGTAATCGCGTAGAATTTTGAAAAATAATATGGTTACTTTAGAAAAAATAAAAACTTTACATCATAAAAATAAGACATTTTATTTCAAATGCTCCAAATTATCAGCGACAACACCACATTAGTTTTGACAAATTACGTAGCCAGACTAATGTTCTAGTCAAGTAATCAGTTAGTTTTTTTTATTACATGCTTAAATTTTGAATAAATAAATAAAATCCCACCTAAAAATCTAATTTGGAGCTTAAAGCCAACATCGTCATAAACTGTGTCATGCGATTTTCGACTCTAAACAAACAGCATAGATGACAGAGGGCTATGCAAGAAGCGCGGGTGAAATCTGATTTTTTCATGGCATTAGGCGCTGTCTTAACACCGTAACATGGCGCTGGATGCAAGCCACTTCTATCCGGTCTTATTAGAGATCCATTGAGGATGCCTATGTCCAGCAGTAGACGTCTTATACATAGCTAATGAATGGATGGATAGAAGTAGCATCATATCAATGTTTGAAGATATAAGTAAAATACAGTATACTTAAAGATAAATCATCTGTTGATGTCTAACTGTTAGACTAAGTTAGATTATTTTGGTCGCTAAGTTGTTTATTTGTTCGCTAAAACAAAATCATCGTCATTACTAGCGACACAGTCTGTAAATTGGCGAAATCGAATGGATGTCGCGTCGTCCGTATGGAAGCAATATAGGCATCGTCACTGGATCCCTTTAGAACCACATTCATTGCTTTCCTAGAAGGTACTGCCTAGCATCGGGCCTGTTTGTAAACAGGGTGTGAGTTGCGTGCTAATTCAGCGTAGCACCAGGCAAACATGGTTTTATGACGTGTCAAGAATGGAGTAACGTATCGGCACAATTAGCAACAGCTTGTGTAACAAATTAACAATTAAGTAATACTATTAGCGGTCACGGGATATTTTTCTGTGCTGCTATGTAAATTTGATTAATTTGTAGAAAATTCAAACATGGTGATGCTATAATTACAATATTTCAGAGAGGGTTAATATAAAATTCAGTTATAACCAATCAAGATTTCATAACTGACTTGTAATTGTATACAACTTTACTCACAAACTTAGTGCTTAAATCTAATATGCCGAAAGGTTTCTGACTTTGCTAAAAGATTGAAACAACCGGGACCCACAAGTTAACGTGCAATCCGAGACACGGTAGCGCTCAGTTATAAATGCCACCCTCGGACATCAGTATGCTGAGTGTGAGTTTTGTCGTAAATATGACGCGCTCTTCGGCGAGCGCGTAAGCATGTAATTTGTATGAACTTGTTGTGTTTCAAAAACGCGCCGCTAGCGCTAGCGCTGTACATTTCTTCATACAAATTACATGCTTACGCGCTCGCCGAACAGCGCGTCATGTTTACGACAAAACTCATACTCAGCATACAGAAAACTGACCGTGCCGAACGTTGCTTAACGTCGGTAATCGCTAAGAAACACCTATTCTAACTACGCTGAATGCATAGTCTGAATCACACAACTGGCCGGCTGTGTTGTTAGCTGCGGATAACCCAATTCTCGCGCAGCTGTTATGTGAGCTTCAGTCATGATTGGGTTATCCGCAGCTTGTAGCTAATATCACAACAGCCAAGTTGTATGATTCGGACTATCCCATTGCAATGCAAGTGATAGCGGATAGGTGCATCTGAGAGACATTGGAAGGAATAACTGTACAGTATCAGCCTTTTTTAATAGTCCACTGTAGGACGTAGGCCTACCCACCAAGGGTGATTGGGCCATATCCACCACGCTGGCCCAGTGCGGGTTGGTGGATTGACATACGCCATCGAATTTCTTCTACGGACATATGCAAGTTGCCTCACGATGTTTTCCTTCACCGAAAAGCCAGTGGTGTGAAATTCCGTACATAAATCCAAAGAACTCACTGGTACGGGACCGGGATTTGAATTTACGACCTCACGATTGTAAGGCGGGTGTCACTACCTCTATACCACCACGGCTTAACACGGAAGGCATAACATGACGGAATTCAAATCACAAACTTCACTATCAGTTTAGTCCATCACGTTATCACGTAATCCACGTGCTAGCGAATAGAAACACACGGCCATGACATCTCCGGCCGTTCACCCCGCCCAATGATCTTTGGACTGGCACAGAAGCCGGCGACGCTTAACGCGAGGTGGTAGAGTCTATTTTGGTGCGGCAATAGACGGAGTCATTGTCATGGTGCTGCAAGACATGTGGACAAAGAGAAATGATGCAGTACCGTAACTCAGGTATCAAGAACTACACAGGTAGTGAGACTATTCGATAACGGGAAATATTCGATCTGGAACTCTCTTTAGAAGAAAATCTTATTAGGGATAAACCAATCCCATAAACAGCAAATATAGAATAGGACCTACATAAATAGCAATAGAATAGTACTTAGTTTTCAATAAACGTGCTACAAATAATGACAGATACTAACAGACATAAAAACTACGAATTAATGAATGAATATAATTAGCAACTTCAAAGTAGATCATACTTTTAAATGGAAGAGTCTGAAGCTACCAAATGAATATAAAGAAATGAAATTGTAGCTTTATTACATTTATAAAGAGCCTACATGTTTTTAGTTTTCTTTGCAAAACATCGCAGTCGAAGAATAAATAATAAAATAATATATTATTTTTTTCCGAACGCTACCCAGCCGAGTCGGATTCGGCGATCGACCTCTTTCTTAAAGTTGGACTTACCTAGCTGGACTACTTGTCCTAGGTAGACGTACGAGTCAACAACTTCAAGAACCGAGCTCTCAACAGATATTGGGGTGGGTACAACATGGGCATTACACATGACCTTCGTTTTATCCATTGCAAAAGGAAAATTGCGTGACATCTTTTCATCCGATATACCTCAGTGCCTCAAGACGAGAGTTTTCGATAGTTGTGTGTTGCCAGTGATAACATATGGAACGGAAACATGGTCTTTTAATGTGCGCCTCATGAATAAGCTCAAGATAGCTCAACGTGCTATGGAGAGGGCTATGCTCGGTGTCTCTCTGCGGGATCGAATCAGAAATGAGGAGATCCGCAGACGAACCAAAGTTACCGACATAGCCCAGCAGATTAGCAAATTAAAGTGGCAATGGGCAGGACACATTGTTCGAAGAACGGATGGCCGATGGGGCCGGAAAGTTCTCGAATGGAGACCACGGACCAGCAAGCGCAGCGTAGAACGTCCACCGACTAGGTGGACTGACGATATAATAAAAATCGCAGGAACGCGCTGGATGCAGGCCGCTTCCAACCGGCCTTATTGGAAATCCATGGGGGAGGCCTATGTCCAGCAGTGGACATCCTACGGCTGATAGATAGATAGATAGATTAATTTTTTGCAAAAAATAGCATGACCGACTTCACCTGTGTACAGAATCATTACATAGTATAAAACAAAGTCGCTTTCCGCTGTCTGTCCCCATGTATGCTTACATCTTTAAAACTACGCAACGGATTTTGATGCAGTTTGTTTTAATAGATAGAGTAATTCAAGAGAAATGTTGTATAATACACCTGTGCGAAGCCGGGGCGCATCGCTAGAACGCAAATATTACGCACGGATCGATGTAGCATTTTTCACATTATTTTCACATTTAGCGAAAATGGCTCAGCCAATTTCGATAAAATTTAAATGGTACCAATTTCGAAGTATACTCTTTCCAATAAAAAAAATTATTGAAATCAGACTACTATGAAAAAAGTTATGCGTGGTTATACATAAAAAAAAATTATATTATATTATTTACGCGTCGAATTGTATACCTCCTCCGGTGGTTCGTCGGTCAAAAATAAATAATTGTACATAAATTAAGTTTTGCCCGCGGCATCGTCCGCGTGGTCGTTGTATACAATGGGAGCATTTTATATTTCTGCGATAGTAAAGTGTTCTATGTCACTTTCGATGAGCTATCCCGTAGAAAACTTTTATTTTTTCAGGATAGAATATCCTATATCACTTTCCGTCTTTTAAACTATGTACATGCCAAAAACCAAGTCAATCTGTTGCTCCGTTGCTGCGTGAAAGAGGAACAAACCAATAAACCAACAAAGACACTTTCAGATTTACAATATTAGTTAAGTAAGACTAGTAAGCATATGTAGGTATTCTACTTAATCAAATGTAGATCACAAATCATTGAGAGGAATAAAGTTATTACTGCCTCCACTACATACGACAAAAGTCTTGAAGTAGGTGCCAACCTGAATACATACGGCGACAAAGAAACTAGAGTCTTTTTGTTCGGAGAATGAGCATTAACACGAGATGCCTTGCATTCTAGCCCACTTGGCTTCAAGACAGTTTCATTTTCTAAACAAAATGTCCTATTGTTGTTGGAATTGACGAACTTTTTGTGTTAAACTTCGTCAAAACCGAGTGCCACTGGAGTATTATTTCTTCATTTGTTAACTTTAAGCAGAAAACAATTGAGATACTGATCGCGAAGAAAGGCAGCAGAGTACGTAGAGAAAACTAAGAAATAGTAAAGATAAGAACCAAGTATTTCGAATCCACATTCTTCATATGAACAGCTAGAATGTGGAACAGTTTGCCTGAGTTTGTCTTTTCACTAAGGTACAACATCAAATCAAACGGTAACTTCAAATCTCAAGTAAATAGGTATCTTTTGGGTAACCGAGCTACACTACACCCAAGACCGCATAAGGCAGTAGTATATATGGTCAAACGCAAACTCATGAATAAAAAAGATGGCATTAAAAGAACACTTACGGGGTCTACGGGCAACTTTGGTATTGATTATTAATTCTAGTGCGAGATCTTTTAAAAACATTAACGTACTAACTCAGCAAACAAAAGTATACACAGAGAATACTCCCACAAGTCTACATTCATGAAGATAACGCCGATCAAACTTTAAAGCAAGAAGACAAGATATCCAAAGTAAAACCAGTCAGTTCAAAGGAGATACTCCTAAATGCAAACGCGATTTATGTCTGTCGAGGCAGAAATAGCATCATAATAAAAGCTCCAGGCATAACTTTAGGACATAAAACTGTTGGTTTATTTCTATTTGTATCTAAGGAGGATCATTAATTTGGAGCCATTTGGGAAACTCGTTAATATTTCGGCTTCCTAGAAATGTTTTGTATGATGGAAGAATGAAAAGGTACGTAAGTAAGAAGTGTTATTATATTGTTAGAAAGACGTGGGGATGATCCTATACTCATGATGTACGTACATGCCCAAGATATAGGTGGCGACTCTTTGTGCTGGAGGTCAACAGACACATTGGGTCACTGCGCCGACACAATAAGGTTTTGTTGTGATGATGCTTTAATTTTTTTCAGTACAGACGATCCGATAATATACATATACTAAATCACTTAAATTCAGATGGATTGAAACGATACAAGATTTTACTAGTTTTTTTTCTTCAATATTGATAACATATCTTATATCTTTAAAACTACGCAACGGAATTTGATGCGGTTTTTATTTAATAGATAGAGTGATTCAAGAGCAATGTTTTTATGTATATAATACACCTGTGCAAAGCCGGGGCGGGTCGCTAGTGAATTATAAAGAAAAATTTTAGGTACCTATAGGGCGATAGTAGTAAAACTAGTAGAACAAACAGGTAGAGTTAAAATTAAACAACTGTACCAGGACTAAAATATTTCCTTTTTATCCAAACAAAAGCAAGTATTTGTGCACTATGCTGTCCTACTAGAGTCAGAACTGTCAAAAGTAATCGTGAAAAAAGTGAATGATGACCTGATGACCCCACAGTGAGTGTGATAGAATTCTACATATCCTGCCAATATTTGTTTGATGATTACGACATTATCATTGGCGAATCAAGCTATCCTACTGTAATGACAACATAAAGCACGTGTTTGCGCCGTCGTCGGCCGTCCCCACTCCGCGATAACGCGGCGCTGCGACCGCCCCGCGCGCCGCGCTTCGCACGCTCAATACTCGTAGGGTGACCACTTTATAACGTCTGAACGAAAAAACAAACGAATTTAGGGCCCTCTCTTTTTTGGAAATCTGTTCAATAGAGAGTAGTAGGCGAGGATTCTACCTATACTGCTATTTCGCGGTGTTTACTACGTACATAACATTGGCAAATGCAAATAGTAAAACTACACGAAAACGCGTCGCCACGACCACCACACGCTTCGCACGCTCATTACCTAGTCCTAGCTTCATGATCACACAGTGTCGGAGCAAAACAAACATTTTTCCGACATTTGAAAACTTTTTTTTTGTAAGTAGATTTGAAAAAGTCCCTCTAATTTTTCTGCATATCTACTAAAATTTTGGCATAAAAAGGTATACTAGACGATACCTTTTTGACCGACGAAACGGAGGAGCTACACAATTCGACGCGAATATTTTTTTTAATTTATGTGTATATACGCATAACTTTTTACATGGTGGTCCTATTTGGATAATTCTTTTTTTATTGGAAAGAGTATACTTTTAAATTGGCACCATTTAAATTATATCGAAATCGGCTGGGCCATTTTTGATAAATCAACTACTAATTAAATCTAATTAATTATTTTAAACTAATTAATGTGAATAATGCTACATCGACCCGTGCGAAATATTCGCGAATTCTGTACACGGTTGAAGTCGGTCATGCCATTTTTTTGCGAAAAATAATGATTAAGCCAAAATTTTAAACTTTTTATTGACTCATTGATTTCTATTGTGCTGACTGCAACTTTTTTCTTGGAAACAGTTTCGCGTTTGACCAATACCGGTACGTTGCGTGATTGGCTGCGACGTAATAGACGCTCAATAAATTAATAACCCATACACATGTTTTGCTAGATAAATCTTGTACAACATAACATGCACTATTGACAAATTGCTGAGGACGCCTTGCTGATTTGATTTAGACTCACTTTGCTCTTACAATAACGAGTTTTTGTCTCTATTCCCTATACTCTATCAAGTTCTGATTTGTTTAGTCCTTACTTTGTACATTGTTTCTTTGATTGTCTTACTTATTGAGTATGTCAATCATGCAGTACGAGCTAACAACTAGAGATAAACATTTTCATATTATCTAAAAACTCTTAATGACAACTTTTAAGGCGAAATACTAGTGACGAGGAAATTGAGAAATAGGTATTTGGACTAAACTATTGCCGTCGCGATGCGCCCAAACCAGGGAGCTTCAATGTGTGTGGTGATGCAATTGTATTTGTGTGCGTACTGCGCTCGAACTCTCCCCGCACCCTACCTGCGCATATGATATTACGTAGAGTGCGCGCAAGATAACTCTGCGCGCGAGTCGTGGCGCCACGTACGTTATTTCATTAGTATTCTGTATTCCCTGGCAGAATTGAATTGGTTCCTGATTTTGGCCGTACGTAGGGCTATCTTGCGCGTATTCTACGTATGCTCTGGTTACCTAGTAGGTATGGCGGATAGGCGATAGCAAACAAAAATATAAAAGATTAATTATTTTAAAGATTATTTATTTTTCTGCCATTAAGAAGCTACAGTATTTGTGACATGGGTTAATTTTTCTTAATAGGCTAATTTATTTTCTTTCAAATAATTATTGTTTGACAAAAACGTAATATGTACCTAACTAACATCATATACAATTGGCTATTTGATATCCGTAGGCGCTGCAGTTTACATAATATATTTTTACTGAAATTACTTCTTTCTAAGTATAAACTAATTATTTTTTTATAGAAATATCTTACATTACATCGTTCTTCTACGGTCTATAATAAATATGCCAAATGCAAGTGGGACTCGCGCTCGAAAGGTTTCATACCGTATGAGAGCCAATTATTTCGATGCAATTATATATTTTTTAAATTGATACATTTATATACATGATATATTGATATATTATATTACTAAATATTCTGAGAATATTTCAAGCGTCTACATTTTGTGTATATTAATAAAAATTGTGCAAAAAATCACGTCTGTTGTATGGCATGAAAAAATATTTATTTCATTCTATTTTTTGACCGACGTAACGGAGGAGGTACTCAATTTGACGCGTATATTTTTTATGTATAACCAAGCGTAACTTTTTACACAGTAGTCCGATTTTGATAATTCTTTGTTAGAATTTTTTTCATTGGAAAGAATATACTTCGAAATTGATACCATTGAAATTTTATTGAAAGGGGCTGAGCCATTTTTGATAAATCAACAATAATCGATCCGTGCGAACTATTCGCGAATTCTGTACCTACACGGTTGAAGTAGATATTTATTTCATTCTATTTTTAGTTTTGTTGTTATAGTGGGATCAAATACATCATCTGTGCAAATTTTAACTGTTTAGCTTTTACGGTTCGTGAGATACAGCCTAGTGACCCACGGACAGACGGACAGAGGAGTCTTAGTAATAGGGTCTCGTTAATCTAAAACTTCTTGCCTTTTATATTGTAGGTACCTATAGAAAGAAATTAGAATAAGAAATGATATATAAGAAATTAGTCCCATAGTATACCATAATAATTGAGGATTCAATTAAACAGATGCGAGGTTTACTGTTTAGAAAACAGCTTGTCATACTTTGGTTCTACTTTAAAAACGTTTAAAAAATTGAAACAATTAGCTAATTAAAGCAGCAGTGGGTAGGGCACATATAATAGTAAAACAGGATAGAACGTCCACAATTATTATTAGATTAAAGCATTTAAAGCACTTCTAATTGAACTTTTTAGCAAAACTCAGTGGATTGGCAAGTTAAAATGACAGATGGCAAGGCACATAGTTCAATGAACGGATAGCCGATGGGGCTGTTTTCTCGAATGGATCTCACGTACTGGCAAGCATAGAACGTTTTTTGCTTAGGTGGACTAAGGATAGATTTATATGTTACAGTTATAATACATTTTTAGAGAGCACATGATTTTCCTAATTAGAACTATTATTTCGGCTTAGACGCAGTAATATAATGTAATGAATGAAGTAGTAAGAATAATGGCACATAGTTCCAAGAATGCTCAATTTTACGAATGCCCAATTTTAAGAATGGCCAATTCTAAAAATGCTCAATTCTCAAAATGACAAAATAATTTCCTATGGGAAAATCACATTTTCTTATAAAAATCACCGGTAATTAAATCACAATTTTAGGCAAGTTTTACTATTGAAGCAACTAACATATTACATGTATTATATTATCATAACTAAGTATGACATAAATACCTATATACCGTAACACATGAGATCATAATTATCAGTCAGAATTTGAACATTCATTATATTATTTCATGCTATATAAGGTATTTTCAGCGAGCCATTTTTTAAGCTATGTTTAAATTTGTTTGCATCTAAAAATTGTATGTGAAGAGGTAGACTATTGTACACTTTTATGGCTGTATTAGATGAACTTCAATGATACAAGGTATTATTTACTTGTACTACACGAATATTGAATTTATGTTGAGGACGTAAAATTTGCGATTTAGCTGATTTATTACCAAAAAAGTAGTTATGGTTATTTTTAACAAATACACAATCTTCATCTCTTAAAGTAAGATTTTTTTTTTTAGGAAATTCTTAATTGAAATTATGTTGCCATTTTGATAATTGAGCATTCCCAAAACTAACCATTGTGAGAATTGGGCATTCATAGAATTAGGCATTCGCAGAATTGAGCATTCCCGGATTAGTTGGGCATTATGAGAATCGATCATTCTGCACCTAAACTATTTAGATGTCTGCCGATACAACACGAAATATATACTAAAAAATTACTACACAGAATTGTGTAGTCGCTGCAATAAGTCGCAATAACTAAACGCAAATATTCCATACATAAGATCTTTTTCTTCAAAAGTAACAAAGATACATCGGTAAAATTACAAGATTTAAAAAATTAACTAATATTTTTAAAAAACATCGATAGCGATGGACATCACTAGAGCATCGACAAAAATATCGTCTATTGCTACATCCCTAGTGCATGTGTACGTATAGGTTTGAACCTCCCTCACCTCAACCCTACCTCCGCATCGTGCGATAGGGACAATTGCAGCTCAGAGCTATTTATACCTACAAAAATCTTGGCAAGACAACGTTTCGTATTACGCTGTTTTCTTCATCAATAACTAAATTAATCAAGTATTTTTTAAATCAAAATTTTACAAAAAATATGTGTTCATGATTATGTCATTTCATATTTTGTTAAAAATTAATAAGTCTATTCTGGTGGGTCTTTAAAGATGTCGGTAAAAATAGTGAATTTTTTTGAGATTTTGATGGATCATATTTTGCCTGATAATTAATTTATTAAAAAAATTAAAAGACAGGGTAGTTTAAAAAGCTAAATTTAATTTTATGGCAAAAAATTTTAACTCTAAAATCATTTTCCAGAAAGAAAACAGCGTAATACGTTTGTATGGAAAATTACAGACCACCTCAGCTCTTAAGTTTGAATGAATCAATATAACTCTTCAGTGTGTCCACCCTAGCGTCCAAGCCGTGGCGTCACGTCGGCGGCCATTTTGCCGCAAAACCGCAGCGTTCCCCCGCGGCGGGGGCACGCCGCGCGCCAGTCACGCGGCGTCTGCCCGCTCGTCTGCACAGAGCACAACTCGCGTTCGTGCGTCCTTTACAATTATTCATTCAAATAAGTCTTCGTCGTTAGGAATTTATCAAATTGGGGAGCGTATACGTCATCGTCAAGCTAAGAGCCTTCTAGAATGCAGTTCGAATATGATCCTGAGATCCTGATACAGGTCGTGAGGAAGCGGCCCGGCATATGGGACTACGATCACTCCGACTATCGCGAGAAGAAACTGAGAATGAAGCTGTGGAGCGAAGTTGTTCAGGAGCTGATGCACACTGACGTCAATATGACTAAAGGGGAAATGCGCGAACTAGGTAAGTATTTTTAGTCCACATAATTATTATGTACCTAGTACCTATTCACCCTTCGCGGGTAGGCCTACGTCCTGCAGTGGACTATTAAAAAGACTGGTACAGTAAAATACCTATATACTAATAGTAATTAGGCCAATGATACAGTGGCGATTATGGAAGCTAATAATAACCAATTCATAGTAAGTTCGTATCGGACGAGTGGCTAGCCCTGGTGTCAAAGTTTTTGGGCCACCTGAAAGCCTTCTCTTATTCTAATTAATTCTAATTCATTATTATAATAACTTATTATCTAAATAGGTGATTCGTGGTTAATATGAATGGCGCTTGTTAGAAACAGCTGCGTTTCACTGATTGTAATTGATAAATACTTAATAATTAACCTCTCTAAGTTATTTAGTGCTGACATCATTAATTGTTTACCACTGTTTCTAATAAATTAATTGTATGTCATTACAGAACTTCAACTGCAGAAAAAATGGAAAAGCCTGCGAGATTGTTTTCAAAAGTACGTCTCCAACCCGAACAAATCCAAACGTCCGTACATATACAGTAAGCAGTTGCAATTCCTTTTAAAAGACCAAAAGTTACCCAAAAGATCGCCTGTTCCGGTGAAGGAAGGCTCAGCGGAGTCAGCAGATGAAGAGGATGAACGTAAGCCGAGATGGAAGCCAAGAAAGAAGCTGAAGCTAAGCAAACTCGATGACCCTTCGGACGAGGAAGACGTTTTCGATACCCAGGACCATCGGTCGGATTCTGACGACTTTTCTGCGAAGGCAGCTCCATCGTCCACAAAAGGAATAGTCAGTAATGACAGCGGCCAGTTTGCTTTCGCTAATGTAGATGCCGTTCTCAAAGAAGAAGACTCTGACAAAATGTTCCTAATGTCATTGCTGCCGCACCTCAAATCAATACCGGAAGAATTTCGACTAAACGCCAAGATGGAATTAATGCAAGTGTTGCAACAAGCTAATTATAGTATAGCTAAGTTGATTTAAGAATTTGGATTGTGTGATTGTTGATAGATTTAAAATGAAATTGTTTTGAACATTTGATTTCGGAATTAATCAATTTTATTATAATAGTGTAAGAAGATTAAACTATGACTGAAAACATAAAATATAGCACAAAATGCTAGGTGACTACGTGTTTCATTCAAATGATAAAAGCACTTTTAAAAGCTGAAACACTTTTGCAGGACGTGAGAATATTATACTATTGATACGTTTGTTTCTTTACATTATTAGGTAGTAGGTAGCTTTGCTCAAGTTTCTTGTTTTTTATGCTATCATATGCTATTTTATGATAGGAACCTTTTATTTTTCCGGTAGCCTATGTCACTTAGCCTACGTCCTGCAGTGTACGATTAATAAAAAAAGGCTGATACAGTACAGTACAATGTCACTTGCCAAAAAACAAGTCTACCCGTTGCTTTGATACTGTGTAAAAGAATAACAAACCAAGAAACACACTTTCCCATTTATAATATTAGCAAGGATTTTTTTTAAACTTACGTTTTTCAGAGTTGATTTCTTACATAGAGGTGCTGAATTATGGCTCCAACAATTCACAAAACATGCGATGCCAAAAATTAAAAGAAAATGTAAGTAGGTACCTTAGGTCTAGGTATGTGAGGCTCTGAAGACCGCCGACGGCGTCAGGCACGCTTCTGATCACATTTTGCGATAATAACAACTTTTCTAAATAGATATACGACGTGAGTTCATCGGGCACTTCACTGAATCTATTTCTTGACAAATCTGTAACAAACAAAAAGTTATTTTAAACACAATTCACGATACTCGGCTTTGAACATATAATTTGACTTCGAAGGGTTATGAATTAACAAATAAGTGACTACACAAGTAACACGTAATATTATTGCTGACTAGTTTTTACCCGCGGCTTCGCCCGCATGATATTTTGTTTTTTGTGCAACCCTTCATTTATACGGGATAAAAAGTAGACTATGTCACTTTCCGTCTATCAAACCCGAGGCCCTACCTTACCACACTTAATAAAGGAAGTGGAAAAAAAAATGATTTGACGGTTGTTCGATTCGACAGTTGTTTTTTTTTTACATTTCTTAAAGCGCACTCTAGAATAGCTCGAGTAAGCTCGCAGATAGCAGAATTTTTCCTACTTACTTATTATGGAACATTTACGCAATATCATTATAATTTATAGCCTATGTGTTATTCTGATATATAAGCTATATTATTGCAAAGTTTTATCTCAATCCGTTCAGTAGTTTTTGCGTGAAAGAGTAACAAACATCCATCCATCCATCTATCCTCACAAACTTTCGCGTTTATAATATTAGTAGGATTTATCAAAAACGAACAGCCGATTTGAATAAAATTTAAATGGGACAACTTCGAAAGTATAGGGTCATGTGTTGTACCTTGGGACGGTTGTACCTAGGGACATTCGTTATATTTGAAAACTAGCAACAGTAAAAAAGTTAAATAATATCCTTTGCGTAGTATATTTATAACTTAGCAAGACTAGTAAGTCTCGTGACCATTCCGGCTTCTAGTGAATTTTGAGAACAGTTTAAAGTTTTTTGGAGTCAAAAGTATTTTTTTTTAGATATTTTGGAGTAGTTTTACATTTCATAGGTGCTCTTAATTGATAAAACTAAATCACGTATATTTTAGTCTGTTATTTTCTTTCTACAATACCATAAATACCAAAGCAGTTTCCTAACATGCAAATTAAGATTATTTAGTTTGCTTTAATATGGCTGTTTTTGTACCTTGGGACATAATTTTGTTTGTACCTTGGGACACTTTAATGTATGAACACTTCTTAGTAACCACATGTATTAGTTATTAATAGTACCACGGAGCAAAAATGCAAGAAAGAAAGATGCAATAAGCTCGGGACGTTGTAAACAAAATGTTAAAAAAATTAAGAGAGGTAAAATAAGAAGTGTAGCAAAGAATTCGGGTTGAAAAAATCAACTTTACACAGTTATGTGAAAACTATCCAGAGTGGTTCTGAGACTGATTTAAATTTCATTCATACCACATTATGAAGTGAAAATAGTAATTTCCGACAATGAAAAAAGCTTTTGCTAGAAGATATAGTTAAAATTAATTGTGTCCCAAGGTACATACAGGCTTGTCCCAAGGTACAGACGTGTAACGTACCTTCGGACAAAAACCTCCATTTTTATTTGCCCTTTAATAAAAAATAATCTAGCATTGATATAGCACCCAAAAATAATTAACTTAATCGTTAGCGATGAAATGCCCTACTATAGTAACTTTCACTTAAAAATCTTAATAATGTTCAGAGATATGTGAACTCAAAGTTGAAAAAATTAAAAATGTCCCTAGGTACATCACATGACCCTATCCTATTAAAAATAAACAATGAATCAACAAATAATAAATAACTATATGAAGTAATTACACAAATAGTAATAACAGAAGTAACAGGCTCGACATTTTCACCAAATATGAAACACAATACAAGTGAAACGGAGGGCCTGCCTTCAAATGGGGACGCCTGTATATTTTAAGCCAAAGTTACGACTGTAGCTAATGGCTGCCATGAAAATAAACCGCTAATAACTTAGGGTGCTCCAAATTAATAAGGACATAATAAATTCTTCGTAGCTTCTCACTAAGCTACTAGAATATCATTCCATGTTTTATATACCGAAAGAAGTCAATCATTAAAATCGTATCAGCATGAGGCACATACACTATTAGACATTGGTCTCATATATATTTAGATAATAAAATTAACAGTGGCAATTTTACAGTCGTAAAGCAATTTCAATTAAATTAATAACAGGATCAATACACTTGTACTTTAAGAGACTGTACTGTACTGTACCAGCCTTTTTAATAGTCCACTGCAGGACATCGGCCTACCCACGAAGAGTGATTGGGCCATATCCACCACGCTGGCCCAATGCGGGTTGGTGGATTCACTTACACCATCGAATTTCTTCTACGGACATTTGCAGGTTGCCTCACGATGTTTTCCTACACTGAAAAGCCAGTGGTGTGATATTCCGTACATAAATTCCAAAGAACTCATTGGTACGGGACCGGGATTTGATCCCACGACCTCGCTATTGTAAGATGGGTGTCACTACCTCTAGACCACCACGGCTTTAAGAGACACACGTCTAGAAAGCTAAAACTATAAAGTTGCAGGAAAGACACCAGCAAGCCAACAATTGAGATTACAAAATATGCAATCATTTTTCGATTATTCAAAAAAAAAATTGCAAAACTGACTCCCATTGTGTACAAAATTCGCTCGAGTTGTACACAATTTTTCCATTATAGTTGATTTTTCAAAAACGGCTCAGCCGATTTCGTTAAAATGGGACCACCTCTTTCGAACTAAAAAATATTTTTTCAGATTCAGTCCACAATTGGCGAAAATATCGATGAACATACACAAAAAATATATACAGACGAACAAGGAACCTCCTCCATTTCTGGAAGTCGGTTAATAAATAAGTCGATTACAGCATGTAATCAAACAGACTCTGATACGAACAGGTTAGACAACGCGATCATTTTCCCGCTTGCCATCTTGAAAACCTAACCTGTTCTGACCACAGAGTACTTTTATCTAGAAAACCCTAAGATTACATCTTCTATTGAAACTAATACTTATTTAATTTCATTTACCATCCACTAAGAAAGTACATATTTACAATGAAAATATTGACGAACTTTTAAAGCTCCATTTCAAATTTGTAAACAACGATGTAATTATGAACGAAGTAGGTACCTGTGGAATCTCGATGAGCTAACACTTAAGGAGCTATAAATAGTAATGAACTAGAATATCATCTCGCGCGTATTTTAGTACTTTATAAGCCATTAAATACTGAAGTAGGTAATAAACAAGATCTCAATAGTCAATACATAGCTCTTAATCAGTATCGATCTATCGGAGCACTTCACTACATAGTATAAAGCAAAACCGTTATTTCGGTGTGTCTGTTTATATCTTCCACTATACAACAGGATTTCAATGCGGTTTTCATTTAGAACATTTCTTACGGAAGGTTTATAGCTATAATTCATTCGTATCCGGGTGAAACCGGGATGGGCAGTTAGTAAGTATTAAAGTTCGAAGGGATAACAACGCGGGAATTCCTTGGAGATGCGGTGGCCTTAATTGTGTCATATTTTCCTTTAGTGTCATCAGAAACAGTTGCATAAGAGACAAACGCATTCTTTACTGGTACACTCATGCTCTATAGCTTTACTAAAAAGCGCAATAATAAGGCTTTTAACGAGATATCAAAAAGCTATAATTACCATCTAAGATTACTGTTGTACTCAGCCGTAAGTTTATCTAAACTGTTGCATCTCGCAGGAAGGAAATGTGTTTCATTAAGAATAGTTGCATACGCTGCACTGTAATCTATGTTATTAATCTTCAGTCAATGCACTGGAAAAGCAGACTTCTTGATCATTTACAGTTAGAAACGTTGGCAACATAGTTTTGAACTAGGCAGGTACTTATTCCCGATCTCTTTTTTACAACTAGCGACCCGCCCCGGCTTCGCACAGGTGTATTACACATATAAACCTTCCTCTTGAATCACTCTATCTATTAATAAAAAAAACGCATCAAAATCCGTTGCGTAGTTTTAAAAATATAAGCCAAATACATGGGGATAGTCAGCGGGAAGCGACTTTATTTATACTATGTAGTGATGTGATAAGAAATGTAATGTACATAAATCTGCACTGAGAATACACTTAAATAATCAACAAGATTATAATATTCTTGCAATTTGAACCAGGTTTAATTTAAACAAGTATAAAGATAACACCTAATCCGATCGCAGAATAACAAAGAAAGATAAAAACCACAAGATAAGATTTAAAGATGGCGATAATACGGAAACCGACACATGCAATGATAAAGACGGAAATGGCATCGAGTAAGAATCTTGTTTTTATCGCGAGTAGACGGTGGATGAATGCAAAGTCAAAAGTGCTAACCATTATCGGAGCACACATAAGTGTTCTGGTACAGAGACGTTTTGGTAATCTAAGACAGAACACAGGTAATTAGGCAAAGGACCGCGGCAGGTGGCTCTTTAAAGGAGAGGCCTATACTCAGTAGTGGATAATAAAGGCTGCTGCTAATGTTGATGTTAATGAGATGTATTTTTCATTGTTTAAAGTGATTGGTGAAAAAGTAAAGCTGCAATACAAAAAATACAATAACATTCACGTCCCATAAACAAAACATTTAATACGATTTCAAAGCATTTCAGTTGTCGTAATAAAATGCGTGAACCGAAAGCAATGAAATCAGCTTGTTAGAAATAACAAGCGAAAATAGCGATCTTGCACATTGGACGAAAAACAAAAGTATTTCTATTTTCTCCTTGGTTAAGGTCAAGCTCGTGTGTCTAGCCGAAAATAATCAACATAGAAGTCGTAATATGGGTCTTTATTTGTTTGGCAAGTAAGGCTACATTTGTAGTGTAAATAGGACTGAATATTTCGATGTTACGAGGGGTGATCCAAAAGTAATGATAATCAATAACAAACACAATGAATAAAATAAAAAAATAAATTTATTTCTCAACATAGTCTCCTAGCAAGTCTATACATTTTTATTTAGTCCATCTCTTTTCTAAACCTAAAATTCCCTTAGAAAAAAAATCTTTATCTTGACTCTCAAAAAAGTCCTCAACCGCGGCCATCACGTCGCTATCATCGTCAAATTTCTTGCCTCGGAGATGTTCCTTGAGTCGTGGAAAGAGATAAAAGTCACTGGGGGCTAGATCTGGTGAATAGGGGGGGTGATCCACCAGCTCAAAGCCCGCTTCCTGAATGGCAGCCATGGCAATTGCAGCTTTGTGAACCGGTGCGTTGTCTTGATGGAACAGCACTCCAGCCCGCAGTTTGCCTCGCCTTTTCTCCTTAATAACCTCCCGCAATCTTCTTATTTGTTCTGCAAAGTAGAAGCCTGTAATAGTGGCCCCCTTTTCCAAGTAGTCCACCATGATTATTCCTTCAGCGTCCCAAAAAACAGACGCCATAACCTTCCCTGCTGAGCTTGACACTTTGAATTTCTTCGGCGTCGGTTCATCGGATCGTTTCCATGTCATCGATTGTTGTTTTGTTTCAGGATCAAAATGGTGGATCCAGGTATCGTCCATGGTCACAAAACGTGACAAAAAATTATCCTTGTCTGCCTGGAAATTTTCGAGATTTGCTCTTGACATGTCGACTCGTTTTTTCTTTTGTTCGTCGTTTAACATTTTCGGTACCCAACGCGCGGAGACCTTTCTCATATGCAATTCGTTCGCAAGGATTCTTTGAATGCTGCCATATGAGATCCCTGTGACCTCAGCTACATGCCTGATAGTCACTCTTCGATCTTCCAATACAACTTCTTCAACTTTTTTCACATTTTCTTCAGTGAGGGACGTCGATGGGCGTCCTTCGCGGTGTTCGTCTTCCGTCGATGTTCTTCCCAGCTTAAACTCCTTAGCCCAGCGTGCAACTGTGGAATATGGAGGAGAAGAGTCCCCTAATGTTTCCATCAAGTCGCTATGTATGTCTTTGGTAGACATTTTTTTCAAGCAGAGGTATTTAATGACAGCTCTGATTTCGTGTTTTTCCATTTTGATGTTCACTCCTTGACAGTCCGTATTCAAATGAATGTAGCTCCCGGAAATCGTGGCCTATTTATATGATTTTTTTTTTCCTGAACTAGTTGGTAATTGAGCAAGTGACTGATATTTTTTTTTGTATTTTTGTGTGCAGTAGAAATAACTGATTATCATTACGATTGGATCACCCCTCGTATGTCGAAATTTCGAAGACAGTATGCCTAAATATACAGTAACGTAGACTGCATGTTTGTTCCCTTGTTTTTTCTTCTATCTGTACACAATTTCCTAAGAGTATAACTCTTCACCGATATATCGAATTTTAAAATTATCGACTACAGCTGCCGTCACACCACACAAAGACATAAAATAAGAGTTAAATTGTCCAATAGCATTTGGTTTCGAGAAAATGTGTGTCAACAGTCAATGGACTGGTCATGCACCGGGACGGGTTTTCGTATGAATTGTTTCGTGAGAAACATCTACTTGAACCATACCATATTTGTCCCCGAATTTCTTTGCTATATTCTTAAAGTAAAAATAATTTCCATGTATAAATCATTTCTCAACGATCGAGTAACGTTTCACACAATACAGTTTATAGAAACAGGAGATAAATTAACCATAACAAATTGAAAGAACTAGGTCATACGCGAACATGCATCGCTCGCTACTATCGCTAGTATACTAGCTATAACGGATGGTAAAAGTGTGATACTGATAACACGAAAACTGGATAATGTTTTGATTTTGATCATTCGAAATTTTACTGTAACCGAAAAGATGTCAAGTGATCAAGCAATATAACTACTTACGAGGCAAAACACACTATACAATACAGGGTTAATGGTTATCAATTAGCATCCTTTTAGGGGCTTATTCTCTACATCAAAACTAAAAACATCGTTCTCTCACTCGTTTGAGCAAATAAAAATATCGTTCACCCTCGACAAAATATATGGAACATCTGATTTTTTTAGTTTTGACAAGAGTCACAAAACAAAAGCAGTTAGTTTTGATGTACAGAATAAGCCCCTAAATGAATGCTAATTGATTACAAGTTACCCTGTATATAACGGAAACATTGTATCTAATTTGCAAAGGTTTTAGTAGTACATAATAAGGATAACGTATGATGAAAGGCTAGCACAGGTTCAAAAACAAGTATCGCCGGATAAAGTCGCAGAACAAAGGTCTCTTTCTTCAGTATGAAGCGTGTACAAAAGGCCTCGTAAGCATTAATGACTGGAGTGGAGACAGACGCCTTGGAACAATGAAGACTTCAACTTGAGACTTGATGAAACTTTTAGTAGAGGAGTCTCAGAGAGTTGAGATGGCTTTGAACTTCGCTGTAATTGTAATGGCTCGTGAATTTTAGAAGAACTTGGTGACACGTTGGAGATAAATGAAGAATTTATAAAAGATATCGTTTGTGCGTGTATTGCTTATAAAGCTGAACTAGCACTAAAAACAAGCAAATTGTCTTCATTCATTTAGTGTCAGGCAGTTATTACCGAAAGCTATTTGCTAAATTGAAGTCGTGTCCTTCGTAATACTCTATTATCTAAAAAGTCTCATGACCACAGAGGGCGAGCGACGTGGTGTTTTGCAGGATAAATCAAGATTTAAGGCCGGCTAGCTGTTAATATTTCGAAACAATTGTACTAGTCAATTTGCATACAAAATATTGAGCCACCATGACACTATTCGGGTCCTGGATTATAATTATAGAGGCATGGTTTCCGGCGCCGCGAACATACTTTACGAGAACCATGAGTCATTCGCTGAGTAACCTCCAGACCAGCTTGATGCTCTCGGATGTAAGCAGTTGTGCGAGGATTATCGTGATGTTAATCAAGGTAAATAGACGCAGTAATAATATTATAGGCAAGGTAAACATCGTGTTTACTATATCTATCGCGATAGAGCTACTTTAACATGCGGTGCTTGGTATAACAGATCCTTGAAAATAAGTAGACACATGAATAGAAAATAGAGGACAGGAAATACTCAAATGTATTTCTAGAATTCTTACGTAGATAAATTCTAAGTGTCTAAATGCTAATCCTGAAAATAAAGCGATGTACAGAGGCAATTGCATTTGCCGATGATGTAATCTCGCTAACACTAGACGATCGTTAATTTAAACTAGAACACATTATCACATAGAAATTACTCCACCAGCGTGCACTTGTACAACATTTTAAGACATACTCTACAATCTACAATACTATAACTACAGAAGTTTAAGAAGCAGTGCCGCTGAAGTTAAAGAGTATTAATATGGTCATACACAGTAGTTATATCCATTTTGGTCAACACACGTAATACAGGTTTTTCCAGAACTAGTGTACTAAGTCGAGAGGAGGTCATTTAGATCATCGTTATGAACAACTTTTGTTATAGGGCCATCCCAGAATTCAAGAAAAAAATCAGCAATTTCATTCATGTTATTATTATATAGTTATATACTACGAGACTAATCGCGCACTAAAATTACGGGATAAATAAATACCTCATCACCCCGACGTTGCAGTCTACCCCTGACCACGGTCGATGCAACTCGGCCGAGACGTCGGGATGATGAGGTATTTATTTATCTCGTTATTTTAGTGCGCGACTAGTCCCGTAGTATATAATAATAATGTGTTCAAATCGCGAAAGTTTAAAAACAACATTCATACATGTTCTCGATTCTGAGTAGCATTTTGTATGGAACAGCTGATATTATTTTCTCGAATTTGGGGTTAACCCTATTGTAAAAGTTGTTCATAGTGATGGTCTTAATCACCCCCTTTCGGCTTAATACACCAGTTCTGGATAACCCTGTAGGAGGCCATTTAAATGTGACTTATTTTAATCTGACAAGGGAAAGGCAGATGGGGTAAAGGGCATTAGATAGGTGTTCCTAAACGACCCTGAACTTTTGATTGACGTTGCGTAAATAACACGAGGTTCAACTCATTATAGATTCAGACACGGTTACAGAAATAGATGGGCACGAACCGTAGGCAGAGATAACAAAGAATATTATTGCTTTAGGCGTTTACAGAGTAAATTTTACGTAAAATTGAAATTATATTCGCATTCTACGATGGTACTGAAGATGATTGAGTTGTTGGAAAGTGGGAGGTTATCTAACGCAAACATCCATTAACGTCAAGACAATTTCGTCTCATAATAACCTCAAAGCTTTTTATCATAATAGCCAAGTTTTTTATTTCGCTCGTAGACATTTCCAATGGAACGTTTGTTTACATACTGTATGGCGGACAGAAGTTATGGCCGGGTTGAATAAAGGCTATTCCATTAGTGCCCATTACAGCATCGTCATTAATCTTTCACGTTCCTTTCCATATTTCACAACTTGGCCGCGGCTAACAATCCACGAGACCACGACACGACCTGGTAGGTAGTAGGTGAGGCCACGCGCAAAATATAAGACATGTTCCAGTAGTGTTTGTCATAATATATTCCAGTTTTAATTTACTTTCACTGTTTACGTGCTTTCTCAGCGCGAGCACCGAACATGTGCGAAATAATCAACGATTATTCAAGTTACTACTGATAGCATGTTGATGACTTCAAACAAGTTTGTGTAGTCAAGTTTTTGCACCGTGTTGTGTGTCCTCGAAAAATAACCGCCAACCTCACTTTGCTAACGAGCCCATTTTCGCCGGTGCTCAACTAGGCTTTCGTGTTTAAATGTTTGCAAGCTGGTATTTGTCTCCAGACAACACAACATAAAAATATTGCGGTAAAAGTTATGTTTTAGACTCTTTTTCGGGCGTTGTTGGTCCATTAACCGAATGACATTCAAAGTTTAGGTCAACATCTTATACAATTTTGTTGATATTGCGAATTTATAACACGCGAGGTATCTCTGGTTTGATGCCAAGTCGTAGTCGCGCATTGCGGACTGCGGGGCTTGCAACCTTGACCGGCGACCGAGCCATATAATAAATCTTGAACCGACGTCGGCTGCAAGACTTGCTTTGGCTAAACTCACGACAGTTTATTTTTCTTTTTGTACGCAATAACAAATCAATGCGCGATGCTAGTCTACGCAAGCAAATAGCCCAGTACTCACCTAGTAGACTTCAATCTCTGTAATGAAATCATTGCTCGCGTACAATACAACAAATTCAAGGCGACGAATTCAATTGGCGCTGAACATTACTGGTAATATAGCAATCACCGAACTTCCCTTGGCCTTGGTAGAAGATCATTAAGATTGCTGTTGGTCGTAGTAACACGTACCTACATATTCTTTGAGGCTAACATTACATCACGCGGTAAAGTCATCGACTGTAACGCTCGTGTACTTCTGCAGACGCTCATAAATCTGTATACAAACAAGTTAAATACATGTTAATTTGCCTGGGAATATTTCGTTTGAAGTTCAAAATTATGACGAATGAAACATGAAGAATAATGATAAGGTAACACCATCGAATTAGAATAGGCCGTTAGCACAGTCGAACAACGACTAACAAATACTTGCTAGTCATTCGATAAATATTAAACACGGGCAGTGAATATTCAAAACGTATATCATAAATAAGTTATGTGAACAAAATGCTGCTGTCTCGGGTGCTAAACTCGGCCATCCATCAGTATCGACAGGCGAGACAAGCGAGCAGTAAACCAATCTATCCACCGGTCGGGTTACGAGCGACGACATTACACGGCCGGCTGACAAGATCAAATGCCCTCGATCGCCTCTTTATGGCATCAGGCGATTATATCCAATAGCAAACACTTTAATCATTCAAGTTTTGAATCTTTGCAAATAACCACATCTGCGCTCGAAGGACCAATATATTCTAGGAAACGCACACCATCCGATTCGCGAATGTGTGTCGCATGCGTCATACTCATAAAAAAATTGATCGTATCGCAACATAAGTAGTACTCCGAGTAGGTCTCGATAACGGTAATCAAACGGACGAGTGCTAAGTGCGTTTGTTTTATTTATGGTTCCCCAGCCTGGACAGTTTTGTGCCAATTGTAAATGGAAATATACTCGACACTCGTACCATGAGTTAAGCCCGAAGCAAAATGTGTTCTGTATATTTTAAGAGCACTTGCAGAGTATCGCAGAACTAACTTCGCAATGAAAACGATAAAGGCACAGAAAGACTACACTATGAACACACATAATGAATGACACCCATTTGGTGAAATGAAACAAGGCGTGTTCTGGGCTAATGACCTCGCCGAAATTGAGTTCATATGGACAGACAATAATAATTGAAAGGCTCATTCATTCGTGGTTGAGGAGATTAAAACTGCCAAAAATTCGATATAGACGTCCCATGCGGGCGCCGCATGGGTGTGTTCGGGTACGGGTGGACTGCGCGGTGGGGTGGTTATGTCTGGGTGCATACGGCAACAGAAGTTCGGCGGTACACGTGCCGGCTGATCAATACCACCGTCGAGACGGCGAGTACGGGGACCGGCTGTCGGCGGGCGGCATGGCGTGACACCCCTAAACACAGCTGATTCCACCTATCCCCTCGGTAGTTCGTTCACCCTCGCCCCGCACGCTTTCATACGCCCTTCTATACTTTCGATCTCTACAAAACGAGGGATTTTATAATTCCCCAGGGCGCTCA
This sequence comes from Hypomecis punctinalis, assembly GCA_949316475.1. Lineage (NCBI taxonomy): Eukaryota > Metazoa > Arthropoda > Insecta > Lepidoptera > Geometridae > Hypomecis > Hypomecis punctinalis. Next base: position 20,034,820 of record OX438799.1, on the reverse strand, counting down.
TGAGAGTAAACACGAACTGTTCAAGGAAAACATAGCAATATAGGTACTTATTCGTTTTCCTACAAATCTTTGCATTACAAATCGCGATGGCTGCGTCATAGACATTACAATATTTATGGATCAAGTGCATGAATTGTAAAAATGTATAACCGAAAGAGTTACGGAGCGAGGCCAGAGTTATCCTATAAAACGTCTACGCCGGGTTCTTCAGCTGATGGCTACACTGCACAGCAGCAATTGCAGTACAATAAATATCTGAAACAGTTAAAAGACGAGTTCGAAGAGCGATGGTGCAGACGTCCCAGATTCGATATTAACGTTAATGAGATGGAACGAATTAAAACCCTCGGAACAGGTGCGTTTGGGAGGGTCATCTTACTAAAGCACACAAAAAGCCCCAAATTATACGCGATGAAAGTTCTGGAAAAAGAAAAGATAGTAAAGATGAAACAGATCGAGCACACCCTTTATGAAAAGCGCATTCTTGAAGCAATCCGGTTTCCTTTTACGGTGTCGATGGAATTCAGTTACAAGGACAACAGTTATATTTACTTTATCATGCCGTTCGTACCAGGCGGCGAAATGTTCACCCACCTACGTAGAATGGGAAAATTTGACGAGAATCTATCGAAATTTTACGCCAGCCAAGTCATATTAGCCTTGGAATATCTCCATTTCCTTAACCTAGTTTATCGCGATTTGAAGCCCGAAAATATTTTGATCGATAAATCCGGTTACTTGAAAATCACTGATTTTGGATTTTGCAAAGTACTGCTGGGAAGGACGTGGACATTGTGTGGGACTCCAGAATATTTGGCTCCCGAACTGATATTGAGTAAAGGCTATGGATTCTCTGTAGACTGGTGGTCATTTGGTGTTCTTCTATTTGAAATGAACGCTGGTTATCCCCCGTTTTATGCCAACGATCCTATGAAAACATATGAGAAGATTGTAGCTGCCAAATACCGGTGTCCATCGAATTTCACTTCCGATCTTAGAGATTTGGTCCGTAACATTCTTCAAGTAGACGTAACAAAACGATTTGGTGTAATGAAAGACGGGGTATTGGACTTCAAAAACCACAAATGGTTTAAAGGGTTGGAGTGGGATTCCATCTTAAACTGCAGGGCTCCTCCTCCATTTGTGCCAAAGTACAGGAATCTTGGTGACACGAGTAACTTTGAACAATACGACGAACAAGCAATAAACCCTGCGTCGTACTGTCGTTTTGAGTCCGAATTTTCAGATTTTTAAAACGAGTACGATATGAGTCTTGTTAAGTTTCCAATTAATTAAAATATAAACAAAACTACATAGTTTGTTTTAATGTAAACCGGAAGATCTTCATCATACTGGCTGGGTGTTGATAGTTTTGTTTTGAACGGTTAGAATCCCCTATCAATCATCCCGCTTCCTACTAATATGAGTGAGAAGCGGGTGAGGTTACGAGGAGCAACTAGTTAATATAGCACGTGCGTGGGGCTCCCCTCCCGTTGGGATCGTGATGATGATAGCAACACGAGGCACGCGACGGGACTTGCCTATTTATAGCCTGTGACAAGAGGACAAGGACCAATTTATCCAGCGAATTTGGAGAACTACCTACCAATTTATAAGCAGTCGCTACAGACACTCAAAACTGATAAAATTTATTCTATTGCATTTAGTTTTTAATAAACCCGATCATTCAATCCAGCGGGGCAATTCTGTTAACCAATCTCTTTACTGAAATGATACGTTCTTGAACCTCTCCTGGTTTTCTGACAGGTTTGACAACTCAAAACTGTCAAAAACACGAGAGGCCCCAGAACGCATCACCTCAGCAAGGTTTAAAAAATACATATTGTTGTTTTTAATTGAAGAATAATACTTTCAGGGCAAATTGAATGCACACTGAACGCACAGCACAGAACCGAACCAAGCATAATGCTTTCGCCTGAAAATCAAGTAAAACTTATTCGTTTCCTACTCGTGATTCAATTGTAGAAAGAAAATAGTCACAACTTTTGTCCTGAAGGAACCGCGCAATTTTCCCATGATAATAACAGCCCATTTTTAGATAAACAAAATCTGAAGACTAATCACAAACATGTCGCCTTTTACTGTAGGTATGTAATGTAAACTGTTATTAGATCTTGTCTAGTCTAGATTTGCAAATGCTGAGCCGGTGGATGTGCGATCCACAAACAGATGTGATGTACTCCTACGGTGTTTGTGACCCGAATTTGACTGAATGCTCTGCCAAGATTATCTGAGAAACGAAGCTTCGTGAATCTGCTTTGCCTTTGTAATTACATTCCTTGGTCAAATTTAACACAATCTGTTATTGAAATCTTTAGGTTAGCAGTTATGTTACATCGTTGTCAAATAAATACCTACCTAATACTAATTCATTTTTGTTGCCCGCGCAGGTAGCATTCTTTAATAAAAAAAAATCAAAAAACTGTATGTAATGAAAGAGACCTAGTAATGTTTCGATTTATGTTCAATCTATAGACAAAATACCTCGCTACAGCTCTCTGGAAATTGAATGACGAATAGTATTTCTTTGAAAGACATGTTTATTTTCTAAATATTAGGTATTAGTTATGAAATACATTACGGTGAACAGTTGTTATCAAAGTTCGCGAGGGGGGGAGATACGAGTATAATACAAACATATTGGTTTGAATAATAACTGAGTCAGAAACGCTTTCCTTTTAGTGCTGTTTGTTATTGAATCGAGATCAATAACTATACTTTAGTCACTTTGTGTCGAAAGATAAACGTATAAATTACCATACAATACCGAAGCTTTAGACACGTCATCTCAGACAGATTGTATTGACGGAGCTTATTTATGAATCAAACAAAAATAGAAATACCTACATATGAATGCGGTGTGGTATATCATCATTGGCCTAATACATCTACTAGAGATGCATGAACAATCACAATTTTATAATTTACTAGCGACCCGCCCCGGCTTCGCACAGGTGTATTATACATATAAACTTTCACCTTGAATCACTCTATCTATTAAAAAACCGCATCAAAATCCGTTGAGTAGTTTTAAAGATATAAGCATACATGGAGACAGGCAGCGGGAAGCGACTTTGTTTAATACTATGTAGTGATAATCACTACATAGTATAAGACAAAGTCGACAAAGCGACTTTGTTTAAAACTATGTAGTGATAATCACTACATAGTATAAAACAAAGTCGCTTCTCTGTATATCAGTATAGCAATATAATTTACAATAATATAAATATAGCAATATAATTTACAGATTTTGAAAGAGTCTGAAATTATTTGGCCAAGTAGATAGGAAACTATCTAAAAATAGTAACTTCTCATAGAAATCCTAAAGCATTTATCGGTTTGTTTGTTACTATTTTACGCAGCAACAAAGGGCCCTCCCTTCGATCGACTTGATATTTTGCATCAATATACATAGTTTAAAGGTTTGTTAGGTTGACTATGGGAACATTCCCATAAACTTCTTTTTCTAGGTACCGAAAAAATATAAGTTTCCTGTGAGATAGCACAAAATCAAAATATTACGCGGGCAACGCAGCGGTCCAAAGTTATAACAGATTCCATAAATAAGAAAAAGAGCAGTCAGTGTCCAGTTACTTCAGTATAACAAACCAGAAACAAAACAGTCCTTAACAAAAGCTTCTCTGACACAAACCCCTCAAAGCCTATCAACAGACCAAAGCTGTTACCCCACAAAGCGCCACTTAGGTGTCTAACCATTTTTATGGTCTGAACTCGCCATTACGAGGACAATGTCTCAGAACAATGGCCGTTACCTAGTGACTTGACGGCCAAAGGGACGAACCCAGCCGAGCGGAGAGGAGGAAACGCATTTCCGTCTCACGTAAGGGACATGCCGGTCAGGAAATTGCTAAGACTTCGACAGCCAGCTAAGCAAACGTCTGCCAAGGTAACTTCGAAGTTTATTTTAATTATTACGGCGGCATAATCTTAAAGTATCGTCAGTTTCTTGCCTACTTTGTAAGGCCCCTCTGCGGCCTGAAGCGACCTTCGTTTGAGGAATAACCTAGATTATATTACCTATACTCTACCTTCTACGATTAATGGAAGATGTCAGAATTTTACATAAAGAATTCTTCAGAATGAACTTTGGCTGGAAGGAAATGATAAGCCATTCTTCATTCTTAGTCTATTATGCCCATTTTCATTTTTTCATGGTGAAATCCAACCACAATCACAAATGAAGTACGGAACTCTAAAATAAATCTTACGCTAAGCACTGATGAAAGCCACTTGTTAACAACTTGACTTCAGGGTCAAGTACTTAGAGCTAGCACATTGTTATTAACTGTTCCTAAACCGTTACCAAGCAATAATGTCATGAATGATTTGAAACTGAACTGATAAGTGTGCCTAATGGTAATACAGTTTGTCAATTCCTCGATTACTATAAATATAAAACCTGTAAAAGTGAACAGTAATTTCTGCAGCCATTGTGCTAGAGCTAACCGCAGCTGCGGCATTGCAGTGACATAGTGTTATCAGTCCGAGTCCCGTACCAATGGTTCTTTGGAATTTATGTACGAAATTTCACACCACTGTTCGGTGAAGGAAAACAATATTGTGAGGCAACCTGCTTACGTCAGTAGAAGAAATTCGATGGCGTATGACCAAATGTAGGTACTGTATGTACCAAAATATTGCTTTATCTCGTTTTGACATGTCGATAAAATTATAATTATCCTAGTGTTATGTTAGCCGTCCAGGATAACATAAACTTCAACTCAAGCCCCATTAGGATTCCTGTGTCGGGAGTGCCATATAACACTCACAAAGTCATAAAGATGAAAATTCAGTAAAGTTATTCCTACTTATTGAACTTTGCGTTCAACAGTTTTAGTTGAGACTTCTTTGATTGGTTATGGCATATTGGAGTGACAAACTATAAAACTACGTTACAGCTGTGAAGCTCACTCAAGCTTACTGCGTATCTACAATTCGGAGTTTTTGTCTGAGGCCATTTGCTCAATAAACATAGAAAGTAGAAATTAACAGACCTCTGTTAGATTTCTTTGTCTACAATGCTTTCTTCGAGTCTTGAGTAGTGAAGTACCGACTACACCGACGATATGAATAAGACAGTCTATGTAGACATAAATGTATGTTATGTTGCGCCATAACATACTATACAAGTCTGATACAACCTTAGGTCTGCGTTACAAAATGAAATTAGTCGAAACGATTGTATGTATGTATTTTACATAACATAAGAATTTACGACAAACAAACACATAATGACGTCAAGACAACAAACAATACCGGGTCAGATTGTACCACTCGATTCAAAACAAATGCTAATTCTAACCCAATTTTTACAGCCTCTATTGCGAGATATTAGCGCAATTAGAGCTTATAAACCAGCTAGACATTTCACAAGCTATCGCGAGTACACAGAACGATGACGCAAAAGCACAGCTTCGAAAGCCCTACAAGCTATTGAAGCTATTTGATGGAGAAAGCTGCGATCCATTAGGGGTGTCAGCGAGTGATAAAATAGTCCTGTTATTGCTATCTATCCTGGAGTGAAGCCGTTATGAGACGTAGTTTATTGGACGGAAAGTGTTATGAAACTTATACTCGGCTGGAGAGATCATCTTGCTTTATTTGTGGATGTTTCGGATGGGACACGGATTGGGCTAATTTTATCACCAAATGCTTTTTTTGTCTTTAAAAGTTTGAATGACGAGACAAGCAAATAAAGATTCTGTCATTCTGTCGAGATAGTTCAGCACTAGGTAAAATTGTGTTACAATTTTCTCCAAAAATGACACAACTGACTTTAATAGTGTACATGTAATTCGAACAGTTCGCTGGAATAATTCAGCGACTCGGCAGATTTTGATAAAATATAAATGGGACCACCTTTGAAGTAAGACCTATCAAACAAATAAATAATAATCGCATTGAAATCGGTTTATTATTGGCGGAGTACTCGCGTAACATACATACAAAAAACATAGTGTCGGTTTAAATACCTACGATAACTTAAAAAGTAATCAGTTGCTTTTGTTCTTTTAAGTTTTTGCTTTTTACTGGTCAACCCTACTTAGGTAAGTTTAAAGTATCCACAAGAGTTAGCGCTTGCAGAATATAGGTCAGTAACGATACTGCTTTCGACAGCCGTAGCCAAAGCAGTGGAAACCGAGGTCAACATGAGAGGATGGTTGTAATATGGTAAAGGAAAATCTAGATTTATTATTGAAAATGTATCATAGCATAGGCTATTATTATGCTGAAGAGACAGCAGCAGCAGATGGATAGTTCGGTAACTGTACTGTACTGTAACAGCCTTTTAATAGTCCACTGCAGGACGTAGGCCTACCCACGAAGGGTGATTGGGGCATATCCACCAAGCTGGCCCAGCTGGACGTATGAAGGTTCCCTCACGATGTTTTCCTTCACCGAAAAGCCAATGGTGTTAAATTCAGTACATAAATTCCGAAGAACTCATTGGTACGGGACCTGGATTTGAACCCTTACGATTATAAAGCGGGTGTCACTACCACTAGACCACCACGGCTATAATTAAACCGATCCTAAAAACGGAAAATTGGCGAAATAGGTAGGAGATTCAAGCCTTGTATTTGCTGAATAACAAATTATTTTAATCCCCATATACCTACTTATCCAACCACGAAGCTGTGTAATAGCTTCATCCAAAGATCAATGCCGTGAAAGACTTAATTGGACCATCCAATAAAAGCCCATTTGATCGCGGACTCTTATCATACATCACAATTCACGCGAGCTGGCGATGAAAACTTCACAGGGCTATTCGAAAAGGAATCGTAACTAGCATTGGCGCGATATTATAGAACACTCGTTCATTCATTGACCTCATGCATCTTCAAGAGATGATTTTTATATAGCATCCTGTATGTTACTTTGAATATACGCGATAACCGCGTGATCCCGTTCTATTAGGACGACGCGACGCCTAAGGTTTTAAAATCGAGGGCGGTGAAATTGCAAAGATCGCAACTACCGATCTGGTGATAAAGGCCAGCCTGAGAGGCGAAGGGAAACGAGGTTGAGTGTATCGGCTGTTGAGACGCGATGTGAAGCTTTGATGATAGAAATAGAACTGCTTACACTTACTAGGTAGTTGACTAATCAATCAGGAACTTTGTAACGACTTGAAAGATGATAGATGTCTACTATGTTGGCCATAGACGCTTACTCTAAGTTCCGTGTGTTGTCTTATGTTGGCTGACTGCTGTAATGCTTTTTAACCGATTTCAAAAGAGAAAGAGGTTCTATGGTTCATCTGTTTAGATATTTTTTGTGTATGTTCATCGATATTTTCGCCGATTGCGAACTGATTTAAAAAAAAATCTTTTTTTGAGGGTATACTTTCGGTTCCATTATATTTTATCGAAATCGGCTAAGCTGTTTTTGAAAAATCAACGATAATGTAAAAATTGCATAATCGATTCGAGCGAACTATTCGAATTATGTACCTACACGATTATGCTCTTTTTTGTAAAAAAAATCGAGTTTAGATATTTTTTGTGTATGTTCATCGATATATTCGCCAATTGTGAACCGATTTAAAAAAATCTTTTTTCGAGGGTATACTTTCGAGGTGATCCCATTATATTTTATCGAAATCGGCTAAGCTGTTTTTGAAAAATCAACGATAATGTAAAAATTGCATACATCGATTCGAGCGAGCTATTCGAATTGTGTACACGATTATGCTCTATTTTGTAAAAAAAATATTTATAACATTGTACTCTTATTATGAACAATATTTAGTAAGTATGGCAGAAAAAAGCGAAGCAATACAGCTGCAACATCGTTAGAGGCGAGCGACAAAGTTATATGCTATAAGATTAATTAGACAATGTTTATAACATGAGCACAATACTAGGTATCTTAGGGTATGAACGAACTTCAACCTTAAGTCGATATAAGTTCAACATGCTGAACATCAATTTTAGTTTCACAGTTTTTATTTCAATTTTGAAGTTATACTCACTCTCACTCTCTGTAGCACTCGCTACGATTGTTTCAAGTCAAAGTCTACCTAGACTACCTACATATGTCACAACACAATAAATGATATTCATTCACCGGTATACTCGTAAATTACATGTACCTAATCTGGACAAGCCCAAATAGAAATCCCACAATTTATCGACAACACACAGCTTTCCAATTCCATTACATGTAATAAGGCCTAGCCTAGCCTTCCTAGGTTAGCCAATTAGCCTAGCTAATTGAATGGACTTGCCATTAGCGGGCCAGTGACGTGACGACTAGATTTATGCCGACATTTCGCTACAGGTTTAATTAATTAGGATGATTGTTAGGAATGTAACGTTTACGGTTACATGTGGTTGTTACGCGAGTGTGGCAAATGTGGCGTGTTAATTTGATATTACTGTGTACTGTACTGTACCAGCCTTTTTAACAGTCCACTGCAGGACGTAGGCCTACCCATGAAGGGTGTTTGGGCCATATCCACCACGCTAGCCCAGTGCGGGTTGGTAGATTCACATACGCCATCGAATTTCTTCTACGGACGTATGCAGGTTGCCTCACGATGTTTTCCTTCACCGAAAAGCCAGTGGTGTGAAATTCCGTACATAAATTCCAAAGAACTCATTGGTACGGGACCGGGGATTCGAACCCACGACCTCACGATTGTAAGGCGGGTTTCACTACCTCTAGACCACCACGGCTCTTATTACTGTGTAGAATCACTTAAATGAAGACTTAATAGGTAAACAAGTATACCTACTTAATATTTTTATATCTAACAATTCACAACAGATTTTAGACCAGCAGCCCTATGGGTCGATGACATTAGACCCATCGCGGGTCTTGCGTGGATTAGATAACCCGAGATTAGATTAGGGAGAGGAAGCCTATACCCAGCAGTGGGTCGATAGTGTCGATACAGGCTGATGTTGATAGCTTAAACATCAAAGTCATCAAATAGAAAAAAAACAAATCAAAATCAATTCATCCGGTAGCAAGTATATTACAGACAATAACATACACACAATTCTGAATCGGAAATTGAAAATTTAAGTCACTTTTGGTGACACGATTTTGTCGACGATAAGGATCATTGCAACATTATTTTAAAAAAGAAACATTTTAACATTGCAAAGCGTAGCCAGCGTAGGTTTGCCTTTTCACAATATGAATAAAAAATAACATCGGAAATATACCGTTGGACGGAAGATTTCATAACAACCAGACAGGTTTATGCAGCGACCGAACATCGAATTGATACATCAAGTATTCTTAGCTACATTATTGATGCAGTGCCTCTTTCCCGAGCAATGAGTTCAGTACACAGATCTCGGGACACGGGACACTTCTATCTAGGTAACCAAACGGTGCCCCAGTGGTTAGTGACACTAACTACTGTGCCAAGTAGGCCTCAAAAAAAAATGCACAGCTCCCTATTAAATTCTGGTCATCTGCCAGCATTGTCCTTAGCTAGCTGCTAATTAAATAATAATAAATAAATATTTTGGAACATCTTACACACGGCCTCTGACCGCAAACTAAGGAAAGCTTGTGATATGGCTGCCAGAGACTGATATACTACATATACTTATTTTTAAATACATACTTATATAGATAGTAACTAAATATGTAACACCCAGACACAGAGCAAACACTTATGTTCATCACATAAATATTTGCCCTGGGTGGGGATCGAACCCACGCCTCTTAGATCCAGAAGTAAGGGTCACTAACCACTGAGCCACCGAGGCAGTAAAGGATCTTCGTGTTGCAAATGATGCAGCCCAAAGCTGTTAGACAGTTACTGGAACGAACAGATATAAGCACTCACAGTACACTGCATTGTGCAATGTATGTTTCGTAAACATCCACATATTTCGGTGTACGAGTATTTGCTTCATACAATAACTGTGTGAGCTTTATTAAGACATCAGAATCGCGCTGGACGCAAGCCGCTTCCAACCAGTTTTATTGGAGATCCATAGGGAGGCTTGTCTATCAGTGGACGGATAGATAGAGTAAGTGTCGCAGTGTGAAAAGTCTCGCGCGCCGGGCAAAGAAATACTCACTCTCTAGATATTTATGGGTCACAAGATAAAATTGCCATCAAAGATGCAGCCAGTGTCGAACAGACACCCTTGTGCTGGTATTAATCGAGCGTTAAACTCGCGCAGATCTCGACTCGATCTTGATACCAACTCGATTTATTAGTTGATGTTATTCATAATCGAATCACTTCAATCAAGGCACTTCCCACGATATTCGCTTACAAACATGAATCGATAAAGACGTAGTAAATAGTTGCTTTTTGCGATGGAAACTCGCATTTTGACACTAATAGTAAAATCTGTTGTACAAACACAACTGTTGTACAACAAAGCTAACAAAGCTTTGTTTTCGAGAGAAAGTGTCGTATTGTTCTTGCTTGACGAGCAAAGAAAATGTCCACATGTTGCAACTGAGATAGAATAACAAGAGAAACTGATCAGCCCCCCTACCGCCTAAAGCAATAGCAATCGTAATAGCAATCGTTTATGACTTCATTTTAGTCATTTGGCACCGCCTATGTGACGTTAGCCATCAAAGTTGTTCATTCAACGATTGCTTTCGCAATCCGCGCAAAGCAATTGATGGCTAACGTCACATAGGCGGTGCCAAATGACTAAAATGAAGTCATAAACGATTGCTATTACGATTGCTATTGCTTAGGCGGTCGGGGGGCTGAGCGTTCTATACCTAACAAAGTTTTTCGTTTTTTTTTTATTTATTTATTTACAATAAATATAGCTTGACAGACTTACATCCAATACGCTACATGTTATGATTAGTCGTGCCGCTTATCGTCGTACACGTATTGCCTATAATAAACTGTAAGCCGAACCATAAAAGTCGGCGTATGTGAAGTTAGCTACAAGCTGCCCAATATTCAATCCTGACTGAAGCCAAAGAAGATATAATAATACTACGTATAGAACGGCCACTCGTTACCCCCCACCCGTTTGAGTCTTCCTCACTTCCACCCCGCGTCAGGACACGATTTACTACTCTGCGCGCGGGCTGCACAGGCCGCTGCAAATACCCGTGTAGCGTTCGTGCGTATGTGTAGTGTCTGTGAATAAATATAGTGTTGTGTGCGTAAGACAGCAGATTTTGTATGAAGAAACGCGGAGTGTCCGGGCTGTGCTGAAGCTCACATAAATCTGTTTGATTGGGTAGCTAACTTCACATCCGCTGACTTGAATGATTCGGCCTATACCTTGGTAGTTAGAAGTCCTAAAGTCTTTTTTGTTTTTAGGGTTCCGTAACTCAAAAGGAAAAAACGGAACCCTTATAGGATCACTTTGTTGTCCGTCTGTCCGTCTGTGTGTATGTCAAGACTCTTTATCTCGGGAACGCGTAAAGATATAGAGTTGAAATTTAAACTATATACGTAAACCTATGAACTCTTGCAGTTGTGTAAAAGAAAAGCTTCTCAGTTACCGTACAAAAAAGTTAGAGTCGTTTATGTCGTAAAAAAACGCATATTTCAACGCTCACAAAAATCAAAACTTACAGGGTACTTCCCGTTGACATAGAACTTTGAAATTTGGCGAAGAGCTTTGTCTCAGAGTACACATATAGGAATAAATCTGAAAACTGTAAATTTTTATTCAAATCACATAAAAATAGGGCCTCAAAATTCACAAAATATGGGTTCAAAATTCAAAGTGAGTAAATCGTATCATGTAAGGTATCATATAAATAACTTCATTAGTACATGCTTAAACAGATTTTTAATTATTTTAACAATATGTTTGTACGGAACCCTCGATGTGCGAGCCTGACTCGCACTTGTCCGGTTTTTGTTGTTAACCTAGTTTATTTATGACACAGTCTAGTATTATTTAAGGGCAGCTCTACAGTCACACTGGTGTCAAAAGGTCAAAACACAATGGCCTACCTGTAATATTATGGCACCATGTCCTTAGTATCTAGATTCTAGGTTTATGCATGTTGCATTGAATTTTCATTTCTAGAAATAGTAACGTCGCAAATTCAAAGTGGTCCGAAATAATTTATCATTCCCAAAAACCACTTTAGGCGAAACGGGTCGCCGTTAAATAAAATATGCTCGTTCCAGCATAGTAAAGTAAAACCTGCGAGTAAAGCACATTTTCGACAGAATGTCTAACGAAAGTCGACCGCAGAGCGACTGCTATAAGCCTACACCTATGTAAACGTAAAGGGACATGGCCCAGACAACCTCGTAGGCGGTTCTTCTCTGCATACTAATTTTGTTACCGCGGTTTAATAAAGGCCGATTCACACATACGGCGGGCGCGGGACGGGCGCGTTCTGTGTGTTGTCGTCCATTGAAACAGGTACAAATAGACACGCCGTACTCCCGACCCGCACCGCGCCCGACCCGCGCCCGCCGTATGTGTGTTTTGGCCTTAGAGGCCGCTTCTTTCATAGGTAGGCCGTCTTTTTCATGTACAGTTTCTTTGGTAGAGTTATAAATCGCCGTTTGAATTCATGTTCAACTCAGAAATTCAGTTAGAAACTAGAAACAAATCGAATCGTTATTCTGTTACTTACCTACGTAACTCAATAGTTTAGTTTCAGTTAAGTCTTACTCGACTACGTGAAATTGGACTTTTGAATATATATTTTTGTGATAAATGAGAAAGACCATAATTATTACGTAACTTTTATAACAAAACTATCATTTTTATGTTTCGTTATAGTTAAAGGTGGCTTGGTAAATCTATTCATTTAAGAAAAAAAGTTTTTTTTCCAAAGGCTAATTGTTTATGTGATTTTTATTTATTCTAATGGACCCGACTCGCCATTTTAGTATTTTCCAATCACTGATTTACAATTTTTGAAATAATATCAAATACACGAAAAACTGCCCGTTAAAGAGTCTAACTGGTAAAACAGTAACCATTTTTGTTACAAACAACAAAACGTGTAGGTATAAATATGGTAACTTAACCAACCAAGCCTATGCCCCAGAGTTCCACACCGAAAACATTGCATTGAATACATCACGCACGATCGACTCATCAGTATTCGTGGCGACCGTCGACGCGACGAATAAGCGAATGAGTCGTAAAGTGTAAAGTTCGCTAAACAATCGCGAATAATATTATAAGTAATCAAACGGACGTATGAATATTTCATCATTCGGGAGCTCAGAACAAAAATCCGTAGAAACTTAACGCGTGCAATCAGTTGAGGGTTCTTCTAACCACATAAATGTATGAATTCAAGAACTGCCAAAAGCTGGTCAAAGTCTCTAGTCCTACCAGATGTACTACTAGTGGTCGGCCTGGTCGCACTAGTGGTACATCTGGTAGGACCACAGGCTACAAACGAACTTATCATCCATATGTAGTAAAGTCGATTCTAGCATAAAACATCACCCAACGAGATGAACATATGACTTCATTAAGACCGCGCAGGACGCAAGTTGTTTTCAACCAGTCTTATTGGAGATCTATAGAGCCTATGTCCTGCAGTGGACGTCATATGACTGAAACCCTCTGATTACTATTTGTTCAAATGACCCTCGTCTAATTTTACGTCAATTGCTCACGGCTTCATCACATTCAGTGGGGCGATCAGGCGGAACATTAAAAGGGCTGTTTTATTAATAAAATGCTTATGAAACCTATAAAAAGATTAGAGGTCGTTCTATAAAGTGTTTGGTCCTGATACTCAAGGTCTTGATGTACCTGTCATTTATTGGAGTTGAGATAATGTGTTTTAGTACAGCTCTTTTGTGGAGCCCGTCTCGGTAAGTACCACATTTTTAGAGCTAAGCAGTAGTGTGCCAGACTTCCTGTTTTCTAGATTGAATAGCAGTGTTTTTAAGAATATATGCGGACAGAAAATGCAGTGGGATTATGAAACATGCTTCAAACTTCCTCCTATAAAACAATTTTAGCATAAGATCAAAATCAATCAACGCTCTTCTTAAGTTCCGCTCATTTATCCTGGGGGATGTATTTACGAGTACATCTTATTATCGATATATAGATGACCAACTTCTTGGAGCAAAAAACTTTAAAATCTGAAGTTCCTATAGCTTCAGAAAGTTATATTTTTGGAACAAACAATTCGCTCACTTAATGTTATGCAAAGACCTTTGAAAATAGTCGAAGATGTTGTGTTAGTAAATTCGTATGCCTCAGGCCGGTTGGCTAGACCTGGTGTCAGTTTTAAAGCCGTCTGAAGGTTTCTGACATGGCCAAACGGTTACGACATCCGGGAACTATGATTTAACGTGTCATCCGAGCCACGAGGCGCTCAGTTGTAAATGCCACCGACAGCCACCTATCCGAAGACTGATAGTGCCGAACTTTGCTTAACTTTTGTGATCGCTGAAAAACCTAGTCAAACTACGCCATGAGCTCTACGACTGTTATTAAGCGTCACGATGGTCCGTGGTAGATCATCGTCACCTAGAATTTTGAACTGCATCAGCAGAAAACTCTTCGCGACACAGCACTGCGCACTGTGCGCACATCAGTCTAAGCTGATAAAATAGTAGAGCCAAAATAGCGGTAAAAGCAGTGATAACGATGCAAACGCTGCGCCCGTCTGTTTACTTTTTTTCTGCCCACACATCCGCCCACTCGAACCTGTCTGTTACCTGCTTTGTGGCTATCAACAATCGTATCACGGAACGAAAAGGGCTCGAGTAGAGTTTAACTGTTTAGTTAGTGGCATTAGTTCTGCTTCGTTGATTTTAACATGCATTTTGGTTGGAACTTTTTCTTTGCTTTAGAATCTAAAGCACTTAGTTTAACAAGACTTAGGGCCTCTTTCATCATCTCCGAGTAAAGTATTGAGTAACTACTTTCCGAGTAGTGATAATTGGCGAGTAAGAGTCTCGAGTAACATTGGTCAGTTTCACATTAGACAACCTGCCTACAAGTAACAACTCGGCGAATTACCGAATGATTGAATGAAAAATGACGTCATTCGTTCGTATTTTGTTGTCGTAACTGTCAGAAATGTCAAACGTCAACATTTTTTCTTCTTTTTGTTCATTGGGGATATTTGGTTTTGCGCGGTCGGCGCATTTGCCATCTTCGAGTTCAAAGCTTTTTCACTACCTAGGATATTTTACTAATAAGTCATTAATTTTGAAAACAGTGTTTGACAGTTTTGCACACAGTTTATATATGATTTTTGACTAAAAACAACTTCCCATTTTCTGAAAAAATTTTTCGACAGATTTGACTTTAATGTTATTTTGTTTTAAATTTAAAACAGAATTATAGTGTTCGAATTTAGATAATTTACACGAAATAACGCGCGCTTAATACGTGTGATTTGTTTGTGGTTCTCTCTTTACAGTACGGCTATATTTTTTGTTTTGTTATATTGTCTTTTTTTAATCAACGTCATGTTTTTAGGTTACCTACGTGAATACCTAATATAGCAATTATTTTAACCACTTAGGTACATATATCAAAGTTTTAGTTATTATTATTTTTTCAGTACGGTGAAACCAAATCCGGCGAAAATATCTTCAATATTTTAATCAAACAATCGAGTTCGTAAAAGTAATTAACACGAATCCTGGAAATTCGTTGATATGTTCTAATTTCTCCAATTGATCTTCGATAAATTCTGGCATATTCATAATAATAGCATATCGCATATCAGTTTCCTGAAAAACAGTATCCACAGTACAACCCAAGTTTGCAGAATAGACATACGTTAAAGTATTCATAGTGTCTTACTCGTCGGTTAACACCGCTATAGGGCAGATGAAGTAGCAAGTAAGTTACAAGCCAGTTTATTTGACGAGTAGCGCTACTCAGACATTATGAACCTGGTGTATAACGATACTCGCCACTTTAATCGGCGAGTAGCTTACTTGGGACTTTACTCGGAGATGATGAAAGAGGCCCTAGTTTAACAAACTGAAAGCTTGCAAATAAATTGTGTCGTTTCCAATTCCAACCAACTTCCAAATAGGATTTTTTTTTCTCAATTCGACTATGAATGATCATTGTGTGAATGCCACACTATTCGTGAACATATTTGGATGTTTTGCTGCAACGTACTAATAAGACACTTGCGAATGGAGACTAGGCACCAGATAATCTTATTAGAACCACGAGATTACGCAGTGTGCAAACAGCATACATGTTACAACCAATTCCATTAGACATTATACACAGAGGTATCTGCTTACCCTGTATGAATTCGAAAGGGGGTCATTCAGACCATAATTATGAACAACTTTTACTATAGGGCTAGCTCAGAATTCGAGAAAAAAAATCGGTAGCTCCATACAAAATTACAACTCGGTATCGGAAAAAATTATGAAACAGCTTTTTTTTTCCTCGAAATCTGGGTGGCCCCAAAGTAAAAGTCGTTGAAAATGATGGTCTGAATCACCTCGTTTTGGCTTAGTAAACTAATTCTGGATAGCCCTGTACTGATTATTACTACATACTACGGGACTAATCGCGCACACACACAATCGAGATAAATAAATACATCATCCCGATCTCATAGAGTAATGTTTTTAGTTCGCGATTTAAAAAAAAACAACAGCCCTGTATTGAGTTCTGGAGAGGCCAACAGTGGACATCGATTTAGCTGAATGACCCCGGTCATTCAGCTAAAACGATGATGACTTACGAAATAGCCATACAAAAACTTCTGTTCAGTACTTTTATAACTAGCTTCCATTGCTAAGAGGATGCATTATGAAGATTGAGGACGGTCGGAAGCAAAAAGCCAGCAACTAGAAAACCGCGACTAACGACCACATTTTAAAACTTGCAACAGTAAGCTCCATGCATTGTGTGTATCGGCATCGGCAGGCAGTGAACTGTGGTGCGGGGCTATCGTATCCCCTTGTATCGGGGACGGTTGGCCGAGCACGGCTGCGCACCTGTCGCCTCCACTTCCATATAAACTTTATATCGAGCCACTGTGTTTACAGCGTATTCAAGGGATTTAATGGATCAGACGCATTAGGCTGAAGCTGGGAAGAGTTATGGGCGAGATGTGACGGTATCTGCAGCTGCTTAACTGTTTTATTTGTGTTTATACAGCGAACTCTACGAAAACTTAGAGAAGATATACCCCCAGTTCCACCTCAATTCGTAAGATTACAAGATAAGCTTCCAATCTGACATGATCTTCAATGATCTTTTTGTATGGTACCCACAACACGGGCCTCGAGCCTAGTGTGGGACCAAAGCTGCAAAGGATATTTCGCTTATAAATCCTGAATCTAATTATCTTGCCAAATTTCAACTGTTATTCATGTATTTCAATTTTAGTAAATAAATAACTTTGACTTTGTTATAGGACTCTGATATTAAGTAGAACGAACAATAAAAAGAAAATGAAATTACGTGTAATATTAATAGATAATTGATGAAATTTGACTTTTTAAATTGATTATTATGTACTGGACATTTTTATTTTTATATTATTCTGTGCAATTTGTTTTCATTTAAATTTACTGATCGTTTTTATTATTAATTTTATTGACACTGACTTTTATTTTCTTGTCATACGTTAAACTTTTATATATTTTTTAACATTGACATCAATAGTTTATGTTATCAGTTTTGGATTATATTTTCATTATAGTTTATATTATTTTTGCCAGACTGCTAAAATTTGTATAATTATGATTTTCTTTTGATTGTAAATTTGACGTACCTAATGTAACACACGTAGTTATAAGGTCAATTATTCTATTCTATTCTATTCTATTCTATAATTATAATTAATTTCTCAACCGACTTCGAGTTTTAGCATACCGTATTAGTTATAAAAAGTAACGTATGTGTACAAGTAAGATTTAGGCGATCCACTAACTGAATCCTGAGACAGCTGTGCCCTCTCTCAACAATGGAGACCTGCAATGGTCTGCCGCCTGTACGTTGAATGGCCTGAAGGCAAACGCTGCCGCGATTCTGGTTGCTATTTAATGGGCTGAAAAGTTTGCGGTTTTTTTGGAACCACTAACAAGGTAACAGGAAGATTATAGGTAAAATTATGTACTGAAGCTAAATTAATAAATTTTTACTTGAACCGTCGAATGGTAGATACTTATTCGAGCCATACTCGAACTAAAACAAGTATGCATGCTGTTTCAAAATGTCGTAGCTTTTTTTTTTAAATTAATTAAGCGAACTTTTTGCCTATTAAATCGCGTGTTAAATCACGGCAAGAGAAAAGTAGCTTCTTGTTTCATGTCTCAGCTTGTGCGTGTACGAATTGAAACTACAGTCGGCAATGTGACCTAGAACGGGACTCATAAAACGAGATTTCAATATATCACGCGAAACAAACAACTCAATCATCATTCTAGATATCTAGACATAATGATAAGAGAGCAGATAATTTCTACTTTCTTTTGCTCACACGCACGCTTTCGATATTTGAAACGGTTTCGAGCACGTCAGTCGTTTGACAAATCGATTTTCGTGAACAAATCGATCGATTTCGCGGATTCGATAGGTAATGTGGTTTTTGCTAAATACGTGATTTTCTTGGATTGAATTTTACTACGTATTCTTGGAGAGAATATTATATAACGTTGTTAAAGCGTCAATTTGAATAACTAGATATATTTCAAGTTTTTAAGCTGTCGACGGCCACAAAATTACTTTTTGCTGACGGCTGGCAGTTTTGAGATATCGTGAACAGCAAATTAAAGAACTTGCTTTCAAAGCTAATAAAACATCTAAGCGCTTTGTGATTTTTTGAACTTCGCTAATGACTTTATTAGATTAAATCTAACAATAGTGAGTTTAATTACATAACAACTTTGCGAGGAATCGTTTATGATAATTACAAATGTAACAACTGCACTATTGTGTTTAGTTTCACACGAAACGAACGCGTCTATACTACCTAAGTATATTTGTTAGATGTCTAGCAATTAGTTTTGTAAAATCCTTATTAGTTCAGTCTAGCTAGTATATCTAACATATCCTGGACACAGGACATTTCCCGATTTGCGCAGGATATTCCGATTTTAGCGATACATTTGCGTTATAACCAACTTTTCGATATAACCTTAATTAGGTTAACGTTTGACAAATTTTTTCTAAGATTTAAGATTATATTCTATGATTTAATTGATATTTAAAGTGATTAACAAGTCTGTTTTACTTTGAAATTTATTGCAGCTGATTCGATTTTAAAAATCTTTAAAAACAGAGAAAACCACCGAAATTAGACCCACTCCACCTGGAAACACCAGCACGCGTAATTAATTACATAAAATTGAATTTATGTTTATTTTGATTCAGGTATGTAAATTAATTATGCAGACAAGAGATCACTGAACCTAAAATGATATTATATAGTGAACTTCATAACTTTTGATATGGAGTCATCATTTGAAAAAATAATAAATACTGTTCCACGTCTAATCATACGTCTAAACAGCTGTTTATTTGAGGGTTAATACCATCGTAAAAGTTGTTCACCTTTTAACGTCGGACAAAAGTTCTACTCTTTTCAATCCTGATAGCTCTACTAATACCTACTACTATAGTTTATGATAGGTGTTATATTATGTTCATAAGACTAAGTGGGTGTTTAGGGACTGTACAAGCTCAGTCTTAATATGGTAAGGAGTCGTTATTACACGCGTTTCGTCCGATATAACGAGATGTCAACAAAGGACGTCTCGGCTGTATCCTCCACAAATGTCAAGCTGTACAAAATAATCTACAGTAATGTTACCTATCCGCCAGAGATCTAGATAATTATGAGTTAATGAGTGGAGTGTGAATTTAGCTTTTAGCGCTTCGCTTAGTTTTAACTTTGCTAAATGTTCTTGCACGGATCATGTCTATAGTTCGTTCCATAACAACCGCTGAGATTGAAACAGACCAGAATATAATAATATTTTTAAAGCCAACCTATGAGGTAATTATATTCGACAAAGGTCGTCACGATCCTAGTTCACAGCGGTTATGGGACGGACTCGGGTACATATATCATCTCTGGTTTACAGCCCTATCAAACCTATCCTTATGAAATATGATAAAAATGCGTTTATAACTTTACACCAGCTTGCAGTGCGAAACAAATGAGCTGTACGAAGCAGTGATAAGTGTGACATGAGAAAATTCTATTGATGGAATTTCCTCCCTCATCGCTCATCAAAATATCAAATATTTTGGTAGGTATTTGACTTTTTCAGCAAAACATCGAAGTTTAGCAACATTCGGCTCGATGTCGGTCAGTCTTCCTATAGGTGACTGTGAATCGCATTTACCACTGAACGCTACTGCGACTTAGGGTACATATTTACCTACTCGTTAAATTGTAGGCTCCGGGTGTTTCCACCGTTTAGCTATGTCTGAGGCTTAAAAACTGTTACGAGGGCTCCTCACCCGGCCAATACGAACTTACCACCTACGTCAGAACAGCGCGAGAAAATCTCGACATTTCTACATCAAAGTTACGAAAGTTAGCGGAAAATCTAATTCCACATTAGCGCCACGCTTTCTAACACCCACGCTATGACGAAAACTCGGTTCATGGGCAGTTCGGATACGATATGCTCATTCTATTTCTATACATGGTGTTAATTAATTAAATTATTCTTGGAGTCGTCCAACAAAAAACATCTATTATAGGATATTACGATGGCCAAGGCGTTGGTTTCCGAAATTGTGTGGACGATAAGCCACAGAGGAAGTAACTCCCGCTCTGGGTGGTTCTTGATGCAAAGAATGTCTATCGCTATTCAACACGGTAATGCTGCCAGTATTACGGGCACCTTTGCACCATGAACCATCAGGGACGGGTTATTTGATTGAATCTCGATTTTTTACGAATGATGTTTAACAATTAATTACGTACATGTCTCTACTCTCTTGGTTTAGTTGGTGGTGCGTCTGCCTGGTACAGGCAGAATAAAACTTCTTGGCGTATGTGAAGTTAGCTGCAAGGCGCGCGAAATCCAATCCTCGCGCAGCCTCAAGACTCGAGCTTTGACTGCCTCGGTGGCTCAGTGGTTAGTGACCCTAATTTCCGAGTCAAAGAGGCGTGGGTTCAATCCCCACCCAGGGCAAATATTTATGTGACGAACGTAAGTGTTTGCTTTGTGTCTGGGTGTTATTTAGTTACTATTTATAGAAGTATATGTATTTAAAAATAAGTATATGTAGTATATCAGTCAGAGGCCTTCAGGCGGCCTAAAAACTCTGACACCAGGGCTAGCCACCCGGCCTATACGAACTTACTTACTTACTTTATCAGTCTCTGGCAGCCATATCACAAGCTTTGCTTAGTTTGGGGTCAGAGACCATGTGTAAGATGTCCGCAAATATTTATTTATTTACAATAGCTGTTAATGTGTTTCAGTCAGGGTTGGGCTTTGCGCAGCAGGTTTTGGCTTGTAGCTGCCGCCCAGCCATCGCAGCCGCCCAGAAATTTGATTCGGCCTATACCTATTGCGATTATAAAATTCTATACATTTAACTGTGTAGGTTTCCGCATCTCAAAAGGAAAAAACATATAGGATCACTTTGTTGTCCCTCACTGTCTGTCCATCTGTGTGTCATGACCTTTTATCTCAAGAACGCATGAAAATATCTAGTTGCAATTGGTACCATATATGCAAATCTATCTCTTGTAGTTGAGAAAAAATCAAACTTCTCTGTTATCGTACAAAATGGTTTGTGCCGTTTATGTCACAAAAAAACCGCATATTACACTCAGAAGGGAATCAAAACATATAGGGTACTTCCCGTTGACCTATAAAATTTGGCAAGGAGCCTCGACTTAGAGCACATATGATTATAGGAATAAATCTGAAAACTACACATTTTTAGTTAGATCACGAAACTATAGGTGAAATGAAAGAGATAAGGGTCCAAATTTTAAAGGGATTTTATTGTATCATGTGGTGTAAGCTTTAAGCTTGTAAGCTTTACTGGCACAAGCTTAAACAGGTTTTTAATTATTTTTACGATAAGTGAGTTTCGATTTATAAAGAGAAATGTAAAAAAAAAATTTTTTTATGCGTTTTCAAGGACTACTAACGCCATCGCCTAAACAATCGATGCCCAGCTTCGCCCTAAGATTACTAACTAAACTTGTAAGCTTTCTTTAGCAAATAAAAGATGATATTGTAATACCAGTTTTTGCATCACTAGAGTACTAGCAAAGAACCAAACTTCCAATCAAAAGATATGCCTAGATATTACAGAACACTAAAAAATATGATCCATGATTATAGTACAGGCATGTCTTAGTACCTACCCATTTTAAAACTATGTGTTCACAAAACATATGAATCGGCCCAGATGTCCTAGTTTCTCAGAAAACATTCCAAAATCAACTGTGAACTAGATTTATCACATGTTCAAATAGCTCACAAAAGCAGTTCTGCTTCAAGAGAACCTTATTTGGGTAATTTAACAATGGGGCGCAGACAAGATTGTCTAAGCAGACCATGTCTAATTTAGAGTTTTCTCTCATTTCTCAATGTAGCGCTTATATATTTTGACAAGGTTTCTGTCAGCGAACACCAAGTTAAGCAACATTCCCAATTTACCCATGTCAGAGGCCTTCAGGCAGCTTAAAACAAATGACACCAGGGCTAGCCACCAGGCGTACACGAACTTGCTTATCTCTAACTAGTTTTTGTGTTATTTTGATTTTTGTACTATCCCATAGGAGCCTTTTATTTTTCAGGATAAAAAAAAACTTCTGTTTTTCAAATTATGTCCACGCCGAAAGTCAATTCAATCTGTTGCTTTATTGCTGTGTAAAAGAGCAAACAAATACACTTTCTGATTTATAACATTATAAATAACCATTAGTTATAATGAATTTGATGATTGAAAAGCTCTCCATTGAAGAACACAGCAATTAATTGCAACAACAGAACTGTAAACATTATTCTAGCTACAATTGATCTTATGACAACTTCCCTTTTTATGGTAGTAGGTTGAAAAATATTGACATACAAGGCACATAACTCTCTACTCTATAATAGATATTTGCTCGAAGCATCAAGCTTCGAGCAAATATCTATTATAGAGTCATAATCATGCAAAAAAAGTGTCCGAGCAAAAAATCTGCCCAAGCTACATAATGGGCAGGCATTTTAGTTAGTCGTAAGGAGATTTCGAGCCGACTACAACGTCGCGCGATGCCAAAGTGCTTGGTTACAAGCACTAATTACATAGGTGACAATGTTGAGAGTCGAGAAAATGGGTCATTGTGAATTATTTAATGTAAATATCTAAGTCGGTAAGTATGATG
The DNA here is from genome assembly GCA_949316475.1 of Hypomecis punctinalis. NCBI lineage: Eukaryota > Metazoa > Arthropoda > Insecta > Lepidoptera > Geometridae > Hypomecis > Hypomecis punctinalis. The sequence goes on along the minus strand of OX438799.1, from coordinate 20,011,525 downwards.
GCGCTGAGCCATTTTTTTACTACTTTCACATAGGGACTGTAGCTCTGTAGACATGTTCCTCGAGGAATCCATGTCTTCATAATATTGATCAGTAAGAAATTCAATACAAGTTTATTATATTACTACATGCCATCAAGTAGCTTGGTGCTAGTTGTGGTTAGATAGGAATGTATTAATAGATGAAGAATGTACTAAGTAGAGGAAAATGATCTACTTCAGCTTAGTTCAAGGGAACTTATATCATCCTTTAGCGAGAATTTTACAATATATAAATTTCCATTGAATTAAATGCAGTGTTTACTCTTTTGTGATGACTAGGTGTATACATACTGCATTTGTGTGCACACAAAGTATTATTCCCTATAATGATGTTTTTATTCTGTATGGTCTGGATCTGGGTTTTTATCAGCTAAGTAGGTATGACAGCATTTTGTATTCTTCAAATTTTTAACTTTCCAAAAGAGCTCCGTTACCAAAAATTTTTATATAATCACTGCTAATCTATGTTTTGAATAACTATTTAGTGTATTTCCGCAAGAATTCTTGCGATTTCTTGCGAGCGACCTCGAAGAGTCAACACGTCCTGAACATGCCTCGTTGAGAGGCGAAACACGTGTCGAACAGAGTGTAGTGCAGTGAGAATAAGGGTGTTATTTTACTAGTGAAGTGTTTTCAATATTTTGTCATATTACTTTTAAAAGATTTTTATAATATTTACTTGTTGTTAACGGATTATTAATATAGTATTTTAAAAATATATAATATAGTGAAAATAAGTGATACTTATTATTATTTTATTTATTTTGTAAAATTAAGTTTTTAAATGTATAATTATTGTAGTATTAGTAAGTACTTAATCGATTGTATATTTTTTTTTAAAAGTCCTTAATGCCCTTAAACTTATTTGCCTACAACAAGATAGCAGAAATACACTAAATATTATCAAAACATAGATTTGAAGATGAATTTCCGCAAAGTAACACCTGATTCAATCAACTATAATCACTGCTGTAAGGGCTCTATTATGTGCATGTGTAATGGTTAACATCTAAGAAGCATCTACTCATTATATCACTCTATTACAATAAAATATACATGCAATTACTTATTCTGTAATAAAATGTGTAACTTCGGAATATACTTCCAAGTTGAATGACCGCACATGTATAATAGCTAACTGGTTTCTTACATTCCAAATTAATCCTAGTTGCTAGATAATTGTAAATGTGGGTATTTCATAGAACTTTAAAAGTATATTTTTTAAAGGAAACACAGGAAAAAATTGAGAATGAATTCTAATTAGAGTAGGTACTTTAGGCATTTTGTTTGATTAGTGATATTAAACTAACAGGATGATAAAAATATCCAATTTAGGCAACAATTTAATTTCATTTCTATGAGTACCTATAAGAAAAATAAGTCTTAACTTATAGTTTTGGTGCATCATCTACTAAAAAACCTCTTTTTAAAGTTTCGGCTAAAGTTTAACACACTTTCGCTGTTCCAGGAAATAAACACGACTATCAGTGCGTTATCCCGTAGGTAGGTACCGGCGGCATGTTATCACAGCCGATCGATCTGATGACAAATAAATATACAAGGCGAGGCGACATTTACCGGCATGTAAACCATTTAAACAATACGAAAAACAACTGTTGAACACATTAAACATACTTTATAAGACATGAGAAGTTCATAAATATAATATCTAAATGCAAAACGCATAGAAATACACCAAGATTTATTTATAAATTGCTGCTTACCAGCTAAAACTGTATCGCTCAAGTCGAATTTCACCGGCTTTGGAAACTCCCGTAACTTACGTCCACTTAATTTTAATTCACCACTTAAGTACGCATCTTCGAGAATTCTTTCTAATGACTTTGTTAACTGACTATGAATATTACTGTGCCCGTTCATATTTCCACTCACGCACGGACCTAACACGGCCATATTCTTTTTAAACTGAAGAAAAACATTTTTTTCGTTACCCGACTGACGGTTCGTAGAAAAAAACTGTAATACCAACATTAGCAATATTCTGTTATCTTCACTACCATTGCTTGTCTATGGAACCATTATGAAAACCGCAGACTGCGACCACGACCGTTTCTCTGCGGTCCGACCTTCAGACGGACCACAGACAGGACATTGTATAGAGCCATGGCTAAAGGTCCCCATTGATATACACTTGATGATACATCGGAAACCTCTATTTGAAGGGGTGGCTACATTCCAAAGGTTTTTTTTATCGTCAATAAGTCCGCGCTTAACCACCAACTCGACTGATGATAAGCGACGTTGTGGTCTCCCAATCAACAAAGACACGTGATTTATGACGTCATTTTTTGGTTAGTTTTAACGTCCGATCACGTCATTTTCAACGTGGTGATTCACGTGTCGATGTCACAAATTAAACGTCATTTTCAACGTCATTTACGACGTAAATTAACGTCATTATACTGACGTAGGTTGACGTCATATTGTGACTTCGTGTAACGTCAACAAAGATACGTGATTTATGACGTCATTTTTTGGTTAGTTTTAACGTCCGATCACGTCATTTTCAACGTGGTGATTCACGTGTCGATGTCACAAATTAAACGTCATTTTCAACGTCATTTACGACGTAAATTAACGTCATTATACTGACGTAGGTTGACGTCATATTGTGACTTCGTGTAACGTCACACTATCACGTTTATAAATGTCATATGGTGACGTCGCCTAGGGTAACTTTTGACGATAGTTAACGTCATGTTCAGACGTTAGTTAACGTCGTGTTCAGACGTTATTTGACGTCGTGTTCAGACGTTAGTTATCGCTCAGTGGTTAGAGCGTCGGGCTAGTGATCCGAAGGGGCATGGTTCAAATCCTGCGTTCGCTTCAGATTTTTGAAATGCTTATCACAAAGATAACTCTTTGAGATAAAAATCTAGTGTGGAAAGCACTTAAAATAAACATCATAACATTGATTTAGCAGTGCGTCATCTCTCGTCAATCTTTAGAAGTTCTAATAACTTCTAGTTGAGTGATAACCTGTCCAATACGGGTATCACAGGTGGCACCACCAACGCTATAAGTTGGGAAATGTAAGCACTTCAGAAATTTGAAGCTTGCGTAGGAGGCGAGCTAGCTCAGTGGTTAGAGCGTCGGGCTAGTGATCCGAAGGGGCATGGTTCAAATCCTGCGTTCGCTTCAGATTTTTGAAATGCTTATCACAAAGATAACTCTTTGAGCTCTAAGCAGTTTTGTTCTTTGAGATTTTATTACCCTATTAATCATATTTATAATAAATATAAATCACATCTAAAAATCAAAGATATATGTTGAGGTAAAATGCTTTTCCGGTGTTTTAGTGAGTTCTAGTTAGATCTGTGTTATAGGTTCGTCTCATAATTCTTTCAGAAAATGTCAAGTGAATGACAATGTGGACGACGTCTGTGTGTAAGAGTCAGCTAAAAAAATAGAATACCTTCAACCATTCCGAATCCTTCCATTTGGACGCCCGCCGTCCATTTGATTCGAACATAATTATCGTCACGTTACTATGGACACATTTAGGCACGTACCTTATTCACTTATAGAATAAAAAATTATAGAATTCATAAAAGTTGATGCATCCTATTATTTGCTCAAAGGGTCTAAATCTATAAAAAGCATTTTTTTTAATTATGCTATTTTCTCTTTTTTTTTGGTGAAATAGACTCAGAAAAAGGTCTAATTTCTCGACATTTAACGCTTGTTGTGGGTAGATTTTTGATTATTATTATACCAGCTTCCATACATTTTATGGACGTGTCCTTTGGTTAATTTGGTGAACGACAAGGATGCAGCGCAGTTGTCTGGGGAAAGCTTCAAGGCTCCATCAATCACAGGCGGTACGAGCGGTAGAGCGGTACGAGCGGTACGAGCGGTAAAGGGCGGTACGGCAGTACCGCGACCGGACCAGTGTGAGCCCTTCTTATATAACCAGTACAATACAGATGCCCGCCCGTCTGCTGTACCGCTCGTACCGCCTGTGTGTAAAGGAGCCTTCAAAGAGGCTGCCATTTTATAGTTGATTGGTAGCTACCAACATGACAAATACAAAAAGAAGTGACATTAATTATCTGACAGTGTCACTGTCACAGTCAGGCTGAATGGAACCTAACCTAAAAATTGCTTGCCTCCTGGATTTATTTTAATAATTACTCAAAACTTTGAATTAAAATGACCATATCGAATTTATCACGCGTAGCTAATATATTTAGAAATGCTAACAAGAGTAATGTGTCCCAAATCGAGGTAAGCTCCCTATTTTATGATAGAAGAAAATACATTACAGGGGCTAGTAATTCCGGAAATCAAGATTCTAGTAATTAATGAAGATAGAATGATATAACTAACCTGGATAAATCAAGATCAATCTTTGTTCTTCCTAGGTACCGAAGTCTTATATCGTATTGTTAGTTTCAATGTATCTAGGGTGGATCCTTAGGCATACCTACTCGTAATAGTGTTTCGAATTCATTATTACCGGTTTTTGAAGGCACAATAAAACTAGACATTCTACTGCAACGATTGTTTCAGAGATATTCTTCCCACGCAAAGTTCGCGGAACACAAACCCCTGGAAAAGATTAGAAACATTGGAATCTCTGCTCACATCGACTCTGGAAAAACGACACTTACAGAAAGAATATTGTTCTATACAGGAAGAATTGGACAGATGCATGAGGTAAACATATATATTTTTATCATGAAGAACCTTCTTTCACCACCATCATGTTGGTAAGTGACATAGTGGTTGAAGGTGCAGAATAGAGTTGAATGCGGTTAGATGTTGACGCTGGGTTACAGCGTAGGCTTAGAGGGGTAAGGGAGGTATGAGTGCCAGACTATCGTTCTATTGAAGTGCTGGACTAGTGAGATTATACTGTAAATGTGTCTCCAGTTTGTGCAAAAATCTTGCGATCTATTCAAATAATCAATTACTTGCAGGTAAAAGGCAAAGACAATGTCGGAGCCGTAATGGACTCAATGGAACTTGAACGTCAAAGAGGCATCACCATTCAATCAGCAGCTACGTATACAATATGGAAAGACCACAACATCAACATCATCGACACTCCGGGTCACGTAGACTTCACTGTAGAAGTAGAAAGAGCTTTGAGAGTACTAGACGGTGCAGTGTTGGTGCTTTGTGCAGTTGGAGGAGTCCAGAGCCAGACGTTAACTGTTAATAGACAGATGAAACGGTACAATGTACCTTGTTTGGCATTTATTAATAAGCTGGATAGGTTAGGTTCCAATCCGAATAGGTAAGGGATTTTTTTTATTTCAATGATATTGCTAATAAGTATGAAAGATTTTACACACACAAGGCAGATGACCTCATTAAGACCATATGTTCGTGCTGGATGCGAGTCGCTTCGAACTGGTGTTATTGGAGATCTATAGGGGTGGATTATGTTCAGCAGTTGACGTCCTATGATAATACATCATGGCTGAAACGCGATGACGACGATGCTGAAATATGTATTGTAATCAATGATTTTGAGCTGAATAAAAAACATTTATAGATCTTTATGTGTGCGTCAGTAAAATCTTATGTGTGGTTACTGCCTCGGTGGCTCAGTGGTTAGTGACCCTAACTTCTGGATCAAGGAGGCGTGGGTTCGATTCCCACCCAGGGCAAATATTTATGTGATGAACATAAGTGTTTGCTCTGTGTCTGGGTGTTATTTAGTTACTATCTATATAAGTATTTATTTAAAAACAAGTATATGTAGTATATCAGTCTCTGGCAGCCATATCACAAGCTTTGCTTAGTTTGGGGTCAGAGGCCGTTCGTAAGATATCCCAAAAATATTTATTTATATTTATTTATTTTTTGCTGTTTTCCATAAAGGTGTAAGTTGTAGTAGTAATGTTTGCTTGCATGTTTTCTTTATTCTGAATCTTCCTCGTTTCTCTGGTAGTTGTGGGTTGAATAGAGAGCTTCTTTCAAGAATTATTATTTATCTATAGAAACATCTTGAGATGGTTGTATAAAAATACTTATTTTGGGTCAGTAGACGAAGAAGTAGTTTGGCGCTCTTGTCTTGAGGTTGTATGTATCGTAAAATAAAGTCATTTGCTATTATTTTGTCAAAAAACAATCAAACAACCTCTCTAGACTATGTACTCTTAGGTATATTGCTGCAAACTTGTTATACCATTTTCCAGAGTATTACACCAAATGCGGTCAAAAATGAAACACAATGCTGCCTTCATTCACCTACCGATTGGTCTAGAGAAAGAGTGTCAAGGAATTTTAGATCTAATTGAAGAGAGAGCTGTGTACTTTGACGGAGAATATGGGGAAACGGTTCGGTATGATGAAGTGCCGAAGGATAGAAGATCTGAAGTGCAACAGAAGAGACATGAGCTGGTTGAGCATTTATCTAATGTGGATGAGACTTTGGGTAAGAGTCATTGACTAAATTGAGACCTTCAAGATTCTCAATGGCTTCTATAATCTTCCGCATATTCACGACATGTACACCTTAAACGAAAATATGCGGGATAGCAGACGCCATAAATTTATCTTGCAGCCTACACCATCACAAACCAACACTGCACACCACATCCTCTGCAATAGAGTTGTCTACAACTGGAATAGGTTGCCTGAGAATGTAATCTCAGCAAGAACTATAAACACATTTAAGAATAGACTGGACCTTTGGATAAAGAAGGAAAAAATATGTTTAACAGATAAATACTAATTTTATTTGATTCTGCTTGATATAGGCACATCAGTATACCCTGCTCGCCTATAAACAAATAAATAATAAATAAATGTTCAATGAAATCCTACCTCAGCAATACAACATACTTTGTTTGTAGTTCATATTGATACATTCTATATGTATACCCAACTTATGTATACATTGAATGTCACAACTTTTTACAGTAGAACAATAAGAACAAGAGTTGTCGAATTTTTTTTCAAGTATTTTTTTGATAGGATTTTATTGATCTGAACTTGACTTGATGAATTTATTGACTGCTATTGTCACGATTTTAAGCGAAACTAATTGCTAATAAAATATTCTGCAAAACACATCAGTAGATGTATTTCTGACAACGATTTCTTTTAGGGAAGCTTTTGATATTCATAACATTTATGTACCTAGTGCAAGGAGCATATTAACCAGTGGAGAAAGTGCGCGGGGCGGCCTCGCTCACCATCGATAGGCGCTTTAGTTGACAACCGACTAGTGATACTCGATCCAGGTGCTTTGTATCGATATTTTGGATTGCAATGGATCGTATCGCAGTGTATCGATCCAGGTATCGATCCGCTTGTTTCGATACGATATTTTAATCGATCCGGTATCGTATTTTAAAAAATAGAATATATTGTCTTTTATACCATCAAAGTTTACAAAGTTTATTGTTTTAGGTACATAAACAATACTTATTTACGTCGGCCAACCTGTAAGTGGCAAAGTACACAGAAATAATATTTTCTAAAGCCCCTCTTTGTTGAGACGATACGATTGTGTGGTTTCGATACAATATTTGATCCAGTATCGTGTCAATAGTTAAAAAGATGTGTTATTGCGATACGATATTTTATTCAAAGTAGAACCAAGTCAAAAATATCGATATTTTGCTAGTAACATTTTTGGCACCACTACAAGAACTGCTGTCATTGCGTCATTTTGGCGTCAGCCAATTACAGCCAGTGGAGCTTATCTCTCCCCCGCTTAAAATCGGCGACCTATTGTTTTAACAAAAACGGGGCCCATGCGCTCTCCAGTTTCCTCCATGACCTAGTGTTATCTTTGCTAACTTGTGTAAGATTTAACCATAAAATCTTAACATTTCCAGGTGAAATGTTCCTCGAAGAAAAGACCCCAACAATCGCCGACATCAAGCAAGCCGTGCGCCGCACGACCCTCAAACGTACCTTCACACCAGTTTTACTCGGTACCGCATTAAAAAACAAAGGCGTACAGCCTTTACTCGACGCTGTACTAGATTACCTACCAAACCCTGGGCAGGTCGAAAACACAGCACTTCAAAATGAAAAGAAGGATGGAGAAGCGCAAACGATTGTGCTCGATCCGAAGAGAGATGGTTCGAAGCCGTTTGTGGGGTTAGCCTTCAAGTTAGAAGTGAGCAAGTTTGGACAGCTCACATATTTGAGATGTTACCAGGGGATGCTTAAGAGGGGCGATAATATCTTCAATGCTAGGACTGGGAGAAAGGTGAGGATTTTATTTTATACTAGCTATTGCTCGCGGCCCGGGAGAAACTCCAGCATAAAAAGTAGTCTGTTTCACTTTGTCTTTCACACTATGTCCATGCCAAAAATCAAGTCAATCCGTTGCTCCGTTACTGCATGAAAGAGAAACAAAAGAATAAACCAACAAACACACTTTCGGATTTATATCTAATACTAGCATTTGCCCGCGGCTCCGCCCGCGTAGTATTTTGACTTTTGTGCTATCCCACAGAAACCTTTTATTTTTTCGGCCCTTGAACTATATCCATGACAAAAATCGAGTCAATCCGCTGCTCCGTTGCTGCGTGAAAGAGGAACAAACCAACAAACTTTTCGGATTTATAATATTAGTATGATATTAGTAAGGAAGAGTTGAATGCATTTAGCTATTAGTGTGGTACAGGTTGAATTATCTTATGGCGTCTGTGAAGGATACAAGTTGCACAAAACCCCCACTCTTCACTTCCGGTGACATGTGAATTTGCTGCGCAAAGACTCCCCTCCTATTTATAGACGCCGTTTAGTTCGAATCATACTATATTACACTAGCTTTTACCCGCGGCTTCGCCCGCATAATTTAATTTATGTTTATCTTGTCAAAAAAATATGGTAACTAATACAGTAAGTGCGCCACAAAATATTAGCCCCAATTCAATGTGAAACGGTACACAAATATTGTAGCAAATAATCATTTCAAACCCAAAAAACAGCCAATCTCAAATAATTTGTTTCGTCATCGTTATCATCGGCAGCTTTCTTTGACCCACTGTTGGGTATAGGCCTCTCTCTTGCAGTGCCATCTGCCTCGGCTCTTTGCCGGTCGCGACCAGGCTCGACCGGCGGTATTGATGATATCGTCGAGATAGTCGACCCACCTTGCTGCCGCGCCGCACATAGCTGAGCGCTCTCACCTATTCAAGTACCCTAGTTGACCAGCTTGGTCACCACCGTCTTTCTTGGTCAAGAAGCGCTGGTCGAATTAGTTGCCAAGCCATTGTGAACGATGTCATACGCTTTTGCGACCGCCAATATCGCAGCTGTACTCTAACCGAATGGGTTTGCGCGTGGTGATGGCAAAAGGCCTGACGGTATGAAGCTGGTCCCATGGAACTGTAGACGGCCCTTAGTATGGGACGCGACTTGCGTCGATACTTTGGAGCCGTCAGCGGAGCAGCACAAACGGCGCAAACATGCTAACCTCGGCAGTGGTAACATATTTGAGCCGTTTGAAATTGAGACATTGTGCGCGTGTTGGCCGGGAGCTCATCTTGTTTTCAAAAGTCTTTCTGAGCGTCTCGTGTACCCGCCGCGTGACCAAAATGCTGGTGTTTATTTGGCTCAACGTATAAGCAGCATTACCAAGCTGATTGGCAATGCTGCCAGCATGTTGGGCACGCTGCTAACTGGCAGTGGGCTTGAGCATTTAGAATATCTTTAGACCTTCAAGGGTCTGTGGATGATCCAATTGCTTGTTATGTAGTAGTAGTTTATGAAGTTTTACATTATAAGTCTGTATTTAGTGGTAGATAGTTAATCACTTAAGCACTTGCTCTGTAAAAAAATCAAGTACCTTGCACCTTGTTGTCACTGTTCAGATCTATCCCGATATCAAAATACCTTATACTTATAAATGCTTCTGTTGATTAAGATAAGGTTAGAGTGTACCCGCCCATAGGTTTTCGCCTTGTCGTGGCAGGAGAACTTAGTAGCCGAGGCCTATGGGCGGCGCGGGAATTCCAGGTAGAGCCGCTTCTCTGGTTTTTTTCTGAGACAGCTGAGAAGGCGGCGCTCGAGGTCTCCCGATTCTTTTTGGTCTTTTCCCCCTAGGCAGTTTAAAAGTTTGCACTCGAGGTTAGGCCGATTTTCTGGGGTTTTTAAATATAGCTTAGAGGCTGACCGGCAAGTTGCGTGCCTCATGAGGAGTGCCGCAACTGAGCCGGGCTGCACTTTTATCACTGTTCAATCCTAACCAACCCAACAGAAATTTATGTTCGTGTCAAGGTCACAACTCAGAATCAAGGTAAAAACCTTAGTGTCAAGATATTCATACTCATGCTATACTACTTTTAAAAATCAAGTCGATCCGTTTCTTCGTATATTAGCATGGATTCTCTACCATAAAGGTAGAATAAAGAAATATGTTTAACCTCTAATGGTGGTATATTTAAAAATATTTTTAATGTCATACGAAATGACGGCCCAGTATTAAACGTCATTGTAATATGTAGCATGGCAAAGGGAAAACTATTTTGTCCAATTTTAATGTCAGTTATTATTGTCAATTCATACTTTATTTCCTCTTCGAGGAGCTATAATGGTGGAAAGACAATTTGTCCCTTTGCTATGCTAAGCGAGACATAAAAGTCTGCAGTCAATGTATGTCACCTGTCATCTAATTACGTTTTGTGAATCCATGTTAGGCTCAATCAACCCAATTATGAATGAGACATCGTAAATTTAATAGCAACGTAAAAAGTGTTCTCTCTATCGAACTCCGAAAGTGAAAAAGAAACAGAAATAGTCTAATTAACTGTTATAATTACGATGGTGTATTCAAAATTGGGCCTTTTAGCGTCGTTGTGATAGGTGACAGTTTTGCTAACGCAAGATTTTGTCCTATCCAACGGGAATTATGCAATTTTCGGGATAAAATGTAGCCTATGTCCTTTCTCAGGCTCTAGACTATCTGTGTACCAAATTTCATTGAGATCGGTTCATTAGTTTTGGCGTGAAAGCGCGACCGACAGACAGACAGACAGATAGACAGACAGAGAGAGTTACTTTCGCATTTATAATATTAAAATAGTAAGGATAATATATTATCAGTATGATGATATCCAAGGACTGCTCGTCGCTTGATTTGACAGATATTCGATCGACAGTTGTTTATTTTGACATTCTTGCAGCGCACGCTCAGTAGCTCGCAGATGGCAGAATTTTCCTACTTACTCAACATTTATCGTTATATTTTGGACAATTCACAAAATATCTTTATAAATTGTAGCCTATGTGTTATTCTGATGTATAAGCTATATTATTACAAAGTTTCATCTCAATCCGTTCAGTAGTTTTTGCGTGAAAGAGTAACAAACATCCATACATCCATCCATCCATCCATCCATCCTCACAAACTTTCGCGTTTATAATATTAAGTAGGATGTACGCGCAAAAATCTTCAGCCAAATGATGGATGTATTCTAGGTCATCATTATAAAGACTATCTTATCATATCTAATTTGCCCAAAGCGTATGCATTCAAAAAAATTCGTCGACTTTCGATTAAATATAAGGAACACATTTCGCAATTTAAAGGTTGGACCCTTAGTGCTAGCGCTTAGTCTTGTTATTATTGATTATACTCCATAAAATTTAACTTGATCTCTGCGACAGCTGTCAGAAAAATCACGCCTATGAAGTCCTGAATTTCATAATAGTACAGACAGTACCTGTCAATGTCATACTTTATGGGCATGCCGATTAGTGATGAGCGACGAATGATCGTGACCACAGAGTTTTAGATAGAGTTTTATTTAAAATATCGATAGTTTATGCTAACGATTTTTGAAATAAAACTTAATGTACTTATCATTAATTTTATTGTATATTTTAATATCATAACATTTTTTACATGTGTAATTAAATTAAACCCAATTATATGTTACATTAGCATCGATAATAGTGAAAAACGTCGATAAATACTACCGTTGTTTTTAAACTTTCGCGATTTGAACACATTATTATTTTATATACTACGGGACTAATCGCGCACTAAAATTACGAGATAAATAAATACCTCCTCATCCCGACATTAATTAATTACTCATAATAATGTAACGGTAGTATTTTATATACTACGGGACTAATCGCGCACTAAAATTACGAGATAAATAAATACCTCCTCATCCCGACATTAATTAATTACTCATAATAATGTAACGGTAGTATTTTATCTACTACGGGACTAATCGCGCACTAAAATTACGAGATAAATAAATACCTCCTCATCCCGACGTTTCGGCCGAGTTGCATCGACCGTGGTCACGGGTAGACTGAGTCTACTGAGTCTACCCGTGACCACGGTCGATGCAATGAGTGAGAGAATTATTATGAGTATTTAATTAATATCATAACATTATTTACATGTATACATACTTGATCTTAAATAATAGTAAGTAAATAAAATCCAATTTCTCACCTTCAACTACTCATTCGATTTCATTACAACATTGTTTGAAAATCGATTTTTTCCACCACTATCTCAACTCTAAAAATGTCAATCTTCTATGTCAATGTCACTGTCGCAGAGATCAAGTTAAATTTTATAGAGTATAGTTACAGTGATATCCTAGGATCCTAAAACATGTCTCTGTGCCATATCCGTTTAGAATTTTTTTTTCTGTCATCCTGCTAATATTATCAGTCTAGCACTTTAGTACATACTAGAATAGTGAAAATAACGTAATCCGATTGTTTCATGCATTTTCCATACGTCTCTAACTCTTACCCTGACTTACTGCTGACTAGTTCACTTAAAATGCACTGCTTATCATTTCAGGTAAAAGTATCCCGCCTAGTCCGCATGCACTCAAACAATATGGAAGAAGTGAACGAGGTCCTTTCGGGTGATATATTCGCGTTATTCGGCGTCGACTGCGCGTCTGGAGACACATTTGTAAACGACGGCAAGCTGCAGCTAGCATTGGAATCAATCCACGTGCCTGACCCCGTCGTCTCTATGGCTATCAAACCGAAAAACAACAAGGATCGTGATAACTTCTCTAAAGCTATTGCTAGGTGAGTCATAAAAGAAATTATTATTCTAGAACAGGTTCGCTCTACAGACAAAAGAGAAGCATTAAATTTTGCGCTTCAATTCACTCCTCTCCCTGTAACGATGGTACGTAATCATACCTAAATCTTGAAGTAGTTTCAAGCGGTAATATTTCTTATTTACTTATAATAGTACTACTATCGTTTATAATAGTCCTAATTTGCCACTAATTTTTTAATACTTTATAAATATATATATATATAAATAAATGAATAAATAATATATATATTTAATACTATATCTGTCGCACTATTTAAATCGTCATTATTTTTTGGGTGGTTTATTAATTTGTTTGCTTATTATTGTTTTTGTGTATACTGAGCGCCACACAAATTGAAAGATGGGAAGTTAGCCGCAGATGACACTTCGCCGTGATTCGCTAATTATTGCGCATGTGTGCACAATGCCTATACAAATGGCGAAGTAGTGAGCTCGGGTGTAGGGAGCGCGCGGGAGGCATGAGGTAAGCGGGCGGGAGTGCCCCGGCTTTTCGTCTCTCTGGTTTCTGCGCACACCCATATTTCGGCTTTTGCGCAGAACGCTGCGCATAACTTCCCATCTTTCAATTTGTGTGGCGCTCAGTTTACTTATACATTGTTTATATTATGTGTATGTTAGAAGTTAAAAGTATTTATTAATTTATTTATTTTACTATAATATTTATGTATGTATTAGTATTTATAACATTTGTATGTGTTATGTCTATTGTACTTATAATTCTTTTTTTTTATTTATATTATTTTGTTTTACTTTTAAAGTGTCTTCCAAATTAGCACACCTCGTCGTATTTTCTTTTGTACCTATCTCTCTCTCCAGCCTAAGGTTGTTTGGAAGAAATCACTTTCAGTGATAAGGTCGCCGGTTGCTTCACATGTTTTACCATCTATTTTTCTCTTTTTTCTGTTTTATGTGTGTGTGAATGAATGTGAATCAATAAAAAGTTCATCTATCTAATTTTATTATGAGTGTAAGAACTGTAGTCTATAAATTCTTCGGCGTTGTGACGAGACCACAGCCCTCATGTTTCCCTGGTACGATGGCATGAAATCGTACCTAAACCGTGAGGTAGCTTTAAGCGGTATTAGTCTATATTTAGGTACCATAATAGAAAACATGCCAAGTCGATGTTAGGTACCTATTGTATAAGCATTATTTACGGTTGCGATCATGATCCATATACCGTTCAATATTTTTTTATAGTAGGGCTATTATACTACGTGCCACCAAAGATGAGACTTGAGGAACCACCTTGGTTTGTAATTAATATACAAATTCTGGGTAATACATCTACAAACTATTATACAACGTTTAACATATTATGTACAAATTCTAGATAATTCGTTTGTACCTGCGCAAGATCCCCCACCACTGACGCTCGTCAAGTCTCATCTTTGGTGGCACGCACTATACCGCCTTATTAATATTAATAAACGCAGGGTATCTTTGGGGTATTTTGTCTATAGTAATAGACAAAATACCCCAAAGATACCCTGCGTTTATTAATATTAATAAGGCGAGTTTTCTTTCTTTCTTTCTTTAGTAACTTTAATTTACTTGTAAAAGATGAACTAACTACTCCATAGTAACTCGGCGGTTACTTTTTCTCTTCACCAGATTTACCAAAGAAGACCCAACATTCCAATTCCGTTATGACGGAGACAACAAAGAGACGATAGTCTCGGGCATGGGCGAGCTGCATCTCGAGATCTACGCGCAGAGGATGGAGCGCGAATACAACTGTCCCATCGAACTCGGCAAGCCCAAAGTTGCGTTTAGGTACGTACACGCCAAGTAACTGAAACTGCAATATGCCTTTTATCTTCATCAATGCCGCTAAGGCGCTACAATGCGCTCCGTACCAGAAGGTCTATCAAGAAAAATGACGTATACTCTATAAAATTTAACTTGATCTCTGCGATAGCTGTCAGAAAAATCATGCCTATGAAGTCCTGAATTTCTTAATAGTACAGACAGTACCTGTCAATGTCATACTTTATGGGCATGCCTATTACTGATGGGCGACGAATGATCGTGACCACAGAGTTTTAGATAGAGTTTTAATTAAAATATCGATAGTTTATTCTGACGATATTTTAAATAAAACTTAATTTATCATTAATTTTATTGTATATTTTAATATCATAACATTTTTTACATGTGTAATTAAATTAAACCCAATTATATGTTACATTAACATCGATAATAGTGAAAAACGTCGATAAATACTATCGTTACATTATTATGAGTATTTAATTAATATCAAAACATTATTTATATGTGTACATACATGATTTTAAATAATAGTAAGTAAATAAAATCGAATTTCTTACCTCCAACTACTCATTCGATTTCATTACAACATTGTTTGAAAATCGATTTTTTCCATCACCATCTCAACTCTAAATATGTCAATATGTAACTGTCGCAGAGATCAAGTTAAATTTTATAGAGTATAGTTATCAGAACGTCGGCATATTAAAACGACTATTTGGTGGTAATGTCTTGAGTGGCAAAACGACTTACTAGTAAAATGTCCAAAATGTAAAATTGTCAACGACATAAAACGTTAGGGATACTCAATAACAAAAACAGAAATTAATTTTAAAGATTTGTTAACAAAATAAAATGAGAAAACATTTTTGTCAATTACATAGAATTTCGATTCCTATACATAGGTTTTTATTTTTTTATACAGATCAGTCTCCAAAAATAATCTGTTTTATATGAGAGAGTCGCTGTAAAAATACAATGGTGTTATATCCTGGTTATTGAGTTTATCGGTTTCTCACTTGTATTTTTTATCAAAAATATTGATACTTGTACTTCATAATCGTGTCATTTTTACATTTATTTTTTTTATCAAATATGTTGATACCTGTACTTCATAATCGTGTCAATTTTACATATTGGACGTTTTACTAGTATGTCATTTTGTCACTGAAGACATTGCCACCATAAAGACGTTTTAATATGCCGACGTTCT
Organism: Hypomecis punctinalis; assembly: GCA_949316475.1. Classification (NCBI taxonomy): domain Eukaryota; kingdom Metazoa; phylum Arthropoda; class Insecta; order Lepidoptera; family Geometridae; genus Hypomecis; species Hypomecis punctinalis. The sequence continues at coordinate 19,995,455 of OX438799.1, read as the reverse complement.
GCTAACTATGTCATTTTCCTTGATAGACCTTCTGATACGGAGCGCTACAATGAGTCCATCATCATCACATAATCATCAATGAGCTACATGTCGAGATTCAGGCAGAGAATGGAGTGCTAGTACCACCGTTTTGTCAATCTAGAGATGCCTAAAAATGGGTACAGCTCGCGCCAAATATCTATCTAAAACGAAAATGGCGCAGGCTGCGTAGATATAGCGGATGCAGTTGCTTCTGTACAGTGTTGTTTCTGCCGTGTTACTACCTTACCTTAAATGATACTCAAAAATTTCATGTTCCTAGCTATATGGCGCGAGTTAAAGCTAATTTTATTGCCCATTAATAAATAAATAAATAATAAATATTTGGGGACATCTTACACACGGTCTCTGACCCCAAACTAAGCAAAGCTTGTGATATGGCTGCCAGAGACTGATATACTACTAATATTATAAACGCGAAAGTTTATGAGGATGGATGGATGGATGGATGTATGGATGTTTGTTACTCTTTCACGCAAAAACTACTGAACGGATTGAGATGAAACTTTGCAATAATATAGTTTATATATCAGAATAACACATAGGCTATAAATTATAATGATATTGCGTCAAAAATCGAAATATCATGCGGGCGAAGCCGCGGGTAAAAACTAGTACTACATATATGTACATATTTTTAAATACATACTTATATAGATAGTAACTAAATAACACCCAGACACAGAGCAAACACCTATGTTCATCACCTAAATATTTGCCCTGGGTGGGGATCGAACCCACGCCTCTTTGATCCAGAAGTCAGGGTCACTAACCACTGAGCCACCGAGGCAGTCAATCAATTATCTTTTCGGAATGATCCAACTAATTTGGTTCTTTTCTTTTGTTGTTTTTCTCTTCGCTAATAGGTTCGCGTTTAACTTCATGCATACTGCTTTATGTTAAGAAGAGATGATATCTAGAATGTAGTAAGCTTACCTAGAATGTAATCTTATTATACTGAGCGCCACACAAATCGAAAGATGGGAAGTTAGACGCAGATGACACTTCGCCGTGATTCGCTAATTATTGCGCATGTGTGCACAATGCCTATACAAATGGCGAAGTAGTGAGCTCGGGCGTAGGGAGCGCGCGGGAGGCATGAGGTTAGAGTGCCCCGGCGTTTGTCTCTCTGGTTTCCGCGCGTACCCATATTTCGACTTTTTCGCAAAACGCTGTGCATAACTTCCTATCTTTCAATTTGTGTGGCGCTCAGTATAACGTCATTGATAATGGCATTTTTATTTCAGAGAAACGATGATGTCGTCATGCACATTCGACTACCTTCACAAAAAGCAGTCTGGCGGCGCGGGACAGTTCGCTAAAGTCACCGGGATTATGGAACCACTGCCGCCGCAACAGAATACAAGTATGCTCATAGAAAACAAAATTACTATTCCAAAGTTATTTTTTAAATTACAATTAATGAGTTGTCCTCCAATAATGATTTTGAAAAAAGGTGCCTATTCACACGCATATTATATGCTATTATATATAGGATTATAGCATTGCATAGGTAGGTTGGTCCCTGAAAAACGCATCTTATCAGTTCCCACCGAATATTAAAATGGCAGACAGCAGAAAAGACACTGAAAAAAATAAGCTCCTTTTTCTGTTTCCCTTTATCTGTAAAAAAGTTACATGTTCGACCTAAAGCTCGAAACATACTATCGGACGCGGCTGACGGACGCGACTAACAGCCGCGATTTAGCAGTGTGCACAGTCTTAAAACATCCGGTGTGCCAGATCGCTCTCGGACGTCCGAACGCTCAAGGTCGTCCGAAGGTGACGTCCGCGACTTATGTCCGATAGTGTGCACGGCTCAGTGTACTTTCATAGTCTAGGTCGCGGCTGTCAGTCGCGTCCGTAAGCCGCGTCCGATAGTATTTTTCGAGCTTAATGTATCTACGTTACCACTGACAGACTGATGTCGATGGTATCGTGTAGCTTCCAAACATTTATATTTGTTTGAAATTCGACTTTTTAACTTAGCGAGAAATTGTTATATGGCGACTTCGAGCAAATATCTATAGAGTCACAATCGTACAAAAAAGTGTTCGAGCCAAAACCCTGCCCAAGCCACGTTGTGGGCAGGCTTTTCAGTTAGTCGTAAGGCGATTGCAAGCTGACTACAACGCCGCGCGATGCCAGTGCTCAGTTACAAGCACTAATTAGGTGATAACGTCGAGATTCGAGAAAACGGATTATTGTGAATTATTTAATGTAAATATCTAAGTCGATATATATGACGACGTTCAGACATTTTTTTACTACTTTCACTTACGGACTGTGGCTCTGTAGATATTTGCTCGAAGTATGGCGATTATCAAAATTTATGTTTGATTTTATACTCGAGTCTACAACAAAAGTATGTAATTTTTTACAGTGTTAGAGTTCGCAGACGAAACGGTAGGAACGAACGTACCTAAACAGTTCGTCCCGGGCGTCGAGCGAGGGTTCATCGACACATGCCAGAAAGGATACCTTTCTGGGCACAAGATATCTGGCGTCAAGTTTCGGCTGCAAGACGGAGCGCACCATATTGTGGACTCTAGCGAATTGGCCTTCTTTTTGGCGGCAAAAGGGGCTGTCAAAGAGGGTAAGCTTTTAAGTACTACATTGCCATTTCTTTCCATAGTGAGTTTCCATAGATATTTCCCAGAATGGCTACCAAAGTCCTCGTACTTTGCAAAACAGTAACCTGTATCATCATATGTTCATCGACACTAGCCAGAAAGGATACCTTTCTGGGCACAAGATATCTGGCGTCAAGTTTCGGCTGCAAGACGGAGCGCACCATATTGTGGACTCAGCGAAAACAGCGAATTGGCCTTCTTTTTCGCGGCAAAAGGGGCTGTCAAAGAGGGTAAGCCTTTAAGGACTACATTGCCATTTCTTTCTATAGTGAGTTTCCATAGATATTTCCCAGAAAGGCTACCAAAGTCCTCGTACTTTGCAAAACAGTAACCTGTATCATCATATGTTCATCGACACTAACCAGAAAGGATACCTTTCTGGGCACAAGATATCTGGCGTCAAGTTTCGGCTGCAGGACAGAGCGCACCATATTGTGGACTCTAGCGAATTGGCCTTCTTTTTGGCGGCAAAAGAGGGTAAGCCTTTAAGAACTACATTGCCATTTCTTTCTATAGTGAGTTTCCATAGATATTTCCCAGAATGGCTACCAAAGTCCTCGTACTTTGCAAAACAGTAACCTGTATCATCATATGTTCTCGATGAACATATGCAAGACGGAGCGCACCATATTGTGGACTCTAGCGAATTGGCCTTCTTTTTGGCGGCAAAAGGGGCTGTCAAAGAGGGTAAGCTTTTAAGTACTACATTGCCATTTCTTTCTATAAAGAGTTTCCATAGATATTTCCCAGAAAGGCTACCAAAGTCCTCGTACTTTGCAAAACAGTAACCTGTATCATCATATGTTCATCGACACTTGCCAGAAAGGATACCTTTCTGGGCACAAGATATCTGGCGTCAAGTTTCGGCTGCAAGACGGAGCGCACCATATTGTGGACTCTAGCGAATTGGCCTTCTTTTTGGCGGCAAAAGGGCTGTCAAAGAGGGTAAGCCTTTAAGGACTACATTGTCATTTCTTTCTATAGTGAGTTTCCATAGATATTTCCCAGAAAGGCTACCAAAGTTCTCGTACTTTGCAAAACAGTAACCTGTATCCATCCATCCATTAATTGGGCGTCTATTGGTAAAAATAGGCCTTTTCTATGGATTTCTAACTAAGCCGGTTGAAAGCGGCTTGTATTTAGGTCTTGATCTTGTTGTATTTAGGTCGTTTCTTTTCTGTTCTCAACCCTTAATAAATATTGTTAAGCACTAAAAGCCGCATTAAATCTAAAACTTGGCAACCAATTTGTTCTGGGCCCCGCGATACAGGATTTTCCTAGTGCAGGGCCCGCAATCCAACGTGCAAACGTTTTATTTACATTAGAAAACTGTAGTAGAAATTATTAAATAATATCATTAAACTAGAAATAACCTACATTTAATTACCTATATGTTTAATGTAAACTTTTTGGTAAATAAATCTTTTTGTATTGTATTTTTGATCAGAGCTTAATCATCAGTCCACTTCGTGGGCCTACGCTTCGCTGGCCGGTTCGTGGTTTCTACTCGAGAACTATTCGATGCCATCAGTTATTACTCTTCCGTGATATGTGTCCAGCCCACTGCTATTTCAACTTGTCAATCAATACCTGTATGTCAAATGTTAATATTGTAAGCAAATGGTTTTTTCTTACTTGTAATACTTAGAAAAGTAACCCATCTTCCACAGTATTCGACAACGGCGCCTGGCAGATTCTTGAGCCGATAATGTTCGTAGAAGTGACCCTCCCCGAGGAGTTCCACGGCACCGTGATCGGTCAGCTCAACAAGCGAGGAGGGATCATCACGGGCACGGAGGGCGCGGAGGGATGGACGTCCATCTACGCTGAAGTTCCTCTCAATAACATGTTTGGATATGCCGGTGAACTTAGGTGAGGACATTCTTTATTTAGAAAAAGAAAAATAGGTAAAATCATACAATTTGGCGGTTGTGATATTAGCCAACGGCCCGGGAATGCGCAAACCCACATCCATTTTCTGTTCATTTCGGGCCGAGACGTCGAACGATCCGTTTGTGTTTGTTTGTGGACCAAATTATTTACTGCGTAATGAATTTATACTACGAATTTATTATTTATGAATTTACTCGTATATTCATAAATAATTATAACTTAAAACTTGATAATAAACGATACGTAGTTTTTGAAATATTTATAGTGTTTCCATAATACCTACATACTGTTTCAACTGTCCACAAGATAGGGTTAGTTTCAATTAATCCCATCCTGTGGACAGTTCATTTATTAAATGAACATGTCTAAAGTTATCCCATTTTTTAGCCATTCTTTGCACCATTGTTTTTGACTAATTAATATAATAATAAATATTTTTTAATTCAAAAAATACCTTATTACTAATAAACTTACTCATAATTGGAACACTTTTACAAGCTGCGGATATCCTAATCCTCGCGCAGCTCTAAAGTAAGCTTTAGGTCCGGATTGGACTATCCGTAGCTTGTAGCTAATATCAAAGCCGCCAAGATGATTTAACCTCTAAGACAACGTTTAGATCATTCAGACTTGAAAAGTTATGATCGAGGCACTTGTCGGCGGAGCAACTTTTATGCCTCGCAGTCCTCGGCCAGTGTATAAAAGTTTAGGTCAGAGTGTGAAATTAAAAATCTTAGGTTTTTTTTGCAATTAACTGCTCAGTCGATTCTTTTGAACTAGTTTTGCTGCAATATACAAAGTGATGTTTTGCAAAAACCACGTACTTTTAGAGGTGTACTCTAGTAGAGATACTGGACATTATGGACAAATATTATACTATGGGAGCAACTCAAAAAACGTGTTCCATATGTATGATATCCTAGGCACGGTGATAGGGCAGCTCAACAAGAGAGGAGGGATCGTCACGGGCACAGAGGGCGTGGAGGGATGGACCTCCGTCTACGCTGAAGTTCCTCTCAATAACATGTTAGGATATGCTGGGGGACTTAGGTGAGGACGGTTTATGTTTAAAAAAAATCTAGACTGCACCAACTTCATGACTTCATCGTCATTTAAATCTGTTGAATATCTTCCGCTGTACATCCTCATAAAGGAAGCATCCTGCTTGGAAGCCGCTTCTATCAGTCGTTTCAATCTTACCATGGGTCAGTCTTACGATGGGGCTTTTTTCGTCCACTGCTGGACATAGACCTCCCCTAAAGATCTCCAATAAGACCGGTTGGTAGCGGCTTGCATCCAGCGCGATCCTGCGGTCTTAATGAGGTCATCCGTCCACCTTGTAGGGGGAAGTCCTAGACTGCGCTTGCCGGTGCGTGGTCTCCACTCGAGAATTTGTCGACCCCATCGGTCGTCAGTCCTTCGAGCTATGTGCCTATAGCCATTTCAACTTGCCAATCCGCTGGGCTATGTTAGTAACTTTGGTTCTTCTACGGATCTCCTCATACCTGATTCGATCTCGCAGAGAGACTCCGATTACAGTCCTCTCCATAGCTCGTCGGGCTACTTGGAGCTTACTAATAAGGCCCATAGTGAGAGACCACGTTTCTGTGCCATAAGTCATCACTGGCAACACACACTGGTCGAAAACTTTCGACTTGAGGCACTGAGGTATGTCGGACGAGAAGCAATTTTCCGAACACTGCCCAGCCGATTTGGATTCAGATTCGATCAGTCAAAATTAGTTTCATTTCTTGCCGCGGGACTTCTTTCGTGACACTCACTGGTTTTTCATCGGTATAATATTAGTAAAAATTGAATCTGTGTTGTCCTCAGATCAATGACCCAAGGTAAAGGAGAGTTCAGTATGGAATACAGCCGCTACTCGCCCTGTCTGCCCGAGGTCCAGGACCAGCTCATCAGGAAGTACCAAGAGGAGATGGGCCTGCTACCTGATCAGAAAAAGAAGAAAAACTAACCGCCTGATATTGTGATGTATTTATTTATTTGTAAGATAGCTGGATTATTATTAAAATTTTATGTTATGTAGTTGTGCTTTTAATCAGACTATTATTACTTACTAGCAGACCCGGCGAACTTCGTTTCACGCAATATTTTTAAAAATTATTGCCCATGTGTTATTTTAATGTATAAGCATTAGGTACTATTGCAAGGTTTCATCTCAATCTATTCAGTAGTTTTTTGCGTGAAAGAGTAACAAAAATCCATACATACTGACAAACTTTCGCATTTATAATATTAGTAGGATTTGATAAGGTGGTGGACTAAGATCTAACTACCAGGGCCGCGCCGACCCCCGGCAACGCCTGTGTGCGAAACCCATGAAGGGGCTAATTTTTACGAATCTTCATGTTTCATTTTTTTATTATTTGTTAATTTTGACCGATAGAAAGATATTGCCTATCTCTTGTCATTACTTTTAGTAGAGCCGAAATAAATTTATGCGATTTATTAATAACTTTACTGACAAAAACTGAATGAATAGAACAGCATGACCCGACTAATATGCGCAAGCATAGCGTGCGAAAAAATTTGCAATTTTTTGAGTAATGTCATAACATCGACTTGGCATTTTTTTGTGGCATAAAAAGAATGAACAAAGGAGACCACTGTAGTCCTAATATTAGCGATTTTTTCAGTAATTTTAAAATAAATATAGAGCAAAACATAGAACTCTACTGCTCGTGCACTATGCACGAGTGTACAAAGGGTGAGCAAAATTTGTCATAATATTAATTTCAAAAGGTATGAGCATAGCAAACTATATAATTATTACTATACGCGAGCGTATTGAGTGCAAAAAAATTACGCCTTTATTAGTAACTTCAAAATAGACAGGACCAAAAGACAGCACTGCAAAGCTATAATGCGCGAGCGCAGCGAGCGCGAACATTTTTCAAGTACAAGAGTAGTAGCAAGCATGAAAACTTATATGACGTCGATTTAAGCAAAAACCTTCGCCTGGCTAAGGACCGACATGGCCGCATGACATTTTTTGAGCATTAGAGCTATGAACTCGATTTTTTTTCGATGTTTTTTCAGTGAAGATTAGATTTGAAAATTAAATCAGATGTGAGCAAAGAAAAGAAAAAACAACGAAACATTTAACCATCGCGAGCGCACCGAGCGCGAAATTTTTTTCATATAAATTTCAACAAAGAGTCGATTTTCAGTGATGATTAACAAGTGAGCAGAAAGATCGGTAGGTATTGGTTTCGGACATTTAGCGTTCCGATCAAGTACAAATCGGGACGCGACCCCAGACCACAGCCCGGACACTCCGCGTTTCTTCATACAAAATCTGCTGTCTTACGCACACAACACTATATTTATTCACAGACACTACACATATGTACGCACGAACGCTACACGGGTATTTACAGCGGCCTGTGCAGCCCGCGCGCAGAGTAGTAAATCGTGTCCTGACGCGGGGTGGAAGTGAGGAAGACTCAAACGGGTGGGGGGTAACGAGTGGCCGTTCTATACGTAGTATTATTATATCTTCTTTGCCCAGACCCCTGAACATCGGGACGTCCCGCTAAAATCGGGACACCTCGCAACGCTAGTCTGGTTCCACTTTACAAGATCTTCTTTGTTAAAATCTTTCTCAGCTCGTTGTTGAGCGCAGGTAATTTTTAATTTAGAAAAGGACGGAAAGCCGCGCTTGCTATAGTAATTGGCATAGTAAGCAAAATTCGTAATGCTATGGTGATGTTCGGGCATACAGCTGTCAAATTGCTAAAATATATAATTTTAAGTATTTTTACCTCATTTTTTTAAAAGGCTGACATAATTTCGGTTACGGCGCCCTCGGTGTCTTGGCGCCTGTGTGCACCGCACACTTCCCACACAGGGGCGGCTCGGCCTTGCCGTTTGGTTAGGTACTTAATGGCCTGTGTCGACCCACCGCTAAAGCAGATAGTGCCAGGCGCAACAGTAGTTTTCAAAGAAAGGCATGCTATTGTTTAAAAATGTCATTTATTTAAACACTGCACATTTATGTCCAAAATGATACAAACTTGAACCAAACAATTGAATCAGGTTCAAAATACAAATTTAACAAACATATAAATAATGGTAATACAACGCGGTCACATTAACTAGACGCTTGACCATGTGACGTTATTATGGCGCTCAAGTACGGTGTGCAAAAAAACCGGCCAAGTGCGAGTCGGACTCCCGCACGAAAGGTTCCAAACCATCTTCTATAAAAGATAAGTTTCTACCTGTTTATTAAGATCGAGTAAAAATTGCTTAAAAATTAACGCGATGCGTCGAGTTAATGTGACCGCGTTATAAGTACTTAGATCGCTACATTGCTAAATCTACTTTACAGACAGAAAATTTGATCTAACGGCGTTCTGCTTTCCCTAGCACACGGAACTAGTTTTTTTTCCAAATTATGTAATATGCATGATGAAAAAAAAAAATATTTAATCCGTGAGTTAGATTATCAAAAAATATTGGACACATATTTTTTCTTTTGCCAATAAAATAACAAATGGCAAAAATGAACCTTGTCAAAGTTTGGGAGTGGGGGTCATGACGTCACGTCTCTTACGAAAGTCTATACATTTGTATGACACTCGTGACATCACGCGGATTTTTAACGGGCTATATCTTCATAAATTTTTGTTTAATTGACAAAAAAAAAATGTGTCTAAAATTTTTTAATTATCCATCTGACGAAGTAATTATATTTTCTTAAGTCGTCATGCGTATTGTACTCATCATTACAAACGACTTCCACTATGGGAACAACCCCAAAATCAAGAATCTGTTCCAGTCAAAAAGTCCATTGTGTGTTGACGAAATGTGTGAAATACCCGATATTTTTCGTGTTTGGGGTTGGCCTTAGTAAAAGTTGTTCCATATGTTGAATGTTATCATATGTTGAGTGTGAATGTTAAATCAAATTATATTATTTATATTTATTGATTTTGGCTTCTCGAATCTACGATAAAACCTAATTTGAATCTGTTATGCATTAAAATGATATTGAAAATCTATTTCGATGAATACCTAGTTACATAAAATCTAAAACCTACATTATATTAATCTAACTAAAGGTATATTAAAACATCAATCTACTATGGCAAGACACGTAAATTCTAAACCCTATTGGTGTTTTCTATTGGCACTTCGTTTGCATTAACTAGGAGATATTGAAATAGGTATGTACCACAAGAGTTTAGTCACTAGGTATTAGCTATTAAGAATGACTGGCTAGCTAGAGAACAGAGATAATTAGCGGATATGTAGATATTTTATAGGTATACGGGCTTATTGAGCCCGATTACAGAGGCGCCATCGTAATTATAATAGCTAAATAGCATAGTTCTGTTTCTTTTTCACTTTAGGCATTCGATAGAGAGAACGCTTTTTACGTTGCTATTAAATTTACGCTGGCGCCTTTATAATCGAGCTTAGTATGTCATCATACTTTATACATTAGCAACATACTAATATTATAAATCCGAAAAGTTTGTTGGTTTCTTCCTCTTTCACGCAGCAACGGAGCACTGGATTGACTTGATTTTTGGCATGGATATAGTTCAAAGGCCGGAAAGTGACATAGGCTACTTTTTATCCCGAAAAAATAAAAAAACAATTTTGAATACCACCATTTTTGCTCTAAAGTTGAAAATTAACGAGCTATTTCAGAAAAACGAAAAAATTGAACTTAAAACAAGATGGCGGCGAACCCTCTACCGGGATTAGTTCGAAAATCGAAATTTATACTTCCAACCCCCCCTCCCCCACCCCCCACCGAAAAAAAATTGCTCCTCGGATTTTTTTCTATTTAAATGTCTGCCCCGACTGGACTACATTGCAACTAACGTATCTTGTTCCACATGTGTTAGTTATTATTTTATTCGTGCACTTTTATTTTATACTGTTTCTAATTACGAATATCTAGCTTTTGCAAGCATATAATAAAAAATGTTTGCTGGTATGATGATATTAGGCTGTATTGCTAAACGACGGACATATTTTAGAATATTATTTTACTCGTCATTATGACCAACTTTTAATAGGACCTACCCCTAAAATCACGAAATAATGTTAGCTGATTTTATTTCGTGATTTTAGGGTATCGACAAATATTATGAGTCGGTTCCGGCCCACTGCTGGGCATAGGTCTCCCTATTCTCTTTCCACTCATCATGTTCTGAAGCTATCTGGGTCCAGTTGTTACAAAAGAGTCCATTCCGGGACTCGTGGATCCTATACTAAATAATCAGCTGTTCCTAAATTTCTGTAAAATCACTACCTAACTTTCAGTATAGGTAGTATTTTATTTATAGCATTTAAAGCCCAATTATGAAGGCGCCATCGTAATTATAATGGCAATTTAGAATATATCTGTTCCTTTTTCACTTTAGGCATTCGATAGAGAGAACACTTTTGACGTTGCTATTAAATTTACGATGGCGCCTTTATAATTGGGACTTTAGTATGGGTTGGTTCTAACTTGTAGTATTTCACTCCATATTCTTGAATATGTCCTTCGTTTAGAGATACATTGTAATACCTACAAGTAGTACCTACCAGGAGCTGTACGTACGATATAATTGTGTACAAATAACAAACTTTCTTTACTTTAGCTAGGTAAGTACCTATATTATAAACGCAATAACCAGTTAATAGGTAAAGAAAAACTAAAATAACATTGTAGATGTGCGCCAAGTTAGATAGTATTAACACCAAATAATCACTTAGGGATTTAAAATAATGTTTTGGAAATAGATTACATAAATTAAAAATTCTAGTTTTTTTAATACACCGATTAATCTATGTCGCTATATATACAGCTATACAATTGGAGTGACTATTATTCTCTACAGATAACAATGATAACAATTTAAACCAGACCAAATATATACAGGGTCAATTGTAAAACACCAATAACCTCGCGGGGCTCTAACATCATAAATAGCAACGTTTGTTCTACGACTTTGGAATATTTGTTAGGTTTTACTTTCTTATAAATGGTCTGATCAAATTCGCACTACCCTCGACTCATCAGTCTATGAGGCGCTGAGTGATTGCTGAAAATAAAGGACGATGGAAGAACATAGTGAAAGAGAAGCTTCTACGAGGCAAAGGTCACGACCTTCAGACATGAGGAAATCGACGCGAGGAGGGACTACCTTGTAAAACTAAATATGAATTTAATTTCTACTTGAATGTTGTTAGCACTACGCGCATCGTATGCGAATCACGGGGTTAGAGGCGGGGTGGAGCTAGTACCCTAAAATATAGACCTATAAATGTCACGACAGTACATTAAAAACTTTAAAATTAGCTTAATGTGTCTATTGAGTTACTTATGTTATGTCGTAGAACAAACAATGTTGTTTACATGGTGCTATTTATCTAGTCCTGCAAGGCAGTGCAAGGTTGTTGGCGTTTTACAAGTGACCCTGTATGTTACATAAGTACAAGAAATAATAAAATATCCCATTATCTACGTACAAATTCAAGCTTTCTTAACGTCTAACATTTGTGCCAATTCTGCTTAATATGTTATAACAATTTAGTAAGTTTACGTTTAATTGATAAAATCACGAATATCAAAGTCTACTGTCCCTACGTTAAATTAGTAAATTATAGGTATTAATTACTAAAATAATACGATTTTACAGTTTATAATTTCTTACTCAAAATATGTCCTGGAATGTATCAAATATGGTAAAATGCTACATCTAAAAATAGACTGGTAATTGATCATCTTAAATTATGTAAGGCCTCGTTTTCAAACTCAGCGTGCGGCGAGGGTAAACATGCTGTTTCATAATAATGGTCAGCCATTTAGCGTACCCTACATTGTCCAACCCAGCAAAATGTAATGTTTTGATTTTTTAGTTTTCTGCAGTGAGCAAAGAACTTTCTAGAGCAGAAAATGCCCACCTGTGCGCCCCTTTAGCTTATGCGGTCAGATATAAATATTAAGTATCAGTGATTAATATTAAAAAATATAAAAGTTAACTAACTAACTGTCCGTCCAAGCTTCGCCCGGCTACGAATTAACTATAATAATTAACAATAAACCTTCTGGAAACCAATTATTTGTATATTAATGATTCCAGTTTATAATTGTTTTTTCGGAGATTTGCGAAAAGTTGTATAACAAAAGTTGTTTATTTTGATTTTGATTGACAGAATATCCCTTAAAATGATGCTAATGATTACCAATAACCCTGTAAGTATAGTATTTACAATTAAAATTCAAAAAACCCTCTCTGATACGTTGTTCTGATAACCTCACCGCCCGCCTGCTGCGGTCAAAAACTAGGCCTTAAAGTATAAGGGAGATTAAACACTGGGAGGGTTGTGGGATTATTAGACCGAAGTTTCAGCAGAGCTATTTCTCCTAATGTCGCACTTTTTGCCACTCCACGACTCCTTCCGCTTTAAGATGTCGCTCTGTAAACAGCCAAAATAATAACAACACCTAACATTTATACCAATCGCAAAGTAATGTATTTTACAAATAGTAATTATAAATTATATCATCCGTGACCTTCTGAGATCTAAATTTTGGCCTTAAAAGTGGATTGAAAATGATAGAAGATATCAGTCGGTCACAGACTTATGATATTATTGTACTTATAAAAAGGATATTTAAAACGAATATCTAACATAGATGCCTACTTAAGATTCATGCAGAAACATTTAAAAACTTATAATAGGATATTACAGAGGTAATACAACTATTTTGTGTTATAGATACATAATACATAAATGACATCATGTAAATAAAATAATGATATTCTAATATAAAACATACCTACTATGTATCAAATACAACTTATTAACGCTCTATTTGACTAGGAGATCATGATTGCGCCACCACTTACTCGTATAAAAAGCAACTGCAACCAAGTTGATACAGTTTATTGTTCTACACCACTATGGTCTCCTAGTCAGGTAGAGTCCTCACGATCATAAAAATAAAATAACATGTTGATAAACATATAAATAAGTAATACTTTTATAAAAATATAACAACAAATGTAATAGTGATTTACTAAAATATTTACAAGTGTTAGTGCTACAAACATTAATTACTATAGGTTCGAATCCCTACATGGTTATAAACTACAATATGTTTAAATATTTACAAAAATTCTATTAAAAGTAAACTTTCTAAAACACTTATGTACTTACATCGGAATTATACTCGAATGTTTGTACTACTCTGTAAGACTATAAAACATGTATAAAGAATAAACAAGACAGTCAAAAGGGTAAAATACATGAAATATACAAAAATATTGCTTAGGTTGGATTCTACTGGTGGAACATGCATTCTATGCATAGGCATTATTTTTATCCCATGCATACGTGAATTCCTAACGATCTAAATACAAAGTGTTTCTGTAGTTGACGGATATATTTTAGGATAATATCATTGTACTCATAATTTTGACCAATTTTTCTATGAGATTAACTCAAAAATCACGTAAAAAAATCAGCTGTTTCAAACATTTAGTCGACAGTCGATGAACTGTTAGTATCAAACAACAGACTTTTCGTGATTTCGGAGTTGATCTAATAGTAAAAGTTGGTCATCGTAATGCTACTACTTCACCTACTACCGTAAATTAGCGCGCTAATTAACCCGTTACGTAGATGTTTCCAAAGTTTCAACACGTTAAATGGTGACTAAATTTTCTTGATTTCATTGTTAAGCCCCACTGTAAGCCCGATTACAGAGGCGCCATCGTAATTATATTAGCTAAATAGCATAGTTCTGTTTCTTTTTCACTTTCGGCATTCGATAGAGAGAACGCTTTTTACGTTGCTATTTAATTTACACTGGCGCCTCTATAATCGGGCTTACAATAACTGTTAAGCGTTACGTAACGGCTTGATTAGCGTGTTAATTTACGCGTTACGAAGCAGGTGAACTATTAGCTCAACCAGTAGATACAATGATATCCCAGAATATTTCCGACATCTAAATAGGTAAACACTGTATAAGTACATCACATGCTTGGATAGTGCTTGATATCCCAAATTCTAAAGGAGGTTACATTGATCCTTAATCCTCAAGTGCTGGTGTTGACAGGGGAGGGCCATGCTTTGTCATCAAAACTTGGTGTCATCAATGCACACCTTATATGATGGGTCATCTTCTTCTACCTCGTCCATGACTGACAGTCGTCTTTCTATCTCTGATTGTGCGTTCTTGGAGAGTTTCTTGTGTTTAATACTGTAATTAAATGATATTGTTTTTAAGTAGCGTTAGCGTTAGGTACCTGGGGCCTTATTTTGTAAGCGCTCTGGCGTTCGGCTTCGCTTTTCCTCCCGCTCGCTCTCGCGGCGTGAGTAACTGGCGCGAGCAGGAGAAAAAGCGAAGCCGAACGTCAGAGCGCTTACAAAATAAGGCCGCTGCACTCAGCATTAATGCTTAGATGAGATCTTTTCGTCGTGTTTGATTTTTCTATTGCCCTATTTTATAGTGTCCTGTTGTATGTAATGTCGAATTAAGCTAATTTCAATTTCGACTGCATTGTCATGATTTTATTGGTTTGAATTATTATTCACTATTCTGAGTGTTTATTTAGATTATGAACGTATATTAATAAAAGCAATTTTTAATATAGGCGACCATTACTAACGCGAAAATGGCAAAAAATAAGTTCATAACAACCTTTTGTATGGAACAGCTGATTCTTTAGGATTTGTCCGATAGCAAAAGTTAGGTAGTAAAGTATATTTTAAAATATGACCATTGTCTAGAGCAACATCTCTACCTACCTACAGGTACCTAACTACCTACATATTTTATTGCCAGCTCAGAAGAAATAGTAGGTCTTACGAGTTACGGTGTTGTTGCTAGTGAGTATAACGTACGAATTGTTGAATGTTACCTTTTCTTCCCTGACTTTGACTTGTAATCCTTCGCATCACTTTTGTTCTTCATCTTGTTACTGTTATTGACCTGTTTCCAAATCCCTGTCTTGTTCACTTCTTCTGATATGTTTATAGATGTCAGCGGAATGTTCATTATGTTTCCATTAATTAGCGGTATTTGTAAGTTTTCTTGATACGCCGGTGGAAGGCTCTTCGGCGGTTCCTACAAAGGATCTTCCTCAGAAACTTTAAGACAACCGAAATTTCAACAAAATTGATACTCTAATATGTTCTCAACTCACCAATCACAAATGTGGATAAGATGATAGTGGTAAACAAA
Source organism: Hypomecis punctinalis (assembly GCA_949316475.1). NCBI lineage: Eukaryota > Metazoa > Arthropoda > Insecta > Lepidoptera > Geometridae > Hypomecis > Hypomecis punctinalis. The sequence goes on along the minus strand of OX438799.1, from coordinate 19,979,666 downwards.
ACGGCAAAGGAAACAAATAAAACAAAATGCATGTACCAACATAACACTGATTTTATTTCAAAACTAAAGGGCTGAAAATGGCATGTGACGAAGAAAATGGTTGGTGAAATTATTTGCGCCAAAAGAGGCGTAATATCTTTGCATGCCATCCCACCTCAGCATCCCCTAGCTCCCGAAGCTCGTCTTGGTTCCTTTTAGTAATCTCTGGCATAACGTCATCGAGGATCTTCAACTCTCTCCTTGTAAAGAACAGGTCTAGTGACTTCCGGATTCCGATCATGACTACTAACATCAGTGGAAACAGAATTGATGTTGACGAAAAAGATTTTATCACCCAGAGGCAAACTAGACATGTAAACTGAATTGCCGTGAAGACATGAACTCGCCGTATTGGTACCTGAAAGAATGGTCATTTCTAGTATCAGAGGATGAGGGGATTTTTGAAACCCAAGAAAACTGCAAGTCAATAGTGTACATTATGCTTACCTGTCTCAAAAACATGTGGTCTGGTTGATACTTCTGTGGCATGAACATGATCAAAATCCTATCAAAGAATTGGAGGCCTTTTAGCGATGCCACTCCCATGTACAAAAATACTCCAAATAATACTGGCATTGGGATATGACTTAATACTGGAGTTAACAATACAGAACAGCCTATCATTAGGAATATTAAAATATGGGTCACTCTTTGCTCTCTCACTCCCAGAAATTGTGGCTTTTCTCCCGGCGCAGCACATTCGGATTCCACCTTCAAGGAGTTAACATGGTTGATGCTCAATACGGTAGCTGCCACAAACCATGGCAGACCCATTATAGAGCAGACTTGTATGAGAATAGCTAATACAAATAGGTCCAAGTGGTAGCCACACCCTTTCTTCAGTTTATTTTCCTTACGATTGACTATCACAGCAGTGATTTGTTGATCCATGAATATTAGGATTGTTCCTAATAGAGCTGGCAAGATTGCTAGTAGAGCAGACCAGATGGGGTTCCCGTTGAAAGGTGTGATGACCCAGTTCCTGGTCGGAAGAGTTGGCTTAAATTCTGAGGGCACTTCCAGCTTTGGAGTTTTGACTCCTACTTTGTAGTCTAAGAACGACATGGATAGTATAGCAATTATTACTGAAAAGTCACTGATGATCTGTCTGACCTGAAAAAAAAGACTTTCTTTAGTCTAGACTCACTAAAAGAATTTTGAAATATACATACCTACTAGACTTTTTAAATAATTAAAACGGTTAGGTACCTTGGATGGGAAAAACAGAGAATTTTTAAAGTCCTTTAAAATTATGGAGATTGTGAAAGTTCCCAAAAACAAGATTATTGACATTAAGTAAACATCTGGCACGTAAACTTTCGTATCACATCCTCCACCGGCTAAAGTCCCATTGAATACCTGCAAAAAGTGAACCGATTGGACAGTTATTTTAATTATACTTATTTAAAGAGTAACTATATGTGTATGTATTAATATACAGGGCTATTGGTAATCAATTAGCATCCTTTTAAGGACATATTCTGTATATCAATACAAACATCTTTTGTTCTACGACTTCTAGAATTTCGTATTTATTTTCTTCCATACGAAAATTAAAAAAATAATTTGATCGATCTAAACATGATTAACTCAAAGTAAAAAGCGCGCGCACCCGCGATGTCACCCGCGAGGCTTGGACCTCAGAGAAGATACTGTGTAAATATGCAAATAACTCAGACCAAATAAAAAAATCAAGACAAAACGTCGTGAACAGATAAGTGAGGCCAGTTTTTTTAAACATGTGGTGAGTGTAGTTTGATTGTTTCGATTGCTGAGCCTAGGCGTAGTTTCGTTGTACGTGTTTGTATGTGTAATTCTGTCTGTACACGGTGAGGCGTAGTTTTGCCGGCCTCACTTGTTTATTTCTCAACATTCTGTCTTAATTTTTTTTGAGACACATGTAGAGAAGTCGTATTGTTCTTTACAGACTATTTGTACCTTTAAAAAACTTTTTGAGTTTGTTGAGATTTGGAAAAAAGTTGTGGAACAAAAGTTTTTTGTTTTGATGTACAGAATATGCCCTTAAAAGTATGCTGATTGATAACCAATAACCCGGTATACGGTTATACTAAGGTTTATAAAAGTTAACTTGTGTTATAAAGCGTTTGTTTGAATACCTGACAAGACTCCTTGCTGACTGAAGTCCAATTAAAGTGCTCCGGCACTCTTGAGTAATTACTTGGCAAACAATAGCACTCATAATTGAGAACTTCGTCGGGGCGCGTCCTCAGAGGATATTTCTTTCCGATAGAAATTACATTTTCCACCGCCTACGACAAATAACACACATATTTCAGTAAAAATTCTTCGCAATATTTTTGAATGGCGTGTTGTTTGCTATAGAATTACCTTGTAAATGAAAATAAACGCAATCAGCGTAGCAAAATTTTCCTCCGTAAATCTCGTTATGTAGCATACTAAAGCACTGGCATCAATAGCTACCAAGATTATCAATATTATAGTTATCCATGTACCAATGCAAAATCTGAAAGACATGTAATCCCAGCCGATTTGTTTGCAAAATTCGAATACTATAGTTTCAAATACTAAAACGGGACCAGTTGATCCCAATATCGTTAAAGGTTGTCCTGAAAAAAAGCCATATCCCATGCCGCAAACAAATCCTGAGATCAGAGATTCCATGGCAGCCATATTTTTCCCAGTCGCTTCTCCTAATAGCCCACCAAATGTAATGATGGGCGATAAACAAGCAAAGTACAAAAATATCCACGAAGCAATACATTGTAATGCTAATGCATCTTTAAAATCAGACCAATACCAAGGCATTTTTCTTTTTAGATCATTTATTAATCCTCCAAACAGCTTGCCTGACCTAGCCAGCCCAGACTCTTCTCTTTGTCTCGCTTCTTCTTCTTCCTCATCTAATTCTTCTTTTGGATGATTGTCGGTGGGTCGTTTTCGTGGATCTTGCGATGGGATTGCTGCTGGTGGTTCGATTCGAATAGCTGGATCCCACTCGCCAGGAGGTAAGACAGTTACCGCATCTAAAAACTCATCTATTCCCGCTAAAAGGTGATCTCGTTTCTTAGCTCTGTATGCCACTTCATGAAAAATCTCATCAGACATTAATGTTGCCATAGCTCTACCAATCTCGTGAAAACTGGAGTTACTGTTTGGAGGTCCGAGCAAGACGAACATGAATCGTGTCGGGACGGGCACCTCAGTTAAATCTCCCATAATCGTACCAGTCTTAAGTCTTACAAAAGCAGATAAAGTTTTCTCGAGAAAATCTACCTCTCCGACTAAAATATTGGAAGCTTCAGCCCCCGGCGGTATTTTGCGCATAAAATGAGTGTTGCTTTTATGATTTATGTCTCCGTTCATGTGAAGATCACCTGAACTATGGTTTCTGTTCATAGATATACTGCTCGGACTCTTAACCATTCCCTCGTCATTACCAGCACCTAAAACCATCGTTGTCATTATTTAATAAGTTAAGCATTTAATCAGCACATAAAAAGCAGTGTAATACAATTAAGAAAGTTGATAAAATAGCAAATTAAATAATCGCAATGTAGTTGTGACCAGAACTGAAGCGTTCTATTAAATTGTTGTGGTTGAAATGTTAACTAGTGTTCATGAATCCGATTAACTAGAACAAACAAAAGGCCAACAATCTTAACTACTTCAGGGCCTAATTGGATTGTCCCTTTGTGTAAAGCTTTAGCCAGTCAAACTAATAATAGCAGTTTACTTGAAATGTAAATGCAAATCCACTCAAAATTAAATGATTCACGTGAAAAGACCAAAATTTGTAATTAGGAAAAAAAGTTGAAAGAAATAAAACAATGACAACATCGATGAAGAGAAGCGGTTACCCGCACTAGGAAGGCCTAGGAAACGACTGATTTCCCCCTTGTAAGAATGTCCACTTGCCGTACCGCCTTCTTCCACTGTAATAATATAAACTAATATTGCAATCCTATCTTAGGTAGGTAGATGTATTTTACACTGGAAATAGCACGCATAAAAACACACCAAGATATATACAAGTTAGAAATTAGTGTCAGTGCAGGTGCGTTGAAGATACCAAAAGGCGTGAATCAGTGAGCATACTGCACACAAGTTACCGTTCCGCCTTGGCTAACCTGGCACTGCTAAGTAAGATCCCCTCGCATCAGTTGCCTGCAGCAGGGCAGTGTGCGGGGACGAAGTTGACCCTCGACAGCTCCGCGCACTGGAGCGTCGAGAGCCACCTTCCTGCAAATCTGATAGGATCACGCCACAAACCCGTTACATCATCAATAATCATAATCTTAGTCAAGTCTGTAACATTTAGAACTTACTTTTGCATGACGAATGATTTCTTCCAATGTCGGCTAGTGACCGAATCAGAGGCAAACGGGACATGTTGTTGTGGTTTCGTTTCTCGTGTTGGTGCCTATGTCTTCTCAATAAAGCTTCTTTAACCTTTTCCCTGCAATCGTAGCCTAAAGAACCATCAGCCACCATATTATCCAATACGTTATCCGCGACTTGTTCTAATGATCCAGCTTCCATATCCAAAATAACTGATCCGTTTAGGATGAGACTTCGAAGTTCGAATAGAGAATGTAAAGAGAGAGTAGCAACATGTGGCTTCGACCACCTATTGCCGCCTTCTTCCACATCTTCCTCAAATTTGATCCATCTTGCCGTCTCTTTCCATTCGAGTTCGTCTCCTTCTTTTACCAATTCCTCCATTTCTGAGAACAGCGGATGAGATTCCAGGGTGGAATCATCGACATCTTCGCCCAGAATAAATTGCACTCGTTGGGCTGGAGGCGTCACTGGAAAACAACGATTAGAATTTATTATTCCACATAAATACTGCGAGAAAAATGGACGGAAAAGAAAACGCATTCCCAGAATAATAAATCTAAGAGGAGGAAAAAGTGTGACCATAAACAGTGGTAAGCTTTATGATAATCATGCGGATGGAGCTCGAGTCAAGGGGCGATATCGGTGAATTTCCCATGCTTTGCGTTAATGAGGTGAAGATTTAGAGGAAATTGAGTCGTATTTAGAGAATGATAGGGCTTATAACTGTCTAGCCTTACGTGTTTCACCGTCATCGGTGACGCTCAGTCGACGCACTCGAGACATTATCCCAGGCCCTAGAGATGAACGATTTTGTAAAGTTTCGGAAAAGATTTTCAAACAACTAGTTTTCGTATTTCTATTTATCTACTGTTTTTGTAATATTCACAAAACTTAGTAAAAAAACAAATCGTATTAACTAATTTAGTCACTAGTATGTAGGTGGGCACCTACCCACAAAATCAGGATTCATTATGAAATAATTATGCAAAAAAAAAATCCGGCCTGCCTGTCTCACCTCAGCGATGTTAAATAAACTTAGTAACTTTGTTACAGCTTAGTTAGATTGTTATGAATAGACCTTATTATTTTGGAAGTTTAATTAAGATCTTAATTAATTAGGCTTTCCTCGGTGTTCTAATTTTAGTTTTAGGCTTTTAAATGTTAATTTTTAAAGGCTAATGAGCAGCGACCTTCTTGTGATTGAAAGTTCTGCTTATTCAGCGTTAGCTTTTAACTGAAAGGTACGATTTGGTTTAAGATGGAATACGCTTGCGCATATTGTATGCTGCTTAACATAGGTAGTAGAGAATAGCAGGAGCCCAATATACTCTTTTCTTGAAGCAATACCGGTATCATAGGACACACTGTAAGTTCTTTTTAAAATCTCTATTTCGTTATCTAATTAAATACCTACTCGTATACAAAATTATTATTTTGTCCTTAGTCATAAGTCATTTATTCATAAAATGTCAATTTATCCTTTTTATGATAGATAGTTTAAGATATTAAAGTATTTAAAATGTGGATATAACTAGTAATATATGTGTGACATGTTTAGGCAAGTAAAATTATCAAAATGATTGGAGCCGTTTTCGAAATGTTTATATATGTTTTCAATATTTTTATCTGTACAATCGGTACCAAGAGAAACTTGCCCACCTTCTAGTATATTAATTACATAATATAAATAATATGCACCTACATACATAAGTCTAAAGAGAAACACATATAATTAGATCTAAAACTGAATAAAATAGATTCTAAACAATCCTAGAATTGTCCAGTAAGTTCAGAAAGCTAGGGACCAGTTGTAGCGTCCGACCAACGTTTATGGTACGTGCTCTAAGTTTACTATACTGGTGACCTACTCCTTCCTAACATAGAGTAAATAACGATGTTTTATAGCTAACACTAGATGACTTTGCTTTCCTATATTAAAAATGTGAAGAAATGCAGTATTTTCACCAAAGGGTATAAAAATAGCCTAAGACCTATTCTTAGACCTGCCAAAATATGTATGTAGCTATGTCATTATGTTAGAAAGGGCTGAAATGTTTGTAACGTATTTTTTGCGCTTTTAGGCAGGTTATATACTATAAAAGGTAAATGTAAATTCTATTCCCAGTGTAGCTACGTAAAGTTTAATTTTATATCTTATTTGCTATCCTATCTCACATACTGTAGATAATCTGTAACTCAATATATTATGTAGGTAGGTATATAACTACCAACATACAACAAAAAGTTATTCTTTGATTTCTACAAAATTCTCTATTTAACGAATACTCGTTAATGAATGTCTGTAAAGGTTCATCCATTTCAATAACCTTTTAATGAACGAATGGGTACGCAAATATCGGAAGATTTAAAACGTAATATCAAACATTTTAAATGAACCTTTTCGCTGGGACCTTCCATGCTTTGTAAAACATTTTGATCCGTATCTACGTAGGTTGGTACCTACTTATGTTCATTACGAGTTGATTCTCGAAATTTCATTAACTCTTATTTTGCTACCTTCAGTAGGTACCCCTAGTACGAGTTTTAGGCGCTTCACGTTAAATACAATTTTAGGAGTTAACGTTAAATACAATTTTCTTTTTTAAAGACATTTTTGTTAACAGAATAGTAAAGTAAGCTGATTGGTTAGAAAATGCTTTGAAACAAATCTACTAGGTATGGACTATACTCCATAAAATTTAACTTGATCTCTGCGACAGTGACATTGACATAGAAGATTGACGTTTTTAGAGTTGGGATAGTGGTGGAAAAAATCGATTTTCAAACAATGTTGTAATGAAATCAAATGAGTAGTTGTAGGTGAGAAATTGGATTTTATTCACTAACTATTATTTAAGATCAAGTATGTACACATGTAAAAAATGTTATGATATTAAAATGTACAATAAAATTAATGATAAATTAAGTTTTATTTAAAATATCGTTAGTATAAACTATCGATATTTTAAATAAAACTCTATCTAAAACTCTGTGGTCACGATCATTCGTCGCCCATCACTAATCGGCATGCCCATAAAGTATGACATTGACAGGTACTGTCTGTACTATTAAGAAATTCAGGACTTCATAGGCGTGATTTTTCTGACAGCTGTCGCAGAGATCAAGTTAAATTTTATAGAGTATAGTATATCAAATTTGACTACGACTTTAAGTACGTAGTGGTTTTCCCTTAAAGTGTGTAAACCTAATTTAAGTAGGTACTTTATTAAGTACGAAAATTTCATATGAATAGCTATGGTCTTTTTGTTTTAATTTTTAGTGGTTATGAAATAGTTTTGCTTTTGTGCTACATTACATGTGTATGTAATTACGGTTACACTGATTGTATTTTTACTGAACCTTTCCAAATTTTTTTCACGTCTGGGTAGGGCAGGTGAGAATAGATAGAGCGAAGTGTCTTAAACTGAACAGTCAGTTTAATCACCTGGTTTACTGCCCTGTCAGTTGTTGATTGTTCGTGTCTGAGTTTTACAATTACCTACCTACTTGTAAAGCTCCAACTTTTACCCTTGACCGTATCATGAAGCTTAACGAAGCTTACTTGTGCTAACATCAAGAGAGCCAATTTCACTTAGAACAAGGTTACAAAATTATACCATAACAACGTCTATTCATATCAACTGGTAATTCTGTATCTTTTTCAAGTTACATCAAGTACAAAGTTAAGACAGTAGGTATTAGTATGAAATTATCAAAAACTGGTTTTGCTTGTGACGTAGAGAATACCGTAACTTGACAAATAAAAGTCTACAAGAAAACCCTGAAGAAAGGGCGGTTCATAACATTGTAATCTGATTCGTTGAAAAATGTGACCTGCGGAGCAGAACCACACATAAAAGAAAAAAAATCCAATCTCGTAGCATAGACGCTTCCCTTGCTTTGCTCGCTTGATTTTTTATAGTTGATTTTTCAAAAACCGGTCAATCGATTTTGTTAAAATGTATACGGATAGGTATAAGTATGATCTATTAAACAAAACAAAAACCGGACAAGTGCGAGTCAGGCACTGAGTCGCACAGCGAGGGTCCCGTACAAATCCAGAAAATTTCACAAAATTGGGAAGTAAGCTCTTAAAATCATCGACAAAAAAGTTTATTTTTTTTCACTTTTCTCGTCATACATTAAAAATTACACATTGTTAAAATAATTAAAAATCTGGTTTGGCATGTGCTAATAAAGCTCTTTTATATGATACCTTACATGATACGATTTACTCACTTTGAATTTTCAACCCATATTTTGTGAATTATTAGTAGGCCCTATTTTTTGTGATTTAAATAAAAATGTACAGTTTTCAGATTTATTTCTATATGTGTACTCTGAGAAAATGCTTCTCAAATTTCATAGTTCTATGTCAACGGGAAGTACCCTGTAGGTTTTGATTTTTGCGAGTGTCGAAATATGCGGTTTTTTACGACATAAACGGCTCTAACTTCTTAATACGGTAACTGAGAAGTTTTTCTTTTACACAACTGCAAGAGACTACAAATATACCTACGTATACAGTTTAAATTTCAACTCGATATCTTTACGCGTTCCCGAGATATAGTCTTGACGTACACACAGACGAACAGACGGACAGACGGACAACAAAGTGATCAACAAAGTGATAAGAGTTCCGTTTTTTCCTTTTGAGGTACGGAACCCTAAAAAACATCAAAATCGATTCATAATTGGCGGAATTAACAACCTCTTCGTTCTTTTCTTCTTAAAACAAACTGATATTAATCAGTTAGTAAATTATTAAATTTAATTTCATATATAGATGGGTGCTGCACTAAAATAAATAATTATAATATAATCATGTAGGGTGCAAGCTCCGGATTTAGGTAGCAACTTTAAATAAGTATGTAGGTACATTAACAAAAAAAAAGTTAGGTGTGAAACGTTTTTTTTTACAAAATAGACTTTAAAATGTATCTTTTACTGTTTTGCGTACCAGGAGTCCATAACTAGTGGTGTACTAACCAGGGCGGTCGGGTTCCTTCTCGCCATTGCGGTGATGGTGCTTGTGCTTCCTGTGCGAGTGTCGGCGCGCTGGCACGTGGACGCCCACGAACACCGTGTGCGCGCGGTGCCCTGCCGACAAAACCAATTATTAATTATGAGCGGGTTAACAATTATGAGCGGGTGAAGACCAATACGCTCCCGGTTTCGCCCGATTTTTGTATTCAAAAACCAATATAAAATTGATATTACCAATTTTTCTTAAATTTTATGGATAAAAGCTATACCTCAATTCATGTGCATGTATAACAGATTCAAAAAAAATTGTAAACGTGTAGAAAAGTGCCCTAAAATGCAATAAACTTTCTTAGAAATCATGAATTTGTTCTAAAAAGCGGTATCTTCGCAGTTAATTTCTATCGAGCGAAGTTTTTTGCCCATTGCCATTTCAACTTGCTAATCCGTTGAGCTATGTCGGTAACTTTGGTTCTTCTACGGATCTCCTCATTCCTGATTCGATCCCGCAAAGAGACTCCGAGCATAGCCCTCTTCATAGCTCGTTAGGCTACTTGGAGCTTACTAATAAGGCCCATAGTGAGAGACCACGTTTCTGTACCATAAGTCATCACTGGCAACACACACTCGTCGAAAACTTTCGACTTGAGGCAATGAGGTATGTCGGACGAGAAGACGCTACGCAATTTTCCGAACGCTGTCCAGCCGAGTTGGATTCGGCGATTGGCCTCTTTGTTGAAGTCGGACCTACCTAACTGGACTACTTGTCCTAGGTAGACGTACGAGTCAACGACTTCAAGAGCCGAGGGCAATGGGTCAATGGGCAGGGCACATAGAGCGGAGGACTGATGATCGGTGGAGTCGTAAAGTTCTCGAGAGGAGACCACGTACCGGCAAGCGCAGCGTAGGACGTCCACCCACAAGGTAGACGGATGACCTCATTAAGACTGCAGGATCGCGCTGGATGCAAGCCGCTTCCAACCGGTCTTATTGGAGTTCCATAGGAGAGGCCTATGTTAAGCAGTGGACGTCCTTTGGCTGATTGATGGATGATGATAAAGTTTTTTGAATTGTGTATCGAGTTATTGAATCCCCTAATCCCCTACGGTATAGTTTTGAGAATATTGTGTATTTTATTTTTATTCGACAACTTCAAGGTTTGATGGAGAAAAGTCATTTTAACTAGGGCTCTATACAGGTATTTTGAGATTGGATGGCGGCTTAATGGATAGGAAGAAACACAGAGTCTACAATGTCATATAGGCCAAACAAACTTCTTGGTGCCTGTGATGTTAGTTTCAAGCTGCGGATAGCCCAATCCTGCCCGAAGCTCACTTAACAGCTGCTCGAGGTTTGGGTTATTTGCAGCTTGTAGCATCACAGCTTTGAGCAAATATCTACAGAGCCACAGTCTCTAAGTGAAAGTAGTAAAAAAATGTCCGAGCGCCGTCATACATACCAACTTAGATATTCACATTAAATAATTTTCACAATGACCCGTTTTCTCGAATCGCGACGTTTTGTCACCTAATTAGTGCTTGTAACCGAGCACTTTGGCATCCCGCGGCGTTGTAGTCGGCTTGCAATTGCCTTATGAATAACCAAAAAGCCTACGCACTACGTAGCTCGTCGGACACTTTTTTTGCACGATTGTAACTTTACAAACATTTATTCGAATCATCACAGCCACCAGGAAGCTTTATTCGGTCTATATACCTATTTACTGCGACAGACACTAACCGTCTTATTACGAACGCTTTAGACAATGTTTAACAGTACAAATTGCACGGTTAAACAGTGTTTAAAGCGTGTTTAAATCTTTTGTGGTAAGGTTAAAGTTTAGCTATTCTTATAGCTAGGCTATGTCTCTAATCAAAGCCTGGATAACCACTGGATCCCCACATAGGGCTAATATTTATGTGATGAACATAAGCGTTTGCTCTGTGTCTGGGTGTTATTTATTTATATAAGTATGTATTTAAAAATAAGTATTATGTAGTATATCAGTCTCTGGCAGCCATATCACAAGCTTTGCTTAGTTTGGGGTCAGAGGCCCTATGTAAGATGTCCCAAAAAAAACCGGACAAGTGCGAGTCAGGCTCGCATATCGAGGGTTCCGTACAAACACGTTGTTAAAATAATTAAAAACCAGCTTTAGCATGTGCTATTGAAGTTCTTTTATAAGTATACATGATACGATTTACTCACTTTAAATTGTGAACCCATATTTTGTGAATTTTGAGGCCCTGTTTTTTGTGATTTAAATAAAAATGTACAGTTTTCAGATTTATTCCTATATGTGTACTCTGAGACAATGCTTCTCGCCAAATTTCATAGTTCTATGTCAACGGGAAGTACCCTGTATTTTTTGATTTTTGTGAGTGCGAAATATGCGGTTTTTACGACATAAACGGCTCTAACTTTTATAAACGATAACTGAGAAGTTTTTCTTTTATACAACTGCAAGAGACCATAGATATACGTATACAGTTTAAATTTCAACTCGATGTCTTTACGCGTTCCCGAGATAAAGAGTCTTGACATACACACAGACGGACAACAAAGTGATCCTATAATGGTTCCGTTTTTTTCCGTTTGAGGTACGGAACCCTAAAAAGAATGAAGATCAGCGGGACAATTCTGTCAATCGATCTCGTTACTAAGGTGAACCGTTCTTGAACCTGTCTCGTTTTTCTGACAGTTTTGAGCTGTCGGAACTGTCAGAAAAACGAGATCGACTAACATAACGTATCACTTCAGTAAAGAGATGGGCTAAGGGAATTGCCCCGCAGGTACTGGCAAACGCAGCATAGAACACCTGCCAAATACCTATTTGGCAGGTATTCACCTGAATCGAAGATATAATTAAGATCACAGAAACGAACTGGATTCATGCCTCTTCTAATCGGTCTCATTAGAAATTCTTCTGTTCTGTCTGTTCTTGTTAAATGAATAAAACAATAGTTTGTTGAGAAATAATATCAAAAGGTATATACATATATTCTGTCCGAACCTGGACGAGACTTAGGGGACTTGTAATAGGAATAAATTGAATTGAAAAGTGAAGCGAAACAATCAGAACCGTTCCTTAGTAATGGTTTTCTCATCTTTATTAATTTTCTCTTGGCAAGACTGCGCTGAAATGGTTTTATGAAGCCTTTTGAACGTAAAAACTAACTATGTGACTTTTACAGAGCAGTGTAGTGTAGAGGTATTTGTTATATCACTTGTAGGTTACTGTTCGCACCACTCATTATCTATAAGATAGTTTATGTATAATAGATAATCCTACTAATATTATAAATGCAAAAGTTTGTAAGTATGTATTTATGTTTGTTACTCTTTCACGTAAAAATAGCTTGACCGTCTGGTCAAGTTATTTTTATCGAGGTCTCGTTTTTCGGTTATCTGTTCCGGTGTCCCGAAAAAACCCTCGGGACGCAAAACTGTCCCGTTTTTAGAAGCCACGAAAAAAAATGAAGATATTGGCCCACAAATCGTTCAAAAAATTTAAAAATATATACTCTCAAAAACAAAACTTCCTCTGTTTTGGAAGTCAGTTGATAGAAAAATTCATTTAACGTTGGATTTTTTTTCAATTCATCATTATGATTTGTCGTAAATAACAAACCAACCCATATTGGGTTAGCGTGGTGGACTATTTAAAATCGTCCAAGTGCGAGTCGGACTCGTGCACGAAGGGTTCCGTACTGCACGGGAGCACCCTTTATTTATTTTTTAAGTGAATATACAACTAAATATCTGCTGTTATTTTAAGTTTTCTTAGAGTAAAAGTAAAAAAGCCTTTATTTCCAACTACATGCAGTAATACATTATTATAAATTTATTTATACCTTTCTATTATTATGTACATTATTTCAAGATTATTATTTATTTATTTGTTTATAGGCGAGCAGTGTATACTGATGTGCCTATATCAAGCAGTGTCGAATAAAATTAGTATTTATCTGTCAAGGAATTTTTTTCCTTCTTTATCCAAAGGTCTAGTCTATTTTTAAATGTGTTTATAGTTCTAGCTGAGATGACATCCTCAGGCAACCTATTCCAATTGTAGACAACTCTATTGCAGAGGATGTGGTGTGCAGTGTTAGTTTGTGATGGTGTAGGCTGTAAGAGGACTGTATGGCGTCTGCTATCGCGCATATTTTCCTTCAAGGTGTACATGTCGTGGATATCCGGAAGATTATAGAAGCCATTGAGAATTTTGAAGGTCTCAATCAAGTCTCCACGCAATCGTCGTTCTTCGAGGGTCGTGAGACGAAGAGCTTTTAACCTATCTTCATAGGTCTTGCGGCGCAGAGCATATGGAATCCTGGTGGCTTTTCTTTGTGCACTTTCAAGCAAATCAATATCTTTCTTAAAGTAAGGACTCCATACCTGGAACCCATACTCTAGCAGAGGCCTTATATAGGTTTTGTAAATCTTAATAAAAACATCCATTGTTACTGTCTGAAAGGACTTGCGTATGATATAAATAAATGAGTTAGCCCGTTTGACTATCATAGATATATGCTCTTCCCATTTCAAATCTGCAGTAATGATGACTCCCAAATCCTTCTGTTGGTCTACAGATGCCAAGGCAACTCCATCAAGTGTGTATGTCTCTCTAGGGTTGGTTCTACCAAGATGTAACACACTACATTTGGTTGTGTTCAACTTAATAATCCAGTCCCTGGTCCAGTTCTGAATGCGGTCTAGATCCTTTTGAAGCTCTCCAGACTTTATCAATGCATTAGCAAAAAACTTCCCATCATCTGCGAAAAAAGCTGACTGACATTCTATGAGCTCTATCAGATCCGTTATAAAAATTCCAAACAGCTGAGGAGCGGACACAGAACCCTGCGGGACACCACTGGAAACCATTTTTCGGTCCGATAGTGAGTTCCCCACTCGAACCTGAAATGTTCTACCCGATAAAAAGCTCCGGTACCACTCAAGCAACTTACCACGCAACCCATGGTGTTCAAGCTTGAACAACAACCGCTGGTGAGGTACCTTGTCAAATGCACGTTCAAAATCGAGGTATGCAACATCAACAGGTTCTTTTTTATCAACTTGTACACTCCAGGAATGAACACATGTCAATAAATTAGTGACAGTTGATCTTTTTTCAATAAAACCATGTTGCTTTGTTGAGATCACACAATTTCTATTTAAAAATTGTGCTACTCTCTCGCTTATAATCCTTTCCATAATCTTCACCACAATGCTAGTGAGACTAATGGGTCTGAAGTTTTCCGGTTTAGTTTTGTCACCTTTCTTAAAAATTGGAGTTACTATTGCATGCTTCCAGTCTTGAGGCAAGTATCCAGCTTCAAAGGAAGTGTTCATTAATTCTGCTAAGACTGGAGCAATAGTATTAGCACAATTTTTAAGTATGCAAACTGGAAGTTGATCTGGCCCGGGGGACGACTGGATATTCAAATTCGCAATTACTTTCTTTACATCACTTTCAGAGAAAGAAATGTCACACAAACTTTCCTCTAGACGGGGAGTTGTTATAGTTATAGTGTTTTGATTGAGTGCCGATTCTACTGAATATGCTTTTTCAAATTCAACCGCAAAAACATCAGCAATATCACATGGTTTAGTTACTAGATCTCCATTGTAGTTTCTAATTGCTGGTGGAATACTGACAGTAGAGGTAGTACAGCGTCGCAGGTATGAATAAAAAGCTTTATCACCATAGTCAAGGATTCTGGCCTCATAAGCACTCCTTTGCTTCCTGGACAAGGCAACACACCTACACACCTATTATTCACTTCACGAAACTTCTTATAGTCATCTTCATCCTTAGACATTCTGTACTTGTCCCATAAGATTTTCTTTTCAGAAATTAGCTCAAGAACGCTATTATCAATCCATGGTTTATTTTTAGTTGGTTTAGATCTTACTTGGCGTAGAGGCGCATGTTTGTCTGTAGTAACATTAATAGCATTTAAGATACCATTATCATTACATTATTATTTTGTGTCAATTTATATTATATTTAGATTATAATAATTAATTATGTCCATTATCCTTTACTAATTATGTGTCAATTTGATGTTTCCGTCATGTTCGATGTAGATGTCGCCCTATTGGCGTAGGCCTCCCCCAGTTTCAACCTTTGCTTTCTATCTCTTGCTGTCCTCGTCCACGTTTTCCCAAGTATTTGAGTGAATTCATCTTCCCATCGTCCGTTCGGTCTTCCTCTTTTCCTCTTCTGTTCTCTTGGTATCCATTCCGTCACCTTATTAGTCCATCTATTATGCTCCATTCTGCATATATGCAACAGAAATACATCATCAGTGAAAATTTCAACTTTCTGCTACAGCCTGGTGACAGATAGACAGACTGACGGACAACTGAGTCTTAGTAATAGGATCCCGTTTTACCCTTCGGGTACGGAATCCTAATATGGCCGGTGCAGTACAGTACAAATCGATGTCCCGTTTTGAGTAAAAAAATAAATGCTCATAAAAACCACTGAATGGATCAAACTTACTGAACGGATCAAACTTTGCAATAATAAAGCTAATACATGTAAAATAAAATAACAAACCGAAAATGCTAAAAATATCACCGATACCGACAGTGATTATCCCTCTGGACATTTTGTCATGTAGACAACTGTGCGCGGAGCCCGATTTTAAATCGAACAGGGTTGGAACCAGGCTTTCAGAAAATGGAGACGCGGGGCGGGTCGTAAAGTTCTCGAGTATCGTAGCGACTACGTACCGCCAAAAGCAGCGTAAGATATCCACCTATAAGATTAGTGGCTGACCTCATTGAATGCTAGCCGCAATAAACCGATATATAGAGGACTAGTTTTTACCCGCGGCTTCGCCCGCATACGCAATATATCATTATAATTTATAGCCTATGTGTTATTCTGATATATAAGCTATTTTATTGCAAAGTTTCATTTCAATCCGTTCAGTAGTTTTTGCGTGAAAGAGTAACAAACATCCATACATCCATCCATCCATCCATCATCACAAATTTTCACGTTTATAATATTAGTAAGAAGTAGGATGCCTATGTCCAAAAGTGGACTTCCTATAGCTAAGAATGACACCACTTGTTATGGAAATTTTGTACATACAGGAGAATTGTAAGCCGTGGTGGTCTAATTCAATCCGTGGTGGTGTGGTGATAGTAACTGTTATCTATTCGTTAGGTTTTATGTTCAAATCACGTTCCCCTACGAATGAGTAAGTACGGACTTTCACACCTCTGGCTTTTCAGTGAAGGAATACATCGTGTGACCTGTATACATCCGTTAAAGAAATTCAATGGCATATGGGAATTCACCAACCCGCACTGAGTCATGGTGGATAAGGCCCGTTCACTCATCATAAATAGGCCTGTTCAGTAGTGGACTGATAAAAAGGCCAGTACTGTAAAATACAACAGAATCGTACTAAGAACAACCCTGCTCCGAACCAGCAGCCCAAAGCTTTCAACTGGTGAAGAGAAGGTCGTTTTTCCTGTTACTTTTATGTTTATGTCACATTTCCCTATTTTCAATCTAAGTAGATTGAAAATAGGGAAGTAGATTAGTTTGTGTGGTATCGACACGTGTAGCTTCAACATTTCTTACCTCATACGTCTATGTAGAGAAAATACTCGACTGTTTCTGACAATTTGTTAGTAAAAAAAATGGTTGTCTATAGAGTCGGATTACTGACGATATTTGACGGATATTACGGAATTTTACGAACGTCATTAGAATAGATTGTTGAAGCAACAACTGAAACAAGCCCAACGCTTAGTCCGATCATGCCTCTCTTTCACTTGTTCCGCACTCTCGCTTGCACGCTCGGCTCAGGAGGAACGTGTCACTTTTTATAATAATAATAGGGACAACTTTGTGGCGAGTCGTCGGTGAGTGGCGACACCGCAAACCCGGATTCCCTGGGGCTAAATGAGACCCCTGACTCCTCTCTTTCCTTAACCGGCCGGTTTGGAGTGGAAACCGCAAGAGCTAAGAACCTAAGCTCCAGGGTGGAAGTGGCATAACGCCGCGAGTAGCGTCTAATGAAAGCGCAGCATACCTCTCGACACCTTAAGCCGTCCACACCAATGTTGGGCAACATTGGTGTGGACGGCTTAAGGCGCCAAATTAAAGTAGCCTTTATGGGGGGCCCATTTAGTGGACGGCAAGTCACCACCCGCTACGAAATTTTGAAATGGGGCATATTTAGCAGATGCCGTACCTCATTCCGTAGTCTAATTTTACAAAACATTTTAATTTCACCAAAATAGCCCAGTTACGATATTTCAAGTCATTTTATTTGCCATAGTTTCCATTTCACGCTATCCTATTTATAGCTGCTACTGCTGTTTTTATATTTCATTATTGTAAAAGGGGCCTCGCAATGTTGGGTTAGGCTCTATTGATGCTTAATAAAGGACCAGGCTATGCCTGTGAATTCAATTGAAAATAATAATAATATCTTTATTTTAGACAAAACTTAGTCCATATTACAGCAGTAATTTGTTATATTATATAGTTATTATATATAGTTATTTATTAGATATTATTATCTTAAGATACCTAGTAAAACATTATTCCAATATCCCTGTATAGGGCAATCCGGCTTACTATAGTATAGTTATTCTTTGCCTTAAAAGTCATGACTTCGCTTTTTTTGGAATTATAGACCAAGTCATGATCTACAGCATATTTTTTTTCACACACAATAATTTTCTAAGGCCACTGATCGACGGACTCAGCAACACCATATCGTCAGCCTAACTGATATTGTTGACGCTTGTTCCATCTATGTGACATCCGACATGTGTGTTTGGTACTGAGCTCGACAATCAGCTGGTTCACATACTCGTACAAATTAAATAATTTAAGCGATGTTAGCCCCTCCTGCCGGACACCGCATTCCAAACCATACACTTCAGATACCTCACCAACCGCACAACATTTGTTTGATTGGAATAGATGTAGAATTAATTAAGATTAATATTTTAATTAATTTTATAGGTACTCGTAATTCAAGTTCAATCAACTTTTTCCACAATATTTCATATGAAACGAGACCAAAAGCTTTGGATAAATCTAAAAAACAGGCATTAATCGGTTTTTAAGACGTCAGAAATGAAAAATCATTAACGAAAACACTCCTGGTGTACGTTGTTGATAGTAATCTCTACCATTATCCCGATTTCCATATAAACAATGAAATTTTGCAATAATATCGAAATGTATGGACAGCTGAAATTAAATGTATGTAATAATTATATCTTTAGTTATTTTGGATTTAGTTTCATCGTAAAAGTTGTTCATAACGATGACTATAAATACCCAAAGCTGCTACTGAAAATTCCAGCACTTGCAAACTGAATAGTTTGTAATTTGTTTGCCTACCTCATTGGTCCAGTGGTTAGTGAACATGACTCCTGGGCCAAACAGGTGTGGGTTTGATTCCCGCCCAGGGCAAGTATTTATGTGATGAACATAGGTGTTTGCTCAGTGTCTGGATGTTTTCTATTACCTTTATAAGTATGTATTTCAAAATTATTTAGTAGGCATATCAGTCTCTGGCAGCCATATCACAAGTTTGGCTTAGTTTGGGCACGGTAATGATATCTAAAAGGATTCCATTTTCATACAAACGGTTAGAACGCGAATCATACCTATGCGTAATTATCTTTTAGTAATTGAGTATACCTCTCGGTATGTAGTCAGCCGCGACGAGTCGTAGTGATGAACGAACGTCTGGATTTGTAACTAGTGTGTGTGTGTTACGTTTTTAGGGTTTCTCGTTTTACTACGGAACCTTGAAAACATCAAAAAACACAATATGTATTTTTATTGAACGTTTTATCTTTCATTCACAACGAATTTCTTTTTTGTAATGAATGTAATAATTTTACTTCGTAATAGACAGAAACAAGAAATAAACTCAAATAAGTAAAACGTAAGTAGATGTATTTAAAATACTGAAGGCGGGCAACCCTAGCGCGTGATAGGTTATGCGTGGCCACGTGGTACTGCAGATATATAGATATTTCAAGGACAGGGCCGAGTCAATAAACTGTTAGATACCACTACTGTGGTTTGGGGTCAGAGGCCGTGTGTAACATGCCACCTAATATTATTTTTTGTAACTTATAACACAATTGTGTTAAAGTTTTTCTTATTTCCACACGTAAAGCCAAGGAATCGATACCAAGCGAAGGTTCTATCCGTTGTTCCAGTCGGCAGATAAGCAATGAGTGGATGCACAATGTTCTCGAGTGAGTGCTCGAGCCATTATCTGAGCCATAAGGTGCTTACATATTCCCTTACAATAAATATCTCACGCGATCGTTCATGAACTCGTTTGCTCCTATCATTAGGTTATATTATATCTCATCAATATTTTTAAAGTTCAATAACTTAGAAATAAGATGAAAATAAGATAAGATGTGGCAAATAATTGTTGGCTATCTTTTTTTTTGGTTTGAATAAATACAGAATACAGAAAAATCATACAAAAATCATTTTGAATAGGTTTTATTCTGGGACCGCCTGATACAGGAGTCTGCTATAGCTGAGCATTTGCTTAACGGAAGTACTGGTCATTGGATCGAGCTCCACGACCCAAAAGTCCTCTCCACGGATCGACACTATTTTTCAAGAATAGTTCGTGAAGCGGTGGAAATAAAAAACATAACAATTTCAAACGGGAGGATGGATTTAATTTATCGGCGTCGTGGAATCCTGTTGTCAACAAATGTAAATCGCGTAGTGTAGGTTGAATGACATTATTAGATATCGTGAATGACATTATTAGATATCGTCAGTGTTGTCTGTCGTAGTGACAATTTTTCAAGTTCAAGTTGAATTGGCGGTACCAGCTGTCTCACATTCCAATCTACCCGTGACCACGGTCGATGCAACTCGGTCGAAACGTCGGGATGATGAGGTATTTATTTATCTCGTAATTTTATTGCGCGATTAGTCCCGTAGTACCTATATAATAATAAAACCAATACACTCATGGGCGATTATTCTAGTAATGTACGTCCAAGCCCTAGCTATATAACACTTAACATCTTCTCGCTTCTCTTTATCGCTCGCTTATCCATTATATCAGATCAATGACAATTACGTGAGAATCTTTGTTTTTTTTATTAAATCAGTTGAAAATTAAAAGAAAAAATTATATAGAACTAAATATTACAAGATTATTAGAATTTGTGACTAGTCACAAATTGCCCACTTTTACATTATCTAGAGTCCACTGTGGGTTCCTCCATGCAATATGGAGCCTTCATCACATCATCATCCTGGCTATATCATCCTGTTTACTCTACGTAGGGGTATCGCAGTTCATCATCATCATCCACAGCCTTAACAGGCAACAGGCACGCAGTATCGCAGTAACAGGCACGTATTTATAATTAAGACGTCTCCGAAGCGTTTGCCGGTCGATTGAGCCGCGGCTGTTCCACTCAGGTAGGCGCGCGTGACTCGAATAGGGCCTCGGAAAAATATCACTAATCAATAAACCTTTATCACATTGCACGCGACTAATGAAACCTATTACTTATAATAATGTGACGCAGTAGATATGCCGTAATGACGGCGAGTTGTTTACACCGAAGTGCAAGATTTATGGTTTTATGACTCGAGCGGGATCAGTCTTTGTATCTCGTCTATTGTTTAGTTTATTTGTTGCGTGTTTACGTATTTGAAAGTGCAAAGTTAATAATCGGCGTTTTAACTGATTATCCAAGAACCCATCTCGTAAAAATAATTTAAGAAGCAATATCTGATGCAGTTGCTCCCTAAATAGTGCTAAGTAGGTATAGCCCGACTCGTACAACTTGGCGGCTTTGCTAACTACACGGTGCGGAAAGACCCATCCCAACTGCAGCGGCGCGAGGCGCGGGTTTACTCGCAGCTTGAAGCTAACATCACAGCCGTAGTTTTGTTTAGTTTGTATTAGTTGTATGATTCGGCCTATACTGTTGTTTTTATATATTTGGTTTTATATCATTGCTAGTATTAACCCGCGGCTTCGCTCGCTTGATATTGACCTATGACACTTCTTTAATTATACAATACTCACAAATATCGAAATATCAATATTCTGCCATAAGTTGTTAAGTTGTCCAGTTAGGTAGGTCCGACTTCAAAAAAGAGGCTAATCGCCGAATCCAACTCAGTTGGGCAGCGTTCGGAAAATTGCGTAACATCTTCTCGTCCGACATAGGTAGGTACCTCAGTGCCTTAAGTCGAAAGTTTTCGACCAGTGATGACTTATGGCACAGAAACTTGGTCTCTCACTATGGGCCTTATTAGTAAGCTCCAAGTAGCCCAATGAGCTATGGAGAGGGCTATGCTCGGAGTTTATCTGCGAGATCGAATCAGGGATGAGGAGATCCGTAGAAGAACCAAAGTTACCGACATAGCCCTGCTGATTGGCAAGTTGAAATGGCAATAGGCATGGCACATAGCTCGGAGGACTCATGACCGATGGGGTCGAAAAGTTCTCGAGTGAGACCACGCACCGGCAAGCGCAGGATAGGACGTCCACCCACAAGGTGGACGGATGACCTCATTAAAACCGCAGGATCACGCTGGATGCAAGCCGCTACCAACCGGTCTTATTGGAGATCTTTAGGGAAGGCCTATGTCCAGCAGTGGACGTGCTCTGGCTGAAACGAATGAACGAATATTCTACGTGAAAGAGTAAGGACCTATAACAAATAAATCATAACAAACCAATTCAAAGGTTTTTAATATGTTAGATATATATGTTTACAAATTTAAACCAGTTTTAACGCAAACCACGCCTTTACCTGCTTCCTCCTCATCATTTATTTCATATATAGTTATTATTATTTACACGACTGGTGAAAATCAATTCATTCTAAATTAATTCAATAATAAATTAGCAACAATGTTAAAAGGGCAATAAAAATTCAAATTACAATGTACAAATAAGTTGTATCAATGGCGACAATTTTCATAGCAACAGTTATGGTACAGAAATTGTATTAGTCGTTACTGTGGATTTGACTACAGTTCAGAAATCTAATCGATCTCAAGATTACCGATTGCGATTGGCTGCTTAGTGCGCTAACTTAACTAATTAGGTTGCTCTATACAAACCCAATATAATATGCGTAAAAATATGAGAATTCTCATCGATTTTCAGCCTATTGCTTCTATGAGATGAAAGGAGAATTCCAATCCATCCCCCAAAATTCCTGCGCCGTTGCGCCTCATCTAAAATCACTTGTATTCGTATGTTGTGGAAGGAAGTAGGCACCTAAGTACCTCTACTTGTATAGCTTTTATGTTTATGGACGAACAAGGTATAAGCCAAAAATATATATTTCCGTAGAAGCTTATACTTACTGCTTTCAAAATAATGTTTGGTTAACAAGGATCTTTGTGGCAGGAAATCATTATAAACTTCTGAGAATTGACAAGAAATATTGCCCTGTTAGGCTTATTATATCATGGCATATTATATCATATTTATCATGGCTGAATCTGTGAAATGTTTTTAAACCTTGACAAGAGGCATGCTAAGATCGCGTAATGGTAGAAAAACCAAAAATATACTCTTTGTAAAATGATTCATGCTGCAGTTCGTGAGCATTCCTACTAATCAGTTATGGGTATCTTCTAAGCGTAACAGTTATTACTTTGGTTAAGTGGTAGTTTTCATGCGCCGTAAGCGGAGCCGACGCCAAAACAATTGCAATAAAAAATTAAAAGAAAAAAAATTAAATACCTATTACAAGGTTTTATGATTTTTTGCTACAACTCGCCCGATCAAATTAGAAATTTTCTTGTAAATATATTATTTGCGTTCTTCTTAACTATTTCACAGTACATTAGTATTACAATAGCTTGATTTCCAATATGCAACCTTATAAACATGGTTATGACCTTGACTGCCCTGGATTTTTTTACCCACTCGAGAAAACGTTATATTTTTCTGGGATGAATGAAAGTAGGCAGCTGCCTCCTTGAGAAATTTTTTAGCTACGTCAATGACTATAAGTAGGTAAGTAAGGGTTCTAGTGTTAAATCTAATGCCAAGTGTCAACATAAGACCCTTGTCAAGGGAGGATATTAATCGCCGTTACATTATGGGACTGTCGGGACCTTTGGGATTAAGTTGAATCGAAGAAACTCATAAAGTGAGCCCAGTTTTCATTACTTTTGTTACCTGCTTTACATCTTTTATACGCAAATATTCAGTTTTTAAGATAGGACCAAAAAAAATAATACCACAGATAGACATATATAGATGATACTAGAGAAACTATAAATACACACGTCAATCTTAATTCAATCAATTTTTAGGGTTCCGTACCTCAAACGGAAAAAACGGAACCCTTATAGGATCACTTTGTTGTCCGTCTGTCAAAATGTGTGTATGTCAAGACTCTTTATCTCGGAAACACGTAATGATATCGAGTTGAAATTTTAACTGTATACGTATATCTATAGTCTCATGCAGTCGTGTAAAAGAAAAACTTCTCAGTTATCGTTTAAAAAAGTTAGAGCCGTTTATGTTGTAAAAAACCGCATATTTCGATTCACAAAAATCAAAACCTACAGAGTACTTCCCGTTGACATATAAGTATGAAATTTAGCGAGATGCCTTGTCTCAGAGTACACGTAAATAAGAATAAATCTGTAAACTGTGCGATCACAAAAAAATTGGGTTTCAAAATTCAAAAAATATGGGTTCAAAATTTAAAGTGAGTAAATCGTATCATGTAAGGTATCATATAAAAGAACTTCATTAGCACATGTTAAAACAAGTTTTTAATTATTTTAACAATATGTAATTTTCGATGTATGACGAGGTAAATTATTAGAAAAATATATTTATAATACCTATAAAAATATGCACCGCACCCCTTGCACCCACGGGTAAAGATGGCCCTAGTTCTCTCACTAGGATTATGTTCTATAATATATTATCGTGATTAGAAAGCACAAGGCTGTGCGAAATATCCGTACCTACCTACAAAATTGCCGGTTGGTACGTGTCAGATTTTGTATGCAGAATATTGTAGGTATGTTATTAAATCAAAGTGCGTAGGTAGTACTGGCGAATGCTGTATCGACCGTGTGGTTTCAATCATCACCTATCTAGGTACGAGTACATACCTGACGCTGTTGCCACCATAGTTTTCACGAGATGGGCCACATGACGCCACGATTATCGGGTCATTGTTTTTATTATTTATCGCACGAAACTCTCTGCTTATTATTATACTTATACTCTACTACTTATTAACGATAATTGAAAAATTTACTACTCGTTACGTCGGTGAATAATTACACAGGTAATTACTCAAAAAGTACGTGCTTTGTTGTATCTCTACAGCCTTGGCCAAAAGTATTAGGCACCTTTAAAAAATCAAAATGCATGTTTACTACTTAACCGATAACTGAGTGCTTATCTTAAATGACCTACCGGGGTCATAAATAACTTCTTAGAATATCAGCGGCTCTTTGTTAAGGTCATAAAACATCTAGTGACCGAAAACAAAGGATTCGGTTTTCTTTCGGTCTTATCAGTCAATGTTTGGTCACTTGTGTTCTGCCCCCCGACCGCCTAAGCAATAGCATCAATTGCTTTGCGCGGATTGCGAAAGCAATCTTTGAATGAACAACTTTGATGGCTAACGTCACATAGGCGGTGCCAAATGACTAAAATGAAGTCATAAGCGATTGCTATTACGATTGCTATTGCTTAGGCGGTCGGGGGGCTGGACTCTAACAAGTAAACAAGCTTTCATTTCTGTTGATGTGATTAAATTGACACCTAATTTTGTTAAAAATGCCAAAAAGGAGTGAAATTAGTTTAGAAGATAGAGTGAAAATACAGGGTGCCTAATATTTTTGGCCAAGGCAGTATATATCTTAGATACGGTTTGCAGTTTACATGTAGTATCTACCCTTGCATACAATATACGAGCATGTAAGTACTTATCTAAGTGTTTGCGGCCGGGAAAGAGAAACCTTTTTCAGAGTTCCGTGGATGTTTCTCTTATGAGATTATTTCCACATTTTATTACTATGGTAAGCTCCCGATATATTTTGGCACTGTTAAATAGCTGCGCCATGATCAAATGTAATATGATCATATTTACTGTAATATAAATGAAGAGAAACCCTCTCTAATAGATCTATGATTGCAATGTATGCGTGGGATGGCATATATACAGGCGATAATTGGTTTAATCGAGCTATTTGGTGTAAACTGTAAGTGGAACCTATAGTTAGTTTCCTTTGATGGTTATATAATAACCAACCGAGGAGTAATGTAATTAGTAGCTCTATACAGGTATATATTGTCTTGTAGTCACTGTTTGGACCGTTTTGATTAAGAAAGGCAATATGAGAGATATCCCTAATAGATTTATTTAAATTATATCTATTGTTATCAAATCGAATCATCAAAGTTCCAAACAGAGCAGAACTATTAAAAAGCAGCCCAGTTCTTGAAATAGGTCTTGTTATTACTTGTGTATCTAGATACAGTATACTGCATATATCAGTCATTTTTTGACCCACGAACCACCGGAGGAGGTATACAATGCGACGCGTATATCTTCTTAATATATATAAATCTCGTGTCACAATGTTTGTCCTCAATGGACTCCTAAACCACTTAACCGATTATAATAAAATTCGCACACCATGTGCAGTTCGATCCAACTTGAGAGATAGGATAGTTTAAATCTCAAATTATAGTCGCAATTTTAATTTATTTAGCCACAGCAACGCGTGGCCGGGCAGCTAGTATATATATATATTTTTATGTATAACCGTGCATAACTTTTTTCACAGTAGCAAAGAAGATATAATAATACTACGTAACAGTAGTCCGATTTCAATAATTCTTTTTTTTTTGGAAAGAATATACTTTGAAATTGGTTTTCCGTTTAAATTTAATCGAAGTCAGCTGAGCCATTTTTGATAAATCAACAATAATGTGGAAAATGTTACATCGACCCGTGCGAAATATTCGCGAATTCTGTACACGGGTGAAGTCGGTCATGCTAATTTTTGCAAAAAATAATCTTGTGAAAAATATGTTGTCTACTATAACAACACATGAAAATCGAATTGTTAAAATATTCATGCCACTGTTATGCACATGATAATTTGATATCACAGAAAAAATATCAATAGGTCTTAGGTGATATGTACCTACGACCTTAAGCCCAATCATACAGATTTTACCCTATAGAAGAAAACAAAAGTTTGAGAAAATTACTGCAGTCTTCACTACCTAATTATTTACCCATTACCCATCTTTGACCGTGTATTAACAGTGTTACTATCAATCTTACTACCATAGTAGTAAGAACGGTAAATGAATTACCGTTCTTACTTCTTACTGTTTTGACTGCCTCGGTGGCTCAGTGCTTAGTGACCCTAACTTCTGGATCAAAGAGGCCTGAGTTCGATCCCCACCCAGGGCAAATATTTATGTGATGAACATATGTGTTTGCGCTGTGTCTGGGTTTTATTTAGTTACTATCTATATAAGTATGTATTTAAAAATAAATATATGTAGTATATCAGTCTCTGGCAGCCATATGACAAGCTTTGCTTAATTTGGGGTCAGAGACCGTGTGTAAAATGTCCCAAAATATTTATTTATTTTATTCACTACTGCAGTTGTTAGAACAGCAATAAAAAGTTACACATGTTTCTAATATTAGTAGATTGGTAGTCACTGGTAATAAAGATCTTTGACTAAGTAACGTTTGACAAAACTACAGTCTTCGTAAATAGAGTTGGGATGTAACGCTACAACAGAAAATATTATACAATGGGGTACTTGACTGGTATTGAATTAATTAAAAGTATGAGGATTAGTCAATTCAGCAATTCATTATGATTCATAAAAAAGTATCAAAAACGGAAAAAATATTTTAAATTGGCTAGTCAAGTTCAGAGATGTAAGCTTGTAAAGATTTTGGTAGTTATAAAGACGGGATGACTTGTCCCTTTCCCATAGAGTATAACGTAGTATAGCGCATGTATGATACTTACGGGTAGTGACGTCATAGCCTGCCATAGTACGCTCTTTGTCTTGCAAGAAGATAAATATGCTTGGAGCTTTTTTATTTCTAAGTTGATTGTATTTTTGACCGATGAACCACCGGAGGAGGTATACAATTCGACGCGTATATATATATTTTTTTTACGTATAACCATGCATAACTTTTTTCATAGTGGTCCGATTTCAATAATTCTTTTTTTATTGGAAAGAGTATACTTTGAAATTGGTTTCATTTAAATTTTATTAAAATTAGCTGAGCCATTTTTGATAAATCAACAATAATTTGAAAAATGTTACATCGATTCGTGCATAATATTTGCGTTCTAGCGATGCACCCCGGCTTCGCACAGGTGTATTATACATATAAACATTTCTCTTGAATTACTCTATCTAATAAAATAAACTGCATTAAAATCCGTTGCGTAGTTTTAAAGATATAAGCATACATGGGGACAGACAGCGGAAAGCTACTTTGTTTTATACCATGTAATGAAAATGATTCTGTACACGGGTGAAGTCGGTCATGCTATTTTTTGCAAAAAATAATTATTGTTTTCGTTAATCGGCTCTGTTTTTTAGAAATCTTACAATGATAAAATTAAAAAACATATACTAAAATTACTAATACTACTAATGTTTTCTTATACAACTAATTAACGCGGTTAGATTAAACTTTTTATTTTTTATTCTTGGAATACACAATATTCATTTCTCATTAATTACGAATGTATACATATGAATTATATTTTGTAAACATTTACCATAGCACTTTTGAACAG
Source organism: Hypomecis punctinalis (assembly GCA_949316475.1). NCBI lineage: Eukaryota > Metazoa > Arthropoda > Insecta > Lepidoptera > Geometridae > Hypomecis > Hypomecis punctinalis. The sequence goes on along the minus strand of OX438799.1, from coordinate 19,951,477 downwards.
TTTGGAAAGGAACTAGCCACCGCGACACAGGGAATCCTACAGCGGCGGCTAGAGAATAATTAATGATGGATAGTAAAGGCAAAATTAATTCATACTTGAACATTCAAATGCAACTACATATCCTAGTATCTTGAAAATAATCTTATAATTGTAATTGTTTAAAAATCAAAGTATACTCAAGTTTATGGTTAGCTATTACAAGAGGACATCAATAAAATTTTGTCAACTTATTATTACCTTATTAATAATATTATTAATAATATCTTTTACTACCGTGTTTGTTTCTTAGAAACAACAAAAACACTTAAAATTATAGACAATCACGAGATAAAGTCAACTTCCCCGCAGGTGGCACTTGGAGGCGTTTGCATAATATACCTTAATTTCGCTCGATTTCCTCCAATTTTCCTTTTCGCAGAGATTATTAAATTTGTGTCCAAATCATGGAAACCATTCGTGAATTGTTTCCTGTTACGATACTCGTCGGCTTTTACTTAATTTCTACTTGAAAAGGTCAAGTATGTCTTGAAGAAAGCCTTACAGATATGGATTACCTGGGTTTCTGCGGACTCCTGTGAAGCAAACGAGAGGAAAAGAGAGGTAATAAAAGCATGCTCTATTGTTTCCTCCCTATAAATCACCGTCATAATTATGACTGGCAGCTGCAAAGTCTTGAGCATCGTCGTAAGGTAGCGTGTTTGTCGGCCTTTTACCGGATACACTTCGGAGAGTGCGCCCAGGAGTTGCACAGTCTGGTCCTCCCTGCCCCTTTCTTCTATCGTGCGGCTAGACGGACGCGACCAAAGCGCCACCCTTTTATGGTGGACATTCCGCGCGTTAGAACCAAGCGTTTCGAATCCTTCCTCATACGAACAGCCGGAATGTGGAACGCTTTGCCTGGGTCTGTCTTCCCGTTAAAGTACGACGTGGGTGACTTCAAATCTCAAGTAAATAGGTATCTCCTAGGTAAGCGTGCTACACCCTAGACCGCACATCTGCTTAACATCAGGCAGTGTGTAGTCAAACGCGAACCTATTCGAAAAAAAAGACTTCTATTTTTGACTAAACTCTACAAGATGCTACGAGTGCTACGAAAATGAAACATGGTTCAAAGTATTTTTTTTTAATGTTAGATACAATTTCGACTACATTCTACCCGATATTAAATAGCACGTTTATCTTGAAGATACATATTTACTTGATATTTATACACTTACACCTACATATATTATGTTGTACTTTAGTAGAAATACAGACTCAAGTAGCTTTACTTGAAAATGTGGAACGCTTGTTCCACATTCTGGCTCTTCGCATGAATATATAAGAATATGTGATTTAATATTTTTAACAAGATTATTTTTTGCAAAAATTAGCATGACCGACTTCACCCGTGTACAGTATTCGCGAATATTTCGCACGGATCGATGTAGCATTTTTCACATTATTGTTGATTTATCAAAAATGGCTCAGCCGGTTTCTATAAAATTTAAATAGGACCAATTTCGAAGTATATTCTTTCCCGTGGTTATACATAAAATATATATATATATATATATATATATATATATATATATATATACACACGTCGAATTGTATGCCTCCTCCGGTGGTTCGTCGGACGACACCTTTAGTAGATAAAACAATAAGTTTCGCGACGTATTCTTCTGAGTCGAGTCGTCGTATTGTATATACATATCATTTTGTATATTATCATGTAATAAGTAGCTAAGTTCATTAGTAAGTAGCATTATGTAGCCTTGAAAACTTTATTATCGTGAGCGTAGGTAAGACAGGTCACTTTCGTACCGTGTTCTCGTGTGTCTCTTTCTTTCACCTTATCCACTTATTTATTTATCAAAAAGTAAGATCGTATGTATGGGATCGTATGTATAGAAATGTTTTTATGATTTGAATCAATTTTTTAATGTAAATTCCAATAGAAATATACATATGTGAAATCTTAATGTAATCGTGACAAATGTCCTTGAATGAAAATTTTAATTTTTCTTTGACATAATTACCTTAATCTTCAATACATCTGTGACATATTTTATAATAATTGAATTACTATTCCATGACGTTTACGCATTAATCTTAAAATTCTTAAATATTCAATGACATTTGACAAAATCAATTCAAATAATCATATGCTATGTATTTGAACCTAATGTATATAATAAATCTATTTGTTGCACGCCCGCAATGGATAAGCTGTCAGGACGTTTTAGTTTTAAGATCTTCTTTACTCAGTTTTATGCAATAAAGAAATTCTGATACTGATTCTTTAGGCTGAGTGGCTAGCCCTGGTGTCAGAATAAAAAAATAAAATTTTAAGGCACCTGAGGGCCTGACATGGCTAAACGGTTAAAATAACCGATACTTATAATTTAACGTGTCATCCGAGCCACGGTAGCGCTCAGTTGTAAATGCCACCCGCGGTCACCCATCCGAAGACTGACCGCGCCGAACGTTGCTTTTTACGTCTATGCTGATCGTCGACGATGATGATGGCCGTGACCTAGTGCCCTTGCTGGCTTCGCTTGGCTCGTCTTGGCGGGCACTGCCGCCGTTTCGTGTTTACTTGTTAAATAAAAAGTATTGTATTGCGTATAAACATTTACAAGTATTTATTTGTATCCGTAAATGTCATAAATAAATGCAAGTTACGAAAATCGATAATATATTTTTTGTCTAGGAATTTTTTGCATGTAGCTTAAAATGGCGCAGTAATGACGCAGGTTTTTTTTTATTGTTTATTATTACTGAATAGTTAACAAATCTAAAAATGTTATCAACTCGACATCGGCAGCTATCGGCAACAACGAAACCTCAACTTGAAAATCAAAATGACATGATGAATGAATGAAAATGATTTTTACAAAAAATCATAAGAGGATTTGTAAACAAAAAATCCTGAGCAATCCAAAACTATATAATACTTATTTCTTTGAAGAATTTACAAAATATCTTACGTTGAACTTCCACAATGAGTAGTCTTGTTAATATGAAATTATCAAAGTTCAAAGTTTGGGTAAAATTTTATGTACATAAAACTGATTACTAAATATTATTTACCATACAGACAGCTCTATTTTCCTAGACTATAAAACAATGAAAACAGATTTAGTGACATGACTTTTGTCCAAACCATTTTTGAGATGGATCGCACCGTTTTGTCCCATAGTGTGCCGTGCCCCCAGATTTAAATGGAAATAGGTTAGAGATAGCTTTGCTCAACATTGGCACATAACGGGCTCTTAACAAATTATAATAGTAAAACAGGTATGTTTTTGACGACCGTCCGCGTAATCTTGTCTAGGTATCTAGTAGGTATAGTATCTACTCATATGTAACTAGGTACAATGACAAACGTTCCCAACTGTTTGTAGACCCCTTGTGAAGTCCACACGTGCCCGATGTGCCAATATTTGTGCCATGCTCATAAAGATCCAAACTCATTTGAGTAAATTTAGGCTAGACTAGGCAAACACTAACATTCCACAGACTGGCATGAACTTTGAAATAACTGAATTGGAAAATAATCTAGGAGTAACTAATAGTTGTGGGGCTTTGAAGTGGAAATATTTACTTAGGTAGGTATTGTACTTTAGGAATAGTTTGTAAACTAAAGGATGTAGTATGAGGAAAACGCCCATATCATAGTCTTTGACATGGCTAGTGATTTTATTTACCGCGTGCGAACTTAGAGATATCTCCATTTTATCTTGACGGTCCTCCACTACAGGTCCCATTTTTTAACGAATTTCGACTTGAACCTTTATTGATGGATTTTTGTCGTCGAGGTTTTTTTCGTCGTCGACGGAATAATATATATAAATTAAAAATTTTCAGCTACAAAAATATAATAAACTGATTATTTGACTGATTATTGACTGCCTCGGTGGCTCAGTGGTTAGTGACCCTAACTTCTGGATCAAAGAGGCGTGGGTTCGATCCCCACCCAGGGCAAATATTTATGTGATGAATATAAGTGTTTGCTCTGTGTCTGGGTGTTATTTAGTTACTATCTATATAAGTATGTATTTAAAAATAAGTATAAGTAGTATATCAGTCTCTAGCAGCCATGTCACAAGCTTTGCTTAGTTTGGGGTCAGAGGCCGTGTGTAAGATGTCCCAAAAATATTTTTATTTATTTATTTTTATTGAAAAAAAATGTGTTTTTGATTAAAAGGAAAAAAACTCCTCTACTGATTAAAATAAAAAAATACTAATATATAATTATAATAAATAGGTAATGTAATGTCTGTTGTAACGCTGCATCCATGCAACCACGACACGGCTGCAGTTTATATTTCACTCTTTACGAACAATACAACATGTGTTCAAATAGTAGTTTTTATCTAGTCTAATCCAATCATCTAGTAATTATATCTAACAGTATTGTAACTCGGCCCTATCCCTGAAATAATATTTGCCACGGCGTCACGTCACGCCACGCGGAGCGTATCATACGCTGGGGCTGCCCGCTTGCAGTATTTTAATTTCATTTACTCACTCTTGACCTACTTGAGTTTTTTTCTAGTTTCTATCTATTATGATGTAAAATTATTATATTACAAAAAAGAAATTCGTTCGGATCAAAAAAGGAAGCGTTCAACAAAAACACACAGTGGTTTTTATTGCTTTTTAAAATTCCTCGTTTTACTACAGAACCCTAAAAACGTTAATCGCACGCTTACTAGTTACAAATCCACACGTTCGTTCGTCGCTACGGCGCGCCGCGAGTGACTAGCATATAACGCGGTCACCTTAACTCGACGCATCGCATTAAATTTGAAGCAATTTTTACTCGATCTTAATAAACAAGTAGAAACTTATCTTTTACAGAAGATGGTTTGGAACCTTTCGTGCGGGAGTCCGACTCGCACTTAGCCGATTTTTTTGCACACCGTACTTGAGCGCCAAAATAACGTCACATGGTCAAGCGTCTAGTTAATGCGACCGCGTTGTACCGCGAGCATACCGCACTCCGAGACGGTGTCATACTCCCTGGCATCCCTCACATAGTGGGAAAAATGTACATAATAGACGCGTAGGTATGATTTGCGTTCCGACCTTTTGTATGAAGACGGAATCCTGTTAGATTTCATTACTGTGATCTAGTTATTGCCTCTTTACTGTGAAGTTACGAAGTACTCGTATAGGCGACCGCAATACACATTGTTCAATGTCGAACACATATCTATCCCCCGCACTCTATTGAAATTGTGGTTTATGCCTCGCCAGAGTTTATCACAAACCCAGTCGTGTATCTCATGCATAAAATATTAGATAAATGCAGAACCATGCAGAAATTACATTCGTTTGTTTGTTTTTAATACTTTTACTGTACTGTACTGTATCAGTCTTTTAATAGTCCACTGCAGGACGTAGGCCTACCCACGAAGGGTAATTGGGCCATATCCACCACGCTGGCCCATTGCGGGTTGGTGGATTCACATACGCCATCGAATTTCTTCTACGGACATATGCAGGTTGCCTCACAACGTTTTCCTTCACCGAAAAGCCAGTGGTGTAAAATTCCGTACATAAATTCCAAAGAACTCAATGGCTCGGAACCGGGATTTGAACCCACGATTTTAATCACGACCTCACGATTGTAAGGCGACTGTCACTACCTCTAGGCCACCACGGCTTACATTACTACATTTACTACGTAATTACATTTACTACAGTAAATTAAAATTCTCATCTGTTCACCTGAGACTGAAAAGTTCTCAAATGAAGACCACTGTTAGCGCAGCGTGATTCAATCACCAGGAATGTACACAATCAATAATTTCATCATAATCAAGACAATTGGCTTTTATGATACAAAAAAGGAATAGAGAAGTGTCCTAAAGTTGAAAATTTGAAAGCATGATTCCCGCAAATTGATGGTGTACCACCGTAATCAACGACCTAACTTGACATTTGAACTGCTGATCATAAGTCCCATTAGCATTTCCGCAATATGTCGAACAAATTGTCAAATAACTTCATAACTTTTGTATGAACTTTAGTTTTAAAATTTATTTTTGTATGACAAATAATTAAAAACTGGGTCTACTTTACCGATATGAAATATTGTATTTAACGATCAAAGACACATCACGACAAGACAATTTATAGGTAGAGAAAGGTGTCTTAAATAAATTAAAACGAAAGAGTGGGTACTGTTTACTTCATTTTCCATTTTCTTCAGAGCAGGCTCAAGGTTAAGATCTCACCAAACCTTTCCGGAGATTCTATCTCCATTTCAAATAAAAGGACTCCGGATTTCACTCAAAGCTTTTCCGAATAGAAAGTGTAGAGATATCGAGAAATAAAAACCGTACAATTTCGAGTCAGGCTCGGACACCGAGGGCTCTGTACAAATATTGTAAATTACACAAAATCGGGAACTAATTTATTGAACTACAGATACAATCATCAATGAAAGGTTTTTTTTACTTTTATCGTCATACATCAAAAATATGCATCGTATAAATAGTTAAAAACCTATTTTAGCTAGTGTTAACGGAGTTCTTTTACATGATACGATTAACTTTGAAATAGTGTAGTATTAGACTTCATTTCTAGTTTGTACTTTTTCATGTGTAAAATGTAGGCATAAATAAATTGGGGTTCATACAAAAAATAGGTCCTAAATGGCCCTATTTTTTGTGATTAAATTAAAAATGTGCTGTTTTTAGATTTATTCCTTTAAGATTACTCTAAGACCATGCTTGCCAAATTCAATTTGTTCTAGGTCAATGGAAAGTACCAACTCTTTATGGTTTAAATTTCAACTGGTTATCTTTACGCGTCCCAAGATAAAAGGTCTTGACACACGGACAGACAAACGGAGAGATGGACAACAAAATGATCCTATAAAGGTTCTGCTTTTTTGTCCTTTTCAGGTACGGAACCCTAAAAAAGACATTGCAAAAATGTAGGGAGCTTATAAGTCATGACTTCGTATAGTACTTGAGTCTAAAATTACGCCATTATTTTCTTTAGTAAAATGTAAGAAAATATTTTCCCGGCGTATTATTATGACATTGTACAAGAACTATATAGGCCATACAAACAAAAATAAATTTAACGATTTTTTTCTAAGAATTAATCAAATACCAATTTTTCGGAACCCCTTTTCTTTGGTATATTATTATGTTCTTTTGATATCATAATACAAAGTGTAGGCCTAGGGAGAAATACATGAATTGGCTCACGCTGTTAGTGCGGCAAGCAATGGAATTTAAAATATTTAAAAAAAAAATCGAATTTTGTATTTATTGGTCAATTCGCATAATGTAAAAAACTTTGTAAATGGAACGTTTAGGTACGAGTACAATACTAGGAAATAAATCATGAATACAGTTTTCTATGACCATAACACAAATTAGGTATCATACTCATACTCTTTTATTAATAACAATTAGTTACAGGTCATATAAATATTTAAATATAAATATTAAATATATTTCACTTTAAATTTTAAACATTAAAAGGCACTTAACAACATAAATTGTTTAAGAATAAATACAATCAATAACTTATCTCAGTTAAGTTATTCAATCATAAAGAAAGAAAAATCAAATCATTACAATAATTAGGTAAGTAGCTCAATTCAAAAACTATTACATAAATCCTTACACACTACCTCTATAGAGCTTTCTTGACTTGTAGCTAGACTTCATACATAAATTAGAAACGGTAATAGCTTCTAAGCTAACGTAAATCTAAACGAGGTGAGATGGATTCACAAATCATCGTAGAAGACAGGTTTAACCTTTAGACCGCACCCAAGTGCATTGAAGTAGGTATTATATCTGTATATTATACGAGCTCAGCTGTTGCCTTGCACCCTTGGTATATTTACAGAGGAACATGTTATATAATATATTCTTATTTACGTATCCTTACATCGAAACAAATTTTTTCCTGCGAAATAAAACCAGAAATTAATGGATCCGGAGTCGAACCAAACTAAGCGACACAACCCATCAGATTAATTGCAATCGGCAGGTGACCGATGAGGATGTACAGTTCTTGAACAGAGACCATGAACTGGCAATCACTGCGTAGCACGTCCGGGATGGATAGTCGATCTAATAACGACCGCAGACGCTGGATTCATGCAAGCCTATTCCAAACGGTCTTACTTGAGGTCTATAAGGGAGGCCTAATTTCAGCAGTGGGCATCAAGGTACCGGCTGATATAATGTTGATGGGATTAAGCTCGAATAACAAAAAATCAGCTGGTACCAGCATTTTTAATCGTCCACTGCAGGATGTAGGCCTACCCACGAAGGGTGATTGGGCCATTTCCGTCACGCTGGCCCAGAGTGGGTTGGTGGATTCACATACGCCATCGAATTTCTTGTACGGACTTATGCAGGCTGCCTCACGATGTTTTCTTTCATCGAAAAGCCAGTAGTGTTGAATTCCGTACATAAATTCAATTTAGATTGATGTATCAATGAGTGATACAGGAGCGGGATTTGAACTCACGACCTCACGATTGCAAAACGGTCACCACTACCACTAGACCACCACAATTTACTATGGGATTACACTTGAAGACACAAAAAATCAGGAGTTCCATACATATGATTAAAAGTCAATAAAACAGAAAAGCCGATATGTCCCGTTGTAATAGGTGGTGAAAGGTTTTCACAACGATGGCTATATCTACCTTTGTAAATATAGCAAAACAATAGTTTGTATGTTATAACATAATAACAACCATAATACTCAGAAGGTAGAGCAACATTTGTAGTTAAGGGTTCCGCCCACCTACGATAGAACATTCTCGAACTCAATTTGAAAAGTTAGCAAACGGATTGTCCCTACTCGGGAAACTCGGGCCACTTCTTTACAGGGGTAAGTAGATCGGAAAGGTATCTAATTTACATTTTAGGAACTTGGTAGTAATTTAACTACTAAGTAGCAGTGTGCACACATTGCAGCAAAAGCACCTTTCATTTCCGGTTATAGAAAACGAAATATAAAAAATACTCACAAGAAGATAATAATAAGTTTAATTTGTAGTAAAACATTAAGATTACATCAACTCTATAATAAGAAAAAAAAACCACCAAGATTTTATCAGCCCCTTCGCTTAGGCGGTACGACGCGGACGTCACACCTAGTCATACACATATAGGTATTTAATTATGTACTTGTACACACTCGTTTACCTTACATCATCCCTTTTTTACCTCATAGGTTAAAAAGAGGTTCAATGTTTTATAATTATCTCAAGGTAACGAAGGGCAATGCAGACACGTGAAACGTGATTTTGAACTTTTTAAATTGTTGAAGATCCAAGTTCCGATTCCAAATCAGTCGTGGTATCTTGTAGTATAATTCAAAGTCAAAGTTATTTATTTGCTTGAACATAGGTAGTATACAGGTCTTAAATAATAAAATGTTTCACTACATTCAGTCCGTGCTGAACATGCAAATATATTGTACATATTAATTTTAATGTCAAAATTTAATAATAGATGTTCAAATGAATCCTGCTTCCTACTAATATTATAAACGCGAAAGTTTGTGAGGATGGATGGATGGATGTATGGATGTTTATTACTTTTTCACGCAAAAACTACTAAACGGATTGAGACGAAACTTTGCAATAATATAGCTTATATATCAGAATAACACATAGGCTATAAATTATAATGATATTGCGTCAAGAATCAAAATATCATGCGGGCGAAGCCGCGGGTAAAAACTAGTTATTTATATTTATTTTAATGAATGAATGTCAGGAAAATATCAATACAAATGTCAATTTTTAAAACAAAACACCACAGCGCTATACTCTCATTACTCCAGAATGGGGACCTTCAAAAAGAGTCTTGGGCGATTCGCCCCGCGGGCCCAACCGCTTGCGGGGCGAAACACCGCAATACTCATCAAAACACAGTAGGTAGGTACATGAATAATTGTATGGAAAGATTACATGTCATAGTATACACGTTTACAATATGGTTTAATTAATAATAATATTTTATATTTTAAACCAAGAGTTGAGAGCTCCGGTTCGCTCGCTAAAATTCATTTTGTGTAACAACCAACTTTTTTGTTACAGAGCTCTCGGCACGCGAGTTTGACTGGCACTTGACCGGGTTTCTTTTCATCCAAGTTTTGTACCGAGCCTTCCGCAAGTCTTGCTTTTAATTGAATTCAGCTCATATTTACATCGAGCTCAATTGGAGCTGAGAAGTAGAGTTACTAAGGTAACTAGATACGTACATTACGATGTTAATAGTAAAACGTATTTATTTACAAACAATTGACTGCCTTGGTGGCTCAGTGGTTAGTGACCCTAATTTCTGAACCAAAGAGGCGTAGGTGCGATCCCCAACCAGGGCAAATATGCACATAAATGTTTGCTCTGTGTCTGGGTGTTATTTAGTTACTATCTATATAAGTATGTATTTAAAAATAAGTATATGTAGTTAATCAGTCTCTGGCAGCCATATCACAAGCTTTGCCTAGTTTGGGGTCAGAGGCCGTGTGTAAGATGTCCCAAAAATATTTATAAAAATTACGAAGAAAAGTGTGTGGCGTCTCATTTTCATCTTCAGCAGCTCACAAATTCTGACACCAGAGTTATACAAACTCTAATAAACCACTATAATTTATTCTAAATTAATTATTGAATACAAATTGCTGATAGATTCAAAAAACCTCAATACGAAAGTAGCTTAGTAAGTGTTAGGCAAACACTTCATTTTCAGACTTCATTACCTGTGACTTGACCTTTGCTATAAAATCGAAATTGGGCCATTTGTTTTGTTCTAGGATAAATTTTCATTACAAGATACGTAGGTACTTGGTAGGACCCTACTTTATAGTTATTTTAAAAGCTATATGAACAAAATGTTTATTTTACTTAGTAAGAGGTCTCATATTAAGCTCACTGGTCTCAGTTTTGACATGATGATTTTATTTTCGTCTGTTCACATGTTGATTCTATTCTACAGGGCGCATTTAACAACCTTTTGTTTTATATTAACCCTTTTATGGTGGACATTCCGCGCGTTAGAACCAAGCGATTCGAATCCTCATTCCTCATACGAACAGCCAGAATGTGGAACGCTTTGCCTGGGTCTGTCTTCCCGCTTAAGTACAACATAGGTGTCTTCATATCCCGAGTAAATAAAATAGGTATCTTCTAGGTAAGCGTGCTACGAGTACACCATAGACCGCACATCTGCTCAACATCAGGCAGTGTGTAATCAAACGCGAACCTATACGAAATAAATAAAAAATCTTGACGAGACTTAGTGCATAGGGTGCTGGAAGAGATCGCTCCTAGCGATAAGGTCGCCTAGTGTTGCACTACCTTAAGAATTTCACTGGTGTTATTTATTGTAAGTTTTATTTTGAGTGTACAATAAAGAGTTATTTATTGTTTGTTTGTTTGTAGGTACTATGCTTAAATACCTATATCGATTTTTTTCATCGTGGGTAATTTTTTAACGATTCAAAATCATCATTGGTCATTCCGGTTCCTTACGACCCTCACGAGCTCTTAAGCTTAGAATCCACACCTCTTCCCACGTCAATCTGTCCTACACTAAATCGTTCACTATACATACAAGCTGTCTGTCTCTGGAATGAGCTGCTTGTTGCCATCAGAATTAGAATATGTTTTATAATATTTATTATTAATGCACCACCGACTATTCTGCCTATCCTTGACGTTTTTTTTTCTCTCCACGGGTTACCTGGAAGAAATTGCTATGAGCGATAAGGTCGCCCTTATACTCTGTAAATTTATTTAGTCCTAAGAATTTTTGTATTTGTTTTTATGTCGTGTACAATAAAGTATATATATTATATATATATTTTTTGAGTGGGTATTTCTTTCAAAATAGAGCAGAAATTACTAGCGCGCTATTTTTCAATTTGTTCGATAATATTTGACCAGATCGTTTAATATCCAAATTTTAACAAGATTTGCGAGTATGATCGAAACCGGCCAAGAGCGAGTCGTGACATACGCTTGTGAAGATTTAGTTAAACAAATGCGAGATCTACTGTTTGGAAAACTACTCTATTATCTTCATGGCAGGAAAAGAAATAATTTTTGCGCAGTCCTGATTCTAATAATCCAAATGAACAATTTTTTTTTATTTCTAATAGGTTCGCGTTTGACTACACACTGCCTGATGTTAAGCAGATGTGCGGTCTAGGGTGTAGCACGCTTACCTAGAAGATACCTATTTACTCGGGATTTGAAGACACGTTGTACTTTAACGGGAAGACAGACCCAGGCAAAGCGTTCCACATTCCAGCTGTTCGTATGAAGAATGAGGATTCGAAACGGTTCTAACGCGCGGAATGTCCACCATAAAAGGGTTGCGCTTTGGTCGTGTCTGTCTAGCCGTACGATAGAAGAAAGGGGCAGGTGGGACCAGATTGTGCAACTCCTGGGCGGACTTTCCATAGTGTATCCGGTAAAAGACCGACAAACACGCTACCTTGCGACGATGCTCAAGACTTTGCAGCTGCGACTTAGTCAAGGTGTCGTTGTCAATCAGCCTCCTGGCTCGCCTCTCAATCGACTCCAGAGCCTCCAGTTGATATTTAGCAGAGCCATCCCAAAGGTGAGAGCAGTATTCCATGCAAAACCGTTCCTATTTTGCAAGAAACAGTAGAAGTTAAACCAATTTCCGTCTACGTTTTGTATATGTATATATAGGTATGTGATAAATTTAGCTTTGTGAATATAACTTCATTAACTTTCCTCCACGCGTTAGTAGGTATCTGAAAGTTTATTGAATTAAATGTTCCTTGCTGCGCTTGCTCCAGTTTATTTATATTCAGCACGTAATTATTTTCATAACCTGCTCCTAAAAATGGGGAACATTTTAATTTAAATTTATTATGGTTCGTTATTTTTTACTAGTTCCGATGAAACGGGTACGAAGAAAGTAAACATCAAATATTTTAAGATAATAACTTTGTGAAATTCCGTATGTTTTTAGTAAACTATACAGTGTTATTTCTAATCAATTAGCATCCATTGGACACGATTGGCACAGGACTGAGGCAGATGGCACAGTAAGAGAGAGGCCTATACCCAGCAGTGGGATAAAGAAGGCTGTGGATGATGATAGCATCCTTTTAGGGGCTTATTCTGTATATCAAAAGTAACAACTTTTGTTCTGCGACTTTTGTCAAAACTCAACAAAAAAAAATTGGTGTTCCATAGAAAAATATCTATCGTTCACCCGCGACCAAATGTATGGAACAGCTGTGTTTTTTGTTTTCACAAAAGTCGCAGAACAAAAGTTGTTAGTTTTGATGTACACAATAAGCTCCTGAAAGGATGCTAATTGGAAATAACCCTGTATACGCCGAGATATATTCCCATAGCTGATTGCTTGTCTTTTATACCGACGATTCTGGCTATTTCGTTTAATTTCCGCTATTCCGGGAGATTTCCCCCCAAAAAATGTAAAGCCCAACGGTTGTAATAGCAAGTTGCTAATTAAACCGTAGATTACAACATAGATAAAAAGAGTTTTGACAACCCTCAGAAGCTGACTGAAAAAATCTCGGTGTGTTTGAAAAACTTGATTGAAGTTCCCTTTTCAACGTTATCCAATTTTTTAGTTGGTAAAATGTTAAAGGTGATTTGTGATGTTTTCTGATAAAAATTCGATTTATAAAGTACCTACCTAAAGGAAAATAATTCTGGGTTTTTCCAGACCAACAAGATTTTACAGGAGCAAAAATACTCAATTTTGTAACAAGATACTATACAATAACGATGATTTACGGAACATTTTGTGAAATTCATTGCGCTAAGTGTGTCGCAAGGGAGAGGAGGCCTATACCCAGCAGTGGGTCGATACAGGCTGATGATGATGATGCAAACAGATAATTAGCTAAAATTGTTACTGTACTGTACTGTATCAGCCTTTTCAATAGTCCACTGCAGGACGTAGGCCTACCCACGAAGGGTGATTGGACCATATCCACCACGCTGGCCCAGTGCGGGTTGGTGGATTCACATACACCATTGAAATTCTTCTCCGGACATATGCAAATTGCCTCACGATGTTTACCTTCACCGAAAAGCCAGTGGTGTGAAATTCCGTACATAAATTCCAAAGAACTCATTGGTACGGGACCGAGGATTTGAACCCACGACCTCACGATTGTAAGGCGTCACTACCTCTAGACCACCACGGCTATAATTGTAATCTTGTAATTTTACAATTGTTAACTAGATATCAATTACGATTACATAAACATCTGTTCTATAAACTGAAACGTAATAATATAAGGCTAAACTACGCAATTGAACTAACTAGTCCTAGTTCAGATTCAGCATAATTGAGTTGTCTCGTTGTTAGTAAGTTCGCCACGTGTACAATAGGTAGAAGATTTCTGCATACATAATATGAATAATTATATGAATTATGGATGCAACAGTTTGTGTGCTCGTGTACTTATAATCAACTGTACGTTATGATTAAGTGAGTTAATAGATGTAGTCTTTCTAGAGTGATAAATCCTTTCTTGTAATTCTAGTTTTAAGCATTACTACCTTGTGAATATTATAAACGTATTATAATTATTTTTTATAAAAAATAGCATGACCGACTTCGCCCGTGTACAGAATTCGCGAATATTTCGCACGGATCGATGTAACATTTTTCACAATATTTATCAAAAATGGCTCAGCCGATTTCGATAAAATTTAAATTTAACTAATTTCGAAGTATACTCTTTCCAATAAAACAAGAACTATTGAAATCGGACAACTATCAAAAAAGTTATGCGTGGTTATACATAAAAAAATATATACGCGTCGAACTGTATACCTCCTCCGGTGGTTCGTCGGTCAAAAATGGAGTTTTATTGAATAAATAGTACATAACGCGTAAAGTTTCTAGATATCTTCGTGAACTAATCGTAGCCACCTTCAAATCAAAAGTCCAGGGCATTCCATCAATCGTCCGCCATTGAGTCAGTATTTGGATGGGTGACCGCAGGTGAAATTTTCCAACTGAGCACTACCGTGGTTTGGATGACACATTAAATTGTAGGTCCCGGTTGTTTTAACCTTTTAGCCATGTCAGAAGGCTTCAGGCGGCTTAAAAACTGACACCAGGGCTAGCCACCCGGTCTATACGAACTTACTTACCATCGAGTGTGCAAAGTCGACTCTAGCTTTCCGATTACCCGAATAATTAAGGTATTCTCAACTCGATTAAGACATGTACCTATACTAATGTTTATTTTAGTACTTATATTAGTTATTATCAGTGTAGGCATGGCTGTGATATTCAGTACTCAAAGCGTTCCGCCCACGACATCGCCCACGCAGTTCTAGTAAACCTACCCAATATCATAGTTCAGTGATTTCGTTAATCCATTTTCACAAAGTTGCTATGTCCTTAGTCATGTATGCTTATCATATAACTAATTTAATTTAAACCCTTTCAGCTATATCACACAGCTACACTAGCTAGTAGGCTACACTAAGCTCCCAATTCGTTTGCGCAATCCCATATTAATAAAGTTCAAAAATAATACGTAATTTCCAAAAACTGTAAGTACTAAACAAATGCAAGTAACAAAGTAATTGACAGAGTGGATCTAATAAATCGAACAATAATTACTGTTTTTATCGATCTAGATATTCGATATAAATCAACAGATAACAAAACAATCTTTTTTTCAACTAAATGATAGAAAAATCAAAATTGTTATTACATTGAAAACTAGCTTTTGCCCACGGCTTCGCCCGCGTGGTATTTTACTCAGAAACCTTCTTTGTTTCATGCACAACCACTTTACTAAATATCATCACATGATCAAATGCATAGCTTACGATTCTATTAAGGACATACAGACAAACATTCATGTTTATGTAATTACAAGCTGACCCGACAAAAGTTCTTTTGCCAT
Organism: Hypomecis punctinalis; assembly: GCA_949316475.1. Taxonomy (NCBI): domain Eukaryota; kingdom Metazoa; phylum Arthropoda; class Insecta; order Lepidoptera; family Geometridae; genus Hypomecis; species Hypomecis punctinalis. The sequence continues at coordinate 19,935,547 of OX438799.1, read as the reverse complement.
ACAAAATAAAATGCGATTATAAATTGAGATATAACTATTCTATCTTTTAAGTTGGATTAAACTGCACAAAGTGTGCAAAATTAGGTGAAAATCAGTTCATCGCCGACAAACAACGTGCCACGAAATTTTTATATATAACGATATACGAGTAGATGCGCGTTAGAGGCACCTAGAGCACCTGAGGCACCGGCAATTTTTTTCTCAACCTATGCTGTCCCACTTCAGGGCAAAGGTCTCCCACTTCCTTCCATTTATCGCGTTCTGTGGCCAAATCCCGCCAACCTTCCCGAAAAGTGTCAAGATTGTCACACCAACGTTTCCTAGCCCTTCCCTGCCTTCGTCTGCTTCCGGTACCCACTGTGTGACGATCCTGGCGCATCTCTCGGGGTGCATACGAACCACATGACCCGCACAATCCCATTTTAGTTTAGCAGCTTTTTGGCCTACATCAACTACACCGGTGATGGAACGCAGTGTAGTGTTCCGCACTCCGTCGGTCTTTTTGATGCCTATCAGACTGCGCTCCATTGCCCTTTGGCAAACCCCAAGCTTCAACCTCTGAGCATCAGTCAATGACCAAGCACCGACAACATGGTCAATATTCTAGCACGAACGTAGAAGATACCTATTTACCTAAACTTCAACCGTAGTCACTACAAAATGGTTGTAGGTACATAAATAATATGTCTCGGATAGAGTCAGATTGCAAGATTGCGATCCCGGTGGTTAAGTGGTAATACTGGCCTGGCCTTGCAGATGCAATAATTTTCCCCTATCGATTGGCAATTTACCAGGTATCGAATCGAATCATACAGTTGATAGGATTTGCTTAACATTCTTAATCGAATTACATATCTTATTAACTCTTAGGACTATATATGTAGGTATATAAGTACGAGTAGGTACATTTCATAGACTGATAGAAAATCTATATTACAAGTTCAGTTTTAGTCTGTTTTATAAAGCTTAAGCTTTGACAAGCCGTGGTGGCTTAGAGGTAGTGACACCCGCCTTACAATCTTGAGATCGTGGGTTCAAATCCCGGTCCCGTACCAATGAGTTCTTTGGAATTTATGTACGGAATTTTACACCACTGGTTTTTCGGTGAAGGAAAACATCTTGAGGCAACCTGCATATGTCCGTAGAAGAAATTCGATGGCGTATGTGAATCCACCAACCCGCACTGGGCCAGCCGTGATTGATATGGCCCAATCACCCTTCGTGGGTAGGCCTACGTCCTGCAGTGGACTAATAAAAAGGCTGATACAGTACAGTACAGTACAGTATAAAGCTTATAGGTACGTATACGACGTCTAACCTCACGTCTTATGCTATATACTCATCTTTGTACGTGGTCTCCTTTCGAAAGCTTTGTTGCAACATCGAATGCCACACGTCCAACTTCAACTTTAAATCTGCTTGCAAGAAAAATATTGTACTTTATATATACTTTACTTTTTAGGGGAAGTTATAAAATTCACCCCTACCTACTTGACCCGAATGTGAAGAGATCCTGAAGTCTCCTTCAACCCTCTGCTTTAGGTCGAGTTTGCATTGATTATGCTAAGTAAGGTACAGTTACTTATTTGTTTTTATCACGGTTATAATAGTTTGACTAGATGTTAGCGATCACCGAAGTTAAGCAGCGTTCGGCACGATCAATCTTTGGATGGGTAGCCGTGAGTGGCATTTATAACTGAGCGATACCGTGGCGTTGTTGAGTGCTGTGGTACGTTAATTTGTGAATAAACCTCTAGAAACTCACTAGAGCAGCTTAATTTACTGTGACGCAGTAGGTATGCCGCGCGGTAATGACGGCGAGTTGTTTAAACCTAAGTGCGAGATTTTTGGTTTTATGACTCGAGCGGGATCAGTCTTTGTCTGCCGCCTATTGTTTAGTTTTTTTGTTTGGGTGTTTACGTATTTGAGAACAATAGGGAAGTCTCGAACTTTCAAGTTGTTTACTTGTTAACACAATAGCGTTTATTAGATCGAGTAATGTTGCGAATTATCTCGTAGGTTCGAGACTGTAGGAAATAATGGATATAAATACGCCGGCCGACCCTTGGGGATCAGTTTTTTGTTTACTGTCGAAGCGAAAACATCTTGTGTTCTAGTGACTAGTTTGTGTGAATATCAGTGCCAGTGTGAAGTGTTTGTGCGAACCAGTTGTGTCGTGTGTATTGTGATTTTGTGCAATAAAGTGCAAAGTGAATAATCGGCGTTTTAACTGATTATCCAAGAACCCATCTCGTAACTTTACTTTTCATCAGCCACAAGACATCCAATGCTGGACATAGGTATTATTGTAGATGACTGTCTTCGGTTGAAAGAGGCTTCTATACATCGCAATCCTGATGCTATCCGTAGAAAAACCAAAGTAACTATTAGTTCAACGAATTGGAGAAAATAAATGGCAGTTATACAGCATAGCTCAGATAACTAAAGACCAATGGAGTTGAAAAATTCTCGATCGGAGACCACGTCCCGGCAAGCGTAGCGTAGGATGTCCACCAAGAAGTATTAACGACCTCATTAAGTTATTTTTCCCGAAATAGCCCGTGTTTAATTAACACAGCTAAAATATAACTGCCATTAAGTTAATTAGACTCGCACTGAAATTTTAGTAGGCGCGATAAAATCAGTTTTAGAAATATTTTTACAAAGGTTAAAACTTGTTATTCTCGTGTCGATTTACGAATAATTTGTCAAAATAAATGAAGTTAACATTAGGTCTGTTTTTTTTTTTCGAATTGGTTCGCGTTTGATGTTAAGCAGATGTGCGGTGAGGGTGTAGCGCGCTTACCTAGAAGATACCTATTTACTCGGGATTTGAAGACACCCACGTTGTACTTTAACGGGAAGACAGACCCAGGCAAAGCGTTTCACATTCCGGCTGTTCGTATGAGGAATGTGATTCGAAACGCTTGGTTCTAACGCGCGGAATGTCCACCATAAAAGGGTGGCGCTTTGGTCGCGTCTGTCCAGCCATACGATAGAAAAAATCTCAAAAAAAAGAGAAAAGTCTGTTCTCTGCTAGATCGTACAATACAGACAGAGCTCAGAGTATAGTCAAATGTGCTACGGAGAGGGCTATGCTCAGAGTTTTTCTACGAGATCGAATTTGAAATGGGAAAATTCGTAGATGAACCAAAATTAAAACCAATTCGCAACTCTCGAATTACTAGAAGAGATGTGTTAAAGCGCTATAAATACGCGCATTAGATGCAGTAGCGGCAACAATAAGTTCAAAGACTCGACAAAATGTGTAAAATATGTCATTTTTTGTGATTTCGTAGTTGACTCTACAAAATCGCCAAAAATTGAAAGGGCCGTCAGAATGTACTAAACAGCTGTTTTTTCTCGATTTTAAGTATGTTCCCATAAATAAGTTGGCTTATAGATGAGTAGGAACGAATATGTGCCTACAGTTCTGTCAATTCCTGCACTGCCAAGCAACACACAATTTAAAAGACATAAGATATTTTCTATTGTCAATAAAAACACTGCTTTTCACAGATAACGGCCGACAACCAGACATCATCCGACTGTAGTTTGTCACCGAGAATTCCTAGTTTTTATTTTTACTTGTTTCTAGTTGGACTTTTGATCAAATTGTCCCTAAAACACAAGATTTTCAGATGTGAATCTATACTACTAATTATTACGAATAACTTTTACTAAAGAACCAACCCTGAATTACGAAAAACATCGGCTGTTTCACACAAAATGTTCAACGATATTTGATGAAATGTATGGTTGATGTTTTGATTTCTGGGTTGGTAGATACTAGTTCGTAACGATGAGTACATTGATATCTTAGAATTTATGCGTCGTCTTCTATAAAATTAGTCCATCCAACTGCAGCTATTACCACCTCTGTAAATATGTATTTTGCTAAGCAACATCTTGTACAGAGAAATGAATATTTATTGTCCTAGGTCAATAAAAACACCACTGTTATCACAGATAACAACCTGGCGGCAAAATCAGACGGCATCCGGTTGCAGTTTGTCACGAGCAGCCAGGGAATCCCTCGTTTTTGTTCCCCTATTCCTCGCCGCCCCTTTGACCTAATTTTCCGTAGGACGAATTTATGGGGATATAAAGCTTTTCGCATCGATATCAGGGAGATGGTATCTTTGCTTTCTGGTAAATGACATGAATTTGTTGACTCATCTTGTTAAGCTTGCTACTAGATGTCGCGGGCGAAATTCAAATATTTTTGGGTTTTTTAGCATTTACAGATTTAAACTGCTTATTGTAAGTTCACAAAAACTCATTTAGCGGCCATGAATAGGTAGTTTTAACGAGGTATATACATCTAGAAACCAAAATAATGCTTTGTTTATGCATAAGAGTCCGCTAACTAAAAACTAAGGCGAAAATCAGTTGATGCACTTTCGTACATAAACTGACCACTTATTTGGCTTTTAAGAGTGTGTAACTCGTATTTACAGCTTCCAGTTTCCACTGCTCTGAAGAAAGCCGAAGAAAGGGCGGAGTGGAAGCAACTCATCACTGATTCCGTCAAAGCATTTAAAGACGGGCACGACCTTCAGTAATGAAGTGGACGAATAAGAAGAGAAGAACAACTCGTAAATGCTTCCTATTTATGGTCGCTAAATGAGTTTTTGAAAACTTAAAATCCAAAGCCAAAAATATTTGGATTTCGCGCTCTGATCAAGACGATCCACGTTAATTAATTGATTGTGATAATGATTAAGTTTATGTTGGTAATACATACACATTATTATGCAATAAATTCTAGAAGCATACAAAACAATGTAACGAAAACTAGCAGCTAGGTCTTGCTGAGTCACGCTTGAAATAGAACAGCTTGTTGTAGGTATTGTTAAGGTGTTAACTGAAGCTTAGCAAACAAGCGTTGAAAAGCTTTATTCAGGTCTCCGCAATACACGGGGAGAAAGGTCGTAAATTCAAAGCCAGCGTCGTTGGCTTCTGACCTTTTAATAACAATGCAGGAGCTTGGTTTGAAAATACACCGTTTTAAAGAAAATCTACGTGTCTTTTCTTTAAATGTGTTGTATTCAGTTCAGTTAGAAAGTGTGACGAAGAGCTGACAGTGTAAGTCGTAATGAAAACGTGTGGCCTTGCTGCTTATTTAATTTAGTACTTACGTTTGGTCTTAGAGACAATAAGACAGATGCGAATTTGTATTCAAGGTAATAAATCGTGGGAAAAATCGAAATTGCAGGCAATAATTAAAATTGTTAGTGATTGCGTAATTAATTTATGATTATCTAATGACAATGTAATAAAAATATTACGTGGCTATACCTATAGAGTCTGGCCAGTGTAATTTAATGTCTCGTACGTGTCACAGCAATCTAGACTGTGGGATGAATAACTGAAAACTGCATCTAATTCAGACTAGTATCTAGTTTTGGAGAAAAAGGCAACATTGATTTTCCCAAAAAATGCTTGCTGCAGTGCCCCATGGTAAGTTATCGCCGTAACACTTATCTCAAAACATGCACCAATTAAAATCAAACCCACAACTAAAAAACAGCATCAAAATCAGTTTAGTGGTTTTGAAGAAAAACGGCAACATTTTTGCAACAACATTTGCACAAGCATCCTCTTACGCCAAACGCATATACCGTCTCCTTTCCGTCGTGGGTATAAATGGCATCTGGTTGTTTTGTCTCACATAGACCTACCTACCAATCAATATCTATTATTATCTTGGTAACGCAGTAAAGAAACACAAGTATAAACCCTAAACTCAATGAAATTAAATTCTGAGTTACAGACACGACTTTGCGATAGAACACTCTTCGCTGAATATAGTAAGGAGCAGAAAAATCGCTACCTAGATAGATAGGTATAGGTCGTCCAGGGCAAAGTTGAGGGCACAAGACCACGCGGAAGGTCGCCATGAGATGGACCGATCAGATCAAGTCTGCTGTGGGCGGGCCCGTGCATGAATGTACCAGATTGACGTCCAATAGAGAGAGATGGCGAGACATCGTGAGGCGGTTTACATCTGCTCAGAATATATAATAAGGTGCGTGATGACCACGACCGTTCTGTCAAGAGCGCAACGATCAAGAAAAAGAATAGTAGATCAGAGGTGTTAAAGTCAAAACCAATACGAAAAATACCAGAAAGGCTTTCTTAAAATGTCAAATTGCTAAAAAGTGAAACCTAAAATAAAGTTGTATGTAGCGTTTCGCTGTCGTCTTTTCAAGCGATGTAAGGAGTGTTGTTTTGGTTGGACACCGTGCATTTCATTCAAATGCTAGAGTGCATCTGGTTTCTTCTATGTTTGATGGGTCCAAAGCGTCGGTATACTTATAAAGGTAGGTAATACATACCTTCAAAGTCCTGCTCAGTATAGTCATGGTGTGTGAGTTTCCTCGCCGCTGGATCCGTCGGTGCCTCGTCATCATCAGCTCGCGTCTCCATGTTCCACGGTCTGAGAACAAACACGAGTTATGATGAATATAAAAATATTGTGACGCAGTAGGCCGCGGTAATGACGGCAAGTTGTTTACACCTAAGTGCGAGATTTATGGTTTTATGACTCGAGCGGGATGAGTCATGTCTGCCGTCTATTGTGTTTAGTTTTTTTTGGTGCATTTGTTTCTCAGTCTTTTGTATTCGTTTTAATGGTGTTTTTTTTTGTATCGAAGGACAATGGCCCTTCCAAAACTTTCCAACCTGCTACTCTGTTAACAATAGCGTTTATTAGATTGAGTAATGTTGCAAATTATCTCGGAGGTTCGAGACTCTAGGAAATAACGGATATAAATACGCCGGCCGACCCTTGGGGATCAGTTTTTCGTTTACCGTCGAAGCGAAAACATCTCGTATTCAAGTACGGTACCAGTGATTGTGAAGTGACTAGTTTGTGTGAATATCAGTGCCAGTGTGAAGTGTTTGTGCGAACAGTTGTGTCGTGTGTATTGTGATTTTGTGCAATAAAGTGCAAAGTGATTAATCTGCGTTTTAACTGATTATTCAAGAACCCATTTCGTAACATTATATAGGTAGTATAATATAATATTTTTGATAATAGGAAAATATCGTACAGAGATCTGAATGTATTCGTCTAGAGAAGAAACTCGATAGTATGTGAGAGTCTACCACCCTTATATTTCCCTAGCGTCAAAGAAGATATAATAATACTACGTACTAACGTGCTAAATTACCATTTGATGATATGCTCACGTCCAGCAGTGAACTTATTAACTCAGAGTAGGCTGCAGCCTACAGCTAAACGAATATACCTAATACTCAATGCTATTACATTAAAACAATGCTTTACGAACGCACTAGAGTTCACAGTAGCGTTATTAATAGCTGCTAGGCTTTCATTTGTTTGAGTGAATACAGTTTAGGTATTTGTCTCCAATAAATTCGACACAAACGCCGCCCCCGAGCATGTTATCATTATATTGAAGCGTGGGAGTCAGTATGTAATTACGAGTAATCAGATATCGTGAATTTGTTACATGGAATTTGTGTAAATATTTTATGTACACTTGATAGTCTGATTGCTGTTTTTGTTTCTCTGTTCCGAATAAATAAAACACGAATAAAGCTTTATAGAGTGGTATTTTGTACCAGTTATTTTTGTTATTTGAGTGAAGGGATTTGTCTATTTTCGTATCTAATCATGGAGAAATAGAAAATGTTTGTTTCACTGTGCCTAAAATGCTTTTGTTATCCATGATAAAATTGATGGGTTACGTAAGTATGTAAACAATTTGTACGATAAGAATAACACAGTGTGGTATGTTTAATTTTTTTTTTGGAAGTCTGCATTAAGTATATAAATAAATATTTTGGGACATCTTACACACGGCCTCTGACCCCAAACTAAGCAAAGCTTGTGATATGGCTGCCAGAGAGTGATATACTACATATACTTATTTTTATATACATACATATAGATATTAACTATTTAACACCCAGACACAGAGCAAACACTTATGTTCATCACATAAATATTTACCCTAGTGGGGATCGAACCCACGCCTTTTTGATCCAGAAGTTAGGGTCACTAACCACTGAGCCACCGAGGCAGTCAAATAATTTCTCATAGCGTGACTACAAATATGTTTATTGTTGATCACCGAAGCAAAGCAATGGATCATACGGTCAGTTTTCGAATGAGTGACTGCTCGTGGCATTTACAACTAAGCGGTGTTGTGGATCAGTATGCTGAGTGTGAGTTTTGTCGTAAACATGACGCGCTCTTCGGCGAGGGCGTAAGCATATAATTTGTATGAACTTGTTGTGGTTCAAAAACGCGCCACTAGTGGCGCTGTACATTTCTTCATGCAAATTACATGCGCACGCGCTCACCGAAGAGCGCGTCATGTTTACGACAAAACTCACACTCAGCATACTGATGACACATTTAATTGTAGGCCCCGATTGTTTGAACTGGTAAGCTCCGTCTTAGGACTTATAAACTCTAATATCAGATCTCACTGCCCAACTTCTAAGAATTTACTTATAATCGTCATCTTAGCCGTAGGACGTCCACAGCTAAAGGAAACTGTATCTAAGGATTCAAGTAAGATCGGTTGGAAACTGCTTGCACCTTATCTGTTCCTATACAGCCTTCGAGCAAATATGCAACTACAGAGCCACAGTCCCTAAGTGAAAGTATTAAAAAAAATGTCCGAGCGCCGTCATACATACCGTCTTAGATATTTACATTAAATAATTCACAATGACCCGTTTTCTCGAATCTCGACATTATGTCACTTAATTAGTGCTTGTAACCTGTAACCGAGCAATTTGGCACGGCACGGCGTTGTAGTCGGCTTGCAATCGCCTTACGACTAACTAAAAAGTCTGCCACTACGTAGCTTGGGCAGGGTTTTTTTAAATTCTCTAGTGATTCGTTATTTATTAAAGTTCCCGAAGTAGCTATCAAAATACGGGCCCTAAAAACAGTGCCGTAACTATACCATCTGAGCCCCGTGGCAAATTCTTGAGATGGGGCCCCATCCAGTATAAATTGTCGTGTTGTAATTTAATTTTAATTAACCACTTGAACTTAAAATTTCCCAATACTACTGATAATATTTGTGTATCTAATAAAGTTTATTTTCTACTGCCTCAAGCTGGGGACACAAAAACCTTTCAATACAACTTTTAGAATTAATTTTTGCAAAATTATATTTATATTGAGCGCGAGTGTAATTTTTGTGATTTTATAATAAACGACGGGTGTTAATTTGAGATAACAAATAAAGATTGGATTTTGTTTTACTTTCATTAGAGTAGTAAAATTTAGTAGAGAAATTCGGTTCAAAATGTTAGGTTATTTCTGTGCTCGCGGCTTCTTGGGCCGGGGCCCCCGCTGGTCAGGGGCCCGTGGCATTTTGCCAGTCCTGCCGCCCTATAGTTACGCCACTGCCTAAAAAATCACAACATTTAGTTTTGTAGCTGGAGCCATCCACAAAATTTGAGACACAAAAACACAAACGTTGAGTAATGCTAGCATTGCAACAGGCCATTAATTAGGTTAAGGTAGTATAGAGGTCAGGCACATACATTCTGATTAATTCCGTTATACCTAGAGACCTACGGACTCCTCAATCAAATAGCTTTCGCACATTACCCACTTCAATTCATGTAAATGTATGGCTTCACGCAATCACGACAGCCAGTGGAGCAGTACACGTGTGTTAAGACCATAGAGATTAAGAGAGTACTTTCGCGCAAGACGTGTATGTATACGTATGTAGCCAATACTCACAAGTCACACACAAAATACATGTTTACTTTACGAGTTGCAAGGGCTTTTTATCATTCTAGATAGAGTCGCGTTTGCCCATAACCTACCTTATCACAAGCAGAAGTGCGATCTAGGTTGTTACGTATGTTTACATAGAAGGTATCTGTTTACTCTCGATTTGAAAACTCCCAGATTATACTTGGACAGAGTGTTGTGTGAGCAGTTAAGCACATACGAATAAGGAATTTGTTGTTCTTTGTTAGTAATTGTGTTTTCGGTGGTGTTAGACACTGTTGTCTTTTTGAGGACATACTTTCGTGCGAAGACTCTTGCCTGCTAGATTGTGAAGACATGCCCCATCTAGAGAAATCTATGCTCAGTATGTTAAGGCCCAATTTATATACCGGAGGGTAGTGTGTTCGCGATAATTGGTTATACACTGTCGCATTATTGCGATTAATGAAGCTTTATTTAAAGATTGATACCTAATATAGATCCTTTGTTGTTAATATAGGTGTATACTCTATAGACATACTGAAGGCGTCTTTATTAGGCTATTTGTAGATAGATTATGTCAATAAATTACCATTAATAGCTCCTACTTGTACGAGAACTGAAAAGGCTTCTCAAGCCTTGAGGTTGTTTGAAGGTAATCTGACTATAATTATAACAGTAGGTACTCATTTTATTTATCTTTGAATGAGAAATACTGGTCTGTATAAATAAGCTAATGCTTTTAGCAAAAATTATGAGTCTTTCTCTCTCTTACGATTTGCAGAAGTTACGAATTTAGATAAGATTTTTCTTTCAAGTTTATGGTCAAACTAGGAATCTAAATTAGCTTTAAATAAATTCAGTGGAATCTCGATAACTCGAATACTTATTGAGTATTCGACTTAACAAGAAGTTAAAGATATGAGGTAGGTATTTTATGGCTAAAATTTCGACTTATTAAGGCGCTTTTTTGGAGTATCATTTTATTTTATGAGGTGTTGAAAAATAAAAATTCGATTTAAGTTTTATATGTACTACATATTTAATGGAATCAAATACCTACTAAATATACTACACAATTAAAACATCTTTTTTTTTCAAGACTCTTATTACTGCATTTATAATTTAGACGTAGAGTTAAAGTTGTTAGCTTCCTTTTAAGACTCATGTTGTTACCAAATTAGTTACCTTTTGTTAGTTAGCTAAATTAGACACGGCCATAGGTTTCTTCATTATCTTATGGCATACAGCTGTGTACCATAAAGTTTTAAGTAACACACTATGCTACTTAGAAAGTTAAAAAAATAGATTCATTCAAAATGCACATGAACAATAGAATAAAGGCACTCGACGTTATTTTTCGATTTTATTGCTTAGCCTGACTCTACTCGTAGTTAAGGGAATTCCAAGTAAAACATCATTATGTTATTTCTAACTTCGACTTACAGAGTCCGATTTTTGAAATTCGAGCTACCGAGTATAAATATGTACTAAAATGCCCATGCAGGGAAACGACATTTTGTTCGAGTTACAAAGTCTAAATAATTCGAGATACTGAGTATTCGGCGATTGAGCGGAAGGCGTTCTCTTTTTTTTTCGATTTACTGAGGATTTCGACTTAACAAGATTCTAGTTATAGAGATTCCACTGTAATTTATTTTGATAAGGATTAATATCAAGATATAAATTAAGACCCTTTTATTGCGGCGGCATTTCAACTATTCTTTTCAAATAAAAGAACACTTATTATGTCTTAACTATAATAGTTAGACATATACTGTTGACACTTTTTGTAAATAATTATGTGTTCTACAAAGTCGTAGTACATTATTTTATTCTATCTTCAATAGTTTTCGCAGCGCACACGACGTAAAGAATATTTTCAGTATTTTTTACACCTTTGGTTACATTTAGGGAATTTTAGTAAGGATCCCTAATTAAAAAAAAATATAGCCTATAAGATGTCACCCAGGAATAATGTAGCTTTCTAACAGTGAGAGTATTTTTCAAATCGATTCAGTAGTTTCGGAGCCTATTCGATGCAAACAAACAATTAAATCTTTCCTATTTATAATATTGGTATAGATTCGAGTAGATACTCGTATATCCGAAGGCTCCTCCAAACTGAATTTCAGATATATCTGTTCTCGTATAATCAAAATTTTAATTCACTAAAATATTCCTATCTTGACATTTTCATACCCATTTGGGCCATCTATAAAGGTTTAATAGTTCCTAAGTAGCTATCAAACCTTATAAAATAACATTTTAATGATAATGGATAACACGAACGGATAGGTAAATTTCCAGGTCCATAAGCTATCACGAAAACAGTTTACCTTGTCATAACAATAAATTAATCATGAGTGCCACCGCCCTAGAAAACAGGGCCTAGAAAAACTTGTAAGTGAATAGCATTTATACGGAAGTTTGTTACTGCTTTTTACAGGAGAAAAAGGCCCTAAAGATAATTTAGAGAGTTGGGTACAATACTTAACAAATGAAAGAGGGAATTGTGAGCCAGGAAATACTAAATAATTCAAAAGTTTACGGTGATAGATATTCTGAATCTGATTCTACTTGGATCTGACGCTTGAATCACGTCGTTTTCTCTTATCTGTAGTAAGAGCCTATAGGTATATATGGCCTATTGGGAAAAGGGGGCCAAAAGGGAGAGAGTTTTCAACTAACAGGATATCTCAGAATCTCAGAAGATCTCAGGCAATTTTCGGGTCAGTATTCGGATGAGTGACCGCGGGTGGCATTTACAACGGCTTCCTCCACTTGGATCCACAGCTAGGTTCCACCCGCGTCAAGACTTTCTCAAGTGCTCAGGTTGAGGATTTTTGCTCAAGTGCTTCTCAAAGAATAAAAATAAAATAATAAAACTGTCCACGGATCCACCTGGTGGATATCGCATCAGAAAATAAAAATCCGTGAATCCACCTGTGGATTTAGATGGAAAAAAAGTATCCCTGAATCCACGATGGATTTAAGAGGAGAAAAAGGTATCCGCGGATCCACAAGTGGAGCCTAGCTGTGGATCCAAGTGGAGGGAGCCTTTACAACTAAGCGCTACTGTGGCAGCTTAGGACGTCCACCCACAAGGTGGACGGATGACGTCATTAAGGTGACGCATTGATAAACTATTGTTTGGAAAATTCTCGCTTCACTCGGACAAATTTTACGCGGTCGCGCTCGACGGGATCGCGCCAGAGCGGCGGGCGCCAGTGAGTTTTTAATTATTTACTCTAATTTACGCATTAAAAAAAATAACTTCTCGGTCTATTTAGTAGAATAGCTGTCTGGTTATTTTATTCGTAAAAAATAATGGGGTGTTGTCGCTGAAAATTCTGAGCATTCGAATTATTAAACTAATTTTGGTGAGAAATTTGTATTTTTGTTTTAATAATGTCGGTTACTTTTCATAATTTTGTCCGGTTCATTAAATTTTTCAAGATTTTTCCTTATCTTGATATTTTTTTAATTTGAATCAATATCATTCGTCCTCTCACATCGCGCATTCAAAAGATCTCGTTTTCGTGTCTCTCGGCCCGATGCCTCGTCTTAAGACCGCAGGATCGGGCTGGATGCAAGCCGCTTCCAACCGGTCTTATTGGAGATCCATAGGGGAGGCCTTTGTCCAGCAGTGGACCTCTTATGGCTGACGGCTACTGTAGCTCGGATGAATAAATTGTAGGCTCCGGTCACATGAAGCTTTTAGCCACGTCAGAAGCCTTCAGTCGGTTTTAAAAACTCCGACACCAGGGCTAGCCACCCAGCCTATACGAACTTACTTTTTAAGTTGTTTAGGGAATAACGCTACGTCTTTCTCGTCTTATTGCTCATTGTTATGAACGCTAATATAACGGGAGTTAAGAGCTTATAACCATCACTACGATAAGAGTTTGGTGTTCCCTTCCTTATCACTTAGGTATATAACGGGAGTTAAGAGCTTATAACCATCACTACGACAAGAGTTTGGTGTTCCCTTTCTTATCACTTAGGTATATAAAAGTGTATTAAATAAACTAAATAGCTTTTGGACTTACAGTTTGATAAATTAACTATATGATCTATTTTTAAGTAATTTCGTGTAGGTAAGTTTATAGGCCGGTGGCTATTTTTATAGTGTCAGAGATGAAGAGCTACCTATATTTACATACATTTTACAATTTATGTATTGTACCTACGTACTGGGAACTTAGTAGTTCACGAACATTTGGATTATATCTTGACTTTGTTTGAAGATTTTTTCTGTTGGATAACTTATTCGTATAACACTCAAAACCTTCATTTCCTTTTTAACACGCTTTTATTAGTTTACCCTTATGTTTGATTGCTTGCTTACTTGCTTGTAACCAACCCCTTTGAGCTCGATTTAGACCTACTTTGAGCGATCAGATTTTCTTTAAACTTTGCATACCTATCAAAGACCGATGACAATGCATTTATAAAAAAAAATTGAAAAAAATAAGAAATTGATGAATCAATTCCTAAGCGTGCGTTTTAGTTTTTTTTTAAACTATATTTATACTAGTTTTTACCCGCGGCTTCGCCCGCTTGATATTTTGATTTTTGACACAATATCATAATAATTTATAGCCTATGTGTTATTCTGATATATAAGCTATATTAATGCAAAGTTTCATCTCAATCCGTTCAGTAGTTTTTGCGTGAAAGAGTAACAAACATCCATACATCCATCCATCCATCTATCCATCCATCTATCCATCCATCCATCCATCCATCCATCCATCCATCCTCACAAACTTTCGCGTTTATAATATTAGTAGGATGTGTTATTCTGATATATAAGCTATATTAATGCAAAGTTTCATCTCAATCCGTTCAGTAGTTTTTGCGTGAAAGAGTAACAAACATCCATACATCCATCCATCCATCTATCCATCTATCCATCCATCTATCCATCCATCCATCCATCCATCCATCCTCACAAACTTTCGCGTTTATAATATTAGTAGGATAGTTTTTACCCGCGGCTTCGCCCGCTTGATATTTTGATTTTTGACACAATATCATAATAATTTATAGCCTATGTGTTATTCTGATATATAAGCTATATTAATGCAAAGTTTCATCTCAATCCGTTCAGTAGTTTTTGCGTGAAAGAGTAACAAACATCCATCCATCCATCCATCTATCCATCCATCTATCCATCCATCTATCCATCCATCCATCCATCCATCCTCACAAACTTTCGCGTTTGTAATATTAGTAGGATAGGATTATTTGTATATAGGCCGAAGCAAAGTTCTTGGAGGCTGCACAAACCCAATTCTGACTAAAGCTTTATCTCTTGCAAGGATTGTGTGTCTCGCAGCTTGTAGCTAACTTCACAGCCGCCAAGAAGTTTGATTCAGCCTATAATTGCGTAAATAGATAAGTCAACTAAAATAACAAAATATAGAATAAATATATAAATTCTTATGTAGAAACAAACATGCAAATAACTACTTCGTACCTTCTTCAAAATTCATAACTTAGCATATTTAATACGTGGGTAACGTAGCTACCCCCCATTATGTAAAATAACTTGTCAATAAAATTAAGTTTCTCTCACGACTCGAGTTCAAATTTTCATACATTTAATTTTATGCAAAGACTTCTTAATCTGGATTTATTTTATCACAAAAGTTGGACGATGAGTTTGTCCTTTGAACCTTCTGGAAATGACCACAGTTTTAAATTGAATTAAGTGCGAATTTCGCTTTTTTTGCTTTGAGGATTATTTTTTATTTTATGGTCGAAGAGCCGCTGAAGATTATTATAAGATAACATTTATGACGATGTGTTGACATTACTTAATTAGGTACTTATGACCTATGTGTTGATCTATGAGTTATGATCACGTGTGTTATTCTGGTTAACCTTACCTTATGTCGATAGATTTATACAAGAAGTCTACTTAAAATAAAATTTAAACTAAAGATTATTCTTTCTTTTTAACTGACTTGAAAAGGAGGAGGTTCATGCTAGTCTCTATGATTTTTTTTGTGTACAGTAATACCCAGGACATACGCGATAGGTGGGATCAAGCGATAGCCTCGTAAGTCGAGTTCGCGTAAGTCGGGGTTTAACTTTGCATTTACAAAAGTGTATAAAGGAGACATGTAATACATTCTAAATTGTCGTAAACTAAGTGTGAAGTGCGTATGTAAACCAATTCTTCACGAAATACGCTTGGATTCGTTGCAAATTGAACACGCCGATGCGCGCAGTGATAAAAAGAAACCGCGTATCTCCGAATTCGCGTGAAACGGGGTACAATACAATACAATACAAAATTACTTTATTTTCACACCATACATTACAAAACAACTTAAACTAGAAAAATAAAACAATAATCCGGTAGAAAAATGGGCGGCCTTATCGCCTGCAGCGATTTCTTCCAGGCAACCTAAATGAAATAGTATTAGGATTAATAATAATAGGGGTAGCGTAAGTCGGGGTATTACTGTATGTTCATCGATATTTTCGCCAACCATGAATCGAACCGATTTTTTTTAGATAGACAGGGTTTTCATCCGCGGTAGTCCCATTTAAATTTTATAGAAATCGGCTGAGCCGTTTTTGAAAAATCTACAATAGTGTTACTCGTATATACCTACATCAATTCGAGCGAACTATTCGAATTTTGTAGACGATGGTCGGATATACCATTTTTTTTTGCAAATAATAATTATTATAACAACAACAAAGAAAAAAGCTGAAAGATTATATTATAATAATGGTTACATTTAACCAGAAATTATCCAGTCGGAAGAAAGATAGAGTGATTCGTAGAATTGCTTTATATGTACTTACCTTTCATAGTTTTGTTTCAAATGCTCATAAGGGTAGTCTTTGAAATAAACACTTTTATACGACATCACACAAACTAATTAGACATCACACAAAACAAGTATTGTCCATTTGCGGCGGTGACTTAAGAAGTTTCTCTTGTCATTTAAGTAGCTCGTATTTTTTTGTCACTATATCATAGAAAAAAGAATAACTAGGCTTTAAACCACTGGTTTTAAGTGATATACATCCTTTAGCTATTTATTTTTTTGAGATAACATAATTTAAAACTCAATTTTTGCGGACATATAGGTGAGCATCAAATCCGTCGCGTATATTTCAAATATTAATTAATATTGCAAATTTGCAAGGCGACTCAAGGCGTCGTGTCGTTTGAAGCCCGGTCAGCACTCTCAGCTGTCCAGTTGGCTTCGTATATTTAAACCAATGAGCTTATAAGGGAACTAATCGCGTGATTTAATTAATCACTTCTATACTTTGCTAACACTACTTAGGAGTTGCACCGTCCAAACATGTCAGCTGGTATTTCTAGTCAATGTTAGTTCACGGCGGCGGTCAGTAATGAGGTATATATTATACCTATAAGTACTTAATAAAGTAAGTAAGTTCGTATAGGCCGGGTGGCTAGCCCTGGTGTCAGAGTTTTAAGGCCGCCTGAAGGCCTCTGACATGGCTAAGCGGTTAAAACAACCGGGACCTACAATTTAACGTGTCATCCGAGCCACGGTAGCGCTCAATTACGTAGTACTTAATTATCTCAATCAATTTTAGAAAACGATGATTTTGTACTAGCCGGGCTAGGATGCGCAAGAAGTAATATTTCTTTCGACGTATCAGATCGAGTCAGCGTTACGGCAACGTACGAGTATACATATATCTGTCAGTTTTTCAAACGTCGAAAAGAGTTATTTTCGTGGCTTTTCGTTGTCGCATGCTGGACTAGCAGGAGTCCAATTCATGAAACGTTATAATGATTTGTAGCGTTCGAAGAGGATCGCATGATATGCTCTACTGTTCGCACAAGCATATATTATCAAGGCTCGCTCCTGTTCTTATTCGATCTCGTGATCAGCATCATACATTCAGCTGTTCTAATGATTCAAATTATCCACTTTTACGTTAACGGGATATACCTTATCCCATGACTAATCTTCACAAAACCGCTACCGGGACAAATATATCCCGCAGTGCGATTTTTCAGAAATCAGCTTTAAGCCGTAATGATAGAGTTCCTTTTTGTAGTAACGCTAGTATTTAATGTTCGAAATTAACTGTAGATGGCCATACAGAAAGCCCCGCGACGTTTTGTCACAATGCAGAATCTGAGTGGTGTGTGAATTTTCGTACATTGTTCGGATTGAAATTATTGGGAAAATATGCTACAGACAAATAGATATACTTAGACAGATATACAAACTCAAACTTGGCACGCAGAATTAAAGTTTTTATGGAAATTTACATTGTTGTGAATTTGTATCTTTGTTAGATGGGTATCACGGGAGTGAGGAAAATTAGCGCATAAAATCTTCTTGAAAAGTACCCCAAATTATACCTGTCTCCGCAGGCAAGTCTCAGGTGGCAGGCCGATCCCCATCCCGCATCCCGCAATAATTATAATAAAAAAGGGTTACTTTTTAATGCCAGATTAAACTGACCTTGATCTAGACATGAATATACCAATTAGTAATAAGGTACAGGGAAATTAACTAACATCACGTGAAGACAGGTTGTTCACCTGATTCCCAGGCGAAGGTAAACCTCTCTACTTAAATCGTTAAGGTACAGTTCCATAGCTTGTAGCATCAGCATTAGACTATAACTGCTGCTCAAAGTGGTCATAGCGAAATTTGACTAGGTTCTTTTTTATTTCAGATGTTTTTTTGGGACTTTTATAAAAAACTAGTTTTTACCCGCGGCTTCGCCCGCATGATGATTTTTGTGCCATCCCATGGGAACCCTTTATTTATCCGGGATAAAAAGTAAACTATGTCACTTTCCGTGTTTCGAACCCGAGGCCCTACCTTACCACTCTTAATAAAGGAAGTGGAAAATAAAAAAAAAACTATCTGAAGGTTGTTCGATTCGACAGTTGTTTTTTTTTGACATTTCTTCTTGCTCGCAGATAGAGCAGAATTTTTCCTACATAACACTTATCGTTATATTATGGAACATTTACGCAATATCATTATAATTTATAGCCTATGTGTTATTCTGATATATAAGCTATATTATTGCAAAGTTTCATCTCAATCCGTTCAGTAGTTTTTGCATGAAAGAGTAACAAACATCTATCCATCCATCCATCCTCACAAACTCATAAACTTTCGCGTTTATAATATTAGTAGGATACATGGCAGTCCTATTATATATATTCTAGCTTACTAACTACTTAATACTACTAGCTACGTATTTCGGATCACTTGAGGCGACTCACCAAATCAAATACCGCTCCGGCTGCGTCAGAGCTAATTTGACTAGGTGTTTTTCAGGGATCACCGTAGTTAAGCAACGGTCGGGACGGCCAGTCTTTGAACGGGTGACCGCAGGTGGCAACTACTTAGAGCTTCCGTGGCTCGGATGACACGTTAAATTGTAGGTCCCCGTTTGTTTTAACCAGCCAGCCATGTCAGAAAGCTTCAGGCAGGGCTTAAAAGCTCTGACATCAGGGTGTAGCCATCCGGCCTGTACGAGCTTACTAACTTTTTGAAATATATTCCGTAGCTAGAGCGACACGTAGTCTGTCGGAGCGTCAGTCTACGAGTATGTCGCCTGACGAAGTGACGACACAGTCTACTGCAGCTGCGTGCATCCGGCTATGGAATTGTACCTTTAAAGGCGTCTGCGCACGCGCCACCCTCGCCGGTCATGTGATCTAACTTGCCTAGATCGATTGGTAACATAGAGGTAATGCTTCTAACTCTTAGATTAATCTCTAATGTTGATTTTCACATCACGTTTTTTAGTATACGAGTTTGTAACTCCTGCCTTGGAAACAGAGGTTTCCGTGTTCGATCCTTGGCTGGCCAGATTTTTGTATGTATTTTAATAAGTATAAGTACCTGTTCTGGGTGCAATTTAGGTATTATTTGTATAATTAAAGGATTGTGGAATATTTAAATTCATTAACTCTTCGTAGGAGAGTATATCTATGTAATGACACGACACAGTACATGTACTAAATTAAAATGGTTTAAATTTTGTTAAATTATTTAATTGATAATTCTTGTTTCCCCTGTGCTTAGACTAGTCAAATACACCGAAATTTTTGGGTGTATTAAGGCCAAGTTACCTATTATTTATTTATTTGTTTATAGGCGAGCAGTGTATACTGATATGCCTATATCAAGCAGAGTCGAATTATGTAAATTAGTATTTATCTGACAAAGAAATGTTTTCCTTCTTTATCCAAAGGTCCAGTCTATTCTTACCATTAAACACGTAGTATATTAACGTAAATTAAATTTGACTCATCTACATAATGCAAGCTGAGAACCTAAAATAAATTAGATTCGCGAAAATTTAGCTCATAACAGTAAAATTACAAAAAAACAAATTACATTACATTTTACGAATGGAATTTTTGAAAGCTTTAAGGCGCCATAGTATCATCGTAATTTTTAATACGAGCGGGCGAAGACGAATACGCCCCCGGTTTCGCCAGATTTTTGCATTCAAAAATCAATATAAAATTGATATTACCACTTTTTCCTAAATTTTATGGATGAAAGCTATAGTTAAATTCATGTGCACAAATATTTAAAAAAAAAATTGTAAACGTGTAGATAAGTGCCCAAAAATGCAATTAACTTTCTTAGAAATCATGAATTTGTTCTAAAAAGCGGTGTCTTCGCATTTAATTTCTATCGAGCGAAGTTTTTTGAATTGTGTATCCAGTTATTGAATCCCCAATGTTATAGTTTTGAGAATATTGTGTTTTTTTATATTTATTCGACAACTTCAAGGTTTGATGGAGTAAAGTCAGTTTAACTAGGGCTCTATACAGTTATAATGAGATTGGATGTACTGTAATGTACCAGCCTTTTTATTAGTCCACTGCAGGACATAGGCCTACCCACGAAGGGTGTTTGGGCCATATCCACCTCGCTGGCCCAGTGCTGGTTGGTGGATTCACATGCGCCATCGAATTTCTTCTACGGACGTATGCAGGTTGCCTCACGATGTTTTCCTTCTCCGGAAAGCCAGTGGTGTGAAATTCCGTACATAAATTCCAAAGAACTCATTGGTACGGGACTGGGGATTTGAACCCACGACCTCACGATTGTAAGGCAGGTGTCACTACCTCTAGATCACCACGGCTTTTGAGATTGGATGGCGGCTTAATAATCACTTTGAAGCATCAATATGGAAAAAAGATAAAATGCCAAGTCGATGCTTTGAAGTAGTTAGTAGGTATTTCATGCGTCATTCAATAAGTACGAGTTCATGTTATAACATTTTTAGAATACCAATGTGGTAGTGATAAGTAAGCGTATGAATAAATTAATCTAATTAGAGTCCATCATTATTTAGTCTTATATTATTTTAACTTTGTCCCGTCCTGTAGCATTATTTTTAAATATTGATATTAATTGACTGTCCAAAACTTCTAGCAAAATAACTCCATTTGCCCCAGTGTTTCGTAGAACTGTGCTATGTGCCAATTATCCTGTATATTCGGAATAAGTAGACTCATAAATAAATTCCAGAATCACAACCAGTTCGATGTTTTCGGAGATACATTAATGAAATTTAAAATTAATTTAAACTCAATCGTGACCGAAATGGTCAACCAGGCTCTCTAATTCTTCTCATCGCACTGATTAATAATTGTATTTTTTTTAAGTGTGTAATTTAGTAGTGTTCATAATGTTTTATAAGAAGTAGTAATTACATGCGGTGCTTCCTTCAAAAGGTGACGCATTTAGCTTAGTTCTATGTTGTTAGTTAAGTTATATATTGTAAGTGTTAAAGCAGTTATCAATTTGAAGGCTAAATAAATAAAATAAAAAAAAAAATTGTGTCTTCATGAAATTGTTTGGATTTTCAAAGGTTTTGTCATTATTAAAATATTCAAATACTAACATAGCTGAAGCCGAATAATAAATCTGTAGAGCACTGTATACTTTATTTGCTAAAGGTACTCGTACAAGAAAAACGCGAATAATAAAAAAAAAACAATTCAATCAAAATTGCTGATCAGCTCAAGAAATGAATATTAAAATACATTTTATCTTTCTTCTATAACTTGTTAAATCGTGTAGTAATATAAGTATTTCAAAAGATCAAAATTATGACTGAAATAATTGTGTTTAAGGTCCAGTGTCCACCAAAATGGAGCGAAAAACTAAACAATTGTTGGCGGAGTGGGGTTTGATTGTTCTTTGCTGAACAAAAATAGCATTTCGGCAATGGGCATACGTTGTTTTTAAACTTTCGCGATTTGAACACATTATTATTATATACTACGGGACTAATTGCGCACTAAAATTACGAGATAATACCTCATCATCCCGATGTTAGTTTAGATTGTCCTCGTCAGTCTACCCGTGACCACGGTCGATGCAACTCGGCCGAAACGTCGAGATGAGGAGGTATTTATTTATCTCGTAATTTTAGTGCGCGATTAGTCCGTACTTATATATAATAATAATGGGCATACGGGCTATAATACTCCTCTTTTTGTTGGATTCTGGGCCGCTGGGCCGCAGCTGCTTTCCATTCGTCTTTCTAGTCGTTTGTTCTTATGAAGGCAATTTTCATTTCATAAAGTTAATAAACCATTCCTCACAAATGACGTGATAAGTGCTGATTTACCCGGAAAATATAATAATCTTTATCTCTGAACCCATAAGGCCATAATGGCTAAACTCCACGCTAAAAAGGGTGAAAACAAGGCTGTTATACAACAAAACAGCTTTTTGAGGGCGGTCTCGCGTCGAAATGGGTGTTGCTGGTAGGGTAACCAGAAATCTAAAATTCCGAATAAAATTGTCATAACTATTCAAATATTTGTCATTATTTTTAAGTCGCAAATATTTATGTGAAAAAATAACCTTTTCAAAGTCTTATTGGCGATATTTAGAAGAAACCATAGTGAACGTCTTATAGCTGACGGATGGCTGGAAATCTTAATATAATTCCATTCTCAACTGATCCAAGATGATGTAAAACGTAGACAGATAACATTTTACTAAAAACCACTTAACAAACAACGCACATTATTTACACCGTGGTATTTAAGGGCCGTAACTACCACCTTATTTTGGGTTTTGTTTATAACGTACGGAGCAACTCTATGTTACACAGATCTTCCAGTGGAGCCTGATCCACGTAGCCCAAATAGCAATCAGTCAGAGGCGGACTAGCACATTGGGCCGCCATAGGCTAGTTAGTTCAGCCGCCCCCTTTTTTTCTCCCTTCTAGGATTCTCTCAAGGGTGAAAGGGAAGGATGTTATCAAGGAATTTTCGATGGTTACTAAGAAAACCAGAAGTAAGGATTGAATACTAGCATAAACATATTGCGCGAGTGCAGCCAGCGGCCACAATCTTTTTTTTACGTTTTGACGAGTCCTACGTTTTAATCCGACTGTCTAAAAGACTTACTCCTCTTTATTATCTATCTATCCTCTATTTTGGTAAAAATGTAATTATGGAGATGATCGTAGAAACATATAGTTAAGTAGTATCAGGTATGTTTATACCTCTTACTAGACAGATTTAGCTGCTGCCAATGATGTTTAAGCTGCTGCACTAATTTTGATAAGAGTGACGGAGAAAGTACCTAACTTCCGTGAAGTTCAAACATTTGTGAAGTTCGATAAAAACAAATGTTAGAAATATTGGAGTTTGAAATCTGAGTTGATTTATACCAGAGGGCCCCAGATTTATCTCGAACGAAATGGAATATGGTAACCCTAGTTCCTGAGCTATTTTAAGGTTTTATGCTATCTGGAGGCACATTAACACGACGGGCTAAAGTTAACTAGGTAATTTAAAAATCTAGACAAGGCTGTTGGGTTTATAGCCCTACTATTTTACTTTACGACAAGTCCCACTACGTCACAACACAGTTTCCTATAAAATATATAAATATAACTTGATTAGTAAATGAACAGTTGAGAAAGTTATTCATATCAAGTTAATAGTTATTCTGGTGTAATTTGGGTCAGCGCATTGGCCATTCAGCGTGGCAATGCAGCCAGCATGCTGGGCACGCTGCCAACTGGCAGTGGGCTTGAGCATTTGGATTATCTTTAGACGTTCAAGGGTCTGCGGATGATCCAATTGCTTTTTATGTAGTAGTGGTGTATGTAGTTTTTCATATCAATATAAATGATACATACATTCTTCATCGATTCAAGCATCAATAACCAGGACGTATACCAATATAGTACTTATGTCACCAACTTTATAAACCAGAAAAATAAATATTCCACTTTCAATTTTGCAAACATCACCTTTCAAGAAAATGTATCTAAATAAATAAAGTGTGCGGTACACTGGTATACGGTTTCATAAGGTTCAGCCACGAAGCTACTGGCTGCCATGAATATATTTATCAAGTGAATGATTAGCTTTCTCTTTATCAAGTTTTTATTGCAGTAGGAAAAACTGTTTTTTAATCCTTAAATTAAGCGTTTCAATCAAGATTACAAAGTTTTATACTTAAAGGAAACTATAAATCGACAACCTGAGGATAAGACGTGAACATGATAGCATGTACATAAATACTTATGGAGAATCTTGGATACAAAATGTTTCCAATCGATTTTGCTGATAATGAGGCCCGTATCCAATAGTGTTGCCAGAAACCATTGCTAACAAATAAATAGCATAGAGATATATTCCAATATCTTCTTTTCCTCTACTTTTGAACTCTACAGCTAAACGTAGGTTACCATACATTACCAGAAAGATGGGATTGGAACCACCATTGGAAGCGTCTTACATCCATCAAGTTGCTAAAACGATAAATGATTAAGTGACCGACTGCTCGAAACTATTTTTAATGGATAATATTTATCGCCATAGATGAACTAGTATAGTTCATCTATGTTACCGCTGTACAAACAGGAAGTCGGAAGGAAGGGCGAAGTTGTTTACTTGTTTATACAGGAATGCGATCAAGACAGATTGGTTTGTTGGGTTGGTTATGTATCAAAAGACACGGGTAAATGCGGTTTATGTGTATAGTATGAGATCCGTCTAAGAGGGATAAACTCTCATCTGTTGATAATAAAAACTGGTTCTCCGAACGGATGACAACGCGACCAGTAGGTAATTATGTAGCATATTTATTTGAATGAATCTGTTCTCAAAAACGCGCAAATTGCTCATATAAAAATATTACATAAATCTTGTTTCGATGTTTTATGTAACGATGGATATTAAACGATCTTGCATTATTATTTTCAATATTGGTTTAGAGATAGTGTTGGAGAAAATTTACTTTATTCTCTATCAAATAACACGAATGTATAATATGCATGATTGACTCATTTAGGTACAATATATAACTTGAAATCGAAGCAACCAAGACAATACTTTTTAAAAGGCAACCTCTATTTTGTCCACAAAGCATGACATATACCTACTCAGGTCATAAATTCTGTCACACGTTTAATATAAAATAATTGAAACAAATTTATTTATTATGTAACCATTTATATTAAAATGTTTCAGTACCTATGTCAAAAATTTGAATTGGCGCGTAACCGCAACGATGCAACGCAATAACTGCAACACGGTAATCTTTAAGCGTCCACTCCATATTTAAAAATGAGTAAAATTCTAAATAGCATACATTTTTATTTTCATGAACAATTCGGAATTCGAATTCAATAAACTTTTTTATGGCCAGCATTCTAAAAGAAAAGTTTTTACAGTGTGACAATACTTATGACCTGATTAGGTACTTTCATTAAGATTAGGATTATTAATGAAATGGATTAATGAATAACATATCTATACCAATATTATAAAGAGGAAAGATTTGTTTGTTTGTTTGTTTGTTTGTTTGTTTGTAATGAATAGGCTCCGAAACTACTGGACCGATTTCAAAAATTCTTTCACCTTTGGAAAGCTACATTATCCCCGAGTAACATAGGCTATATTATATTTTAAAAAAAATTAGGGATCCTTACTAAAACTCCAATAATGTAACATAAGGTGTAAAAAAAGGCCTGAAAAATTCCTTATGTCGCGTGCGCTGCGAAAACTATTGATGATGGAATAAAATAATGTACTACGACTTTATAGAACACACCATAATTTACAAAAAATTTCGCGACAGCATATATCTAACTATTATAGTTAAGCCGTAATAACTGTTCTTTTACTCTTAAAAATTAATTGAAATACCGTCGCAGGAAAAGGATCTTAATTTGTATCTTGGTATTAATCCTTATCAAAATAAATTATTTCATATTCAAGACTGTTTCAATAGCTTTATGCAACTTTTTAAATTATTTAATTCAGACATTTTATTACAAAGATATTACGAGTTCAAAAATGTAAGTATTATAAAAGTTTCGTTTCGCCGCTCACTCCGCTTGGCAATTCATGTACTTTGTACAATGTACATAATACAAAATTCACTTCGAGCAAATATCTATAGAGTCACAATCGTGAAAAAAGTGTCAGAGCCAAAATCCTGCCCAAGCTACGTAGTGGGCAGGCTTTTTAGTTAGTCGTAAGGCGATTCCAAGCAGACTACAACGCCGCGCGATGCCAAAGTGCTCGGTTACAGGCACTTACGAGTATTAGGTGACATAACGTCGAGATTCGAGGAAACGGGTCATTGAGAATTGAGAAGGGTGCTTGGGCCATATCTACCACCAGTGCCAGGGCCCAGTGTGGGTTGGTGCAGATTGCCACACAATATTTTCCTTCGCCGAAAAGCCAATGATTTGAAATTCCGTACATAAGTTCCAAAGAAACTCATTGATACAGGATCGGGATTTGAACCCACCACCTCACGATTGTAGGACAGGCGTTACTACCACTAGACCACCAAAGTTATATATCTCCGCCATTAGTGTGTCGATTTATGTTTTATTGGTAGTAAATAGGTAGGTATGCAGTGGCGTAGCGTGCCTTGGAGGAGCCCAGAATCAAACATAGTTGGGGAGCCCAAATCACTCATTTCTCACAAAAGAAACAAATATGCTTGCATTAAGTTGAAATAAATATATACCGCCTTACCGCAAAATATTTAAACACTGTTTAGCCGTACAATTTGTACTGTTAAAACTTTAGTGGTAAGACGGTTATTTATAAGTTGTCACTTCCTCCTAGAAATTGAGCTAGCCAAACAATTCAAATGAAATATACACTTTTCTTGCCTTTTTTTCAGGAAATTGATAATTGATAATGAATAGAATATAATTACCTATATCAGCTAAGTAAGTCTAGCTGAAGACGATTTCAGTTGTTATAAAATTTCTGCCTCTTAGGACAACTTTTGGAAGAATGCTTAACCCGGGAAAAAAAGAGATGATTTTTTTTCGGGAAGCACGAGCTTAAGTGACATTGTGGATAACATTTTACTAGGTTTTGCTTACACACGTTAAGGCCCCTGTAACCCGGGAGCCCCGTATTATTGACACGGCTGATACTGCGGTAGCTACGCCCCTACACATAGTATGTGAAACGAATTGTCGACCTTAAAGTTCTTGAATGTAGACAATGTATTGGCAGGTGTAGCGAAGGTCTTCACGTGAATCTAAGATCTGGTCGTGACGTCCGGAACACGTTGGATGCCAGCGCTTCGATTCCTTCCATCACAGCTCTTTAGGTTAGCAAGTTGAAGAGGCCTTAGGTAGGGCACACAATTCGTAGAAGTAGAACTGATGTCCGATGTTTTTCAAAATTCTCGAGTGAAGACAAGATCAAGAAACTAACTTACATGGGTAGAATGTATAGACTGTGGGTCTGTAATATTTTAACGTCGCTTTCATTCTCATCATTGTCATTTTCTGAAATCAGGGCTATATATTATGTACAGCCACCCAACACATACGAACTCACTTTTATTTAGATATGCCAATACCTACTATCTCTTTTTCATAAACTTCGAACAGTTTAAGACTACGGAAACTCTCGCGATTTGGGTAGGTTTTAACTCATCATAATGGTTCATCCGGTATGTCTAGCATGTGTGTGGCGCATACCTACATTACGTGGTAAGTATATGTATAGCCAATCATACCCGGGCAAAGCCGGGACGGGCAGCTAGTATGAAATATGTTTATTTGTTCAACGTCATCATTTTGAGTTTCCATTAAATAGCGACGCGATTGGAAGGGACAGACAACAACGGCGTAAATATAAGTTTGCCTGTGCCAGGTCAAAGGGTATGTGTGTATAGTAACAATGTGTATTGTATGGCTATTACTATATACAATAAACTGCCTGATTGTTTTAAGGAATTAACTTTTAATGGATTTAAATCCAAGTTATTTAAATTTCTTATTGGCAAGTGCTACTATGACATTGATGAATTTTTAAATTAGCGGCTTAAACTAACAAATGTTTAATAATTAAATTTGACAAGCATGCATATTTGTCCATGAAAAAAAAAACAATATTTGTACACCTGCAAAGGTTGAATATTTGATACTATCTATGTAATTAGACCTACGTTAGACAATATTCTCGCAAATAAACTGATTTTTAGGGTTCCGTACCTCAAAAGGAAAAAACGGAACCCTTATAGGATCACTTTGTTGTCCGTCTGTCCGTCTGCCCGTCTGTCCGTCTGTAAGTCTGTGTGTATGTCAAGACTCTTTATCTCGGAAACGCGTAAAGATATCGAGTTGAAATTTAAACTATATACGTAAACCTATGAATTCTTGCAGTTGTGTAAAAGAAAAGCTTCTCAGTTACCGTATAAAAAAGTTAGAGCCGTTTATATGGTAAAAAACGCATATTTCAACGCTCACAAAAATCAAAACCTACAGGGTAGGTTCCCGTTGACATAGAACTATGAAATTTGGCGAAGAGCATTATCTTAGAAGACTCATATAGGAATAAATCTGAAAACTGTACATTTTTATTTAAATCACATAAAAATATGGCCTCAAAATTCACAAAATATGGGTTCAAAATTCAAAGTGAGTAAATCATATCATGTAAGGTGTCATATAAAATAACTTCATAAGCACATGCTAAAACAGGTTTTTAATTATTTTAACAATATGTTTGTACGGAACCCTCGATGTGCGAGCCTGACTCGCACTTGTCCGGTGTTATTATTAATTTATTTAATTAACTGAAATCAGTTAACCAGCCCACTAGGTACCAAATTTAGCTAGGCAAGTAATGTGCAAATTGTGGATCCGCGGATTAAATAAGATCAATCAATTCTATTATTATTATCGAACGAACAAATGTGAATATATCTGTCTTAGGCCGGATTTGATACTTCTATATATATATCTAATTCTAATAGTGAACTTTCGTGCCGGTCCACTGATTTGGAATGAATTTGACGATGGTTGAGTAGGGTCGAATGCTAGATTTGCCTGAGTATGTTGCCTCCATCAGTGTGTGCATAAAACCTTAGGCACGTTCTACTAATAGACGTTCTGTGATATGGGCCCGAGTCCCGAGCACCTGTCTTTGGTGGTGATTATTTATCTTGGTTTTAGGATTTAGGGCATTTAAATTGTTTGATTCACTGCTACATATCAGACACACAACATTGGCTTTTCTTTGAAGGAAATTATCGTGAGTAGGTAAAAACAGCAAACTGCAAAGTCTCGAGCATCGACGTAGGGTGGCGTGTCTGTCAGCCTACTATCGGATACACTTCGGTGAGTGCGCCCAGGAGTTGCACAATCTGGTCCCACCTGCCCCTTTATTCTATAGTACGGCTAGACAGACGCGACCCTTTTATTTATCCCACGCATTAGAACCAAGCGTTTTGAGTCCACATTCCTCATACGAACTGCCAAAATGTAATGTGGAACGCTTTGCCTGAGTCTGTCTTTCCGTTAAAATACAATCTGTATAATGTAGGTGTCTTCAAATCTCGAGTAAATAGGTATCTTCTAGGTAAGCGTGCTACATCTTAGACCGCATATCTGCTTAACATCAGGCAGTGTGTAGTCAAACGCAAACCTATTTGAAATAAAAAAAAAACTGCAAATGTCCGTAGAAGAAATTCGATGGTGTATGTGGATCCACCAACCCGCACTGGGCCAGAGTGGTGTATATGGCCCAATCACTCTACGTGAGTAAGCCTACGTCCTACAGTGAACTATTAAAAGTGCCAGTTTAGAGGTATATACAACAAGGAGTGGTTGGAATAGACTTACACATTACACAACCTATGAGCCGGTTTGGTTATAATCAGGACATTTGTCGCTCTTATTAGGTAGTAAGTTTGTAGGTACCAAGTGAAATACTTAGAAACAAAATTCAGGATCCATAATTTAACGTGTAATCCGAGCTATTCTTGTAAGTGTATTTAACTGTACTTGCCATGTCGTAGTTATACATTTGGAGACTTTGGAACCCCATCAGCTATACTTGCTCTTGCGGGCCCTGTGACTCTGCCTTGGTAATAAGCTCAAAATAACCCATGAAGCTATGATGCGGTTTATGTTAATAACTTATATACTAGATCAAATTAGATATCAGATTAAAAAAAACGATATAGGAAGCAAAATAGCAAGTGGAAAACAATTGTAAGAAATTCGTAAATATAAGAAAGAAAAAAGACGGATTGGAATTCATACGGAGTAATAATAATACAGCAGACCTGCCTACCCCAATTAAACCAAATACATAAGTCTCCACTTTATATTGCTCTAATTAAACCAAATAATAATCCCCACATCATTTGAAACAAATGTAAAACCCGAGCGGACTAATTTAACCCGCGGCTTTTGGATAACAAATCCCACGTTTCAGAAATGGAGTTATACTCATTCCTCATACTGGTATCGTTTATAACATAGATATCTAGATAGTGGCCTTCTGTTCTTGGGCGCGCTATGGGTACACATAAATGTATAAAATACTTATACACCCAAAAATACATGTTTATAAAACGAAAAGTGCTGTGTAGTGCATATGAATAACTGATTTACTATATTCTGATTCATTAAGCTTATAAAGGCTTATTTCATTTTCATTTAATTTATTTCTCAACATAGATACAATTATACAATCAATTATATGAATTCTTGTGAATGTCAAAAAAATACATAATAAGGTTTAGAAATAAAGAAGAAACAACATTACATTCGAATTGAGATAAAAATAAAAAATATATGTCAAAATACTAAGATAAATGTCAAAATCAAAATAAAATAGAAGTACACACGTACACAGCATTAGATAATATTATTACAGTCTGAAGATAATTTGTCATTGGAATTTGATAAGCTTTGTCATTGGTGAAATCTTCTACTTTATAATAAACCCGTTGTATTAAAAAGTCCTTTAGTATTTTTCTAAACATAGTTTCTTTCAGACATTTTAAATTCATGGCAATAAGTTATAAGAACATAGGCTATTCATAACTTAACAGGCATATGGTCATCATCATAATAGTCCAAGGGGTCACAGCGTCCGTCAAGCTAAAATTTAAAACTCTACACCATTGAGTTACAATGCCAAAAGTCCAGTCTCTAAGTAGGCTAAAACATAATAGTAACTACTTGTAATACTTACTTACTGTGTTATTATATTGGTGTTGCGTAAATATGATTTTAAGCAGTTTCTTGCTAATTTAGGTTGAAATTGAAAATTGAAAAAAAAGGTCTCCGCTAGATCGAAAAATGTCCCATCTCGCGAATTCTGAGTTAAGCTTGCTTGTTCCTCATACCAGCATCATTCAAAAGTAAGCATTCCCAGGCGGCGTTGTCAACGCAGCTTTATTATTATAAGCCCATTTTTCTCAGCCCAGAAATACGATTCGCCGACCCCTGTGAATGTTTCAGGCAGGGCATATTATAGTCCCCGAGTCAGCTACACAATTTCAAACCAATTTACTCTTGCGTGATAACTTGTGAAGTACTTTAGAGGCTTGTGTCGTGAAGCCCAGTGTGCTATGTGCGGTTTAGTGGGATATTTTCCACCTATACAGAAAAAAAAGTAAACCCCTACGTAAATTCAGTGATTTCCTTCCGTTTGAGAATTTAATCTTGATCGTCTTTTGTGGGTAGACCTATGTCCAGCAGTACCGGCTGGTAGAGAACGGAACAGTGTAACATCTTGACTTGTATAAAAATTAAATTAACAGCTATAAAGAGGTGAATATTACTATACGAAAATACTTATTAGTGAATTCTTTTCAATTGCAAAATTAGATAACAGTTTGTATGCTGAATATACCATTGTCTTCGTATTTTTTCTTATTCCATCCATCTATCAGCCAAAGGACGTCCACTGCTGGACATAGGCCTCTATGGATCTCCAATAAGACCGGTTGGAAGCGGATTGCATCCAGCGCAATCCTGCGGTCTTAATGAGGTCATCATCCGTCCACCTTGTGGGTGGACGTCCTACGCTGCGCTTGCCGGTACGTGGTCTCCACTCGAGAACTTTTCAACTCCACCAGTCATCAGTCCTCCGCGCTATGTGCCCTGCCCATTGCCATTTCAACTTGCTAATCCGTTGGGCTGTGTCGGTAACTTTGGTTCTTCTACGGATCTCCTGATTCCTGATTCGATCCCGCAGAGAGACTCCGAGCATAGCCCCCTCCATAGCTCGTTGGGGTACTTGGAGCTTACAAATAAGGCCCATAGTGAGAGATCACGTTTCTGTGCCATAAGTCATCACTGGCAACACACACTGATCGAAAACTTTTTTTCTTATTATAGACTGGTATTCTCGGTGATTCTTTTTTTAACAACTAATGCCTTGCGTGTTTTAAACTACCCACGGAACAGCAGCGTTCACTGGGCTTCATGATGCAATTCTTATAATTTTACTAGTTATTGCCCGGAATAAAATGACTGTCAAAATTAGAATCCGTCTCGCGGCCTATAGGTACAGCTGATAAGTAATCTGTAACTGGACGCAGTAGATACTGATGAATATTCTGTGCTCAAAGGTTAATAAAATATATCTACAGGGAGGCTATACTCTCCTGGTGTAATTTTTATAGCGCTGTGAGAGCTGTTGGATATTAAAAAGTTTGATTAAAACAAGAGCTTAGGATACTTCTAGGTATATCAGTTGTAAAGCTTATCACGGCTTTCCAGGGCTTATCGTCATTATCATCATAATGAAACAGCATATGGTTTCATAGTTTCAGTAGTAATTTTGTAAACTACAATTTAAACACTACACCATAATAATTAAGCTACAATACCAAAGATGTCCAGTTTTTAAGTGATAATTATTTTTTAACAAATAATATAAACTGTTGCAATCTACATCTACTGAATCGATATTTTTTATTTTATTATTTATGGGTTTGCGTTTGACTACATACTGCCTGATGTTGAGCAGATATGCGGTCTAGGGTGTAGCACGCTTACCTAGAAGATACCTATTTACTCGGGATTCGAAGACACTCACGTTGTACTTTAGAGGGAAGACAGACCCAGGCAAAGCGTTCCACATTCTGGCTGTTCGTATGAGGAATGAGGATTCGAAACGCTTTGTTCTAACGCGCGGAATGTCCACCATAAAAGGGTGGCGCTTTGGTCGCGTCTGCCTAGCCGTACGATAGAAGAAAGGGGCAGGTGTGACCAGATTGTGCAACTCCTGAGCGCACTCTCGGAAGTGAATCCGATAAAAGGCCGACAAAAATGCCACCTTACGTCGATCCACAAGACTTTGCAGTTGCAACTTTGTCGATGTGTCGTTGTCAATCAGCCTTCTGGCTCGTCACTTAATCGACTCCAGAGCCTCCAGTTGATATTTGGCAGAGCCATCCCAAAGGTGAGAATAGTATTCCATCCAAGGCCTGACTTGTGCTTTATAAAGGTTAAGTAGTTGCTCAGGTGTGAAATACCATCTCACTTTAAAGAGAACACCAAGTTTTTTCGAGGCTAATTAGGCTTTTGACTCTATGTATGAGCCAAAGTTCAGAGTCAATAAGAGCGAAACCACTAATAGTTCCAAGCTGCCAGTTACAGGAACGGTGACACCTCGGAAAGCAGGAGACAATTGGAAGGGTCTCTTTTTGGCCGAAAACAAACAGCCTTGAGTCTTCGTGGCATTAAACTTGATCAGGTTAACATCACCCCAGTCAGACAGCGCCTCCAGACTCAAGTTGAGCCATCGTCCGGTCGCCAACCGGCACGATAGAGCATCCCTGGGATTTTTCGACAGATGGCGGGGCATTAAAAGGGTTCCTACCCACGGACGAAGGCAAGTCGGTCTCAAAATATGGTATTTCTTAACCAGCTTTAAAAAAGGAAGTTATCGATTAGTCTGTATGTTTTTGTATGTATGTTACACAATCACCGCCAATTATAAACCAATTTTGATGATTTTTTTGTATTTGGAAGATCATACTTTAGGAATGGTTCCATTTAAATTTTAACATAATCGGCTTAGTTGTTTTTGATAAATTAAAAATATTAAAAAAAAAAATGATTTACAGCGATTCGAGCAAGCTATTAGAATTTTGTAGACACGATTGAAGTCGGTTGTTTTATTTTTGGCAAAAAATAATAATTAGGTAAGTGTGTTAGTTTAATGTTGGTTTTTCAAAAACCGCTCAACCGATTTCCATACTTAGGTATGGAACGGGACCACCGTTAAAGTATGATTTACCAAACAAAAAAATAATTGCCGAGATTGGTTCATAATCGCGTAATGACAGACAGACAGACATAACTCTTTATTTATAACCACAATATAAAAAATAAACACTATTTACACATATACGACAAAAAATATGATTATAAAGTGGCGGCCTTATCACTCATGACGATTTCTTCCAGGCAACCTTGTAATGCGCTACATACAAAAAAACATACAGTCGATTTGAGATCTTCCTTACTTGAAGTCGGTTAAAAAAGTATCAACTCAATGCCCTATACGGAACATTTCCTGATTTAAGTGTTTGTAAAAATGTAGGTACGAGTATGTAATCCATAAAATAACTCTAATACGAGTAAGTCCAATCAACATACTTGGAAAGCTCTGTAAACAAGTGTCGGCATACAAAACAATACAAACAACAATTGTAACAAGCACTTGAGCAATATTGTTGTTTCCGCTTTCCATACCACTCCTTATCGTCTGAACACATAAGTAAATAACAGAATAAGTATGGATGTTTGTTAGTCCCAGTCTCCACTAGAGCGAAGCTGGGCGGAATGCTGTATTCGGTGAGTTGACACTGCATAAACGCCATGCACATTTATTTAGCGGAAAACAGAGTACAGTCATGAACGGAACGTATTTTTAAACGACTTCAAAAAAGAGTTTACATTCGACTGTACATCATTTTTTGTGTATGTTACGCGATTACTCTACCAATAGGAACCGATTGATTTATTTTTTGTTTGGTAGACTATTTCAGGGGTCACCCCTGAAATAGTCACTTAAATTTTATCGAAATCGGCTGAGTAGTTTCTGAAAAATCAACAATAATGTGAAAATTACTACGTCGATAATACATCGAACCGTGCAAAGCTGCGAACTATTCGAATTCTGTACATAGTTGAAGGTGGTTATGCCATTTTTGGTGAACAAAAATGGTTGTTCTTTGCTAAGCAAATATGCAATTGTACATTCCTGAAATGGGCGAATAGGCATTAGCTCTTTTCAGAGACGTAATAATTTCTATAACGCTCTACCACGCTTTGGTGGAACCCGAGTCTGCAGATAAGTAATAAGTTTGTAATAAATTTATGATGGGGTAGCCAAACCCTGAACAAATATGTATCTCTAAATCCTTACATTTTTATGTTTCTGTTTTAATTCAAACATGACAGCAACTGCTTTAAAGCCCAATTAAATAACTTTTCGTGAGATTCAATTCAAGGCTAGTTACGAGTATTAAGAACTTGGCCTAGAACTTTGATAATAAAAGGATTTTTGAATAAAATTAGTACAGAGGTCAGATTTAAAAGCCTTAATAATAAACGTAGAGTTACTTTTACCCAGTTTTATTTACAAAGCTTTCAGTTTTGTTGAAACTTAAATTTGGAACTTTTAATAAAAAAAATATAAAACTTTGAGTCTCGTAACGATACAAAAGAACGAGGTCACAACATCTTAAAACTGAATTTAATTTTGGCATGCTATAAAAAAATATCTTTTTAAAAGCTGTTTATAAGCTCGGCGTTGTTATTTTTATTTAGAAAAGACACAAAAAGGTGTCCGTGAGATTAGAAATAAATTTTAAAATCTTGTTAAAAATTCAATGACAAAACGCGGCGAGGAAAATTTTTATTTCAATCCCGCAATACTCCATAGATCAGCAGTCACAAATTCAGAATATTATTTTATTTGTGGTTATGACTATTCAAATTACAAATTACCCAATTCTATATGTTGGGAATTATAATATCTGTTTTAGTTTACGTGAAATGATATCATAAACCTGGGCCCGGTTTCAACCGTGACTTTGCAGCCGCGACGCGATGCCGCGGCGACACCGCCGCTGCACTGCGGCGACGTCGCGGCGACACCGCGGTGACCAGTGTTGCCGGTAGCGTCTTAAGGTAGCATTCGGATCAAGACGACCGCGACGAGAGACCACGACCCGAGACCGCGACCGGCAACCGGTCGCAGGTCGCAGGGCGACAGCTACCTACGAATCTACGCGACACGAGTCGAGCGACCCATACGAAACTCAGTATGCTTCCCAAATATTGTCCCTCACAGTACTATCTTTATAAGCTTGAAGCCTCGTATTGAATAAAGGTGCGTTTTTACTAACTAATTCTATTAAAATTTCGTCTTCGTGCGAAGAAAACACGGACATTTTGCATCTGTCGCGCCACGGCACTGCCTTGTGAGCGACCGAGTCGCGCGACGCAAGGCGCCGGCAGGCCACGCCCACACGTCGCGCGACTCGGTTGCTTGCATCCGTCAGCACTTCCTATTAATTCATATAAAGCAGTGGGTCGCGGTCGCCGGTCGCGGTCTCGAGTCGCGGTCTCGCGTCGCGGTCGTCTTGATCCGAATGCTACCTTTAGACATTAAATCTAGAATATTCCAGTATTCTATGAATAGTTTGCAGGAAAAAAAGGTTTTGACGACAACCGTTCAGTCTTAAGCTGAAGATGAGTAAAATCCCTTGTACACATTCGAAATCGGATCGTGTGATTAGTCACGAGTGTCAAAGTAACTTCTGTCCAAGTGACAGTTGTCAAACTTCAACGTGATTTATCTCTGTTATTACTGATTCTAGACCATTGATATCTTCACAAAAGTGATAGAGCTCAACGAGATCTACATTTCGGATGAAAGCTGTCAAACTTAAAAGTGATTTATCTCGGTTATTATCGATTCTAGACTACTGACGTCTTCACAAAAGTGATTGAACTCGACGAGATCTACATTTCGGATGACAGCTGTCAAACTTCAACGTGATTTAACTCGGTTATTATCCATTCTAGACCATTGATGTCTTCACAAAAGTGATATAACTCAACGAGATCTACATTTCGGATGAAAGCTGTCAAACTTAAAAGTGATTTATCTCGGTTATTATCGATTCTAGACTACTGTTATTTTCACAAAAGTGATAGAGCTCGACTCTTCGAATACAGCTGAAATACTAAGTCATAATTTGTAAATCGCGGCAAATTAAACCCTAATTAAATTAAAAAAAAAAGCAACTGTCACCTGCACTATGCTACAGCGCAAATAGAGTTTTGGCGGGGACGTTGATTATGAGCTGAATTACGTGTATTAATCTAGGCAAATGCTATAATGTGGTCGACCGTATTGTTCCTTGTTGATACCAAAACTCCATTAATAGACGCCCCTTGTAAAGTCCCCACTGCTTTACTGAGGTATGACTCTGACTATGCTTGGACTTGACTGCGACTTAATAAGACTATGACTGACTGTTTCGATAAAATATCAAAAAAATTATAAAAACCTTTCTTTGACACTGGTAAATGCATAAATCATGCGACGCCAAAATATAAAAGAAGGAGAGAACATTGACTAAAATAAAAACATACGTAATTACACTAAACGTAATTCGATGCAAATCTAGAAATATGTACATGTCGTAACATAATTTATATCCGTGGCTTAGAGAAATTCACAAGGTACAGAATTGGGTTCACCACCGAAACCAAGATGTGGAATTAGAAAACAAACAGCGAAATTAAACCACTCTCAGCAATTTTAGCTGCTTATTGCTACCGCAAAGCGTTCTGTAGTCTTATTTATTGGGTAAATTCGATGGTCTCTTTAGTACAAATTCAACATTGTACTCTTGAAAGGGAGAAAGGGAAAAGACGAACTTATCAAGCAACATTGAGTTAGAGTCATCGCATTTTTTTAAGCCTAGGAACCTTGTTCTTCGTCAAACTGATAAGTTTCAATAAGCTAAAAAAAATAACTAAGTCGATTAAAAAAAACTTAAAACTACGAATACGTCATTTTTATCGCAAACTAGCTGACCCGGTTAACTTCGTCCAAGGACTTTGTATACTATCTGGACTGCGCACAGACGAAATTTGGCTCAAAGTTAGTTTAGGAAAATTCAACCTTAATGCGTTGTAACAAAACATATATTCCTTTGAAATGGTATAAGAGAGACGCTGTGCCGAGTGAGACTTCCTAAAGTGATGAAGTTGTCCCGCTCGCACTATTGCCATTTCGAAACGACATTCATAAATGGTAGAATTATTACCTGTAAAGCCGCGACTGTCTTAACCATTTCTTAGTTTTTTTAACAATGTAGTTTGATAAGATTTTAGTTAAAATTGCGAATAGATGCCAATAAAACAGTTTGATATTTATTTTGTATGAATATACCTACGTCTTTATGATTAACGGTTATTTTTTTATTTTTGACTAGAGTATCACCGTCGATTGCAAATGGCGTACTATGGTGTATACAAAGAAGTGTAGTAGGGTGACTATGCTGGACATATTTCTTAAACATGCTGGGTGTACAATTGGTGTATAGTCGTGGGTGTCATTTTTATTTTTTTTAGGTTGTAGATTTCAAAATTGGCATCCATATTGGAATTAAAAACGGCAGACGTCACTTTTTTGAAAAAATCATGGGTGTAGTTTTCGAGGTTTTTTGGGGTGTAGATTTCAAAATTGGCATCCATTTTGGAATTAAAAACGACAGACGTCACTTTTTGCTAAAAGTTGCATGGGTGTGGTTTTTGAGGTTTTTGGGGGTGTAGATTTCAAAAATGGCATCCATTTTGAAATTAAAGATGGCGGACGTCACTATTTTGAAAAAGTCGTCATGGGTGTCGATTAATAGGTTTATGGGGGTGTAGATTTCAAAAATGGCATCCATTTTGAAATTAAACATGGCGGACGTCACTATTTTGAAAAAGTCGTCATGGGTGTCGTTTAATAGGTTTTTGAGGGTGTAGATTTCAAAACTAGCGTCCATTTTGGAATTAAAGATGGTGGACGTCACTTTTTTGAAAAAATCGTCATGGGTGTAGTTTTCGAGGTTTTTGGGGGTGTAGATTTCAAAAATGACATCTATTTTGGAATTAGAGATAGCAGATGTTGCTTTTTTGTAAAAGTCGAATTTTGAAGAATTCGGGGGTTTATATTTCAAAATTGGCATTCATTTTGGAATTGAAGATGGCGAACATTACTTCAAAATGAATGCCAATTTTGAAATATACACCCCCAAAAACCTCTAAAACTACACCCATGGCGACTTTTTCAAAAAAGTGAGTCCGCAATTTTTTATTTCAAAATGGATGCCTTGTTTACTACGGAAGCCTTAAAATTCTGTTAACTACGGAAGTCTATTCGTGGACAAGTTTTCGTGATTAAGATTTTTCGTGATAAGGTCTATTTGTGACAAAGATTTCCGTGAAAAAGTTTTTGTGAAAAAAATTTTCGTGGTTAAGTACTGACACGGGTTGCGCGATATGTGTCAAGATTACATCTATGAAATTTAAACGTTGTTCAACACCGTAAATATGGATTCCAGACCATTACTGTCGTCACAAAAGTGAAGGAACTCATCGAGATCTACATTTCCGATGACAGCTGTCAAACTTAAAAGTGGTTTATCTCCGTCATTATCAATTCTAGACCATTGCTGTCTTAACAAAGGTGAAAGAACTCTTCAAGATCTACATTTCCGATAACAGCTGTCAAACTTGAAACTGA
Source organism: Hypomecis punctinalis (assembly GCA_949316475.1). Classification (NCBI taxonomy): domain Eukaryota; kingdom Metazoa; phylum Arthropoda; class Insecta; order Lepidoptera; family Geometridae; genus Hypomecis; species Hypomecis punctinalis. The sequence goes on along the minus strand of OX438799.1, from coordinate 19,895,741 downwards.
ATTATCTCCGTGTATATTAATTCTAGACCATTGTTTTTATGGGGATTGGTTTTATAGAGATCTTCAAGGAAGGCCTATGCCCAGCAGTAGGCGTCTTATTGCTAAAGCGACGACGATGACGAAGGACGACGAGTTAGGGGTAAGATAACTGCGATTCCTGCGTGCAGTAACATTCCAAAGAAAAATTATATCCCAAGATGATCGAGATGTTTTGGTCATCCTACTTGGAAAAGAGACACAATCATCTGATGTGGTATCCTTGTCGGCACGTTTTTCTTTGCCAGTACTCAATCCTGTTTATATGATAAATCCATGACTTCGTCTCACCATCTGTCAACTGTCAATGACACTCACTTCTTTGGCTCATGCACAACCACTTTGCTAGGAGTTTTGGCGGGGACGCGGAAAAGTCATGTCGACTAATTGTATTATTTTGTTAAACTTGTGTTTTTATCAGTGATAATTAGTGAAAAATTGTGGTATTTCGTTGATTATAAGCTGATTTACGTGAATGAGTGTAGGCAAGTGATATAATGTGACGAATCATGTCGTTACGTGTTGCTACCAAAACTCCATAGACGCCTCTAGTAAAGGCTCCACTGCTTTACTGACTGTATGACTTGGACTAAGTTTGGAATTGACCGCGACTTTATTGGACTATAACGTGACTACGACAGTGACTATTTTGATTAAATATTAAAAAATAATTAAAACTTAATACATGACACTGGCAAATGCACAATAATGCGACGCCAAACAAAAGAAGAAGAAGACTAACCACTTTGCTAAAGATCATCACATGATCAAATGCATAGTTTACGATTCTAAAAAGGACATACATACAGACATTCACTTTATATATATTTTATCGCAAAAATAAGTCATCGTTGGACCACTAGCTCGCCTGATGGTAAGCAATTTTGTACCTAATGGTAAGATGAAGCACGACACTTACAAGATACCTAGTCACTGTGGCGTTAAAAACTAAAAAAAGAAATATTTCTTGTATATAATTTAAGTCAAATTAAAAATAGAAAAATCAGGACTGAAGTTTCCAAAGAATTCAATAGAATCCGATAGTATTAAAAGTTAAAAAGGCAGTAGGTAGGCGTGTAATACGCAGAACATTATTACCGATGGGTCTGTGAGATTTTCAAATGAAGTTCACGGATAGGTAAACATAGCGTAGGTTGTCCGCCTACAAAGATTGATCTAATAGAATGTTCTGAAAAATTATACGTATATCTATGGTCTCTTGCAGTTGTGTAAAAGAAAAACTTCTCAGTTATCGTAAAAAAAAGTTAGAGCCGTTTATGTCGTAAAAAACCGCATATTTCGACACTTACAAAAATCAAAACTTACAGGGTACTTCCCGTTGAAATAGGACTATGAAATTTGGCGAGAAGCATTGTCTCAGAGTACACAATATATAGGAATAACAAATATAATAATTAATACATTTTCATTTTAATCACAAAAAATAGGGCCTCAAAATTCACAAAATATGGGTTCACATTCAAAGTGAGTAAATCGTATCATGAAAGGTATCATATAAAATAACTTCATAAGCACATGCTAAAACGGGTTTTTAATTATTTTAACAACGTGTACGGAACCCTCGATGTGCGAGCCTGACTCGCACTTGTCCGATTTTTGACTTATCACGCTGCTTTCACTACGGTGATAAGTTAAAAATTTAATGTTTTTAGGCACAACCCTAAATGCATGTTGTTGCCAAAAGTCTACTATCCGATTGTTTTATAATTATATGTGGACTGAAATAAGTATCGGTAATACATAAATTACGTAAAAATAGTTTTTTGATATTAATAAAAAACATGCGAAACGGAAAGACGGTCTGGCAGATTAAAGCTCTGGGTACTGAGTACTAAACTGCTAGCTCACTACATAAACGCCATATTTGCGAAAATTATAAATTTTAAAGTCTAGTGGAGCGGAATTGTGCTTTCTTGCTAAGCGAATATGACATCTCTGTAATGGATTTATGGACTACAACGTTTCTTCCCGCTACATTCGGCTGTACTTTGGGCGTTATATTTTTTGTGCACCAAAGCTTTTTTAAATTATTGTTTGTTGGTTTGCGTTTGACCACATTTTGCTTGCCTGAAGACAAGCATAAGTATGCGGTGTAAGGTAAATCCCCTTACCTAGAAAATACCTACTTATTTACTAGATTTGAAGACACCTACATATAATGAAAAAGAGATTCAACGTTTTCATTCCACCTTTGTGATTTTTAAAGCCTACGCAATCTCGTTCACGTTACAAAAACACAAATTCTCAGAAATAATTATACAAGAAACACGGTTTACACAAAGCACTTACGCCCACAGATCACTTAGCAACTCAGCCTTCGACGTTAATCTTTATCAATTTCTAGAATGTATTTTAAAATTGTCTTCAAATTTTATTAAACTCACACAGTAGAAGTATTATACACGAGTACTGTAAGAGTAGTTCAGGAAAATTCACGTCATCCGTAGCTAGTAAATAGTCAAAATTCGGAAAAGAAAGAAGCTACTAGAACCTGATGTGTATAGCCGTGGTGGTCTAGTGGTAGTGACACCCGCTTCACAATCGTGAGGTTGTGGATTGAAATCCTGGTCCCGTATCAATTAGTTCTTTAGAATTTATGTACAGAATTCCATTTCAATGAGTTTTTGGTGAAAATAACATCGTGAAGCAACCTGCATACGTTCACAGAAGAAATTCGATGGTGTATGTGAATCCACCAACCCGCACTGGGCCATCGTGGTGAATATGGCCCAATCACCCTTCGTGGGTATGATTTCAAAGGCTGGTAAAGTACAGTTCACTAGAACCTGCCGCCAGAAGTCGACTGCCACTTCTTTATTCTACATACTAGAAGCAGTTCTTTTGTGTTTTATTTATCTCTACTATTAAAATAGATAAAAGATATCTGTTTCACTGTAGAAACTTTTTATTGTATTGCAAATTGTATTTTTTATTGGTTTTCATGAAACTGACGAAAACATTTATGGGTTGGTTTTGACATGACAATTTTTACTTACATCTTTCACATATTCTGACCACAGCTACAGTTTAAGTCTTCTTCTTTATTCTTCATTCTTTTCTCTACAGTCTAAGGCTTTAACACAAGGTGTGTAGAGGTAGACCGTGTATAGTAGATACTGCGATTGGATGTTTTTTCTTTCTTTTTAAAAATTTCTTTGCCCATCGCAGAAAACTTGAAACTCTACATCAGGGGCACGGTAGTGCTCCCGCCAAGACGAGCCAAGCGAAGCGAAGCGCACTACCTACCTTTTCTCGAAGCGATTCGCCGATTTTTTGAACCCTCATAGCTTAGGTTTGGAATACATTAGATAAACAAAATTCTCTGATATCATGTCCATAATAAATTTAATAAACATATACCGCCTTACCACAAAAGATTTAAACACGCCTTAAACACTGTTTAGCCGTGCAATTTGTACTGTTAAACATTGTCTAATGCGTGCGAAACACTTTTGTGGTAAGACGGGTAAAGTTTAAATTGCATAGATTTTATTGATTTCTAAAAACCCCTGATTACGTCACTGACTCACTGATTCTTTGATGATCATTGAAACCTCCCTCCTCCAGGGTACTCCCTGAAGCCCTAGAAAGCTGAAATTTGGTATGTAGGCTAGTTATGGTAATAATACAACAGGAAAATTCTCAAACTTGGAACTTTCACTCCCCAACCCCTTATATTAGGGGATGAAAGTTTTTATGAGACTTCTACAATTTTTTATGCTAGAAGTCTGAAAATTGATATGAAGACTCCTTGTTAGAAATAATAAAACACGTGTCTTAGGATTTTTAGTAAATCACCTCTCAACGCCTAAAATTGGGGGATGGAAGTTCGTAAGCGACTCGCTAACGAACTAGATTGATGCTAGAGGTCTGAAAGTTGATGTATGAATTCCTGGTTATAAATTGAAAAACACGTATTTCAGCATTTTTAGTAAATCACCCCCAACCTAACTGGGGAATGAAAATCATTGTGAGACTTCAAAAAAATAATCACGCTAGTTTAAGAACTATAAAATATATAACTGTATGAAACACGTGTTGCAAGATTTTAATAAATTGCCCCCCAGCCCCTAAAACTGGAGAATTGAAGTTAGAATGCGACGTCCGCAAATTTCGGTAAGTTGATAAAAATACATACATTTTAATAATCTACAACAAGATTATTTTTTGCAAAAATTAGCATAACCGACTTCACACGTGTACATAATTCGCGAATATTTCGCAAGGAGCGACGTAGCATTTTTCACATTATTGTTGATTTATCAAAAATGGCTCAGCCGATTTCGATAAAATTTAAATGGGACCAATTTCGATTTCTTTCCAATAGAAAATAATTATTGAAATCGGACTACTACGAAAAAAGTTATGCGAGGTTATACATTAAAAAAAATACGCATCGAATTGTATACCTCCTCCAGTGGTTCGTTGGTCAAAAAAAAATGAAATCCAACAAAAATATTTTCATGTAAAATGGGGCCAAGAAGATACAGTCCGCACTATTGAAAAGTTATCAAATCTCATGTAAAGCCCAGCTTCTAACTCTACAGGACTTAACAAACTCTTACTTTACAAACTCTACACCTTAGTCAATACAAATATGCAGCTTGGCTGTTTGCGCTACTGTCATATATTTCATATTCTTCTTCTTCTAGTGCCTCTCCATTAGTGAAGGTTGGCAGTCAACTTTTTGAAATTCTCCTTGTCTAGGGCAAGCCTAAAGAGTTGTTCGACAGTCTTAATGCCTGTCCATTCCCGGATGTTCCGAAGCCATGCTATCTTCCGCCTTCCACTCTTGCGCTTGCCTGGTATTTTGCCCATCATAATAGTCTGCAGGAGGGAATACCGATCATGTCGCAGTACGTGACCGAGGTAGGCGACTTTCCGCTGTTTTATCGTTCGGACAAGTTCTAGTTTCTTCCCCATACGGTTTAAAACTTCTACGTTTGTAATTTTGTCCGTCCAACTGATGCGGAGCAATGCGACGGTAAGACCACATCTCAAAAGCTTCAATTTTTTTCCGAAGCTCTACCTTCATGGTCCATGCTTCACATCCATACAAGACAACGGGCCATATGTAGCATTGGAGGAGCCTGGTTCGTAATTTAATAGACAGTTGAGGACTACACAGAACCTTACGCATATTTGAAAATGCAGCACGAGCAATTTCGATACGTGTGCGGATCTCTGTATCGCTCACCCATGTGTCCCATGCGTCCATATTTCATATAGGCAAAAATAAATAATATAAAACCCCTAGTTGCTAGTTGTGTTAATAACCGTGTGACAGAATAAAGCTTTTCTGCTTTTCACCCTTGATAAGATAGCGGTCGTCTGCGTGGTCCTCTGACTGTTTAGTAAGGTTCTTAATATATTAGACAAACCTGACTTGACGTCGCGTTATAAATGCACCAACTTCTTTCAACAACTATAGATGCAAGTTGCGTTCAATTGTCTTTTTTTGACCGACGAACCACCAGAGGCAGTATACAATTCGACGCGTATATTTTTTTTATGTATAACCACGCATAACTTTTTTCGTATTAGTTCGATTTGAATAATTCTTTATTTATTGGAAAGAATATACATCGAAATTGGCTTTATTTAAATTTTATCGAAATCGGCTGAGCCATTTTTGATAAATCAACAATAATGTGAAAAATGCTGCATCGATCCGTGCGAAATATTCGCGAATTCTGTACAGGGATGAAGTCGGTCTTGCTAATTTTTGCAAAAAATAATCTTGTGAAAATATATATTCGCACATAATCCACGTACAACAGAGGACGATATACAACTAAAGGGTTGATCATGAAATTCCGAATACCGTTTGCTACCTGCGTAAAGCAGTGTAAAATACTCGTAGTTCATTAACGATGTTCTCTTATAGCTACCTATAAACTTAGTAGCCTAAATACGATGTGTATATTCTGGCTAGGTTATCTTGTTATTAATTAATTATTAATCAATATGTTTAAACTTGTAGCCTATATACAGATGTTAAATAATTATAAACCTGATTAGTTAGTAACTGAATTAGTTATTATGCGTGACCTATCAATAAAATGAAAATGGGGATTTTCACTATGCGACGGACATAGTCTACCTAGAATATTTATTATTGTTGACTGATTGAATGAGGCATTAATTTGCGGAAATTCATCTTCAAATCTATGTTTTGAATAAATATTTAGTGTATTTCCGCTATCTTGTTGTAGGCAAATAAGTGTAGGGGCATGAAAAAATATTATAATAATTATACATTTAAAAACTTAATTTTACAAAATAGATAAAGTAATAATAAATATCACTTATTTTCACTACACTTTACTACACAAAATCTTTAAAAATAATATGACAAAATATTGAAGTGTTTTCAACTTCACTAATAAATAACACTCTGACTCTGAAGCTCTTTTTTTTTATAAATGTCTTTAATGCCCTTAAACTTATTTGCCTATAACAAGATAGCGGAAATACACTAAATATTTTTTTTCAAAACATAGATTTGAATTATTATTGTAATAATCTCTTTGTATAAACTTGTAGCCAAAGCTGTTTTTTAGTCAACGAACTTATTCTACATTAAGATCAACTTGTGCTCTTAATTTTGTTGTTTTTACCATAATAGCCAATTTTTCCAATGGAACAATTTTGAAATAGCGACAAAATATCTACTGTTCCATCGACATACTTTCGATAATATCTATTTATTTTTTTCGATTTCTCCGTTTGTCTTCATTGCTAATAGGTAGTTAAAGTTGTACATAACGATGAGAATAAACACCTCTAAAAGTTCTTGCACTTTCAGAGCAACACCCTGTATATGTGGTGAATCACCCTCAGAATACTTATTGATAAGGTACTCGTATATTTTACAAGGTATAGGTGATTACCTTGTAAAATATAGCTTGATACGCGAGACGTCGACACTGACACACGCGTAATGACTCACGCACATCAAGTATCATAATTTTTATAGTCAAATTTGTATGTTCGGTATACAATATTGTACTTCATGGTCGAGATTCACGAGCTGTTACGCGTATGTCAATGTCAATATCTCGCGTATCAAGCTATATTTTACAAGGTTTTACTATAGGTAAATAAAATAGTTCAAATATCTTATGCTATGTTTGGCTTTATCCGTCGCTTTTAAATACACCCTGTATTTGTATAGTCTACATTCATAAAGCACTGATACAAACAGTTCATTAGCTTTGCATGCAGAGCGAAACGGTTTCTTAATTTCCTGTTGCATTTCCATTCTGTAGACGTTCCAAGATTCAAACAGATAGGCCAAGGTTGAGTTGGACTATATTCCTTCCTGGATACTATATTCCTTGTCAAACTATAGTGCTACTACTCCATCTGTATGTAACGCGTAAATTAGCGCGCTAATTAGGTTGTTATGTAATACCAAAGATTCTTGAGTATTTTTGTCTATGGTAATACTTAATACTTTCATTCAGGTTTTAACGTGTTAAGACATAAGCCACGTCAACTTAAGAGTGCGCCTAATGCCATGAAAAAAACAGATTTCACCCGCGTTTCTTGCATCGCCCGCTGTCATCTATGCTGCTCTGTTTAGAGTCGAAAATCGCATGACACAGTTCACGATGAGTTTGGCTTCGAGCGCCAGCTTAAATTTTTAGGTGACATTTTATTTATTTATTCAAAATTTAAGCATATATTAAAAAAACTAGTCGATTACTCTACTAGAACATTAGTCTGGCTACGTAATTTGTCAAAAATAATGTGGTGTTGTCGCTGATAATTTCGAGAATTTGAAAAAAAAAGTTTATTTTTTATGATGTTTTAATTTTTTTCTAAGATAACCATATTATTTTCCAAAATTCTACGCGATTACTCTGCTACCTAACAAGATCACCGAAGATATCCTGGACATCAGCTTGTACGAGATTAGAATAGCCCTGAATCAGCTTAAGAACAACAAGGCGCCGGGTGATGACGGTATCACATCAGAGCAGCTGAGAGCGGGTGGAACACCGGTACTAAAAGTCTTCCAGAAGCTTTTCAACACCGTCGTCCTCGAGGGCATCACGCCAGAAACATGGAACAGAAGCGTGGTGGTGTTGTTTTTCAAGAAAGATGACAACACCTTATTAAAAAACTACAGACCCATCTCGCTTCTGAGCCATGTTTATAAGCTGTTTTCAAGGGTCATTACGAACCGTCTCGAGCGCAGGTTTGTTGACTTCCAGCCTTGCGAACAAGCCGGTTTCCGAAAAAGCTAAAGCACCATGGAACACATTCATACGCTGCGGCAGGTTACACAGAAGACCGAAGAGTATAAGATATAAGAGTATCCGCCACTTTGATTAGCGTTTGTGGACTATGAAAAAGCCTTTGATTCGGTCGAAACATGGGCTGTGCTCGAGTCTCTCCAACGATGCCGTATTGACTATCGGTACATCGAAGTGTTGAAGTGCTTGTATAATAACGCCACTATGTCGGTCCGAGTACAGGAAGAGAGCTCCAAGGCGATCCATTTAAAAAGAGGCGTAAGACAGGGAGAAGTAATTTCTCCGAAACTGTTTACGACTACTTTGGAAAACGCCTTCAAGCTCCTGGAATGGAAAGGATTCGGCATCAATATCAATGGCGAATACCTCATCCACCTTCGGTTTGCCGACGATATAGTAGTCATGGCAAAATCGATAGAAGAGCTCGGACCGATGCTCGAAGGCCTCAACCGGGTTTCTCAACAGGTGGGTCTTAAGATGAACATGGACAAGACGAAAGTCATGTGTAATTCCCATGTTACCATACCCATCCCGATTTCTGTTGGAAACTTGGTTCTTGAGGTCGTTGACTCGTACGTCTACCTAGGACAAGTAGTACAGTTAGGTAGGTCCGATTTCAACAAAGAGGCCAATTGCCGAATCCAACTCGGATGGGCAGCGTTCGGAAAATTGCGTAGCGTCTTCTCGTCTGACATAACTCAGTGCCTCAAGTTGAAAGTTTTCGACCAGTGTGTGTTGCCAGTGATGACTTATGGCACAGAAACGTGGTCTCTCACTATGGGCCTTATCAGTGAGCTCCAAGTAGCCCAACGAGCTATGGAGAGGGCTATGCTCGGAGTCTCTCTACGGGATCTAATCAGGAATGAGGAGATCCGTAGAAGAACCAAAGTTACCGACATAGTCCAATGGATTAGCAAGTTGAAATGGCAATGGGCAGGACACATAGCGCGGAGGACTGATGACCGGTGGAGTCGAAAAGTTCTCGAATGGAGGCCACGTACCGGCAAGCGCAGCGTAGGGCAAAAGGTAGGTAGGTAGGTAGGTAGGTCATCGTAGGTCATCCGTCTACCCAAAAGGTAGACGGATGACCTCATTAAGACCGCAAGATCACGCTGTATGCAAGCCGCTTCCAACCGGTCTTATTGGAGATCCATAGGGGAGGCCTATGTCCAGCAGTGTACGTCCTTTGGCTGATGAATGGATGTATGAAACGTTTTTTGACCGAAGAAACGGAGGAGGTTCTCAATTCAACGCGTATTTTTATGTATAACCACGCATAACTTTATACGTAGAGATCCGATTTCAATAATTCTTATATTTTATTGGAAAAAAGTATACTTCAAATTTGGTCTAATTTAAATTTTATCGAAATCAGCTGAGCCATTTTTGATAAATCTACAATAATGTGTAAAATGCTACATCGATCCGTGCGAAATATTCGCGAATTCTGTACACGGTTGAAGTCGGTCATGCCATTCTTTCCAAAAAAAGAATTATGTATGGACTAGTTGGCACCTTACAATAGACTCAATGCAATGTGAATATAAAGTATGAAATATTATGTAGAATATGCTTTGTACGTGACGTGGAGATTGTCCGCATACCTACGCATCCACCCGCAAAGCATACATTTTTTGAATAACATTCAGCAATGTCCAACATACGATGATCTTTGACATTTGAGTGGGTTCAATCCAAGACAATGGTCTCCAAGTTGACGAGGGTTGGCGGGTTGTGTTACTAAAATATGGAGCCTTTTAGAATAATGCCATTATGTTATACATGACACTTTCATTCTGTAATCCTTGCCTTGCCTTGTCTTAGTTGAAATATTTCATCATCATCATCGGCAGAGGATTTGATATATAGCACGAAAAAGACTGAAGACCAATAAAATTAAAATAAAAAAGTCTCATCATTAATTACATAATTTCCTATACAGGGTTATTTCTAATCAATAAGCATCCTTTTAGGGGTTTATTCTGTACATTAAAACTAACAACTTTTGTTCTGCGACTTTGTCAAAATTAAAAAAAAAAATCAGCTGTTCACATTTTGCCGCGGGTTATGGAACAACAATTTTTTTTTCGGGTTTTAACAAAAGTCACAGAATAAAAGTTGTTAGTTTTGATGTACAAAATAAGCCCCTAAAAGGATGCTAATTGATTAGAAATAACCCTGTATATGTCATCAATAAGCCCAGCGTAAATTATTAGCAACGTAAGAAGTGTTCTCTCTATCTAATGCCTAAAGTGAAAAAGAAACAGAACTATGTTATTTAGCTAACATAATTACGATGACGCCTCTGTAATCGGCGTTATTATTAGAATTAATAAATCAAAATATAATTATTGAAGTTAAATTAGTTAAGAATACAATCATCGCTGAAGAAGCTGATGAGTGATGACCGATACCGATTAGGAATTAGGTATTCAAGTAGTGACCAAGTATTGACGAGCGTAGCATATTAAGTCCACTTATGAGGTGGGCAGAAGTAATCATTGTTGAAGAAGCTGATGAGTGATGACCGATTCCGATGGGAAAGTAGGTACTGAAGTAGAGACCACGTATTGACGAGTGTAGCATAATTAAGTCCACTTATGAGGTGGGCAGAACATACCAGACTATTTACAGGTACAAACCTATAAAGTCGTAGGTCGCGCTGGATGCAAACCGCTTATTTTAAATCACGAATAAGTCCGCGCTTGACCACCACCTCGCCTGATGGTAAGCGAAGTTGTGTTCGAAGATGAAGCACGCAGACCTAGAAAACCTATTCACTCTGACCTTGAAAAGCTTTAACCGGTCCTAAATCCTAATAGAGATCTATGGGGGAGATCTATGTCGAGCAGTCGATTTCTTTTTGACTGACGAACCACCGGAGGAGGTATAGAATGCGACGCGTATATATATTTTTTTATGTATAATCACGCATAACTTTTTTCATAGTAGTCCGATTTTAATTATTCTTTTTTTATTGAAAAGAGTATACTTTGAAATTGGTTTTGTTTTAATTTTATCGAAATTGGCTTAGACATTTTTGATAAATCAACAATAATGTAAAAAATGTTACATCAATCCGTGCATAATATTTGCGTTCTAGCGATGCGCCCCGGCTTCGCACAAGTGTATTATACATATAAACCTTTCTCTTGAATTACTCTATCTATTAAAACAAACTGCATCAAAATCCGTTGCGTAGTTTTAAAGATATAAGCATACATGGGGACAGACAGCGGAAAGCGACTTTATTTTATACTATGTACCTAATAATGATTCTGTACACGGGTGAAGTCGGTCATGCTATTTTTTGCAAAAAATAATTATCCTAGTATCTGATAAGAACGAATTCTAGTCTGGGGACTTTACGGTTAGTAGTTTCTTAACTACTTCTATTGAAGTATACGTAATATGAAGATCCATTTTTTTTTACTAAATTTCATTCAATTTGGTTCATAAATGTAACAATTGCTTTATGACTTAATCGGATCCGGAAACGGATGGATTGATCAAACAAAAGGACGTATAGGTATGTTGTAGATACTTTATGATCCTGACTAAATAAACGAGTAGCTCTATATTATTTAAGCTGGATCAAAAACTTAAACTAATTCGACGATATTGTATACTTAGCTAAAATGTTTATTAGTGTTCCAAGTTGGTTACTGAATGTAAAAGGTTTTATGGAAGAAAATAAAATGTCTGAAATTAGTCCTAGATGTAACCTCAGAGCAAATAAAAAATCCAGAGGGAACGTCGTTGAACAGTCAAGTGAAGCCGGTTTTGTATACATGTGTGAGTGCGTAGCTGTTACGCCATAGTTTGATTGACAAGCCAAGGCGTAGTTTCATAGTTACCTGGATGTGTGTAATTATCTGTACACGGCGAGGCGTAGTTTTGGTTGGCTTCACTTGTTTGTTCACAACATTCTCTCTTGATTTTTTTATTTGCTCTGAGGATGTAACTAGACTTCCGTGTTGGTCTTGTAGTAAAACTGGTTTAAAATGATGGCCTGAATAATGCCCTTTCCTTTCGGCAAAGTATAACCTTCTTGAATACCTCTGTATGTAGAATTTATATTCGGAGTAGCAACAAAAGGCTCATCTCCCTACCGCTACCAGTACGTGCTCAAGAGGCGGGCTCACGTATGTAGATGCTTGCCTACCACAGACATTTATCAGTATAGACACCGAGGATTCACGTGCACCTACGTTGCGTGTATTTTTTGCAGTAAGTTAAAAGAATTCAATTTCTCATCAAACAAAATTTATAAAAAAAAAACAAACAAATTCCACAAGAAAAGAATCTAAATATTATTTTCACATTGCTAAAATTAAGTACTAAACTGAAGTTAACGAAATTTTAATTCTCTACTAATATAGAATAATAAATTAATAGTTGACAACCATTAATGAGTGCTGATTGGTTAAAATTTAAAATTATGTTATCAACAATTATTTTGTCATCGCTACGCGACGCTGAAAATATTGTGCTTGGTAGCTACGCGACGCTTGAAAATTTGTGCTGGGTATCTTTACTAATCATAAAATTTCAAGCGTCGCGTAGCGATGGCAAAATGACGGCAAAATATTTGTGCACATGTCACATATACGCTGTGCATATACGCAAGTGTTCATTTATGTATACAATCACATCAATACACTTAAGTAACACTAAGTAGGTACATAATAAATGTGCGTACGAGTACAGTCATATATGTACGTTAGACACGGTCAGCCTTTGGATGGGTGACCGCGCGCGAGTGGCATTTCCAAGTGAGCTCTACCGTGACTCGGATGACACGTTAAATTATAGGTCCCGGTTTTTCTAAACATATAGTCATGTTAGAGGCCTTCGGGCGTCCTAAAAACTGCCACAAGTGTTATGCTAGCCACGCGGCCTAAACGAACTCGATTATTTTTTAGTCATAAAAATTTTTGGATGTTGAAAGTAGATTGAAAAGTCTATAAAAGCTATTGTCTAATGAAAGACTAAATTAAGCGAGGCAAAAAGTTTACGTTTGCTTTTAAAAAAAAATGACACACCAGCGGCGTCTACCTCGAGTAATGTCTGTGCTATGTATTGACCCAGAACCCAAATTAGGAGCTTGGTTGGGCATCCTCGAAGCCGAGCGACGCCGGTTCCAATCGGATTCACCTTTTCGAACCTCGGTGCGACCAGATAGAAATCTAGTTAGGTTTCGAAAGTGATTAGAATCCTATTTATTACGGCTAAACCAGAATCTGTTTTACGCTCTGATGGGTTAATAGGATTTGATTTTAGTGGTACGATTGGGTGAAAAGACGGTGTTAAATGACACGAGCACCTTTCACGAGCGTTATCTACATAAATGAATTAGCTAGCATACAAGACCATTATGTTACGAGCACTATAGAAAAATTGCTAAAAGTCTAGAAGAGCTTTTGATACGAGTATAATTATGTTTTGCATAAAATAGCACAAGCGACTACAGAATTCGCGAATAATTCGCACGGATCGATGTAACATTTTTCACATTATTGTTCATTTGTCAAAAATGACATCAGATTTCAATAAAATTTCTTCTTCTCCTTAGTCGTTACGCTCTTGACGTGGTCGCTCGTGGTCATCACGTAGTATTTGTGGTGGTAGAGGCAGATGTAATACGACTCACGATGTCTCGCCATCTCTCTCTATTAGATGTCAATCTGGTACACTCATGCACCGGCCCTCCCACAGCAGATTTGATTTGGTCGGTCCATCGCATGGGCGACCTTCCGCGCGGTCTTGTGCCTTCCACTTTGCCCTGGACGACTAGACGCTCTAAGGACTGGCTACCTCGTCTCGAAACGTGTCCGAAGAATGCAAGTATACGAGATTGTACTGTGGCCGACAGACGCTGCCTGATGCCGAGATCTTGAAGTATCGAGACATTGGTACGAAATTCAGTCCACGATACCCCAAGCATTCGTCTCCAGCACCACATCTCGAGAGCATCTATCTTCTTCATCTTAATGTCTCGCAAAGTCCACGTTTCCGAGGCGTACAAAAATATGTGTAGAATAAGCAATAAAATTTAAATGGGACCAATTTCAAAGTATACTCTTTCCAATAAAAAAGAACCATCGAAATCGGACCACTAAGTTAAAATTTATGTTACACAGAAAAAAAATACATAAATACGCTTCGAATTGAGTACCTCCTCCGTTTCGTTGGTCAAAAATAAGATTCAGCAACCGTTTGCCGATGACCGATTCATCATTGAACTGTTCGCCGACAGTAAATAAGAGTTGTATCGTCATCATTCAATCTATCCAAACATAATCGACTATTATGTACTGGATTCGATTATTTGCAAGTGCGATTAAAAACCGCGCCAACGAGTCCTCCCTAATCATCGACTATTATCGATGCATTTGTGAGGGTATGCATCTCATCTCGAACACCGCCATTCGAGTTTAAAAAATCTTAGAGAAACCTACAATAAAAGTGATCCCTGCTAATTATCATTAAAAATAAATGGTGTAACAGCAAGTAAACGCCTCTGGAGATCTCCAACTGAAATAGTTATGCAAGATTCATCAGGAAGAAAGAAAATAACAGGTGAGTGACTTGTTGTATATTGCAGTAGTCGGCCCAGTGCATCGATTTAAAATTACGTTTGGGAGGTTTATCCTAATAAAATCCCATCCCCTGAAGCATAACCCTTCTTGAAGCGTTCTCTTGAGTATTTATTTCTAAGTAGATATTTTGTTGTTTTTATAGTTTTAGTAGGTGTCTGGGAGTGCATAATTTTGTCTAATATTACATAACAGCTGTATAAACACGATGCTATATACCTACCTACTTAGCAAATTTTAGTAGATTAGCAGTTAAAGATGTCGCATGAATTTTATATTCTACATACTTAAATGTTTACTTAGGTACTACTGTAAGAAAACATCGATTTTCCTTCGATACGTACGAAGCGTCATCAGTCAAACTCAACATTTAGAAAATTTTATAAATTTAGTGGTTAACGCATTGTTATTCGAAATGATTACTGTTATTGGCTAAAATTGTTCAAAAACACCCAAAAAAACAGTAAAAAATAAAAAAAATAATTACGGCTGACTTCAGCTCTAAAAACAATATTTTGCCCATGGGAGTAATTAATTTTATGTCACTTGTATACCTCGCCGCTGAAATTGCTTCTGAGCTCGAACAATATCGGGTTATAGCTGTCTCCTTTCATGTTAATTATGGATATTAATATACCGCGTGATATGTTCCCTAAATTATGTTTTTAGGAGTTTAGGGAGTTTATTCAGCACTAAACGAGACTACACGGCTTAAAAGTAGCGGAGTAGTCGCCTATATTTCGAAATACTCCTTTGACAGTGACAGACCGCCTTGAACTGTTGGTGCTAACACTTATTCCCACATTGAACTACGTAAAGTACCTAAAATCTAAGGCTAAAGTGGCTGGTATGAAGCTGGGTATCCTGAACAACGTTAGGCGGTATTTCACACCGGCACAGTTGCTTACTCTGTATCAAGCACAGATCCGTTCGTGTCTGGAATACTACTGCCATCTTTGGGATGGCTCGGCTAATTATCAGCTCGAGGCCTTGGAATCGGTGGACCGGCGTGCTGTTCGGCTTATAGGTAATGAAAAGTTAGTTGCAAAAAACTTAATTGCCTGGAGCATCGCCGCAGGGTTGCGAGGCTGTCCATTTTCTATAGGATTCATTTCGGAGAGTGTGAAAAAAAATACCACCCCTACACTGTCGGTTTTCCTTCGATACGTACGAAGCGGTTTGACTCAACATTTCTGTTATATTTGTACCGCCAGGGAATGGAACAGTCTACGTGCTTTCTGTTTCCTAAGAGATATAATCTAATGCTTTTCAAGGTCAGAGTGAATAGGTATCTTTTAGGTCTGCGTGCTTCATCTTCGAGCGAGGCGAGTTAGTGGTCAAGCGCGGACTTATTCGCGATAAAAAAAAAGCAAGAATCAAATTAAAAATATAAAAGACTCATGTAGACGACATCCTTATATTTTGCGAGACCCTCTACGATTAAAGCAAGAAAGGTTTGAAGTTAGGTTTGAAGAAAGGTTTCACTCTAAATTATAGCTTTTATGCGACATGAAAAGTAAGCTATGTATCATAAGTTTAATATATTCATCTCATTTTACACAGCGCTGAGCGTAGCGAGCACGAATACATTTTATTTTTCAACCCAAAATGCTACTCATTTTAGTAATTGTACTAAATCTACTCATTTTGTACCTGTCATGTTTAATTGTTCATAATAAATAAATTTTATGTGATATAGAACAAATCTATTCAAGCGCTAGCATAATGTCCAATATAAATATGAAATCGGTTCCTTAGCTGAAATGGTGCATTACACAAATACACCAGTTATCCAAGTAGCCAAATGCTGATTGGAAAATTCACACAGGCCATCGAATTTTATCACATTCTCTGTCACCAAATAGAAGTCGTGAAAAAATCCGTGCAAAAATTTCAAAAAACAACGCAAAAGTGCTCTGTATGCAGGAACTAGTTTTCAAAACACGGGTTCCCAGTTCTCAGTTAGACCCAGTTTGGTAGCTGGAGCATCCAAAAACTTGATGTGCTTTCTGAATAAATAATTTACAATTTGGAATTGCTACTCAACTAGTATTTCATCTACAAATTCAAGGTTGATAAGTGAGCATGTCACTATGCTACCACGGCTGTAATATTTTTTTGTGAATAACTAAACTTAGTACTTTGTGACAAATGTAAGTAGTTTTTATAACAAAAACAGAACAAACCAGTTGACACTGAAGTAAAATAGTAGCTAGACCACCTTTACATACTATTTATGTGCCATAATCACGCAAAGGGTGTCTAAGGGCAAAGTTGAAAGGGTTCCCTGTCGGAGGTCTAAAAGTTATGACAACTGAATTACAGTTAGAGATGTGGCGAGATGAACTCATATTTTGTTTTCTTTTCATCTGGTTGTGTAGAGCATGAATACCTTTATTATATCTCTAGGGGTTTTTGTGAACATAATATAATAAAGGTATCTTTTCTAATATCTTTTACGGGCTTCGCGCAGTTTTGCGTGGTGTACTGTACCAGCCTTTTTAGTAGGCCTACCCACGAAGGGTGACTGGGCCATATCCACCACGCTGGCCCAATGCGGGTTGGTGGATTCACATACGCCATCGAATTTCTTCTACGGACATATGCAGGTTCCCTCATGATTTTTTCCTTCACCGAAAAGCCAGCGGTGTGAAAATGGGTACATAAAATACAGAGATCTTATTGGTACGAGACCGGGATTTAAATCTATGACCTCACGATTGTAAGGTGGGTGTTACTACCACTATTCCAGTGCGTGGTGTGCAGAAAGGTAATGTTGCCAGTATGATGGGCACGCTACTAATCGGCAAATTGGTAAATGGTGATTAAATGCTCATGTCATTTAAAGCATTTTTATTATCAAATTGTGACCTTTGGACGATATAACTGATTTTTGTGTTGTAGTAACGAGGCTCAGAAGAATTGAAAGAAGAATGTTGTATTTTGAAGTGATTTATAAAGGCACTTGTCTGTCAAAAAAGTATTACGAATCAAAACATAAATCAAAGTTATATCCTACCTTAAAATTATAACTACCTTTTTTGCTTATTATTTACTACTTATTTCAAAAATTAAGTCGATCTCTTCTTCGTTTCTGTCTTATTGTTGAAATAGTTACAAAACAAACCAACTAAAATAATTTAGGTTTTTTAAAAAATATTGGTAAAGATACTCGTATTAATGTATTCCCGCAGACTTACTCTTCACTTTGTTGAGATCAATCAATGAAGATACCATAAGGCTAATGTGTTCGCATTTAGTTTCGCTCCGTGTCCTCGCTCAAATCGTTTGAATTTCAAAGAAGACAGGATCTGGTAGGAAAATGACTTTTTAAATCAATATCAGTTTCCTGATTTCGACGAAATGAGACTTTAACGTTATGAAATATTTTCCTGTTTATTTCATTTTGCTGATGTAATTGTGTGCAAACAGGAGCGAGAACTGTAAAGGTAGAGACAGCATTATGTTTTGTTGATAAAATTTGACAAATCTTCGTTGATGGCCTATGTTGCTTTACAAAACCGTCAATCAGTACTTTAGTCACTATTCTACATATCAATGACAATCTTTATAATGGTACTAGCTGACCAGGCCACGCGTTGCTGTGGCTAAATAAATTAAAATTGCGACTATAATTTGAGATTTAAACTATCCTATCTCTCAAGTTGGATCGAACTGCACATAGTGTGCGAATTTTATTATAATCGGTTAAGTGGTTTAGGAGTCCATTGAGGACAAACATTGTGACACGAGATTTATATATATTAAGATAAATAATGGTATTTATTTAAAATCTGTAATCAGTCACTCAGTAATTTATTATTTATTCTCTCCAATCCTTATTTAATTACACGACAAACATGTAATTAAATAAGGATTGGAGAGAGATTTTGATGACTAGATCTTCTTAATTGGTTGAGTAGAGTAAATTAATTATTAATAAACCTAAAAACTGACGCCAGGGCTAGCCACCCGGCCTATACGAACTTACTTATTACTAATGAATCTATACTGTATAAAGTAATCACATTTTCTCAAGTTGGCTGGTTGAGAAAGGTTGGCTGGTTGTTGGAGGATGGAAGGTTGGTTAGTTGAGAAAATTCGCCGAACGCGACCGAAACTATAGTCGTTGTTATGACTATACGTACACGTGAGTTTAGTTTTTTTTTTAATAACTTTGCTTTTGACTACACACTGCCTGATGTTAAGCAGATATGCGGTCTAGGATGTAGCACGCTCACCTAGAAGATACCTATACTTGAGATTTGAAGACACCTACATTGTACTTCAACGGAAAGACAGACAGTTCCGTCATATGAGGTAAAACCATACACACATTATCACGCAATTCAACACACAACGACACAACCTAGAGAGAAAATATAGGTAGGTACCTATTCATAACGTTGTTTTCACATTTTTTTCGTTCAAATTCGTATTTATTTCACGTTAAAGCTAAAACTGCTCCGGAAAAACAGGCACATCTTTCTATCGCGAAAGATGTCAGCCCAAAGTGGTACTTAAATTCATTCCTACGCGGCTCTAGGTAATGCAGACATTTATTTAAGTCCACAGGTGAGAACTAAAAGGCTTCAGCGGTATTTCTGCGGCTTCGCGGTCGAGGGTAGCCAATAAAGTAATACTATATATTACATAGGTACGTTTAGTTTAGTGGGGTCACGCAAAAGTTAAATAACTTAACTTTAGCTTTTACGGGATTATAGAATCAAGTGTAATGTGTACTCGTATCTTGAAGGTGGCCCATATTTAAAATATATAATCGATAGGTACTATTTTAATAAATTCCGAATGAACAGTCAAATGAGACTTTTTAATAACATACACATGCACACACGCCTTCCCCCGCACGCGCATACACACACACGCACATATACAAATACACACACACACACACACACACACACACACCCCCACACACAAACACACACACACACACACACATAAATTAAATCGTGATTCATTGATGGCATACAGAAGGACGTTTATCACCGTAATATTGTTTTAAATGCAATTAGAGTTAAGCGAAACGAAGCTACGAGTATCTATAAAATACCACTTTAAAAGTAGTACTTAATTTGCCTACCACAAATCATATCAAGAAGTACTGGAGTAGTTATGTCTGTTCTACTATGCGAACATAAGGCCCAATGTTAGAGGATTACGCAGACGGTCGTCAAACACCTGTTTGGCCATTTTCTAATAGAAGCGCCACCGTAATTATAATAGCAATTTAGAGTAGCCCTTTTTTTTTCACTATATGCATTTGATGTGTAGAGAGAACACTATTTTACATTGCTATTAAATTTAAGATGGCGCCTTTAAAATTGGGCCTATAGTAGTATTACTGTCAATAAACTCCTAGGTATATTAAACCTGCTTTGTAAAACGATACGTAGAATTGACACTACAAAAATCGTACATATTTTTCTTCAAAGAATAGTACATTATGATATAAGTGCGGTAAGTTGAAAATTACAGCCGAGGCGACATTGCTAGCCCGAGCCGCAGGCGAGGGCTATAAGGAAGCAGAGCCTGTAATTTTCAAAGCGCACGTACATATGTCATACGACGTTTTATAACATATTTGCGAGGAAATTGATAAAATTCTGACTTTCTTGAACGAATAAAACTTTGATTACTTGTTAAAGCAGTTTTAGAAATTTGAACAATTTTTAAAAGTGATTGTTACGTTGCCAGTTGTCATTTTTAATGTTGTCAAGTTATTATTATTAGTTACAATTTCCCCAGTCTCTCTCTCACTCTCTTGAATGAAAGTAAATTCATCACTACTTGACGACATTTTCAAATAAAATCAATACAGCGAAAAGAAAAAGCGCGCGAAATAATTTTTATCTCCCAAAGTTAATTTTATTCATAAAATATTGACCACTTTTCTGACATAAAAACTCTTTGCTAAGATTTAAAAAAGTATCGTTCATTTTTACACGGAGCATCTTAACAAAACCGTGCATGCTACTTTATTAAAAAAAAACTCGTGCGTTTTACATTACAATAACGCACAAGTGCGTTATGAAATGCATTAAGCTATTGAAATTGGTGTAATTACAGCCACCTTACGAGCAAATATGTTATAAATGTATTTATAACATTTTGTTTTGAAACATAATATATTTGAAGTATTCTATGTTATATAGTATGCTATGTTAGATCTTTCATCTTTTATCTAATAAAAGTACCAAAAGCACTGAATAAAATTCAGTAAACGTAAAAAATGCCGTTGTAAAAATTTCCACGAAGCACAAAATATAATTAATTCACTGATGGATTCCATAAAAACTCGTTGCTCGAAGAAAATGAACACAACAAAGTCGACGAGTTAGCAGTTTGATGAAAATATATCGAGTTTCTTTTTTATCGGAATTTTCCCCTGCTCGCGCTTGTTACGTCTAAATGATGCCGTGTGTATTTTCTTTCTAACCAAATAAGAGTAATGAGTAGGTATTGACCTCCAATTTAGGATCGAGACAAACAAGTGTAAGAAAACCGATGCTATTTTTTACTGACCAAGTGAACGAAGTCAGTAAAGAATCTCTTCGTGAGATTTCATCTAAGTACTTAGTTCGGGTTTTGATATTTATTTGTTTAGATTTTGATAACATAGAGTACCTTTTAAAGAAGTTAGGAATTTCAGAGGTGCAGTTGCGCATAATTATGAACAACTGTACTATGGGATCAATTGCGAAACCGCGAAACACAAATAGACCATTCCTATCCATTCCACATAATATAAGTTAGTATAAAAATATAACTTTTTATAAAAATACAAGCCTTTGAGATCCTGGATCATTTAACAGCAGAGTGCTAGCCAAGACAAGTAAAACGAGCCGAAACACGACGGGTCTATCTTTTTTAGTACAGGAGTGTCTATGGCCACCTTCCGAATCCATCATCAGATCAGCTCCTTGGTACCATATTATTGCAAATCAAAAGTGATTTTTAAAGATGAGCATATTCACTTCTGAAAGCACCCGCATTTTGAAAAATAACACCTTTTGTACTCGTATTAGGACACATGCTGTATTTTACAGGTCATGACACTTGGTATAAACCTATACACGAGATAGTTAGGTATTCAAACTTTAACAAGATCTGCGAATAATATTAGCAAAATTTATCGAGAGCGTAGCAAGATATAGAGTTTTGAAGGTAGTTTAAAGAGAGTAAGTTATGTACGACGCCATTTTACCGCCTCGTTTTGCTCTTATACGAGATATAAAGGTGTTCCAAAGAAGCATATAAATTGGTGTGGAGTTGAGATCTTACTATGGAAGTCCCAAGCTAACAATCGTACGTTATGGGTTCATCATGTGCCTTTAGGTACAAAAAGTTGATTTCTTAAAATGTTGAATTTGCAGTATGTTGAATCGTAAATGCAATAGTTAGAACTTGAATGCGTTTGAGAATCAGAGGAGACGTGATCAGGTCATAAAAAGAGATCACATTAAAGACAATCCTTCTGCTAACATCATATTAGTACAACTACATTAGTAAAGTCATAATATGTAGGTACTTTCCCAGAAAATTTACTGCTAACATTAAATAGGCAGTTTGAGGAGGACTCATATGCAGAAAATCGAATTTATTTACTAAAATTGGGCCAATTACCGAATGTGGCCAATTTTGAAAGCGCCATCGTAAATTTAATAGAAACTTAAAATATTGTTCACTCTTTCAAATGCTATATGCATTAAAAAACAGCAATATTTTAAGTTGCTATTAAATTTAAGATGTCATCTTCAAAATTGGCCACAATATTCCTTTTAAACTCTATGGACGGTTTGATTGATAATTGTAGCAAAAAATATATTATACTCACGAAACATTGATAGAAGATCAACGCCTCGTGAGAATATATTTTTGAACTATAAACTCTATAAACTCATTATCTTCAGGACTGTACTGTACTGTAGAACTTGTGCTAAAAGAGGTCGCCCGTGTGCCATTTTACTAATTTTGTTACGTTGACAACACTGCTCTGTCATTGCCAGTACAATTAAGTGTTTGATATTTGGTAGATAGATAGGACCCGCGTCTACCAAGTATAGTCGGTACCTTGGCTACTGATTAAAATCTTACAGTTAGTTCACCTTAACGCCACAACGGTTCTCTTTTAGCATACTCTACCAAACTTTTTAATGTTCCCCTGTAGAACGTAGACTTACACACGAAGGGTGAAGGGTGATTGAGCCCCCACCATGCATCGAATCATTCCTACGGACATAATATGCAGGTTTCCTCACGGTGTTATCCTTCACCAAAAAGCCAGTGGTGTGAAAATCCGTACAAAATTCAAAAGAACTTATTGATACGGGACCGGGATTTGAACTCACGACCTTACGATTGTAAGGCGGGTGTCATTACCGCTAGACCACCTTGGCTTGTAGGTAGGATCTACGATCATAAAACTATTAAGTAGTCTTATTCTTACCTTAACTTAAAATGGTTAAAAGTTTAGCTTTCCAATGAATGCGCCTTGTGAATTGTCAAGGCAAACAAATTGAAAGGGAATTCGAATAACCAAAACGTTGGTTTGGCTGAAAACTTAATCCGGGCCGGTTTCAATGGATGGGTCTAATTAAAGCGACTTTTCGAGTTACTCATTTAATAAACGATGCTCATTTCGCTTAAACTCACTTTGGACTTTGTTGGTATATACCTGGAAAAAAGTACCTCGTGCTTAAGTATCTATTTCCAATTGATTAAAAAAAATAATTTATAGCGTAACGTCTGCTCGTCTGACATTCTACAGTGCCTCAAGTCGGAAGTTTTCGATCAGTGTGTGTTGCCAGTAATGCGAATTATGGCAAAGAAACGTGGTCTTTCCCTTTGGGCTTATTAGTAAGCTCCAGGTATCACAACGAGCTATAGGAGGCTCAGTCTCTCTGCGAGATCGAATCAGAAATTAGGAAATCCGTAGAAGAACCAAAGTTACCGACATAGCTCAGAGGATTGGCTAGTTAAACTGGCAGTGGGCAAGGCATATAGCTCGGAGGACTGATGACTAATGGGGTCGAAAAGTTCTCGAGTGGAGACCATATCAGGTATACGTACGCGTATAGCGCTGCGTAGGAGATCCACCCACAAGGTGGACGTCCTACGCAGCTACATTGGAAGCAGCTAGCGTCTAACTCAATCCTGCGGTTTTATAGTCAGATTATTTTTTCTAACGACTGCGAGTTGGTAGACAGCCCACTTTGATCTCGCTGGTACATGGATTTCACTCGAATTTTTATTAAATTTAATATTGCTAATATTAAATTTAATATGCCGAGCTGACTGCCAACCTTTACTAGTTGGAGAGGCGCTCATAGAAGAAGAAGAATATTAAAACGGCCGAGTTGTTTGCTATTTAATCGCTAAATCAATATAGTAACGAGAAATCGTAACGGTCATAACAGTTTCAACATGTCCACATTGTCTGCTGGCCAAAATCTCTGCTAACATTTTCATTTGAACCAATTGGATGTGGACCGTGTCTCAAAGTTTATTTAGGTCGTCTGTCTACCTTGAAGCTGGACATCCCAATACCACGATACAATTGCTGTTTCATATCCTCGTGATTTAATAGCCTTATCAAAGTCAAAGTCAAAATATTTATTTTGGGGAGACATGGGTAACATGTAGGTGATAAATTAGATACATAATTATGTGCACCATGCTCTAGCATCAGAGCATGCAAAATTATTAACATTATTTTTATAGGTATGAATAATTGTGAGTTTATATTATACATTATAGTTGCACAAAAATTTGTCATTTAAAAACTTCTATGGAATAATATGTCTTGTCTATTAATAATATCTTAAGTCTAAATTTAAAAATTTCAATATTATTAGTGTCAATTTTCGGCTATTTATTGTATATGGTCAATCGTATCATAAACGTACTGTTATTGTAAAGGGCTGTCCTACGAGTACGGTACGGTTCACGTAGTTTATTTTTGTGCCGTTTGCTCGTTAATTTTTCATACCTAAGTTTTTCTTGACTAGTGCGGCTGATTCGTAAATGTATATCGAAGGAAGATTAAATAATTTTAATTTCCGAAAATAAGGTTTACATGAATCTTTTCGCTTCAACCCTCATATTGCTCTAGTACCGACCACCGTATTGATCATCAATACCGGATTTTATGTGATTATTGGCAGCTAAGGCGATATAGTTTTTTTTTTTTCTTGGACATCTTACACACGGCTTCTGACCCAAAACTAAGCAAAGCTTGTGATATGGCTGCCAGAGAATATACTACAACTTATTTTTAAATACATACTTATATAGATTGTAACTAAATAACACCCAGACACAGAGCAAACACTTATGTTCATCACACAAATATTTGCCCTGGTGGGGATCGAACCCACGCCTCTTTGATCCAGAAGTTACCACTGAGCCACCGAGGCAGTCAAAGCAGTTTGTGTAAAAAGAGAAGCGTCGTTGGTGAGGTCGCCCGTGTGCCATTTTACTAATTTTGTTTCGTTGGCACCAATTCGATTTTCATCAGTACTCGCGTCTACCAAGTATAGTAGTCGGTACCTTGGCTTCTGATTATAATCTTATTGCTAGTTCACCGTAACGACACGACGGATCTCTTTTTTTACAAACTCTAATGCAATATCCTAATCTAAGACTTGATTCCGTATTGTTATTTTTTTTTTATTTATTTCAATCAAATTTACATTAGGTTATAAATTTTAAAACACTATTAAACCTAGCTTAGGTTTGACAAAAGTGTTCTAGTTCTCTACTTACAATTACAAGTTATTACAAGTACCTAACAAGTACCAGCTCAGCATAAAAATAAACAAAGCCGAGCGGTCACCGGCGGGAGCGGTGTTATGGAATCTATGTGAAATTGTTAAGTTATGCTATTCGATAAGTCAAAATCAATAGCGCTGCGAGACAATTTCGTCTATCCCCCGTGGCTCTACTGCTTGGCTCAACCAGTAGTGCCAGAGGAAATTTCTCTCTCCAGTGGAATGTTTAATTTTCTATGGCTGCTTAGTCTATACATTGTAATTACCAGTGAACTTGTTCATTACCCGTGGTACTACTGAATTTAAATATATGAAATGACAATTTGTATCTTGAAAGGTGTATATTAAAAAAAAAAAATAATAATATTATTTAACAGCGCTATTTAACGACGGATTTTGAAATTATTTAGCAATCTAAATTAGTTTCCAACACTGTAGAAGTTGGTAGCAAAATGATAAAACACCTTACTAATTAGACGGGTTAATAGTACAGCGTTCTAGCTTAATTTGGACAAAGCGTCTGGGCCGGGATCCCAGAGAGAGGCAGGTTCAAATCCTGCGAGCACGTGAATTTTTGAAGTGTTTATTACAAAAAGAACATTTAGATAAATTACTATCTAAATCCTATCAACATGTGCGAGTATGAACGCTTATGGAGGTTTAGTTAAACAGATGCGAGGTCCTCTGTTCGGAGGGCTACTATTTGATACAAAATATAAAAAAGGACAATGTGAAGTAATTAAACCGCTTCTTCCTGAAATAAACATCATGTTTCTAAGGAAATTAAACAAAACTGTAGGCATTGTTCGGCGAAAAACGTTGACAAAGGACTGGAACTTTTACTATATAAATATTTTATCAACCATAACCCCGCTAGCGGTTTTACGTTGCTAAATACAAGAGCTATCCTTTTTCATCGAGAAGTTTCTAAATGAAAAATAAACCACGAACGCTGCTTAAAATAGAGCCTTAAAAGGTATATATTTATACAGTCATTTTCAAAGTTTACTCACCGTATCAGTCCATAAGCGTTATCAAAACACACCTGAGTTAAATCTCTTTCACCACTGCACAAAGTTAAAGACAGCGGTTATCCGGTGCATATGTACTAAATATTTAACTAGATAGTTAACATCGATACAGTCACATACAGAAAACGGCTTCTGTTTTGGAATTCAGGTGAGAATTCTTGTGATTTTGGACGAGTCGCGTTCGGGAGCGCGCATCCCACGACTGGCGTTTCTAGGGTTGTTTGTCAATCAGCACGCATGCGCTCTAAAAGGTACATTCATACAGTTCAGTGCAGGATCAGGAACGTGGCAGGGACGTGTTATTTTGCACGTATACCGAATCCGAAACACATGTAATGCCTACATTGCCACTGACACTGCATTATGAGGGAAGTATGTATAAAATATAATTATTTTTTTACACAAAATGGTTAGACTACCATCGTGTACAAAATTCGAATAGTTCGCGCGAATTGATGTATACAATTTTTTTTTTACATTATTGTTCATTTTTCAAAAACGGTTTAGCTTAGGGAGTAGGATTAGGGAGTAGGGCTTAGGAGTAGGTTAGGATATATATTCTTTCGAACTAAAAAATATTTTTCTGATATGGTTCACAATTCGCGAATATATCGATGGGCTTGCATCGATATTTTACAAAAAAAAATATATACAAGGAAACATAAACTCAAACAACATTTAACAAAAAAATGCTACTGGTATAGTAGCATTTCTTTGTTAAATTGATGAATACTTAAACGAAAAAGTTTCAAGCTCACAAATCATTATAAAATAACGCTTAATTATGATACGTACGTTATAATTTGTTTATTACACTATTTGCGATACCCTAACGACAGGGTATAATATGTACTGTGTTACTATTACATAAGTGTAAGTAATTGTAACTAGACATGTTATAAGGTAATTGTATACCCAAAATAAATAAATAAATTAAACATTTCTGTGTATTCCTCCTTTTTGGAAGTCGGTTAAAATATGAAAACGGTTATTGCTGTAGGTTGTTTTAACCTGCTGAGTTCTACTGTTGTATAACAGCACTGGTTATAAATTAAAGGACTAGGTTAGCAATGTCACTCGTTCACTAAATATATCAGAAGGAAGCAGTCATAATAACTATTCATGAGTCTATGTTTAATAAGTATTGGTACAAAACTACGAACTAACTAAGAATCATTTTATTGTTTACAGAAAACTATGAACAAAATTAGATTGTACAAATGAAGGTCTTTGGTACACCTTCACGGCAATAGAAAAATCCTGATTGAAGAAAAAACAAAACAGGGTCGTGTTTGAATTCAAAATTTATTCTTTATTTAAAAAGTGCGCGCGCGGTCCAATGATGTTGAACACACATTATTTGCTACATTGAGTTTTGAAATTGAACGATTGAAACAAAGCTGAAGTAAAGCAAGCTGTAAATTAGTATATAGGAAAATTATAAACTATAAAGTATTAGTGAAATGTATCAATAAGTATAATAGTAGATTTATACTGCAAGATCCTTTTTTAAACGAGTAGTTGTTTTTACATATTCACTGTTTATATTTGACACTGTCTTTATTAGACGTATCCCGTCTTTGACACTGCACTGATGAGTACAAATAGATTTCTAGACTACTGTTAGAGTTTCAGCATTTCACAGAGCAGCGAAACGGATGTACAGCAGGGTTTTGTATAGAGTTGCTCTACTGCTTGCTCCATTGACATCGTCGGAGCGTATTTCAATGGCTTTTATAGAGAAAGTGTTTCATACCAAGGCATAGGTATTGATATCATATCACTCTTCTTTTTTATACAGTTTTGGTGTCAATAGTCAAAAACTAGCAGTAAGCACGTTAAATTGTAGCCGCCGGCGCCGCCGAATTGTAGGAATAGGCCAGCTGGCTAGTCCTGCTGGGCTAGTATGCGCGCCACGAATTGTTTCTTTCGTAGTGTCAGAACGAGACAGCGTTATGGTAAAGTATATATCTGTCACTTTTTCACACGTCGAAATGAGTTCTTTTCGTGGCTTTTCGTGGTCGCATGCTTGACTAGCAGGTATCAGAGTTTTTAAACTGCCTGAAGGCCTCTGACATGCCTACAATTTAACGGGTCATCCGAGCCACGGTAGCGCTCAGTTGTAAATGCCACCCGCGGTCACCCATCCGAAAACTGACCGTGCTGAACGTTGCTTAAGGTCACGCATGTATGAACTATTGTTTCTCAAAAATCGAGTACCGCGTCTCTTCACTCGGACAAATTTTACGCGGTCGCGCTCGACAGGATCGCGCCAGAGCGACAAGCGGCAGTGAGTTTTTAATTAATTACTCATAATGTACACATTAAAAAAAATTACTTCTCGGTCTGTAAAATAGAAAAGTAATCTAGCTATTTTCTTGGTAGAAAATAATGGGGTGTTGTCGCTGATAATTCTGAGCATTCGAATTATTAAACTTTTTTTGGTGCAAAATTTGTAAGTTTTTTTTTTACATAAAGCCGGTCACTTTTCTAAATTTTGTCCGGTTTATTAAATTTTTCCTTATCTATGGATTTTTTTAAATTTGAATCAATATCATTCGTCCTCTCACATCGTGCATTCAAAAGTACTCGTTTTCGTGTTTCTTGGCCCGATGCCTCTTCGATGATCGCTAACTAACACCTAGTCATACTACGCTATGAGCGCTAAGTTATGCTATGACTATAGTTTTGCGAATAGTAGACGTCACGACACATCTCTTTAGCTGAATCCTCATAAGCCATATATCTCGACTTACTCTTGAGCAATTTGGTGCATACTCGGTAAGTGGCAAAAGCGGGAGGGGAAGACCAAGAAAAGTGTGGATGAATTGTGTGAAAGATGACATGCTTGAGAAAAGAGTTGATGATGACATGACGTATGATACAGTGAAGTGTCGACAGGAAACGTGCTGTGCCGATTCCACCTAGTGGGATAAGGGCAAGATGATCACTAAATAATCATGCCAAATATTATCGAAATCGGCTGATGAATAACGTGACAGCAATTTTATTATCCCTTTGTTGAGGGATATACCTCCCCTTAAAAAAATCACCGACGGCAAAATAAACAACAATGTATAAAACCCGTGTACCAAGTGTTGAGAACCGTTGAAAAATGCCACCTGTAGAGGAAAACCAACATCTGGACAGATAAAAGCAAAATCCCGAGACTTTCGCTTTTTCTTCGGTCAATAAGACTAATACACTATAAGCTAGATAGTAAAAAATACACATAAATCTTGTTTTTCATGTCAAACAGCGCTTTATATCACGCTGGCTGGAAAACAAAGAGCTGTAATTGGTAAAACATTTTATTTTCATCTGTATAGGGGTTAAAATCGTTTGTAATCTAAAATCGGAGGGATACACTTTGTATCCAACGTTAAGGCCAATACCTACTACACTAAAGCGAAAAAACTTAGACCGAGAATATCCATCTGTACGATTATTTACTAAAAATATTATAAATACACCTTTTCTTTTGATTAAAGTTCTGGGTTACGTCACGTCTAGGTACAGTTCTTACCCCACTCCCGAAATATGACAAGCTATATTAAAGTCTCTTTTTGTTTACTTGATAAAGGAAAAATAAAGTTTTTTTTTTAGCTTTATCTATAACAATCATTTTTAATATATCTTTCTGATCTGCAAGTTTCCGTTTTGACCAAAGCAGAGAGCGAAATAGTGCAAATAATTATGATGATTTCTGCAGTCATCCATCTATATACATCCATCAGCCATTCGGCGTCATTCCTGCGGCTTTATTTATATACAGGGTTATTTCTAATCAATTAGTTTCCTTTTATGGGTTTATTCTGTGCATAAAAACTAACAACTTTTATGCTACAACTTTTGTCAAAACTCAAAATATATTTTTGTTTTTCCATAGAAAAGTGTCATTCTCCCGCGACAAAATGTATGGAACAGCTGATTTTTTATTTTAGTTTTGACTAAAGTCGTAGAACAAAAGTTGTTAGTTTTGATGTACAGAATAAGGCCCTGAAAGGATGCTAATTAATTAGAAATAACCCTGTATATATATCGTTGGTGTACGTTAAGCGCCCCACTGATGATCGCGCCAAAAAGTCGACAGCTAAACGGATATCAATATGTCATCCTGGAAATGGATCGCGTTTCCGTCGTTCACCTGAAGTCGGGCGCTCCGAACTGACGTGTAGATACGCCGTCAGTGCAGTGGGGCCCTCTAGGCTCACGCACGTCTGTATTTTTTTTTTTTTAATTTTAATATAATGACAATACTACATTACTATTACATAGAAAGCAATTGGATCATCCACAGACCCTTGAAGGTCTAAAGATAATCCAAGTGCTCAAGCCCACTGCCAGTTGGCAGCGTGCCCAGCATGCTGGCAGCATTGCCACGCTGAATGGCAATGCTTATACGTTGAGCCAAATAAACACCAGCATTATGGTCACGCGTCGCGTCCACCAGACGCTCAGAAAGACTTTTGAAAACGAGATGAGCTCCCGGCCCCCACGGACCCAAAGTCTCAACTCCAAATGGCTCAAATATGTAACCACTGCCGAGGTTAGCATATTTGCGCCGCTTGTGCTGCTCAGCCGAATTGGCCGCCGCTCCAGCCCTACTCTGAGTCTCAGGAAGATGTGACGGTGCCAAAGTATCGACGCAAGTTGCGTCCCATACTAAGGGCCGTCCACACTTCCATGGGACCAGCGTCATGCCGTCAGGTCTTTTGCCATCACCACGCGCCAACCCACTCGGTTCGAGTACGGCTGCGATATTGGCGGTGACAAAAGCCCTGCGTATGACATCGTTAAGGCTGGCGTGGCGTCCAATCCGACCAGCGCTTCTTGAGCAAGAGAGACCGTGGTGACCGAGCTGGTCAACTGCAGTACCACACTGACAGCGATGGGCTTCACAACACCTTGCACCCAAGCGTAAGCTGACAGCTAGACGAAATGCAGTTGGGTCTAAAAGGTTACCAGTATTGAAAGAGGGCAATGCTTGCAACCAAAGACCGGACTCCCATACAGAGACTGCAAGGATACGAGCGCGATCCGCGACGCTAGGACACGTGTCTAGAAGAGATTTCCGTGCTAGTTCGCAGATCGGCCGATCCCACAGTCTCTGCGACGATAAAGTCTTTGGAAGCTCGGTATTTGGGCAAGCGACCCTCCAAGCATTCGTTGCCTCATTCAAATGAGCTACATCTACGCCAGAATGGCCTAAAGAAGGTGCGAGGATTTTTTCAATCAAGTTCTGAGTACTATGAATGGAGGACAAGAAAGCTGGTAAAGCAACACTTGAAATTTGGCGGACCCCTAACCCTCCAAGCCTAACAGGCAAGGAGGCTTGTAGCCACGCCCTTTCACTCATGTCAATATTGATTTCATAAAATACAACGCTTCGCCTAGCTCTGCTTGGTTCTGGTGGAGTCTAGGGCTATGAGGATATCGGTTAGCACTCGAACAGGCCGCGTGAATCCGATATACAATTCAATCCACGTTGTTTCAATTTGTATTTTCTGACCTTTCGTAGAATTGTGTGGGTGTTTTAATATGAGTGATTATGAGAAAAGTAAGGAATTAAATTAGATTATTTATTTGGGAGATGTTAATTTTAATAATATCTAGAGTTTTTCGAACTTTGTACTTAATTAATTGTAATTCAAATTAGTATTGTTAAAACTTTCGCTTATTCCATTTGTTTTGGCTACACATTTTTCTAACAAGCTCTATCTTCTGTGTTACAAATATGTATTACCTATTTTTATTTACATAGTTTTTACGTATATACAAAAGATACTTTTTTGTAATCTTAAGTAACTGTTTAGAAAAATATGACCATGAAAACGATGACGACAATGTTTCCGTGGCATCTTTGTTTATTTATGATATTAATTCAGAAGGTGCAGATCTATCTAATAGTAGTATTGTATTTAGTTTACTAGTTGATAAAACTACTTTTGCCCGATAAAATAAAAGTAATAAAAAGAGATCTATGGCAAATAGTTAAAAATATTTTTGTCTTTAATTTTTCTGGAAACAAACACAACTTTACTGCTTCAATAAAAAAAAAAACAAAGATGTCTTGCTTTAAGAGACTTCATTATACCTTGTCATTTGCACAAAATTTTACCACGGAACTACAGAACTACATGAAATCAGTGTATTGCGAGACGGCTCCGCGTTCTTGCACTCGCCAACTTGAGAAAGGCTGCCGAATGCAACCGAAACTATAGTCGTTGTTACGACTATCCGTACACGTGAGTTTAGTCCCGTTATATATAGTATAATAAAATGTGTAGAAACCACGTTAATTTCCATAGTGAAAAAAAGAACTACATTAAGTATATAATATACACGGTGTAAACCTAGACGACAGGAATATTATAAATATAGCTTAAGTCTTTTGTACATTATTCTTATACAACGGGACTGAAAATACAAAAAAATACCTCATTGAAAATGAATATGAAAAAAAATTTAAATGAAAAATATTTTTTTTAGTACAATACATGAAATATGTAGCCATCAAACTACATAGTTGTGAGAACACCTAGATATTTTGATCGATAACTTTTCTAATAGTTGCATTATTATGAATTGTACAATTTATTGTTTAATGTTAACTAAAAATTCTTAACGACTTGGCTAAAAAATAATTTAAAAATTAATTTCTTAGAGGGTCGACCGCTAGGTCTATCACTAGGTGTATCGATCATGCATATTCAGAATAGTAAAGATTATTATCGCGAATGTTCAGTGCGCAATTCGTCTCGTCGTATGACAATGTACTCAAATAGCAAAAATTAATCTATAGCGGAACAAGTCGAGACGGGTAGCTAGTAGACAATCTAGTTATGTTTTGTTGCAGGACGTTGCCTGTCTAGCCGGAAGCGGTCGATGCCAGTAAGACAGAACCATCGAAATAAATCTGTCTATAGAAAGGAAGCTAGCATAGACGCTTTCAAAACACGAAATTTAACAGGTTGTATTTTGTTAACACATTTTATTGTAATATTATTTAATTGATCGAGTAATTTCGACTTAATATTAATTACTATTTGTGTTATTTAATGCATCTCGTTTTGTTTACGCGTAAATGCACACAATCTATAACTAATTTATATGACTAAATAATAATTTAAATCTTTAATAACGCTTAGGGGTAGCTATTTATGTAACTAAATAATTGTTTCAATTTAAAAACTTTGATAACGCCTTGAAAAAGTAACTGGTTCATTTAAAAATAAGTCTGGAATCAACGTTTCATAGTTATATTATAGATATTTTAAGTAGGTTTAGAAATGAGGAACCTATACATGTGTAACTAAAGCAGTTCGAATATTAATTAATTTTTTTAAGGAGTTAGCAGGTACTAGTAGTAGAAAACGTTTCAAAATCGATAATCTATTCCAAAAAATAACTTTGTGTGACTCAACTAGCTTAGCTCACAACAGTTTTCAAGCTATTCTCACTTCATCATTGTTTATTTTCAGATTATTCAGAATTTACGAGTATATTCGGGCAGGTTCAATTTATCATTCGCGTATTCTGAAAAAGGACGTGTTTCGAATGTTTATTCTCCTGGATTTTGGTAGATTTTTCGATTTCATATCCATCTGGCTACCAACATGATTATTTGATTGAACTTAGGATTTTGATGCAGAGTTAAGGACATTTTTGGGCGTGTGGGAGTATAAATTATCCATACTTTTATAATATTGTAACTAAACATAATATGGTAATGTATGTTTAAATAAATAAAGGTGACTCCCACAAGTGGTATTTTCAGGGGAAAATCGAACCAAAATTACATATACATCATTTGAAAGCTTGATTAATGGGCTTTTCAAAAATTTTTAATTTAAATTTTTCCATCCCTCCATTTTTTTATATGTGAAAAATAAATTGTATGTAAAACAATAATACAGCTATGTATTTTTTCGAGTTTAGCAATAATAAAGTGCTTCTATCGTTATTTTACTTGCATTCGTAGCTGATTCTTTCACATTCATTTCTTAATTTTCTAAAATTAAAAATTATAACCTACCAGTGTGACCAGTTAGTAGGTACAATGTGACAAAAAACACATAAAAGGTGTATCTAATTGGTAAAAATGCTTTTATTTAACAATTTGGAAGTTACTTAATCAGGGTTATATACTTATTTATCTTAAAAAAATCAAAATTAATTATTAAAAATCGGAGGGCTCTTATATACGTTTATCAAATAAAATAAATTAAAATTTTCTGAGTCTATTACATCAGTTAAGTTAATTTTTAACTGATGTAATAGACTCAGAAAAATATAAAGTTTCTCGAAATGTAACGAGTGTTGTGGTTCGAATTTTTGATTATTATTATACCAGCCTCCATACATTTTGTGGACATGTCCTTTGGAGACTTATTTTCTAAGTCCCAGACGGTACCAAAGTAAAGTGGAGCAAAATGTACGGAGCTGAACCATGTGTTGTAGATTGCAATTACATTGTAGCAAAAGTTATATCGTTCAAGGTTAATTATCTTTTTCGAGGTTATCCCATAGAAGTATCATAATTTAAAAGCACATAAACTTACTTATTTACTGAAATACAAGCCAAAAAAGATGGAAGAACTGTACTTACCGAAAATGTAACGGAAACGGGGAAACAGGCTGTGGTAAAAAGGTAAAATAAGAGTAGCATCCGTTGCTTATAAAATATGTGTACGGTGTCGAAAGAAAGTTAAGTACCACGGGAATTGTGAACGCGGCTGTATTTTTTTTTAGCTGTATTTGATTGCCTTTTTGAGTTACAAAGAATGTTATTAACATAGTTAAGTATGACTTTTTTTTTTGTTTTTGTTTCAAAATTCTTTATTATCAACATACATTTTTTAACTACTAAGTACAACACAGTCTAATACTAGTAGCAACTTAAAAAATATAGTTTGACTCTCAGGCTAAATACACCTATATGGTCAATTTTAAAACAATATAATTGTTAAAAGGGTACATAAATTTTGATAACATGACGGTCTAAAAAGTATGACTATATCTACCTGCAATTGAGTTTAATTATGAGCATTTTGTTCCAAGCTCATATTTAAAAGTTAAATTAATTGACGTTGTGTGCCCTAAAGCGATCATTACATTAATTTACGGAAACAAACATGATGTTCTATGGCTTTAAAATTTACATAATTAGGCACCTACCTACGTAGCATTTAGAATAAGGTATTCATTTCACTTGACCACAACAATGGAACATTTTTCAAAATCATAATATTATAATGTGATTGTTTAAGTAATGATTAGGAATACAAAAGTGAATGGCATTCGCGAACATGCTATCTACCCTAGACTCACTGTTAAAAACTCGCGCGGCGGGGGACTAGCTAGTACCGCGGTGCGTCATCGCTGTCGTCCAGCACGTAGTGATGAGGTAAACGATACCGTTTGTATTTGTCGATATACGGAAGTTTTGATAAACGTGTTTTGCCAATATTAGAAATTAATTTATTTCTATGTGTTATGTTAGTATGTGTATAGAATTTTTTAGTTTGTTTTAAAATGTATCTAAATACGGTGGGAAAATTTAATTTATTATGGAGCTTTTTAAGGTTTGTGTAGAATTTAGTATTAAAAGAGATTTTCAAAGCCTTATTTTGCAATACTTGTAATTTATCATGGTTTGACTGAGATGTGCTGCTCCACACTGGTGCTGCATAAGTGAAACAAGGTCTAATTAGTGCAGTGTAAATTTTAATTTTAGTTTTAGGACTAAGGTTACATTTTCTGTTCATTATAGGACTAAGCATACCGAACGCTTTAAGGCCTTTTTGCTTGACATAATCGACATGTTTTGTCCAGTTCAATTTAGTATCAAGAAGTAGTCCTAGATATTTAACCGAACTGGACCATGGCATTTCGTGTCCATTGATTTTTAATGTTCGGATGGGAGGACTACGTTTTCTTGAAAACATTATAGCCTCCGTTTTGGATTCGTTAAGTTTTAGCTTCCACTTCTT
Organism: Hypomecis punctinalis; assembly: GCA_949316475.1. Classification (NCBI taxonomy): domain Eukaryota; kingdom Metazoa; phylum Arthropoda; class Insecta; order Lepidoptera; family Geometridae; genus Hypomecis; species Hypomecis punctinalis. Next base: position 19,859,002 of record OX438799.1, on the reverse strand, counting down.
AAAATAATTTGAAAGTGTATCAATCGATAATTGAAGCCTGCTGATAATTAGGTCTTCATCATTGGACGATGAATAACAGGCAGTATCATCTGCGAAACAGGCGAGACTCGTACGCGGCTGTCTTGGAATGTCATTTAAATAAACTAAAAATAATATCGGCCCTAAAACAGAGCCTTGGGGTACACCAGCGGGAATGTAAAAAGTTTCGGATGACGTATTACCAATGAAAACCTTGAAATTACGTTTAGAAAGGAATGATTGTATGATTTTTATCAAGTATAATGCTACTTCTGATTTTAACAACTTGTGGAGAAGACCATCGTGCCAGACGGTATCGAAGGCTTTTTCGATGTCTAATAAGAACATACCCGTGGACTGCTTCATATTTAGATTGTGTGCAATATGTTCACTGACCCGCGCTAGTTGTTGAATAGTAGAATGTGACTGACGGAACCCGAATTGTTCATTGATAAGCCGGCTGTCAAGATAGTTTATTAACTGTTCGCAAATAATACGCTCAAATAATTTTGAAAATGCTGGTAATAAGCTAATAGGGCGATAGTTAGAAGCAATTTTATGATCTTTGCCCGGCTTGGGAAGAGCTATTACTTTTGCTGTCTTCCAAGCTATGGGAAAATAATGAAGTTTTAAACATGCGTTGAAAATTTTGGTAATAAGCACAATGCCTTTTTGCGGTAAGTGTTTTAAGAGAATGTTATGAATATTGTCCTCACCAGGTGTTTTGCGATTTTTGAGGCGACAAATATGTTTGACGATATCCCTAGGACGCACTAGCTGTATTTGACTATGTTCGATCGGTGACGAGTTTATGAAATCGATTGAAGCCTTGACTTTAGCGTCAATTTCATCATCAAACCAATCAGCTGTTAAACTCATATTTTTAACAAAAGCTGCAGCTAGTTCATTACACTGTTCGCCTACCGATGTTGTGACTTGGTTGTCAGATTTGTTAAGGGGTGGTATATTTGAAGCTTGTTTCTTGAGCGACTTCGCTACGCGCCATAAATCAGTGTGTGCGTTATTTATCCTAGCCAGTTTTTTATTCCAAATGTTATCATTATAAACTTGTATTAGATATTTGATCCTTTGTTGCAGAGCGTTAATTTCGGTTCTAAGAATTATACGTTTATTACGGTCAGTTGTGCGATTATCTTTATATCTAAGATTATTCTTAAGTTTAATTAGTTTTTTAATAAATTTAGGTAAGGGTTTAGGTTTAAACTCCATTTTGATTTTAGATACTGAACAGTCTCTAGCTGCGGTGATTGTGTTAGTAAGATTATTTACTTCAGCTTCTATCAACTCCGTGGAATTTATTGTTTTGTTTACTAATGAAATATTGTTGTTAAGGTATGACCGAAATTTTTGCCAATCTGCCGTTTTATAGTCAAAATTTACATAGGACTGTCGTACCAAAAAACCATTTATCGTTACTAGTACTGGTAAGTGGTTAGATGAAAGAGCAGTAATAGCATTCACACTCTTTATTTCCGGCACATTAGATGCTATCACAAGATCCGGCGTAGAATACTTATGATCTATATGATAGTGGATGAGAGTGGCGTCAGATGGAGCATGTATGTTATAGTTATTATCTAACATGTGTTGAAACAGAGTATCACCGCGCGAATTTATGGTACCGGATGTACACCAGTGCGGGTAGCGAGCGTTAAGATCACCTAAGAGTAACACATGCTTGTTAGTTTTCAATAAAAGATCCAAGTCCTGCTCTAAAAGACCAAGGTTTGGCGATTGATATACTGAAAATATGTTGATTTTTTTTAGAAGACACTGTAATTTCGATACCTATTGCCTCTAGATGTTTTAAAATAGGAGTGGTTATCTGTGAGTGGGGGATATTGTCTTTAACTACAATTGCCACACCCTGGCCACGATTATCGTGTCGTTTGTCCTGACGATAACTTTTGTATCCCGTAACATGAAGGGGTACTAGCTTCCCAATTTTGGTTTCAGAAATTGCGATTATATCTGACCCTAAGTCGCAGACCGCGAGATCTATGAGTTTTGGTAGTTTTTCGCGAATGCCATCCGCATTCCAATATAATATTCGTAACTCATTAACGTTGTTATACATATTGACCTAGGTGCGTTAATATAAGGACGACTTTGTCCATCATTGTTGTGCATGTAAGGAACTGGTTTTTGATAGTTTTCAGAGTGTTTAAAATTTGTAACATTTCAGTAGTTGCAGTGTCTATAACATCAGCATCATCCGTCGTAGTTGCAGCTTTTGGTACATCTGTAGGTGTCAAAACATTAGCCCAGGAGCGTTCACTCTGCTGAGGACGAGATGCAGCTTTTGTAATAACTGGTTTTGTTTCAGCAGGTTTAGTGACTTCTTTTACATTCTGTCGTTGCAGTGGTTTATTCTGTAAGCGTTGCAGATATTGGATCCTAGCAGGGCACTGGCGATAGTTAGCTGGATGGTCCTGCTTGCAGTTGCAGCACTTCGCTGGGCTGGATTTGTCTTTTTTGGGACAGTCTTTTGTAGCATGACCACCTATACACTTTACGCAGCGCTCGGAGAGATTGCAATTTTTCGACGCGTGGCCAAAGCGCTGACATCTGTAGCATTGAGTACCAAAGCTATTGTTAGGCTTGTACCGCTCGATTTTTATCAGGCAATTGCAAAGATGTTTGATTTGTTTAAATTTAACAATGTCAGATCCCGCTGGAAGCTGCACCAATATAGGCAAACACGCAGATTTGCTAGCTCCAAAACTGCTTTTCAGTTTAGTCAGTGTCACATCCTCGAAACCAAGGGATGACAACTCATCACCAATTGTGTCGATTGAATCAGTAGGGACACCACGGATGACTACCTTGTATTTTCTTTCTTCTTTTCGAGAGAAAGTATGGCACTGGACTTTTTTAGCACGAAGACCATCAAAAAGTAACTTGTGACTCTCGTTCGAGTAGCAGTATATAACTACTTTACCAGATGGCTTGTATTCCAGGTGAAATTCATTCGTGAAACAAGTGACTAGTTCTACGATGGTTTTATGGGACCATTCATCTCCCGGTTCTAATATGATCTTAGGCATTCGGCTTGGCTTGTTGCGCTTAGATTTTACAGGGATTTGGGTAGTCTCACCTTGGCTGAAGTCAGAGTCTTCGGGCAGGCCTCCAAATCGATTGGATGTTTTTATGGTAGCTGAAGGAGGAGGTGTCTTCTTTGAGTTAGTAATAACTCGCTTGGGTTTCCTCCAGATTGCATCCTCCGCTGGTCTCTTGTTTGATAGGCTCTCCGTTGACGATGCTAACGGTGATTTCAAATACCTTTCCATGATGGGGAGAAGTGATGCGTATCGTTAAGTTTTTTTTTTATCGACTGATAGGCATCACTACCGTGCGGTCGTGACTACCGGTTTACTCGCGATGAACACGGACGAATGTGCTATGCGCGTGTGCGCAGCGCGCGAGCCGGCGAACGAATAATACTTAAAACTTACTTATTTACTGAAATACAAGCCAAAAAAGATGGAAGAACTGTACTTACCGAAAATGTAACGGAAACGGGGAAACAGGCTGTGGTAAAAAGGTAAAATAAGAGTAGCATCCGTTGCTTATAAAATATGTGTACGGTGTCGAAAGAAAGTTAAGTACCACGGGAATTGTGAACGCGGCTGTATTTTTTTTTAGCTGTATTTGATTGCCTTTTTGAGTTACAAAGAATGTTATTAACATAGTTAAGTATGACTAGAATCGTCAATTGCGTATAGGGTGTGAGAAAAAAGATGTGCTATACATACTTAGATATACATATATACCTACGTTGTTATGATTTTTTCATATTTAGACTAGATAATAGTAAAAACCTGCATAATACTAATAGAAATGATAGAAAATAGGTAATAGTTCATAAATATGTTGACTTAAGCATCTCATCAAAAATTCAACAGTAGTTTTTGGCGCGAAAAATAAGCCTGACTATTACGTCTAGGCAGTGCGTAATAGTCAGACAAAAAAAACGTGTACGCAAATAGAGACAAAAGATATTACTTTCGTCCTGTTCACTCTTTATACTTGCAGTAATTATTATTATTTAGCCTCTGTCTAGTTATATACTTCACTATGATTATAAACTAACATTTGACCAGGCAAACATTGATTCGCCATATAAAAGAATGAATTACCTTTTCACGAAGATGTAAAAAATAAATATTCTACAACCTATTATTCTCAGACCAACCAAATATAATTTTATACATATTTAATTTTCATGACATGAGGTTAAGCTGTTTTGGAAAAGTTTGAAACCAAAAACTCAAGAGATTTTTTTTTTGATTTTTGATCGAGTGCTTGAGGCGTCGGGTTGGTTTTTTTTATCAGGTTGTTTGTTTGCAATGTTGGTTAGTTTGAGAGTTGGTTTTCACGTTCAGGTCGCATTTTTCAACGAAATTTGACTAAACTTGGTATGCAAGTTCGATATAGTTAATATTTTACATTTTTTTAACGTAGGCTATTTTCGATTGAGCTTATGAAGATTCCATTAAAAAAGATGTACTCAAAAATGCTTTTCATTTATACTAGTGATGTCTGTTGTTTGGTAAACTACTAGTTATATTATTTAGAAATCTACCTTTACTATGTCGTTATAAAAGCTCGTTCCACGAACAATGGTCGAATAAAGATTATAATAATTCAGATCCTTTTAGAAGCTCTTTATGATTGACTGAGATTCGTGCTAATATTTGAAAGTCTAGAAGCTAATAAAAAGAAACGACTTATTTTAGAACTAGCTCGTGATTTACAGTTATTTTAATTTATAAATAACTAGCGACCCGCCCCGGCTTCGCACAGGTGTATCATACATATAAAGCTTTCTCGTGAATTATTAAAACTATGTATTAAAAAAAATCGCATCAAAATCCGTTCCGTACTTTAAAAGATACAAACATACATAGGGACGGACTGACAGGGAAGCTACGTTGTTTTATACTATGTAGTGATAGTGACTGTCTGGCTATTAAGAGTTGACAATTTAAAAGTCTTTCGAAACCTATTTGCAAATATGTGCGTGCTGAAATACTGATTTGATCCTAAACGCTATCCGAATTACCACAAAAAATTTAAACACGCTTTAAACACTGTTTAGCCTTGCAATTTGTACTATTAAACATTGTCTACACCGTGCGTAAAACTTTTGCGGTAAGACGGTAGTTCTTTTCCAAGACATACATAATAAATTGTATTTTTTTTGTATTTTGTATAGGTACCATTCAGATGATAATTTTTAGGCTTCTATTTTATGAACTCTTTTAGAAAAAAAACATTATCATTATGGTTTATTTTTACTGGACAAAAATGCCTATAAACTACTTTATATGCTAAAACTATCTTCATTATGATGTTTTGTACACTAGTATTGTATCTATAAGTAGATAGAGAAAAGTAGTACAGTACATGAATAGTTAATTACTAAAAAACTTTTGAATATTTTCCAAATATATCACACATATTAAAGCAGTCGAATATGAGAAAACAAACAATTTGGACACTTTTGCATTCATAATAATACGAAATGTCATCTGGATTCGTAGCAGCACTCGTAGCGCTCGTAGCGCTCGTAGCGGTCGTCGCAGCTGGCTATGACGAGTTCAACGACCCCTCCCACGTTTTTCCTTAGCTACTCATATTTAATCTGTGGTTTACCCTCTTCTCTCTGTTTATTAATTTACAAAGAACGAGGTCTGCTGGAATGGAATTTCAATCTGACGAATGAATAGCCGAATGAATATATTACTCTACTTGTGTCTATTTCTGTGGTTTTGTTTTGCTTCTTTGTTTGTTTAATTATAAACACATGTGCATATTATAAAAGCTGTTGCTGAAATATCCTATTTTTTCGAACTTTCGGGGTTGGCCCTATCGTAAATGTTGGTCATAATCACTACAAAGTATAAAACAAACTCGCTTCCCGTTGTTTGTTTTGTCCCTATGTATGCTTATACATATTATCTTTAAAACTACGCAACGGATTTTGATGCGGTTTTTTTAATGTAAATAACTCTTTACTGTACAGTGAAAAGCACACTATTTTAGAATAATATTTTATAATTTATATAGACAGGTACTATTATACATCATTCAATTTGGTATGTATCCAACAACATTTTAAGTGTTAAATGTGCTATACCAACTTGTGTATTAGTTAGTTATTTATTTAAGTGAGTATTTACTTACTTAAAGCAGTGTCACATTTTTTATGCCTAAATTTTTTTTAAGTATTAAGAGTAAAATAAGTAACGTACTGGTGTAAACTGTAATGTTATTTATTAAGGAAATAAAGAATTAAAGAATTAAATTAAAGAATTTAATAGATAGAGGGATTTCAGAGGAAGGGTTATATGTTTAATACACCTGTGCGAAGCCGGGGCGTTTTGCTAGTAATACATACTACGACATTGTAGAATCTGCTTATTATGTATAAAAAGCTGAGGAGACTGAGCTGATTATTTTCTGGCGGGAAAACTTAAAAGAGCCTTAAGTCTCAACGAACGCCTGTAGATTTTACAACCGCAAACTATTTTCGCCTTGAACTTAATGCCTGAACTAGTTGACATGATAGCAACACATGGCTACGCTGCTACGCCGTAGATACTGTAGCACTTGGCTCTACGCCAGGGCGTTGACCTAAACATCAGACACTGAATTTTATTTTGTGAAAACAGGGACACAGTTTATAAATCACATGTGTGCGATAAATCACATAGATGATGCCTACGCCTATAAGTTACATTTTGTCGATTCAGAGATGCAATTTGGAATGCAAAAGCAGGTTTTTTTTCTGAAATTCTGAGTGATTATACATAGAGAGCTCAATAAGATAAATATAAAATTATAAATTATATAGTTATAATATAGTTGATAACCTTATATATCTGCACGAGTCCGGCTCGCACTTGGCCGGTTATTTATTATTTCCTAATAAAACTCGTAAGAAGTCTCGTTGGATCCAGTTTGTATCCAGCGCGTTCCTACGGTTTTGACCAGATCGTCAGGCCAACATGACGGCGGACGTCCTGCTAAGATATAGATAACCTTGTAGATGTAAGATGACACCAGCTTGAATTGAATTATGGTTCAGGTGCGACGAGGTTACAAGTCGTGGTTTTCCGTCGGAGTCGTCGTTTGAAGACTAAAACATATATAACGGTCTTACCCAAATGTGCTGAATTATCACACTAGTTTATACCCGCGGCTTCGCTCGCATACGCAATATAACATTATAATTTATAGCCTATGTGTTATTCTGATATATAAGCTATATTATTGCAAAGTTTCATCTCAATCCGTTCAGTAGTTTTTGCGTGAAAGAATAACAAACATTAGAAAAATAACAAAATTTCGCGTTTATAATATTAGTAAGATAATCCTATCCTAATATAATATTAATATGATATGCTGGAAAATACTATTTTTTTTATACAATTTAGTAACAAGATGAAAATGATACCCGGCTGGTATCATTTTCATCTTGTCATAGTATACGTACCACGAAATAATTCTATCGACATGTCAGAACGAGACAGAATTATGGTCAAGTATATATCACCTTGACACACGTCGTGGCCATGATATCGTCCCATCATAAAAATATTTCCAACATGCTTTTTACACTTATCTACAAAAATACTTTAGCGTTTAAACATGTCTAATTTATGTATGTTTATGTTAACACCAGGCTAAAATGTTACATGTATCTAACAGTGAACCTACTTTGAAATGAGAAAATCGTAAACTTTTTTAAAAAACAGTCACAGACAACAAAACAAAAGCATTGTAAAGGCAGTTGCACAAATGCACACGGCTCGCGGTCCGTATCCATTAGCATCGAGCGTAGATAGTACATACTCTGCGCGCGAGTGGTGGCGCCACGTACGCTATGTTGATAGCATTTTGAATTCCCTGGCATTGAATTAGTTCTCGATTATAGCCGCGCGCATAGTTATCTTGCGCGTACTCTATCAACACGCGTTGACTGCTACAGATAAAAAATCGAAAAATAACCGGTGAGTAAAATTGGAACAATCAAATATCTAAATTTCTTGGTATTCGATATAAAGTAAATTTGATAAATGTGGCCGATAATACTACCTTGTAGTACTTCAGTTCATGTCGTGACTTGAGTTTTAAATATAATTTTATTTTTATGATTATTTTGTAGAGCTTGGTAAATGTCCAACAAGTTTCAATCGAAAATTGTACAATTTTGCAAAAAACTATAGTATTTAGCCAATTTAACAATAAAAAAAATTATGCGTCACGATAGAGCTGTCACACTGTAAAAAAAGTCACGGACAGCAAAACAAAAGCATTATAAAGGCAGCTCTATACGGTCTGCAGTCCGTACCCAGAAAGTATCGCGCCGAGCGTATCGATCCGCGTCGACTGCCACAGATCTGAGAAGACTTGGATATGGCCCATTATTAATTACAACTTGCTAAATTCATGGACGTATTATGGAGGATGCTTTACTAGTAGATTAGTAGCCAAAGGCTGTAAGGCATCAATTGCAGCCCGAGATATTTAGGCGCACGAGCGCAGCGAGGGCGCTTATAGTTCGAGGGTGCAATTGGTGCTTACACCCGAGCTAACTATTCTGCTTTACATCTCGATTGTGAGGTAAGTAGAAAAAAAACGGCATGGCATTACAAGAACAAAACATTTTATTGAAATTGAGATGTACTCGTATATAGGACAAGATCAATTTATATGTCGTCAAATCTCACCTTTTATTCACTTACGAAGTTACGAGTTCTCTCACTCTACATAATGCTGACGATTACGTTTCATCGACCTTTAATAGTAGATTACTTACCGCCCTAGGGGTTTTTTAGCTACATTATTACCCTAGAGCGCTAATTAGTCACCTATTTGGCCCCATTTGGAGGTAATAAGAACCTACTTACCGAACATGAGAGACGCAAAAATATTTAGAAGTCATGTACATTTTAAATTATTGGTAGCGTTGCACAAGTTTGCTAACCGAAAATGACTGTGAAATTTTATTTATCACACTACAATTTACATGTTTTGTCATTTTTAAATCAGCATAATATTATTATTGCTGTTATAAAACAATCAAAGTCACATAAATATAGGTTTATTCGAACATATCAATATTTTAGTAATTAAGAAATACATCTCCATTTTATCATGGGCCTGCCAGTTGATCCAGTAAACGTTGTTTTACCATACAAAAAACATAAGGCCACCCTTATTACTTAAGGGCATAAAATGCCTAAAATTTCGTTCTCAGAACTACCAAATATACGCAATAAAATTCAGATAGATTGGAGAAGTTCAATAAAAAACATCGTGACACAAGATTTTTGTATGTTACATGACAATATGATTAAAATGAAAGTCTATAAAAATATCAACTGGGCTGGATAATTAACTTTAAATTACAATTATTGTAATATTCGCTATATATCCGCTGGTGAGAGGAAAAAATACTCAAATGTCATTATGTCAAATTTTCTTCTTGATTATAATTTAACACTTTTATTTGCTATTGTACCGTAAAAACGCCCGTTTTCAGATGTTAATAGATGGGTCTTATTACATCCATGGCCGGCCATATGGCCTAGCTACAGTAGTTAAACGTTTTGATGGCATAACAACAAACAACGTGACAATAACGTCACATTGTTTGTTGTTATAGCGTAGATATTGTAGAAAAAACTTTGCAACTGCACAATTTGTATTTATTTTGAGATGGCCAAAATACAAAAAAAACTTTCTTTCCTTTTACTGGGGGGTTTTGAATTAATAATTGTAAAACGTTATTTCTGTATACTTAAGCAATTATATATTTTTTAAATTTCATATTTCAGATTCAGTTTTCGGTATTGAAATAACCAAATGTAGCACTGTGGTGGTATCAATTATATGGCTGGAACGTACAACTTAAATTAAAGTTATGAAAAAAAATAGCTTTTACTCTCTTGACTGCTTTATTCTCATGATTTTATTCATAAAATAGAAGAAAAACCAAGCCTGAAAAATATAAATTACACAACTCAGCCTGTAAAGTCATATTCATAAAATTTTCACATCTTTGTATTCATACCATGGCGACTATTGCTCTTCCCAACTCGCGAGCAATACTAACTACATCCGTACGTACAGACGTGCCCGGACTTTTATTAGCACTTAGTAAGGGCGCGATAGTTCCGATACGTTTTTATAGATATTGGCACTGTGTGAACTAGGCCTTAATTGAAAACGTATGGGCGCGTAAGATATGGAATTTACTTAGGGCTATTTGCTCCCTTTATTAGGGCCCTGAAATGTAATCAGGTGATTGGTGTACTTTGTTGCCTATTATCCGGTCTTTTGTTTTCAAATGATTTGTTATTCAGAAGCTCAATAAGTACGTTAAACAATTTTTATTTAGGATATGATTGTGTTTATCTTGATAATTACATACTTAAAAAAACGAATACATACATTTAGGTCCGTGGGGGCCGGACGCTCACTTTTTGTATAAAGACCTGGCTAGGCGTCTGGTTGAGGTGACTCGTGACCAGAATGCTGGCATCTACTTTGACCAAAAAATAAGCATTGCGATTCAGCGAGGCAATAATGCCAGCTTAAGCCGCCAGCATTCTGGCCACGTTACCCTCGGGTCTACGGGTCTTTTTGAGTAGTTTTATTTTTATTTTAGTATAAGTTTTAGTGTTTCAGTATAGGTTTTTACTAAATAACTCAATTTTATTTTATATTATGTTGTGATGTCCTATAATTGAAAAAAAATATATATATACTCTTGACTGACTGTTTTTTTTTCATTTAACAGAAATAATTATACGAAAATTAGAGCTTCATTGGACAATTTTCAAATATATATGATTTTAACTACAAAAATATTTTTCCTTGCATTACGCAAAACAAAAACGGTTTTTTGATGTCCTGTAGCGAATGACCTGAGCAATCGATTGTGAAGTCTAGACCTGCGCGAGACAAATTTTACGACACTCCAGCACTTTTACCACGAGTTTCCGAAATAATATGAAGTCTGCAGAGTTGCAGCTTTGTACCGTTACTTTGTTAAGTTTTGTAGTTTTTCAAGATACATCGTCGGTCAAACCACAAAAGCGCGTAACTAAAAATCCTAAAATTTGCTGGCTAGCTCATTTCGTGATTTGAGCAACGATCAAAGACTCGTCAGTCAAACCACCAAAGGGCGTAACTAAAAATCCAAAATTTGGTTGGTTACGTCCTTTCGTGAATTGACCGATGATATTTTAGCTTAATATCGTCGTCACTTGAATGCGTTAATAGTAACATAGTCTAACCTCCTCAAGTAGACCAGCAATCGCAGTACAATAATAATAATATCGCGCCATCTACAAATAATACATACTCGTATTTTCGAGCTTTCTGCGACGTATGATCATTAGTATGGAAATTGTTGGTCTACTTGAGTAGTTAGTTTATGCTATAACCAATCTCGAAAATGCAAAAAAATATACAGGGTTATTTCTAATCAATTAGCATCCTTTTAAGGGCTTATTCTATACATCAAAACTAACAACTTTTGTCAAAACTCAAAAAAAATTGATGTTCCATAGAAAAATATCGTTCACCCGCGACCAAATGTATGGAACAGCTGATCATTTGGTACAACTTAAAAGCATGACACTTATAAAAAGGACAATTGTATCTATTAAATAAACTATCATTTGACCGCAGCTTCGCTCGTGTGATTTTTGATTTTAAGCTATCCCATTAAACCTTCTATTTTTCCGGGATAAAAAGTTGCCTAGTTATACTTTCCGATTTCAAACTTTGAAACTTCAAAGACTAGTTATGTAATTTAGTTTATGCCTTTACGAGTATTACTAAATTTCTAGCTAAGTTATTTTTAGTTCACTCTTTGCACCACAACAACACAATACCTATGACTTATACTGCTCAGAACAGGTGCAATTTAGTGTGCAGTTCAATTGTAACTGAATGACTCTATCAGCATTCAAAGGCAATACTGCTGCACAAATTGCTATCCAGTTTATTCATAGGATTGCAACGTTTATGCTCTGATATAGCTAGAATTGCTTTGCATTAACTGGTACACATTTTACGGAATAGTTACACCTTGTTACCTATCTCCTGTCATAATTATATTCTAAGATAATAATAAATAAGGAAGTAAGTAAGAAAAGTGAAGTGGCAATGGGCGGCACACACAATTTTTTTGATACGTATTTTGAATTTCGAGGGAATCAACAATCCCTAATGCAATGGGACCACGGGTAATTAAAATTCCCCGTAGACCCGGTAATGGGTCAACCCAATGTGATCACAGATAACGTCTCTACTAAAGTGTTTAACTTTCGGCTTTTAGCTGTTTAGTGAATGCGCGTATTCGTTTTGACTTGTAAGTTATATGGACCATACTCAAGTTCAAAAGCAATTTATTAAGCGTTACCGGAGCTTTCCTTGAACCAAAAATTAAATAAGTACCTACTGAACATACTTTGATGAAAACGTATAGTAACATCGATCATTTAGTCATCATCTTGCCTTTATATGATGACTATATTTAGTCATCATCTTGCCTTTATCATGCCAAATATTATCGAAATTGGCTGATAAATAACGTGACAGCAATTTTATTACCCCTTTGTTGAAGTTGAGGGAAATAACTCCACTTAAAAAAACGCCGACGGCAAAAAAACAACAATGTATAAAACCCGTGTACCAAGTGTTGAGAACCGTTGAAAAATGCCACCAGTAGAGGAAAACCAACATCTGGACAGATGAAAGCAAAATCCCGAGACCTTCGCTTTCTCTTCGGTCAATAAGACTAGTTTTTCTAAAAAAAAAACTAATACACTATAAGCTAGATAGTAAAAAATACACATAAATCTTGTTTTTCATATCAAACAGCGCTTTATATCACGCTGGCTGGAAAACTAAGAGCTGTATTTGGTAAAACATTTTATTTTCATCTGTATAGGGGTTAAAATCGTTTGTAATCTAAAATCGGAGGGATACACTTTGTATCCAACGTTAAGGCCAATACCTACTTCACTAAAGCGAAAAAGCTTAGACTGAGAATATCCATCTGTACGATTATTTACTAAAAATATTATAAATACGCCTTTTCTTTTGATTAAAGTTCTGGGTGACGTCACGTCTAGGTCCAGTTCTTACCCCACTCCCGAAATATGACAAGCTATATTAAAGTCTCTTTTAGTTTACTTGATAAAGAAAAAATAACGTTTTATTATTTTTAGCTTTATCTATAACAATAATTTTTAATTTATCTTTCTGATCTGCAAGTTTCCGTTTTGACCAAAGCAGAGAGAAGCGAAAAAGTGCAAATAATTATGATGATTTCTGCAGTCATCCATCTATACATCCATCAGCCATTCGGCGTCATTCCTGCGGCTTTATTTATATACAGGGTTATTTCTAATCAATTAGTATCCTTCACCAGCGACAAAATGTATGGAACAACTGATTTTTTTTTTAGTTTTGACTAAAGTCGTAGAACAAAAGTTGTTAGTTTTGATGTACAGAATAAGACCCTGAAAGGATGCTAATTGATTAGTAATTAAACATGTATATATATCGTTGGTGTACGTTAAGCGCCCCACTGATGATCGCGCCAAAAAGTCGACAGCTAAACGGATATCAAGATGTCATCCAGGCCCTCTAGGATGCGACCCACGAGAACGATCTTATTTCGAGTAAAATAGAAATATTCCGATACTTCTACCTCCCCTAACATGACAACACACTTATTTCGTCAGTTTTTACTCTGTGGTGTAGAATTCTCGCGAATGATTTATGTACCTGTGGCACTTTCGTCGACAAACTCTAACATGTGCACGCGAATTTAGCCGTATTTTGACATTTCACCGCGAATATCTTTTCGTCAAACTTTTTGAGGACGAAATACTACGAGATAGGCAAAACTAACTAAATAAACAACCAGCGTTGCTGAATTGTGAAGGATTTGTCAAATTACGGGGTATTATCTCCATTGGAGATTGTTGTGGGGATAGATATTTTATTGTATCGATTTAGGGATGATTTATATTAGGACGGGGCGGGTGCCGGACAGGCCCCGTCCGGGCGTCGCACGTGCCACAACAAAAATGTATGGAACAAACGTCGTATGTGCGTTATACGGGCTTCGTACGGGCCCCGTCCGGCCTATCACCGGCCCGTCCCGTGCCTGCCCCGTCCTAATATAAATCATCCCTTAGCGAGGTAGTTTTTCTAAAACAGGTTCCGAGCTGAGACTCCTTCTAGATTGCAATTTGGCGAGGTATCAGTTTAGATTGGAAATCGGGATATTTTTTCTCCCCAGTATAGAGAATTTTACTTTGGGTTTTCGGTAATTAGGAAAATTGGTATTGATAACGTATAACGCTGTAAATATCAAACTTACAACAGCGCACCGAGCTCTTGAGTGATACTCTCACAGACTACTAAAGGTACTACGTATCAGACAGGAATCTTCGAACAACCAATAGCGGGCTGATATTTTAGAGTTTGACATTTATTTATTTTTTAAAACATGGCTACCGAAATGGCGACATTACTTTTTTGGCTCCATAAATATTTATTAATTCCTGTACCTATGCATAATATTCAATCCTTCAATAAGTTTATATATTATTTTACTATACATTTATTTATATAGATATATAGAAGTTAATTTATAAATAAAACTAAAAATACTTCTTCATGATTATTTATCATTCACATCAATTTCTTTGGACATTTTTAGGTTCACTTTCGTAAATTAAGGTTTTTCAGTTTTGCACAGTTCTTATTGACAGTAGACACACACTTGAGTCCTATTTAACTATTATGGAATATGTTGTATCCTAATTATGCTTCGCTTGCAGTTGTAGTACAATACAATATTTTACAGGATGCAAAAATACACTCAAAGACCAATGTATGAACTCCAACGCATAAAACACAAATTAATTTGTGGTTTTGTAGCAGTTTATTTCAAGGTTTCAGTCATAATATAAACTATGATGATCATTGATAATCGTATAAGTACCTTTGTGATAATCACAGAGGTATCTCCGTGAGGAATGGTTTTCCTTCTTTATTGTTATCTGTTGTATTTCTGTTGTCAAATTTTTAATAAAATGTAACGTTCTTCAATGGAAAATCTGACAAGAGTTCATATTTTTCATATATCTTTTTAACTCATGTTGTATTAAAATTAAATCAATGGATCTTTTTTAGATTATCTCGATAGACCACAGACCACAATATTATCCCTTTGGAATCACTGGGGTGCATTTACGCACTCCACCTGACGGATGCCCTAAACGGGTGACATAGACTTAGCCTGTTTTTTTTTATCATAAACTGGAGTGCGTAAACGCACCCCTGTGTTTTGAATTAACTATATCAGTGTTGCTTCATCGCAAAATTAATTATCCAAATTATTTAATCACAGGGCGACACTAGTTTTTCGTGACCATAGATCACGATTCTATGACACGAATTTACTTCACACGAATTGGTATTTCGGACGAAATAATTGCTTCGGGTCGCATGCTAAGCCGGCTGGAAATGGATCGCGTTTCCGTCGTTCACCTGAAGTTGGGCGCTCCGAACAGACGTGTGGATACGCCGTCAGTGGGGCCCTCTAGGCTCACACACGTCTGCATTGATTTCATAAAATTCAACGCTTAGCCTAGCGCTGCTTGGTTCTGGTGGAGTCTAGGGCTATGAGGATATCGGTTAGCACTCGAACAGGCCGCGTGAATCCGATATACAATTCAATCCACGTTGTTTCAATTTGTATTTTCTGACCTTTCGTAGAATTGTGTGGGTGTTTTAATATGAGTGATTATGAGAAAAGTAAGGAATTAAATTAGATTATTTATTTGGGAGATGTAAATTCTAATAGTATCTAGAGTTTTTCGAACTTTGTACTTAATTAATTGTAATTAAAATTAGTATTGTTAAAACTTTCTCTTATTCCATTTGTTTTGGCTACACGTTTTTCAAACAAGCTCTATCATCTGTGTTACAAATATGTATTACCTATTTTTATTTACATAGTTTTTACGTATATACAAAAGAAACTTTTTTGTAATCTTAAGTAACTGTTTAGAAAAATATGACCATGACAACGATGACGACAATGTTTCCGTGGCATCTTTGTTTATTTATGATATTAATTCAGAAGGTGCAGATCTATCTGAATACAATACTACTATAATAGTAGTATTGTATTTAGTTTACTAGTTAATAAAACTACTTTTGCTCGATAAAATAAAAATAATAAAAAGAGATCTATGGCAACTAGTTTAAAATATTTTTGTCTTTAATTTTTCTGGAAACAAACACAACTTTACTGCTTCAATAAAAAAAAAAAACAAAGATGTCTTGCTTTAAGAGACTTCATTATACCTTGTCATTTGCACAAAATTTTACCACGGAACTACAGAACTACATGAACTCAGTGTATTGCGAGACGGCTCCGCGTTCTAGCACTCGCCAACTTGAGAAAGGCTGCCGAATGCAACCGAAACTATAGTCGTTGTTACGACTATCCGTACACGTGAGTTTAGTCCCGTTATATATAGTATAATAAAATGTGTGGAAACCTATAATCTAAGGTGGAAACCACGTTAATTTCCATAGTGAAAAAAAGAACTACATTAAGTATATAATATACACGGTGTAAACCTAGACGACGGAAACATTATAAAATATATGACTGTGTTGAAAATTTCTTTCGAAAGTTTTTTTTTTTTTTTTTTTTTTTTTTTTTTTTTTTATTTAAATTATTGGCCCACAGACTCCAGGGTCTGTGCCTTTTGTTAAGTTAGTTCCAATTGAAAGAATGCGACTGTACAATAGAGAGGGGTTAGATTAAATCTTAGTCTAAGTTAGTGGTTTCATTGCATTGCGTGAATGCCACGAGCAAACCGGCGACCCGCATGCAGCACCCGATCACGAGTATGACGCATGTATCAGCCATCACTCTCCTCGACCATATTTAAGGGAAGAGAACGACCCGACACACGACGCCGCCGCAAGAAGGAGCCTTCGATGGCGAGCGTGAATGCTCAAGGCATGCACGCAATGCTAATTTCTATTTAATGCACACTTATTCTGATTTATTTTGTGAAAGCGATCACCAGCAGAGTCCAAGGCTACGTTTCCGTGTGTTACTCGGTGGTATCTACTCTGCTTGTGATCGCTCCCATGTCCTTCTATTACAACTCTTTTGCCTCCTCCCGGCCCAGAGCCTCCATCACCGCCGCGTTCCGGTCTCTGATGGCCATCTGCAGGTTATAGTCCTTGATAGCCCTCAAAGACGCAGAGGTTGCACGCCGCACGAATCGACTGATGGCATCACCTTCGATGTCGTCAGCGTAGTAGATGAAAGTTCCAGTGTGCCGAGACAATGCAACGACAGCGTGTGAGACGCTTTCGTGTAGCTTTATTCTAGGCTTAGTTTTAATGGCGATTACCGACTCGTACGTCAGTCCCTGAGCTTCGTGGATGGTAAGGGTGCGCGATCCTGAGCCACCTCCATAACCCTGGTTTATTAGGGTCTCCTTTTCTTCCTGCGTATGCACTAAGAAAAGGGTGTTGGGGAGGGTTTTGGATATTTGAGCCCCCTTGAACCTTTTCTGCTCAAGAGACCTAATACGGGGAACTGAGGAATATATACCTGAGTATATTTCCCTCAACGCATACGCGACATCCATTGGGTTTCTATGTGTGCAGAGCAACTCCTGGGTGATGTTTGCAACCAGGGTAGGGCGATGGTACCTCATCTCGAAGAGATTTTCTCTGTCGATATAAGGCAGCTGATTGACGTCCCCAATGAGGACAAGTTCGCTAGCACCAGACAGTCGTGCAGCCATTATTATAGCTCCGAAATGGTTCATTAGAGCTTCATCCACCAGAAGGCGCCTGAAGCTCTCTTTTCCAAAACCATTTACGAGGGATGAAGCCATGGTTCGCACTCTTGATTTTGCTAGATCTCCTATTCGGTGCGATAGCTTCTCTCTCAGGTCTTTTGCTGCTTCTGTTGTTGTTGTGATGATAGCGTCCCTGTCCACATCAAAGTGTCTAATCACCCATGTTGTCTTGCCACATCCTGGTACCCCGTTGACCCATTGTATCTTTGGTACCGCCCAGTTTTGCCAGCTTTTCTCGACGTCCGAGCTCCGTTCGATGGTTTTAGCCATCTCGAGGATTCTATCGTCTAGCATTATCTTTGTGCACTTGGCGGTGACTACAATTGGGTTGTTTGATGGTATTGCGTATTTCGGTCTTCCTATTCGCTTTGTCTCTCCCTCACTCAACTCCACAAAACCACTTTCTGCGCTGTAAGCTGCCATATGCTGTCCTTTCATGTTCCCTCTGATGACTTGAGAAGTGACGTTATTGTATATGGCTGCTTCTGCCTCCTCGAGTCTTGATTTTAGTAGACTCTCACTTACTGGACCACCCAGCCTAAAGAACTCCAGAATGTTGTCGCAGTTCTTGAGATTGACATTTTTTGTCGCTCTCAATAAGGCTAGGTATTCGATCAGGGCATTTCTAGCGTGGTCTCGTGGCGCTGAAGCCAAGATATAACGGGGCGAATCGACCTGTCCCATGTCGGCTCTCGTGCGGGTTGCCTGAGGTGGTGAAGCCTTCCTCGAGGTCGCTGTTGTCTGTGGAGGTGGTGTTTTAGGCGTGAATCGGAACAAGCTCTGCATTGCAGCACTGAGGAGACCCGACATGGCACCATCATTACCACTTGGGCGGAGAACGGGTCTCTCAGAAGCTGCTATTAGTTCTGCTCTTTCAGAACCAGATTGGATGGCTGAATTTGGAATGGGGTAGCCCCAGCTATCTGTTGCATTATCAAGATCGTTACTTGGAGACTTCAGAAAACTCAGATTTTCTCCTCTGTCCTCATAAACGATAACCTCATGGTGTTCCGAGGCTTTAATGCAACCCAGCCGGTCTGCGGCTTCCGCCTTCGACCGTTCAACCACCATAGCGTCCACGCTTATCACCCGGGGAGTGCTGTCCACTATCCTGATAAGATGATCAAGCAATGCGCTAGCCTGTGCAAAAGGTGACTGGGCAGCCCACTCGACTAGTGCGATCGTTTTGTTTTTCGATCTCACCAGTCGAAATCGGTGGCCGCCTGCGTCGCACACTGGCATAGCGTCATAGGATTTCCGCTTCATTGTTACTTTGGCGGTGCTCCCGTTAAGTAGACATGCTAGACCAGGTGACAAGCGGACGCGTTTCTGGTTCCTAACTAGGCAAAAGCTTATTCCGAATCTTTCTTTGTTATTGTCCATAAAGAGAGCCACACCTCGAATACGAATCCCTGGAACTCCCTCTTCCGCGTTCTGCAGAATTTCATCGATGGCTACGCTTTTTGAGGGTAGTAATTCTTGGGCGGGGATTGAACTCTGTGTAGCTTCTGTGGACTGTGTGTGTGTTAAGTGTGTTGGAATGGGATCAAGTGTTAGAGTGGATGGCAGTATGTTAATGTTAGGTAGAATGGGTTGAAGTGTTAGGGTAGAGCGGGATGGTAAGGTAGTGGAGGGTGTTGGGGTGGGAATGTGTTGTTGGTTGGAGCGGAGAGTAGAATTTCTTTTGGCCGCAATTCTGAACGACCTCTCCATGAAAGACAGAAGAAATTGTCTGGTTTTAGGATCTGCTAAGATGTTATGGAGATCTGAGACCACTAAATTTCTGTCTATCATTATTTCTAGGTCGTGTCGTGCGGCCGAGAATCTAGGGCAATCAATGAGTATGTGCCAGACCGTCTCGGAGACATCGGGGTCGCACTCGCATCCAGGGCTGTTCTTGATCTTGAACCTGTACAGATATTCAGCTATTCCTCCATGTCCCGTCACAGCTTGAACCTGAAAAGGAGTCAGTTTCGTAGCGCGTGTCACCCGATAAGCATTTGCGATATCCGGGAAGAACGTCTGAGTGACTTTACCTTTATCTGACGTTTCGTATCGGTCCTGCCACTTCTTAACTGACTCCTCGCGAATTCTGCCTTTGACGTAGGACAGGGGGATCCCCTCATAGTCCCGCGAAGCTTCAGTGAGTGCCGCTGATTTTGCGAGCTCATCAGCTCTCTCATTGCCAGCGGTGCCCACGTGCGCTTTCAGCCAGAAAAGACGAAGAGATCTCCCTTCTGCAGAGATCGTTCCAATGTTCTCCTTTATCCTCTTTGCCAAAGGATGACTCGTTTTGGGGTTCCTAAGCAGTTCGAGTGATGATCGTGAATCACTTAAAATGTTGACTTCAGAGTTTCCGCTTGTTGCCACCATTTGAGTCGCTCGGTAAAGAGCATAAAGTTCCGACTGGAAGACTGTGCATTCGGGGTGTAGCTTGAATTTTGAGTACTTCACTTCCCTGCCGTTTTCCCACCAGGTTAGAGCTGCACCAACTTGACCCTTGATTTAACAAAAAAATTACAATTTTGGAAAATAACAAATCACGCACGTACACGCTTAACATCTGCTCCGCAAGAAAAAATCAAAACCACGGGATTTTTCGGAGCAACGCGCGGCGCAGTTGTATTAGTGAATTGGCGACAGTATAGTGAGCCCGGACAGTTGTTGGCAGCCCTCAGGACCCCAGGAATTTGGAGGAAATCGTCGAAAACATTTAACAAACAGCCGGAGTAAAGGTTAGTCCAGAGCAACATCGCAGCGGACGTATTGATGACAATCGAAAGATAGTCACGTACGACACAGCGCGAATTTGCCGACATCGAAACTCTCCGCCCGGCACGTTTTCGTTGAGCTGCACGCACCGATCCGTCGCACGTCATCGGCAGGCGCCTGACGATACGCCCCCCCGCCAAGTCCGACACCACTCCTCCCCTCTGAACCCTAACTCGAAGACCAGCAGAGGTGGACTTACTGCACCTGGTGTCAACAATCTTCGGGAGGAAACATCATCATCATCACTGGCCCTTGCAGAGATACTGGCTGCCGATTCCTGAAAATCGACTGGAGAGCACGCAGAACACTCATCAGGTTCTGGCGCGTCAGGCTGTACAGAAGAGGAACGCAGGACACCAGCGTCAAAGTAGTAATTATTATAGTCTAAGTTTTGTTTTTGTCAACATTGTATTGTTTTCTATTTTGTGTAGTTTCCCTCTTTTTTGAGTTTTCTTTGTTATTTGCGTAATATCTAATTATTTAGTCAATCATCAAAATGTCCTCTAACAAGAAACCAACTCCCTCCACCTCCGCCCCCGCTGCCACTGCCCCGAAAGCAAGGATGCTATCAGTGCGATCGGTGGCATCATCGCTCCACAAAAAAATCCTGAAAAAGTCAATAAAGGGTAGTAAGTCCGAGATGTCATTGACGCAGCACTGTGGTACCGAGAGCTCCAGCGTGCTACCACAAGCTCCCGAGACGGAGTTAAGGACCACCCAATCCCTCGACATTCCTCCACCGCAATCACAGGCAGCCAGCGACAGCACTGCGCCGTCAACTTCGGTGCAAGAGTCCAGCTCGGTGTATGTGGCGGCGGTGGACAAGGTCGACAACTGGGAACAGTGTGGGATCTCTCCGCCAATAGATCTAGGGCTTGACGGCGAGGAGTCAGACAGCGTGTCCGAGTTGTCTAACACAACCCCTTGCACACAAAACAAAAGACTCAGCATGTTGGTTCCACACGGGTCGGGGCGGATAGGGGTTGAGATGGACATGGCCACAAAAGTCGCGAACGAGGCACTGCAGCGAGGAAAGGACGCTCTGGAGGCATCTACAAATCTAAAGCGGGAATTAAAGCAGACTGCTATAGAAAGTCTCCAGGATTTATACGAGATCGTCCTGTCCTTGGCTGACTCCAGGCACCGCCACATAGCAATTAACGAGCGTGAACGGACTAGGCATGCAAGGGAGCTTCTATCGGCTGAGAGGGCGCACGTTAAAACGACGACCACACTGCTACAAAAACTACAGAGTGAGGTAGCTCTAGCCAGAGAACAAATGGCCGAAATGAGTAAGGAAGCAAAGGCCATCAGAGACTGGCAGAGTTATGAAACCAGAGAACCGCATGAGCAAATAAAGTTAACGGCAGACGCGGTGAAGGCTCTCAGCGTTCAAATAAAGGACGCCTCTGCTGGCGAGCGCGTCGATCTGGGACCTCTGAGGGGGGACTATATCGCCTTAAAGACCGGTGTAGAAA
Source organism: Hypomecis punctinalis (assembly GCA_949316475.1). Lineage (NCBI taxonomy): Eukaryota > Metazoa > Arthropoda > Insecta > Lepidoptera > Geometridae > Hypomecis > Hypomecis punctinalis. Next base: position 19,836,771 of record OX438799.1, on the reverse strand, counting down.
CTCTCCAGAGGCAGATTGATGAGCTCAGACGAGACACGCACTCCGAAAAGGAAAAGACGGCAGAGATCCTCCGTAGTAATGCAAAAGCGTTGTCGAGCCTTCTCTCGACACCTCCCCCTCCTCCCCCACAGTATCCGGATTCTCTTAAGGAAATAGAGAAAACACTCAAAGACCACATAGAGAAAGGCCAATCTATCCCTACGCCCACAGCCCCAGTCCAGATAAATATCCAAGAACAAATATTGCCCATAACAGAACGTCTCGAAGCGGTGTCGTCGGAACTTCGCACGATGCGGCAGGAAAAAACGACTCAACCCCAAATACCAGCCCTCAGCATTGGCGCAGAAATGTTACAGGTGGAACAGGGTAGACTGCCTAATCATACCTATGCCAAGATCGCTGCAAAAGTACCCGTCCTGAAACCAAATCATACCCTAATAGTGACGGCCTCAAATGCAACCGAGACGACCACTGCTGAGAATCTTATCGACAGGATAAGAGTGGCGCTGGACACCAAGACGACTGGAGCAAAGGTTGACCAAGTACGCAAAGCCAGGAACCAAAAAGTAATTCTGAGCTGTGGAACGGTGGAAGACCTAAACCTAGTGCGAAGCCGTGTCCAGCGAGACGTATCTCTGAACGTGGAGACTGCAAAAGCAGGTAACCCACTTATCATAATCAGAGATGTCCTGTCATATCACAAGGACTCAGAGATAGTGGAAAACCTCTTGGCACAGAATAAACACCTACTGCAGGATGTCGATCTGAAGGAGAGCACTATTAGGGTTAGGTACAGGAAGAGAGCGCGCAACCCCCATGAATGCCATCCTGTGTTGGAGGTCTCGCCTCGCATTCACAGGTCGCTTGTAGACGCAGGCAAGGTCTACATTGGACTACAGAGGAGGCCAGTGTCAAATCACTCACCCTTGGTGCAATGCACCAAGTGCCTTGGTTTTGGACACACAAAAGCGATCTGCCGGGAAAGAGATGAGCTCTGCAGTCATTGCGGAAGATCCCACTCTTGGTCCCAATGCAAGGCCAGGAAAGAAGGCCTGCCACCAAGATGCAGGAATTGTGCAATCGTACAACCCAATAACTCCAATAAGGATCAAGCTCATAATGCGTTCAGCAGTGAGTGTCCTGAAAGAGTGAAATGGGACGGTATAGCGCGATCACGTATTTCGTATTGCTGAGGGCACTCCAGAGGTACATAGCTCAGTCTCCCAAAGAGTAACGGTGAAATCGGGTTTGCGCTTCATTCAAGCTAACCTACATCGGTCACAGACTGCAACAGCCGAACTCCTGAAAGTTGCAAAGGAAAGAATGGTTTCAGTCGCCCTAGTCCAAGAACCGTATGTAGGCAACAAGGGTGTTATGAAGCAGTACCCTGGAACCCGGATTATTCAGTGCAGTGTGAGTAGGCAAAAGCCAGTAAAGGCAGCAGTAATTGTTTTTGGTGACAGACTGGAGGTAATTCATGACCCCCAGCTTGTTACCGAAACTGAAGCAGCTGTCTTGCTGACCAGCGCTGATCTGAAACTGGGAGTGATTTCGGTTTACTTGGAGGGAGACAAAGATGTTGATCCGTACCTAAACAGGATAAAGGTTTTTAGCGAAAAACTAGCGACCAAAAACTTGATAGTAGCTGGTGACGTTAATGCCTGGTCCCATTGGTGGGGAAGTACATCGGAGAACAGCAGAGGAGAGGCTGTCCACTCTTTCTTCGACGAGTTGGGCCTACACATACTCAACACAGGTGACACACCAACCTTCGAAGTCGTCAGAAGAGGCAAACTCTGCACAAGTATAGTAGATGTCACCACGTGCAGCTTGCCACTTCTAGGGAAAATAGACGGCTGGCAGGTAGACAGGAATCTCACAACGTCAGACCACAATGCAATAACGTTTACCTTGCGTCTAGATAAGGCCCTTGAATATATAAAGCCAGTCACTACACGTAAGTACAACACCAAAAAAGCAAAATGGTCAGATTTCATGTCATGCCTAAGAACTTCACTCGAGGATAGGAAAATATCACCTAAGTCAGTAAGAGAATGTAGAAACCCAAATGAACTGGAGTCAATGATCACGAGTTACACTGAATGTATCCACGAAGCCTGTACACACACTATCCCACTTATAGGCCCACGCAAAGGGAACCCAACTCCCCCGTGGTATACAAAAACACTCGATGATTTGAAGAAAGAAGTTCTCAGAAGAAAAAGACGGATCAAGAATGCCGCCCCCCACAGAGTCCAGTATGTAGTCGACCAATATCAAATTGCTCGTCAAAACTACAAGGAACAAGCCGAAAAAGCTATTGTGGAGGACTGGAAAGAGCTCTGCACGAATCAGGAGAAAGAGAGCATGTGGGACAAGATCTACAGGGTGATCCGAAAAACCTCGGTGAGACACGATGACCTGCTTCTGCGTGACCGTGCCATGCAGAACTGCGGGGACGGACAACAGAAACACCAAAGGACCTATCAGAAAATGACCCCCTATTCACGTTAGCAGAATTGGAATCTGTGTTACGTACACTAAATCCGAAAAAAGCACCTGGAATAGATGGGCTTACTGCTGACATTTGCGCTGCAGCTATAAGGGCCGAAAGGGAAATATTCCTAGCCATCGCAAATAAGTGCTTATCGCTGGGATATTTCCCGAAGCAGTGGAAAATAGCGCATGTGGTCATTTTACGCAAGCCCGGTAAGACAGATTACACACACCCGAAATCTTATCGTCCTATAGGTCTCTTGCTCGTCGCCGGTAAAATCGTCGAAAAGCTTTTGGTGGCCCGATTCCAATGGCATCTCCTCCCAACTATCAGTCAGAGACAGTACGGCTTCATGCCCCAACGGGGAACTGAAGATGCCCTTTATGACCTGGTAGAGCACATAAAAACAGGAGTGAACAACAAAAATTTAGTACTCCTAGTCTCCCTGGACATAGAGGGCGCTTTTGATAATGCATGGTGGCCCGCCTTAAAAGATCAATTAGCGAAAAAGAGGTGTCCAACTAACCTCTATGGGATAGGAAACTCATACCTCCTAGACCGGAAGGTCGTAGTCAACTATGCTAGAGCAGCATACGAGAGGGAAACAACCAAAGGATGTGTCCAAGGCTCAATCAGTGGACCCACCTTTTGGAATCTAATTCTAGACTCATTGCTGCAACTGCTGGAGGCTGAGGGAGTTTACTGTCAAGCATTCGCGGACGACGTCGTCCTCGTGTTTACAAGCCAGTCATCATCCATCATCGAACAACAGGCCAATCACACATTAGATATGATTGTGGAATGGGGAATACGAAATAAACTCAACTTTGCAGCGCAAAAAACCAACGCGATGCTGTTTACAAGAAAGTTGAAGTATGAACCCCCACACTTAATCATGTCAGGTGTTCAGCTTAATCTTGTTGAAGAAATCAAGCTATTAGGCCTGTTGATCGACCGAAGGCTCAATTTCAAAGCGCACATAAACGCACAGTGTAAAAAAGTGGCGAGCATTTACAAACAGCTCGCGCGCGCAGCGAAAGTGACCTGGGGACTGAACAGCGAAATCACGAGGACCATCTACGTCGCAGTGGTGGAACCCATCATCATGTATGCCTCAAACGTATGGGCGCAAGCGGCAGATCTCGAGGAAAACAAGTCTCACTTGAACGCACTCCAAAGAGGTTTTGCCCAGAAAATCTGTAAGTCATATCGTACTGTCTCTCTCAAGTCAGCACTCGCCCTCTCAGGTCTACTCCCCATCGACCTACGAATCCAGGAAGCGGCAAGCCTGTACAGAGCGAAGAAAAACTTCTCCCAAGAATATCTCCCACCGGAAGTGGAGCTCGAACGCAATGTCAGTTACCTGGACCAGCCACACCCGTCCACCCAGATATCTGTGGACTTCGAGCTTCTAGAAAACACCTCAAGCCTGCCCGATGGACCCCAAATCTACACAGATGGTAGCTTTCGAAAGTTTTGTAGCTATAAGTCTTTTGTACATTATTCTTATACAACGGGACTGAAAATACAAAAAAATACCTCATTGAAAATGAATATGAAAAAAAAATTAAATGAAAAATATTTTTTTTAGTACAATACATGAAATATGTAGCCATCAAACTACATAGTTGTGAGAACACCTAGATATTTTGATGGATAACTTTTCTAATAGTTGCATTATTATGAATTGTACAATTTATTATTTAATGTTAACTAAAAATTCTTAACGACTTGGCTAAATAATAATTTAAAAATTAATTTCTTAGAGGGTCGACCACTAGGTCTATCACTAGGTGTATCGATCATGCATATTCAGAATAGTAAAGATTATTATCGCGAATGTTCAGTGCGCAATTCGTCTCGTCGTATGACAATGTACTCAAATAGCAAAAATTAATCTATAGCGGAACAAGTCGAGACGGGTAGCTAGTAGACAATCTAGTTATGTTTTGTTGCAGGACGTTGCCTGTCTAGCCGGAAGCGGTCGATGCCAGTAAGACAGAACCATCGAAATAAATCTGTCTATAGAAAGGAAGCTAGCATAGACGCTTTCAAAACACGAAATTTAACAGGTTGTATTTTGTTAACACATTTTATTGTAATATTATTTAATTGATCGAGTAATTTCGACTTAATATTAATTACTATTTGTGTTATTTAATGCATCTCGTTTTGTTTACGCGTAAATGCACAAAATCTATAACTAATTTATATGACTAAATAATAATTGAAATCTTTAATAACGCTTAGGGGTAGCTATTTATGTAACTAAATAATTGTTTCAATTTAAAAACTTTGATAACGCCTTGAAAAAGTAACTGGTTCATTTAAAAATAAGTCTGGAATCAACGTTTCATAGTTATATTATAGATATTTTAAGTAGGTTTAGAAATGAGGGACCTATATATGTGTAACTAAAGCAGTTCGAATATTAATAATTTTTTTTAAGGAGTTAGCAGGTACTAGTAGTAGAAAACGTTTCAAAATCGATAATCTATTCCAAAAAATAACTTTGTGTGACTCAACTAGCTTAGCTCACAACAGTTTTCAAGCTATTCTCACTTCATCATTGTTTATTTTCAGATTATTCAGAATTTACGAGTCTATATTCGGGCAGGTTCAATTTATCATTCGCGTATTCTGAAAAAGGACGTGTTTCGAATGTTTATTCTCCTGTATTCGGGTAGATTTTTCGATTTTATATCCATGTGGCTACCAACATGATTATTTGATTGAACTTAGGATTTTGATGCAGAGTTAAGGACATTTTTGGGCGTGTGGGAGTATAAATTATCCATACTTTTATAATATTGTAACTAAACATAATATGGTAATGTATGTTTAAATAAATAAAGGTGACTCCCACAAGTGGTATTTTCAGGGGAAAATCGAACCAAAATTACATATACATCATTTGAAAGCTTGATTAATGGGCTTTTCAAAAATATTTAATTTAGATTTTTCCATCCCTCCATTTTTTTTATGTGAAAAATAAATTGCATGTAAAACAATAATACAGCTATGTATTTTTTCGAGTTTAGCAATAATAAAGTGCTTCTATCGTTATTTTACTTGCATTCGTAGCTGATTCTTTCACATTTATTACTTAATTTCCTAAAATTAAAAATTATAACTTACCAGTGTGACCAGTTAGTAGGTACAATGTTACAAAAAAACACTTAAAAGGTGTGTCTTATTGGTAATAATGCTTTTATTTAACAATTTGGAGGTTACTTAATCAGGATTGATTAAGTAACCTACGTAATCTAAGTAATCTCACACTTAGTTTCCCTCGTCACAAAACATCTTTCTACGATCCTTCTTTCTCTGTGGAGGCAGTCAGACTTTGGAATGACTTACCTTTAGAAATTAAGCGTTCACCTTCCTTGAACGTTTTCAAACAACTTAGAAAACTCACTATCTGAAATCATAATGCTACTTGTTCCTTTCGCTACTATTTTATAACGTATGTAGGTATGTATATATGTAGGTATATGTATAATTATATTTATATATCATATCGTATATATGTAAGTATATTTAAAACTTAGATTGAATTAAGTATATTTAGTTTAGTATTTATAGGTGTTTTTCTTTGTTAATATCTATTTAAGGCCACTATTTCTTGTTCTTGTCGGTTCATATTCGTGCAAGGTTGCCTGGAAGAAATTGCCATGGGTGATAAGGCCGCCACTTCATAATCATATTTTTTGTCGTATATGTATAAATAGTGTTTATTTTTCATATTGTGGTTGTAAATAAAGAGTTTTGTCTGTCTGTCTGTTGATAGAGATAAACTACCTATTGAGCCAAATATATACTTATTTAACTTAAAAAATTAAAAATTAATTTTAAAAAAATTGGAGGGCTCTTTTATATTTTTAACTGATGTAATAGACTCAAAAAAATATAAAGTTTCTCGAAATGTAACGAGTGTTGTAGGTCGGATTTTTTGATTATTATTATACCAGCCTCCATGCATTTTGTGGGTATGCCCTTTGGATACTTATTTTCTAAGTCCCAGACGGTACCAAAGTAAAGTGGAGCAAAATGTACGGAGATGGACCATGTGTTGTAGATTGCAAGATCATCGCAATTACATTGTAGCTAAAGTTATATCGTTCAAGGTTAATTATCTTTTTCGAGGTTATCCCATAGAAGTATCATAATTTTAAAGCACATAAACTTACTTATTTACTGAAACACAAGCCAAAAAAAAATGGAAGAGCTGTACTTACCGAAAATGTAACGGAAACGGGGAAACAGGCTGTGGTAAAAAGAAAAAATAAGAGTAGCATCCGTTGCTTATAAAATATGTGTACGGTGTCGAAAGAAAGTTAAGTACCACGGGAATTGTGAACGCAGCTGTAATTGATTGCCTTTTTGAGTTACAAATAATGTTATAAACATAGTTAAGTATAACTAGAATCGTCAATTGCGTATAGGGTGTGAGAAAAAAGATGTGCTATACATACTCGTACTTATATATACATAGACATATACGTTATGATTTTATCATATTTAGACTCTAGATAATAGTAAAAACCTGCATAATACTAATAGAAGTGATAGAAAATAGAATAGTTCATAAATATGTTGATTTACTTAAGCATCTCATCAAAAATTCAACAGTAGTTTTTGGCGCGAAAAATTTGCCTGACTACTACGTACTGCCTAGGCAGTACGTAATCGTCAGACAAAAAAAACGTATACGCAAATAGAGACAAAAGATATTATTTTCGTCTTGTTCACTCTTTATACTTGCTTATCTCGCCTTCTCTTACTTTTGTTATTATTATTATTTAGCGCCTTGTCTAGTTATATATTTCACTATGGTTATAAAGTAACAGTAGACCAGGCAAACATTGTTTGACATATAAAAAATGAATTACCTTTTCACGAAGGTGTAAAAAATAAATATTCTACAACCTATTATTGTCAAACCAATCAAATATTATTTTACACATAATTTTATATATATAATTTTCATGACATGAGGTTAAGCTGTTTTGGAAAGGTTTGAAACCAAAAACTCAAGAGTTTTTTTTGTTAGATTTTTGATCGAGTGCTTGAAGTGTCGGGTCGGCTTTTTTATCAGGTTGTTTGTTTGCAATGTTGGTTAGTTTGAAAGTTGGTTTTCACGTTCAGGTCGCATTTTTCAATGAAATTTGACTAAACTTGGTATGCAAGTATATTTAATATTTTAGATGTTTTTTTAACGTAGGCTATTTTCGATTGAGCTTATGAAGATTCCATTAAAAAAGATGTGCTCAAAAATACTTTAGATTTGCACTAGTGATGTCTGTTGTTCGGAAAACTACTAGTAATATTTGTTGTTTTTAAAGTTTCGCGATTTGAACATATAATTATTATATTCTACGGAACTAATCGCGCACTAATGAGATAATGGGACGAGGAGGTATTTATTTATCTCGTAATTTTAGTGCGCAATTAGTCCCGTAGTATATAATAATTATACTAGTAATATTATTTAGAAATCTACCTTTACTATGTCGTTATAAAAGCTCGTTTCACGAACAATGGTCGAATAAAGATTATAATATTTCAGATCCTTTTAGAAGCTCTTTATGATTGACTGAGATTCGTGCTAATATTTGAAAGTCTAGAAGCTAATAAAAAGAAACGGCTTATTTTAGAACCAAGTGGTGATTTACAGTTATTTTAATTTATAAATAACTAACGACCCGCCCCGGCTTTGCACAGGTGTATTATACATAATAAACCTTTCTCTTGAATTATTCTATGTATTAAAAAAATCGCATCAAAATCCGTTCCGTACTTTTAAAGATATAAGCATACATAAGGACGGACAGACAGGGAAGCTACTTTGTTTTATACTATGTAGTGATAGTGATTGTCTGGCTATTAACAGTTGACAATTTAAAAGTCTTTCGAAACCTATTTGCAAATATGTGCGTGCTGAAATACTGATTTGATGCTAAACGCTTGCTGACTATCCACAAAAAATTTAAACACGATCTAAACACTGTTTAGTCTTGCATTTTGTACTATTAAACATTGTCTAAGCCGTGCGTAAAACTTTTGTGGTAAGACGGTAGTTCTTTTCCACGATATACATAATAAAATGTATATTTTTTGCATTTTGTATAGGTACCATTTAGATGACAATTTATAGGCTTCTATTTTATGCACTCTTTTAGAAAAAAACATTATCATTATGGTTTATTTTTACTGGACAAAAATGCCTACAAACTACTTTATATGCTAAAACTACCTTCATTATGATGTTTTGTACACTAGTTCCATTTAATAAATTATAACTAGTATTGTATCTATAAGTAGATAGAGAAAAGTAGTACAGTACATGAATAGCTAATTACTAAAAAACTTTTGAATATTTTCCAAATATATCACACATATTAAAGCAGTCGAATATGAGAAAACAAACAATTTGGACACTTTTGCATTCATAATAATACGAAATGTCATCTGGATTCGTAGCAGCACTCGTAGCGCTCGTAGCGCTCGTAGCGGTCGTCGCATCTGGCTATGACGAGTTCAACGACCCCTCCCACGTTTTTCCTTAGCTACTCATATTTAATCTGTGGTTTACCCTCTTCTCTCTGTTTATTAATTTACAAAGAACGAGGTCTGCTGGAATGGGATTTCAATCTGACGAATGAATAGCCGAATGAATATATTCCTCTACTTGTGTCTATTTCTGTGGTTTTGTTTTGCTTTTTTGTTTGTTTAACTATAAACACATGTGCATATTATAAAAACTGTTGCTGAAATATCCTATTTTTTCGAATTTTCGGGGTTGGCCCTATTCTAAACGTTGGTTATAATCACTACATAGTATAAAACAAACTCGCTTCCCGTTGTTTGTTTTGTCCCAATGTATGCTTATTATATTATCTTTAAAACTATGCAACGGATTTTGATGCGGTTTTTTTAATAGATAGAGTGTTCAGAGGAAGGGTTATATGTTTAATACACCTGTGCGAAGCCGGGGCGTTTTGCTAGTAATAAATACTACGACATTGTAGAATCTGCTTATTATGTATAAAAAGCTGAGGAGACTGAGCTGATTATTTCCTGGCGGGAAAACTTAAAAGAGCCTTAAGTCTCAACGAACGCCTGTAGATTTTACAACCGGAAACTATTTTCGCCTTGAACTTAATGCCTGAACTAGTTGACATGATAGCAACACATGGCTACGCTGCTACGCCGTAGATACTGTAGCACTTGGCTCTACGCCAGGGCGTTGACCTAAACATCAGACACTGAATTTTATTTTGTGAAAACAGGGACACAGTTTATAAATCACATGTGTGCGATAAATCACATAGATGATGCCTACGCCTATAAGTAACATTTTGTCGATTCAGAGATGCAATTTGGCATGCAAAAACCGGTTTTTTTCTGAAATTCTGGGTGATTATACACATAGAAAGCTCAATAGACAGATATACTGTACTGTACTGTATCAGCCTATTTAATAGTCCACTGCAGGACTTAGGCCTACCCACGAAGGGTGATTGGGCCATACCCACCACGCTGGCCCAGTGCGGGTTGGTGGATTCACATACGCTATTGAATTTATTCTACGGACGTATGCAGGTTGCCTCACGATGTTTTCCTTCACCGAAAAGCCAGTGGTGTGAAATTCCCAAAGAACTCATTGGTACGGAACGGGGATTTGAACCCACGACCTCACGATTGTAAGGCGGGTGTCACTACCTCTTGACCACCACGGCTTATAGATAGATATAAAATTATAAATTATATAGTTATAATATAGTTGATAACCTTATATATCTAAGATATAGATAACCTTGTAGATGTAAGATGACACCAGCTTGAATTGAATTATGGTTCAGGTGCGACGAGGTTACAAGTCGTGGTTTTCCGTCGGGGTCGTCGTTTGAAGACTAAAACATATATAACGGTCTTACCCAAATGTGCTGAATTATCACACTAGTTTATACCCGCGGCTTCGCTCGCATACGCAATATAACATTATAATTTATAGCCTATGTGTTATTCTGATATATAAGCTATATTATTGCAAAGTTTCATCTCAATCCGTTCAGTAGTTTTTGCGTGAAAGAATAACAAACATTAGAAAAATAACAAAATTTCGCGTTTATAATATTAGTAAGATAATCCTATCCTAATATAATATTAATATGATATGCTGGAAAATACTATTTTTTTTATACAATTTAGTAACAAGATGAAAATGATACCCGGCTGGTATCATTTTCATCTTGTCATAGTATACGTACCACGAAATAATTCTATCGACATGTCAGAACGAGACAGAATTATGGTCAAGTATATATCACCTTGACACACGTCGTGGCCATGATATCGTCCCATCATAAAAATATTTCCAACATGCTTTTTACACTTATCTACAAAAATACTTTAGCGTTTAAACATGTCTAATTTATGTATGTTTATGTTAACACCAGGCTAAAATGTTACATGTGTCTAACAGTGAACCTACTTTGAAATGAGAAAATCGTAAACTTTTTTAAAAAACAGTCACAGACAACAAAACAAAAGCATTGTAAAGGCAGTTGCACAAATGCACACGGCTCGCGGTCCGTATCCATTAGCATCGAGCGTAGATAGTACATACTCTGCGCGCGAGTGGTGGCGCCACGTACGCTATGTTGATAGCATTTTGAATTCCCTGGCATTGAATTAGTTCTCGATTATAGCCGCGCGCATAGTTATCTTGCGCGTACTCTATCAACACGCGTTGACTGCTACAGATAAAAAAATCGAAAAATAACCGGTGAGTAAAATTGGAACAATCAAATATCTAAATTTCTTGGTATTCGATATAAAGTAAATTTGATAAATGTGGCCGATAATACTACCTTGTAGTACTCCAGTTCATGTCGTGACTTGAGTTTTAAATATAATTTTATTTTTATGATTATTTTGTAGAGCTTGGTAAATGTCCAACAAGTTTCAATCGAAAATTGTACAATTTTGCAAAAAACTATAGTATTTAGCCAATTTAACAATAAAAAAAATTATGCGTCACGATAGAGCTGTCACACTGTAAAAAAAGTCACGGACAGCAAAACAAAAGCATTATAAAGGCAGCTCTATACGGTCTGCAGTCCGTACCCAGAAAGTATCGCGCCGAGCGTATCGATCCGCGTCGACTGCCACAGATCTGAGAAGACTTGGATATGGCCCATTATTAATTACAACTTGCTAAATTCATGGACGTATTATGGAGGATGCTTTACTAGTAGATTAGTAGCCAAAGGCTGTAAGGCATCAATTGCAGCCCGAGATATTTAGGCGCACGAGCGCAGCGAGGGCGCTTATAGTTCGAGGGTGCAATTGGTGCTTACACCCGAGCTAACTATTCTGCTTTACATCTCGATTGTGAGGTAAGTAGAAAAAAAACGGCATGGCATTACAAGAACAAAACATTTTATTGAAATTGAGATGTACTCGTATATAGGACAAGATCAATTTATATGTCGTCAAATCTCACCTTTTATTCACTTACGAAGTTACGAGTTCTCTCACTCTACATAATGCTGACGATTACGTTTCATCGACCTTTAATAGTAGATTACTTACCGCCCTAGGGGTTTTTTAGCTACATTATTACCCTAGAGCGCTAATTAGTCACCTATTTGGCCCCATTTGGAGGTAATAAGAACCTACTTACCGAACATGAGAGATGCAAAAATATTTAGAAGTCATGTACATTTTAAATTATTGGTAGCGTTGCACAAGTTTGCTAACCGAAAATGACTGTGAAATTTTATTTATCACTAGTGTGATAAAATCAATCAATCAATCAATTGATACAACAAACATGTATCAATTTACATGTTTTGTCATTTTTAAATCAGCATAATATTATTATTGCTGTTATAAAACAATCAAAGTCACATAAATATAGGTTTATTCGAACATATCAATATTTTAGTAATTAAGAAATACATCTCCATTTTATCATCGGCCTACCAGTTGATCCAGTAAACGTTGTTTTACCATACAAAAAACATAAGGCCACCCTTATTACTTAAGGGCATAAAATGCCTAAAATTTCGTTCTCAGACCTACCAAATAAACGCAATAAAATTCAGGTTCCTTTGTATATTTATTTATTTTTTACTGTTTTTTGTACAAGTTTATATAATCTCACTATTTTTTCAGTTTTCGATAAATCAGCATTTCTTTAAAATTTAGGACTACCCCAGAATATCACCACTAGATAACTTTCTGTATGGTACCCACAACACGGGTCTCGAGCCTAGTGTGGGACCAAAGGATATTTCGCTTATGAATCCTGAATCTAGTTATCTTGCCAAATTACAACTGTTATTCATGTATTGTTTTACTTCAACTGTTATTCATGTATTCATTCGTGTATTTCAATTTTAGTAAATAAATAACTTTTAGTTTAGTTTAGTTTTAGATAGATTGGAGAAGTTCAATAAAAAACATCGTGACACAAGATTTTTGTATGTTACATGACAATATGGTTAAAATGAAAGTCTATAAAATTATCAACTGGGCTGGATAATTAACTTTAAATTACAATTATTTATAAAAAAAAAATATTAATATCCGCTATATATCCGCTGGCGAGAGGAAAAAATACTCAAATGTCATTATGTCAAATTTTCTTCTTGATTATCATTTAACACTTTTATTTGCTATTGTGACGTAAAAACGCCCGTTTTAAGATGTTAAAAGATGGGTCTTATTACATCCATGGCCATATGGCCTAGCTACAGTAGTTAAGCGTTTTGATGGCATAACAACAAACAATGTGACGTTATTGTCACATTGTTTGTAGATATTGTAGAAAAAACTTTGCAACTGCACAATTTGTCTATATTTTGAGATGGCCAAAATACAAAAAAAACTTTCTTTCCTTTTACTGGGGGGTTTTGAATTAATAATTGTAAAACGTTATTTCTGTATACTTAAGCAATTATATATTTTTTAAATTTCATATTTCAGATTCAGTTTTCGGTATTGAAATAACCAATTGTATCTGTGGTGGTATCAATTATATGGCTGGAACGTACAACTTAAATTAAAGTTATGAAAAAAAATAGCTTTTACTCTCTTGCTGCTTTATTCTCATGATTTTATTCATAAAATAGAAGAAAAACTAAGCCTGAAAAATATAAATTGCACAGCTCACGACTGATAAGTCATATTCATAAAATTTTCACATCTTCGTATTCATACCATGGCGACTATTGCTCTTCCCAACTCGCGAGCAATACTAACTACATCCGTACGTACAGACGTGCCCGGACTTTTATTAGCACTTAGTAAGGGCGCGATAGTTCCGATACGTTTTTATAGATATTGGCACTGTGTGAACTAGGCCTTAATTGAAAACGTATGGGCGCGTAAGATATGGAATTTACTTAGGGCTATTTGCTCCCTTTATTAGGGCCCTGAAATGTAATCAGGTGATTGGTGTACTTTGTTGCCTATTATCCGGTCTTTTGTATTCAAATGATTTGTTATTCAGAAGCTCAATAAGTACGTTAAACAATTTTTATTTAGGATATGATTGTGTTTATCTTGATAATTACATACCTAAAAAAACGAATACATACATTTAGGTCCGTGGGGGCCGGACGCTCACTTTTTGTATAAAGACCTGGCTAGGCGTCTGGTTCAGGTGACTCGTGACCAGAATGCTGGCATCTACTTTGACCAAAAAATAAGCATTGCGATTCAGCGAGGCAATAATGCCAGCTTAAGCCGCCAGCATTCTGGCCACGTTACCCTCGGGTCTACGGGTCTTTTTGAGTAGTTTTATTTTTATTTTAGTATAAGTTTTAGTGTTTCAGTATAGGTTTTTACTAAATAACTCAATTTTATTTTATATTATGTTGTGATGTCCTATAATTGAAAAAAAAAATATATATACTCTTGACTGACTGTTTTTTTTTTCATTTAACAGAAATAATTATACGAAAATTAGAGCTTCATTGGACAATTTTAAAATATATATGATTTTAACTACAAAAATATTTTTCCTTGCATTACGCAAAACAAAAACGGTTTTTTGATGTCCTGTAGCGAATGACCTGAGCAATCGATTGTGAAGTCTAGACCTGCGCGAGACAAATTTTACGACACTCCAGCACTTTTACCACGAGTTTCCGAAATAATATGAAGTCTGCAGAGTTGCAGCTTTGTACCGTTACTTTGTTAAGTTTTGTAGTTTTTCAAGATACATCGTCGGTCAAACCACAAAAGCGCGTAACTAAAAATCCTAAAATTTGCTGGCTAGCTCATTTCGTGATTTGAGCAACGATCAAAGACTCGTCAGTCAAACCACCAAAGGGCGTAACTAAAAATCCAAAATTTGGTTGGTTACGTCCTTTCGTGAATTGACCGATGATATTTTAGCTTAATATCGTCGTCACTTGAATGCGTTAATAGTAACATAGTCTAACCTCCTCAATTAGACCAGCAATCGCAGTACAATAATAATAATATCGCGCCATCTACAAATAATACATACTCGTATTTTCGAGCTTTCTGCGACGTATGATCATTAGTATGGAAATTGTTGGTCTACTTGAGTAGTTAGTTTATGCTATAACCAATCTCGAAAATGCAAAAAATATACAGGGTTATTTCTAATCAATTAGCATCCTTTTAAGGGCTTATTCTATACATCAAAACTAACAACTTTTGTCAAAACTCAAAAAAAATTGGTGTTCCATAGAAAAATATCGTTCACCCGCGACCAAATGTATGGAACAGCTGATCATTTGGTACAACTTAAAAGCATGACACTTATAAAAAGGACAATTTTATCTATTAAATAAACTATCATTTGACCGCAGCTTCGCTCGTGTGATTTTTGATTTTAAGCTATCCCATTAAACCTTCTATTTTTCCGGGATAAAAAGTTGCCTAGTTATACTTTCCGATTTCAAACTTTGAAACTTCAAAGACTAGTTATGTAATTTAGTTTATGCCTTTACGAGTATTACTAAATTTCTAGCTAAGTTATTTTTAGTTCACTCTTTGCACCACAACAACACAATACCTATGACTTATACTGCTCAGAACAGGTGCAATTTAGTGTGCAGTTCAATTGTAACTGAATGACTCTATCAGCATTCAAAGGCAATACTGCTGCACAAATTGCTATCCAGTTTATTCATAGGATTGCAACGTTTATGCTCTGATATAGCTAGAATTGCTTTGCATTAACTGGTACACATTTTACGGAATAGTTACACCTTGTTACCTATCTCCTGTCATAATTATATTCTAAGATAATAATAAATAAGGAAGTAAGTAAGAAAAGTGAAGTGGCAATGGGCGGCACACACAATTTTTTTGATACGTATTTTGAATTTCGAGGGAATCAACAATCCCTAATGCAATGGGACCACGGGTAATTAAAATTCCCCGTAGACCCGGTAATGGGTCAACCCAATGTGATCACAGATAACGTCTCTACTAAAGTGTTTAACTTTCGGCTTTTAGCTGTTTAGTGAATGCGCGTATTCGTTTTGACTTGTAAGTTATATGGACCATACTCAAGTTCAAAAGCAATTAAGCTTTACCGGAGCTTTCCTTGAACGAAAAATTAAATAAGTACCTACTGAACATACTTTGATGAAAACGTATAGTAACATCGATCACACTAGCTTTAATGTCTCCGCTATTTCACACAAGTCTCTGTAAGTTTAAAAGAGCGCCGACTGAAAACGGTTTGTTCCAGCCTGTTCCTTCGGGATTTATCAAGTTGTGGGTTTTTCTTGTGACTCACCGCGCTTGTATGATATTGCGTCATGATAAAATTAATTGCAATATTTTATCTTACAGGTTTTAAGGATACCTTCGATGTATTTGGGTTTAGTTACTCACGAGCCATATCCTTGCATTTTTATCGCATAGTCTCGTCTAGACCATGACGTTGTGTTTGCCAAAGTGACAAACTAATGTATGAACATTGATTCTTAAGTTTACCATCGCCTTTTTAGCGGGACCCACCCTACGAGATAACCACACCTTTGTCTTTACTTGACTCATTTAGCTGCAGTCTGACTTCTACTGAAGTCATGTGATCTAATGAGATCTTTTAAAATGTTTAGTGTTTGTGTTGTTATTAACTTTTTAGTTTGTGCTGTTTCGATTTTTGCTTCTAAGTCTGTTGAAGGGTAAGTTTAAGAAAAATAAAGCGGCTGGTCCACTTATCCCTACCGAGCTATCCCCCCTGTCAGGGATAGGTGCCCTGGTCATTTCTACTATTTGCTACTATTCGTATAATTATGCTATTACTAATCGAATAAAATTATAGGGAACGTTGTTTTTATTTTTGACTGCCTCGGTGGCTCAGTGGTTAGTGATCCTAACTTCTGGATCAAAGAGGTGTGGGTTCGATCCCCACGCAGGGCAAATATGTGATAAACATAAGTGTATGCTCTGTGTCTGGGTGTTATTTAGTTAATATCTATATAAGTATGTATTTAAAAATGAGTATATGTAGTATATCAGTCTCTGGCAGCCATATCACAAGCTTTGCTTAGTTTTGGGGTCAGAGGCCGTGTGTAAGATGTCCCAAAATATTTATTTATTTATTAGTTTTATTAAAAAAAATATTTGCTAATATGTTGAATTTGTTCACTATATTAGCCATATTGAATTTGAAACTGTATCCACATCAGCAATTGACATAGCCCTATAGATTAGCAAGTTAAAATGCTAGTGGAGAGAACAGGGGCTGACAGGGCACATAGCGCGGAGAATGGCCACACACGCCCACAGTTGGTGGTCGCATATCGGTAAGCGCAGCGCAGGACATCTACCGGCTAGGATTACAATCCGGCTAAGACCGCGCTGGATGCAAGCCGCTTCCAACCGGTCTTATTGGAATTTTTTAGAGGAGGCTTACGTCTTGCAGTAGATATCCGAAGTAATATAGTTATGATATTTAACAACAATCAATGCGTAATTTTTTTTAACACCATATTGCTAGATTGCTGTGTAAGTATGTGTAAGTCTATTGAGGTCCCATCCGGTCAACAATCAAATCCTAAGTTTAAATTCCAAGGTACACCTCAGTCTTATCGAGTGTGATAAAAGTATATTTTTGACCGACGAACCACCGGAGGAGGTATACAATTCGACGCGTATATATGTGTATATATTTCATTTATTTTATATATAACCAAGCATAACTTTTTTTGTAGTAGTCCAATTACAATAATTCTTTTTTTTATTGGAAAGGATGTACTTTGAAATTGGTCCCATTTAAATTTTATCGAAATCGGCTGAGCCATTTTTGATAAATCAACAATAATGTGATACATTTTACATCGATCTGTGCATAATATTTGCGTTCTAGCGATGCGCCCCGGCTTCGCCCAGGTGTATTATACATATAAACATTTCTCTTGAATTACTCTATCTATTAAAACAAACTGCATCAGAATTCGTTTCGTAGTTTTAAAGATATAAGCATACATGGGGACAGACAGCGGAAAGTGACTTTGTTTTATACTATGCAATGATTCTGTACACGGGTGAAATCGGTCATGCTATTTTTTGCAAAAAATAATTATTAACACCATATTGCTAGATTGCTGTGTAAGTATGTGTAAGTCCATTGAGGTCCAATCCGATCAACAATCAAATCCTAAGTTTAAATTCCAAGGCACACCTCAGTCTTATCAAATGTGATAAAAGATATACCTATTTTTAATTAATAATTTAATTAAAAACTTTATAAAATAAAAACTTGAAAGAAAATTAAAAAAAAAAACAAACAAACTTATCAACTTTTTACATGTTCGTGTGTGAAATTTACTAGTATAATTTTCGATACTGGCTGAGACTGAGTATCCTTAGTTGATTTCCATGCTACCCAATTTACGTAGACATTTGTCAGTATTTCGACAACAGATCCTATCCTATTACACATTAATTCGACATTGTTATGCATATGCTCTTAGCTTTGAAGCCTTTTAAGACTTTCGATTTAACATTTACATAATCCCATTACCTTTCTCAATTTCAGATCTCAGCCAGTGTTACAAAAGACAGTGGAAGCTCTCTTTACAGACAGGGCACAAGTACTACACCCCGGGGCCTGCAAATTGCTTAGATCCTCCAAAAGGCAAATGAAAATTTGCCGGCGAGACTCCGGCCTGCCCGCTGTGCTGAATATTGCAAAAGAGCAGGCTATAACCGCCTGTGAGGAGGCATTTGAATACGATCGCTGGAATTGCTCCCTCAATTTCAACCGAAAAACAAATAAAACGATTTTCGACAGAATCTATAGAGAAACGGCCTTCGTGCATGCCCTAATGGCCGCCTCAATCACGCATTCAGTGGCCAAAGCTTGCGCGACAGGAGATCTCTTCTCCTGCTCTTGCTCAGGTTCTTCAAGTAGAAATTCGTCTTGGAAAGGTAGTGGATGTGGCGATGATATTAAATACGGTAAGCGAATAGCTAAGAACTTTCTAGATTTCAAACACGCGGGAAACGATCAAGTTGGCGAAGTCCTAAAACAGGACGTGATAGTTGGGATCGATGCTATAGGAGAACAACTACGAGAAGTTTGTAAATGCCACGGATTTTCCGGCTCCTGCACGACAAAGACATGTTGGAAGCGACTTGGGCCTTTTAACTCTGCTTTGGGAATTTTAAAAAAACATTACCACCACGCTGTGAAGAGAAAACCATTTAACTTCACGACGAAAAGAGCGATTAGCCCGAAGATAAAAAGGAAATTAAAAGATGATAAGAAACATTTGTTGTTTTTGCATAAGTCACCGAACTTGTGTGCGGGTACTAGAGGAAGGACTTGTAAGGATAGACACGTATGTTCTGTGCTGTGCTGTGCTAGGGGATACTTCTCGAGTAAAATGAATGTGACCACAAGATGTCGGTGCAGGATGGTGAACTGTTGTTTTGTGCAGTGCGACACGTGTGTGGATGAAGTGGACCATTTTACTTGTAAATAGTGAGCGGTATGCTGAGTGTGAGTTTTGTCGTAAACATGACGCGCTCTTCGGCGAGCGCGTAAGCATATGATTTGTATGAACTTGTTGTGTTTTGAAGCTGTGGTGGCCTAGAGGTACTGACATCCGCCTTGCAATCGTGAGGTCGTGGGTTCAAATCCCGGTCCCGTACCAATGAGTTCTTTGGAATTTATGTACGGAATTTCACACCACTGGCTTTTCGGTGAAGGAAAACATCGTGAGGCAACCTGCATACTTCCGTAGAAGATATTCGACGGCGTATGCGAATCCACCAACCCGCACTGGGCCAGCGTGGTGGATATAGCCCAATCACCCTTCGTGGGTAGGCCTACGTCCTGCAGTGGACTATTAAAAGGCTGATACAGATACAGATACAGTTGTGTTTCGAAAACGCGCCGCTAGTAGCGCTGTACATTTCTTCATACAAATTACATGCTTATACGCGTTCGCCGAAGAGCGCGTCATGTTTACGACAAAACTCACACTCAGCATACTAGATTCCGTGCCATTTTTTTAGGCTAAGTACACATATAGTTCTCAAATAATGAACTAGATTCCGTGTGACGTGACTTCACAACACTATAATATTGTAGTTAGTTCTATGAGCGTCCTTTGATAACAGATATAAAAGGGATAGCGCTCATTTTAGTGCTGTATAATAAATCGAATTAATTTTTCACACAAATTTAAACAAAGCAGGTGCGAATATGCAGATTGAAAGCCGTTTTTTTTTTAAATCTATACTTTATTTACACAAAACTTAAGTAACATTTCATAAACTTAAAACTATATATTACAAAAAAAACCGGTTATTTATGTATCGCAATTGTAAGATACTAGCTGACCCGGCGAACTTTGTTTCACGCAATCTTAATATCTTAATATATATAAATCTCGTGTCATAATGTTTGTCCTCAATGGACTCCTAAACCACTTAACAGATTATAATAAAATTCGCACACCATGTGCAGTTCGATCCAACTTGAGAGATAGGATAGTTTAAATCTCAAATTATAGTCGCAATTTTAATTTATTTAGCCACAGCAACGCGTGGCCGGGTCATCTAGTGTCTTTATAAATTATAGCCTAAGTGTTATTCTAATGTATAAGCATTACTATTGCAAAGTTTCATCTCAGTTCGTTCTGTAGTTTTTGCGTGAAAGAGGAACAAACATCCATACATATGAAACTGTCGCGTTAAATGAAATATTACTAGGATTCTCCGTAGCTCAAATTAATACTATAGACTTAGATAACACTAAGAATTTACACTAGGCACTAAGTTAAATAGTTTAATACATCGACATTGGAATCAGCTTCCTAGTATTTTAGATAATCACAATGCAACGGATTACATATTAGAATGGTACCCACCATTCACCACCAACCAAATTTATATTTGCCACCAATTCCCACGGTACCAGCGTGGTAGATATGGCCCAATAACACTTCGTGGGTCGGCTTATGTTCAGCAGTGGACTATTAAAACCTGGTACAAGAAGAAAAAATAGAATAATGTTTCGTATTTCCTTATTTTACTGATTGGCGAAATTGTTTGTATTTTCAGTCCGATTAACCGGTTAATGCGTTTGGGCGGTATAAATAGAGCGGGTAAAGGTCCGTCCACATCAGTGCACACACATTAGTCAGGGACGTGAGTGATGTTCCGCAAATTAAGTACGTTCGTTTTATATGAACTCGCCGTCGTGTCGGCGCCGGCATTTTCACTGTTTCATGGTGAAAATCATCATCATTTAATATTGTTTTGGGTTTCGTACCTCAAAAGAAAAAAATGGAATCCTTATAGGATCACTTTGTTGTCCGTCTGTCCGTATGTCTCTTGACATCTTTATCTCTTTATCTCGGGAACGCATGAAGATATCGAGTTGAAATTTGAACTGTATACGTACAAGTATATCTATGGTATCTTGCAGTTGTGTAAAAGAAAAACGTCTCAGTTATCGTATAAAAAAAGTTAGAGCCGTTTATGTCGTAAAAAACCGCATATTCCGATACTTCCCGTTGATATAGAACTATGAAATTTGGCGAGAAGTACACATATAGGAATAAATCTAAAAACTTTACATTATAATGTAAATCATGAAAAAAAAATAAGGCCTACATTCACAAAATATGGGTTGAAAATTCAAAGTGAGTAAATCGTGTCATGTAATCTATCATATAAAAGAGCTTTATTAGCACATGCTTAGACAGGTTTTTAATTATTTTGACAATGTGTAATTTTCGATGAATAACTAGAAAAGTGAAAAAAAGTAAAAATAAAATTCTTAACTTACTAAATTTTTCTGGATTTGTACCATCGGTGTACGAGCCTGACTCGCACTTGTCCGGTTTTTTATCCTTAAGATGTGAAAAATAGTCATAAACCTGCCCTACAGATTTATTTAGAGAAATTGTTGTTAATAGTATGATTTTGGCGTAGTGCTTGAAAACTGATTTGAATAAATCTCTAGTGTATTTCCGTTCTATTGTGATATAAGCACAATAAGTTTAAGGGTCCTATTCAACTTGAAATAAAATATTGTTTTGTTAATTTTGAAACCATATTGCTTCGATCTACATCGATTCGATGCTACATTGATTAGTAAATTATCATAATCGTTTGCTGTTTTTTAAATTACAATTATGGTTTACGTATATAAATCTCCGCACCAGCAAGCGCAGCGTAGGATGTCCAGTGACTGGGTGGACTAACGATATAATTATGACGACATCAAGGCGTTGATGCAGACGCTTCCAACCAGCCGAAACGGAAGTCCATAGGGGAGGCCTATGTCCAGCAGTGGACGTCTTATGGCTGATGGATGCATGAATGATATCAATCGAATAGATATAGTTAGCTGGATTTATTAAGTCCGTTTTCAGAATGAAATTAACATAGATATATGTATAAGTAACCTTCTCGATAAAACCGGTTAATAAATGAATGATGTATATTAAGCTATGTATATTCGTGAAAGCGATGTTTACGAACAATATTAACCGGTATTTATTAACAGGTTACAATCCCATCGTGCCTCTATCAGAACCCTCGTCAAAATAATCTAGGAGTTAGGTGACAAGTCCCATGATACTGTATAATGAATTAACTCAAAATTAGTTTAGTGTGGTTGAAAATAACTTATTGTTAATTATTATAAAAGGACATGTGTACTTAGGTAAATGAATATTAATTGAATTTTTAGAGAATGTTAAACCTTTCTGGGAGAATTTTATTGACAATCAGAAACTTAGCTAAATATTTATTACATTGGGTGTAAAAACTGTAAAACTACGATATAGGGATTTTTGTCACGACTTATGTTTATATACATACTACACAAGTTTAAACTTTAAATGTGTAAAAAATATGTAACCGCGACTATTTTTGTACAACCCGCCCAGCCTTTTTAAATAGAGGGGCTTGCTGCGCTGCTTCAGTAG
This sequence comes from Hypomecis punctinalis, assembly GCA_949316475.1. Taxonomy (NCBI): domain Eukaryota; kingdom Metazoa; phylum Arthropoda; class Insecta; order Lepidoptera; family Geometridae; genus Hypomecis; species Hypomecis punctinalis. The sequence continues at coordinate 19,813,818 of OX438799.1, read as the reverse complement.
TTGGAAGGTGGTTAAAAACCTTCAAGCTAGAATATCATATTGATTACGATATGCCAGAGTCATAATTCTAGATTCTGCTGTAGACTTATAGTCATAGTAGCGCTCATAGCTTAGTTTAACTAGGCGTTCGTTAGCGATCATCGAAGTTAAGCAACGTTAAACACGGTCAGTCTTCGGATGGATGACTGCGGGTGGCATTTACAACTGAGCACTACCGTGGCTTGGATGACGTGCTAAATTGTAGGCCCCGGTTGTTTTAATCGTCTAGCCATGTCAGACGGCTTAAAAACTCTGACACCAGGGCTAGCCACCCGGTCTATACGAACTTACTTATCATAATCAATTTAATGACAGAAATACATAACAGAAGCCATGGTCTGGTGGTCTAGTAGTAATAACACCTGCCTAAGAATCATGAGGTCGTGGATTGAAATCCCGGCCCGGAATTCTTTAGAATGTATATATGAACAAAATTTCACACCTCTCGCTTTTTCATGAAATAAAACATCGTATGTGAATCCGTCAACCCGAACTGAGCCAGCGTGGTGGACATGGCTCAACCACCCTTTGTGGGACGTGGCCTACGTCTTTCAGAGACTATTTAAAAAGTGCCGGCACAGTACAATTGTTACAGGTCAAAAAGTTTATTAGCCGTTATTATAGCAAAATAATGACCGTAGATGAAATTGGATGGCGTATGTGAATCCACCAACCCGCACTGGGCCAGCGTGGTGGATATGGCCCAATCACCTTACGTGGTTACGCCTGCGTCCTGATAGCTTAGCATACAAGACCACGACAAGAGTTTACCGACGTGTGCAAAGGTGACAGATATATGCTTTATCATAACTCTGTCACGTTTTGACATGTCGATAGAACTATTATATGGTCCGTATGCTAAGCCCGCTGGAGTGGACTATTTAAAAAAAGGCTGGTATAGCACAGTAACAAAATAAATAATGTCAATGTATCTAACCCTTGCCACAGCTATGTGGATTGTGAAGTGAATGGGTGTCGAAATGGCCGGAAGAATCCCGCTACATTCGTTAGGTATGCTATTTGTTTGGAGATAAGATTGATTGTGATATGCAGGCTTCGCCGCCTAAAGGTTCTGCCACACTGATTGTTCACACGCTAACTTAGTTATAGAATATGTTTGTCAAAATATGGTTAAACCGCTTATGTACCTACGTATATTGTAGGTTTTTAAAAAATTAATAAAAAATATTGGGATTTGGGGACATCTTACATACGGCCTCTGACCCCAAGCTAAGCAAAGCTTGTAATAATATTGCTGCCAGAGACAGATCTACTACACATACTTATTTTTAAATACATACTTAGACAGATAGTTACTTAGTAACTAAATAACACCCAGTCACAGAAAAACTGTTATGTTCAGCACATAAATATGGTTGCCTGGAAGAAATCGCTTGAAGCGATAAGGCCGCCCTTTAGTATAACTAATTTTTAATGTTTTTATTTTTCATGCGTTTGTATTGTATTTGGTTAAGCTAATAAAGAATTATCTATCTGTCTAAATATTTGCCCTGGGTGGGGATCGAACCCACGCTTCTTTGACACAGAAGTTAACCACTGAGCCACCGAGGCAGTCAATATCTGATATTTTTGTATTTTTACGCTTGCAGATATAGCTGAGTAGTAAGGTCTTCTAAACAGCAACTAACATATTTATTAACTTGGCACTTAAAGAAGCAAAATCAACCCTCCTTTTAAATGTTTAAACTTATTTGGTTTGATCAAAATTGTACGCTCTAACGATCTATATACCGGGATCTTTATCTATTTATATTTATTCTTTATAGCTTTGTTTATCTAGATGATGGACATATTCTAAGATTGTAGATACTCATACGGGCACAAATTATTGCAAAAACTATCAGATGTTCCAAACTAAACATTTTAAACATTAAACATTTTCAATTTTGTCAAGAGTCGATAATGTTTTATACCTAGGTATAGAACAGCAAATTTAATTATGTTTCCTGAAAACAAATATTTAAATAAAAAGGTCCAAGTACCTAGACAATGTCTGGCGTCTGGAAAAGCACCTTGAACCTAATGTAGGTACGTTGATTTTGGCTTTTACGACCTCATAACTTTAAATTAGTCAAATATCTCTGTCAATATCATTTACATACTTACATTTCCTAATTTACTACTGATTACGTTATTTGTTAACTAATTTAATCGGTTAAAAATTATAAAAGAATACGATTAAGTGTGACTTAGCCCTAAGGCGGAGCGGAAGTCTATCGATAAGCTGTGATATAAGCCAAGAGCTTAAGTTAGATAAGTAAAGGATAGGCCGGTATTCGACAGGTGATGTAATGTACAGATTATTTTGTGAATAGGCCTAACAAATTAATGTAATTAATATAACTTGGTTTTTCTACATTTTGTGTATTTATTTTCCCATTAAATAAGTCGATTAACAAGCGTTAGTAATTGTTTTTCTTGTAATATATATGAAAAACTTTTTTGAAATTTTGAAACTAGCGTGCTTTTTCTCACATTTTAATTAAGTAAAGCACATGTGTTTTTCAAGCTATATTTTTAGTAGAAAACTGCTACTATCGCAAAGCACCCGCGCGCTAGTACTCCAACTTTGAGAAAGATCGCCAAAAGCGATTGAAACTATAGTAGCAGTTCTAATAAAAATATTACGTGAGTAACACCTGTGCTTTACTTAATTAAAACTTTTGAAAGTTACTATTTTTCTTTTCCTATAAAATATTTTCAACATTATCTCTCAACAAGTCGTGCGTCATACGCCATCTATTAGAATACATAAGGACTACTTGACAGCGGTACATTGTCGGTGCGCTGAAAAAAGCCTTGGCGAGAAAAGCTCGGCGCAACATCCTTCAATGTGATTTCAACAAAATACGCGAGGTGGCGCTGTAAGATATTGTATCCATAGTTTTTATCAGATTATGGCTAATCTAGAACTAATAATTATTATACCTAGTAATTTTTCAGATGTTGTGAGAAAAAATTGATGCTGGTATTTTATTCGCAGCTCCATCATTATTTTATTTGTATTTATAATTTCTTTTGAATTTCATAGGTACATATTATTTTCAAAAATTCTCTTGTAAGTTTAATAAGTTGCATATTTGGACAGGATATACAATGTGCTTTTAATTATATATCAAAGCGAAGGAATACCTTTTACAAGCTATAGAGAGGGCTATTCTCGGGGTCTCTCTGCGAGATTGAATCAGAAATGACGACGTCCGTAGATGAGCAAAACACAAGTAAGTAATATACCAGGGTATAGGCGATTAGAAATAGCAATGGGCAGGACTTGGAGGACCTGATGATCGATGGGCTCGAAAAGTTCTCGAGTGGAGACCACGTGCCATCAAGCACAGCTAAGGTTGACCTAGATTAATGCCCTTATCAAGACCGCAAAGTCTCATTAGAGTTTTGTAGGAGAAGGTTATGTCCAACTGTGGACGTCCTTTAGCTCAAACGAACGAATAAATACATTTTAACCCTTTTTTATTCATACCAAGCCAAATTATTCCATCATTGATTTACGGGTATCATTTTTCGCATTGATTGAAACATTATCTCAAAACACGAGTCGTTTTATTTGAAATTCTCCTCACGCAGTCAAGCTTATTCATATTTGCAGCCGCAGAATTAAGATGCATCCGAGATAACATCAGCTTTATGCATGTCGTTCAAGAAATATGAGAAATATTATACGCGTGGAATATGCATCACCTACAAGAGCTTTTTAATCTTCTATTAAATAAAAACCTCGTACCACAGTGTTTGTTATAGAACTTTTGCGGCTTATTTTATGTTTTTTTTTTAGTGTAAGTTTAATTGTTTTATCTGAGAATATGTCACAGGATATTTTTTACACCCCTAGGTGACAAAATTTAAGCCGTGGTGGTCTAGAGGTAATGACACCCGCCTTACAATCGTGAAGGTTCAAATTCCGGTTCCGTATCAATGAGTTCTTTGGGATTTATGTAGGTATGGAATTTCACACCACTGGCTTTTCGGTGAAGGAAAACATCGTGAGGCAACCTATATACCTATATAGAACCTGCATATGTCCGGAAATGAATTTCAATGGCGTATGTGAATCCATCAACCCGCACTGGACCAGCGTGGTGGATATGGCCCAATCACCCTTCGTGGGTAGGCCTACCCACGAAGGTTGATTGGGCCGTCCTGCAGTGGGCTATTATAAGGCTGATACAGTACAGATGACAAAATAACATTTGTCGGGTCAGCTAGTTATTTTTATAAGTAATTGGGTTTGTATGGACTAGATGGCTAGCCCAGGTGTTAAAGCTTTTAAACCACCTGAGGACGTCTGACATAGGTGGTTAATAGCGTTTTTAAGCCGCCACATGGCTCATTTTTTTCTATATGTAATTGAGTAACAAGACCGTACAATAGGATACGAAGTTACTTACTTTTAGAAAGAATTTAGTATATAAATAGGCGGTACAGACAGTCATCTGTGCCAAGACTGTCGACAAGAATATAAAACCGTGGAGCATGCAGTATTACAAGGGTCATATAAAACATAACGTGGATGCTTACCTACCCGTTGGTTTGATCAGATTAAGTTGATAACCGAGCTTCCAGTTTCCACTGCTCTGAAGAAAGCCGAAGATAGAGCGGAGTGGAAGCAACTCGTCACTGATTCCATCAAGGCATTTCAAGATGGGCACGACCTTCAATAATGAAGAGAACGAATAAGAAGAATAAAACATAAGAAAAAGAGCGTGACTCCTTAATGACACATATCTCCGGCAGTGAAACACTTGGTGTAATAGAGGTGGTATTCAAACCAGCTGAGCTCCAACACGACTTTGGGTTGGAGGAAAGAAGACACGAAATACCCTAAGCGGGACCCTCTCCTAGAGTTAGAATTAAGCATTAAGTAAGTATGGTACGCTATTCCACAGGCTCGGTTATCAATTGCGGCAAGCGAGCTCACACCGGAGCCAGTCTCGTGTGTGATCCTACACGACGGAACTGAGAGGCAACTGAGGGAGCAAATAATAAACTCTACCTCTTATAAACGTACAGGATGATTAATTCTTGAGCTTGTAATATAAGTGTAAAATTAATTGTTTAGAAAACCCTCAACTACATAATTATAATAACTCATTAATTTTGACAAAGTTCGACAATGCGTTGAAGACTGATGATGATTCGTTCAATTCTTTTTATTTTTTTGTCTAAATTAATTTAAGTCAGTTTTTTTTTTAGACATCATATTACTAAGTACTTAATAACTTACAGTAACTTGCAGTATAGCGTCAACCAAGGCAGAGGTATTGCAGGAGATCGAAAGGTTTTACGGACAATTATACGCCTCGGTAGCAAAGCCTGTAAACAGCGCGGCCAAAGACCCAAGAGCCAAGTTGACCCGACATTTAACCGAAGACATCCCTGACATTAGCCTATACGAGATTAGGATGGCCCTGAACCAACTTAAGATCAATAAGGCGCCGGGTGGAACGCCGGTACTAAAGTCTTTCAGAAGCTTTTTAACACTGTCATCCTCGAGGGCATAACGGCAGAAGCGTGGAACAGAGGCGTGGTGGTGTTGTTCTTCAAAAAAGGTGACAACACCTTATTGAAAAACTACAGACCCATCTCGCTTCTGAGCCATGTTTATAAGTTGTTTTCAAGGGTCATTACGAATCGTCTCGAACGCAGGCTTGATGACTTCCAGCCTCCCGAACAAGCCGGTTTCCGGAAGGGCTTTGGCACCATGGACCACATACATACGCTGCGGCAGATTATACAGAAGACCGAGGAGTATAACCTGCCACTTTGCTTGGCGTTTGTGGACTATGAGAAAGCCTTTGATTCGGTTGAGACATGGGCTGTGCTTGAGTCTCTTCAACGATGCCGTATTGACCATCGGTACATTGAAGTGCTGAAGTGTTTGTATAATAACGCCACTATGTCGGTTCGAGTACAGGAAAAGAGCTCCAAGGCGATCCCTTTGAAGAGAGGCGTAATATCTCCGAAACTGTTTACTACTACTCTGGAGAACGCCTTTAAGCTCCTGGAATGGAAAGGACTCGGCATCAACATCAATGGCGAATACATCACTCACCTTCGATTTGCCGACGATATCGTGGTCATGGCAAAGTCGATGGAAGAACTAAGCACGATGCTCGAAGGCCTTAATCGAGTCTCTCAACAGGTGGGTCTTAAAATGAACATGGATAAGACAAAGGTCATGTGTAATTTTCATGTTGTACCCACTCATATTTCAGTTGGGAACTCGGTTCTTAAAGTCGTTGACTCGTACGTCTACCTAGGACAAGTAGTCCAGTTAGGTAGGTCCGACTTCAAGAAAGAGGCCAATCGCCAAATCCAACTCGGTTGGGCAGCGTTTGGAAAATTGCGTAACGTCTTCTCGTCCGACATACCTCAGTGCCTCAAGTCCAGTGATGACTTATGGCACAGAAACGTGGTCTTTCACTATGGGCCTTATTAGTAAGCTCCAAGTAGCCCAACGAGCCATGGAGAGGGCTATGCTCGGAGTCTCTCTGCGAGATCGAATCAGGAATGAGGAGATCCGTAGAAGAACCAAGGTTACCGACATAGCCCAGCGGATTGGCAAGTTGAAGTGGCAATGGGCAGGGCACATAGCGCGGAGAACTGATGACCGATGGGGTCGAAAAGTTCTCGAGTGGAGACCACGTACCGGTAAGCGCAGCGTAGGACGTCCACCCACAAGGTGGATGGATGACCTTGTTAGGACCGCAGGATCGCGCTGGATGCAAACCGCTATCAACCGGTCTTATTGGAAATCATTAGGGGAGGCCTATGTCCAGCAGTGGACGTCCTATGGCTGAAATGATGATGATGATGAATAACTTACTGCAAAGAAGCATCAGATTACATTCATTTAATTCTAACCAGAGTTGTTTTATTCATTCAGTGGCCCCACATACATGAATCGCTTCTTTTTTTTTACGGAAATTGACATATTGAAAAATAAAACTACGGTGCACTCCGAGAGTTCCGGTAGAAGTGAAAACTTGCTCCCTTCGTCTTACGGATTTTCGATCAGGTTGCGTCATGTCCTGACGCAAGTTTAACATTTTTTACACTTCCCAAAAATGCACATTGCTGCTAAATAAGTTTTCACTTCAAAAAAACTTCAAAAAAATAAATAAATTACGGCCCTTCAACATTAGGGTAGCTAGAATGTTTAAGGGGTAATCCGTCCATAGAGCAGTTTTAGATAGATTATTCTAGTTAAAACCCTTACTGCCAATTTGTCTCCTTCTTTAAATTAGACATATCCAAATTCTGCGAGAACGTTTTCGTTGATAATAATAAAATATATAATTTTATTTCCAAAAAAAAAACTTTTACAAGTATAGTGATCCCTGAACTAGGCGATAAGGCCTGGGTTTCAGGGTTCTGAGCACGAGTTGCTTACAAAATGTACGTTGCCATGAGGTACGGAACTATATAATTACATCTAAGTTAATAAACTTTGTTGTTATGACATAAGTACTAAGTATAAACATAGGTAAGCTTAGCCACAATACATGTAACATGAGTAACGAAGATGGTATTAGGTTGGATGTTGTGTGTGTGTGTGTGTTTTTTGATGCAAATGAGCTTGTATATTTGTTGATAGGTACATATGCTTTAGATAATTACTACAGCTTTTCACAGGAACGGGTGCTTGTATAGCAAAAGCTTCTCTGTTTTTTCAATACGACAGCGTCGATAGCCAATCTGTTACAACTTGTTTGCATGCTCTGGAGTTGCAATTGAGAATCTCGCATTCTTTACAAACATTGTTGTAGGTATTTGAATGAGCAAAGTTTGGACTTCTGAAACCTAACAACGACGTGTAATTAGGTATGGGAATTCTAAAGGTTGATCGATTCTTACTTCTTACAACATAGCTCTTAACTGTTACACGTATAAAAATTTTCCTCTATCCAGATTAGTGAGTCACAAAAAAAAAACTAACGCAACAGCCCAAATGATTTCACTTTCCTCCAAAAAGCCCAGGAACTACGCATTCCATCTTAACTTGAATGATTTAAGATTAATTTGCATAAAGTACAAAATTATAATAATTAAATGACTAACACGGATACAATTTAATATTTAGTGTCTAAAGATCCACTGGCACCATTATTACCACCACACTTATTATGACGCCTTTATACACTCATAAACTATTAAGGCAGACCACAAGATTGCGGTTTGTTTTCGTCGGCAACTCACATAATTACGATATTAATGAAAAATAGAGTAAAAAATGCCAGTGTTCAGATTTATTTTTTTATTGACCCTGCAGCGAGATGCCGGTGCTCTTACTGTAGGATCTCGATTTTCTGGCTTTTATTTTCGAGTTTGGATTATTATGGTGAGATTTCACTGTAGTGGAAGTTAACGTTAAGGGGGCGCCTAATGCCAAAATCAAGCTAAAGGTGTATTTTTAAAGACGTGGTGGAAAGGTAACGAACATAAATATCCATATTAAAAAATACTTTAGGAAAGAAAAAAACCTATAGTAGCAAAGTAATTGCGTAGAATTTTGGAAAATAATATGGTTACTTTAGAAAAAAATAAAATCTTCGCATCATAAAAAATACATTTTATTTCAAATGCTCAAAATTACAGCGACAACACCACATTATTTTTGACAAATTACGTAACCAGACTAATGTTCTAGTCAAATAATTAGTTTTTTTTTATTACATGCTTAAATTTTGAATAAATTAATAAAATCCTACCTAGAAATATTAGCTGGAGCTCAAAGCCGACATCATCTTAAACTGTGTCATGCGATTTGTGACTCTAACCATAGCATCATAGATGATAGCGGGCGATGCAAGAAGCGCGGGTGAAATCTGATTTTTTCATGGCATTAGGCCCACTCATAAGTATTGTATGAATGTTTGTATTTGCATATATATTTACCTACAAATATTTACACTGAAATTTTACAGCCTTATTATTTACGGTACCATAAGTCCATTTTTGGATTTAGAATTTTCAATATCCTCCAGAACTTTGACTGCCTCGGTGGCTCAGTGGTTAGTGACCCTAACTTCTGGATCAGAGGCGTGGGTTCGATTCCCACCCAGGACAAATATTTATGTGATGAACATAAATGTTTGCTCTGTGTCTGGGTGTTATTTAGTTACTATCTATATAAGTATGTATTTGAAAATAAGTATATGTAATATATCAGTCTCTGGCAGCCATATCACAAGCTTTGCTTAGTTTGCAAATACATAATACATGTATCTAGAAAATTTAAATTTTTGGGTACAAATTGAATATTTGGATATATAGACCTTCCGTAGTCTATCGAACAAATTGCTTTTTATGAAGATAAGTTGTACTGTAATTTTTGTAGTCAGTGAAATTCTGTATCTAATTGAAAATGTGACCAATGGCGTTTATTTAAATATTTGCTAAAATTTATAAATGAACTAAAAAAACACATAGTAGGGGTTATGACGGGTAGAAGTGAGGTCTATCCGAGACAATGCCAATAAAAATTATGTTATTCTAACCAATTACCGACCATTAAACAAAACTTTTTATTGCCCAATGTAATGGTCACGTTCATTTTATTCTGTTTTATGAACCAGACGGAAATTTATATGAGCATTGGATTTATAACTGAGAAACATTTTAATTCTGTTAGGTGCAAGTTGTTGGGAGGTTTAACAAGTTATTTAACAAAATAGACGCCATTGACTTACTTTTTTGATATTCCTAATTAGTTTTGGTAAAAGTTAGTTAAGAATTGATTGATAAAAAAATTGGTTGTCTGTGAAATCTGTTTATGAACAGCGTCATATGCGTCACAAGCCGTAGGTTTAGGCTGATCGTGCCTCTCTATCGTCTTTTCCGCGCTCTCACTTGCACGCTCGGCTCAGGCGGAACGTGACAATGAGCCTTGCTTTTACATGCGTGCAGCCGCCGTTTGATTTATAAGACGTTATCACGACAAAAATTAAGAGGATGTTACATTAGTCATCCGAAAGTGGCATCAAAACTCTCTTATAGCATCGTAACCTCTTACGATGGAATTTTTATTTATATGAGTAGGTACGTATTTTGACACTATGTACCTAATTAATGGGAAGCATTGTTACTCGTAATCTAGTCTAAGTTCTCGATAACTGATAAAATCTGTCACTAATTTTGAGAAACTTGTATGTATGTTATATCCACCGTTGAGTTATTATTATGTTATATAAAGTATGGTTAGTAAAAGTGTGAAATTTTACTACATTGCACTGAAGGTTCCACGACAAAATAAATTTGAATTGTTTGTAAATTGTATTTGAATGTAAATTGATTTTTTGTAACTGAAAACTGTTAATACATATATATTTTTTTAAATAAAGGTTTGTCTACTCTATGTTGACAAACCTTTATGTTTGGTTGTGTTTGATGTTAAACAGAATGTTAAATGTTAATAGACAGATCAAACACTTACATAAATTATTCATTACATAAATACCTACTTGATCAGGGTGGGTATCGAACCCACGCCTCTTTGACCCCGTAGTGAGTGTCACTAACCACTGAGCCACCGAGGCAGTCACAATAGGCTATTTGACTAGTTTTTAGAAATCGTTTTAAATGATTTGTATCTAGGTACATAATAAGCACACTACATTTAGATTTCCGAGAGATTTATTGTATTAACAATGAAAATCAAGTGTTAAAAAATAGATATTCAAAATCCGCCAAAACGACATTCTGTAATGGCGCTGGTCTGTGACGTCACACACTAGTAAATAACTTTAGTTAATACTAGTAAATACCCTAGTTCACATCTAAAAATTGATAAAAGTACTTCAAAAGTAACTTACAATCCAATAATATTTACTCCGAAAACACAAATTGCACAAACAACAGTCAATCGAGAAATTCTCGCTTACTAGCATGTGACATCATCAGAGTGGCCGCCCTTCTTAGAACGTCACAGATAAAATATTAAAAAAACGTATTTTTATTTCGTGCGATTTGCGAAAATTAGACATAGTTTAGTTTAATTAAAGTGAAATATGTCTTTTTCAGGCTTTCATCTGCATGGATTACCACAATCAATAGTATATTTTCAAGGTTGTCAAATAGCCTAAAATAGACAAAAGCACCACATTATTTCATAGCTGTCCAACACTTCAAATCGTCACTCAAGTCGTTTATAAAATAAACACACTGTATCGGAGCTAGTGACGGATATCGGCCGTCCAGATCGATTATTAATGTTTGCTTAACTCGATGAAGTTGTCGATACGACCATAGAGACGTAATAACTTTGCTTTTTGTTTTGTCAATCTGTCAGTCGGTGGGTATTGGTATATTAATTATGTTAAATAACGCGATATTATGCATATCGCATCACACGGATCGATTACTTTGGTATTTCGATCGATTATTACAGACTCGTTTTTTGTTGGCTGATATAGACATCGAGCTTCGTTTGGGAGCTTTTTATTGGGTGTCTACACTGTTTTATTAATTCTTATGCTGCTTAATAAAAATAAATAGTGTTATTAAAGAGATATTAACATAGATCCCAGAAACGTGGACGTATTGCAATATTTTGACACTAAAATTATCTGACATTAAGTACCTAATCATTTATAATTTAAACATGACATTTGAAAGATTTACGCAAATTAGTTTTTTTTGTGTTGCTGACATCTTATGCTTAATTCGGTTAAGTAAAAATTATATTATTTGCGCTCAGATATTTACCTACTAAAAGAATGGTTGTAAAAGTGAAAAAAATTGTATCATTATATAATTTTCGCATTCGATCTGTAAGAAATAAATTACTGAAAACAAGTCTAATACCTCAGAGTCAATCTAAATTAATTCAGTCAGTTTTGCACGATTAAAAACATACATTTGACTATCTTAATATTGTACGTACCTACATAAAATTATTGTTGGTAGGGTAACTTCCTAAATTACGCTCAATTAATTAGCACAAACAGTACATGAGTACACAATTTTCTATTAGAAAAACAAGAAATGTTAGTAAACAGGCCTATATCTAAAACACAGTAGATATTATTGATTATTAAAACATTTATACAGGGTTATTTCTAATCAATTAGCATCATTTTAGGGGCTTATTTTGTACATCAAAACTAACAACTTTTGTTCTGCAACTTTTGTCAAAACTCAAAAAGAAAATTGGTGTTCCATAGAAAAATATCGTTCACCCGCAACAAAAAGTATGGAATAGCTGATTTTTTTGAGTTTTGACAAATTAGCAGAACGGAAGTTGTTAGTGTTGATGTACTAAATAAGTCCCTAAAAGGATGCTAATTGATTAGAAATAACCCTGTATTTTCAGAAGCAAATCTAACCTGGGATCTAGATTCTGGTATTTACAAATAATTAAGCCTAGAGCGACATGATATTAAATCTAAATTATGCTAATCTATTGCCTTCCAACTTCCAAGCTATAAACTTAACAACCAGCTATAATACAATTACATAACAGCACAATAAATTACATCAATTTTAAGCTCGAAATGCCACCCACCAGTTCGCCAAAAGCTCTCTCTTGCAGGTTTCGTAATTCCTTCACAGCGCAAGGATAATTGAGCATATTTACTTTTAAAAATCTTCCATTCTCTCAAAAGTATAACATAAAAAAGTGTCCCGAAGGATTAAAGAATAAAATAAGCGAATCGACAAAAGATTCGACAATACTTGACAGTAACTGAAGATAATTAGGATCTGTCCATTTAGCCTCACACATTGCGAAATATTCGGTAGTTTATTTATTGAACAGAGTCTTTACTTTGAGAGTCACTGAGTCAGAAAATTACGAGATTATGTCTTTGTAAAATAGCCTTCCGAAAAAGGGTAGATTGTAAAGATGTAAGTACATGATGTAATAAACAATGCTAATGGCTCTTTAAAATAAGATATTTCTAATAGATAGAAATTCTAAGCATTACGCAATATATTATTAATTAATAGCTTGTAGGTATACAAACGAGTCACCAAGTCATATTTATGTAGATAAATCGTCGTTAGATAGATAGATAGATTAACTTTAAGAAGTAAACAAAATGAAGAAACAAAGATACATAAACAGTGTAACAATAGGCGGCCTTATCGCTGATAGCGATCTCTGCCAGGCAACCTTAGGATGGAGAGGACAGAAAGCCTTTACTTAGGATGAAAGGACAGAAAGTCGTTACTTCCTATGAATATTTACAATAGTCTTATATTAAAGTTTTCTGCAATCATTCGTTGATAATTTTTATTATTATGTTTTCTAATTATTTTGAAGCCAAATATCAAATTTAAAATTATTGCTCCCGCCCGTCAGTGGTTGATTTACAAATACTAACCAAGTAAAGATGCCAGTTTTTTTTTTCAAAAATTACTGTGATCGCTTAAAGAAGATTATAAAATGTGTTAGTTCGTACACCATTTTTTACTGTAATGAAGTAAAAAATACCTACACTAGGAACTGAGCTAATCTGAACCAATTTACCGCTTCCCTAAAACCTGCGACTCTAGGATTGTACATATTCAGCTTATTGATATTGGTTTACTTTAAGATTGAATACTTTTGATAATCCTACTCCACCGATGCGGTGTTGGCATATCTAAACCTTCCAAATGCTGTTTACAAAAACATTCTTAAAACATCTCCAACTGGCAACAAAGCCAACACCGAACCGAATCGGACGTGTAGGAGAGCTCTTAACTTGCTCACTTACCTGCCTTTGAATGGACTTATGTTTAATCCCTGCACAATAGTATCAATAAGTAGATAAGTACGCGTGTTTTGTTCGCGACAGATTTACAGTTACGCAGTTACGTATTTTACGTGCGCTTTCGGGCGTATGATTCGATGCTTGGAAGGACATTGCGTCCAGACATTACTTGGAGATTTACAGAAGACATCTCTTTCAAATCCTAATCTCAATATTTGATATATTTATTTGTATATAGATATGTGTAAAGATCAATTTGTTAACTATCTACCTAAGTTGAGTGCAAAGCAAAAAAACAGTGTTAATACACTGGGTTTACGTAAAGAGGCAAATAAATTTATTTTTGACCAGAACTGACCTTCAATACATGATAGAGAGATACATAGATAGTAATTTATTTTCGGTAAGGTTACTTTATAATAAGATAAGGATTACTTACATTTGTAGAGAAAAATATACTATGAGCAATACCCTCCATCCACCCATCAGCCAAAGGACGTCCACTGCTGGACATAAGCCTCCCCTATGGATCTCCAATAAGACCGGTCGGAAGCGGCTTGCATCCAGCGCGATCCTGCGGTCTTTTTGAGGTCATCCGTCCACCTTGTGGGTGGACGTCCTAAGCTGCGCTTGCCGGTACGTGGTCTCCACTCGAGAACTTTTCGACTCCACCGGTCATCAGTCCTCCGCGCTATGTGCCCTGCCCATTGCCATTTCAAATTGCTAATCCGTTGGGCTATGTCGGTAACTTTGGCTCTTCTACAGATCTCCTCATTCCTGATTCGATCCCGCAGAGATACTCCGAGCATAGCCCTCTCCATAGCTCGTTGGGCTACTTGGAGCTTACTAATAAGGCCCATAGTGAGAGACCACGTTTCTGTGCCTACCTACGAATCGTCAAAATAACAATTATTAATTTTATTAGGTACTCAACAGAATCATTAGGCATAATATTACAATAAATTAATTAAAAATCGGTACATTACATTAAATTAAAAATACAATATTAAAAAAATTAAGATGTCTGAAATACTGTAATTGAAATGTCTGAAATAGATAAAATGACAGTTTAAAATAGCTAAAAATTACATAGCAGTTTCATGTCAAAAATAGCGTAATAGTAGTCTAAAGTATTTGAAAACGCATCGTCACAAAAAAATATTTAAAATAACTAAATGACACTAACAAAGATGCAAACAATCAAAAATGAATACAAATCAAGAGACATCCTACAGCCACTCGATGTAACGTAAAGAAATAGGAGTTGGATCAAATAAAAAAAAACCGGACAAGTGCGAGTTAGGCTCGCACACCGAGGGTTCCGTACAAATGCAGAAAATTTCACATAATTGGGAAGTAAGTTGTTGAAATCTCTATACAAATAAAAAAGTTTTTTTTTTCACTTTTCTCGTCATACATCGAAAATTACACATTGTTCAAATAATTAAAAGCCTGTTTTAGCATGTGCTAATGAAGTTCTTTTATATGATATCTTACGTGATACGATTTACTCACTTTGAATTTTGAATTTTGTACAGTTTTCAGATTTATTCCTATATGTGTACTCTGAAACAATGTTTCTCGCCAAATTTCATAGTGCTATGTCAACGGGAAATACTCTGTAGGTTTTGGTTTTTGTCAATGTCGAAATATGCGGTTTTTACGACATAAGCGGCTCTTACTTTTTTAAATGATAACTGAGAAGTTTTTCTTTAACGCAAGAAACCATAGATATACGTATACAGTTTAAATTTCAACTCGTTATCTTTACGTGTTCTCGAGATAAAGAGCCTTGACATACACACAGACGGACAGACGGACAACATAGTGATCCTATAAGGGTTCCGTTTTTACCGTTTGAAGTACGGAACCCTAAAAATGAATAACAGCTAGGAAGAAGAAGATTCCACAATCATAAATTATCTAATTATGAAATACAGTTAAGGCCAACAAATGTTACAACTCCAACTAAATCCTCAAGAGTCTGGAATCTCGGTAATCACCATTCCTTCTTTTGAAGCCCTTCCTTATAAAGCAAACGAATTCCCTCACATAGTTTACGCGACTGGCATTGTCTCCGCAACACGCTCTTAAATTATGTATTACAACGTTAATGTATTATGTAACACTCGGTCCAGTTTCGACACATGCCACGGACTCCCCGTAGAGTTCCTGCGAATTGGGAGGGACAAGTCATGGGCGAAAAGCGATGGTACAAATCCCAGCACAATACCTACTTATTCTGCATGGCACCAATTATTTACAATAAAATACCAGAAGCCATTCGTAATAATAATGATCTAAATATATTCAAAAACTTACTGAACAATTTGTTAGTTAAAAAAGCATACTACAGCGTCTACAAATTTCTTTCAGATAAAAACATGAATGGCGTAATATAAGTGATTTTTGCATTATACTTACATATAATGTTCAGCTTGTTGACCTTCTGTATCATGACTGATTTGACAATGAATTATTTTTGACATTTATATACTTTAAATCTGATTGACATACTGTTTAATTGATGTACCCATACTGTTTAATTGATGTACCTAATTTTAAACTTACCATGTTTATATAGATTCAAACAACCAATTGTCTGTATGCCATTGATGGCGGAGGCTAGAGAACTTTTAATAATTTATTCGGACATCTTTGTATTTACATATATACCTAGTTTCACAGACTTATAAATCATTGTTTCATTGTTTCATTACTATTCACGCCACATTATTAGAACTAGCGTGAAAGCCTATTTAAAAGTCCCTTTTGACAGGTAGATCGTTTTTAGGGTTCCGTACCCAAAGGGTGTAAACGGAGCCCTATTACTAAGTCTCCGCTGTCCGTCTGTCTGTTTGTCACCAGGCTATATCTCATAAACCGTGATAGCTAGAGCGCTGAAATTTTTACACTTGACGTATTTCTGTTACCGCTATAACAACAAATACTAAGAAGAGAAAAATATTAATATTTAAGGGGGCTCCCATACAAAAAACCTGGATTTTTCGCCGTTTTTCGCTCAATATTAATAACGGTGACAGGTAGATTCTTGATTAAATATTCACAGAATATTTAATTATATAGTCACTTTAAAAATGAATAATGAAATTAAAATAAAATAAATATTTAAGGGGGGCTCCTATACAAGAAACGTGATTATTTGCTCGATATTAATAAAGGCAACAGAGAGATGGTTGAAATATTCACAGAATATTAACTAGTTCATTTTCTTCAAAAATAAATAATTGAATTAAAATCAAATACTAAATAGTTGAAGCCGTGGTGGCCTAGAGGTATTGACACTCGCATTGCAATCGTGGGGTCGTGGGTTCAAATCTTGGTCCCGTACCAATGAGTTCTTTGGAATTTATGCACGGAATTTAACCCCACTGGCTTTTCGGTGCAGGAAAACAACGTGAAGCAACCTGCATGCGTCTGTAGAAGAAATTCGATGGCGTAATGTGAATCCACTAACCTGCACTGGGCCAGCGTGGTGGATATGGCCCAATCACCCCTTCGTGGGTAGGCCTACGTCCTGCAGTGGACTATTAAAAAAAAGGCTGGTACAGTAGAGTACTAAGGGGGGGCCCATACAGTAAGGAACCTTTCATGCGCATGTCCGACTCTTATTTAGCCGATTCTTAGTCATCGACTTGTTCTGTCTTAAATATTGATGTTTTTAGTGCAGTAGAGACTGCGCTTGTCATCCGCTGCTTAAATTACGCCTGCGTGCAATGTGCTATCGTGGTTTCATTCACTTCAGTCGTGGTTTTAGTTATTTAACGCGAGCTGTACGTATATCCTGTAGGCACTTCAGTGTTTCAGTCGTAGTTTTAGTTATTTGACGCGAGCTGTACGTAAGTACATCCTGTAGGCACTTCGGTGTTGAGCTAATCTCGTCCAAGTTGGACTTGCGATTTTATTGATCCAACGAGCTGGTGGACCAATTTTTACCACTCTTTCAGTATTGTTGTCCTCTTGCTATCATTTTAGTTAGCTACTTTTTGTACCCGTGATGATAGTACCATTATATAAACAAGGTCGTGATGAATCTCTAAAAATCACATAACTGTATCATAGTAGATTGTATCATAATATGGGAGCAAAGTAAGATTTATACGGCGAGGGCGCTTTTTTGAATCCAGAGCCAAGTGAGGCATTCTAGAGTAGAATCACGAGCGTAGCGAGGGATTCTTTAGTAGAATCCTGAACGTAGCGAGGGATTCAAAGTACGTCGCCTGAGTAAAAAATATATTTTGCGCCCGAGTGGTACACTCTACTTTTCATCACCTCTATGAGAAAACAAAAGGCGCTTCATATTTTACTATAATATTATTATTTAATAAAACGTAGAGTAACAACTAAATTGAAATTAAATGGTCTAATAATAAAACAAATGAAAACTTATATTTACATTCTTTTCATTCATTTTCTAGGCGCTGAACACTAACATTACAAATACTTCCAAATTCAAAAAGTGCGCGGCAAAGATAATTGCGGCGCACTTATAAAGTTCCATATGGAAAATACCTCCTTTGGGCACACTTAATGGCGAACCAAGTAGTCCTTTTCGAATAGATGTGACGAAAAAGATTTTTTCAGACTTTCAGAAAAATTGTTGGAATTGCAACTGCGCACTCTTTTAACTATTCATATAAAGCTAATGCAGCTGTACAGAACGCGTCATTGTCTTTTTAGTTATTTTGTGTAGGCTGTACTTTACCCGCCTGATTCCTTTTCCTTGCGTCCCATCGACACCCAAGTCGCCTGATATTTTTTCACAGCGACACCGCGTCACGATTGACAGCACCTGGTAAGAACCGCGACACCAACAGCGTTTGTCAATCAACTCAGCGAGGGCTTAACTACATACCGGTTCTAAAATATATTGAGAAATTACCTACTAATGGCGGTTTTGGATTGAAAAACTAGCTTCTGTGGTGCACGCTTGAAGTACTTTTTCTAAATTTTTATTTCATCATCTTGTTTCTGAGCAAGTTTAAATGGCTGTGGATAGGGGACATCGCGAGGAAGATTGATGGGGTCGATAAGATCTCGAGTGGAGACCACTCCGGCAAGTGCAGCGTAGGACGTCCACCCACAAGGTGCACGGATGGCGTCGGATGCAACATGCTTCCAACCGGTCTTATTGGAGATTCGTGGGTGAGGCCTATGTCCTGCAGCGGACGTATATATGGCTGATGGATGAATAAATTTTAGTCACAGTCTTTTTTACCATTCTTTCTAGTCCTGTGTAAGAAGCTCCCATACCTTTCAAACATATGTGATCCTATCTCACAGTCAAGCTGGTGGTTTGCTTCTATGTCTTCGTCCTTCGAATTTCGGTAACTGCCTTGGAGCACCTTTTGAAATCGCTGGTAAAGTAGGTACATGCACCTACTTACTTAAAATTAATATTTGAACAAGCGTTTCACGTATAAATATTGCCATTCACCGTAACAGTGCTGCCAGTATGCTAGTCACGCTGCCACCTAGCAGTGCATGGACTTGAGCATTTGGATTATCTTTAAACCTTCAAGGGTCTGCTGATGATCCAAATGTTTTAAATTGTTAGGTCTCGGTTGTTCTAACCGTTTAGTCATGTCAGATCCTTTTAGGCGGTTTAAAAACTGTATTTATTAGTGGCGTCATCGTCATCATCCGTTCAACCGTAAGTTTTCTGTCTATAGGTGCGTTCGGATAGCCCACTGGTGGCAAAGATAACAGTTAAAAACGCTAAGAACGATCACATTCAGCGTTCGGTTTGGGAAAGTGTGAGCAAAAGTTGCATTATTATATGTTTTCATTCACCGTTCGGATAGCTCGAAAACAGCTAAAAATGCCATGGTGAACTGTTAATTTTGACCCACCTGCGGAGGTGGGTTCTTTGTGATCGTTTTGTGACATTTAAGAGTTTGACGTATTATGGTTGATAAAATTTTGCGCGTAATCTAAAGTTTCAAGCTTTTTAATAATTTTTACGGTTATTAATTAATAATAGATGGTGTTTAAGGCAGAACAGCGAAGCAAAGATAATGTAAATACTACCAGCAAATTGCGTATTGCTAAAATCGGATAAAATTGTGTAATTTAATGTTTATATTTAATTGTGTAGTGTAATGTCCTGTGATTTGGTGTTCATAATCTTACTACTGCCACGAGTGACACGTGGGCGATTGACCGTCAAAAGCACATATATTTAAATCTGAACAAACAGCAAAACAAAGAACATGTAAGTTTGCAAAACAAAAATCACATCTCGCGAATTTCTGAATTTTCGAAGTATTGCTGCCATAATTATGTTGTTTGACATTTGACGCACCGCAGTTTGTTCCTTTTGCGTTCATTTTGGGAAGTGAGCAAAAGTAGCATTGTTGGCCAAATGAACAAAAATCCCAAACCGAACGCTTTACATCAACGCTAATTTTGCAAACGCCACCGAGCCCAAACCGAACGCACCTTATGGGTGGACAGACTATACGCTTCACTTGCCAGTATTATTTAAATCGGTTTATTCCCAGTGTTTCTACTCTTACTACCAATCTTACTACCAGTAGTAATAGATTTGACGTAATACATATAACTTTTTTGCATTCATTATTTATTATATGTTTTTGTGAATTTAATATGTAATTAAGATCTCGAAAGTATTATTTTTGAATACACATTATACTCCGTCTGAATTGTATTGTTGACTCATCACACGCATTGGCGTGGCTGTTAGTGTGACAAGTAAAGGGATGTAAATAATGATAGAGTATAGAAACTGATAAAAATCCTTAAATTATCCGTGAAATTAACTGAGGATTTTGTGGGTAGATGAACTTCCATATCTCGCGGTCCTCTGCCAGTGTTTTCATAATTTTACAGTTGCTCTCGAATAATTCTATCATGAAAGTAAATAGCAGGGAATCCCTATATTTGGTTCTCTATAATGCTGTAAAACTTATTATTTTAATATACGTTCTTCACACATTACTGATACATTCCGATTACAGCCGTAATATATTTTAATTGCATTTATCGAGCTAACAAAGTATGAGTGCACTGACTACCAAACTTTATGTCGACAGAAATAAATTTTCACTGCCAATATTAGATAGTTAGTAACTATTCTTGTAATAGAATATTTATTATTTACATAGATTTATGGCAGGATAAAACTTTAGAT